>JAMXBB010000011.1:82412993-83889180 GCA_024138015.1 Lumnitzera littorea
CCCCTCCCCTGAACACACAACATCCTCGTCACGAAACCACGAGATGTTACAATTAAGCTCAAATCTTCCCCCTTTTTCGATATACAATTTAGTCAACCTACTACCTATAGGTCATTTCGGAAGTATGCAAAGAGTCACACCTTAATAACAATCTCCATCTTCCTCGAACCTCTTCTCTAAATTAAAGCCAAACCCAAATCATCTACTTACTAGTAAGGAGTTTACTTTAGTACTATTTGTAATGCCTTAGGCTAAAAGGAGTAAATAGCCAAGCTAACAAATACTAATGAGCTTATTTCAACTACTTTGCCCAAAAGATTCAAGTTTGTGTTGATAAGGTATTCACGACTATGACCTTATAAACAATTGAGACCCCATGATTAAGTGTCTCATATGAATTGTAAGACTTGTGATACCAACTTATAAGGTCATAGTTATGAACATCTTATCAATACAAAATGGACTTTATTCACTACTTTTAGTCTAGCTATTCACTATTTTTGACCTTGTGAACTGCTTACTTTAAAGCATTTAAAGCAGATTAGTCATAAATTCCTTATATAAACTAAGTCTACAATAACGGTTGTAAGGTCAACATCTATCATAAGATAGTTTATACAACGGAACTGTTATGACTATACCACTTCAAGGTATAATATATATGAGTTGCATTTTTATTACTCTTAAGTTATTCCATTTAACATATTTATAATATATTAATTTCCTAATCACAAACTGATTATAAGCTAAGATGTTTTCCTAACTAAAATTGATGGATAAGATAAAATATAGGTCACTTGTTTGTGAAAAAATTAAAAAAAAAAAAAAGATCATGAATTTACGGAAGTGCAAAAATACATGTCATGTCTTTGCAATTTTTCTATATTTTATTCTAAGATCATATAAGACACAAAGAGGTGCATATAACATTAATACTAGAGATAATATGCTTAAGTAATGGATGTTGTAGTTTTTTTAAGGTAAATAAATCATCTTATTTTTGTTGCATTTGCACTTATCTCCTTATCTTTGTAATCAAATATTTAAATCCCAAATTTTCAAAGAGTGTTATTAAATTCCTAAATTGTAATTTTGGCCTTAAAAAATAGGAAAAAGTATCTTATAACATGTTTATAAGGCATAATTGACTTGGGATAGAATGTGTTTCCTGTTTGTAATGATTCAAGTAAAACTCCTTCCACCAAGGTATTATTTGCTTTAATATGGCACACCTTAAGGTTTTTGTGTTTTTAGTATTGTTGCTTCTCAAGAAGTCACTCATTCTAAAAGTACTCTCCATTGAGCACTCTTAACCTTACAGTTCCAACAAACTCCAAGCCCTTATACAAAAAGACACATCAATTATTGGATTTTTGTCATCTTCTATTTTAAGCATATTACAATATAACTTCATTATAGAGCCGATGTCTTTATTAGTTTCATTACACAAGTTAAGGACCACCACTAGATAAGGAAAACCCTAAAGGTGCCCTTTACGGGCTTAGAGGCGCCTTTATCCTGTGGTATTTTACCTTATATGGAATTTAGCTCCCTACTTCGATTAGTAAACTACCCTGATACAATCTATAATGACCCAATAGGAAACTTCTCAATCAAAGTATTGTCCACTTTAGTGTAATATACCGCATAATGTTTTTTCTTAGTACAACTGCTCCTCAAGAAGTCATCTATCCTATGAGTATTCTCCATCAAGCGCACTTAACTTTAGAATTCTAATGAACTTAAAGCTATTATATAAAAAAGTACCTCAATAGTAGAGTTTCATCACCTCCTACTTTAGGGGTATTACACAGTTTTAAGGAAGACTTTGATTTTGCATATAAGGGTACTAAATCGCAATTCTATTCTCTCCTTTTAATTATCATGAATTATAATTTACTTATTTAACATTTTAACTTATTTATAGAATCGAATAATTAAGAACATTTTTAACAAATACTATTATATACGCATTTTATTGAATTCCATTTTAAAACACGTAATAGGATTTATGATTTGAATCTTGATTCCATCTCACTCTATATCAATCCATTCTCTTTTAGTTCTTAATGTTTGCCTACTTTTTTTTTATTTGAGTTGTCTACTTGTTATTTTTTTCCTTCAAGTCTTCAATATTTTTCAACTTTTACTAATTGATATTTCCATTAACTCCCATAAGTTTTCTATTCCTCATTTAGACATTACAAATCTTGACTAGCTTATAATAATTAATTAAATCATAATAGTTATCAAGGAAAAGTATAAACTTAATCCTCAACGTTTCACTTTATTTTAATTTCTATTGTGAACTTCCTTCTTTTTTTTTTTTTTTTTCATTTGAGTCTTGAACATTTGTAAACAATTCCTTTTATTAATGGTACTAAGTTCTCTACCCATGTATGATATGTGGTCCAACTTAATTGGTTGAAATAATTAATTTAATTGAATAAAAAATATATATTATTAAATTAAATTATAAAAAATAGAAAAATAGAAGAAATTAAAAATATGAAAAATTAAATAAAATAAGATGATAATATATGTTTTTTCAATTTCCAACTTTTTCTTTTTCTTTTTTTGGAATATTTTTTTAATTTACTTTAGTATTACATATATATGTATATGTATATATGTGTATATTATCATTATTGTTATCCTTGTCATCATGATCATGCAAAAATAAAAGGTTTAGGACTGTCCATTAAGGACCAAACTTATATTTTCTCCTAATTATTAAATATATATCAACTAAATAAAATAAGAGAATAAAAAGTTCTAAAAATAAAAGAAAAAGAAAAGAAACTCTTTATTGGGATCAAGTCCAACTAATCAATATAATTTGTACTACCATATTTTCAAAGCTCGTAAATCTTAAACACACCCTGTTTTAGATATTTTTATCAGACACTTCAACTGCCTCGCGAGCTCCTAAAAGAAACCAATTCCGGTAATCGTACAAAGAATACCTGATGAAGAAGATTCGATGAATATTCAAGCAAACTTAATAGATTTATATTATATTATATTATATTATGCAATTCTTTTTAATTTTAATAATTTTGGTATTATCTTATCCAAGTATAAAAATGTAGAATGGATTATGAAAATACTTTTATAAAAGATTTGATGAATAACCTCAGCATGTACACTTTACCTTGCAAATAAACAAGTCAATAAATAAAAACCCTGTCTAAGTTCGTCCGTTTTCCAGGAACTGCACGGTCGATTTGCACCGGTGTATTGCGAGTTACCGCGGAGAAACGAAAAACCCTACTTGGACTCACCTCAAACATATTGATTCTCGAAGGACACAAGAAAACCCATATGGCGGAGCAACAAAATCCACCGCCGGAGCAACATCCTCCTTCCTCTACACAACCCCAGGTCCAACCCCCACCACCTGCTTTCGATCCCTCTCGAAGTAATTCTCTCTCTCTCTCTCTCTCACGCTTTGCCTTTTCTTTTTTAAGATTTGGATTGATGTATTCTTAAGTGTACGTACTTTGATTTGCCCCATCGTAATTGTTTTAGTATATATTGTCTGGTTTCAACGTGCTAGGGTGCTTGTTAGTGTAGTGGCTAATGCTATGTGATGGAACTCTCTCCATAATGTGCTTTCTCAAATTTGGACATTTATGTTAAAGTTTGTTCCTTTGGTTGTTGCTGGTCGTTCTTTTGTATGACGTCTTGATTAATTTTTGTTGTATGTGATGTTTTGTTTATACAATATGGTATTAAACTGGGATTATGTTGATTTTATTTGGTGATTGACAAAATATTTTATTGGCAGTGATTGGTATCATAAAAAGGAAAGCCTTGATAAAGGAGTTAGCTGCTGCATACCATGAAGAATGCCTCGCGTATTGCCAAGAACTCTTGGAGCTTCAGAAGAAATGGGATGAGGTTTGGAGTAAACTTCCCTTTTGTTAGTAGTGGAGATGCATTCTTCTTGCATATTTTCACCCACATTTTACAATTGTGATTGCACTGAATTAACTTCTAATCCATTAGTTATGCAGAAAATTAAATATTGTGTTGTGCTGTTCCTAAACCTTGATAAACTCTTCTGACAAGATCAGTAATGTTTCATATGATGTAAGTTCCATACAAGAACTAGTGTCTCAAATACAAGGGTGCTGTGTGGATGTACACGAGGAAAAATAGGAAGATAAATATTTCATTGTAGTTTCTTTGTGTTGTGACTTCTGAGAGTAAGAAGAGTGATAGCTTAATAAGATTGTTTGATTCAGTGGTAGCTTGTGTGCACAAATAATGGTACTTGGACAATTGACGGCTTAAGAGTGGAAGGCCTGATTAAGAAGATGCAGTTGAACTGATGACATTGTAGATACTAGAGTAGGTGATGTTTGGTTATGTTCAATCATTTGAAGCATTGTGAACTAGTGATGAATATATATGTTTCATTCATTATCACAGTTGTATGTGGTACTTAAATAGATGTGTGAATGCAAACAGTGCCAATTTATGCATTGCTTTCATTCCTGGATAATAATATTACATTTACTGCTTATGTAGAAGACAACAATGAGGTGTTATTCCAATAGATGGAGTCAGTCATATAAATACTTCTAGACTTATTATTTGGTGGGTAATTCATTGACTTATATAGATGTGAGTAAATAGAGAGTTAGTACAAAACTACAATTGGGAGATGGAAAAGGAGATTTGCACATGCATATGCTACATGGCATAAAAAATGGACATGTCAGAGTCAAATTGGTAACATATTGGAAAACATAGTAGACCAATTATAATGCATAGGAGAGAATGTGATTGGCCAATATCTCAAGGGGCCTTCTGTGACTGCCGAATCTGGCAGTTTTCCTTTCAAGCCAACTGCAAAACGTTGAACCAGCAAGATCCCCTCACCATTTGAGGCAGTATGACCACCTCAATTGTAGCTGACAAAGAGCTGTAGGTAGAAGGCCTAAGTCTTGTGGTAACTTCGTTCCAGTGGGAAGAGTAGTTGCAACTGAAAAATATGTGTTGACGGGTCTCATTTGCCAACATATGTAAGTAAAATGTTGGACTGGAAATTCCACTCATGACTGACTTATCTAAAGTGTAGAGTTTGCCCAGCCAAGCAAGCCATAGGATGATGGAATGCTTGGGGATGGCCTTTGGGCATTAACAGCTGTCCCATGCATTCTTGATAGTGAATTTGTCACCATGTACTGCAACCACATGAGTTTGTCATAACTGGTGGCATCTAGTTGTAGGCCACGTGGATATCTATTAAGTTTCAACAGTAGGTTCTAAGTAGTACTCAATTAGTGTTATCATTGAGTCAAGTTGGGATGATGCAACTCAAAGTGCTAGCTTGGCTTAGTTAACCTCACTTTGTTGAAAGAAGCAGAGAGAGAGAGAGAGAGAGAGAGAGAGAGAGATGGAGAGGGGGGAACAAAAAAGAAAATACAAATAACCCTCCCAATTAAATTATGTGCAAACTCAAATTTGCCTCAAACTTACTCTGCACTTAAGCTTGATTCAAGCTTATTGAGCAAAGTATTGTGAAGGTGAAGGTGAAGCTGAAGCTTAATTTCTACTTGACTGCTAACATATTGAACTTGAGTAAATATTGAGCCAAGTTTAGTAGTTTGCTAGTGGGCTTGGTTTATTCATACCATTGTGGCCTCCCATTTGGAATGGTTTAACGAACTCTAGATTCTATGCTAAACTTGATGCTACTGTTGATTTATGGTCCACTCTATTTATGAGACAACCTGTAGGGACTTAAGCATCATACTATATGCAACCCATTTCCAACCGCCATTTAAGTGGGAGATGGCAAGGCTACTCTATTTCAACAATCACCTCCTACATGGGTAGCTTTCTCTTGGGATTTGCTGCACAAAAGCTCCTGCCTTCTAGACATATTTTTAATTTTATTCTTCATAAGATATCATTTTACATCTATCAAGGAGCAAACTCTTTCCCATGTCTTTATGACTCTACTGATACCTTCTCAGGCTTCCTTAGAAACTCTTCCAATATATAGTAATCTGCTGCAATGATGCTGTCACTAGGGCTTCTTGTCATTGACTATATGTTAAGCAGATTTGTCTGCTATTATCTGTAATGGAGTGCAGCAAAGTTTTTCCTATATATAGATACACATACTCTCTTGTTTCCGACTCATCTTTCCTTTGCTTGTTTGTATATCTGTTGGAACCTTTAATCCATCCTTATGCTTATTTTGAACCTGTTAGCGCTTGTCATAATGCAATTTTATTGATCATCACTTGCGCTAGAGTGGCATGCAATGATGTTGAAACATCTAAAAAATTATTAATTTGATCCATCCATTTTTCGATTGCGTAATCTTACAAAAGAGTTGACCCTAGGGAGTTGAAATCTTTTCCTGTTTGGAATGATCTTACCTTTTGTTTTAATAGGTGTTAACTATTATGCTTATGAAGTCCCCATTATTTCGGACAATTATTTTCTAAAGTTCCATTACTTTTGACAATCTTATATCACATTAGCCAACTAGAATATACTCTTTCAATCGGTTCAGTTAGATTTATCCTCTGCTCTGTATGTAATACTATGCTTACCACTTCCATTTCATGTAGATTGCTGCCAAATAATTTAGATTCTAAAGATGAAGAATTCACATTAACTGCTACTTTGTGGCTTCAGAAAACAAATAGGATAATGGTATATGGCAGGATTATTTTCTGCAGCTTTGCAACTAGGATGATGTCATTCTGGCTAGTCAAGGTTCCAAATAAAACCTAAAAGCACAAAAGGTGCATGGTTATCATCTTTCATTCACCTTTTAGATGGATATGCCTTCTGTTTGAGCTTTATCAAAACCTTCTTTCAATATTTTATCTCACTTGTTCTTGACTATGAGAATCCCAGATTTTTTTTCTTTAAAAAGAAAAAAGCTGCTTAATGGTTTTTTTGTTTTTGTAAGTTTTATATAGAGTAACATGAAACATGCTGTAAAAGGATTTCCCAAATTGTCAGAAAATCTTTGATATATGAAATGATTTTATATCTTTACAATAAAAGAATATCAAAATATCACTATTTGGAAAGATTGGCAACGAGAAAAATGAGAAAAGCACTATTGAGATGCTTCAGTCATATGTAAGCATGACCTACATGAGCATCTGATTGGCTTTGACGACAGGGTAGGACTATGTTACGCCCCAAGGCTCACAAACTGGCTAAGGAGTTCGTGTGTATGAGCGTAGGAAGAAAAGAAGTTCTTAATGGTGTGTCGTGGAGTGTGTGTACACATGTTGGTTTGTGTTTGTGTATGTAAATAGTGTTTATTTGTGTGTGTCCAGATTATAGTATTTTTGTATGTAGTGTTCTGTTGGATTATATGTGTTGTTTTATTGGTCTAGTTAGCATTAGGTTTGAAGGTCCATGTGGACCATTTGTTATCCAATAAGAGCGGTTGTGTAACTGCAATGGGTAGTTATTGGACGTGGAAGTTGGAGAAAAATCAGGAGTTGTAGAAAATAACTGTCAATTGTACCAAACATATATTGCAGAAAAATGAGGAGAAAGAAAGATCTGATTTTTTTGTCAAAATTGATAGATTGTTGGGTTCTCTCTAACGAGCCCAAACTCTAAATTGAAAAATAGGTAGAAAAGGAAGAATTTCAACCCGATCCTGTAACAGACTACCTCTCATTAAACCTGGCACAGGAAGCTAAAAAAGACATGAATGGAAAAAATAAAATATGATATGGCATGTGTAGACATTAGAGAGGAAGGTTTATGGTTGAATACATCTGTGAAATAGCCATATAACCAACCTCACCAAGTGGGATCACTACTTGAATGTTTTTGTTATTGTATCAATATATGGAGAAGGTCTCTTCTTTGTGTCTATGGACAAGGACACGGAGTTATTGTGGGCAAAGGCAGTCCCTTTCTTACCCCATAGGTGAAGGTCCCATGATGGCACAATTCTGTAGGGGTGCTAGCAGAAGCCAGTAAAAGCCCTTCTTTCAGGTATTGATTGGGGCACGCAATTGAGAAAGGTTTATCCTCCACCTAGCAAACACCAAGCCATTGTTCAACTAAGTGAAAAGTCAGTTGCTGCATGTTCTGTGAAGGACTTGCTTCTTTCTATTGAAAAGGATTTGGTTGTCTGGACAAGTCAGCAACATCTAGGCTTCATGTATCATTTTTACACTTTGCACAATAATGCGGTGTAGTTTGTGAATGGTTCTACCAACGGATAGTCCACTGTACGTTTTGATTATTGACGTACTTTTGGCTATTATTCCGTTCTTTGCAGCCATATATAGAATTAAAGCCTCCAGAGGAGACAAGAAAGGAAGTAACACGGCCACCCAAACGCCCAAAGAAGTTGCGATGAGGATAGGCAGCAATCTGAAGATGGATTTTGAGGATCCTTCTGTTTTCTACTTACATTGTCTCTAGGAAAACTGATTGTATAGTTCTGATGCAAGCTGCTATTGAAGATGCATCTGCTTTGTTTCGCGGCTAATATATACAGGGAGCACCTACAGCATGGGGATCGTTGCGCATCAACTGTTGGTTGCCGGTGTTCCCCGATGTATGATTGATTAGTTTGTCTTTCTCACGGTAGTTGGATTAGATAGTAATTATGCATAATCTGTATGTTCAGAAGCTGAAGTTGCTTACTTTTCCCTTTTCATTTCCCCTTTTGGCCGAAGCCTTCGGGTGGCAAGTTGACAATATACTTAAGACACAGCGTCGGGAGATTTTTCATTGAAATAATTTGGGAGAATAAGTAGAAGAAAATTCCATGTGCATTTGAAGGGAGACATAACCCATAAAGTTGTATTCGTTGTCCAAGATTAATAATACAAGTGATGTTGAGAACTTGGGACAATATGTAATGTCACTTCTTATTAATGTACTTGGCGTTTTGGTTTTGTCCTCCCTATTCAATTTTCATATTGAGCAAATTTATTTTATGCCATGGTTTGAAATTCATCCCTAGAACAATTACTTACGTGTGCATGTTTTTACCATCCCTGAAAATATCAATAAGGTACATCCGACATCGTAAGCTAACGCGAGGGCTTTCAATTCGTTGCCAAGGGTTCTCTTATTTGGAGTTTGAGAAAGGTAGATTAGAGCGCAATAGCAGTGCATAGTAGACGGGACTACATTGAGTCCGACAGTTTGGGGGTAAAATTACAATTTATCCTCACTTCTATACTGGCATATTATCTAGATAGAAAATGTATACGCATGGAAAATCCAATGAAGATACTTCTCGTCAAAATTTGCTATTTTTCTAAACCATGTAATTAAGGTTGAAAATGCAAACGTATACTAAGCATTAGCTTCTCTTGAAATCAAACTGCTAATGTGTTTGCAACGGGACTAGTAGTTCTAAAAGAACATGTTAACGACCTTTCAAAATTAACCGGATGGATACATGCTGCATTGGGACAAGTAGTTCGTTCCGTCATTTATCTCTTAAATCTTTACAAGTTCAAGCAAAGATTGCCACCCTGTAACGGGCCATGAACTTAAGGGTGACCAGGAAAAACTTTCAGTAGAAGCCGACAAGCCTACAAAAAGAAGAAACTAATGTACTTTTTCAAAGATCAACACCATGACTGGGAAACCTATGCATGCATTGCACACTGCAGAAATTAGCCTCAGATGATTTCACGTTGCCGTGAGCCATTTTAACTGCAATGAAGACAAACACTTAATGCAAAAGGCAGTAAAAGCAGGGTAACATATAGCCTAAATGCAAAGCAAACCCATCCATAATTGTGCTGAAAGGATTGAAAATCTATTCACCATCGACAAATTTAGTCTCATGCTCCAAATGACTTTTTTTTTTTTTTCCTGGTTTTATAAAATCTCATTTGATAATTCCAGGAGTACAAATTGCCGCGTTGCTATGTCTAGCCATGCCTATATTTCTACTGTAAAACCTTTGTGTTGAATATCCGGATCATCCTAGTATGACTTCTTGAGCATCAGTTTGATTTACTTGTGCAACAGAAACACACGAGTCCTGCATCAAAGCTGTAACTATGCATGTTCAAAGATAACATGACTTACCTGAAAATTGTATAGTAATTATTTTATCTTTAACGAAGACCACATCTGGTGGAATGGGCAGCTTGGTGCATTAGGAGAACATGGACCTGCTGCCTTTTCAGCTGCTGGGGCCATTTCCTGAACAAATTTGACTGATTCTGAAAGCCGATTCAGAAGGTTCATCAATGCAATGACTTCATTCCTTTGCAACTGCAACTGATATGCATAATAAAAAGCTAAGTCAGACAATATTGATACCCACAAAAGTACAAAAACCATGTAGACAAAGTTATGAAAGATCAATTGCACGCACACAACCAAATATATGATATATGATAAGGTAGATGTGAACCCAAAGGGATTGAGCAACAGAAACTATGAATAAATAAAAATTTGAAAATCCAAGGGGCTCTTGTTTGATCCAGCTAAATTTTGTGTTGTGCAAAGAGTCAGCCTTCTTTAGTGTGTTTGTGTACATATTCCTTCACCATCCTAAATCTTCAATAGCATCATCACCAAAATTTCAGCAATCTCACATCATCAAATTAGCATCGAAATTATCCTTTTAACAATCAGATTTGAAATAACAAAATCTTTCATTAACATCATTTGAAAGTCAACAACTACAACTAAAACCGAAAGCCACAAAAGTCTCAAAATTTGTAGGAAAAATACTTACATTTTGGCGCAAGTTTTCCTGACCATCATCAGAAAAAAGTATTTTCAATGCAGTTCCAAGACCAAGAACCTGAAGTTTTCCCCAGAGGCGACATTTCTCACATCCTACACAATCCATCAGGGCACTGCATTTTGGAAATGGCAATTAAGTCTACTATGGTTGAGTTGGTGTTTAGGAAGTTAGATAGTGTCCAAAGCAATGAAAAATAGAAAAGAATAATTCTCAACTTATTCCAAAATCTACAGAACCTAACTTTCACTTGCAACAACTTAATAGGCTTTAGAGTCTGAAGAAAGAGAACACAAACCTGATGTTTCTGAACTGTTTTTGTATTTTCTGCTTTAATTCAGGACCGCGTTGGCCTTTCCATAGCTTTGCTTCATCAAAAGGGACAGGGCAGGCAGCTTGTAGATTGGGATTGTAAAGTTGTCTCATCAAGGAATGAGTCTTGAGATCCTCATTAGAATTACCAGTATCATACTCTGCATGTTCCAAGTAATCTGCAGCCTAAAATGACCTCAGAAAGAAATCACAACCCCAGATCTATGTTAATTGGACACTTTCACCAAATACTTGCAAATCTATTCAACAAGCAACAGTCAGATCTCTAAGATGGAGGTACATAAACTGACCTTCGTCACAGCACGGAGAACAAACAGAAAAGTGAAGTACAAGTTCCTGGCACGATCTGGATATCTCAGAACTCGATCATATAACAAGGAAAGATTTTGACCCCACTGACAGGATAAAACAAGCAAGAAAAGCATTTTAGAACATAAACTCATAGAATCAAGCAAGCTTTACTAGAAATATCAAAGTCATCATGATAGAATATTTGACATCACACCATTCATTCACATACTTTCTTATTTAGATGTGAAAACACAGACAAATGCAAAAAAAGAAATTCATATTATTTGGAGAAGAGCACCACCATCAAATTTTCATAATCAATATGTTGAGCTTCTATTAAGTAGGTATAGCTAAATGGGTAAATTGTAAGGTTCATCAAATTCTCCAGATAAGCCTATGTCTGCTAATCATTGAACAGGTTTTCTCTAGCTTCTTTGTGATAAAAGCAACAAACAATACGATTGGTACAGTAAATGCAGGAATTACCATGTTCTTAGTTTCATCAAGTAGATAATCTGAAGCAATGTGGACTGAAATTGAGGAGTGAAGACCAGATATTAATTTGTACAGTATCTTTTCCTCTTGACATGATTCTTCAGATGAATCTGCAAAGTGAGTTGCCAATTAAAAGGACAAACATCTTTCCTGGTTACTAATAGGTAAATGAATTGAGAGCTAAGCTTAAGAAAATTCTAGAAAGGTGATTCTGAACAATTGATATAAGAAAGAATATCCTAGAACTTTGGATTGCAATTTAACTATTTCAGGGTCCTACTTGCTAAATTGTGAATTGAGACCTTAAATATTTTGGAGAATCGATCAACTCCTTTCAATCAATTTCTGCGTCAATAAGCATTGCTAATTGTAGTTCACTGACTTGTCTACTCAAAGGAGATTTTGCATACATTTCACCACAGGCAAAAGGAAAGATAATTAACAAACCATCTTGCAGACCCAGTCGCACCCAAGCCATCCAGGCACCCTGAGTGGATGCAACTGTTGCAATAACCACACATTGAGCTACACTAGATTCATCACATTAATGCACCTAAGGTGCTGGTCAAGGCATAGACAAAACAATAATCAGCACAATGGGGGATTCAATTAAAGTTTTAAGAGTCAACATGCAGATTGATCAAACTATTTGGACATTGATGTAATTATGTTTTATAGCATATTTAAATGTAACATATTTCTCTTGTGCTCCATTTCCATCTTTTCCATGAGAATTCTGACCAGGACTACTAGAGTGAGAGCGTTTATATTTGGGGTGGGGGAAAAGAGAGAGGGTCTTACATCGGGGACAATTTTCTGCATAAACAGCATCCCATATTCTTCTGGCAGAGGGGCCAGTATAACCAGTGTAGCGTTCGGGATTCAATAGGAGATTAACATAAGTCATTTCAGCTGAAAAAGCAGATGATAAACTATGAGCCATACTAAACAAACAAAAAGTTGCTTTCAGTGATAATAACTTGCATAATAATTCTGTCTAAGATATCCATAAACAATCATGTGCTTGTGCCATAAGAACACTAAAATGGTTGCAAAATGGGAAGCAGACATAATAGTAATTACATACCATTATCAGTTTCATCATCATTTGTCCATGGGTTATCTGTTTCCGTCCAACCTTTAAAAGCATTTCTATCCACTCTGCGGTCCACAGCAGCTTCAGGCTTTCCCTCTTGACACATGAGGTCATCCGATGATAAGACATGACTGGAAGGCTTCTTATGGGATTCAGGAAACTCACTCTCTGGGCACTCACACACGCTGCAGTCCCGCAAGCGGCACATTCCATCATCCGGCCAAAAGGGGCAATCACACCACAACTTGACCTAATAAAATTAAAATTTATTGCATAATAAAAGCAAAAGCCAGCCTGATCTGGCAATGCTTGCCCCTATACATTATCTCAATTGATAACTCTCATCAGGAGTAAGTAAAAAAAAACCTAGATGACAGAACATATGCACAAGAAATGACCCAAAAACTCTGTATATACATATCTTGTGGCATCACAGAGGAATGCACTTTTTCTATCATATGAGACCCAAAAAAAAAAAAGAAAAGAAAAGAAAAGAAAAGAAGGAAAAGAAGGAAAAGAAGGAAAAGAAGAAGAAAGCCTAGAGTAAGAGAAAAATTCCACCTTCGAAATCACACCTTCATTTTGTTACTTAAGCGGTTCTTCTAAGCAAGCATACAAAAGATTTTTAATTGTTCTTAAACAACTAGAAGGAGACGTTCTACCTTTCCTAACATCAGAAGCATCAAACATAGAGGAAGCAGACTCAGAGCATATAATAAGAAAATGATGAGATGAAGCAGAACATCTTTAGAGGTTATGTATCGAAGCATTCGAATATATGAATACAGGTTTCAACATCATTACTATAGGATGAACAAAATAAAGCTTGACACAGATCGTGTCAGCAAAGTATGTTACCTCTATAAGCAAGTACCTAGATCACAGTAGCTTCCAAATTCAAACAAACAATTATATCCTCCTATCAACACAACTCTAGGTTTCAATGTCCTCTAGGACTAGTGCATAGAGGGTGTGCAAACCTTGAAATACCGGAAGAATGAGGTCTTGACAAGCTCCTGGAGTAACGGATGCAAAACTTCCTTATTGAGATGGTCCACAGTCTCATATCCACAACAACAATCCTCAACTATCCCACTGAATTTATGGGCATTCTGCATACATGAAAACAAAAGACAGCTCAAAAGGCAAGCACCATAACACCCCATAAGTTGCACATTAATGCAGGAAAATAGACAAAATGTATAAAAAGTGGGAAAAGGTTTACCCAATTGAAAATTCACCAATATGAACAAGGCCATTATTATAAGAAATTGAAGTGCTACAGTCTAACTTCCTGTCTAGCTAAAACCTTTAGTTGAGATAATCTTACAATGTAAATTAATCGAGATACATCAAGGCACACCGATATATGCAGCAATGTAAAGGCAGGTCGTATGCATGTCCTTATTTCCATCCCAAAACATGTTTTGGCCTTAACCACTACAATACAAAACCTTGATGGCTCACTTCAGTAACACACGTTGGTTACATTAAGGCAAATTAGGACACATCCAGAGAATGATCAAGAATATACAATTGCAACGGAAACTATATCAGCCAAAGCATGTAAATTTCAGCACTCTAAAAACCCAAAATTATTTAAAATAAAAGGGGAATAAAAGGGAAAAACAAATATACCTTTGGACACTGGCAGGATTTATTAACATTGATCTTTCCGAAGAAACCAATTTTAGGGAGAGAAGTCCAACTGATCCCTACAGCAAACAGCAAAACAAAAAGTGCACACAACAACCCAGAATGCCATCTCGTCATCTCATTCTTCTTACTCTTCTTCTTTTCTTCCACCATCACTACTCCTCAGACAATACACACAAATTGATCAAATCCACCCAAAACACACTCAAACCCTCAATACCCAGAAACCAAAACACCAAAAGAAACTGGGTTTGATTGTGATCCAACGGTGTACAGACGTAATTTTTGAGAACCGCCGTTCAAGTCAAGGAAACTTAAAGCTCTTATATATATATATATATATATATAATATATGGGGGTTGATATCTATATCTATCGCCTTATTGGCTAGGACAACGTATCAATTGGGTCAGGATTAAGTAAATATAATTTTTTTTTTTCTATTACAACAGTGTTGACATTTGAAAAGTAAAACTGAAATGGGAAATTATGGGCGTTGGTTGGTGGTTTTCTGGTCTATGCCGCGTTCAATTGAATTAAAATTATACTATGGGCAAAGTGCAGAGGAGAGAGAGAGGGTACATAGGAACGGTCCGAAAGTGAAACTCGTTAAAATAAAAGATTCATGATCCTGGCAAGTTATTTTAGCTTGTTAAAACACCACTTGAAGTTCCCACTGTCAGCTGATTTTGCTTTAAATGAGCAAATTATTTTTTTTCTTCTTATCTTTTTTACAAATAAATAACATAATTTTTTTAATTGTATGTCAATTACATATAGGAAACAGTTGGTGCAAGTTTATTAGTTAACAAAATTATTAAATAACTAGTTAATGTCCGCACAATATGCAGGTTTTACTTTAAAATATATTTATATTAACAAAAATAAAATATTAAAATAAAAGACATTCATAATTAATATGTTAATAAATTCATATTTAAAATATTATATAAATATATTTATTTTATATATTTCACTTTTTGTGTCTACGTATAAAACATCATACTATTTTGAAAATATTATAATCTTTTGACTTAAAAGATTACAACACCACATAACAAGAGTTGCATTATTTACTTTTAGTTATCTAAAAGTCGCTCGTTCTTTTTATAAGATTATGATTAGGTCCAATGTTTGATAAAAAGAATAATCTTCTCCTTTGAGAATAATCATTATTCAACAAATGTCATCATATACATAAAGAATACGTCTCTTCAAAAATGAAAAGGTATGAATAATAAAAATAAGAAATAATGTCACGACTTATCTCTCAACTTTATCATTATATACTTAAAATTTCAACTTATCTATTTATACACTCAATTGAAGATTTAATTATTACTATTTACACCTTAATTAACTCTAATTTTTATCGATAATCCAATTAACATGATAAGTCAATAGGTTGGCTGTCTATAGTCGTAGGGAGTTTATGTGACACCCCTAGGGCCATGTATGGCCATTAGTAGGTCTCATAATTCATATTTTGTAAGTAGGTTATGACTTATTATTTTGCAGTAAGTGACCAATGGTCACTTTACGAATTAAAGTTAAAACTAAAGTATAGATAGTGATAATTAAATCTTTAATTAGATATATAATTAGACAAATTGAAGTTTTATATATATAATTACAAAAAATAGTAAAATTGAAATGTAAACCGCAATATTGACCCATAAAAATAATAAAAGTATTGTTAATGAAAAAGTACAAATAATAAAAGTTTTCTAAAAAGTACAAAAAAATGTTTAAAGAGAAAGAAGTGAAAAATCGTATCATTACAAACTTATCAATTAATTGGTAATAGGTAGTTATTTTCATTATACCAAAAGACAATATTAATGCGATGACTTTTCATAAAACATAATAACGTGAAAACGTAAAGGAGTATTACAAAAAAAATTCTAAATTTATTATACTAGATAATAAATAATATAAAATATATAAGTTTCTTGCAATGCTTAAAAAGAATGATAGAAGCTATTCTTGTTTTTACCAAAATGTACTCCTTGGGCAGAGTAATAATTCTTCTTCTTCTTCTTCTTCTTCTTCTTCTTTTTACCAATAGCAAAGTAATAAATTTACTTGAAAAATATCAAAATTGATATATTAACAATAATTGGTTATATATATTTTTTTAACTATAGGGTAACTGCTACTATTAAATTCAATATAAAAATATATAATATATTACAATATCATGTAAGTACCAAATGGTTTCTATGAAATGATGCACCATTTAGAAAAAAAAAAAAACATAAATAACATTATAATTTTTTTTAACTATAGGGTGACTACTACTACCAATTCAATATAAGAAAAAAAAATGATATATAATAGTATCGTGTAAATATAGAATGGTTTCCATTAAACGATGCACCATATAGAAAGAAAGTATAAATAATAAAATATATTTCATATTTTAAAATATAAAATATATTATGAATGTGAATGTGTTGTATTTATATTTTAAAAAATAAAATGAAATATTATGAATGTGAAAGATTGCGTTGCTTTGACTTAGATTATGCAAATGATATAAATATAAATATAATTTGATGTATGTACATGTCCTTTTATTATAAATAAATATGTATAATAAATAACAAGGCAATTCAAAACATAAAGAAAAGTTCCTTATAAAAGATTTGATTATTTAGTTTTGGCCATGTTTGCCCATAAATTAGGGATTTTTGTATGATCTTGTCCTTTTTTTTTTTTATAGGGCTAGTACTACCATCCATTTCATTTTTAATTTGATCACATTTAAATCTGAACTATTGAATAAATTATAAATTCAATTATTCGTATTTCAAAACATGGAAATGAATGAGGTGATGAGCAAGATTGATCTCATCAAAATAAAGGACATGACTGTAGAATCTCCTATATATTAGGAGTTAAAATTGTCCCTCATTAAATGAGATTAAATATTGTTGAAAAGATATTACATGAATTTAAAAAATAAAAAAAAAATTGGAATAGCCTTATAAAAATACCAATTGCAAAGGAGTAATGAAATGCATTACCTCAAACTACTACATCCAAATAATAAAAGTAAATTGTATTTACATAATAAAATTAAAAAATGCTAGAAAAGAAATCATCTTATTCTTTAATAAAAATGCAGGACGCCATATCATTACGCATACAATTCTCTAGATAAATATTTATTATCTCCAACTCACTATCTCAAATATGTTCTTACCACTCATGAAACTATTACATATCACAACTTATATATAATATATAATGTAATAACAAATCACATAAAAGTAATCATTTTCCTGTGTTCATTTAAAAACATTAAAAATCAACATACTACTTATCTTAATAAACATGTAATCGAAAGAATTATTTATTTTTGGGTTTCATTTAAAACTATTGAAAAAGACAAAAGGTTTAGAAAATCCAAATAATATTATCCAATAGTATGTATAATCAACTAAAATATCTTATAGTAAAGGACTTCCTCAATTTTTTATATGAGACGTAATATAGAAACTTAAAAGTATTGATGGATGAAATTATTATGGCTAATCTAAAAGTATTGATAATATACAAAATTATAAAATTCTTATTAGCAAAATCTAATAACTAAAGATAGTATACAACTATTCTTTAAAAATATTCATCACTTTCTCTTAGTTAACTATTTTTATTTAATACGATAGAAACAGTGGTATCATTAAGCATAACCATAAGTAAAATTTATATTTAGTTAAATTCATTTAACACATTTTATACAAATACAATCCATATTCTTATTAATTAATAAAATAGATGCAATTGAAATCATATCAATGTGAAAATAATAATGCAAGACGACTCCTCATACTTGCCAAAAGTCATGTTTTGAGATTAACAGTTCAATAGCAAATGAAGGAGACAAACTAAATAATAATGAGGATTATCAACCGAATATGTACAATATGGGAAGGGAAAAAACCTTAGCTCTAGTCACTAATATTATACGAATGAAGGTTTCGAAGGGAAATTTGTAAGCAAATCCACGAAGTTAATATAAAAGTATTAAGATTATTGGAAAAAAAAAAGCAAACAAAATAAATAAATAAAAGTATTGAAGAAAAGAGAAGGAAAATTTGTTTTCTAGAATTTCATAGCAATTATTTTATACAACCAGTGCGAGAGTATAAAAGAATGAAAGAATAAGATAGTTTCAAAAAATAATGGTATTGGAAAAAAAAAAAGTACAGAAATGAGCAATAATGATAAAATAAGTAGTTATGGAAGTTAAATAGGTTAAATTGAATGGATATGTATCTTTTTTTTCATATAAAACTAAGAAGTTATGACTATTGAAAAAGTTTCAAACATTATATATATAATAGATATAAGTAAATAAAATTAATATATTTTATTTTTAAAAAAAAAAGAGCAACAGTGATTGGAAAATGGGCACAAAGAGGGATAAAAAAAAAACCTAATTGATATTGGCTAATGGCTACCCTTAACCTTCATGTGGCTAGGAAACAACTATTTCCTTTTTTCTTTTTGTTTTTCTCTTTTTTTCCCCCTAATTTTCTCTACTTTTCAATAAAGTATATTAATTTTATTTACTTATATTATTTTATGATTCTATCAACAAATAGAAACGCATTAAGTATCCCTTATATGTAATAAATATAAAATTAAGAAATTTACCTCATGTGTTTGTTAAAAAAAAAACACTCACATTTCCTTTTTGCAAAAGTAGTAGAAAATGTCATAACACATCTGATGTATTTGTATTTACTTTAAAATCTTACACAATTAAAAAAAAAAAAAGAACAAACGATAAGCATTTATGACTATGACATAGGTGACTGTGTATTAATTATGTAAATACATGCATCTTAGTTTTATGGTATATGAAATGTTATAACATTTAAAAAGAGTAACAATATTTTAAATTATGAAAACTAATTAAAGAAAAGCACCATGTGCTTATTTTAAAATATATATATACATACATGAGAATAAAAATTTATTAAGAAAGTTATCACCATACAAAATATTTTCATGAATTATTTTAAATGGGTATAATTATTATCATTTAATATAAACTATTTATTTTATATGACCCTATTTGTATATGAAAGGTTATGTTCCAAAGAGTTATACATCTTTAAACAAATCTAAAGTTATCTTACTTTATAGTAACTCATGTAAGAGAATCAAAACTCTTGCCATTTTTAATATAAAGAACATCTTGAATACATACTTCATAGTGAAAAAAAGAAAAAGAAAAAAAAAAGGGAAAATAATAACCTTAATGACCAAAAGATAACTGTAAATATGTGTTCTTAAATTATCTTAAATATGGTATAATTACTTTTGTCTAATTTAAAGTATTGGTTTCGTATGATTATTAGCGAACTTTCCACATATGTATATTAAATGATATGTTATAACTTTTGAGAGACTCCTAAAGTTACTAATTTTGTATTTAGTTATGTAAATGTTGCAACTCTTGATATAAGACATATTTATTGAAAAAAAAAATAGTAATGAAAAGGTATAAGTGATAAAAATTTAAAACTATAAATAATTGAATTGTAACTTAGAAAGGTATTATCAATATAGAGGTATAAGTGATAGGAGCTTTGAAAATTATATATTATAATAAATTCAACACTATTAGCTAATAAATTTGAGACGAGTCACTAACCTAGATTAAGGTTAGTAATTTTAGATTTGGATACGATAAACGCATACACAATACGATAAGATTTAAATGGGTTAAAATATAGGACATAAGATATAATTGAGTCAAACCCATTTAAATACAATTAAATTTGTGTCCAAGTTCAAGTTAAGCTACCTAATTTAGACATAAGATATGCTATATGTTCTTTCATATATGTATTTTGTCATATAAATTATTATTATTTTTTAGTTAGAGATCTCGATTAAAAGCAGTAGATATTTTTAGTTATATATTTTTCTTGTTATATTATAGTTTAAATGGACAAAAAATTACGAACTCTTGTAAAGATTTTTTTACTCTCTTCTTTGAAAATCTAACAAACGATGTGATAAATTTCATAATTAAAATCGGTAGTAATATTAATATTCTTTTCAGTTATGATTCTACTTAATTTAATGATATTATGTAATTTTAATTTAGTAATGTTATATACTTTTCTTGTTGCATCGTAGTTTAAATGGACAAAAAATTATTAACTCATGTATGGATTTTTTTACTATCTCTCTTAAAAATCTAATAAACAAGGTGATAAATTGAAAATCAATACTATTAATAATATTAATATCTTTTAATCAATGGTTTCACTAGTGATGTTATATAATATGAATTTTTAGATTTTTTATATTTGGTAAGATTTTGCTTTATTAAAAATTTTTATTTAGACTGTAATCTTATATTAATTATGAAGGTACTATATCATTCATTTTGGTAAATTTTAAATATTATTATCACTTTTTCCCTTTGTATATATAAATATCTTATAAATTTAATTATAACCTTTTAATTGATAAATAGTATCAAACCTAAGATAAACGAGATGTAACATGATAATACAAATTGTCAACCCTAATATAAGCGATCAAACCCAAACATGAGACACCCAAGGTCACTGGTTTAGGTTTCCATACATAATTAATAAATAGATTGTGTTACAGGCTTAGGTTTTTTAACACAAACCTGTTTAAATATAGAAACGAGACATAACACGATAACACAAATTATTAGCCCTAACTTGGATACAACACAATTATAAAAGGATATGTATCAAAGAAACTTAGTACAATTAATAAATGAGTCGAACCCTTTTGGACCCATTTATATATGTATCCAGTTCAAATCTAATAGTCAAACTTTTTATGAAAACCAGCAACTCATTTAGAACTTGCATTATTAACATTTTTTCTTTTCTAACATCTTAGCCTAAATTCTATCATAACTTTACTAATGATATTGTGTAACTAATTTTTTGGTGTTTAATTTTATACCTCTATTTTACTTTTATATTTCTAGCAGCGATTTTCTAAAGTGAAAATTTAAGAAATTTCAATAGTTTAGCTCATAAAGAGTTCACTATACTTACAAAAATCCATAGTCATGACTTGTATAATGATCAATATTTATATGCTATGAGTTTTACTTATGATCCTTCAATATAATATACTAGTAGGTAAGGCACTCACATTATGTGTGCAAAAAATACAAAAAAAAAAAGCTTAGACTAAAAAATATAGAAGAATATCGATAATATATGTTAGTAAAATTAAAACCGTAATAAAATTTCCATAAAGAAAGTCCTTAAAAATATTAATCAAATAAAAGGTTTAATGAATTTTTCAAATAATAGCAATGTTTAGCAATTAAAAGAATGAACAAATAAAAGAATAGTAATAGTGGAAATAAATATGATATAAAATAGTAAATATATAATTAGATGAGGTGGTTGAGAATTTTTGTGAGATAGGTTTGATTTGCTTTAATAAGTGTCATATAAATATATCTAGTGATTAAAATTATAAAATATTAAATTATCAGTTGTAGATAGTTAAAAAAAAATTTCTCTTTAATATAATAAATATTTATATCTATGTAAAAATAAACATATAAAATGTTCTAGAATGGAATTTATTTATCTTAGGTAGTATTTTTAATTTTTTATATTGTTTGGGGGTCCTTTATATTAGTTTAACGAAAATCATAATTCATAACCCAAAAAATCAATAATGAGTGACCAAATTGCAAAATTGCGATTTCTATTTATTTATTAGAGCTTATACATACAGTAAACTATCATCATTATCTAGAGAGAGAGAGAGATAGTGCAATTAATAGGAGAGAGTGGAAGAGAAATGTATAAAGAGAGAGAAAGAGGATTAAGTAGATATATTTACCCATTTTATTTTATTGTTAGTTTTTTTATTAAATAATAGTAAATGGAGCGGTTACTTAAGCTCCAAAGGAATTTAATAATATATACAAGATCTATTTTGTGATGTCTTACTTGATACTCCTATTAGAAGATGGCCTTATAATTAAGGTCATTATAGTCTAATGGTATGAACATGGTTTTTTTAATGAGATGGAATTCTCCCCTCTCCTAAATTTGTAATATGTTAATATTTGGTAGAAACAAGAAAAGAAAAAAAGAAGATAGCCTTATCTTTTCCATAATGTTAAGCAAATGTCTTTTAACATATTTATATTGTGAGATTTTGCTTCCTTACATATTCTAAATAGGATGGGTTGGTTTAAATATTGACTACTGCATCAATATTTGAGTAAATTATAGCTCAAGTAACTAAGACATTCAACTTTCCTAAGCTCATGAAATTCAACCATCTTGATGGATAATCTTTTATATATGATAATAGATTTTGTTTCTGTTATTTAATTGTCTTTATGTTCTAATTTTTATGGTATATAAATTTATTAATGATTTATTAATAAATTAAAATATTATATTGAAAGGGAATTGAAGGTTCGCATAAAGTTAGAAATACATCTAATTTCATCTTGACATAAATACTCGCATATTATATTACATCTAAAATTCACACATCTAATGTAATCAAAATTAATTATTTTATTCTAAGCATATGCAAAGTGATTTGGGATTAAGTAAGGTATTTAAATTCGTGAAAGGAATCTATTTACTAGTAAATAAATATAAATTAGGCAATTTTATAGGAAATCTATTATTTTAAATAGGATAATCATGACCCCAAAGAGAAAGGGATTTTGGTGAATCTAATTCAAACTCAAATAATTAATCCTAATGAATCTTAGCTATATATGAATTGTTCAAATGATAGCTTAGCTTATGCCTTCCTTTTTATGTAGCTTCTTATTGTCTAATGTCTTATGAATTTGGATAAATTTAGACTATTTAATTTATCTACTTAAATTTCATAAAACAACCTTTAGATAGCTTAGATAAAAAAAGAAGTTAATATAAGCTAATATTTGGATCGTGGTTATGTGGTAACGACTTGACACGATAGTTTTCTTATTTTTACACACATGAGCTGGTACGCTTATCCTTAAGCATTTTGGAAGCAAAAATGCACATTAAGTTTTTGGTAACGTTTCTAAAAAAGGTCCCTACTAACATTAAAATCTTATCCTATCATATTTAGATTAAGGATTTTCTTCTAACTTTGCTTTTGTTAGATATTTATTAGTTTAGCAAATTAGCCTAGGATAATTTTGTTGGTTTGATTGCTTAGATTATATTATATTTTGTTGCATAAATTAGGTAGATTCGGTTAGATTTAGTTCTTGCTTTTGGAACAAACTCGAATGTTATCATATTTATTTTATAGTAGATGAGGATTATCTTGATTTATTTTGTAGTTTAAATTACTACCTTATTAGATACTATTTTCATTCTTCTTTAGTTTAAATTTTTCTTATTATTTTTAATGGCATTTAAAAAAGTCAAGAATAAAACATTAAACAATAATATAAAAAAGAAAAAACCATATTTGTATGCATAGGACATAGAGTATCGAAACAATAACTTTTGACTAAGAAATGAATGGCACCTTCTATCAAGTAGATGAGAGTGAGCTAAGACTAAGTTGCATAGAGTAGTGCAAATCGCTAATGAGGCAAATGTTGCTGCTGCTACTCATATCCCATGTAGAGGACATGTCACTAGGAGGCTTACCATCTAGGCCAATAACTTTAACATCAAGCCTAACACTGATCTAACTAATATAGTTAAACTAGTTTATAAGCTCACCTTACAATGATCCAAATGACTATATTGCCTTTTTTATTTTTGTGCAAATGTGTGAGACCTTCAAAACCAAAGGAGTGATGGATGTTGAAATGTGCCTAAGGTTTTCTCCTTTCTCTTTAAGGGATAAGGTGAGATGTTGGTTGAACTCACTCCCAAATAGGCATGATTGCCATTAAAGAATAGCTAGCATAGAAGTTCCTTACCATATATTCCCCCCTTGTATGTGGTGCAAAACTTAGCAACAGTATAGCATAATTTATGCAATATGACAGGGAGTCCTTATATGAAGCATAGGAGAAATTCGATGAAATACTAATAAGGTGTCCACTCTTTCCTATATGGTTGTAAATATAGACCTTTTATATTGGGTTGGAAGCATAGTTGAGATTGATGGTGATGCAACGTATAGAGGAATGTTGATGGGGAAGACCTTATAGGAAGCTTATGAGCTAGCCAAAGAGATGACATCTAACAATTATAGCTAATAGATTGAAAGTGTGACATCTTAGGCTAAGAGTAGTTGATAATCAAGATAAATATTAATGAACGTATCTTAATCATTTTACCAAAAAAATTGTATCTATATGCCATTACTCAACATCTCGTATAATCAATGTGAGACTTCGTTACTTTACAATTAAGCCCAAATATTTCCCCTTTTCAGTCTTCCTTGTACCGAACATCTATTAGTAGGGGGTTAGCTTTGTCGTTTATAATGTCCTAAGTCAAAAGTAGTTAATGATTAAGCTAATTAACATTAATGGACCTATTTCCAGTAGTTGACCCAAATTTTTCTTCTAGCTAATATTGATATACTATTCACTACTTAGTTTTATATACCACCACTCAACATCTCTTACAAATCCATATAGGACTCCATTTACATTTTATTTACATAAGGTATTATGAAAGTGTTATGCTTAAAATGGTCATTAGGGTTTATGAGATAAATGTCATCAGTCAATTAATGAAGGAAATATTATATTTATCCATAGCTTAGTTTACAACCAACTAGTAGTGTGAGCAATTTGCATGGTAGAGCACATAATAGTGTTGCTCATTCTACAAACACAATTGCTAAACTAGATGACTTCGTTATCACTTTCAATAAGGGGAACCGTAGTTTATACTTGAGTACCTACAACTAAGAGTAGCAAAAATATCCAAATTTCCCTCAGTGTGAGAATAACATCATGTACTATTCTCTATTTGGATTCTCAAAATTGTTAAGAGAGGAATTCATGATAAGCTTTATCCAATTAACATATAACTAGTCTTAGAACCAAGAATTGGCTATTCATAACTTGAAGAATAGTTGGATTGACTTTATATATATTAAGTAGCTAACCACAGGAAATAATACCTATCAATATCGATATTACGTTTGGTGTATAAGAATGGACCTTGAATAGAATAGCGATTCTAGATTTTATTTTCTTTCTCATGTTTGCAGGAATTGCAATTCTAACTTTAAAGGGGATTTTGATTCACCTTTGTGAGGCTTGAAAAAAAAATATATATATATATATATAAAACATTAATAAAGTAATTAATGTATCGATTAGCTTGATAAATGGGTTTAACTGTTTCCAACCCTTAAAAACAAACAAATAATTAATTTAGTAGTATTAGTGAGGAATCAAGCACACCCAAGAATCCATGAAATAAATATAAAACTCTCACCTTATGGACACGCCAACTAATTATTATTTCAAATGCACCATGCAAAAATTATATATAATATAATAATATATATATACTTATATATTGGCAATACCAAAAATAAAATAAAAATTACGTGGACCAATTTCATACATCCCAAAAGCCTAAGATGGGCAACACTTAAAATTTAATAACCAACTTGATTCTAACAACAATAGTCAAGACCTATAACTAGAACGATATTCAACCGGAGCCCATAATTACAAGCTCAATCCATTAAACTTTTACAAGCTTTTCAGGGAATATCAAATTTACCACTCTACACGGCATTGAAAAGCGACCATGACAAATCATTCTCCACACTTTTGGCAAATTAAAATACATGCAACCAATCTGGATGAGTCCATATGTTTAACTGTTATTATAGTAATCATTGTCGTCAGATTTTTTTTCCTTCTTGGTTTCATCCTCAGAAGGCCAAAGGCCACTCACCACTCTCATCCTTTAATATAATAGTTTAAGGCAAAGGACTCCTTTCCTATAACGGGCCCCAAATTTCCACTGTGACTGTCCCACATCCCATTCAGCCACTTTCACCATTTTCTTCTTCATCTTGCGCGAAGGAGCCGATTAGGACAACAAATTCTCCATCCAGGTAGTAAAGAAACACACCCACATTTAACACACTTGCATGCATGCACGATGTCACCAACACGCTCGGATATGTAATCAGAATATGAGAAAACGAAATAGACATATACATACACATTTATACATGTTTGAAGTTTGTAACATTCCATAAGCCAACACGATACTCCACGTTAGAAGAAAAAGATAAACTCCCACAAAGGTTTAATTTTTTTCTCTTCTAAGACCAAGTTCCCATTTTTCTTATGACTAAATACATATACACATATATACCTATATATATATATATATATATATATATGTCTCAAGTTTCCACTCATTTTGTCTGGTTGCTCATATGTGTATCTACACGTTAGTATGCTGCGAATATTACGTGATGCATATACAATATATATATAAATGTACAAGTATATGGAAGAGGATGTATGTGTTCGGAGCTGACGGAGGAAAATGAACACAGGATACATATTCCGTAAATTTGAAAATGAGTTAAATGCACAGTTTGTTTCCTTTTAAACTTGAAAGGGTGACGCATATACCTTTGTTAGTTTTAATATAATTAAATAGGGATATAAAACATAAATATATCAAAATATACAAACATGGTGACGTACCGAGCATGTGGGAAGTAGATGGATGAATATATTTTGTTCTACTTGATTCACCCAGGTTTAAGCAAACCATCTTTTATGCATTTTAATAATATACATGCTTATACTCATATATATATATATATATAGATTCCTACGTACATTGTGTATATATGTATGCATATATATATACATATATATATGTTTCCAACTCGTAGATGGACGATAGCGTATAGACATATGTGACTACAAGAATTTACATATAACGTATATATATATAAATATATATATCCCCCATTAGTAACTCACGAACTGGACATTAATGAATTCTCCATCAGCGAATATGGAAGTATGCACCAGGACATAGACAACGGTTAAAGACAAATGGAAATTAAATTAATAGTAATAATAATAACCATAATGATAATAAAGTAAATTTTGTTAGCCGAGTTATACTAAAGCATATATGTTTTATTATATGTGTAGTAAAATACATGTGATGAAGGTTCATGAATTCCAGGTATATATATATATACCTCTAGAGCATTAACAAAACAACATATATACTAAAGGAAAAGTAGACTAATACCCTTTTATATAAATAATAGACTATATTAACCTAGAAAATAAATAGATAAGAAAAATGGTTTAATACAACTAAAAGTCGAAACACATGAGGGTAGCTAGGATTAATTTGTCTAATTGAGGTTTTAATTACTTATTTCATTTGGTTAACCCAGATTATGAATTTGAGATCTCACTTTCGAAACTTTACCTCACAACTACTAAAATTGACTATGGACGGATTTGAGTGAGTTATCTTCTAAGATTACCATGTTGCTTTTGATTTTAGTGTAGTGCATTAGTTTTTAGTATAATGTAAAATTTGACAAGTGCTTGGGGGATAATACTTGGGTTATGCGTATGCTTGTGTATCTATTTGACTTAGTTGCCCTACTCTTAATATTTCAATATTAAATTGGTTGTTTGATCTATTTGCTTATGTTACGTATTTATTGATTACTTATGAAACTTTTGTGATCAACTATAATTAACATGGATGTAATTATATTTGGTTTATAATTAAACAGACGTGCATTATATGCATTGCATAATTGTTGAAGGTTGTTATTACTATGCATTGGTATGCGGGGGTAGCAGGATACTCATATGTATTGTTTCTTTTATAAGGGGACATAAGGGAATTATTGTTAGGACCTGGTAAGATGCCCCTATGACCACATGGAAACCTCTTAGTATTGGGAAGTGTCGTCTTCTAATTAGAGCTTAACCATCGGGATTCAGTGCTTTGGGATGTAGTCACCGTTAATACCACATAGTCAAGTCTCGTAATTTCATGATTATTTTAAACCTTATATGTATCTTTTTGGACCCAGGATGACATACTATTTTTCTTCAAGTAATTAAATTGACATTAAGAGAAATATCGACACTTAGTAATGACAATATTATTGCTTGTGTAAGATTGTTATTACTTCCCAACCCATAGTTATAGAGGGGGTAAACTCTTAACCTTATATGGACATCAGTTGTTGTACAAGCTGTTGCATACATATGCTTAATTTGCTATATTACACTTAACTGTATGATAACTTGTTTGATTCTTGCTTTAAAGCATGGTATAAGAGGGAACCTCACTAAGTTATTATTTGCTTACTCCCTTATAGATTGTTTATGTAGACTTCAATACTTAGACTACCATATGTGAGTACTTAGTTTAAAGAAAAAACGTTGAGGGTTAGGATGTTTTGGGAATTGTGAGACTATGCTAAAAGTTTAACAGACCCTATAAGGTATAGTGGTCAACTGTACCAAGACTTTTGTGTTATGAATAATAAATATTTATTTTGAGATGCTTACTTTTAGATTATTTATTTAATTATCAATCATCTAGTACTACATAATCAACATATCCTAAGAGTAACTTAATGTAATAAACATCTAGTATGTGTCTTGCAAATCCAAGGAGGTGTTTAGGTAACATCTCTTGGATTGTCGAGCACATACGGTTGGCTGTTATGTCAAGGCTATCCTCGTAGCATGATAGTTTTGGGTGGTATTGAAGCTAGGCTTAGAGTATGTTTATACTTATGTATATATATATATATATATATATTAAATCATGAGGTAGTAAGCAAGAGAGGGTAGGGGAGATAGAATTAGGTAAATTATATTATTAATGCTTACATGCTTCTTTCTTTTGTAGTATGCACTAAACACCATATTGGAGAGATAGGATAGATTTCAATTATAGCCAACCAAGACCTTGATATCTTATCACCTACAACTACAGGACCTCTTTGTTGATATGGTGATGTTCGGAGCTCTTAGGACCCTCTAGGACTTGCTTGCGAAGTGGAGAAAAGGGTTAGATGTTGCTTGGAGGTACCGATTTACTATATTAGAGAGCATTATACTTAACTTCCCTTCACTTATTGAGAGAGTATATTGGTTAGAGAGGTATGCTTCTTATTAGGACAGCATTTACACATACTTAGCATCCAGTTTGCTGTTAGGAGGAGTGTTTTACCCATCCAACTAGATTTCTTTGTTTGGTTACCCATTGTGCTTGACTTATTTATATGGCTTATGATCGTCGAGATGATCATATCTCTTATCTGTTTGGACCCCTGGTAAGTCTAAGTAACCCAATTATATGGTTCATGTTAAAGCCTTAAATTTTAGCTCACTAGGCTCCTCCATACCTAACTCCACTTAGACTTCAGCCCGTTCTAACACCAAGTATAGTTGCTATAAACCCCATCCTACCTCTTATCCCCATTTCCCAGCTAAATCTTATTGCTGACACACCTATGCTAGATAACCTAGCAACTAGATATCATAGGTAGGTGAATGAGAGCCCTCATAGAGAGATCAAGGAAGTTAGTGTTAGATCTTGTAGCCTTCAAAATATGACATGCAGGTTTTGACCCAAAGGACCTATCTACTCATCAAACCGTAAGTCTTTTTACAAATACCTCGTTTCAGGTGGAGTTATGGATGAGGCGAGACCTAGCCACCCCCCTCAATAGATGTGTGTTCTACTTTTGTTTATGTACTTTAGTTTATTTCGATGTATTGTTGATGCATTTTTATGATTGGGATTTTAAGGTATTAAACAATGCCCAATCATTAACTTTTGGAATTGATGACTATGTTTAAGACTATGCTAAAATAGCTTTTTAAAATTATAAATACCTTACATCATAGATAAATTTATAAACTTCTTTTCAACTTGATTTCTCTCTCTCTCCTACTATTTTTCTACTCCAATTCCTACACCACCCAAAACCCTCCCCCCGCCCCCTCTCTCTACTCCACTATTTTTTCCCCCTCAATATGCACATATAAAATAGCTACAACTTTTTTTTTTTCTCTCTTTAAATAGCATTCACCTTTTTAAATTTCACTATATTCTCTCGATCACATTTTGTGCTTTCTGATATATGTTTTTTTCTATTTTGGCCAAATTTCCTATACATGTTTACACATCATTTTCCTCTCTCCTTTCTATGTAAAGAATATAAATTTGTCAACTAAATATTGCTACTTCATTTGAATTATATTTTATCAAATATAATATGCAAGTGTACAATTATCTATTATTGATATTTTTTAACTATTATGTTAAATTGCTAAGGCTGATATGACTTAATAACATTGTTACCGGTTTCCTATTGGGATAGACTAAAGTTTGAATCCATCTTTCCTATAATTGGAAAAATATATATACATATATTATTTAAACCTTTTTTTTCTATAGTTTTATTTTTTGTTCTTCCACATAATTAATTATGTAAATATAATGAATTAAAGTTTTACGCATTTGATTTTTAAATTTGCGTACGCATTATGAATGCAACTCTACTTGTCATATATTTAATAAAGCTTATTGGCACAAATCTGAGATTATTGAAGTATAAATAAGACCTATTTGAGTTTTTGAATTTGAATTCTTGGTTTATGATCCCCAGAACTAAAGACTAAGTTCGAAGATTATTCTAGAAGAGTTTCATTCATGAATATGGATAAAGACTTACTCATTTTTATGCTTCAACTATCCAAAATTCAAATTCCATTTTGTTAGCTAGAAAAAGTTATGATTCTTATAGCTATATTATGGAGTTAAATTAGAATAATTTTTATTTTAAATTAAACTTAGTTTTCCATCAAATCTTTAGGATATTTTCAAGACAGATGGAATTGTTTTTTTCAAAGACTTCAACAGCTAAGTGGACAAGGTGTAGTTATCTTTAAGAGAATCTTGTGCAAGCTTCAATGGATATCATTCAAATTCGATTGTATATGATTTTACGAAGTATTATCGACCATTTTTTCCATGAAGAGATCAAATATTTAGCCAACAACAGTAGATATTAAAACAAGTCTATATCATTTCAAAGTTGAAGCAAGCTTCCCCATCAATGATCAAAAGCACACATTTTTCAAATCCATTTCTTTTAGCCATTAAAGCTGTTATCTATGAAGCTCATGCGTAATACAACAACTAATACTATTCTTGAAAAGAATAAGATCATAAATCTCTTTAGAAGACTCTTTATAGCTATGAGCAAATATTTTCATGTTTAATTTATTATCAACATAGAAACGGTACTTTAAGTAAATTTTGAGAATCCTTACTATGTTGTAAGGTCTTTGTGAGCATCTTTTGTTGTGTTCTATGTAGCTTTTATTCGGAGTAAGTGCATGAGGTAGAGCAGTAATTTTATTTATAATTTTGAGAGTATTCATTGTAGTTTTGTGAGAGTTGCAAATGGAAGTTAAGAGACAAAGCAGTGATATTGATTACAACCAAGGCTATACTTTATGATGGAAACCCAACCTTCTTAACTATGATACTGACCTCTAGTCTCCTAACCAAAGCTTGACTTTAAGGCCTCTAAGGGTTTGCCAAATAGATGTTGTCTCAATAGGTCGCTAAGGACAAGTCCTAGTATTAGGTCGTTTCCCTCCTTTACTCCTTTCCAGCTCCCTTTAGCCTTTATACACTTATATAAGCTTAGAAGCCCCTTCTAACATGTCTAATCAACCTCCTCAACTGCTTAGAAGGTACAATGAATAGCTTAACCACTACTTCAGGATAAAGTCTGACTTACTTACCTAGATCATAATGTAGCTATTATTCCTGACTTGTCCTAAGGTCCAACTTATCTCAACCAACCTAACCGTTACATCACCAACTTCCTTAACAACTCGACCTATACCAGAAGCATCTTGGCACCTAATCCAGAGGTGACCCTCATCCTATTTCCAACATACCTATCGCCTGTTTGACTTGTCCGCTAACTTTCTAACCTATATCAGCTTAACCAAAATAGCTCCATTCGTCTTCTTTGTATAGATTTGTGCTAGTGTACTTCACCTATCAGTTCTTAGTACTCATCTACTACTTGTTCATACTTGTCAGAAGATATTCTTATGTTCTTTTTATATTTTGTCACTTCTACACTTCTACCCCTTTTGTATGGTCCTAGTTTGTTAATTTAGATATATCTTTTATGTGATTGTTTCTTTCCTCTTTTTACATTAGGAGCATTTAAGTTTCCCTCTAAGTGGTTTACACTCTTATCAAAATCAAATAACGCGGGTTTGTGGGGAGTGAACCTCAATCCAAAACTTGTGTGACATATTAAGCCTAGGTTGAGCATGTTGATTCTTCACGATGAGTCTTATCTGTATGGATTGCTTCTTGCTAACTACATTACATTCCCTTTCTCATCGATATTTCTTCGATACATTAAAGGACTCACCAACTCATGTTAAGTCCCAATGAAATTGAGCTCCTAAGCACACTACTTTACACTCTCACTATTTATTTTGATATAATGCAATGACCAATTTGGATAATCAAATTCCTGATAGTAGAGTTGGAAATAGTGAATCAACTCATAAGGAGGAACCATTATGAATACTTATCCATTTTTCTGATCCTTACATTTTTTTAATGCTATATTTATCTATTTTAAAACTTCAATTTACATATTTCCTATTAATCTATCTCTTTTACTACTCAAAAGTAAAAGTAAAAGAGGTGAATTTAAGAAAAGATTTTAAATTTGCATTGTAATTAATCCAAACGCCTCTTCTTAATTGCACAACTGAGACCAACAAATGGTATCAAAGTCAATACTCATTTTTCAAAGTATAAGCTTTGAGTAGAAAATCAATTTTTAATCAATTCAATTCTTTCTAATTGACTTATATAAGAAAGTTTATCATCATCCAGCTCTTCACAAATGAAATAATTCAAATTTAATCAAAATAAATATACTTAATCATATTATTGATTCTTTGAAAATTCATCCAATTTATTAGGAATTTTCATATCTTATTTAAGTATATACTTGAACCTATATTCTATTTGTAGATAATAATTTCTATCTATAACTAAAATGATATAATGTTGCTTTCCTTTTCCTAACAAATATACTTGAATGAAATGGTATTGTTGAATGCAAAAATTAGCATATCATCAACATGACATATACATTTCGTCTCCATGCAAATCTACCACCCAACTTTTGGTTGATGCTACCCATATTGCAGTCTACGTAATAAACCAGTTACCTTCTACCATTTTTTTTATATATATTCCTTATTTAAACTTCTATATTATACTCCATTGGTTATAACTTTCTATGTATCTTTAAGTGCCTTTGATATCTTAACATAACATCCCAGTCTCCTCCTTGATCCCTCCTTCGCATCTTTCTTAAGTAGTCTACTCAACATAAAGGAGATCAATATCTTAACCCTACCTTAAGACATCTTCACAAAAGTTTACACATTATCTTTCATGAATTTACCTTCCCATATGATATTCTCATGGTTACATCCTGGCTAGCCATTTTCAACCATCACCTTCACCCTTACTCTATCTTACTCTCCTAATACCATCAAGACCATAATTCTTCTCCTCACATAAACTCCATAAACCCCAAGATCTACTAACCTTCTAAATCCTTGAGCCCCTACCCCGCCAATTCCTCTTAAAGATGTCCCTTCTCTTATATCCTCACCCCTTACTAACTACACCACAAAACCAACCATAATTCATGTCTATTACCGCATTTGCACACCAATACACTTCCTTAATCCTCTTTCATACATTTCTCCACTCTCCGTCCTCTCTTCCTTACCTCTTTCTCTTTTTCCCCATTATAACCCCCTCCAACCTACTTAGAAAATGCTCATTTTCTCCAAAAAAAAAAAAAAAAAAGATACTATAAATCCTATATTCATACTCAACCCATACACATAAACCTCTTCCTTTATACCCTATCACCACACTAAAGCCCTTTCCAATCCCCCTTAGGTTGTTGCCATGAGAGAAGTGTCTGACTCTCTTCTCCTAAACAATAGGAATCAAATCTTGGGATTTGAGAATATTCAAGTTGATCGAGTCTGCCTTAAGGAAATTGTAAAACCTTATAATGTAAATGAAAATATGGGTTATTGAATTTGATGTTTTATTTCTTTTGTAACTTTTGTTCTTTATTTCAGTTAATTTCAAACAAATTGAGTGATGGAGATTAGAGAAACAAAATTAGGGATTTCGTAAATTAACAAAAATGATGAATCCATTAAGAATAACATGCAATCACTTCATACCCTGGTCATGATTCCCTCCACCCCTTCTATCTCTCTCCAACCCAATTTCCATTTTCTTCATCTTCCTTGCTCTTTATTCTCTATCTTTATCCTTATAGCAGTTACAAGTACTTTTATGTCGAAATCTACCATAGCTCCTATGCTATGGTAGATTATATTGATTAATTTGATTATATATTATTAATTAAGTGAAAATCTATAAATTTATGTGTCATTAGGCTAGATATGTGGATCAATAATAAGGCAATTATGTATCTTTTCTTTTAACCAATTTAAAATACTCCAACATTTTTTGACAGAAAATACAATGGAGTGAGTTAAACAACTTATTTCTTCTATATTAGAATGTTATATTTGGATAGGAAAATTAAAAGATTAAGGACTAATTTTTTACCTTTGTCCTATATTATACAAATATAATAATGGCTAGTAGAGGTACTTGTCAAAGATGTAAAAAGAAATTTTTTGAAATTTTCTGAAATTTTCAAAGTTGATTACATACTTTATAAATCTAGGTACATGAAAATAAAAAAAGTTATGATTTTTTTTTTTAATTTGGCTTCTTAACAATATATTTAAGGTATGCCTTAACATTTTCCAATACATTATAATGTTTTAAGACATTATATTACAATTATACATTACATACATATGTTAAATATAGGGGTGAATGGATGTAGGATGAGTAGAATACAAGCCTTACCCATACTTTATCTTATGGATATAGCTTCTAAAACTTTGCTACCTATATCCTATCCTATAGCACCCTAAAATCACCTTATAGATCTTCTATGGTACAAGATATCCTGTAGAACCTATTGATTTTTCTTTTATTTTCCTTATAAATTTCAGTACGGCTATTTTCTTTGAAACATAAAACAAACCTAACTCTTTTTTTTTTTTTCAAAAGCAATTACTTAATTTAGCTAATTTTTTAAATGATATCAATGAATGAAGTACATTAAGATATATTTCCAACCAATTTTTCTTTTCCTTAAATAGTTCTTTAACCATTATTATTATGGATGAATTCTTATCAAAGTATCATACAAAACATTCTTTGTATAAATGAAACATTTATTTTAATAATAATCACATTGCATTGATATTTAAGGAAATAAGCACACAGTTTAAAAAAAAAAAGCAGTAAATATTATACTTAATGCAAGATTTACAAAGTTTTATTAAAATGTGAATAAAATGTTCACAATATTATATAATTCAATAAATGTGATGATAATATTAGATCAAAGAATTAATTATAGGAAAATGAATACATAACATGAAAAACAGAATAAAACGTAAATTCAAACTAAAATATTTTTCTTCCTTAAGTACATACATTAGTAAAATAATCTCTTTATCCTTTAAGAAAATCAATTTCACTTTAGTAATAATACCAAATCTTTTGTCAAACATAAAATAAAGAAACCATTCCATTATAAAAATAAGCTTTAGTAGATGATTGATTTAACAAAAGAGGAAGGAGTAGAAAAAAAATGACGATGGAGTAAAGACTAAAGATGAAAGGTTAAAGGAAATGACTAACAAGCGTTTAATTTAAGGTTTCTCATAGGCCGAACTTTACTTTATTTTGATATGATGGTATCATTTATTCATTAATTTTATTTAATTACTTACAAGGTGGAGACCTTGGAACTTGTATCCTGTATACTTTAAAGTACAAGTTCAAGGGCAAGTACTAGGTACCTTGATTTCCTATTCGTACCCTACCCTATGAGAACAGGTTTCAAAAAATTACTATTTGAAACCTACCATGTGACCTTAGTTACCCACCTAAAACCTACACGGTCAAGTAAGGTTCGAGTGAGTACCTTATACGATAGGGTTGCTCACTCACCTTTATTAAATATTGTAATTTATAAAATAAAATCCATTTTAGATGATGTTGAATTATATTTAATGCCTACATTTTGCAAATTATGCATTTGAACATAGTATATGTTGCATGATGTTATCTTTTATTATATTATGCTATAAATATATGTGATATGATATAGATGTGATATTACGCTATTGATCATATTAATTACGTTATTATTATATAATAATACATTATACAAATAACTGAATATTATACTAAATGAGATGTATATGTATACATGAAATATGTTATAGTATGTTATGTATTGTGAATATGGTAAAGTATATCATGTATTGTGTTATAAATTATAACATAAACATATACAATGAATAACATATATTACATATATATATTTTCCAATGTACATATACCGTATGTTATATGAAACATTTAGTAAAATATTATGCAATGACTCTTATTTTTGTTCCTATAAGAGAGTGATTATTCCACTTGAATTTAGTTATTAAGTTCTTGGAGAGCAACGCGCTCCGTTTGTTGTTAAAGTGGACAATGGAGAACCATGTTTTTTTCATGTGAAGTTAGTGGAGATCGAAGCAACTTACTTTTTGTTGAAGATGGTTTTAGTTATTAAGCCCTTTAATTTTTTATACTTGTTACTAAAATTTATTAATATTATTTATTTAAATTATTTAATAATTAATTGTCAGCCAATAGAAAAACACCACTTTTCCTTATACTTAATCAACAAAAAAGTTAAGAATCTTATATCATGTATTTGTCGAAAATGAAAACTTAGGTCCCTTATTTACAAAAGTACTACAACACATGTTACCTTTTTTATAATTTACCCTATCATATTTTATCCAGTCTCTCATTCGATATGACAAACGTAGTCTAATAGTTAGAGTGTGCTTGTGAGAAAAGTCCGATTATATAATATCTTGAATTTTTAATAATAAATGCAATTACTAAATAGAAGTTATAAAATAATTACAAGGTTTTAACAATGTGAGAATTTAATAAAAGAGTCAAGGGCAAATCTACTATGGAAAAATCTAAGCGATATATTAATTAGGTGAAGGGACATGTATGTTTAGAAGCATAAAACCCTTTTTTCTCTCTTTTCCTCCTATTAACTTGATGTATTATTTCCTAGAACCCCCTTATTGCAAACAACTACAGGAACTAAAGGTAAGTGGAAAAATTATTGAGTTTGTCATCCATATAATGATAGTGTATATGATCTAACACATTAGTTATCATAATAGAGGAGTATGGTGCATTTCATGAACAAGAACAACAAGAGTGGCACTTTTTGGGGGACACATAGTTTGGTAAGTGTAAAAATTGGTTTTGTAATGTAAAGTTTTGCAAAATTACTAATTTCAAAGTTTCATTTCGTTATATTGTTGTGGTGATGTAAAAAGTAAGCATTTTTAAAGGGTGTAAGGAAAGTTTTCAAGTAAGTTTCTTAATCCTTAATTTTATATGAAAAACATGTTTAGATTTGATTTTGGGTGTTAGGCAAAGGATTAAGAAGTATAGAAATTGTCAAGAAGTGGAACTTTGAATGGAATTGAAGTTAGAAAAAGGAATCACAAAAGGTTGTTGCAAAATATGAAGAAGGAAAATATGGGCAAAAGTCGACTAAGGAGATAACTAGGCAATTCATAATTAAATTGGCCTGTCAGTACATAACTTTAAGAGCTAGCTTCTCAATAAGGGGCCTTCTTTTGCAACTTTGTTTTGATTCTATTCACAAATCGATCCTAACAGTATTCCACCATATTGACTTGATGGTAGTTGAATTATTACGAACTAAACTTATATAATTTGATTCTTAACCTATTTCTAACATCCAAAGACAAAGATTAAACACAATCTAACATAGAATAAAGCTTAGAACACTAAATTAGACACTACTTAGAATTATGAACACCCAAGTACCAGATTATGGGATTTGAACCTAAATGACTCTAGATTGACTCTAATAGGAGGATAGGACTCTAATGTGAAGTGAAATGTATTCTTTTCTCAAATTATAGAGTTAAAACTAGTGGCTTAGAGAGTTTAGTGCAAACTGAGATTGTTGGTTCAAGTATAATATTACTTATTTTGTTCTATGTGCTTGTATAGTTATAGTCGAAAATTGACTTTAATTATATTTGACCTTTAATATTAATTAGGTTAAGTATGCATGACTAGGCCTGAAGGACCAAGAATACATGTGATCTTTAGGTGGTATCTCGATGATCGATCTATGGCATTGTCCTGAGTAGAGTTGCATACTAAAAGGATTTAGGTAGACTTTAGATTAATTATTGAACTTTAGGGAATTAGGGACTATCCAACACTATATTGTGTTATTGTGTGTGATTCAGGATCATGAGTTACCTTGAGCTTTGAAACGCTAAAACTGTGCTGTATTTTGGGCATTAAATATAAGATAATAATTTGTTGTTATTCTTACATGGTTGCATTTGTGTATAAAATGATTGGTTGTATACTCATGTATATGTACTTATGGTAACTCTCATACTAGGCATTTTGCTTACCCTTTAGGGACTTCATTTTTTAGTTATAAGTACTAGTTTAGACTAGCCTTATAGACAAGTTAGGACACGGCAAGTTGTTGGGATGTGATCTAATAGTACGTATGTGGTGATGTAGTAGTAAGATCAATGTTGCATTTTGAGATTGAGCTCCAACACTTAATGTGTTAGATATATTATCCTTTATGTGGTTCCTGCACTTGTCTTTACTTAATATAGAAATCTATACTTGGAATTAGTAACTTAATGTAAGCAAGATTGAAAGAGTTACTCTTGTCAAAACTATTAAGAGACTCGTATAGAGTGAAAATGTGGTATAATTATCATTGTGGACATTTGTAGATAGTTTCTAAGCCTTCGTATGTCAGTACTTAATATTGATGAACGGTAGGCTATAGCATCTTAGGTTCTAAAGCATTATAGATTGTGTAATATATGTTATGTATATGTATATTAATATGTAACTACTGATTGTATTTAAATACATAGTAATATCAGTAATAATTAAAAAAAAATACTTAATAGGATTATCATAGGTTTAGATATTATTAGTTATTTACTATGTGTATGTATAAATGGTTTTGTATTTTCTAATAAATGCTTTTGGTATACATATACGGGTGTAGTATAGATGTAATACATGATTCTAGGAGCACATGCCTATGTGTTAATATTTATATTAGTTACTATATATGTGTATTTAGTAGTCTATATACGTAGTAGCTAGTGTAGTTAGTCTAGCTTAGTTGAAGTATAAATAGCCTTTAATCCATTCTATTAAGTTTAATTAGTCTTAATTGTTAGCTGATTTTTCTGCTTGTTCTCTTCATCAATGGAGATTTCATTACTTAAAGTCCTCTACTGATTTGTTCAAGTGAGACTTAATTTTCTTCTGTGAACTTTGATTCCAATACTCTAACATGGTATCAAAGCTCTACTGGTAACGATTCAGCATCTTCCTTCTCTTGCCTTTTTTCAATTCTAGATGTAGCATAGTTCTATAAACAACAATATGGCAAATCAGATGAGTCTTGATCCTTTGTATATTTCTAGATCAGATAATCTAAGGATGACATTAGGAACTATTATTTTTAGCAGAAATAACTTTTTAACTTGGAATTGTTCAATTTAATGGCATTAGCAGCTAAAATCAAATTAGGGTTTGTAGACGGTAGTTTACGTAAGTCTAAAGAAAATTTCAATGATTATATTAAATAGATACGTTGTGATTATACGGTACGCTGTTGGTTGCTCAATTCAATGTCTATTGATATCTCTCAAAGTTTTTTAATATGCATAGTCTTCATATGAGCTTTAGCAATAGGTTAATTAGCAATTTGGTCAATCTGATGCTCCACTTATTTTTCGATTACAACATGAATTGTCAAATGTGAGCCAGAATAATCAATCAATTACTGCATGCTATAATAAACTGAAACAATATAGGGAAGAATTACAAGCCTTGAATTATTATTTAACTTGTATTTGTAAGAGACTCAATTATTGTACCTATGATCTCAAAGACAAGTTGGTTGAGTATGACTCGTAAATGAAATTGATGCAATTTCTGATGGGGTTGTCTGATGTTTATGAGCTAGTAGAAATCAAATTCTGTCAAATAAACCCTTGCCTATGGTTAGTTGAGCATTACATCCTTTGTTGCAAGTTAAAAGCAGCGACACTTAACCAATCTTATGATTGTTGAAACCAAGTCAGGTGCTTTTACAACCAACAAGATTGGTTCTTCTACTAAGGGTTTTGTGAATGGTAGGAAGGACATGCAAAAAGGAAAATTGTATTGCAAGAATTGTAAAGAAGATGGACATTATATTGAATCTTGTTTTGAACTAATCAGATGCTCGGAGTGATATAAAGGTCAAAGGAATAGAAAGATGGATTTAAAGGCAAATATGGCAACTAGTTCATTTGATAAATAGTTGTCCTTTACTCGTTATAACATACCTTTTGATTAAGTTGCTGATACGAGTGGTGCAAATGTTGTAGACCCTTAGCTGATACAATCTATTGCAAGTGAGGTCTTGCACATGATGTAAGGAAAGCAACAATGTGATGCTAGAGATTTTGTTCAAGTAGTAGCTAATTTTGCTAGTACTTTTTTTGTTGCTTATCTAGTTACTTTGAATAATGAAATTAATTCTTTAGTTGTGGAAACAAAAGCTAGCAATCACATGACCCCTTTTGCACAACTTTTCAAAATCAAACAAACACTTTCGAAAACCTAACATTGTACTTTTACCGGATGAAACAATTAAGGAAGTTCATGAATCTAGTTCTACTATACTTAATCCATGATTGACACTTCATAATGTTCTTCTAGTATTAGGTTTTAAACACAATCTTTTGTCAATATCCAAGCTTGTTTCTTTTAATCCTCTTTTTGTTACTTTTGATAGTAACATGTGCTATTTCCAAGAACAAAACTCTAGAAGTCATGTAGCAAGAGCTCGAGCACAACATGGCCTTTATATTCTCGATTCAAGTACCTCTAACAGAAATGTATCTTTGCTGCATAATTCCTCATGTTGGTCTTCTGTTGACAAATGTAATTCTTTTTCAAACTCTATTAAGATAGATTTGAAATTGTTTCATGCTCTCTTAGGCCATTCCTCTTTGTCTAAACTTAAGCATCTATCTTGTTGTAAGCACCTTGATTTTAAACAATTTCTATGTGATACTTGTCATTTAGCCAAAATTCATCATTTAACCTTTTCTCCTAGTGACTATGCATCAATTTTCTTATTTAAGCTTGTACATTTGGATGTATGGGGGACCTATCATATTGAAATTTGTAGTGGTGAAAAATATTTCTTAACATTGGTAGATGATTTTTCACAAGGGACATAGACATATTTGCTCAAATCCAAGACACAAGTTACCTTAGTTTTAAGAAATTTCCTACTGTATGCTCATAACCATTTTTCCTTACTACCAAAGTTCATAAGAAATGATAGTGGTACTGAGTTTGTTTCAAAGGATTGTCAAGCTTTATTCTCAAAATTTTGTATTGTTCATAAAAAATCCACTCCTTACACTCCTTAACAAAATGGCCGAGTAAAATGTAAACATCATGATTTACTTGATACATCAAGAGCATTACATATTCTTGCTAGTTTGCATAAAGAATATCGAGAAGATTGTGTGCTTACAGCTACTTACTTAATTAATTGAACGCCAACTATTAAGCTCGGTTGGAAAACACCGTATGAAATGATTTTCGGTCATCCAACTTCTTATGAGCATTTACAAGTGATTAGGTCTCTATGTTTTATGCCTAGCCTTGGAGTTCTTAAGGATAAATTTGACATGAAAAGATCAAAATATGTTCTTCTAGTTTATGCATTTGGATATAAAGCTTATAAGTTGCTTGATTTAGAGACTAAGAAAGTTATTATTACTAGAGATGTGTTGTTCTACTAGAATGTGTTTCCATTCAAAGAACTTGATGCTAGATCACCTGTGGCTCCATCTTTTTCTTAGCTTCCTTGTGTATCTCTTGATACAGATCATCCTTCAATCTCTAGTCCTTGTTTACTGTTTGATTCTATTTCTCCACATTACACTATTATTGACATTTCAAACACTCAGTCTACTTCTATACCGCATATTAACACTTCCTCTGATTCTTCTTCTCTTCATTAGCCCATTACACTCAGACGTAATCCTAAAAATACTTGACCTCTACAATAGCTTCAAGATTATATTCCTTTTATTAATTTTGCTTACACTAGTAATTCTAATTTGTCTTTTTCTTCATTTGTTAAAGACCCTTTATTCACTTTTAATTCCTTTTCTTCTTGTTCACTTGATCTTGTATATTCAATGGCTAATGTGTTAATAACTAAAAAACCTAATTCATATATTCAAGCTTCTAAAGATGAACAATAATGGATTAAGGCTATGGCTAAAGAACTTAATGCTCTTAAATGTAATAAGATTTGGCAGCTCACTTATTTACCTGAAGGAAAGCATGCTATTGGGCGTCGTTGGGTTTACAAAATCAAATATAATTGTGATGGGCATATAGATCAATAAAAAGTACATCCCGTTGCTAAAGGATATACCCCAGTTAAAGGAGAAGACTGTCATACTACTTTTTCTCCTGTTACTAATCTAGGAACTGTTTGGATATTATTGGCCGTTACTACCATAAATCAATGGCCTTTATTCCAAGTAGATATTAATAATGTTTTCTTTCATGGTTATTTGGAAGAGGAGATATACATGGAACCTCCAATTGGTTATACTAAGGCTAAATTGGGTTAAGTTTGTAAACTTTTGGAGTCGCTTTATGGACTCAAAAAGGCATTACGCCAATTGAAAATGGAGATGTCTAAATTTCTTATCCAACATGGTTTTATTCAATCATCCTTTGATGATTCTCTTTTCACCCAAACTAATTCTCATGGTTTTCTTGTTATATTATTGCACATTGATGACATGATGATTACAAGCACCAATCTCTCTAGTATTTCTTTTATTAAAGAACAATTACATGCAGCATTCATTGTAAAGGATCTTGGTTTAGCGCACTTTTCTTAGGTTTTGAACTAAATAGGACTTATGTAAGCATTCACTTACACTAATGTAAGTTTGTTGTTGATCTTCGTTTGGATACTAGACTAATAGCAGCTAAACTAGTTAAATTTCCTCTACCATTTGATCTTGATTTGTATAATAATGCTAATGAACCTTTGGCTAATTCAACTTTTTGCAGAAGGATAGTTGGTCATCTATTATATCTCACCCTTATAAGCCTAGGCATCTTATTTGCTGTGCATAACCTTAGTTAGTTTATGGCTAACTCTTGTGTTAGGCATCTCAAAGCAGCATTTCATGTATTAAAATATCTCAAAGGTTCTGTTGACATTAGTCTTTTATATTTTGCTCACTCCACCTTTGATTTGCATGGATATTCCGATTCTAAATGGATGCCTGTTCCATTGATAGAAGATCTATTTCTGACTATTGTGTTTTACTTAGTACTTCTCTTATCTCTTGGAAAACAAAGAAACAAACTACCATTTCTACCTCTTCTACATAAGCTGAATATTGGTCTATGTCTTTTGCTACAAAGGAACTTCTTTAGGTATCCTATATCCTTAAGGATATGGGTATGCCTATCCGTCCTCCTATTGTCTAACACATCGATAATAAATTTTCTCAACTTTTAGCTGATCATCCTTATATGCATGATCAAACAAAACATTTTACAATTGATGCTCATTTTATGAGAGATCAGGTTGTTGTTAGCTTTCTTCGCACTGTTTTTGTTCCATCTAAAGCATAACTTGTAGATTTTCTCACTAAATCTGTTCCTGAAGCTTAACTCTCTCTTGTTGAGTCCAAGTTGGGCCTTTGTGATGCACCCACTTTAAGAGGGAAAGGGGGTTGTTACTATTTATATCGTTACTATATATATGTATTTAGTAGTTTGTACACGTGACAATAGGTAGTATAATTTGATGGGAATCAGGCTACCAAACCACTGACCTACAGCCGAGCCTAAGGACTAGAGGGCTTGGTAAAACGAATCATTCTGTTCCAATCGATCCCTGTAGAGGCCGAGTACTTCTTTGCTGAGTTATTCTACTTGCTGAGTTGAATGACTACCTATTTCTTGCAGGTTGTGTACCGAGAAGTAGAAGGCCGAGATAATGGCCAATCTTCACTAGCATTCATACCTGACCAAGTACTTACTCAGCATCACTCTACTCGAGATATCAAGAGAGAGTCAGGACTAATTAAGCTACTCTTGCTCAGACAAGTAAGCTATCCGTATTTTTTGTCCGCATCTTCTAATAACCTCGCTAATGTAGCATTGTTACGTATACAGTATCATGTATAGAATCTGTTGCACCAATGATTGTTTTCCTCATATATTTATTTTTACCCTTTTATATCTTATAAATTTCTTCCTTAGGAAATGGTCTTTTTGTCTTTTCCATTTTAGGCAAGTTGCCCTAACTTATAGGTATAAATACTTTTGTACTTATAACTATAAGATAAAGAATTGAGATTACCATTAATACACTTTTGTGTTTTTTTTCCTTGCGTAAACACTCTATTTACTTTCAGCATCACTCTTATCTTACTGCTTAAGCAAAGCTAAGTGGTGAGTACCTCACCGGTCCAATTCGTGCGTTACATCGAATTGTACCAAGAGTTCTTAGAAATTCCATCAATGCATCATATCCTCTAGAGCTGTTCATTGGTTTTGCTTATTCTCTTTAATTTGCATTTGTCCTTTCACACATACCCTATCACTTCCATTTCAAGCTTTCTACAAGCTCGGACTCATCCAGCGACCGGCTTTATCTGTTCTTAGTCACGGTTCGCACCATCTTGGTATCAGAGTAAAGGTTTTACTTAAGTTGTTGGTTTTTTTAAAGTTCTGTTTGTACTCTGTTTTGCGTATATAAAACAAAGCAAGTTACTATGTTCATCTTAATTGTTGTATTTGCTAGCTATTGATTTTCTAGTTTGCGAGAATGTTTATTTGAACTTTGAATCAGTAAAGAAAATGACGGACCCAAGTGTAAATGTTGGTGTTGGAGATGACAACAATGGAGTTGTCGACCATAAACGATAGTCATAGGGGATACTGAGAAGCACTAACGAGAGACTTGATGAGGTGGTTAACCTTTTAGTAGATCTGACCCAAGCTATTCATATGCTAGCTTACTGACCCACTGAGGCCACAAAAAATACCCTACAAGTTGCTTAACCTGTTAGAGGTCAAAACCCAACTCAATCAGTTCGAGGTGGAGGAGTAGGCGAACAAGTAAGGCGAAACATAGACCTGAGGGAACTGGATGAAGAAGAAGAGTATTTTGAAGAAGAGCGAGCTAGAGTCCTCAGAGCATCTAACCATGTGAAACTTCGGATTCTAAGCTTCAATAGATTTGGGAATGCCGATGAATATTTAGAGTAAGAAGAGAAGGTGGAGCGTATTTTTTATTATTATCATTACGAAGATTGCGAGAAAATGAGAACTGCTGCTATTGAGTTCTCCGGATATGTCACTATGTGGTGGAAGAATTTCCAGGCCATGAGGAGACGATTAGGCTACCGAGAAATTAATACTTGGTCCGAGATGAAAATAATACTTAGAAACAGATTCATGCTGGAAATTTATCTTTGAGATACTTTCACTCGGCTTTAAGTGCTGAGACAAAGAAGCTGGACTGTTGACGAGTATGTTTAAGAATTTTAGATGCTTATGATACGTTGCGAAGTGGAGGAACCACTAGCCCAAATAGTCTTAAGATTCATTACTAGGTTGAAAGGAAACATTCGAGACATTGTGGAGCTCCAACGATTTAACATAATGGATGAAGCTGTTAGGATTACCCAATGAGTAAAAAGACAAAGGAGGAGCCGACTACCGAACAAGATGTCGACTAGTCGATCCGAATAGATAATCGTTGAGCTTAGTCAAGTATCGAGTTGAGCCAAAAGGTTGATCTCCAAGCCGAGTAGAAAGGCCGCCTTAATGGTGAAGTGCCAACCCGAACTTATGAGAAGGGTCAAGGGTTTAACAGGAAGACAAGCCAAATCAAGTGCTTCAAGTACCAAGAGTTCAAACATATGGCTACTCAGTGCCTAAACCATAAAACAATGGTCATCAAGGGAGACATCTCGAGGCTAGAAGTAGAGAGTACACATGAGGAACCTAAAGACGAGAAAGGTATTGCCAAGAAAGAACTGATTGAGGAAGGCATGTTCGCTGAGGACTTAGACAAGTTACCTATGGTTGTTCGACACATTATGAACATGGAATCTTCACAAGAGGAGGAGTAGAGAGAGAATTTGTTCCATACTATGTATAAGGTAAATGATCAAGTGTATGCCCTCATCGTAGATAGTAGAAGCTACACTAATGTGCCATCAACCGATCTTATTTCTAAACTAAAGTTGCTAACTATTGCGTATCTAAGGCCATATAAGTTACATTGGTTGAGTGAGAAGGGAGTATTACATCTCATTCAGTAAGTAACACTATCGATTACTATAGGGAATTACTCTGCCCAAATTCTCTACGACGTACTACTTATGTGTGCTTCCCATGTGTCATTAGGTAGATTGTGGTTATTTGATAGGAAAGCCATCCATGACGGCTATAAGAACACATACATGTTTGAGAAGGATGACTGGAAGATCATACTGAACCTGATGCCGCCGAAAGAAGTTAATAAATTGCAGACAAAACTTATTCACAAATTGAATAAGGCTTTGGTAATAAGTAAAGCTAAGCTCTGAGAGGCCCTCAACGCTGACAAGCCAACCCTTATGTTGGTCAGGCGCCTATTAGAGATGAAGGAGCAAGGTGAACTACCCCAAGAAATCAAGGAGCTACTAGATGAATATGCTAACTTTTTCTTAGAACAGTTACCTGAGGGGTTGCCCCCAATTCAGGGCATAGAGTACTGCATTGACTTAGTACTCGGCACTGTACTGCCAAATAAGCCAACTTATTAGATGAATTGTGAGTAAGCTTTTGAGCTCCAACATCAAGTCAATGAGTTGCTAGAGAGAGGTTGTGTCCAAGAAAGTCTCAGCTCTTGCATTGTGCCGGCGCTTCTTGTGCCAAAAAAGGATGAGACCTAGCGAATATGTGTAGGTAGCCGAGCAGTGAACAAGATCACAATCAAATATAGGTATCCCATTCCTAGACTAGAGGACATGCTAGATGAACTAAGTGGAGCTAAGGTCTTCAGTAAGATTGACCTGAAGTCTGGTTACCATCAAATCCGCATGAAACCAGAAGATGAATGGAAGACTGTGTTTAAAATTCGGCATAGATTCTATGAGTGAATGGTCATGCCATTTGGCTTATCGAATGCCCTGAGCACTTTCATGCACCTAATGAACCACATGTTACGACATTTGATTGGGAACTGTGTTATGGTTTATTTCGATGACATCCTTGTATACAATACTGATATGCCAAGTCATTGTGAACATCTACATGTCGTATTAAACATCCTTCGTGCCTAGAGATTATTTGACAACTTGAAAAAGTGTTGCTTTTGCTAGGAAGAAATGGTATTCTTGGGCTACATAGTCAATGGAGGAGGCTTACGAGTAGATAACAAAAAGATCTGAGCAATTGTAGAGTGGCTGACATGAGAAGTTTCCATAGACAAACCTCATTCTATAGATGATTCATCAAGAATTTCATCACTCTCGTTGCGCTACTAACTGAACTAAGGAAGAAAAAAATCGACTTCCAATGGGGAGAAAGAGAAGAGAGGAGTTTTGCCAAGATAAAAAATAAATAAATAAATAAACTCCGCCCCAGTGTTAGTCCTACTTAACTTCGAGAAAATATTTAAACTGGAATGTGACACTTTAAGCATCGAAATAGGCGTTATCCTAATGCAAGAAGATCGACCAATTGCCTTCCATAGTGAGAGGCTTAAAGAACCATTGCTGAATTGCTCTATGTATGATAAGGAGCTCTTGGCACCGATCAGAGCATTACAAGTATGGCAATACTATTTACTATCGAGAGAGTTTGTCATATATATTGACCATAAGTCATGAGGTACTTCCGAAGTCAAATCAAGTTACCGAAGCAACAGGCTAGTAGGTTGAATTCCTTGAAGGATTCAACTTTATGATTAAATAAAAGTAGAAAAGAGTAACGTAGTTGCAGATGCTCTTTCAAGGAGACATATACTTTTAATCAAACTGGAGACTAGGCTGTTTGGGTTTGCAAGTATCAAAAAGCAGTATTCTGAGGATCTACACTTTAGACCTATAATCATGCGATGCGTTGATGGAAGGACAGTGGATGAGTATCATGTAAAGGATACTTACTTGTTTCGAAGTGGAAAATTGTACATAGCAACCTGTTCACTATAGGAACTATTAATTAGAGAAGCCTATAGCAGAGGACTCTCCAGACATTTTGGAGAAAGAAGGACTTGTAAACTGTTAAATGGTCGCTTCTTTTGGCCGAAAATGAGGAGAGATGTACACCAAGCTATGCTGTTTGTAAGAAGGCTAAGTATCGAGCTGAACAAGGGAGAGCAATGCCTTTACCTATTCTGACGAAGCCGTAGACTAAATTGAGTCTAAACTTTGTTCTCGGGCTACTACGCACTACCCGATGCAAAGATTCTATAATGGTTATCATAGACTGGTTCAGCAAAATGGCACACTTCATATCTTGCTAAAAAACTAATGATGCTTTGGCTATTGCTTCTCTTTTCTTGCAAGAGATTGTACGGTTACATAACATACTAAAAAGTGTAGTCTCTGATAAGGATAAAAAGTTCTTGACCCACTTCTAGAGAACCTTGTAGCGTTAGATGAGGACTAAACTGCTATTTAATACTTTCTATTACCCCTAAATTGATGGCTAAATGGAGGTAATTAATCGTACTTTGAGATCACTACTCCAAATTGTAGTGAGAAAAAACTTGGCTGATTGGGACGTTTACTTGCCAGTGATCAAGTTTGCTTACAACTGAATAATGCATGACACGATTAAGCAGACTCCCTTCAAAGTAATTTATGGTTTCAATCCCAAGTTGCCCCTCGATCACACCCTTGTACCTATGCCCACGCAAGAGAACCTTAACGCAAGGGTTAGAGCACAATCCCTTCAACACATCTATAACAAGGTTAATCGGCACATCGACCAAGCTACTAGAAGAATGCGAGAGAATACTAAGAGTAGGACGACTAAACAATTTTAGCCAGGAGACTAAGTATTGCTACACCTCAACAGGAAATGGTTCCCAAACAAGAAGAGGAACAAATTATTTGCAAGAGTTGAAGGACCTTGTAAAATCCTATAGAAGATAAATGATAATGCTTATAGATTAGAGTTGCTTGAGGACTATGGGGTTTTTGACACCTTCAACGTTGCTGACTTCAATCCGTATCACCTTGATGGAGAGCTGAATGAAGACCATACAGATTTGATCTCAAATCCAAAACAAACTGAAGGGAATGATAGGAATTAAGTTACCAGACCATTAACCCGCAGCCAGGCCCGAAGACTAAAGGGACTGGCAAGATGAATCCTCTTGTTTTAATCAACCCTTGCCAAGGCCAATTACTTCCTTGTCGAGTCATTTTGCTTGCTGAGCCAAATGATTGCCTATTTCTTATAAGTTGTGTGTCGAGATGCAAAAGGCTGAGATGACGGCTAATCTTCACTCTCATTCATGCCTGACCAAGTACTTACTCGACATCACCCTAGTTGAGATGCCGAGAGAGAGTCAAGACTGACTAAGCCACCCCTATTTGGACAAGTAAGCTGTCCTACTTTTTGTCTGTATCTTCCAATAGCCTTAGCAATGTAGCATCGCCACGTATACAATAATGTATAGAATTCATTGCACCAATGATTATTTTCCTTGTATATTCATTTTTATCCTGTTATATCTTATATATTACTTCTTTAGGAAATGCTCTTTTTGTTTTTTCCCTTTTGGGTAAGTTGCCTTAACTTATAGATATAAATACCCTTGTAACTATAGCTATAGGATAAAGAATTAAGATTACCATTAATACACTTTTGTGTTTTCCTCCTTGTGTAAACACTCTATTTACTCTCGATATCACTATTATCTTACCCTTTAAGTAAGGCTAGGTAGTGAGTAATCTCACCTATCCAATTCGTACGTCACATCGAATAATGTTGTGAGTTCTCGAAAGTTCTATTGGTGCATTATATACTTTAGAACTGTTCATGAGTTTTGCTTATTCTCTTTTATTCGCATTTGTCCTTTCATACATACCCCATCACTTCCATTTTGAGCTTTCTATAAGCTCAGACCCATCTAACGATTGACCTTGTCTATTCTTAGTAACAGTTTACACCAATAATTAGTCTAGCTTAACTTAAGTGTAAATTGCCTTTAGTCCATTCTATTAAGTTTAGTTAGTTACAAATGTTAGTTCATTTTTCTGCTTACTATGTTCATCAAATAAGCTTTTGTTTCCTAAAAACCTCTATTTGTTTGTTCAAGTAAGATTTAATTTTCTTCCTTGAACTTTGATTTCAACACTTTGACACTATGATATCGAGTTCGGCTTAAGAGTGTAACTACAGGGCTTTGGTGGAGTGTCTCTACTGTTCCTAAATTTAGATTGAAATTAATGCAACTAACGACTAGCCCATACCCTATCATGTCTATTTTGAGCTTTCTATAAGTTTAGACCTATCCAACGACCGGCCTTGTCTGTTCTTGGTCACGGTTCACACCAATAATTAGTCTAGCTTAACTGAAGTGTAAATAGCCTTTAGTCTATTCTATTAAGTTTAGTTAGTTACAAATGTTATTTCATTTTTCTACTTACATTGTTCATCAAATAAGATTTCATTTCCTAAAAACCTCTATTTCTTTGTTCAAGTAAGATTTAATTTTCTTCCTTGAACTTTGATTTCAACACTTTGACACTATGATATCGAGTTCGGCTTGAAAGTGTAACTACAGGGCTTTGGTGAAGTATCTCTACTGTTCCTAAATTTAGATTGAAATTAATGCAACCAATTATGTTTGAATTTATCGGAACATGGAATATGCATTATCAAATAAACTCTCTTTTAGCCATTATCAAAAGTATGCACCATCACTATATGAATGATTCATTTTATGAACAACACTACGTAAAAACACTAATACATCTATTGTGATCCTTGTGCAATAGTACCCTTTTTTTCTTTTTTATTTTTTCTGTTTTTGTTAGTGATAGAATCTCATTGAATAAGGGAAAAAAGAATCAATCAAATAGATCTATATAAGATGATAGACAAGGAAGAGTTGTAGATATGAAAACCATGGTAATAAATGGATCCATCTCCTTTAAAGTCAATATGTGCCATAAAAGAGATATCATAGTTTCTTCTAAATGAGCAAAACTCATCTAACTAGCATATTTAGAATTATTTTAATTTATGTATTAGTTTAACATAATGGAAATTATTTTAATTTGGTTATATAATTAAAAGAAGACACATAAGGTTCTAAAATATGGATGATGAACATCCACAATTGATGTTTAGGTAAACAAACAAGAAAAAACAAATCATTAATTTAAATTTGCACACACTAGCCATATTTGGATATATCAGTAATAGTAGGATTCCAATTCCCCATGAATTCATTCCACTATCACTTCTCTTATAAGAGTCTTTTTTTTTTTCCTAGTCAATTTCTTGAAGTATAATTTTCCTCTATCAGTTATTGTTTACTTTGTTGAATGGAATTAAGGGGAATGAAATTCCAATTCATTAGAAATAGAATAAGGTTGTAAAAGATATTACATTGTTTAGTTGAACAAAAAGGCAAGAAAGAGAATAGATTGTAATAAACTTAAAGGACCATTTCCCTCGTCCTTCATCTTCTTCCATCTTTTACCTTAACATCTCCTCATATTTCCTAAACTCAAAACCCCACAACGCCATGTCAACAATGCTATTCTTCTTTTCTCAATCTTGCCTATAAAGGTCTCCAATAGAGTTCTAATCAATGAAGAATGGCCACTTTAAGGGCTTCGTCATCTTATACCAGTAGTCACCGAAGGCAAAGGAGATGTTGGCTAGGGCTTGTCAAAGGCAAAGAACACAACGACAATAATCTTTCCTTCCCAGATGAGATGTAGGTATCAATTTGAAGACATGTAGGAGGTTAGATTTAATAACTTCAAATTGACAATTAGTGAATGATGTAAGCTAAAGTTTGTATTTTTATGAAACGAAGATTATCTTAAAACCGATTAAATCCAATTTGTCACTTTGATTTTAAGTGTGGAATAAGTAGATATTGAGAGAAGTTGAAGATGGGTTACTGGCTTTGTTAAAGAGAGAAAGTGTCTATTGATTCAATTTCAAATGATTTTGAGTGTGAAAGCATTCTTGCCTTAGTTTGCAATAAGAATCTTCTTAAAGGATTTGAAGTAATCAAAGAAGACATCAAATCAATTGAAGCAATCGGTGAAGACATGATGGTAGTGTACTATTAGTTGCGTGTTTGCTGTTTGCAACTTTTGAGAGAGAATCAAAGTAATCGCAAAAGAAGCACTCTCAATTTAACGATTGAGCAAGAAGACGAAGGTAAGGGGAGATATTGGTGGTGTTTGATGATGGTGGTTGAGTAATGGTGGTGTATGGTGGTGGTTTGTTGTGCATAGTGGTAGTATGGGATAATGGTATGTTGCGCATGGTGGTTGTGTTTGGTGGTGGTGTGTAGCGTTATAGTGAACGACAATGGATAAGAAGGCTAGGAGAGTCTTTTTTTAATAAATTGCAATCCTTAAGCCCAACTTAAGAATTTCTAAAGAATTGCAATTCAGTAAAATGAGAAGTTGCAATACCTCATGGAATTGAGGGATTACAGCTATGGGTTGAAAAATGAAGTAAATATCGCAATTGCATTTTATGAGGAATGAGGAGAAATGGAATAGCCAATCCTCCTAAATGAACAAGCATTATAATTTTAGAGTATACATCAAGTCAAATAATATGATAAAATTAGATTCTCCATCTATGTTAATCTTTCCATAAACTAGCGAATGTATACACCCACGATCTATGTACTAATAATTACAATTTAGAAAAAATAATGCAATGAATTTGTTAATATTTTTCAATTTATTTTATCTCTTAATATAAGAATTTGTTATTTCACATAGCAAGCCATTAATATCATTTCGTCAAGCTATAAATGTCTTTTTTATTATTGATGATCATTATTGATATATTTATCATTATTACTATACAATGATCAATTTATATATGATAAATCATTTAATTAATTGTTATAATTGGTGCTTAACTTCTTTAATTATGTAGAATTTTAAAAAATAAAAAACCAAAGAATGGTTGGTTTCGCTTTAATATTATGGAATATTGAGAAATCAAATGTTAAGTCTATCGAAATGTGAGAGGGAGAGAGAAAGAGTTAAAAAGGATGCAAATCATTTTATAATAAAAAGATGGTGAATTATGGAAGTTAGGATTATAAAAGGTAATTACTTTTTTGGTGGAAGTTTTGAATATTAATTGTGGAAAAACACCATTTTAGTATGTATAGTTTTTTTACCATAATAATCTTAGTATATTAAAAACTATTAACCATTTAGGGGCTTTTTGGTAAAACTAAAATGAAATAAGAGGACAATTCAATCATATTTGAAAAGATATAAAAGAATGGTTAGTTTCGCTTTAATATAGGAGAATTATAAATCAATTAACCTTTTTTTTATTTAAACAATAAAAAATCTATCAAATAAAATTTAAAAAGGAAAAAAAAAACAATTTCATTTTCAATTACTTTTCATAATGACTCTATAAATCAATTGACCTTTATTTTTTATTTAAACAATTAAAAATATATCAAACAAAATTTTAAAATGAAAAAAAAATAAATTTATCTTTAATTACTTTTTGTAAGTTTACCGTGATAAGAGAAATATATATATATATATATATATAGAGAGAGAGAGAGAGAGAGAGGAAACGAAGAGGGAAGGGGGGTGCGGTGGTTTGTGGGTGGTGGTGGTGGGTTAGAGGATGCAAATAATTTTATAATAAAAAAACAATAAATTATGGAGGTTAGAATTATAAAAAGAAATTGTTTTTTTTTAATGGAGGTTTTGGGGATTAGTTGAGAATAAATACCATTTTTATATGTATAATTCTTTATCGTAATAACCTTGATATGTTGAAGATTTATTAAAATTATTAAGCATTTAAGGGTTTTTTTTGGTAAAATTAAAAGTTAAATAAGATGACAATTCATCTATATTAAAATGATACCAAGGATATTTGGTTTCACTTTAATAATATAGATAACGAATTATAAAATAATTTTTATTTCGTAAAATAAAAAAGAAATTCCAAAAATCAAATTCCGAGAATAGAAACCAGACCAAGCATAGATTCTTATACACCTTGATTGCGTGCCGCACCAAAATGCACGACATGAATGGACTAAAACACAACTTTGGAACGCACACCTTCATTCGTTGACTACTTGTTGTCCGCGTCAAGATCCTAAGAACATGGATAACCAACAAAAGTCCCACCATTCCGCTACTCAACAATAACACACCCCCCAATACATTCCCTCACTTTCTTTTATATTCTTGTCGGTGTTCATTTTCTCCTTTTTCAACAAACCATTTGACTTCCCCTTAATTCGGTCCATGTTTGCCCTTACCCTAAACTTACCCCAACACCAGAGTGTACTATTCCATGGCATTGAACAATGGAAGAAAAACTAGAGAAATTTTCCAGCTTACCGTCGTTAAGGTTGATAAGGAACAGCAGTCTCGAAATCATTCATGAAGACATAGTCCAAGATTTAAGGTACACAAGCTTGCGAGACATTTTACTAAACTCACCGTCATCAACACCAAATCATGAGGTGAACGATTTTGATTCTCCACAGATATCGATTCGCAACCATTTGCTGAAGCGTGCAGCTTCGGTATACCTCCAGTCGACCGCATCGCTAGTGAATCGACAGCAAACCTTTTTCGAGAGGTTCTGGAGGAGACTACAAAATAGTGCTGCATCGTACTCATGGTGGCATATTTATATTTGCGCCCCCCTCATATCTTCTCTCTTGACAGTTTATAGATATTTTGTTTGTTTTCTAGGAAGAGGGGTTTGATTTCCAGATTCACAGAAGTTCTATTATATGATTATTTCAAGGAGCACGATGCACTCGCTAAAATTTTGATGTAATTGATTCTTTTTCGTTGTGGATGCATATTACAATTAAGATGCAATATTTTTACATGCTTGATATTAAATAACCGTTCAGGATAGTTGTTAATAATACTCTAAAAAAAGAAACCTTTTTAGTATTTGTTGTACGAAATAAACAAGTTTATAAAAATATGAAAAGTTGTTTTATTTATTTTCTTAACAGGTGTCCTTAAGAAAAATAATTAGTTTGTTTCAGGGATATGGGTAATGTGTGAATTATAACAAAAAGATAAAATGGTAAACCGCAAAGGTTGCACTTCAGGGACGATGACACCATCTATACGGTTTGTAATTTTACATCTTAAGTGCCAAGTTGTTAAATTGTACTTCTAATTAAAAGCTAATTGCTATTGTTGCTACCTGACTATTTTTTATCAACAACCATAAACCCAATTATCAGTAAAAAATAATATGTCGACATATGTGCTTTTGGTTCGATTGATTTGGCATAGAGTGTCTTGTAATTTTTTTTTTTGTTTCATTTTAATATCAACACTTCAAATTTTACTGATGATGCATATATATATATATATGTGATATGGATGTCCGATTAGGAATTTTGACATTGAAATTATATATGTTGTGTTATTATTTATTTTTAATGAGGATTAAACAGTTAATGTCTCAAAAAAATGAGATAGAGATGGAAGTAACTAAATTTTTAATCGAGTGTATAATTTGATAACTTAAAATATAAAATTATAAAAATGTGAAAAATTTAGTAACAAATACGACATTACCCTCACCCTGTACTTTATGTTCGTCCATGTAGACTGTCCTTTTCTTTCAAAATAAGCATTCATACCTTCTCAGCATATAAGATTGTGCATCCAATTCTTATTTTGCAGTTATTCCCTTCACAAATGATATTTTAATAAAAAAAAAAAAAGACTAATAAGAAATCCAAAATAATAAAAAAATATATGGGAAAAAAAGATAGACACATAAATGAATAAAATACACTTAAAATTGAAAAATCATACTAAAAGATTCAAAATTAAAAAAAAAAAACTCATATTGAAAAATGGAAAAGATAAAATTTAATGCTAAAAGAATAGGATGATTTGAGGGTTTGATATCTAATTTTTAGTTATTTGCTTCATTTTCAATTAAGTATTATGTTTTAAATTTTAACATTACTTTTATTTTCCTAATCTTGTGATATTAAATATTACAATTGTAAGGGTACAATGTACATACTTTTAAAAGTTTATGGATCTAAACAGTTGTTTCAAAAGAAAAACAACTAAGTTTATATCATGTAAAAATATGATGCCTCTTTGCAGTTCATTGAAATTAAAATTACTTTTAACTCACCATATAAGAAAATAAAATAACTTTCAATGTTGAATTTTCAGTATCTATTGTAAGATAAAAGTATTTTAGATCTATATTTCTAAGAAAATCCTTCAAATTGAATATCCAATATATGATTCTCCACATCTCTTCTCTATACCAAAAATAAGTGAAATTTATATATCTAAATATATAAAAAAATTATATAGAAAAAATATGTTTTTTTGGAGCCAAAGCTTTTGGATGTATTAATTGATAATTTGCGATATCCCCGGCTTCTTGAGCTATTAAACTTAAGACAATCAGAAAATATTCACCGTTATAACTTGAACATTATAACACGACCATAAAAATTAGACGACATTTCTCAAAGCAAAGTTTATAAGAGCTTTATTTTAGCCAAAATATAATTTACCAACATAGTTTGTTATTTATTGGAATGTAAAATATGAGCTTCAAAATGTGACATAGTATTAAAAATAGTTTATATTGACAAATGTAATCAATATTTTTAGTTGAAAACACAGAAAATGAGTAATTAAATAGTAATATATAAGGGTACATTGTTGCAGCATATATATTATAAATTAGAGGATCCAATTGCAGTATTCTTGTGCATGCAACGTGCATTTTTAGCTCTCTACATACGCATAAACTTATGTATTATCAATATTCACTAGAATTTGTTACAGTTGTACTAATAATTAATGAAAATAATAAAAGTTTGTTATATTATTATGGGTTGCTAAAGTAAACGTAAATGTAATATGGGATTACTTGTTGGTTTCATTTCATTTAAGGACTAGCCTAGGGAGTGAATAATAATTAATGCAATCATAGTTATGATAGTATAGATAGGCCTATATATTATTACAAAAAACAAAGGTAACATTGATAAATAAAGAAATGTATAGGCATGCTCCAAACTATCAACAAGTAAACATAGAAGGAAACTAATACAAAATCTAAATATGGGCTGAGTAAGTAATCTTGTTGTATAGGATATTCATCCAAATCTTGCTCAACTAAGTATGTTCTAGATAGGTATTTAAAGTCATAAAACAGGTTTCAGGTAGTAATTTCTTAAAACCTGTACTTATTAGGTAGAGTATAGATATAAGGTTAAGGTACCATATACCCACCTTGAAACTTGTATTGTAAAGTATATAGGTTTCAAGTTTTAAGGTACCTTATACCTACCATATAATAATAATTAAATAAAATTAATAAATAAAAAGAAATGCCATTTCATTTGTATGGCCTTAAAAAAATAACAAAACGTAACTCATGAAAAACCCTAGACTAAACCTAATGTTCTTCTGTCAGTCTCTTCCTCCTTAGTTTTTTTTTTTTTTTTAATTGCATTTTCTTTATACTCTAGCTTTCCGATTTGTTAAGTCCAACTCTATTAAAGTTAAGAAAGAAATAATCCGTGTAAAGTTACTTAAATAAGATATGTTATTAACTTTTTTTTAACAATAATTTATTTGTATTAGATTTAAAAAATATCTCATAATAAATTAATAAACTTTATTCAAGTTAAAATTTAATTGAGATTAGTGTTTATATCTTTTTCTCTATTTCAAGATTATGGTTTGTACTAAGTTTGGAAAAAATTTAATCGATACGTTAGGATTTATTAATTTTGATGCATGAAAGATCATTATGAATAGTGACTATGAATTGAGATATTGTAATCTATAATTTATGGATATTGTTATTGCCAAAATAAGTAAACCCCCAAGATGATTTACAATTATTTATTTAGTATTTAAAGTAGAGACCAATATTTCACTAAATTTGATATGTTTATATAATAATAATCAATAAAGAAAATGATCAAAAAGAAAAATAAATGGAAAGGAAATGAAAATAAATAGAAACTAGTCATATTAAAATTTCTAAGAAAAAAAGATTTATAAGTTTATAATGTATAAGATATAGAGTGATTCTAAATAGTCATAAAGTAGAGTATGAGTAGTAATATTTAAAAACCTATATTTACATAATAAAAAACAAATAGAACCTCATATTCTATTTATGTCGTACCCATTCACTCCTACCTAAATGAGCAAATCACACCGACAGTTTGAATATTGTGAACACCTAATTGACTAGGCATGGTGTCAAATGGAGATGTTAATAAGCAAGTTTCCACTAACTTGAGGTTTCATTGGACCAAATGATCGCAAAAATTCAGATTGAATCATCAATTAATTGCATAAACTAGTGTGAATCACCACCTCTGAGTTTAAGAACTAGACACATACCTAAAGCTAAGGCTAGTTGGCAAATAGAGAAGAAAAGACCTATGCCTCTATTTGCTTCAATCCAAGGCGAGCCTCAACGTTGGGTGCTTGACCCAACTTTCAAGGTGGAAGGTTTGCAGGGTTTTCTTACAATGATGTGAGCTCCTTTATGAACTCTTTTTTCCTTTTTCTTTTTCTTTTTTTTTTTTTCCATCAGAAGTTAAATTTATCATCAGCGAATCTCGTAAAATAATTTAAAGCATCAGTAGAAATTTTCATAGAAGAACCTAGGAATAAAGTGAAAAAAATCCTTTAATAAAAAAGTTTTTTTGATACATCAATATGATACTTAAGAACTTTAAATGGGATACTTGACACTGGAGATGGTCTAATTGGAATAACCAAAACATTCCACAGCTGTAATTCTACAATAAACAGCAATAATACAAATTAAATCAACCAGGATGAGTCATCATAATTGATGCATGAACTGTAGACATGTAGCTTAGATATATTGCACGACAATTGGGAAAGATTACAGGGGGTGTTCACTTTTGTTTTCCACCGAGACAAACAATTAAAACCCCCCACTCCAGACCACATTTCCACGGTTCTCTGAAAAGGAATAAGAGGAAGAGCACCCAAAAGAAAATAAAAAATATGTCAAATTCAATTTTCGGAAATAATAAGATTGTTTGAAAAATAATTCAAAACCGATTTCTATAGAAGAATACTTCAAAGATACTCAAAGATATGAAATAAGTAAGCTTCTTATGGATGGATTCTTAGTTATGAATTACATACTTGTGATTATATGCTTTAATGCTTTTCTACTGTACTGTATCACTTGGATACGATTTTGTGAAATCCTCCATATATTACTATTATCTCATTATAGTCTTCACCGATTGATACACTACTTCGCGTTGATTGAGCCTCGCATTCAATCTTGAACTATATCGATAAGTAGTTGCGTAGGGCTTCACGTTTGATCACTTACGTCTTTTGCTGGTTTATACGTTAGAATTCAATGCACGTTACTTGCTCTTAATTATTGTTTGACAAGTTTATCATAAAGGGTCAAGTGTGTACAAAGCTTTGCTATTACTAATAAAAGCTTTGCTGAGGAGAAATTGAACCCATGTCATGTAGTTTTATGTGAACTGATGTTGAAATTTTTAAGGATGATAAGAAGGTGTGATATTGAATTTATAATGAAGATTTAAGAAAAATTTATAGTTCCTGTAGGCTATTTTTGTACCTTGTAAACTCTATAAAATACAAATTTTAAGATTGTTTCAAGATACTACAAAGTAGGTTTTAATACAAAAAATCTAAGAATCAATACGTATAAGTTATGATACAAGTAGGATCTCATATTTTATTCACTTAAAAAATTGCTACCTAAAACCTATTTTATAGTTGTCAATTACTACGCGAAACGTATCCAATTGAATAAAGTATGGTACATGCTCTATATAATGGGGTTACTTCCTCATCCTTATATTTTATATGCCTTTATTAATTAGTTTTATAAAAAGCTGAAAGCATTTCTATATTTCAATTTGTCATATTTGTTCATTAGAAACTATGATTGTTAAAAATAGAAATGAAAATGAAAAATTAGATAGTACAAAATATTAATAAAATATATTTTGAAAAGAAAAATTGTAGCTTTTTGAAAAATAAAAACATCTATTTTCATTGATAAATAAAAAATTGATTTTTTATAAAAGATTTAGATCTATCATTTTTCAAATTAATAAGGCGCTATAATTTTCATAATAAAAAAGCTAATCTTCTTTGAGAAAATGAAAATTTGGTACTTTAAGAAAATTAAAATTTGGCACTTGTCAAATTAATAAGAATTGCAATTTTTGCAATAGGACAAAATTGATTTTTTAAGGAACTATATTCCAAAACATTGAGAAATATTCAAGATTTGTATTCTTAAGGAAATTTAAATATTTTCCTATAGAAAAAATATTAAATCATTTTTAAATGAATAATAGATACTTTTCAAAAAATTGAAAAATATATAAGTCTCAAGAAAGTTAAAAAGACTTTTCATAAAAACTATAACATATTTCTTAATAATTAATGACTTTTAAGAGAACTAAAATCATAACTTTTTGAAAATTAAAAATTTTATCTTTTAGAAAATTAATATTGCAGTTCAAAAAATAATTATCTTATTAACAAAATATTAGATGGCTTTTGATAAAATAAATCATAATCTGGAACTTCTTTTTTAGAAATTAAGATAATTAAATTGGCTTATTTCTAAATTTTCAAAATTACTAATTTTTTGAAAATTGAAATTTTTTTTTAATATCTATACAAATTATTTAAATTAATTACTAAAATCGACTATTCTAACAATTTTGAAAATCAAACCGAATTTTACTATTTTCTAATTGATTCTTTTTTTTTTTGTGAAAAATTGTGATATAATTTTTTAAAGAATGGAAATTACTGTTATTCTTAACGTACTAAAATTAAAAGTTTACGAAATTAGATGCGTTTTTGGTGACAAATCTAAAATATATTCTTTTTATTAGGTGTTTCTTTGAAAAGTAAAACTTCGGACTCTGAAAATAGAAAATGATTAACCCAAAAATTATTCTTTTTCTAGGAAAGAAGAGATATTTATTTTTTTCAAAAAATAAAGTAAATTATTATAAAAAAGAAGAAGAAGAAGAAGAGATAGTGATTGCAGAGCTTCTTTTGAACTAGGAAAGGCTCGACTAAAAGGGTAAGTTTTCCTCTAGAACGAGAATTGGGGACTTCTCAAGGTCTATCAATATTTCATCGACCAAAATTAACTGAACCCTAATAATTTCTTATCGCATCGTTCTTCCATTCAAGGTCAATCATGATCTCTTACACTGCAATATTTGTTTATTAGAATATAATAATTGGTCAAATAAGTGGTGATGGTGAACTTTTTTGAATCACATTTTGGTTACTTGCGTGCTTGTTTTGGTCTTTATAGTAGAATACTCATGGGCCATAGTTTGTAATAGTGTAAGGGTTATCGTCATACGGATAACACTCCGACCTATACATGTTATGAGCATTTCCTAAACGATGCACTCAGGTTTTTGTCTTCTTCTTCTTCTTCTTCTTCTTTTTTTTTTTTTTTTTTTTTTCCCTGTTGTGTCATACCATCTAAACTTGAGAAACGGAGGTCCACTTTGGATGTAGTTTATTTGAATTACTTTTGACGACGACCCAAATTCGATGAGGAGCATGGGCCTATTTGCAACAGAACAATTTTAGACTTGAATATGGGTAATGGGCTCCATGTAAGGGCCTAGAAGTCATCAGATATCTATGCCGTGTTCAAAGATTTGATTGCATGATCAGTGCGTCAACATGTATGGTTAAACTTAATTATTGCTATAGGCAAAACAATGCATGTATGTTACATTTATTCTATTTCTAAACCACATGTAAAACTGCACAATAAGAAATGGATATATGCCACTAACATTACATATCTACATTTATTACTCATCTCCCCTACAATTTAGTGGTAGGGAAAAAAACTGAACAAAATCGTAAATCAACCTGAACATACCATATTTATCGTTCTTTTAGAGTAAATTACAGCAACACCACTAGAAGCTTTCGAAATTGCAATGATGTTTCCGATATTTTCAATTGTAAAGTTGCACCGTCTTGTATATATTAGGCCTTCCTTTGATGAAAATTAATAGGTTTTGTCTATGCAATTGTCTCATATAGTGATGTTTATGTAAATTTAAATAAAAAAAAAAAACCTTTTTAAGGGATATGATATTATATAATGGGGGGTATAGATGTACAATAAAGAAAAATGGGGTTGTTATTCAAGGGTAATCAATGCAATTTACTACCAATCAAATATTTATAGTTGGTTGGAAGAGGAAAACCAAATCAAACAAAAAAAAAAAAATTGAATCATATAATAGATGCAACAAACAATACCCCTAAACACAACTTCCAATTATATATCTTAACTATCGATTGGATGAGATCCTTTTGTATTTCTTTTTGGTGATAAATAACATTCTTACTCGATGGTTAGAGTATAACACAAGTGGTTCACATAAATAATTTCTTCACCTTTTGAAGCCCAACACAAATGCTAATATCAGTATGTAAAAACAAAATCAATATCTAAAGTCATCTTATCTTAGCTATCATCTATGTTTCAATTCTCTACCTTTATACATAGTTGCATTTCAACCTACAACTATATCCTATTGAGTATTGATGGCTACGCTTTGAATTTTCTTACCACTATTAGCTATAATTCCAATGTATCAATGATCTATTTATAAACCAACTCCTAAATACAATCCATTTTATCTTGGATATTCAGTCTACAATAAGTGACAAATACTTAGTTCATGATCGACCTATCTTGAATAGCTATAGGCCTTATTATCCACTACAAGCACTACAATACGATTTTCTTAGGATTCAATGGTAGTTAGATTGATCACCTAATTCTACGAGCATAACCAACCAAAGGTAAAACTTATACTTATTTGGAAGTTGCTTGTCGCAAAATTGTGCTCTTTAAAGATATTATAAAATCTCATAGTTAGTTATTCCATATGAATTGTGAGAAATTATGGTACTAATTTATTAAATCATAGTGATGAATATTTTATCAATATCTAGTTGCAACTTTGGACCAAATGCTTAATTGGCTCGTTTATATTGTTTGCTTGGTTTATTCACTTCTTTTAGCTTAAGGCGTTATATAAATCCTAAAATTACAAATTGATATATCAAAATTTAACAATAGTTGAAAAGATAATTAAATTAATTTAAACTTAATTTGACTTGATTTTTAAGGTTCTAGGTTGAATGTAGCTAAAGTATAAACCTCAAGAATAAATTGAAGAAGCTAAAATTGAATGAAACATGGACTCATTGAAAAGAATGGGCTAGTGGTTAGATGGACAATGGGCCAATCAAATGGGCTCTTATGTTCAATTGAATTACTAGTCCAGTCGACCAAATAAGGCCCATGTTTTTCAATTGGTTTTTCCTTATTTTCTAAAATTTGCCTCTAGTTCATGTAAATTGGTAGTTAGGGTTCGAAATAGCATCCTAGAGGTAGCTTTCAAATGATTTGAGGGCCTTAGTAAATAGTAGAATTTTCTTAGCTCATTTAAAACTTAAATCATTAAAGCATATTATAGGTGCTCTAAATTTCTATTCCAAAAGAATTATTTCATTCAAAATCATTATTGATGGTAATTTTTATTAGAGTTACAAATTTTATGTTTTGATAATTTTTTTTTATTGGTTCATTTAAAATCTTGCAACATGCTTTTCTAGGTCACAACCTTCCCTAAAGGTTTTATTTGGTTAAGAAACTAGCCTTGAGTTCCTATATGTTGATTAGAAAAAAAGCCTTAATTAATCTTAATTTTACACACACATAGGTTAGGGTTTGATTTGGAGTTTGGTTTTACGTTTTTTGGTGAAAGTTCCACTATCATAATGGGGTTAAGGTTCGGCTTATCTCATAATCTGGTTGATATTTAATATTATTACCTTTTTACATTTACTCACCTCCTCAAATGTTACCTAGTATATTGAACTCCAAATTATATAGTAAACTAAAATTTCTATATTACCACTTATATGCTTATTGCAAAATTCAATTTTTTTTTTTTTTTACATGCATACACAATTGATTTGATCAAATAATAATAGCACTGCTATTTGAGGATTCAATAAATCATTTGACATGTTTTTGATATATATTTTCCCTTCTTACTTCTACTTTAGAACTGTTCTAGCAGCTGATTCGGACTAAAAGTTATGGAAAAACCTACTTTATTATGAGTTGCATATCAAATTGTGGGATGTGAGACTGAAGAGGTCGATTCCTTTGTTTACTAAATCTTCTACCTGTAACTTTCAAAGGATGGACGAAAAAATTAGCGGAATTAGTGGAAGTTTTATTTTGATAAGAATTGAAAAAATGTTGGTAGCTTAAATAGAAGAAAAAAAAGAGCTTAAAAACTAGAATAAAGAAAGAAGTAAATATTGAAAATAACGTGTATTTTTACTTTTTCCATTTTTCTATTCGTTTTATTTTCTGATCCACTGATGCCCTATGAAGCTTTCGTTGTCACCATATAAGAGTACACTAAGATCATAAAATTGCTAGAGGTTGAAACGATCAGAGTCATAGGACAAAAAGCAGTCAAAGTGGCAAAAGTGTGTCACTGGCTAGTGAACGTAAAACAAACACTAGAAGCTGAAACTGCATGAGCCCTAGAAATGAAAATTTTGGTTGTGCAACTGCATGCCTCTAGTAATTTTTCAATCACAGTTGAAACTCGATTCGATGCATACATTATATTTTCACAAGGATTTGTAAAAAGAAATATACCATACCGATTGCTTAAACATCGATTAGATGTTGTATATAGAGCCGTGTAGGTTTTTCTACTATGTTTACGTTGAAGTATATACCAATACCGGCACCGGCATATGTATACTAGCTCCTTCATTTGGGTATATTGATCAAAAGCTCGAGTGTAGTGTGCTCATGAGCAAGCGTTGGTAATCCTGCCATGATGAGTGTAAAAATTGCATGCTTTGCGTCCTTATGTATTTGCATGCTAGAATATAGCCTGCCCGCATACTTGCATAGTTTTTCTTTTCGAATGCTGTTTATGTACCATCAATTTATTTGGGTACTGTCCCTTCCCTTTTCAAATGGACTTAGTTATTCATACAAATTATGTTCAATATTTCCAGCTTATCTCGCGGATATTATCTTCCATTGCATAAAAAAATGCAGAAAATGACTTTCGAAATTCGTGAATTAGTTAAAAAATACAAATAAAAGAATGAAGAAATTAGTATATTCAAATTTAGCACCTTAATATTAATGAGAAATTATATTACAAAGGAGCAGTGAAGTGAAAAACATTAAAACAATAACAAAGAAGAATTAGCAAAATTCAAACTTTATTAATTTCTATAGTGTTTAATGGTTAATAATTTATAATTATCAAGTTAATCATTTGATTCTTTCATAATTTGCTCGCATTTAATATTTCATATTATTTATACATATATTGGATCTCTATTATTTACACATACTTTTCCTCCTCAGCTGCACGAGGGAGTTACAATCCATATAGCGCAACTCGGCATCCGACCCTTAAGAGATTTCTTTTGATCACTTGCGAAGAGTAAGCCAAAAACCTTGACCAACTTTTAAAGCAAAGCTTAAAAGTACACCGACCAAGAAGACAACATTCGTACTAAACGCAGTGCCGATTGAGAAAGGTTAGGCGGAAAGCAGGACAAAGAAAAATTGCCCATGAATGATTGCCTCGGTAGTAGGATGTCGAGTAGACTAAAGAAGGAGAGCTCTAAAAAGAAGAAGCACTGAGCCAAGTTTGACCTACTCCCCCCTCCTACTTACACCTAGTACACACCCTTGAATAAACCCATTACTCAAGTCTATTTCAAAGTGAAGCACCAGAATTTGCTCCAAAGGCTACCCAAGATGTAAGACAACCCTAGCCGTCGGAACTCTAACAAGTATTAGCAGTTCTATGATAACCATGGCCACACCATCGACGAGTGCTTCCAATTGAAGAACGCCCTCAAATATGCCATCTCGCATTGTTTCTTCAATGAATATGTGGCCCATTGAAGGAACAACGACTGTTCTAATGATGATAGAGATAAGGCACTTCGGAGGTGATGGATTGAGAATGCCCATGCCAAGTAGAACAATGACCACTGCAATGACCGTGCACCTAATGATATCATTAAGGTAATCATTGAGAAGCTGTACCTTCGGAGCCGGCCAAGCACTAACAGCTCGATTAATGCCCCGTCAAAGGTACTGGCCATAAGGGAGAACAGACAGAAGCTAGACACTTCCATCTCCTTCTCTGACAAAGAACTAGAAAAGGTCGATACACCCCATCAAGACGCCTTAGTGATAGGGGCAAAGATCTTAAAATTTGAGGTCTTAAAGATTATAGTAGATACTAACAATTCCACTGACATACTCTTCCTCTATATGTATGAGAGGATGAAGCAGAAGCTATCGGCAAAAATGAAACCGTACCACCATAATTTGATCAGCTTCAACAGAAGTATGGTCTGAGCTAAGGGCATCATTACGTTAGACATGGAACTTAGCAATGATAACCATGTAGCACAATGATTTGTAGAGTTTGTTGTGATTGATTGCCCCTCCCCTTACAATGCGCTCTTACGAAAACCAAGCCTAATGCGTCTAGGGTTATCACATCCTCCCTTCATCTAAAGGCTAGATTTTTTACCTTAACTAAAGTGGGAGTATGTAGATGTGATCAAAAGCTCTCATGAGAGTTGTACGTCAGAGCGACCAAAGGAGATAGCATTTTGGTCCTAAAAACAAGCCCGTAGGAGAGGTTGGCTAAGAAGGGTGAGCTCGGAGAGAAAAGAAAAGACGTCCAGATCAAAACTTCACCCGAGAAAACCACAAAAGTCGAGATTGAAACTCCAGCCAAGGTGAAGGATGAAATCATTGCCCTCTTGTAGACAAATTCGGATAGGTTCACTTAGTTAGCATCAAACATGCCTAGAATTTCCCCCGATCTAGCAACCCATAGCCTTAACACTGACACTACAATGTGGCCTATGAAGCAAAAGAAGAGGCATTTCGCTCCAAAAAGGCAGGCTACAATCAAAGAGGAAGTGTGAAAGCTATTTAAGGTCGACTTTGTGAAGGAGGAAAAGTACCCAACATAGCTAGCAAACGTGGTATAGGTAAAGAAGAAGAACAGGAAGTGGCGAATGTGCGTCAATTATACCGACCTCAACAAAGCCTACCTTAAAGACCGTTTTCCCCTCCCAACGATTGATCAGCTCATCGATTCCACATCAGGACATGCCCTGTTGAGCTTTATAGACACCTTCTTAGGGTACAACCAAATTAAAATGGACTTGAAGGATGAAGTCCATACCTTCTTCGTCATCAATTACGACACATATTGCTATACCGTAATGCTATTTGGACTGAAGAACGCCAAGGCTACATACTAACAAATGGTAACAAAACTGTTTAAGCCTTAGATCGAGTGTAATATGGAGGTATATGTCAACGACATGATCGTCAAGAGCCAGAAGCCGGTCGATCATGTCAAAGACCTCTAGGAAGCCTTCGACTAAATGTGCATGTACGACATGAAGTTGAACCCTCATAAGTGTGTCTTCAACATTAAATCTGGCAAGTTCCTTAGCTTTTTGGTAATATAAAGAGGTATCGAGGCCAACCCCAAGAAGATCACTACTATCAGCGAAATGAAGTCTCCAACCTCAGTTTGAGACGTATAGAAGCTCACTAGCATGATGGCTGCCTTGAGCAGATTAATCTCGAAGAGCGCTAACAAATACGTAGAGTTATTTAAAATCCTAAAAAACCTAAAGGGTTTTGAATGGACTTCAGAGTATGCTACTGCCTTTCAGCAACTCTAAGACTTCCTCATACACTTTGGAGTGATTGGGTACTCTCTTCTATACTAATTAGAGCAGAGGGAAGAGAATACAGACCAATATATTATGTTAGCCATATACTGCATGAGACTAAGGTTAGGTACACCTAGGCAAAAAAATTCACCCTGGACATCGTTATCATAGTACGACGACTAAGGCCCCACTTCCAGGTGCACCGGGTAATCGTACTTATGGATCAACCGCTGTGCACCATATTGTAGAAACCTGACATGTTTGGATAAATGATGAAGTATACAATGGAATTGAGCATGTATGGAATACAGTATCGGCCACGAATGGCTTATAAAGCACAGATGCTAGCTGACTTCATGGCAAAGTATATAGGAGAGGAGCAAGCACCATTAGGCAAAGACAAACCAGTGTGGACTCTCCACGTCAATGGATCATCCACCTCGGAGGGTAGAAGCACGAGCCTTATTCTGACCGGCCCACATGAGGTCACCTTCTGCTACACCCTTAAGTTTGGATTCGCTTCTAGTAACAATGAATCCAAATATAAGGTGCTTATCGCAAGTCTTAAGCTAACTAGGGACATTGGTACTAAGCATTTACAGATCTTCTTGAATTCCATGCTTATCATCCAGTAAGTCCAAGGCGAATACGAGGCTAAGGACGACACTATGGCTAAGTACCTTGAAAAAGTGAAGAGCCTCCTAGTAGAATTCCCTTTACAGGACATCAAGAACATCCCTCCAACTAGAGAATTCAATAGCAAATTGGCTATCCAAGCTCGCCTCCATTGGTATACAAAAGCCCGAGGTGAAGGATAACAAATCCTGCATAGAGTACTTACCCAAAAAAAGTATTACTTCAAGCTCGGCTGAAGTTTTGGAATTGACTACAATAGTAAGGGGAATTAGCCTCCGACTGCATCTAAGCCAAGGCAAACCCGTCCAAAGCCAAGGGCCGATCAATGCTTACCGAGGTCAAGCTAAAGCTAGAAGGATAAAAGGAAGAAAAATAACCACTCGGTAACAAGTTTACTGTCAACCGAGTAGTCAAGAGACCATGTTGCTAAGAATGGGATCCACTTAGTACAGTACAGAGAGACTATTACCGATTAACTATAGAACTTGGTGTCTCAACCAAGCCATGCGAGACTTTAGGGACTCCTTCCCAAACTCGTACATCTAACTACCAACCCCATCCAATTCAAATACTACTCCTTCCAGGACATGCTAAGTGACTACATGCCGACTTTCCCTATAAAATGTATAGTTTTGTATTCTTATACATGTTTTTTTATATTTTATTTATGGGACCAATACTTTAGGGCTTGAGGCCTTGTACATCATTTATAGTTTTGTCACTGGGGTTTACGACTTGCTATAAATAGCAACATTTGTAAACAACAAAGGAGGACAGATCATACATTAATAGATAGAAAAAGTATATTCCTGCATTTTGGAATCTTCCTCTTTTAAGCAAGGCTACTCTTAAGTTAGCATTATCGAATTATTATGTGTAGATCAAACTCTTTAATCGTTCTTGTGTTCTTATCGTTCTTATGTTCTTATCAATCTTACTCTCAAGATTATAATGAACCCCTTTCATTTGAGCAACTTAGTAAGTCGCATCTAACCTTTCATTTAAAACCTTAAGCAACATTTGGTGTTCTTAAGTCGTATTAAACCCTATTTCGAGCTCAAACTCTTGATTGTGTTTGTGTTTTGGTGTGTAAAATCCATTCACATTTACCGTCAAAACCAACCCATTTTACTTCCTGTTCTTCATACCTGTTTGAACCTAGATTGCCTTCATTCTTAGTCCCGAAATCTGCTACCATACACACATACGCATCATATAGCACCAGAGCTGAGCTAGATAGATCCCATTTAAAGTTATTTAGAGTAAGGCACGCTCTTAGAAGATAGGAGGAAGGCAATGAAGCTCCAGTATTACGCCACTAACTATACGTTGGTCGACAACATCTTGTATCACGAAGGAGTCAGCCTCCCCTTACTTCAATGCCTTTAAGAAGGGGAAGGGTTGCGTATCATGGAAGAGCTACACACTGGAGTGTACAACAACAATATTCAGTCCAAAGCCCTTTACCTCCGAACGCTATGACTCAAATATTACTGGCTCACCATGAGGTAAGATGCAATAGCCGTAGTCCAAAAGTGCCCACAGTACTAAAAGCACGCCCCAATCAATCATACACCTAGCACCACCCTCCAACCCCTAACGAGCCCATGGTCGTTTGTACAATGGAGGATTGATATTCTTGGTGCCTTCCCAAAAGCTTTGGAAGGACGACAATTCAGAATTGTTGCCATCGATTACTTCACAAAGTGGATTAAGGCTAAAGCAGCTGCTAGGATTATGGAGAGAAGTGTTGAATCTTTCGTTAGAAACAACATTCTCTCCTGGTTCAAGGTCCCCTATGCTCTCATTATGGACAATAACCGATAGTTCGATAACCCTAAGTTCAGGGAGTTCTACACTAAGCACCATATCACCTCGCACTTTACCTCGATTGCCTACCCCCAATCAAACGGACAGGAAGAGGCAACCAATCAAATCATCTTGGATAGCCTGAAGAAGCCTATGGACCGATCTTAGGGTGCCTGGGCCAACGAACTATCCAATATCTTATGGGGGTATAGGACTACCCACCATACTTCTAGGGGCAAGACCCCCTTTGACCTAGCTTTCATGTCGGAAGCAGTCCTCCCCATCAAACTTGAGCTTCCTAATATTCGAACTCAAAGTTTCAACTCTACCTTTAACAAATCACTGTTGCAAGCTAGTGTCGATACCATCAAGGAAATCAGAGATCTTATTGTTGTTCAGGTAACTGCATACCAACATCGGGCTACCCGGTATTACGATCAGAAGGTCAGACACAAAGAGTTCAAGGTCAACGGCTTAATGTGTCAAAAGCTAGAAGCCACAAGTTTGGACGAAAGGTAAGGCAAGTTGGCCCCCAATTAGGAAGACTCGGTCAGAGTCAAGGAAAGATTGGGCAATGGAGCATACACATTGGAAAAACCGGATGGTGACCTCATCTTGTGCACATGGAATGCTGATAATCTTCGGCTTTATTTTGATTAGCATTCTGTTATGTACATTTTTTCCAGAACGATGAAATAAAAAATTTGGTTTTATAATTGATTGTTTATCTCTCTCTCTCTCTCACTCCCCTTCTTTCTTTTTCCACCCAAGCCTTTAAAGAGACATATGGATCATTCATCGAGCAGGTTGAAATGCCATTAACCTGACCCCACGGGTAAACTCGGCAAGGAGAAACACCCTTTGCATAGAGGAACTCCCCCCTATCAGGTAGGTCAAAATGCCACCGACCTAACCCCTCAAGTAACCTCAACAAGGGGAAGCACCTCTTGCACAAAGGAACTCCCCCTTACTAAGCAGGTCAGAATGCCACTATCCTGACTCCTTTGGGTAACTTCACCAAAGGGAAACACCCCTTATACAGAGGAACTCTCTTCTACCGAGCAGTTCAAAACACTACTGACTTAACCCCCTTTAGGTAATCTCGCCAAGGGGAAACACCCTTTACATAGAGTAACTCCCTCCTACTTAGCAGGACAGAACGTTATTAACCTGCCCCCCACGATTAACCTCAGCAAAGGTAAACTCCCCTTGCGTAGAGGAATTCCTATACAAATATACTCAAAAGGTAAAGAAAAAGCAAGCGTATAAAGTGGACGTTTCAAAAATCCATTGATTGATTGTTAGATTACACAATAAAGGCTAACATCCCAGCCCGACCTACACATATTTCAAAAAAAAAAAGATAAGCACACTATCTTCTTAGATTAGCTAACTCTGGTAACTTAAAAAAATCCAAGGCCTCAATCTGTTCGAAGCGCTGATCTGTTGGTGCTTCAGGCAACATGCCTTAACATGGAGTAAGGGATGAAGGATGCGAACAAGGAGCAGTAGGAAGATCACCTAGAGATGGATTGTCTTGAGGAACTACTTAGGAGACAACCTCCTGTTGGGCTGCTAGGGCAGAAGTGGATATATAAGCACCTTGCCCAAACCTAGTAACAGAGGAAACGCCTACAACTTCGATGGCCGCTTAGGCAACCTCCATTTTACGCACCGGGGCTTCCCTTTCTCGTTGAAGGTTAAGGAATCCAAAAAGTTGAGGAAGCTTAGATCAAGACTCAGATAACAGGAGAGAACCTCCTTCTTCATGTAGCATGTAGAGTCCGTAGTCGAGTCTTCCAGCTCATCCAACCACTCTTTAATCTTCTGATAGTCAGCGATTGCCTTTTTAGTGATAGCATCACTAAGGACCTCCCCACTCTCCATTTTAGAGATGATCTCCTCGATCTCCAAAACCTTCTCTCACAGCTGTTGGACCTACTGCTCTAACCCAACCTTCAAACCAGTCAGCACCAGCGAAGTGACTTTAACACCTTCGCATTCGGACACTTTCATTGCCAGCTCGGTTTACAACCTAGCCACCGACACCCTCAGCTCGGTATTCTCCTTTTTCAGTCAAGCCCTGGCTTAGCCCTCCTCTTCCAGCCTCTGAGAGAGGCAAGCCTTCATCTTCTACTCATCCTCCAACCAAGCCTTCAGGTCATCGGCCTTCTTGGTCGCTTTCTCAACATTATCTCTTTCCCACTCCACATCCTTTAGCCTTACCTAAAGCCTTGCCACCTGCAAATAAGAGCGATGCAGGTACCTATTAGCCTTAAAGAATTTTTTCATGTACTTGTTAGTAGAAGTCTCTATCTCCTACAAGTACTTCTTATTCTAACATAATACCTTCCTAAAGCCCTTTACCTTTTTTCGGGTGCCATCAAACTTGTTCAATGAAAGCAACACCTGATCGTAGTACTACAAATTGAAAACAAAGGCCACCATTAACTCAATAACAAAGTAAAGAACAAAGACTTACTTACCGCATCAGTGTACTCAAGTGGCCTACTATCTCCATGAGGTTGTCCCCACCTTCCTTAGAGAGCCCCTCGATAATAACCTAGTCACTAGGGGTGTAAGACCCCATAGAAGCCTGATAGCTGAGAGTCCAGTGCTGCAACGTTAGATCATTAGCTCGGACCCCTCACTTCGGCTTCAAGAGCTTCCCCTTAGCCCCTTTCATCTCCCCTCAGGAACTCTTCATCTTGGGAGGAGTATGGCACCTCTTAGAACGAGTCCAACCCGATCCCCATCAACCTAAAGTTGTTCAGGATGTCAAAAAATTCGTCCCTCAGGTCATCAACACATTTGTAGGGATGGGCCATAGGCCACTCGTTCCCTTTCCCCTAGCTTAGAGGCACCTTTGCTAGGGCTTTCTATTTCTTAGCTCCGGGACCTACTACTCCGACCATTTCAGGAACCTTATGCTTTTAGCTGACCATGTAAGGAAGGGCAACTCCCTCAGCCATCCCCTCTTCGTTTGCCTGCGGAAAGGAAACCATCTGAACATCAGGCCCCTTTGCGTCAAGGCCTTCATCCCCTACAAGAATAGGTTCGATGGAAAAGGATGAGGGTAGGAGCAAGTAGAGCCATACCCAAAGGCTCTGCATCAAGGGGCTCATCCCGAATGCTGATGGGAATCCCCTAAGGAGCAAACCTTGGTCATGCCCTGCTGGTCTCCCCAAGCCCTGGCTTCGACCGTACTACCTTGCCCTTCAACTAATCTGCCCTAGTTCTCGCCTAACGACAGCTCATCAGCTTATCCACAAAGGGACGAGGCATCCTTGCAACCAAATTTTTACCTGTAAGAAATTTAATTGGAAGTTAGAAAAGGAAAAACAAAAAAAAAAAAAAGAAGAAACCAAAAGAAACTACTACTACCATTGACAAAATAACACCGTAATCGGCATGACCAAGGAGGCCCTCCCATCCTACAAGCGCCAGATGAAGCACCTTAACACTGATACAATAGATAGGCGTGTAGAACGAACCTATACCTTTGGCCCATTTCTCTACTACAGCTTTCTTCATATTGAGGAAGAGTTCAGAGATCGGATACTGGAAATACCTCTCTACAGTCTCCGCAACATTAATCTCCTAGCCGTGTCTCGATGCCATGAAGGTCAAGATCTCTTAGGCAGCCTTAGTGTCACTAAGACCAAGCCCCTTCTCACCCCTAATTCGGATTGATGGGAATCAAGCTACGAGACCCCTGACTCGCAGCCGAACCTAAGGATTAGAGGGGCTGGCATTACGAATCCTTATATTCCAACCAACCCCTATCAAGGTCGAATACTTCCCTGCCAAGGCCAAACACTTCCTTACCGAGTCATCTTTATGGCCATGCCGTATGACCACCCATTATTCTGTGGTATGCCGAGTTGATGATTATGCTCTGTTGCTGAGTCGACCTATCACTCGGCATCATCCTTGCCAAGAAGCCGAGAGATAGAGAATCTAGACTGATTAAGCCATCCTTGCTCGAATAAGCCCATCTGTCTGTACTTTTTGTCTACATCTCCTGACAACCTTACCAATGCAGCATCACCACGTATACAGTATTGTATGTAAAATCTATAGCACCAATAATTATTTTTCTTGTATATTTATTTTTACTCTTATGTATCATGTACATTGCTTCTTTAGGAAATGTCCTTATTATCTTTTCCCTTTAGGCAAGTTGCCTTAACTTATAAGTATAAATACCCTTGTACTTGTAGCTATAAAAGATTAAATTACCTTAAATACACTTGAATACTTTCTTCCTTGCGTAAGCACTGTTGTTTACTCTTGACATCATTCTTATCCTTTTCCTTAAGCAAGGTTGGGTGGCAAATAAACTTATTAGACCAATTCGTATATCATATCAAATTGTGCTGTAAGTCCTCAAAAGTTCCATTGGTGCGTCATATCCTTTGGAGCTGTTCGTGGGTTTTGCTTACTATTTTCATTCTTCATTTTTCACCCTTTCCTACCTTTCCCCATTAACCCTTTCGAGCTTTCTACAAGCTTGGACCCATTCTGTAACTACCTTTGTCTATTCTTGGTTATAGTTCACGACATCTTGGTATCAGAGCAAAGGTTTTGTATGAGCTGTAGTTAGTTCTTCTCGAGTTCTGTTATACTCTATTTTGCATGTGAGAAATAGAGTAAGTTACTGTGTTCATTTGACTACTGTATTATTAGTTGTTCACTTTCTAAAGTGTTTGTTTGAATTTTGAATCTGTGAGGAAAAATGACCGACCTAAGTATGAATGTTAGTGCTGGTGATGACAGTGGAGTTGTTCACCATAGACGGCAATCTCAAGGAACTCCTAAAATCACTGACAAAAGACTTAATGAGGAAGCTAATCTCTTGGTAGATTTGACCTAAGCTATTCATGCACTGTCTTACCGACCCACTAAGGCTATGTAAAACACTCTATAAGCTGCTCAACTTGCTAGAGGTTAGAACCCAGCTTGACCAGTTTAAGGTAAAGGAGTTAGCGAACGAGTAAGGTGAAGGATAGACCTAAGAGAGCTTAATGAGGAAGAAGAAGAGTATTTTAAAAAGGAGCGTGTACGAGTCCTTAAAGCATCCGACCATGTAAAGCTTTAGATTCCAAGTTTCAATAGATTTAGGAATGCTGACAAGTATATGGATTAAGAAGAAAAGGTGGAGCGTGTGTTTAATTACTATCAATATGAGGATTATGAGAAAGTGAGGATTACTGCTGTTGAATTCTCTAGATATGCTGCCATGTGGTGGAAGAATTTTTAGGCCATGAGAAAAATAGAGGGATACCAAAAGATTAACACCTGGCTCGAGATAAAGAGAGTGTTCAAAAATATATTCATGCTGGAAACATATCTCCAAGATACTTTTACTTGGCTTTAGGAGCTGAGACAAGGAGGCCAAACTGTTGATAAGTATGTTCAAGAATTCCAAATGCTTATGATACAATACGCAATGGAGGAACCACTAGCCTGAACAATCTCAAGATTTGTTACTGGATTGAGAGGAGATATCTGAGACATTGTGGAGCTCTAACGATTTGATACAATGGATGAAGCTATTAGGATTGCCCAACGAATAGAGAGGCAAAGAAGGAGTCGAGTAACGACCAGAATGCTGACTAGTCGACTAGGACAGGCAAGTCATTGAGCCCAGTCTAATATTGAGCCAAGCAAAAGAGTTGATGTCAGAGCCGAGCAAAAAGGTCAACCTGATGGTGAAGTGCTGACCCAAACGTATGAGAAAGGGCAAGGTTCTGGCAAAAAGACGAGCCGGATCAAGTACTTCAAGTATCAAGGGTTTGGATATATGGCTGCTCAATACCTGAACCGAAGGATGATGGTCATTAAGGGAGACATCCCGAAGTTAGAAGTAGAGAGTACGGATGAGGAACCCGAGGAGGAGGAGGATCCTGTTGAAGAAGAAAATGTCGAAAAAGAATTGATTGAGGAGGACATGTTTCTCGAGGACTTAGACTAGTTAGTCATGGTTGTTTGGCGCACTATGAGCATGGAACCCTACGAGAGGAGGAGCAGAGAGAGAATTTGTTTCATACCACTTGCAAGGTGAATGATCAAATGTGTGCTTTCATTGTAGATAGTGGAAGTTGCACTAATATAGCATCGACCGATCTTTTTTCGAAACTGAAGCTACAAGATGTTGCACATCTAGGCCATACAAGTTACACTGATTGAGTGAGAAAGAAGCATTAAATGTCACTCGATAAATATTGCTACTGATCACTATAGGGAGTTACTCTGATCAGATCCTTTACGACGTATTACCAATGTGTGCTTCCCACGTGTTGTTGAGTAGGCTGTGATTGTTTGACAAGAAAGTTATACATAATAGCTATAGGAATACGTATATGTTTGAAAAGGATGACCGAAAGATCACTTTGAATTCGATGCTGCCAAGAGAAGTTCACAAGCTACAAACGAAACTCACTTGCGGATCGAAGAAAGCTCTAATGATGAGTAGAGCCAATCTCTGAGAGGCCATCAATGCTGACAAGCCAACCCTATTGTTGGTCAGGTAACTATTGGAAATGAAAGAGCGGGGTGAGCTCCCCCAAGAAATCAAGGAGTTGCTAGATGATTATGCCGACCTATTCCTAAAGTTACCTAAGGGCTTGCTCCTAACTCAAAGCATAGAGTACTTCATTGACCTAGTATCCGATGCTGCACTGCTTAATAAGCTAGCTTATCGAATGAATCCTGAGTAGGCTTCTGAACTCTAACGTTAAGTCAATGAGTTATTGGAGAGAGGTTATATAAGAGAGAGTCTCAACCCTTATCCTATGCCTGCACTTCTAATGCCGAAGAAGGATGAAACTTGGCGGATGTATATTGACAGCCAAGTCGTGAACAAAAGCATGATCAAATACAGGTATCCGATCCGGAGGTTAAAAGACATGTTGGATGAAAAAAGTAGAGCCAAGATTTTCAGCAAGATTAATCTCAAGTCTGGCTACTATCAAATCCGCATGAGGTCAGGAAATGAGTAGAAGACTGCGTTCAAGACTCGACTTAGACTTTATGAGTAGATGGTCATGCCCTTCGGCTTGTTAAATGTCCCAAGCACTTTCATAAGACTTATGAACCATATGCTGAGACATCTTATTAGGAAGTGTGTCATGGTGTACTTTGACGACATCCCAGTCTACAGTGCTAACATGTTAAGTCACTGTAAACATCTTAGAGCAGTCTTGAATATCTTTCGTACTAAGAGACTATTTGGTAACTTGAAGAAATATTGATTTTTTCAGAAGGAAGTGATATTCTTGGGATATGTAATCAGTAGAGGAGGCTTGCAAGTTGATGATGAGAAGATCAAAACAATTGTCGAGTGGCTGACTCCTACTACTTGTGCCAATGTAAGCAGTTTCCATAGATTGACTTCGTTTTATAAAAGGTTTATCAGGAATTTCAGTACCATCACCGCACCACTTACCAAGCTAACAAGGAAAAGCACCGATTTTCAATGGGGAGAAAGGGAGGAGAGGAGTTTTGCCGACGTAAAAGAAAGATTTACCTCCATTCTGATATTAGTACTACCTGACTTTAACAAAATTTTTTAGCTAGAATGCAACGCATCAGGTGTTGGAATAGGTGCTATCCTGATGCAAGAAGGTTAACCAATTGCCTTCCATAGTAAGAATCTCCAAGAACCACTACTGAACTACTCCGTATATGACAAGGAACTTTTGTTACTGATTCGAGCAATACAAGTGTGGCAACATTACTTATTGCCGAGAGAATTTATCATATATATTAACTATGAATCGCTGGGGTACCTCCGAAGTTAGACCAAGTTGTCAAAGCGGTAAGTGAAATGGGTTGAATTCCTTGAAGGGTTCAATTCTATGATAAAGTATAAGCAAAGAAAGAGCAATGTAGTTGTAGATGCTCTTTCGAGGAGTAATATCAAGCAAGTGTACCTATCAGTTTTAATATAACGAATGTGAGTCCGAGTCTATCCCTCAGAGACTTCGAGTACTAATATTAACCTTAGCTCTATTATCTAACCAGAAAATTGTGATAAGTTGAATGAATTAAAAATACTAAAATTAACAAACTAACCTAATTATAAGACTTGATTAAGCAATTTAGAAAGCGATAAAACTAAGAACGACTTTAAAAAGGTAATAACGTATTTAGGAATTATTTCCCCCAGTGTTTAACATGTGACCGCTTCAAATATATCCAATTCAATCTCTATTATTCTTGACTGGAGGGATTCACAATTAAAGTTAACACATTTCTTAAGCATATTAACCCTAATCCTAAATTATTTACCGAAATCTCTTCACTTAGTAATATAATTTAGAATCGCATTAATGTATAATGAATTCTACACAAACGAACAACTTTCCAGAAAAAACATGTATCTTATCTCTACGTATACATGTAATTCTTTCTAATTATGTCAAGATCTCATTACACATGTAATTTCTCAATCATCATGCATAATATCATAGATTGATACTCTAGAAATATCAATTAACAATTAAACAACATAATTGAATCAAGAAAAGATAGAAACTTTATTGAAAATTATAAATCAATCTAATAGTCACATGAAACCCTAGGTTCCATAATCCTAAATACAAGAATCTTAAGCTATCATAATGAAACTAAAAATGAATTCCAACAAAAGCATGAAATAAAACATGAAAAACCCCTTTGGTTGATGCAAAATCTCTCCAATCTTGAAATGGGTGTTGCTTTCGCCTTTTTCTTCTCCTTCTCCTCAAGTCTCTTCACTTCTTGAGTGTCTCCTCCCTCGTACGAAACCCTAGTATGTCCTTTTATAATGTATTATAAGGTTTTCGTTTTCGTTACCAGACACGGCCTAGGACACAGTCGTGTCTCCAGGTTGTGTAACTTTCTTATCTTGGCAAATTTTCCTCAATGAACACAGCTTGGGGACACAGTTGTGTCCCAGACTATGTAACCTCAAAACTTCATAACTCATTCATTTGAACTCCAAATTGAATGAAACTTGATTCCTTTTCTTCGTTTTCAATCCAAAAACATGTTCAAACCTTGAAATCAAAATTTTATTCAATTAAGTATCAATTTCTTTAAAAAAACCAAAGATGTAAGGGAAATACTATAAAATCACCATGTGAAATATGTTTAAAATAAGAGTTATCAAGGAGGCATGCGCTCTTATCAGAATTACAGACTAAGCTGTTTGGTTTTATAAGTATCAAAGAACAGTACTCCAGGGATCCACATTTTGGACCCATAATTTCACGATGCATAGATGGGAGGATAGTGGACGAGTATTATGTAGAGGATGGCTCTCTGTTCCAAGGGGGGAAACCATGCGTGCCGACTTGTTTCTTATGGGAATTATTAATTAAGAAAGCCCACAGTGGATGACTCTCTAGATCCTTTAGAGAGAGGAGAACCTGTGAACTATTGAATGGCCGATTCTTTTGGTCAAGAATGCGAAGAGATGTGCACCGAGTTATCAAAAGTTGTACTATGTGCAAAAAGGCCAAGTGTCGAGCCGAACAAGGGAAAGCGATCCCCTTACCTATTTCGACGAGGCCATGGACTGAATTGAGTATGGACTTTATTCTTAGACTACCACGAACTACCCAAGGCAAAGATTCTATAATGGTTGTCGTAGATCGGGTCAGTAAGATGGCACACTTTGTGCCCTGTACCAAAACTAACGACGCTATGATGCTTCGAATATTACTTCTCTTTTCTTATAGGAGATTGTACGAATACACGACATACCAAGGACTGTAGTCTCCGACAGAGACCCGAAGTTCTTGAGTCATTTCAAGAGGACCCTATGGCGTCAGCTGGGAACCAAATTGCTCTTTAGTACCTCGTGTCAAACTAACAGCCAAACAGAGGTGGTTAATTGTACTTTGGGGTCACTACTCCAAGCTTCAGTAGGCAAGAACTTGGCTGATTGAGATGTTCGCTTGCCACTAGTCGAGTTCACCTATAATTGAATCGTATATGATACCACTAAGCAAACTCCCTTCGAGGTGGTCTATGGATCCAATCCCGAATTGCCCCTCGACCACACCCCTGTATCAATACCCATGTAAAAGGACCCTGACACCTCGACCAGAGCGCAATCTCTTCAATACATCTATGACAAGGTCACTCAGCACATCGATTATGCTGCTAGAAAAATGTAAGAAAAGACTAAGGGTATGTTGGCCAAACAATTTCACCCGGGAGACTTGGTATGGCTACACCTCAGCAAGGAATGGTTCCCGAATAAAAAGAAGAACAAATTATCTACAAGAGTGGTAAGACCTTTTAGAATCCTCTAAAGAATCAATGACAATGCCTACAAGTTGGAACTGCCTGAAGACAATGGGGTTTCTGACGTCTTCAACATTGCCGACCTCAGTCCATATCACCCTAATGAAGAACTAAGTGAACATTTGGATTTGATCCCAAATCAAAAACAATACAGAAGGAATGATAGGAACTAAGTTACAAGACCCTTGACTCGCAGCCAAGCCTGAAGACTAAAGAGGTTGGCACGACGAATCCTTGTAGTCCAATCAACCCCTGCCAAGGCCGAGTACTTCCTTATCGAGTCACCTTTAATTCCATGTCGTATAAGCGCCCATTATTCTGTAGTATGCCATGTTAATGATTACAATCTATTACCAAGCCGACCTATCACTTGGCATCATCTTTGTTGAAAAGCCGAGAGATAGAGAATCTGAACTGACTAAACTATCCTTACTCAAACATGCTCATCTATCCATACTTTTTATCTGCATCTCCTAACAGCCTCACCAATGCAGCATCGCCATATGTACAGTATCGTATCTAGAATCTGTAGCACCAATGATTGTTTTCTTTGTATATTCATTTTTACTCTTTTGTATCATGTATATTGCTTCTTTAAGAAATATCCTTATTGTCTTTTCCCTTTTAAGAAAATTTCTCTAACTTATGGGTATAAATGCCCTTGTACTTGTAGCTGTCAGAGATTAGATTACCTTCAATACACTTGAGTACTTTCTTCCTTACGTAAACACTGTTGTTTACTCTCAACATCGCTCTTATCCTTTCTCTTAAGCAAGGTTAGGTGGCGAGTGACCTCATTGGACCAATTCGTGCATCATATCAAATTGTATCGTGAGTCCTCAGAAGTTCCATTAGTATGTCATATCTCTGGAGTTGTTCGTAGGTTTTGCTTACTATTTTCATTCTTCATTTTTCACCCTTTTGTACCTTTCCCCCATTGATCCTTTTCGAGCTTTTTGTAAGCTTAGACCCATTAAGTAACTGACCTTATCTGTTATAGGTTACGGTTCGCAACATTGGACTATCTTAGTTCACCATGTCCAGAAGTCTGCCTTTTTAGACAGCTTAACTACTACATACTCGTCCTACTAACCCTTCACTGAATTCATAAGGCTATAAAACAACTTCTTTCTTGGGCGTAGCTAAAGTTAAGGCCACCCCCAACGCTCTTCCACACGTAGAAGTGACTGAAGAGCTTAGGAGTAGCCTTTACCACCAAATACTCACAAAGCGCATGGAAAGCCTTTAGTAACCTCTACTTATTAAGAAGGACCTATGATGAACTACATCGGTAGTAGTTGAAGAACTCTTTCTCAAAGTGACTCAAAGGGAGCCGCTGCCCAAACTCCAAGCACTTCTCAAACACCGCAAAAAGCCTCCCTGACAATAAGGCTACCCATTCATCCCTACTTGGCAACCTTCTCTACCACCAAGGGATCACCTCGACAATGAAGTTGCTTATAATCCAACTGGGGGTATATTGTTTACTTTTGCTCACTTGACTGCTAAGACCCTTACTTGCCTCAGGAGCACCGAACAAATCTTTCGGATGGAGTAGGGGAAAGTATGCATATATATCCCTGAGGATGGCATTGATGATCCTAGCCTTGTCGAGCGCCTCCACGGCCATCTTAGTAGATTTGTCAAGTTGTGTTAGTGATGAGACCTCGTCCTCTTGTATCTAAAGGGGGTCACTCCTTGTAAAATCAGAGTTAAAGATATGTAGCAACAAAGATGAATTAACCTCACCTCTGTTAGTTGACATGGCTATAATATGCAAAAAAGGAAGAAAAGCTTGAGAAACTTTTGAAGAAAGTTTGAAAGTTTGATGCTAACGCATAATTCGTAATAGCAGAACAAAGAGATTACAGAAAAGTGGTATCTCATTGTGATCTTGCTATTTATAAGTAAACCATCTAAAAAGTCGTACAGGCGGTTATAGGAATCCGTATAAGTACGAATCCCTTGGAATGTTACATAACAGACATGTGAAAAGTGTTTTAATCAGACGATCACCTTTAAAAGGCAAAGTACATGTAACTGCACACTAGTCTGCTACAACATAACACCTATCACGTTGCATTTAATGCATGGAATACAGGTGGGCAAAGATCACATTTCAAAAAAGTTCCTTCGATAAGAAGCTTCTTTAAGGCCCATCTAGCTTCCACCTGGTCAGCATGATGAAGACATGGTGTAGTCGAGTTTTCTCAGTCCATGGCAAGCAATGTTTGGACAGACTAGTTCGTAGTCTTGAAGCGCTTGTCTAATGAGTTGTGAGGGTATCCTACTTTAATACCCCAACCAAGGCTTAATCTCGCCTAGATCTTTGGCACTTCGCTTCAAAACAATTGCTAACCACTTCAATCCGGGTATCCACTGCCTCAGACATCTCCACCTCGACCAACTTCCAATCTGAGCCTACACTATCACCACGTTGGCACCATAGCACCATGTTAGACTCCTTTGAGTTAGATCAATCACACCTGAGCAGCCTATATATCCCTTTTCCTTTCCTTTACCTCGACAATGAGGTTGCGAAGGGGCAAGCGTTGATGAGGCACTTTCGACATGGACCCCTCAGGCCCAATCGGATCCGATGCGTCTCGTGGCCTAGGGCTCACCCCTATAGGCCTAAGCCCTAAGCTTGTATTGACCAAGCCTAGTAAGTTCTACAACAGTTAGAATGCACAAGATAAGGATCAAGTAGTGTGAAATAGCTACGTCCAGAATAAGTTGGACACATCGAACACAATGACCCCACTTTTCCATACTTGTAGGAGAGAAGATCTCTACCACCAACTGATCTCTAACTGCCAGCTCCACTCCACTATAAATACCGAGTCACTACCCAATGGTAAAGCACTCAGGACTCTGTACTCTAAGCTTGTTTATCATTCTAAATTACTTTCTACTCTCTAAAGCTCTACTGTTAACTTAAGTATCGAAATAACCATGCCCGAAAACCCCTCAATGGCCCCTCATAGTGTATTGTTTTGCAAACCTTTTACGTGTAGAGCCTTTACACCTATCATTGAGAAATCATTGATGAGTTGCAGATTTTGATATGTTTATCAGCTTCTTGTTGGTTGATATTTATTTTGGATTTCCCAAAGTTGCATATGCTAAGAAGGTGTTTGATGTAATGCTTGATACAATTTTATGCAATATTATGATTTTAGGGTTTTTTAAGAATTGCCTTTATGTGAATGCCATTGAAAGAATTGCAAATGTGGTTAGTAGCAATGAAACAGGTATTGGATTTGACTTGCATAATGGTTGAGCAATGTGGCTCCAAATGAGGATTAGAGTCCAATGTCTGGCTAGAAAATTTAGATTTTGTTCCCTTGTTCATATGATCATGGGATCAAGTTCTCTATATTCAAAAAAAGGAAGAGTCGACATGGTGATATGGATGCTCCTTAGAGAGGGGTAAGCTATGAGAGAGTGATGGTGGTGCTTATTAATACACACATTCATACGAGAAGAGAGACTGGGAGAGAGAGATATGTTTTAGTAAATATTGTAAAATCAGAAACTTTTTTATAGAACTGAAATGCTTTGTGATTATATTATCGATATAGATATATATATATATATATAACAACTTCTATCGTGTTACTATTAACCCATAATGTTGCATCATGTAACAACAGTCTGCGAAATCCATTTAGATACTAATGCCAATAACGAAGTGTTTAATTGCATACTAAAATTGGCACTTAGAAAATTTTTTATACTTAATTGAAAAATCATCGAAAGTTCAACTACTTAATGCAAAATTATGGCCCAGTAGATATCTTCCTAGCATGCAAGATAGTATTAAGATGTGGCTTTTATCTTAAAGACATGCGCATAGTTTTTAAAATTGTAAATTAATTATACAAATTTACGAATTTATAACTCCATAATATTTTTCTTAATTAAAACGAACGTAAAATTGTTTAGATATATATTTTTGATAAAATTATAAATTTTAATATATAATTTTATAAATTTATGATTTTATCGATTTTATATATTTATAATAATAGTAAATAACAATTTTTACGACTATCACATGTCTTAAAAAAAAAATTGAACGCCAAAACCCCATATCAAGGAAATCGGGGTTAACCGAGGTAGAGACGCGACGTTTTCCAACTTTGTATAGTAAGATTTATCTTTTCTATGATTTATCGCTATTGTTTCTATTTATTTATTTTTTGCATTGATTTCCATTATGATCCATTGTATTGCCACATTAGTCAGAATAATAATTGGATTAAGGAATGTATGAGCATATTAGTCCAAAAAAATTAGTTGGGTCGTTAGTTGGGTAATTTTACGTAAGTTAGATAGTCGTGAGAAATCATTAACTAGGTTATAAGCCAATATTATGAGTAGTCTCTTTCGTGATAATTGTAATTTATCTGTTCATGTGAAATAAACATTTTAGATAATTCTCTCGGGCATTTTACCTTTAACTTTTCTTGGAGATTGCCTCATCTAGAATAATGGATATTTACTACGATTTTTTTACACCGGATTTCGAATTTTATTAGACCAACGGAGAAGCTTCTCTCATTTTCCCTAGGTGATAAAAAATATACGATAGGATGGAATGGGTAAGTTTCTTGAAACGTAAAAGGGGTTATATGTTATTCTATATATATGTGATAATATTGAACATGCTCTGCTAATATTCCGTTAAGCATGCAGAAAAAGGAAATTGATCCGATATAGGAACAGACCATATATTCATCATGTTATAATATAGTATACATCCAGCTAATAAAGAATTGACACGTCAGCTAATTTTAACTCTAATGAGGCTAGGATGTATGCAAAAAATTAACGTAAAATGCCAATTAAGGCCTTGATAATGATACAAAGCAAAATAAGTTTAGTTAATAACGCAGTAGTTACAACTTTAATGTGTAACTTTTGTAAATTACAGCCACACCACTTAAAACCATAGAAAATTACAAATAAATCTTGAACTTTTAGAATATCTCATTTATACTCCTTATAAAATATTATGACTAGAAAATTGTTTCTCAAATGCACTATCAAGATAATTTTTCGCATAAATATACACTTTTAATCATTATTACATTTAATGTGGATACATAATTTGACTTAAGGTCTTCTTGGTTTATTCAATATGTCTTTGGTCAATAAGGGTTAAATTTGATGATAAATTGATTTCTAAATATAATTACATTTATATGATAACACAAAAAATTGTCATAATACTTAGAAATAAGCGAATACAGAATGGATAGAGTATGAGACTGTACCCATACTCCACCATGTAGGTATAGGTTCTTAAATTTTGTTACCCATATTCTACCCTGCGATACTCTATAACTACCATGTACCTTATACAACTTGTAAATTTTTTTTTTCTTATAAATTTCAATTTTCCTTTGCTTCCAATTTCTTTCTTTTTTTTTTTTATCATTTTCTTCACTAATCATTATTATACAAACATATTAATTTTAATGAAATCTCAATCTCAACTTTAAATACTAAATAAATAATTGTAAATTAGACTCATTTGCAGGATGACTTATTTTGGCAATAAAAATATTCATAAATTATAATTTCTTAAATCATAGTCAACATTTATAATGATACTCCATACATCACAATTACTAAATCCTAATATTTCTACTAAATCTTTTCTAAACCATAAACTCTAATCTTGGATAAGGGAAAAAGGAACAAACACTAATTTCAAATAAATCTTGACTTCAATAATGTTATATAAATTTATTATGAGATATTTTTTAAACCTAATACAAAAATAATTATTGCATCAAAAGAAAATAAGTTAATAACATATCTTATTTAGGTGGCTTTATGTATATTCTTTCTTTTTTAAAATTAGTAAAGTTGGACATAGTAAACGAGGAAAACGGAGTGGAAAAAAAAAGGCAATAAAGAAAAGACTAAGAAGGAAGAGACTAAAATGAGGACATCGGATTTAGTATATAATTTATAATAAGTTGCATTTTGTTATTTTTTTTTTTAAATCCATACAAATGAAATAGTATTCCTTTTTATTTATTAATTTTATTTAATTATTATTATAAGGTAGGTACAAGGTCCCGTAGAACTTGTGTCACGCCCCAAACTCCAAGAGTAGTAACAGTTTCGCTATGTAAATTAATTTAAGCTAAAAGCTATCCCTTTAATTGTTAACATAGATATAGTTTACACAAGGCGAACAACAACTCAATCAACTTTGAAACTATCAGATAAGTACCTTTAGTATACTAAACCTATAAAGTAACACTTAACGGCATGTATACTCTTATACTTACAGATAGATGTGTTCATTACAATACCTTGTGTACATTAAGAGTCTAAAGTTTTCAAAAAAACTTCACATCTTCACAATAAACCTATATTCAATATTTATATAACAACTATCCAACGAAGACAATAAGGCCTTCTAGGAAGACATTATAATCCTCCCACAAAAGAAAAACAAAAGAGACTTAAGTTTTATTCCAATCACTAGACTTCATCGCTTCACTTCCCAACCCGTTGGAACTAACTTATAGACAGTTGTAACAAGGCATCTTTTGAAACTACTCTGAACTTACAAAACAATCTATTGAGATGTGAGTTACATTAGCTTAATAAGAAGAGATGGAGTCATAAGAATAAATCATAAACATGGTTGTTTAATAATTAATTAAATACAAATGCAACAGACAAATGATATCACATCCCATAATGTTTAATTGGTTTAATGTGAAGTTAAAGTAATTACATCCACTCTAACCTAGATTTCAAGGAGTTTCAACGAAACACTATCAGACTAAATCCAAGCTTATTCAATGGAGACACTTCTCCTCCCTAAACAACATTTGAACCACAGTTTCCAACTTTGCTGTGACCCCCTTTCTTATCACTTAGTTCGATTAAAGGTAGAAAAATAACCATTTCTGTAATCCTTATTGAAATGTCGATATTTAGTTAACAACCTAATCGTCACCCTTATTGTGTTATCATAAATGTCAAATTAGGTCTTTAATTAGTTCAAGATTAATTCGGTTTATCAAGTGATCAACTAAGCTCATATACGCAAGACAATATACATGTATTGGAGCAAAAAGCAACACTCGAAGTCCAACTCTCAATTCATCAATCAATAACTCAAGCACACACATAGCATATGTACATACAAACTAATTATAACCACAAACAAGTATTCTTATTCCTCCAAGTATCTTGATATAATACTTCAATATGCCACAACACATAGATCCCAACTTACTTGGGTTTACGAATACCATAATCTTGACGGTTGCCTCCTTGTTCCTCAATTGCCTCTAGAAATTCACAATAGATTAGTTTTCAAGCCTTAGTTCCTTAATCATTAGTTGGTTTTATATGTTTTTTATTATTTAGTCATAAATTTCTTAAGTTACTTTCACTTATAAATTATAATTTCTTAATCAATTAATAAATTTTACAATTAACCCCAATTGGCCAAATCCTCTAAGTTATCATTTGAATAGATTTATAGTGGTTTTCTTTAAACCAAAATCCTCTGAGTTTGGTTCTGAGTGAATTCATAGTAAATTTCTTTAATTAGAAATCCTCTAAGTTTGTCTTTGAATAATTTAGGGATTATCTATTACACCAATTTTATTCTCTAAGACATCCTCTAAACTTTTCCAAGTTAAACTCTTTATTTAAAAATCCTCTAAGATATCTCCTGACCCTGTTTTCTATAGAAGTTTTAATATTAACATCCTTTAACTAATCCTCTACCTCCTTTATTTTCACATTTACTTGAGAATTTTGCCTCTGAATTATCATCTAAGCATCAATTTAGTGCATTATCCATTACTAAAAGTCTCTGAATCACCCTTTGCCAATTATCAATGTCCTATAATTAGTACATTTACTAACTTCCTTTTAAGTTATAATTATAACATCAATTGAAAATCAATAATAACACTTCAAACACCATTTCCACTTTTCTCATTACATCTCATAACTTCATTTATTCCATCACAAATCATTAATTATATCAAATTTCTTAAATTGGTCAAATATCAATTTTCATATTTAAGGCCAATTATTAACTTCCCTTAACTTCTCATTGTAACACTCAACCCCAAACACTCCAAAATAGTATTCATACTCCTTTTGGTGATTCAAATTCAGTAGCTACGTAAGATCCTCAAAGGAAACACATAATTTCCACTAAATATACCATTTTAAGCATCAATTTAGCTAAAAAATCAAATAAAAATATGAAAAATAATATCACGAAAAACATTGACATAGCAATTTATTATTAACTTAGGATAGTTTGTAGTAAAAATTTGAAGTGGAAACTACGTCATTAATCTAATTTATTTTAGTTTCAAAAATTGTCCTATTTTTTCGATTTCTTAAGGATATATATATTAGCTACTAAATTTATACAAATTGATATTATTCCTAGATTCTATACACAAAAATATATAAGAATAAATTTTTTCATATTTTTTTGCACAATTTTTATATTTTTACAAAATTTCTAAAAATTGGATGAAAATGGGAGCTCATCGAAAAATTGGCCTTCAATCACCAACAGCGACCACCTTATTGTCAATAGCCCTAGTTGATGGTGGTGGCTTCTGGTGGTCATGGTAGTCATACTCTAGCAACTCCCTAGGTCAATGTACTCCATAATGCTTAGATTACTCTTAATTTTTTGTAATTTTTCTCTAATTTATCTTTTTGATCTTCAAGCTCCCTATTGAATTTTCTTAAACACTAATTTGCATGTATAATCCATTAGAGAGGGTTCTTGTATATTTTCTCAACTTGGAAATTTAGAAGTGAAATTTCTTCTCTCTCCTATTGCAATTTCACTTAAATATCATTATCCAAATTGCATGAATCCATTTCTCCATAGTGCCACACTTGTCCTAAACAATCCATACACCCTAAGAACTAAGTTACCAGCTGTTTAATGATCTTTTATAATTTTTTAATGATTTTTGTTAATTTTCTTGGATTATTTTAGCTTAATCTGCTTAAATTAAGGTACTTTAGCTATATACGGGTATACATACATACTTAAAAATTACACATGATGCATACATATGCATTATATATGTTATTTTATGTCTCAAATAAATTTTATTATATATACAGTTTATCTCTAAAAAAAACTTACGAACTAACAAAGCATAATTTACACAATTATGGCGATTAATATAATACAGTTAAATTGTACTATTTTAGCTATATTATTATTATTGTATTTTATTTTTAATATCCAACCCCACGAAGTCTCTTCGTCTAATGTTCTAAGCCTATTATCAAGTAGAAAGCTCAGAACCTATACCTTATATACTTTATAATACAAGTTCCAAAGCAAGTACAGGGTACCATAACCTTATATCCATACCCTACCCTGCAGATACAAACTCTGAAAAATTACCACCTAAAACCTACCTTATGACCTTAAATTCCCATCTGGAGCTTATCCGATCAAGCAAGGTCTAGATGGATATCATGTACGATAAGATTACCCACTCATCCCTAATAGTACCACACTTAAAGGAAATGCTTCTCAGCGTAACATATTATCTAGCAAAATAACAATATTTTAGGAATTCAAACTTTTTTTTCCTATGATTTGATGGTTTTTATGGAAAATAAGTTTATTAATATTAATATATCAAATGTTTTTATGAATGACGAGTAGGTACCAACAATATTAAATACATATTACCAATAACATATCCATATTTTCACGTGTTAAAAAAATTTATGATACTTGTACAACATTAATTTAATTACATGGTATATTAGAAACATTAAAGTGTTTCTCGTTTTTATGAGGTAATTTGTCCTCAAACTTTTATACTAACATAAGTGGAGTACAATACGTGTCTATCGACTTTAAAAAAAATTTACACAATTACAAATTACAAAAAAAATTATTAAAATACCATTGCTAAGATGCGACATTACTACTTATACTAATATCGTATTTTTAAGATGCAATATTAATATTTATATACCATAGCTATATTGCATCTTAAAATTATGAAATAGGTACAAATACACTAAGGTCTCATCTTGAAAGTGTGATGTATGTGCAAATGCACAAAGATGCGGCATTAGTATTATACTAATGTCACATTTTGAAGATATGATATTAGTACAAATAATTATGTCTCATCTTTAAGATATGACATAGCATTAGCATTTTGGTGATATTTTTTATTTAATTTATATTTGTATAACATTTATTAATTTTGATGGTAAACACATAAATTTCTCAACTTAAGTGTATTATATGTGTTGATAAGATATTTTGAGCTTGGGCTCCTCTAACCTATGCTAACCTACCTGAACTTGTAGCTTAGCAAGTCTCATTGTGGGTCCGACCTCTCTATCCACTTAGTTGACCTCGACTTAGACCTAAGCCCCTTATGTGGCCTACTCAGTTACTACAACCCACAACAACTGCAAGACAATGAATAAGGCTTAAAGATTGGGTCAATAACCACCTCTTACAAATCAGGGCTACGTCAAACTGCATGACTCCACTACCCACGACTCATGGACGTGCCACTTGCCCATTAATGGTCTCTTACCTTTCGGTAGCCTTCCTTTATAAATACCAGCTGACATCCTAACAGTAAACTTCACTTGTGCAATTAACTTACCTTTTGCACTCATAGCATTCTCATTCTCTCTACTATCTACACTAACTTAAGCATCATAGTGGTAACGTTGAACAACCCCCTAGCATTTGTCGCTATCTGTGGGAAACTAACTCATCCAATACCCAAATATACTAAATACTTATTAACCCTTTTTATTCCTCATTTTCTGCATCTACCATGTCTTGTGTTGTGGACCTAAACAACCAACCACCAAACAACCAGGACAATCAACCGCTAATTGGGGAAACCCTTGACTAGCGTCTTGCCTACTTAGAGTAGATGCTTAAAGAATTCGCTGCTTACAACAGGGTACTTCAGGAACAACTCAATGAAGCCAAAAGGCAAAGTAGACACACTCATGTGCCTAAAGCATCAAATGCCCATAATGGACGGAATGACCAATAGCAACATCAACAACTGCAACAGCAAAATGATAAGGCATCGTAGCCTAACCCCCAATGGCCAAAGCAATAGGACAATTCATGACTAACCCCAATTGTACCTTTGTTGGTGATGAACCAGTGATCCATTCCCATGAGGGGTTACCTTGTCAACAACACGCAAAGCTCATCAAGCTAAAAACGTCAAGCTGGATGAGCTCCATGAAACATTTAGGAGGCTCTCTAAGAAAATGGAGTGCAAGGCAATAGATGGAGCTGACCTAATTGTTAGCAACAAAACCCCCTTTATTAGGGGAATCTAGGATGATGTCCTTCCTCCCAATAGCAAGCTTCCTACCCTAGAACATTACGATGATACTGGTGATCATTATGATTACCTCCTCCATTTCCATACCCTCATGAACCTCTATTGTTTAAGGGATGCTATCATATGTAAGGCCTTCTTAAGTACTCTAAGGAAGGAAACCCGAGCGTACTTTAACCACTTGCCCATCAATCCCTTCGTCAACCTCACTCGTCATTTCAATCTCCACTTCAGGATTAGTAAGCCACCATCCAAGAACACCTCATCCTTGTATCTAATCAAGTAGAGAGAAGGGGAGACTTTGTGAGAATATGTGGTTCGATTCAACAACGCCATGCTTGAAATCCTTTAGCTTAATGAGGGAGTTTTTGTGTATGCTACTCAGCTCGACATTAAACCCTCTGGGATTTCCTAAGGTTGCTTGCAAAGAGCAAGCCTAAGACCTTGGCCGAATTCTAGCATAAGGCGTAAAAGTACATTGACTAAGAGGACAATATTCGCGCCAAGTGCAAAGCTAACTTAGAAAGGTCAAGTAAGAAGAAAGATAAAGATAAAGTGTTTGTGAAAGACTGCCTCGGCGGTAAAAACTAGAGCTGAGGTGATTAGAAGGGCTAAGAAGAAACACCAAGCTAAATTGGATCCACTACCCTTACCTATGTATACCTAACACACACCTCTGAACTGACTTATCACTTTGGTCTTTATGAAAGTATAGAACATAAGTTTGCTGCAAAAGCCCTCCAAGATGAGGTGGAAACCCAAACGCAAGAACTCAAACAAGTATTGCCAGTTTCATGATGACCATAGCCATACTATGGAGGAATGCTTCTAGCTAAAGAACACAATAAAGTATGCCATTTAGCGGAGCTACTTCCACAAGTATGAGATTGACCCGAGTAACACTAATAATGTTAACAACGGCAAAATAGGGCACCTCGGAGGTGACAAACCGAGAATGCCCACCAAGGGCAAGATGATGGCCATCGTGATAACCGAACCCCCAATGATGTCATCACCATTATCATTAGGGGGCCATACTTATGGAGCTGACCAAATTCTAACAGCTTAGTTAACATCCTATCATGGTGTTAGTTGTCGAGGAGAAGAGACAAAGTAGAGACACCTTGATCTCCTTCTTCAATAAGAACTTGGAGTAGATACCCCTTACCAAGATGCCCTTGTGATTGAGGCACTAGCAGCTCCACTAACATCCTCTTCAAGCATACTTATGATAAGATGAAGAAGAAGCCACCTGTGAAGATGAAGCCATACCACTATGATCTCATTTGCTTCAATGAGGGAACAATCCTCTTTACCCTTGACATAGTACACAACGATGACGAAAATGATGTCTAGTCAGCATTTTTGACCTCTTGTAGACCAACTCAGATAGGTTTGCCTAGTCAACATCAGATATGCTTAGAATCTCCCCTGACATGGCAAACTACAGCCTCAATATCTATAGCAATGTACAATCTATCAAATAGAAGAAGAGACATTTTATGCCAAATGGTAAACTACTATTGAGGAAGAAATACAGAAGCTACTAAAGACTGGCTTCATAAAAGAGGAGAAGTATCCGACTTAGCTGGCCAACATAGTGTTGGTCAAGAAGAAGAATAGGAAGTGGCGTATAAACATCGATTACACCGACCTGAATAAAGCTTACCCAAAGGATTGCTTCTCTCTTCCGAGGATAGATCAGTTGGTCAACTCTACATTGGGACATGCTCTGCTCAATTTCATGGATGCCTTTTTAGGTTACAACCAGATCAAATGGACTCTAAGGATGAAGTCCATACCTCCTTCATCATCAACTTTGGTTCCTACTACTACACTGCCAAGCCCTTCGGCCTCAAGAATGGTAGGGTGACATACCAAAGGATGGTGATCACCGTGTTCAAGCCCTAACTCGAGCTTAATATGGAGGTCTATGTTGACGATATGAACATCAAAAGTAAGTAACCTAGTGACCACATTAAAGACTTGCAAGAAGCCTTTGATCATATGAGAAAGTACGACACGAAGTTAAATCCCTAAAAGTGTGTTTTTTGGGTCAACTTTGGCAAGTTCCTAGGCTTCATGGTCACCAAGTGAGGAATTGAGGCCAATCTAGAGAAGATCCAAGCCATCAAGGACATGAAGCCACCTTCTTCGATCAAGGAAGTTCAGAAGCCTACAAGCATGGTGTCAATGCTGAGCAGATTTGTTTCAAGGAACACAGACAAATGTATAGAGTTCTTTAAAATCCTTAACCGCCCCAAGTACAAAGAATCCACTAGTCCTCGAGCATCTACTACTCTTCTCCAAGCTTGTTTTAAGGGAGGACCTGTATTTGTACTTAGCCATAAGCGACAAGGCACTTTCATCCATATTAGGTTAAGGTGGAAGGAAGAGAGCACAGGCCCATGTACTACACCAGCCATATCCTCTAAAGGCTTGAGGTTAGTTACAAAAAAGTGGAGAAGTTTACCTTGGTTGTTGTCATTTCTATACATCAGCATAGACCTTACTTCTAAGCACATCGAATCATTATGTTGATAGACTAACCACTATACATACTACTGTAGAAGCCCGACAAGTTTGGTCAAATGGTTAAGTACGCATTAGAGCTAAGCGCTTATAGCATCCAGTACCAACTATGAGTGGCCAACAAATCACAAGTGCTAGCCGACTTTATCATGGAATATATGACAAAGAAGGAAGCACCACTTGGAGATGATAAACTGATGTAGACTCTCCATGTCAATAGATCGGCTCTCTCAAGAGGAGGAGGTGCAAGTTTGGTACTCACCGAAACCCACCAGACCACTATTTGCTATGCCCTTAAATTTAGAGTAGCAATGAATTTGAGTATTCTACGCCAGTATCAAGCTAGCTAAGGAGATCAGCATAAAACACCTTAAGGTTTTCTTAAACTCTATGCTTACGGTCCAATAAGTTTGAAGCGAGTATGAAGCAAGAGATGATACCATATTGAAGTACTTAGACAAGGTAAAGAATCTATTAGCTAAGTTCCCCTCTTGGAATATCACAAAAATTCCTTAAGTCGAGAACTTGGTAGCAGATTTGTTGTTTAATCTCGCCTCTATAAGAATACAACGACCTAAGGTGAAGGATAGGAAGATATTCATTAAGTATTGTCCCAAGAAGAACGTCATTTCGAGTAAAGTTGAGGTTCGAGCTCAATGCAGCACCTATAGAGCTGAGCTAGATAGACCTCATATGGAGTTATTTAGAGAAAGGTACTCTACCAAACGATAGGAAGGAGGCAAAGAAACTGAGGTACCACACCACTAACTATACTCTAATTGATGGCATCCTATACCGAAGAGACATTGGCTTCCCCTTGCTCATATGCCTCCAAGTTGACAAAGGGCTATAAGTCATAAAAGAGCTATATGCCAAAGTGTGCAATAACTACATCTAGTCGCAAGCTCTCTACATCCGAGTTCTTCAGCTTGAATATTATTAGTTGCCATGAAGCAAGATGCAAAGGTGATAGCCTTAAGGTGCCCTTAATGTCAGAAGCATGCCCCGGACACTCATTCTATAGCTCCAACCTATAACCTTTGACAAACCCTAAGCCCTTTGCCTAATAAGGCATTGACATCTATGGTGCTTTCCCAAAGGCCTCAAATGGATGGCAAATCATCATCGTGGTAGTCGACTACTTCACCAAGTGCATCGAAGCTGAGGCCATCACCAAAATTACAGAGAGGAGCATGGAGTCTTTCATATGTAACAACATCCTCTCTAGGTTTAGGGTTCCTTACGCCCTTATCATGGATAATAGGCTGCAATTCGATAGCCCTAAATTTAGGAAGTTCTACACCAAGCATCACATCACGCCCAATTTCACCTTAGTTACGCACCCCTAATTTAACAGCCAAGTTAAAGCCGTCAATCAGGTCATCCTCAAAAGCCTCAAGAAGAGGGTAGAACAAGCTCAAGGCAAATAGGCAAACTAGCTACCCAACATTTTATGAGGATACAGGATTACCTACTGTACTTCCATAGGCAAGACCCTATTTCGCTTGGCCTTTGGCTCGAAAGCAATTCTCCCCATTGAAATGGAGCTCCCCAATATCCGAACTTAATCCTTTAATGCCATCACCCATAAGTCTCTACTATAGGCCAACTGGGATATTATTAAAGAGATCAAAGACCTCATAGCTACTCGAGTGACTACCTATCAGCACTGAGTAACCAAATACTACAGTAAGAAGGTCCAACATAAGTAGTTTTAGATAGGAGATCTGGTCTGCTGAAAACTTGACGCTAATGGCTTATGAGAGGGGTAAGGAAAGTTAGCCCCTTATTAGGAAAACCTAGTCAGAGTCAGGGAAAACTTAGGAAATGGAGCATCTAAGCTACAGAAGCTGGATGGCAGCCTCATCCCACATACCTAGAATGCTAACAACCTGTGGCTTTATTTTGAATGAAACTATATAAATTCAATTGTAATTATCCTTCGAAGTTATTAATGAATGTGTCATTCACCAATATTCGTGTATGTTTCTTTTATTATTATCTTACTTAATTCGTCCTAGCTTCAAACGGGTGAACGGACCTATAAGTTCTTACATGGACTCCTGACATTTGCCTCTTCAAACTTGGGCAAGTCAGAACAATACCAACCTAACCTCTATCAGGTAACCTCAGTAAGAGGAAATACCCCTTGCACAACCGAGGAACTCTCATATCTTAGGCAGGTCAAAACACCACCCAACTCCCATCAAGTAACCTCAACAAAGGGAAATACCTCTTGCACAATTAAGAAACTCTTATGCCTTAGGCAGGTCAGAACACCACCGACTTAACCCCCACCAATAACCTTAATAAGGGGAAACACCTCTTACATAACTGAGGAACTCCTACAGTACCTACTAAAACACTACCAACTCGATCCCTGACCCAACCTAAGCTATAAACAGTTTATGGTCCCTTAAGGAAGGTAACCCTAACTCTTCCCTAAGAATAAGGCAACCTTGGTCTCTGACAACCAAGTAACCCCAAACAAACAACTAACTCCCTAGCTAAGTAACTAAATACAAGCATGCAACCTCCTAAGTATCAAAGCTACAACTATTCTACAAGCTAGAAGTACATGAATAAAAAAGAAATGCAAATAAAGATAAAAGCGAGATCCATCATTCAACTTATCTGAATTATTTACAAAGAATAAAGGCTGGCATACTGGCCAACTACAAAAGTTTTCTTCACAAGTCTAGCAAAAGAAAAAAAAGGAAAAAAAGAAGTAATAGTTTGTCATCTCAGATCAACTAACTCCTATAGCTCTAAGAAGTCCAACGCATTGATCTACTTAATGGATTGATCCGTTTGGGTTGCCTATTCCTTAGGTACTTACTTTGAAGCTATAAAAGGAGGAGCCAAAGTCTGTTGTCTCTGGTTAATAAAAGCATCACTCTAACCTTAATCTATACAAGTGGATGAGGGAGTGTTATGCATGCCCCCGATAATAGGAGGGGTGCCTTAGGCTACTTCGGTTGCCAGAGCAGCCATCCTTTCTCTCTCTTTGGCCGCCCTCTCGTCTCGATGCATCAAACCATCCAACCATTCTAAAAAGCTCAAGTTAAGGCCAAGGTGATGGTTCAGCACATCTTTCTGAAGATTTCGACCACACTTGACGACGATGTCCTTACACTCTTTAATCCATTATGTAGTCATGAAGAACTTACCTACAGCCTTCTTCTCAGCAGCCTCCCTAAGGACCTCACCGCTCTCTAAGATGGTGATGATCTCCTTCATCTCCTTACCCTCTTGCTAGAGCTCCTGGATCCTTCGCTCCAGCTTGACTTTCTAACCGACCAGCTCTAGTGAAGTATTCTTAGTAGATTCACATTCAGCTGCCTTCATCGCTAGCTCAGTCTGTAGCTTAGAAACTGATGCATTCGGCTCTACATTGCACTGGTCGAGTTTCGTCTTAGCCTTCCTCTCTTCTTCCAACTTCTTAAAGAGTTCGACATTAGACATTCACTCTTCCTCCAACTAACCTTTAAGCGCCTCGGCCTCCTTGGTAGCCTCCTTAACCTCCTTCTAGCCTTCCTTCTCCTCTTGCAACTCAGCCTTTAAAGTAGCTTTCTATACATAATAACGACGAAGATGTCGATTAGCTTTGCAAAGTTTCTTAAAATTTCTCTTAGAAGAGGACTCTACCTCTTCGTGATCCTCCCATACTCAAAGCACATTTCATCGGAGGTCCTTTAACTCTCCCAATAGCTCATTGTAACGGTCGACTCAAAGCAACACCTAGCCATGGTACTATAACATAAGAATTACACCATCAACAATAAGAAGGAAACTTGGAAAAACACTACCAAAGAAAGCAACTTGGAACAACAAACTCACATGATGGTTCGATGAGCTAAAGTGGCCTGCTAGGTCAAAGGGAGTGTCAAACATAGACATCAATATCATCTTTAAGGTGCTCCAATTAGTAGGGGTGAAAGACCCTATTGAGGCTTGCAAAATGAGTGTCTAATTGCATAGCTTTAGACTACCACCTTAGATGTCCCCTTTCGGCTTATAGAACTTCCCCCTATATTACTAGGATTCGCCTTGGAGCAACCCTTGAAGAGGTAAGTGTTCAAGGACTCATACAAAGCTTCCTTATACTTATCTAGGATGGTGCATGCCCTCCAGTGCCTCTCCAAGGCTTTTGCTTAAGCTTTGCCCATTTAGCCCATGGCAAGATAAGGGTGGCCAAATGGGAACCGTTCTAAAATTGGTTTACCACGCAACAATGGCAATTTGCTCCTCTTCGGGTCTAGTATACTCCTCCTCCCCTCCTTAGGAGCTTTTCTCTTCTAGCCCGCTAGCTCCTTGAAAGTATTAGATTTGAGCCTCTTTCCCTTATCTTGGCAAGAAGAAGGAAGCATAATATGCTCTGACTCTTTAGCAACAATGACCTTGTCCTCCACTACAATAGGCTCGGATGTGGGAGCAAATGCAATAATGAGGGAGATCGTGCTTAAAGGCTCGACAACCACGAGTTCCATAGGAATTCCATTGATGGGAATCCTTGAAGGAAGAGCAAGTGGTTCCATCTTGCTTGTGTCACCTGCCCTTGATGTAAGCCCCACAACCTTGCCTTTAAGGTCAATAGTCTTGCTAATTAGCTTTAACCTGCTTTAGCGTTGCCTCAGTGGCTCAGGCTCAAAAGGACGGGGCGACTCTCTAGCTCCAACCAGCTTTTCGCCTGTAAAGAAGTAAGTAAATAATGTCAATGTAAAGCAAACATATTCTAAGTACCTACAAACTTCGCCATAACCAACATAGGTAAGGAGAACTCCTAAATTCCTCAAAAACATGATAAATGAAGTATAGCTTTAGGCAAGCCCACACTGGCACAATGGAGGAGACAACTCACGTCGAGGACGGACCTGTACCTTTCAACCATTTCATCATCACAGCCTTCTCCATGCTTTGGAAGAGCTCAAAGATCGACCTTTCAAAGTACCTCCATACCGTTTCCTCGACATTGATCTCCTCATCATTCCTCAATGCCATGAAAGCCTCGACCTATTAAGTGGCCTCGGTGTCATTCAACCCAAGCTTCTTTTAGGTCCTAGGTCGGGCTAAAGGAGTCTAAAGTTCACCATTTTGGGCAGCTCCACCACTACGAACTTATCTTACCAATTCTTCACAAATGAGTCCAAGCTTTTGAATAGCTTCCTGCTTATGCAATTCTGGAGGTAGCTCTACCCATTCAGGGACTTCTATAAATAGAAGTAGTTGAAGAACTCAAGTATAACCTTCACCACCAAGTACTCACAAAAGGCTTAGAATGGCTTTAACAACCTCCCTTCGTTAAGAGATATCTGAGTAGGGCAACGGTGATGATAATTGAACAACTCCCTCTCAAAGTCCATGAAAGGGAGGTACATCCCGTGCTCAAGGGACTTCTCGTACACCAAAAATCGACTCTCTAATAACAAGGCCACCATCTCATCTTACCTCAATAGCCACACCACTAAACCAAGGAAGTCACTCATGAAAAAGTTATTGAGAATAAAATTTACTTCAATGGGTTTGCTTCTGCTCACCTGGCCATTCAGTTTCTTGCTAATTTCTAACCTATCATAAGTGTCAATGGCATCCGGTAAACGATCACCTAGGCATGTGTCTCGTGGAATGACCCTTATAATCACTACCCTATCAAGTGCCTCTAACCTCCTCCTTATCTCTTTGTCCAATCATGCCAGTGAGGATGAAGTCTCTTCATCCCTTCTTATAAGGGGAGTAGCACTCGTAGTAGCTTTAGAGTCCAAGGATGTTAAGTCACACTCACCAAAGTTTGATCCTGAGTTCGACATTTTGATGAAAATGGCAAAAAGGAAAGAGTTTTGTTGATGAAGAAAGAAGTAGAAGAAGAAAGGAATCACTATAATTGCAACAAAGAAATAAGATATGAGACGCTAAGTGTTTGCCTACGCCTAATCGATGGTATTTATAAGGCGAAAGCTTAGGAAAGTGAATTAGTGGTTATCGAGATCCGTATAAAGATAAATCCTATAGTACATCATGATGCAAACATGTAGGTACAATTTTGATTAGACAGCCTCGTCTAAATGACAAAATAACTACAAATGGATGCGTGACTATACAGACATGACTTCATGTCACATTAACTATACAATGAAAACATATACTAAGGTAAGAATTCAAAAGGCTAACTTCCCCAAGAAGTTTTACTGAGGACCCTTTAGCTTCCATAATAACCATGTCACTTCAGCAATGCCCATGTCGAGCACAGACAAAGGGAATCAACTCAACTCCATTATTGCTAGCTTCGTCCTACCTGCTTTGACACCATGAGTGCCTCTGTAAGATTACCTCCTCTACTCAACATTCCCTATAACCAAAAGCGATCTATTTTCTTGTTCTCCACTTTGGTAATTGGGCACCCAACTTAGCCTTGGGGACAACCAGCTCAAGTCAACCCATCCATCTCGAACATCTCCATTAGGCATCCTCTCAGCTCAGACTTAGGTCATGTCAGGTCAACCACTTCTCTAAGGACATCGGCACGACCACTTATTCTCTAGGATCACCATGCTAACATAATAACTCTAGGTCCAACCTAATGATGTGCCTAAGGGACTCATCCTTACTCTCCCATTGGCTCCTCAATGGCAATGAGATTGCCGAGGGGGGGAGTATAAATATTGATAGGATATTTTTAGGTTTGGGTCCCTCTGGCCCATGCCGATGTGCTTAGACTTATGGTCTAGCATGCCTCACTTTGGATTTAGCCTCCATGTTCACTCAGTCGATCTTAGCCTAAGCCCCTTATGCAACCTACCCAATTACTACTACAGTCTACGACGGCTATAAGACAGTAGATAAGGCTTGAAGACTAGGTCAACAACTATCTCCTACAAATCAAGACAACATCAGACTACATGACTTTACTATCCGCAACTTATAGATGTACCACATGCCCATTAACAGTCTCTTAACTTCTAGCAACCCTCTTCTATAAATACTAGCCAACATCTTAATAGTAAACTATTTGATGACTTAGGCACTTAGCTTACTTTTTGCACTTATAACATTCCCATTCTTTCTATTATGCATAATAACTTAAGTATTGAAATGGCTATATTAGACAATTTCTAACTCCCCCTCATCATATTTCTTTTTCTAGGCTAAATAAATCTAACACAAGACTCAATCTCTTTCTAAACTCTACCAGCCAAATCCTATAAACAACAATATGAATTTTATCAAGATGCTATGGGGGAATTCAATCTTGATCTTTTCTAATTATAATTTTGTATTTTAATCACATACGACAATATTGACCCAAATAGGAAGTCCTTATAAAAGGTCCATTACAGCAACTTCTATTCTCTCTCTCTCTCTCTCTCTCTCAAAACAAATTAAAAGCGTCCCCAAGAACTACAGTTGTGACTTTTCATTCTCAAATACACATAACACATAAAGCATAACCACTAGAAAAATCATTATACAAACCCATTTTTACCTAATCTACTCCTCGAAAACATTACAAACATGCAGGTGGCAAAGAAAGCAGACATTCCAATGGGCAATGCAATGATTTTGGATGCAGAACCACTGTCAACAATAAAACCTCAGAGCTCCTACGAGGTTGTTCGAAAGCTCGCTTCGGGCAATGCAGTGGTGCTGTTCAGCATGAGCGGATGTTGCATGTGCACTGTGGCGAAGCGCCTCCTCTTCAGCCTCGGGGTCGGCCCCACTGTCATCGAACTTGATGAGATTGATCAAGCCGATGGAGGAACTGGTTACACTGCCCGCGATGTCGAGGCGGTGCTCCACCAGCTGGCGGCGGAAGGAAAGCAGCAGCAGCAGCTGGTACCAGCAGTTTTTGTGGGTGGGAAGTTCTTGGGTGGGATTGAAACCCTAATGGCTTGCCATATTAATGGAAGTCTTGTTCCTCTTCTCAAAGATGCTGGTGCACTTTGGCTGTGATTAGGGTTTTTTTTTTTTTACTTCCAGATTATTACTATCTTTAAATATCGTAGATTGCTATATTATAGGACCTAACTAATTATAATATTAACTGTGTTTTAGTTTTTATTAACAGTAAGACATACATGCGTCTAGCTTGTTACGCATGAACTACGTAGTACTACCTGATTGACTGTGTACAAGAGATAACAATATGAAATACACAACACAGCTTATATTATCTGATATATTTGCAGCAAAAATTATTTCATGGTGCATTGAAAGCTCATTGACCAATTGGAATTATGGATTGTTTATGCTAAAAATCATTATTAAATTACCTTATATTCAGAAAAGTCACACTAGGCTTCTTTTTTTAAAAAAAAAAAATCTTTATCTACACTTTTATATTTTTGATATATTATGCCATGTGTTATGTAAATATATGCCCATCAAGACTGCTATTTAGTTAATGTGAATATATATACATGTATGAATAATAATATCTTCTTCATTTTACATGTAAGTCAGTGATATAAATTTACTTTTGTGCCCGGAAGCTGTGAACGATAAGTCAGACTGGAGATGGAATCAAAATTCAAAAATAATATTTGGCAAGATGGTGTCCATGAAATAAGATTTAGGTGGGTGGGGGGGGAGAGGATATAAGATCAAGGAAAACCGGACATGTCCAATAAGTAGGGAACAATAGGGTCTGGCCTAAAGCACGCCTTTTGCCAGAAAATTTTGAATCGGTGATTAACCAAATTTCATTTGGTTTTTGGATCCGCCCGACGAGCTAGTTTAGTTTCAATTTTTTTCTTCTTTACTTTCTTTGTTTTTTTCTCATCTTATATGTATCTATGTATGTATATATGTATATATATATATATATATATTCATTCTTGTAAAGAACTGCTTGTATTTATATTTAGAAAAAGTATATGAAGTTTTCTCTCTCTCTCTCTCTCTTTTTTTTTTTTGTGGTAATAAATTTTATCTTAAACTGTTATGAAAATGATAAATTAATTACAACCAACATGCTACAAGTTAATTATAATTAACCACGAAATAGCACGTTACAAGATGCCTCCATTGTAAAACTTGTGTGGGGGTTCCGCTTTATTTTGTTGGAAATTTGAATTAAAACTAATTGTTCTTAATGACTTTTGTATCTATTTTTTTCATTAATTATTTTATTTTATTTACTTATTTATTTATTTTTGTTACCTAATTCATTGCAAGACCATGAAAAACAAATAACGGGGTGGTTTGCATGGCATTGAAGAAACCACCTTTGATTGACATAACGTAATGTAGCTTCTGTTGCCAATTTGCGCATGCAGACAGATATTCTAATTATTATCACTAGCTAGCTGAGTCTTTAATCTGCCAAATTATGACTTTTCGATAACTTAATGATTGCAATTCGTTCACATTTTGATATGAATTGAAAAAAAAAAAAAATTTCTCATAATTCTACACTTACAAGTTAAAATATAAACATAATTGACAGGATAAGCCAATACGATTTTCCTTTCCCTCAAAGTTGTAATATAAGAGCTGATGAAAATAAAAATACATATAATACAAACATAAACAATCTTTTATGAGTTAAAATATAAAGAGCAATGGTACTTGTTACAAAGATATATTGCAAAAAATAATAACCGAAACAGGTGGTCGTGTTGTTTGTATACTTAAAACAAGTGGTAATGTTTTAAAATCTTCTTGTGGTCTATCAATTGTGGCCAAATCAGCCGGTATGATTTAAGCAACACTAACTTCAGCACTTTTATCATTTTTGAAATATAAATATAATCAAAAGGATGGATCAAATTCAATGCTTTTCCCTCTTAATTGTAATATAACCAATTTTTTTCGAGAAATCCATAGTCCGGTTCTCTCTTATTAGATTTTTCTAGCTTACGAGACATTTACATATATATGTTGTTAGGATTCCAACAGTTTAGTCAAAAGAAAAAAGAATGTTGTGATTGCAGGCACAGCTTCATGCATACAAGATGATTTCTTCCCATGGTAATGGTACGAATGCTAGTGAAACAACTGGTCCAACTTTAAAGGCATGCCTTGACGTTGCAGTCTGCTAAGACCCAGAGGAAGAAGAAACCTGAATGTCTTGAATTTAATTATATGGTGTGCTATATAACTGACAAGAATCATGCGTGAGCTCAGCAGTCAAAATTTCAGTCAATGGTCCTCCCTCTGGACCCAAAAAGACCCAGTAACGGTAAATATACGTCCTCACGCTTTCAATTTTAGGAAACAATTAGAAATTGCTGAAAACTAGAGAGATATTTTGAGTTTTCAAAACTAACGTTTTTGCATTACCTTCATTTACATAATAATTACTCACATTTACGTATCATTTTATCTTTTTCATTATTTTATAGATCTGATTCGTCACCTAATTTGACTCGTGCTTACTACTAAAATACTAAATTGCTCAAGAAAAATGCAATCAAATGTATATATTTAGGCAAAGGACTAACTTACTGCTATATTTGAGGAGAAATTTTGTAGCGCCAATATATTTCAAGAGGTATACTAAGAATCAAAGAATACAATAGCTTTGAAAAAGTGTATTACTGTAACTTAGTCTAACCATAATGAAGGCCTTATTTTGTTGTTTTCAATAAATTCATGATTTATGTAGGATTGCAGTAAATTTTGATTTATTTTTCTTTTAGAGACAATTTAGTTAACACGTAAAGTACATGACAGCTTACACAAAATGTAAAAATGATAGGATACCCATAAACATATGACACAAGCCATACATGATAGGGGACATATGTTCTAGAGTGGGTATTAGGTTGTGTAATACATACGGTTCTATAAATATCGGTTCAAAGAATTTTAAAATCCAAACTCAACCTATGACACTTAATACTTGCCATAGAACCTGCCCAACCATGCAGGGTCCAACAAATTTCATTGCCAAATCCTAATTATTACAAAGATCTCCACAAAAACAAAATTGAATTGGATGTTTTTAAATTAATATATAGTTAAACTCGGTATAATTATGAATAAGGATATTATGTTTTTACTACTACTAATATTATTATTATTATTTTTTGGAAAAAAACCTCATGCATAAGCATAATCTTCCCATGCACATCCGTCCTGGCTTCTACAGAGTTCAAAATGGATTAATCTTTTCTTTTTTTTTTTTTCTTTTGACAAAACAATTTGAGCATTACGTCTAATATTTTGCACCTTGACCGTTTAGGGTGCTAGAGAATCCTTTAGCCATTTTAAAAAGCCTGTCTCAAATGGAGGGAAACCTGGAGTCCACTTTCAAGAGAAGAAAAATCTATAATGGCCAAGCCCAATTGGGTAGGCTGGTTCTCGCTAAGACTCAATGGAAATATCTTTGGGGATTACTAAATGCTCCTTATATAGAACTAAAGGGTAATTTACTTAAATAGACACCTAATTATTTAGCATGATTTTTATTTATCTTCATCCAACTCTTTGAAATCTACACATATGTTTTAAATTGTGGCTAAAAACGTAAAATAGCCATGATTTATGATTTTTGTAGTGATAATTTTGGAACTCTAGCAATAGATATAGTTACAATTATCCATAAAAAAATTTTTTAAAGAAAAAAGGGGGGAAGATTATGTCATAGCTTGGAAAAAATCTAAGGCCGAATTGATTTTTATAAGAAAAGGGGTTGGTTAATTTATATGGTATTCAGATTTTAGTATTGGTAGATTATTACCTTTGGCACCAGATTGGATGCCTTACCAATATTACCAATTACCATTGCTCTTCATGAATAAAAATGCAAAACCCCCTAGTGGCCAACCACTGCTTTCCTTTCTTGCTTCTGTATGTTGTCCTCTTTTGGCCCATCTTTTCTTATAATCAAGACTGTACTGCTTCTGGCTTCATTTAATTTGCCTAATTTGGCCACATAAATGGAATATATGGACGACTCTCCTTAATCATTATGGTCTGAAATTAACGTGCTCCTCTTGTCGCAATTCTTTAAAAGAAATCAATAAGAAAATTGTAAGCAACATCTAAATTTTTACCATAGTGCGGATATACCTCGAACTTGACGCAAATTTAATTTCAAAACATTCATAGAATCCAGTTGCTAGAAAAATATCCTAAATTGGATTGAACTATTGAAGAAACACCAAAGTGGAACGAGGTGATGATTGGCCTTAACAGGGACCTGTTTTGTTTCCTGTACACGTTGAATGTTGTAGTCGCAGATATTTGAAAGCCATTTAGATTGTGGAGGAAAGCTAAACTGAGACTGGAAAGAAACAGTATCCTTTGGGGACTTAGTAGGAGGAATCAGATTAGACAATATACGAAAGAGAACCGATAAAATAGTGTGGAAGTGGGAATCTAATGAAACATTTACCACTAAATCTTGTAAGCGTCAACGAGGAGATCAAGCCTCAGGGAAATGTCATGAACTGGAACTGAATTTTGAAATTAAAATTTGGGCAAATCCCAGGAGTAGGATCTGTTCCTTCTTATGACGAAATTGTTGGAGGTTTGTCCACTAAGCAAAATCTTATAAAAACGGGCATGCTAGTTGACCTCAGATGTTCAGAATGTTCGACAGAAACCACTCCACTACATGTATAAAGTGTAACAGCGAAGCTTCCGAAGTTTAAGAGCAAAGAGCAACCCTGCAGATAAGAGAATGAAGCAATGGAGGATGTACATACATGTGCATGTATATATATATATATATAGTTAGAAGTAAATGTTTTGCTAACCTTTTGAATTTTCTCATAAAAGCTGGATGGTGATTCTTTCCTCTCGCATTCATTTATGTTAAGTGATGAACATCTTTCAGCCTTTTATTTTTAGCATGGACACAAAATGCAAGCTGAAACTTTTGGCCCAACCTTTCCTACCACCAATTGGTAGTTCTCCCTACATTTAGCCTATTTTTTTCACTGCTTTTGCTTTCTCTGCACAATCCTAGATATGGGTGAATGAATCATCCCACCATACGGTTGTTTTACTTGGTTTTCCAACATTTTAATGTAATGCATTTTAGAGTAAGGTTGTTTTTCTTTTTCAATCTTTGTCATATTGTTCTTTCTAAGTTAATTTGTTAGTGAACTTGATAAATAAAAAACTAAAAAAAAAACGTATAGGTTATTGTTATGACCTAAAATTAGATTAGAAAAATAATAGTTTAATAATTTAGTTTTCTTTTAATATGTGTAGTTAGATATTAGTTAATAATAGTTTTGATATTAGTAACAATTAATTAGTCGGTTAGATATTAGTTTCATATTAAGTATTAGTTAAGAGTATAAATGGCTTGTATAGAATTGTAATAAGATTATTCGATTATTCAATCATTTTCAATAAAACTTAAGAATTTTCTTTAAATTCTTTTGTAGAGATTATCCTTATCTCAAAAAGAAAAAATTAGGAGACTACCTCATCTAGAATAGAGGAAATTTCGTATTTTTATCAAAAAGAATAAGATAAGTCAAGCCTTTCATATAAGTAGACTTAACAATAGTGCTCTCGTTAAGAGAATGAATAGAAATGGAAAAATTGCTTATGCAAATGTTAGAATATATGGAGAAAATGTAAAAGGAAATCAAGAAATTACGAAAAGATATGAAGAAAAAACAAGAAGATACAAAATTGTTGAATGAAAGTTTTAAGTATAGATAAGAAGCAATGGTGGCATGTATAGAAGAAGAAGAGCAAATAAGGAATAAAAAAGAATAAGGTGCTATACAAACTATTGATGATATGAGTAAAAAAAAATTTAATGAAATAGATCGACTTATTATAAAAAAGGATACTAAAGAGATAAAGGATTTGGTATAAGAAATTAATATAGAAATCGATCAAGAAAATAGTAATATGGATATTCCTAATGTAAAGATACAAAAGGAAAAACATTTTTTCATAATTGGCTTTGTATGTATGTACGTACATACAAGAGAACAAAAATCCATGTTACTCAACAATACCAATTATGAACATAAAATTTAGGGAGAAAGAAATGTTATAAGTCAAGTTTTAAGCTTTATCAACCATGAAAATCTTAAGTCAGAAGAATAAGAAAATGCTTTAGCGATTTATTACGAGGATATATAAGGTAATATTATCTTCATTGCCCTAAAAAATGAAACATATATTGAAGATCTTGTCAATTATTTTTTAATATTACTAAATCAGATTAGTTAATAATTCTTTTATTGAATTTTTCTTTTTATAACCTTGAGAACAAAATTCTTAAAAAAGGATTGGATAAATTGTTATAACTCAAAATTAGATTAGAAAAAAAAATAATTTAGTTTTCCTTTAATATGTGTAGTTAGATATTAGTTAATAGTAATTCTGATATTAGTAACAATTAGTTAGTCGATTAGATATTAGTTCCATATTATGTATTATGAAATTATAAATAGCTTGCATAGAATTGTAACAAAATCATTCAATCATTTTCAATAAAACTCAAGAGTTTTCTTTGAATTTTTTTGTGAAGATCATCTTCGTTTCGAAAAATGAAAATTAAGAGACTACCTTATCTCGAATAAAGGAAATTTCATATTTTTACCTAAATAAACAAGATAGATCGAGTTCTCTACGTAAGTAAGCTTAATAGTTATAAACCTGCAACGAAGTCATCTATGCCTTAGTGATAGATGGGTGAGACAGTCTATAAACACCAAGTGAATATATTGATTATTGAATACTTAGAATGAAGTAAACAATGGTTAACGACAACTATCAAACCTAAAAAAAAATGCTAAATATTTAAGGATAATTTGTAGTCTTAATTTCTAATGGACATCTTTGTTGAGCCTCATTTGTAAAATAATAAATACATTAGTTTACATCACATTTATAAGTTTAAACTTTTAGATTAAATAATTGTGATACTAGTCATAATACTATATCAGTTAAGGGTCTTAGTTCAAACCCCTACATCGTCAATCAACTCCTATTTAATTAAATTGTCCACTTGTAGGGTCTTACCAAAGATTCGGCTCATAAGTGAAGAAGAGTATTAAGTAATAAATATACTAGTCCATACCACATCTATAAGTTTAAGTTTTTAGATCAAATAGTTGTGGTACCAATCATATCATCATTGGTTCTCTTAAAGACCCTTAAAAATATACCCGGTAGTGTCAATATAAGGTACGCGAATATATTATAACATACATGCAATTAAGTTAAATGACAATTGAAAATGATGTTTTGACAAAAGACCTATTGTAAACTTCTCAAAACTAAAATCGACATTATCATAAATGAAACATATTTTAAGAAAAAAAAAAGAAAAGAAAAGAAAACCTTAACTTAAGTCACTTGATGGTAGAGTAATGTTATTATTTATATTTTTTATATATTTTTTTTTTTAAACTCTTGTGGATTAGTGGGCTACTTGCCCTACAATGGATTAACCTACTTTAACTCGTAAGTTAAGTAAGGCGAGCTAAAAACGCCGATAATTAAGTGGGTCAAAATTTTTAAACCTAATCACATTTTTTTTGCAATTTAAACGAGTCAACTTACATAACTTACCCAACTTGTATAACTTTACCAATGAGTTCTACTTTTCTTTATTCACATCAATCATTTTGTATAAGTGAAAGACAAGTAGCGACCTTTCACAACAGCTAAGGTATATGCTTGTAATGGGCTTTTTTATTTTTTATTTTTTTATCCCATTGTTTACAAGAATGACAATGGAAATTTTTAAAATTTTTTACTTTGCTCAAGGACATATTCTTATAATAGCTAAATTTAAAAAGAAAATTATATTCATTTAGCTGCTTAAAGCAGTTTCCTACTATAAAACTCCTTATAAAAACCACAATTTTTGTAGTAAACCTACTTGTTCCACCAAAGCTCATAAACTCTTTCAATATATTGGTACAAGATTACTTACATTCTAAACTGTATGATAAGAAAGGTTATGCTTCAAAACCTAAGAACAACTTAGCCTTGTGCATTCAATTTTTGTAATTTAACATATTTTGAAAGATAAAGGTTAAGATTGTTTTCAACACATAGAAAAACCTAACACAGCTATGAACATGCCTATCTATGGTAAGTGAGTTCTAGATTGCACATAGTAAGTAGCAACAAATTAATACCATTCAATCTAATGAAAAACACATCCACATTAGTAATACTAAATTGAATTGCGTTGCATTTGTTGGCTTAAGATTTGTGAGAGCAAAAGTACTCACGAGAGATTTACTTTCTCTAAATTTTTTTATATTTATAAATTAATAGTTGAAATTATTTAAATTTTTTAAATATCTTATGATATCATTATGACGTTGTAGTCTTTCTTACAATTTCAATCGTTAACTACACACGATAGACTGATAGTATCTTAGAGGAGGAGAGAGTTAATTTGGGAAAATTTAGAAAAAGTAAATTTTTTAATACTAAACCATATGGGACAAACTTAGAACTTAAATTTCTTCGAGAATATGCCTATAGAAGTAGATTTTGTAAATGGTGTAAATCTCCTAACAAGTGGACTCCATCTCAATTATCATCCTTATGGGTACTTTATTTGCAAAACTTAAATCCATATGATAGAAGTATAATTGTTTTTTTTGTTTTTTCATTTCTCGACTATATTGGGCTTAAGCCCAAAGATGGATCTCTATGCTTGAAAGTGAGGGATTTATAAAAGAGCCTAAAGGCTTGGTGGTGTCTTACCAAAAAATCAACGTAATACTACCAAAATGTGAATGTACGTTTTTGAAACTTTATATTAAGCCATTTATACCCGACTTATGCTAATATCTTTTCGAACACAAAGTTAACCATACTATCTAATCAAAAAATTAAGGTGATATATTTGATATGGGTTTTAAATTTCTTTGTTGGATTACTAAACACGGATTTGAGCTTGTTTTGTAGCAGCTGGAAATTACTATTCTAGGCTAAAGTTGTTGGCTGTTGTGTTGCTAAACCTTATTTAATCTTAGTTGCATTGCCATCAAATAAAAAATAATAAAAGAACGTAGTTTGATGCTCGAGGAAGGTGCAATAAAAGTAAGAGAATGCAAGACATGGGCACGTGTCATGGTGTAAGTGCGGAGTCAGTCGTGTAATTTATCAACGCGTTGGTTGACTTCTCGATGACCCGACCATGCTCCAGCACGTGTCGTGTTTTTTTGCACCCAATACAATTCATTCCTTCAGTTTTTGACCCATGAGATCCAATAAAGGTTACGTACCGGCTGATCCTAAAAGTACAATTGCTTTTCCTATGTCTTCTTTCAATTCTAGTTTCCTTCCCCTCGAGGATATCTTCATAAACACTTAATTAGAGATTAAGAAGGCACTGATCGTCAAACTGAAAGGAAAAATGCCGCAATATGTGCGTAAAGTTTGAGATTTTTTTTTTAATTTCATGCGTAAATTTTGAAATTATTAAATTTCATACTCATTTAAATATTTATTTATCAATTTATTACCTCATTTGTAATTTTCACACTTACACTTTTTATCCAATAAATACATACCACGTAAAGTTTTATTTTAAATGATCACAAAAATAGTAAATTTAACTGGTAAAAGTTTAATTAGATATTATATTCGGTAATTTTAAACATTAGTTAAAAAATTGAAAAGTTAAAGTAAATATAATATTTAGCAAATTAAAACTTTAGATATAAAATTCGAATACACCAAAGCAAAAAATATTCTCAACAGCATGAAATAACTTAATTGATTACCTCGAATTTTTAATACGGGCATAGTATCAAAATAGCTATCATGTGTATGTGAGAAAGAATGTTAATTTGAGACTTAAGGATAGAAAATTATCAAATTTAAGTTACATATTTTATGGAAAAAAAAAAGTACTTACATACAGAAAAGTAAATTTAATAAGTATACCAAATGTTCTTATTTACATTTCCCTTTTCAGTATCCATTTTCAATTTGCACGATGATTAAAGAATAGCAACACTATTTTTTTGTTTTTTTTTGTTTTATCTGTTCATTTCCTCCATTGGTCAATACTATTTTTAAAAGATAATTTATTAATATGTTTTTCTCAACATGATAGCCGTGATAGTCATGCCAGTCAACAGTTATACAAGAAGATATAGTATTTGTAGGACATGTCAAAATGAACAAATGGATTACGAAAACAGAACGAAGAGATTAATATCTAATCTTTATAATTAGTAAATACTATGATGCTAACTTTTGAGGATTATGCCAATCAAAAGAACTTAACAATAAAATGTGATAGAGGGTAATATTAGCTATCAATCGTAGTTTTGCTTGAAATGATGTCCGTTATTCATAAAAAATAAAATGATCTCCATTAATTTTTTTAAAAAGACGCAATAACACTTCTCATTGTAAATAAAGAAATTTCATTTATATTCAATCATCAAAGCTCATTCATCCCTCTATCATTACCAATATCATTCAACCATAACTATATACATCTAGTGAAATAATCGTATTTTATTACTTTGGTGATATGCTACTACTAAATACACCAAATCCACTACAGTAAATTTATATGTGCACATATGATGGAAAACATAATAATAAATGTAAGGTTAGTAATAAGGAAGAAATGAAACAATACAGATAGAAAATAAAAAATATAGAAGTGAGACTAGAAAGACAAAAAAATAAAAACATAAAAATGAGAGAAAAAATGGGTGGAAAAAATGAAATAGAAATTTTTTCCTGATGATGAGCTTAGCTTATAACCTATATACCTTGTATATTTATTTCTTTTTTCTTTCTCATAGAAGGTGGAATATAATAATATTGTACAATCAAATAATTTTTATAAGATTAGTTTAGGGTACCTAGGATTAGAAACAATCTACTCAGAGTACAAATTAGGATGGGTATCCTACCATGTGAGAGCGAATTCCATAAAATTATACTTATAAACTTATGTATCACCTCCAATATCAATATGAAACCTTATGAACAAGTTAAATATTAAGTGGTACATAATCCAATAGAAATACCCATTCACACCTCTATATTACAATTATCTATCAAAGACCCAATAAAATTGAGATGTTCCATAATAACTTTCTACTCCATCCTGTTAAACTATTAAAATCTTCATCTTAAACTCTAAAAACCCAGAACGACCGAGTAATAATGGTTGTCTCGATTTCTGTGTATATCTGCAAAATATTTGTAATTTCACTGATATATTTTTCCAGTGCCTAATTTTAACTATACACCCTCTATCTCCTTCCGGTCCACTTCATCTGGTAGGATGAAGGCTTGTGATATTTTGTTGCTGTCTGCGTCATCTTTTCCCTCAAACCATCCTCTGCCCTTCTTTTAAACCATGTCTCCCATGAGGAAAACTCAAGAAATATGTGGGAATGTAATTCCTTTTAACAATAATTTCGAGACAGTATATTCACATACCTGTCATAAATGACAAGTGTGGCTAAGGAGATGAATCTGAAGCTTACTCCTTGCTCTAAAACCTAAGTCATCTTAATACATAGGAAGTAAAGAATCGGTTGATCTATTATGCGTTAAATGTTAACAGCAAACAAGCAAACAAATCTGGTCTACCTTCTTCAGCTACCATTAATTTTTTAAATTAAATTATTTGTTTGGGAATGCATGGTATCTAAGGCTTGAACACCTTTTTGAGGATAAGAAAACTACGCTTAACAAATTAAATTATTGATTATCACTAAATCATTTACCGTAAAACTCATACTACATTATTTGTACAAAAATTTCATTTTCCATTTATCATTCTTCATTTCTGGGTAAGTAACATAGATTGTGAGGAAGTCCGAAAAATAAATTAAAAACATGTGCAATTGAATAATTATACACCTCCACTCCAATAAATAAGGGCCTGATCCTACTCACTCTCTTCGAAAATCTAAATATAAACCATAGAATCTCCTGTTTAAAGGAATTGAAACAACATACTACATCCTTATGTAAGAGCGTTTTGGACACATAAGCTATTATATGATAGAAAGTACTAGCGTCCCCACTACATCCCTTAATTGTAGTGGCAATAGGCTTTTTAAAGCGCCTCAATGCGTTTGTAATACACAAACAAGTTGCTCTCTTGTTCTATTGCATTTCTTTGTAATTAAATGGATCATTTTAGGACAATATACTGTGTCCCAAAATCATAGTGAATATAATATTTGGCTTCCATATGACTTATAATGACACGTGTGCATCATAAAACATTGTGACCCTTTTTTTTTTTTTTGAAATATTATGACGTGTCTCTATATTTTAAAAGGTAACAAGGCATGACGCATTACTATTATATTTGTTTTAAGGACATTGGATTGCATCCTAAGAATCATATATATTAATTTCAAATTTATTGTCGCAACATTTTTTTAAACATTTCTTATAGTACATGTATGTTTTTTCTCCAACTATTTCTAGCATATTTAAATAATAATTTATGAAATTACTAGTTATTTAAGATCTTATATTATTCACATCATCTATAATCATATGAAATGTAATCAATGAATTTACAAAATAAGATATTATATCAAGTAACTATATTATATCCCTCATACAATGAATTATGTATGAGTAATATCATCCAAGAACACCACAACATTACCATAAGCCATCCATAAAAACATAAATTCAAATAACAATACAACAATAGAAAGAAGTTTGTTCTCTCTAATAGCTAAGATAAAATCAAAATATTTATCTCAAATCAACTCTAAGAAACTTCAAAATTATGTTTGGCCTTAATTCCCATCTTCATGTATTGAAAACTACAAATAATAGTCAATATAAACAATAATTCAATACCAAATAAGATATAATAAAATAAACATACCCTATTTGAAGCAAGCAATGTTTACACTATAGGTATCTCTTATAAACTTTAGGATACTACAAGAGCTTATCGAATACTCATCCAGTTTTCTAAGCACTCAAACATTTACTTTATACTAATTTGGTTCGAACTCTTTACCTTCTATTATTATTATTGATGGGTCCATTTTAACAATATTTCTAATAAAAGCACTTTCTTCCTTATCAATAAGCTTAATAAAATAAAGTCTTTGATGTACAGATCAAATTTAGAACTAATAATTAATTGCCTAAAAATACAAGAAGAGAAAATAATATAGCAATGTCATTGTGAAGACTAAAAACTAAGTATAAAATTTTCTTTTGTACGAATAATTAACAATTATAAAGCATAACTTGTTCTGATTATATCTTCCTACATTAAGAAAAAAGATATTAAAAGAAAGTTAAAGGCTTCATAGTTGCTATGCCACCATCATCTAGCTCAAAATCATGCAATTGTTTCATATTCCTCCCTTGTACTTTACAAAAGATTTTCGTTTGAAAATGTCAACACAATAATAAGGCATTAATTTTTTCCAATTTTATGTAAATATTCATCAAAGCAAAATAGTTAACATGATATGATAACTTTAATATCAATAATGAATATGAATAAGACAAGGACTTGTTTTTACACCTTAAGAGGCCTAAGTAGAAGATTGAAGACTATTGTTACGAACTGTAGCCAAGAATAGAAAAGGTTAGTCATAAGCATGGGTCTAAACTTGCTGAAAGCTTAAAAGGGTGATAGGAAACACGTGAAAGAACAGAAATGAAAGAAAGTAAGTAAACCCACAAACAACTCCAAAGGACATGACACACTAGTAGAACTTTCGAGGCCTCACAGCATAACTCGATATAACGTATGAGTTAGTCCGATAAAGTTAATTGCTACCTAACCTTACTTAAGGGTTAGGATAAGAGTGAAATGAAAGTAAATAAACAAGTTACAAGAGTAGTTGTTTACAAAAAAGAAATATTTAGTATATTGATGGTAATAATAATGAGTTACGACTATATGTATAAGAGGTATTTATACCCGAGAAACTAGAGCATCTTGCCCAAAATGGAAAAGACAAAAAATGTATTGTCCCAAAGAAGTAATGTATACAGAATAATGATAAGGATCAAATCTCTAATACCAAGATGATAAAAAATCAAAGGATCGATCCAAAAAGAAATAGCAGCAAATCTCGAACGAATAGGAATGGGTATTCAAAGAAAATGGGTACGAAGAACAAGAAGAGGTTTGATAGTAAATGTAGATAGATATAACTCACCAAAACACAAACACAAACACAATCAGGGGTTTAAGCTAGAAATAAAGTTTGATACGATTTATAAACACTAAATGTTGCTCGGGGTTTCAAATGAAAGTTAGATGCAACTCCCTAACCGGTTCAAATGAAGGAGTTCATCACAATTTAAGAACAAGATTGATAAGAACGTAGGGACGATTAAAAAGTCTAATCAACACTTGATAATCCAGTAAATGTTAACTCAAGTATAGCCTTACTCAAAAGAGAAAAGTTTCACTCTCTGTATATATCTCTGTTTATATGAATTTGTCCGTATATGTGTTAGTATAAATGTTGCTATTTATAGAAAGTCCTAAACCTTAGTGGTAAAACTGTAAATAAAGTACAAGGCCTTAAGCCCAAAAAAATTGGGCCCATAAATAAATTAAAAGGAAAACATGTACAAAAATACAAAACTGTGCTTTTTACAGAACTCAGCATGCAGTCACTCGGCATGTCTTAGGAGGAATAGTATTCGAACTGAACAGGGTTGGTAATTAGATGTATGGGTTCGGGAAGGGATCCCTAACATCTTGCGTGGCTTGGCCGAGACATTAGAAAGGTTAGCCCATAATTACTGAGTTCTGGAATTAGTCAATGCTAGTCTCTCGAGGTTGTGCCAAGTGATTCTTTAGTTCCGAGTCCTCAACTGTGTGATCTCTTATCTTCTCAACAAATGATAGGCTTGTTGCTGAATGGCTCCTTTTCTTCCCCTTAGCCTTTTGTCATTTGCTTGGCCTTGGCGAAAGCTGTTTGATGTCAGCCTTGAACTATTTGGCTTTAGGTTAAAACAGATTAGCATCTTCTTCTCGAAGGTTGACGATGGCTTTAGACAGGTTAGCCTTGGCTTAGACATAATCGGAGGCTGATTCTCATCATTACTATGGGTCTAAAAGAAAGTCATCCTCGACATTAAGTGCTGAGCACGAGTCGAGATGTCGAATAAGCTTTTCTTCCCTTTTCTCTTTTCCAGGGGTGCCAAGTATCTCTGGACTTCCCTAATACTTATGGGGGTCAAGCAATAGCTCTTTCCATCCTTTCGAACAGTGTAAGTGTTGAGGAAGCCGTCGTAGATCACTTTCCGGTCACACTCCTAAGGTTGACCAAGAAGTAAATTTGCGGCATTCATAGGGAGTACATCAAATTCAATCTCATCTTCGTACTGTCCTGCCCTGAATGCAATCCAAGCGCGCTGATGCACATGGACCATACCTGCGTCATTAAACCACTTCAATCTATAGGGTCGGGGGTATGGGTAGGTCGACAATTTCATTTTTTCCACTAGCTCAATAGAGACAATATTGGTGCAGGTACCGCCATCGATAACTAGGGAATAGGTCTTCTCATTCACTAGGCACGGCATGTGAAATAAATTTTCCCTTTGTCTAGGATCTGCCTTCGGGTCAGCTTGTATCGCCATAACCAAGACTTTATCAAAGTCCTCAGGATAGACGTCTTCTTCTATTAACTGGTTGTCCGAGCTCTTATCACTCTAACTCTCGATTTGAGCCTCGGGCCCTTCACCCTTCAAGACCATAACCTTTTTATTCAAACATTGGGATGCAATATATCTGTAACCTAAGCACTTGAAGCACTTCACTTCTCGAGCCTTGTTGCTAGGTGCCTTCTCTTTCTCAATAATCTTTTTTTTAGCATAGGTTGGTCAATTAGACTCTCCTTTCTCTATCTTCTTTTCTTGCCTTCTCTCGACATACCTCTCAAGCTTAGGGCTGCCTTATTGAGGTCAGCTACTCGACTTCTGATGCCTTCTTCTCCTCTACCTCTTTACTCTTAATGCCAAATTAATTATCTTGTCTAGAGAGTTGAATGGCTACAATTCAACTATGTCGGTAATGTCATCTCAAAGTCCACTCAGGAATCTGGCAATGGTGCGGTCCTATGGCTCGATAACCTCACATCTCATCATCAAGGTTTCAAACTCTTGTAATTAATCTTCAACAGTATTTCAACCTTGTCTCAAGTACTAGAAAGCGTGGAGCATCTCCTATTAAAGTAAGTCAGCACAAAGCGCTAATTTATCAATTACTTTATAAGTCTCCATGTTCTGATCGACTCTTCTCCTTCAACATCTCGCTTGGCAACCAGCTTATCTCACCAAAGGCTTGCATATTCAAAAGGGATAATGAAGTCAACTTAACTTTTGTTCGTTCATCACACTTGTAGCACTCGAATAACTTCTTGACTCGAGGAACCCAGTCAAGGAATTCTTTAGGTCGATTACTTCTACAAAAGGTTGGTAGTTTCAGCTTGACATTGTCAAGTCCTCGGCCAGGTGCTCGAGGTTCATCCCTTGCATTCCGAGCTGGTCGATTCTCCTTAGTTCGGCTACTTTTGTTAAAGCTCTACTTAGTTATATCTCTTCTCGACCTCGACTCTCTTCTCCAGGGTTCTTGATTTGCTTCGAAGTCAACACTCCTCTCATTTCCTCTTATTGGATGGTGTTCTCTTCTTCTCGACTCGGCAGCTCTTCTTGATTGTCTATCATCATTTTCAAGCTCATTGGAACCACTTTCGCTTATGGGTGTTTGCCCCCTTCTTTCTTCTTGACCATCACAATTGTGGCCTCTAACTAACCTAGTAAGCTCTTGAATAGAATTGATTAGATTCTGAATCTGATATTCCAAGTTGTTAACACGTCTCCTCAAGCTTCCACGTGGACTATCACCAATGTTGTTGACACTATCCTCCGACATTCTTGTCCGTACAGTAATTGACTAGAGAATTGAACAAACAACAAAAATACAATAACAGTAACCCAAAAACAACCACTATTTGGTTTCTGCAGCTACTTACGACTACTACAAACAGTATGCTACACTATAGAACAATAATTAATAGAAATGTTGGAACCACAAATCTACTTTGAAGAACACTATCACGCATGTCTCCCCAAAGCTTTGATACCAATATGATAAGGATCAAATCTCTGATACCAAGATGATAAGGAATCAAAGGATCAATCCAAAAAGAAATAGCAACGGATCTCAAACGAATAGGAATGGGTATTCAAAGAAAATGGGTACGAAGAATAGGAAGGGGTTTGATAGTGAATGTAGATAGATATAACTCACCGAAACACAAACACAATCACGAGTTTGAGCTCGAAATAAAATTCGATACAACTCATAAACACTAAATGTTGCTCGGGGTTTCAAATGAAGGTTAGATGCAACTCCCTAACCGGTTCAAATGAAAGGGTTCACCACAATTTGAGAACAAGATTGATAATAAAGCGGGCACGATTAAATAGTCTAATCAACACTCAATAATCCAGCAAATACTAACTCAAGTATAGCATTGCTCGAAAGAGAAAAGTTTCGTTCTCTATATATTCTTCTGTATATATCTCTATCTGTATGTATTTGTCCGTGTATATGCTAATACAAATGTTACTATTTATAGTAAGTCCTAAACCCTAGTAGCAAAACTGTAAATAAAGTGCAAGGCTTTAAGCCTTAAAGAATCGGGTCCATAAATAAAATAAAGGGAAAACATGTACAAGAATACAAAACTGTACGTTTTACAGAACTGAGCATGCAGTCACTCAGCATGTCTTAGGAGGAGGAGTATCTAAATCGAACAGGGTCAGTAGTTGGATGTACGGGTTTAGGAAGGGGTCCTTAATGTCTCACGTGGCTTGGCTAAGACACCAGAAAGGTTGTCCCATAATTGTCGAGTTTTAGAATTAGTCAACACTAGTCTTTCGGGGTCGTATCAAGTGGTTCTTTGGTTCTGAGTCCTTGGCTGTGTAATCTCTCATCTTTTCGATAGACGATAAGCTTGTTGCCAAATGGCCCTTTTTCTTCCCCTCGACCTTCTATCATTTACTCGGCCTTGGCAAAAGCTATTCAGCCTCGACCTTGAATTGTTCCACCTCAAGTTAGAACAAGTTAGGATCTTCTTCTAGAGGGTCAGTATTGGCTTCGAACAGGTCAGCTTCGGCTTGGACGTAGTCGGAGGCTAATTCCCATCAAATACGATAGGTAAAAATGAATATTCAAGAGTAATAATGATTAGTGTAGCAAATTCTTCATATGGTCCTGAACACATGGTAGCGATGCATTGGTGATGTTGTTGGAGGATGCAAACAAAACAATATAAGCTAGTTGGGTAGCTGAGCAAGCATAGACTCGTTTAAATAAGAGTGGCTAAGGATTTGTGCAGGACAGATCTCTTATCCTAATAGGAATCAGTCAATGACAATCCTCAAGTTAAGGCCAACTTGTTCTAACCTAAGGTCGATCTGTACAAAGCTAAGGCTGGAGTAATACCTAAATGCCAAGAGGTGGAAGAGGAACCACTTGGCATCAAGTTTGTCGTTTGCTAAGAAGCTAAGAAACCATACAACTGAGGCCTCAAAGCTAAAGATCCACTCGATACAGCATGGAAAGACTAGTACCAACTAAGCTTAAAACTCAGCAATTGTAGGTTTACCTTTCAAGCATCTTGGCCAAGCACTATAAGACTTTAGGAGCTCCTACCTAAACCGAACATCTAACTGCCAACTTCGCCTAGTTCGAATCCTGTTCCTTCTGAGACAGCTTAAATGACTGCATGCTGACCTTTTCTATTAAACATATAGTTTTGTATTCTTATGAATATTTTCTTTATTTTAATTATGGGCCCATCCTTTAGGATTTAAGGCCTTGTATATTATTTACAATATTTTCACTAGGGTTTTATGGTTTTTTATAAATAACAACATTTGTAGTTAGCCAGGGGGCAGAAGATACAGATAGAGGTTTCACTTGAACATTCCTTTTCGAGAAAGGATATTTTTGAACCCTTAAAGCTTACCTTTTCTGGATTATTGAGTGCTGATTAACTCTTTAATTCTTCTTGTGTTCTTATCAATCTTAACCTTAACATTATAGTGAACCCCTCATTTAAGCGAGTTAGTGAGTTACATTTAACCCTCATTTGAAACCCCAACTAACATTTAGTGTTCGTGAGTCGTATTAAACCCTATTTCGAGCTCAACCCTCGATTTTGTTTGTAACATGGTGTGAATATCCATATCCATTCACATTTACTATCAAAACCCCTTTTCACTTCCCTTTTTCTCATTTCCTCTAGAACCCTAAATACCCATTCGTGGCTCAAGTTCTATTGCGTACATGCTAAGCCATATCATGTCCTCTCAGCAGTAATGATGCTGAGCAAGTGGTCAGTTCGAATAGGACTAAGCAAATGTGTGGAGTTTAGCTGTTGTTAGGGCATTTTTCCATTTGGCACATAATTTTTGAAAGATAGGTAGTCATTTAACACAGCATAAAGAGTTAATCAACAACAAGGAGTAACTCGGCCTTGGTAAAAGTTGGCTGAAGCAGGAGGATTCGCCTCATTAGTCCCTCTAGTCATTGAGGTCGGCTGCGAGTTAAAGGCTTAGTAGCCTGATTCCTATCAATTAGGGTATAACATTCAATAGTAAGCATTGAAGATTTTTCACTATGACTTGATGTAGAATTAGAATTTGCAAGGTCTAAAGATAATGGTGTACTTCCACTTAAATCTTTATCTTGCATGATTAGAGCTGCTAACTGGTCAAATTGTTGTTTTAGTAGTGCAACTTTACTTTTTTGTTAGTCAACCCATCATTTTAGATAGCGATTGCAACTTTGCTTTTTCTTGCATAGTAATCTTATAACTTAAAGTTTGACTAGATAGTACAACTTATACATCAACAAATTAGCATTTAAACCATATAAGAAAGCATATTCGAGTTTATCTTTCTCCATAATCTTTGAGTAAGCATCATTTTTCCATATTCTTTTCGTTTTCTTCTAAAGTATCAATAATTATTGCTTTTATTTTATTGTATTATACAATAATAAACACTTACAAAAAGTATACATATCAATTGAAAGGAAAGCTAACATATATTGTTTATGAATAACTTAAATTGGTACTACTATGGCTGCATTTATAGAAGTGTCTTTTACTTTTATAACAAGCATTAAACATATCAAAACGTGGTGGATCTCCTTAAACATTTGGTATTATTCCAACCACATCATCAAGTAAACTTAAATAGCTCTACTGTAAAAGACTTATTTTCTTACCCTTTACTCCCTCATAATTATAAAGCTTGTTTTAGCCTTACAAATGAATCGTTTTTAAAAGCCCTATTATTGCTATTGTGCACTCATTTTTTACAATTATTTGAATAATAACATATAAGCAATTATATCATATAAAAAAAGAATATTGTATGAGACTTTTGATCAGTTAGTAGTCGTACCTTTGTCTTTTCCTAAGAAATGAACAAATGTATTTATGTCTTTCTCGTCATTTGGTTGCTCATATTCATCAAATGATGCAAGTACTAGTGAGCTTGCAATCTTGTTTACCTTAGACATTGATCATATAAGTAAAGCCTTACACTTTCTTCTAAATTTACTTTGCTCCTCCAATCATCAAAAGTAAATGGAAAAGTTATTTAAAAATAATAAGATTGATAAATTTATTGAAGATAACAATGTATAAAAGATAAGTACCAAAATCACTTGAAACATCTATGCAAAACTTAAGATTAAACACGTTATTCTAATAAAGTTGAGTTCCACCATTGGATCCCAATAGCATCTCTTTTCACTCATCATCAATCAAGTTCGTTGAATGAGAAGGTCACAATGCAACAACATGGGCATAAGATGATGAATTCCTTACAAGTTGGATAGCTAGGCAAATTTTGGATCTTTAATCCAAATTTCACGATTGTTGATGCTACTTTGTGGAATCTCACTATGGGCATGCTTTCCTCATGTACCACTATCCCTATACCTTTCCCGTTAATCACTTATTTTGAAACTTCCATATTTTCATATTTGACTTCTACAATTAATTTCTTAAGAGCTTCAATAATATCATTGTTAACCTCATCAACCATTACCTTTGGAACCTCATTAGATTTTTGACATCCCTCCCTCTTAGCTATCTCATCTTTAACCTCCACTACCTTTAATTTTTCATTATTACTAACAACTTTGCATAAAGTTTCTAATACTTCAATTTCATCCTTAATCTCATTTTGAATCCTAACTACCTTCACTCAAATATTATTCCTTTAACACATAAACTCAACAAAACTTCTCTAAATCTCCTACAACAATATTCTTTTCATACTTAACTTTTTATCCCATTGGAATATGCTTGGCCTCTTGGATTGGTTAACAATCATTCTTTTTAACTTAAGGAATATAAGGAGTTCTAGGTTTATTGCTAATATTACTCCCCTCATGAGTCTTCATTTTGCTAAATATCACCTTCGTCACCTATCTATTTTCTTCTAGTTTTCCTAATTATTAATATTATTTTAACTCCCTCTAGGCACCTAACATACGTTACACCTATTAACCCTAGGTGCCTCATTACAAATGTTTCCATGAATAGCATTCAACCTTAAATTATGAAACAAGGCGTTTTGCGTATTCAAAATTATCTTGTCTATGTCTGTTAGTTGTCGACTCACATCATGCCCACTACCTTGATTTCTACCTACACTACAACCACTTTCATTTGACATATTAAATTATAGTATCAAACCTTAAATTTTTATCCCAACAATCACAATCAACAATCACTCCTGATGAAACACATGTCGAAACTTCTAATCCATTGTCTCCTTCGACAACAATTTAAGCCTTTTAGGGGGGGTTAAAAATACCCTCATAAAGTAGCTAATGGGCTATCAAAATATTAGAGTGGTCACAATGTGCGCCTTATAGATGGGATGATGCTATGGGCTGTAAGGGTGGTTAAAACTACCCAAAAAGATTATTTACCCTTATATAATATTGTTAGGAGGGTTAAACTCGCCCTCAAAACCTTATAAAATATATTTATCAACACATTTATAAGGATACATGTAACTGCCTTTAAAAGCGTCATAGCGGTCTTAACCGCTCTATAAAGCATTTGTCAAGGCGGTTGTAACTATTCTATAAAACCTATTTGTTTATTATACTGATCCTCATTAGGGTGCAATTAACCACCTTATAAGGGTTCCTTCTATTTTTTTTTTTTTCCAAATATTCTCATCTTTTGTTGAATTTTAATGTTAAAAATACATAAGATAATTATGAACCAATAGAAGAACCTTGTTATAAACCAAAATAACTAAACTAAATAAAAGACAATCTCACAATGTTGAATTACAATTAGAATATCTTCCATTGCTATCCTTAAAGTATCATATTATTAAGACAAAGTACTCAAAACATCACATTGATAATATAAAGTATTATGAAATATTTGTTTCTCTAGAATTCCAAAAACCTTAAACATTTCGTTTTGTCATCATAAAGACAAATACCAAAATACAATTGCTCAAAAATCTCCAATCTTCATTTATCCTCTAGATGACTATCTTTCAAATATCATTATCTTCCTCAACCTACAAATAGAAAGCCAATGCACATATTTTTGTTAAAACAATGTTGTATTACTAATTTTACATTTGACCAAAACAAAAATTAAAAAAAAAAAAAAGAGTTACTTACTTAAGGTAGTAGCTAAGTAACTAGAATGCCAATAGAATCTCTAATGGTCTTTATCCAATTGTATGGTCTAAGAAAACATTCATCGTCCTTTATACAAATACAAATAAAAACTTCACACCAATCAAGACCTAATACTTGTCCTCCTACTCACCATGATAGATCTATTTTTCGGACTATTCCTTTTGTAATTTTTTCTCCAGTAAATATACTTTTCAAAAAAACAAATCTCTCCTCCTACCAAGAAAAATATGCATATTAAGTAAGGTAGTCATATTAAGTATAATTTTGGGAAAAGAACTAGAGGTTGGGGAAAGTGGTGAAGAAAAACATAGATTGGGGTTTTAGAATGTAAGATTATGTGTGAAAAGAAGTAGTATTCTAATTAAGTGGTGTATTGGAATATCAATTCAAAGTGATCATCAATTTACATTCTAAAAAGGCATAGATTCAATGATAGAAAAGAACTTGAGGGTGAAAACAATATCTACCAAATGCTTGTGGTAAAGTAATAAAATGATGACGTCAACAGGTAGATCATACAACATGAACACTTTGATGATCTCATATTGATTAACAAACTCACATACATTTGTGCATAATCTCATTACATCTAAAATCCATAGTTTGGATACTGTAATCTTGTAGCCAAATGCATTTACACGTTAACCAGGATGTACAAGATCTAGGGGCTTATTGGGACGCTAGGACTTATAAATAATGAATGCAAGGGTAATGAGTGATAGAACCATCAAAAATCCAAAATAAGAGAAGTACGCATCAAATGCTTCAAGCGTTGTCATACTAATTAGATTTTCCAATCAGCTATGCCCTACACCATACTAGCAATACATATTATTACAAGGATAGATTCATTTATGTTGAAAGTAGATTATATTGAAGAGTGATTGCTTTTTTGTTTACTCTTAAAAAATTCTTTGATGCTTTTATTGAGGAATTTGTAAACCAATTCACATTTTTAGCCTTTTCTAAGTCCCGCTAGTCATTAGATGTGTTCCATACCATGGTACCATTGAGTTGGTTTTCAGCCATCTTTTACATATGTCACGCCCAACTATCTCAATTAATATATGTTATTTTTTGGGACAATTGATGATAAAAGCTAGAAAGCCCTATCCCTAAAAAATAACACAGCCTTAACTAGTCCAATATTTTTAACTTCAACAAAATAAAGTCATCATAATCAATTGGAGAATAACACCATTATTAGCACCAAAGGGGAGAAAATAAATCAAGTACATGGATGGATTTTACAGCAATGTGAAAGACTTCAAAACCTCCATCATAATAGACATTGTATGGCACAAAAAAAATAAATAAATAAATTCCATACATTAAGTTGTAGAAGATTTATCGAAAGAGGAATAAGTAATGTTCAGATGAAAGCATAAACAGAGAGGAGGCCATCAATGTCTACTTTACGCTCTTGAAACTTACACTCTCATGATGCAAAAGTAATTTAAGGTTTCCACTTTCTTTTAATTTACTCTCTTCCCTAAAGAAATAGCTTTTATGTATGATTCAAGTACTTTAGGTTTTGATGTATAAAAGAGGGAAGGTGGAAGTGTCAAACAAGACGATGGTGTGAGGATTACATACAGAGCGTGTTGTGAAAAAGGTGAAAGGGGGAAGAAAGAGAGAAAGTATTGTTTATTAATTTTCCTTTTTAATAATACTCAAAAGTAAGTTTTGCTTTCAGTGAAATTTATAATTTCCCTTTCAATGAAAAATATTGCTACCTCTTTATTAAGCTCAACCCCATTAAGCTCAACCCTATAAGTATATTTAACAACAAAATTTGCCTAACCACTCTTCAAGTGACACCTCATTAAACCAAATTTGTTGTTGTGTTAGTTCACAAACCAAGTCCTTATCCAATGCTTCACATTAGAATTCAAATATGAAATTGATGATTTGCCTAAATCTTTGAAAAATATTAACGTACAATCATTAGATGCATGATGTATAGTAATGTACAAGATTGAAAAGATTTGAATTTTATGGTTTTTGAAGGAATAATATTATATATATAGGGATTTTGGGTTTTTATGGACCCAAAAAAATAATACTAAAGATGTGGATAATTGTATTAATTGGATATGAGTCACCAATTTAAGAAATGAATTGGGTTTTTGATTAAAATCTAGAAATTGCTATCAAACACAAATTCCTAGAATTAATCAATGATGTTTGCTACAATTTCATTAGAAATTGATAAGAACAATTGTTTTCTACAGTTAATTAATGAGTAGATTGACAAAAACAATGAATGAAATTATGAGAAATCCATCTCATAATATATTCATAAAAAAAAAGGGTTTTCTCTAAATGGTAATGAAATACAATTCATACTTATTTATATAAGTTAATAAAATCATAGAGACTAAATAACAATAAAAGATATAACTTAAAAGGAAATGACTTTAATAATCTAATAACTAAATATTGACTCACTTAATAGAATTTGACCTAGTTGCTTTAATATAGTACATTAAAATATGAAAACATTAAAATTAAACTAAAAAAGAAAACATAAATGAACAAAATGGAATTATTAATGTGCTACTATGCAATTAGCAATAAAGTAAATAGAGTCCCAATCAATGGTGAAAGAGATTAGCTTTTTTGTCTTTTGTAGGTCCTACCATATTAGAGTGATTGTTCTAACATTTGTTCCTAGAACTCTTTCTCATTGATTTTTCTCTTCAAATTTAATTATTGGTTCTTTAAGGGTCTTGATTCCCAACAAAGAAGGGAAAGGGAGGGGGTGGGGATGTAGGAGGACTCACTTAGAATTTGTTATTGAAGGTATTTTTATGGAGCTAGGTAAGAACATGACTACTAGGGTTATTTGTTGGATTATAAAAAGAGGTGTCTATCATCTAGTAAATTTCATTCTAGAACTATCAAATGTATGATACACATTTTTTAAATTTCACCATGTATTCTAAGAGCCCTTTTGTCCAATACCTGAGCCCATCATGTAATCAAATAAAGGAATAAAAATATTGTTTATTCTTGTACCATAAAACTATAACAACCTAATGCTATCTTAATTAATATAAAATCTCTTAATCAAAAGTTCACGCTAATTCAATCATCACCTTACTAGTCCCATTATTACCATCGTCACCACCTTAACCTTACTATCACTATCATTATTTTCAACATCAATACTAGCAAAAGGTCCCCATTCCCATCATTATATTATTACCACAACATCACCAACATCATTTACAAGACCACGATTATAGTACTTTCATCACCATTATTTTTACTTTAAGAAATTCATACACTACACCACTATTGCTATTACCATTACATCATATTAACACTACCTCCATCACAACTAACTCCACTATCATCACCACTCCTATGTTGTAGCAATGGCAGTGGTATAAAGACAATGGTAGCAGTGATAGCTCTGATAAGGCAGTAGTGAACATTAATAATATAATTATCAAAATTGCTATTATAAATAGTAATTCTACATAACAAATAACATACAAAATATCTTGTACTGTAATTAATACACTAAGGATGGCATAAGAAACTTAGAGTTGTTATATTCTATTTATATGGTGTTGTGTTATTCTCTTTTTTAGTTAGTGGAAACCAAAGCACTATCCTATTTTAATAAAGTTATGTAATAATTTTTTTATAATTTAAATATTAAAAAATTAACTATGAAAGTTTTATATCTATATTAATAAAATCGTTGGGGCTATGTTTGGTGTCTTAGGTCCATTAATGGAAAAATTATTTTCAATTTCACTAAATTGACCTTGAAGCCTTATATAATTAGAGGACACATTACACATAAGCCCACATACCCATTTACAAAACTTAAAGGGTAGAATTGCTATTGCACCTATTCTATTTACCTTTAATCACTCTCAACGTCCTCTTTTCCTATCTTCGCCTTCCATTTTTTTGAACAGTTTTTTTCAACTCTCTCTCTCTCTCTCTCTCTCTCTCTCTATATATATATATATATATATATGGTTCTTTTTTATGCAAGTGAATGGATGTGAGTTTTGATATAGTGATTTGTAGCCTCATAAACGTGCACATGATGTGGCCATTACTAGCAGCTTTTGTCACGCCCCGAAGCGGCAGAGTCGTAACAGCCCCCGCCGTGTAAACTATCCTAAGATAGAAGTTGGCCTTACAACCGCTATATTAGAATGATCTACACAAGGCGTCAACGACTAACCCGCTTTGAAGTAAACAGTTTGTAATTTAAATAAATCATTTACTTATAAAAGTGAGGAATTATATATATATATGTTATCATTCAGTTATTGTAGTTAAAGTTTACAATATTTCTCTATAATATATTCCCTAGTTATTACATCATTCGAAAATGAAAAATATTTCTAAAATAACAACTTAGACCTTAAAATATGTTTTTATTCTTCCATATTTTTCCTCACTCCCCAGGATCCAGCAGTTGCTAGCTTCAGAGTAATTGGTTGCCGCTTCTTAGCCAGCACCTGCACGACGTCTATGGGGATGTGAGCAACCACAGCTCAGTAAGTTAGGACGGAGGACTTAAAACTATACCAGAAACACAACAAGGTTTTCAATCACTTATTAGATGCAATGCATGTGTAAGCAAATGCCATCGCACGACGTTGTCCGGCCCGTCGTGAGATTAGAGAAATTGCGCCCGCTCTAATCCGGGTTGAGGAGTTGCCGTTAATGCAACAGCTCACGACCAAACCCAGGCTTGTGTAATGGAGACCTTGCTCCTCCCGCGACTACCTTCGAACCACTGCCTTCACCCTCGCCGCGACCTCCTCTCCTGTCACTTAATTCGACTGAGGATGAAGAAGGGACCATTTTGCAATCATGCGCTATCCCTTCTGAAGGGGTCGGTATTTGGCCGGAGAGTCCTAAATCCCCTAACAGGTTGCCATGCATGTTCGATTATGATTACTGGTCGTATATTTGATTAAGTCCAGTTTAGGGTGATCAATCCTTTCATACAAATCATACAGTACATGCCAGAACAACAAACAGAATCATAGCATCACTCATAATCAAGCACATGCACACATTCAACTATATAACAAGCACAACCAAGTATAATCTTAAGCCTCCAAAATACAGCATCGTATTAATCCCAACTTACCTTGACTCCTTGCTCACTCACTCGAGGTCCGATTTGCTCAGGCCATCGCCGATCATCCCTATAACACGAACGTGGTTTCAGCTTTTCATATAAATATTATAAATTTGTTTTATCCTATGATGCTTATTATTAGGTTTTATTTAAGGTTTAATATGTCTAATTATCTAGGTATCAAGTCTTTTACAATTATTCTAGGTTTAGGGTTGGGTTTAGGTTCAATTTTCCACATCGATTTCTAAATTAGATTTTAGTTCGATTTTCTAAGTAGCGTTTTATATTCCAACCCTAGAAATTCATTTCAACCCATAATGTGAAATTAATCACATTATTTCCCGATACCCTAAATACGATCACTACCCCTAGTCAGCATTTTATTCCATCCGATACACTTAAATCCCTATTTGTGTACCGAATTTACTCCTAATGTGAGAAATTTTTACATTTTTCATGTAATTACATAAATTCAAGTTTCCCATCAGATTTATTGTACGTTTTTATTATTATCACAATATCAATTTTTATTATAATATTTCCTATTTATTATGTTTTCAATAATTACCTATTATGTATTATTACCTTTTATGTATATATTACACTTCTAATATTTCTATCACTCTAATTATCATCTCTAAACATCAATTATCATTTCAAAATGTATAAATTCATCCTAAATCAGATTTTACTCCAATTTACCCTAATTTACAAAATTATCTTAAAATGTACTATTTTTCCATATTACCTATTTACAACATAATTAACCTAATATTTACATCTAACACTCTAATTGCTACAAGTATCATACTCCATCATATTTTAACATCCTAAAACATGTAATTATTCACTAAATCAGAAATTAATCATTTAATTACATAATTAGCCCTAAATTACCCATTTTATGCCTCATTTTAGGGCCTAAAAATTATCTAAAAATTTTGAAATTTAATTTTTGAAGACGGGCTTCATAGTACTGTTCTATATCATCTAAGTAATCTACAGAAAAATTTTGGGCTTGAAACTACACTCCTAAGGTCATTTATTTCTAAACCGAAATGTGCTCGGTTTTGCACGATTTCTTAGGAGCCATATATTATGGGACATAATTTCATCAAAATAATATTTTTCCTACAAACTGCATACAAAAATATCTCAGAATAACAAAATTTATAATTTTCTAATTATATTTACTATTTTTACAAAATTACACAAGATTCGGGCTGGAAATCGGACTCACCGTTTTGGGTGGCTCCGGCCACCGCGGGCCGCCGTGGCCTTGTCGGCCGGCTTGGGCGCTGCCTCCATCGTGTGGTGGTGGTAGCCGTCCACTCCCAGCTCCTCGTCTGGTGTGGGTTCCCTTTAAAACCCTTAACTGCACAGTTTTTCTAATTTTTTTTTATTTTCTGGATTTTCTCTCGAATTTTCAATTCTCTCTAATTTTCTCTGATTTCTAATTGTCCAAATGAGTTCTGTAAATTTTTCCCCTATTTATGGACAAGACTTTGTCCAAATTCCTTGATTTTTGGCTTTTAAGTTGTTCAATTTTTATTGGCTAATTTTTATTTTTCTTATCCTGACATGCCACGACCTGATATTGATGTATCTTATCCTTTTCTGATTTTTTCTGATTTTTCCACAATTATTTTATAATTTTCTTTAATTATTTGCTTAGTTTTTTGCCAATTTAGGTAATTACGTGTATTTTTATCTACATGTAAATACATGTGGGGTACACGTGAACATTCCTAAATATTATTTTGGTCATTCTAAAATTTTTAATATACATATAATCTATCTCTAGTAATTTATTAGTTATTAGATTACACTTTCTGCCTTTTTAGTAATTAGCAATTATTATGCTTAAAATTTGAAAATTTTATAGTCTCTTATTTCATTACTTATTTTCTTAAATTTAAGTTTACGAGATCATTTTTATTAATATTCTTCTCAATAGTTTATAATTTGGGTTTGATTGGATCTTTTAATCGATCGCCCTAAACCTTGGGTTCTAAGTTCAATCCTACGGTTACTTAACTGAACTTTGGGACTTACAGCTTTTTTGGTAAAATATTGGAAATATGAGAGTTTAGCTCTAGTGTACTATTATAACTCAAGCTAACAGGAGAGTTCAACTTAAAAGACTAGTCTGATATGTGGGAGAACACTTAAACTTAAGTATTACACTTAATCCTTCTTACTTTCTCATATGAGATTGTAACATTATGATCTCCTTTTGAATCTTTGGGTGGCTCACATTACTTTACTAAGTAACCCTTTTCCAAATAGCCATTGTCGAGCCCTATTTTAGTTTTCCTTAATTTAATTTATATTAAGCTCAATTCACTTAATATAAATTACTCGATATAAAATAAGGGAAAAACATTTTTCTTTAAAAAATGTTTAAAAAATATTTTTTAAAAAATAAATACAGAGTCACCAACCAATAAAACTAGTAAAAAAATGAAATTAGGTTTTTCCGTAGAAAAACCATAATTTAGCAACTAGTCCACAAATTTTCTAAAAAAAATAACTTTTCAAAAAATAAACCAAAAAATTGAGCTCAAAGGCTAACTTATTAAAATAAAGTCATTACTTAAAAATTAGAAAAACTAACTAATGGAACTTAATTTTTATGATTTTCCTAAAGATGCAAAAATATGCAAAAATGTGAAAAATGCATGAAAATGATTTTTTATTACTAATTTTCTATAAAAAAAAATTTCAGTTTTATAGTTGCCTTAGTAATGCCTATGTAAGTGGGTTGCTTTTATTTATGAAAAAATGCTAGGTTCACGTTTTTCTCCAGTTTATTTTATTTAAAAAAAAAATCTAAGAAGAGAACCCTAATTTTATTGCCAAATTTTGAAAAATCCTAGGTGAACCTAATTTTTGAAAACTCAAATTAAAATTTTTGTTTAGGAAAAAAACTTTTTTCTAAATGATAAAATTTTTTCTAATTTAGAGAACACCTAATCATGAGAATATGCAAAATGCAAATTTTTAGAAAAAGATGATTTTTAGAGAAAACATGGATATTTATGCAAGATATGCAAGAGATACGATTTTCATGCAAGATATGGAAAGTATTTGATTTCTTATGCAAAATATGGAAAATATATGATTTTTTATGCAAGACATAAAAGATATGCTTTTTAAGGAAGGATATGCAAAGATATGATTTTTTATGCAAGATGTAAAAATATGATTTTTTTAATGCAAGATATGCCAAGTTGCAATTTATGAAAAGATACGAGTTTTTAGAAAAGATATGCAAATATATGATTTTTTATGCAATCTATGAAAAGATGTGATAAACATGCAATCTTATGAAAAGTTTGAAAAAACACAATTTTATGCTAAATATGAAAAATATGCAATTTTTATGCTAATTATGAAGACTATGCAATTTTTATACTAATAATGAAGACTATAGAATTTTTATACTAATAATGAAATATGCAAATATATCACTATATGATAATATGCCATGCTCGTGAGATTAAAAAAGAAACTTAGTCACATGTTGACTTACAAAAAGCAACATAAAGTTAGCAATCCATTCATTACAATTGTTCTACTCTTTTTTTTTCTTTTTCTTTTTTCTTTTATGATTTAAGATGAACAAAATAAATAAATAAATAATAAAGAAAAACCCATAGTAGGTTCATGTTATGGGTCATAAGTCGTAGGTCGCGGATGTTAATAACTCCAATAGCTTGTTGCTCTTCCTAAATACCCAAAACACCAATCTTTGAACCCTCAATCCAGACAATTCACCTAACACCACTAGCTTGCTACTTTTCCTAAGTACCCAAAACACCAATCTTTGAACCCTCAATCTAGACAATTCATCGAAGATTGAAGCTAAAGATCTTGTTTTTCCTAATGAATTCAACCTCCTAATGCTACTAGGAATGTTACTTTACTTTGATTTTGTGTAGAATCTAGTGAGAGAATGTAGGTTTTCAGATGCTTAACTAGAGAGAGAAAGTGTGGATTGCTTTGATTTGCAAGAGCTACTACCCGATTTTTTATTCTGTTCAATGCTTAGGTATGCCATTCTATTTATAGGAGTCCCATAAACAAGATTTGATCCCTTAAGATAAGTTTAAATTGGATCCAAAATTTCAAATGATAACATGTAATCTTTCTTAATTTTAGATATGATTCGATTTGTATAAATCCTTGAAGATAAATTATATCTATGTGAATTTCTATAGATTTACGATGATTTTTATAAAAATCTATTTAAAAAAGGGTAGAAATTATACTAGTTTTTATCCTATTTACGAGCTTTTGAAGCTTGTTCACTACAAACAAAGATAGGGCGAGTGACATCCACATGTGTGCTAGTGCATGTAGCCCGCATGCATGGCACTAAAATCCATACAATCCTTTCTTTTTTCTTTTTCTTATTTTTTCTTTTCCAAACAAATTAATCTAACTAATCTAAACTAACTAAATATTAAACCAAACTAATTATCCTATCAAGCTAAAATATTTAAATCCTAATGCATGCAGTAATTAAAATAAATGAACTACTAATTTAACCAATTAAATAATTATTCTATTTTATTAACCATTATTTCTAATAAATGTAAACTTGGAAAATCCAAAAGAAAAAATATGTAGCAAAAATGCGGTTTCTATGACCTTTTCTCAAGTTGCTCCTTTTTTAGGTCGCCCCTTCCTAAATTAACCTCTTAATGAGAGCACAAAATATTATAACATAAATCTAGGAAGAGAGTTCAACCCAAAAGACTAATTTCATAGGAGAGAGAACTCGTTAAACTTAAATATTATATTTAGTTCATATTACTTTTTTATATAGGAATGTAACATCTACTTGGTCAAAGAGTTGCATTTTGCTTTCTATTTTTTTTTTTTTCCTTCTTTCGATTCTAAAAGACAAATATTTTGTTGTGTTAATGCCCAGAAGTTAGAAACATCGAAAATGAGGTAAATAGCGTAAAATAAATTGTATTTCCGAGTTTTCAATCAACTATGCCCCTTAATGTGTTGAAAATGAAGTGTATAATTTTACAGTAAAATGGCGTATGTACCCCTTCTATTGGAAAATTATATGTATGAAAATGTAACTCTACTTATTTAAAAATTAAAAAAATTATCAAAATTATTTTATGCTCACAATGTATGTAATATCCCTTAAATATTATGTAATAAAACTTTAATTATTAAGATACTTTTTTGTGTGACAGTTTAAAATATATCAAAACTCAAAAGTTAAGTATGCTTAAGTAAAGGCAATTTTAGAATGGATGACCTCTTAAGAAACTAGAGCACAAAAAAAACAAAATTATGCAGCATATTACATTAAAGCAAACAATATCTCAATAGAATGAGTTTCAATCAGGTCATTACCGCTAGAAACATCATCATATTGAGTTCAAATGGCATTTTGCTTCATGATTGTTTTATATGAAAGAAAAGAAAAAGGATATAAAAGCATTAAATGACGGCTCTACAAAAATTACAATGATTGTCTAGATTATATTTATGCTAATTTGAGCATCTATAAAAGAATCCACAAACTTAGTTATAAATTCGTGCCTATTAGGAATGCATTTAAATCATATATCGTGCTGGTGGACACTGTAGATATGTGTACAAATTTAATAAAACAATTTCATAAAAAAGCAATTGCAGAACATGTATGTAATTAACTACTTAGAGAACAACAAATAGAAATTTTTGCAAAAAGAAAAAAAAAAGTGAACATAAAATTTTTTATAAATATGGACAATACAGAATTGCATAATTATTTGTATTTGATAATACACTATAGGAAAGTAAGTCTAATTAGAATTGCGTAATTATAAAAAACATTGGAATTTAAGAATAAATAATAAATAATATATAACAAGCAAAGATGGATAGAGTGTGTTGTGATTAATTTAGTAAAAATGAGAATAATCAATAAGCATGTATCATAAAAATAGTATATTTGTAAGCATATAAACTTATTTATAAATAGGAGTCCATTATCTACATTTGAATCATATATCATATACAATTATAATTATAGGTTTTCCTTTATTTCTTTCATACATAAAAAGTTCGAATTCATTTTTCATGTTGTAATCACTGTGAAATAAAACCGATGATAATAGCTATCGTGGCAATAATTGAGTTTGTTTTTTAGTTGTTACCTTTTTAATATTATTCAATTTAATTCTTGTACATGCAGTTGCAAGTTTTTATTTAATTTCACTACTTAAAACCTTATAGACAATAAAAACAAATATTTAACTTTCAATTCATAATATTTCGTATTTTTTGGATACATATTATTGGTCCATCCTACTTTTGTTATTTTTATTAATAATGTCACATGCAGTCACTCTTACACTTACAACATGCATATATTGTCCAGTAGTATCCTTTTTAATATCATAGAAGGTAAATAAACCAATGCTTAGAGTTTTGATATTATAAATAAATAAATATAGGTACTGCATTTGCCTTGAAAGTCAATTAAACTAGTTTTGAAACGTTGCCTAGAGTACGTCGTTTGTCTGGGAGGTTGAGAGAAGGGTAGGGAGGGGGACGGATGGACGGAAGGAGGGAGTGCGTGTTTAACAACTCGACATTTGGGTCGTGATGACTGATGCGATGACCTTTGTTTTTGCGTCACTTCATAGACAGTAGTGCATCATTTTAGCATAGCACCAGGAATTAAGCCTTTTGTTTGGTTGGATTAACAAGAGTGCCATCGGACCCATATGTCCAGTTTAATATATAAATAATTGATAAAAGAATACCTATCCGTATCCGAGGTTGTTAACACGAGACACTAGCTTAAAAACCTCCTTTTTGATATTTTTTTGGTGGATGGGGAGAGGTTCTTGATCCTTATTTGAGTCCTTGGCTAAGGATCTAAAATATAATATTTTATTTATTTTTTATTACTTTTAGTATTATATTAGTTTAAATATGTATATTAAATCATATATATAATATAAATAAATGTTAATAACTTTTGTTTAAAAATTTGACGAATAAGATAAAAAGGTTTCTAGAGAAAGAGATTCTTAAATTGTTTATGTGGTATTTCAGGATTTTATAGGATCGTTATGGATAGGGATGCTTACATGCCGATTAGCCTAATCATGTACATGATGCATAAATATTATTGAGGAAAAATAAGCAATAATGTTTTGTCGTTACTAGTATAATTACCTTATCAATAAATCCTATGATAAAAAAGTGAGATTATTATATTATATCTTTTAATTAAATTCTCTTGTTAAGGAGGATATACGTACAAAAAGAGGATAAAACAATTTTTAAAATATGGTTATTCTTATATGTGTTTATAGTCTCCAGTTCAGTTTAAGAGTTGAATTGAGTCTAATCATACTTAAAGATGATATTTCTAATAGGTACTAGAGTTTTTAACCAAAAATCGATATTCAAATTGAAGAATACTACATAAGGATTATAGTCACCTAACATTATATCATACTAACATTATATCTTAAGTGATAATGAAGATATGTAAGTCTACTTGAGAGATGGAAGATTACTGTGATGGAAATGGGGCTACTTGTGAAGGTTAAGATTAAGATGAGAGAGAGTAAAATAGAAAATATAAATCAAGTTAAACTAAAATTTTGATGGTTTAAAATTCAAAAAGAAAAAAACCTCTTATTTTTCACTTTAAGAAGAAGAAATTTGGCTCGTGTTCAAGCAATTTAGTTAGATTATTGAACCATGAACTTTTTAGACTCTCTAAGCTAGTAAAGAATAGGACAAAAATATAAAAGAACCACATTTCCAGATCCGATTCAATCTATTCTCGATTTGGTTTGATTAATTCTCATGCCCTTATTAAAAGTATGAACTAAAAACCTAGCATCAAAATATAGTTAGAGACTAAAACTTAATATATGAAGTATTATAGCCAAAAAATTATTTTATGTATACATATGAAGTAAGGATTGGCAAAAAACCCGCGAACCGTAGATCAAATCAAACTATTTTGTTACATAAAAATAATTTCATACAATTATTTTATTATTTTTTTCATTAATCTTTATAGATTTCATCAAATTTTTCATATCTTTTTTTTTCTTTATCTTATTTTTTAATAAATTATTAAAATTAAGTTGAGTGAATTCTATTTAAAATTTTATATTTAGAAATTTTCTTTTACTAAATTATTATTTTCTTATATGTTTTTAACTTAAGGGTTTCACCTTAGTACATTTTATGTATCTCTAATTTCTTTTCCAATTTTTAGTATGTCTCTCTTTTTTTTTTTTTGTATTAATTTTTGATAAACAGCTTTACTTGTCCTTCCTCTTTATTTGTTCATTAAAATAAAGTTTCTTATCCTCGTTCAATCAAGTTAAGTTTGTTAAGATTTTATGCAACTTTTTATTAAGTATCATTATACATGATAAATATATGAAAAATTAATTGAAAATATACAAAAGTTTAATGGAAAGGAAAACATGTTATTAAAGATAAAAATGTTTAGCGAAAATTTAATATAAATGATTATGTTTGATTTCAAAAAAAAAATAAAAATTGAACCATTATATTAGATTCAGTTCGGTAAGAAAAGGCAAACTGTAACGAACCGAATTGTATCCACCCTAATACGAAGTATTATTATTTGTATAAAATATGTCAAAATGCTTGGGTTAATAAAATAATAATAATATTGATGTTGATTTTACTTGCTATATGTACTTCATTCAAAAGACAAGGACATGCCTACCAAACCATATAATACAACGCACTAAATTAATAATAGCGTATTGTTTTTAACCTATAAGCCGATCTGTCTATGATATTGACGTATGGATTAAACTGATGGTGATACATGTCAAGGCCTTTTTGATATAATCCACAAGAAATTCTGGTCCCAGAGAAAAGGCAACACGCGTCAAGTACCTGTCTACAAAGAACGGTATTATTACATAAATTAGATGGAAACAACCAAAATAAAGTAGTTTGAAACTTGTAATGCTCATATAGAAAGTGCAAGTTTAATTATTCAATTTTCCCTTTTGAGTACGAATTAAAGTCATCACCGGTTCACAAAAAAGTGGGATCCGAAAATCCTACTCATCGTATTTATAACATTTTATGATTTGATGTTTTTATTGAAGCTTAGATTGTTGCTGCTATACGAAAATGGTGGAAAAACCTTGCAGAGAAAGTGTCAAGTTTACGACTGAAGAGGGAGTAATATGTGTGAAAAAATGATCCGTAACTAACTTACTAATAAAATGAGAAAGGTCTTTATATACAAGTAATATACGTGTGCAATATGGCGTGTTAAAAATAAGGTCACAAAATTAATACTACGACCCCATCCCCCCTCCCCCCAAATGGTAAAAGGCCATACTTGGACTGGATAAAAGTCAAGCTAGAATTAGCTACTGTCTTGGTCATAAGATCAGCTAGTTATTGATTGGAAGGTACAAAGTCTATATAAAGGAAACCAAAGTTAATGTGATTGTGAATAAAGTGAACAACAACCTCAATATGCTTGGTCTAAGCATGAAAACATTGGTTCTTTGCTATCTTTTGTGCATATCGGCTATTGGCAGAAAGACTAATAGGGAATAAAGAAGAAATGCCTAAATCATACAATAAAAATGAAAGCTATGAGAGTTCCTTGGTTGTAGTAGCAAGGCTACGATACTCGGCCTCTATCGATGATATAGACATAGTTACTTGCTTTTTGTTTTTTTTTTTTCCCATGAGACTAAGGATGTGCTAAGAAAAACATAAAATCCCAAAAGAGACTTGTAATCTTAAAAACCCAAACCCCAATCAGCATCATTGTAACCCAATAACATTAAGGAATTATTCAAAGAGTAAAACAAACCCTTATCAATAGAACCTTTAATGTATTTAAGAACAAGAATAGTTGTCTTCAAATGGGAGGTTCTTAGAGCAGACACAAATTGATTTAGTTGTTGCACACAAAAGGAAGGATTGAGGTGAGTCAAAGTCATGTATAACAATCGTCCCACAATTCTACAAAATACACTTGGATTTGGAAGTAGTTCCTTATTTTGATTATCAAGTCGCAAACCAAGAGGAAAAGGACTAGCTATTGATTTGGCACCTGTGAGTCTTGTATCTGACAACACATCTAGAGCAAACTTTCTTTTATTTAAGATAAAACCTAAAGGCTTGGCATATCTCTATTCTAAGGAAAAACAAAACTTCCCTAAGATGTTTAATAGTGAAATCAGCATGTATAGTAGCTTTAACATTTTTAATTTCATTCAAAGAGTCCTTAGCAATAAGTACATCATCAACTTAAACTAGGAGAGCAACAAATCCATTAGCATTTTGCCAAGTGAACAAAAAATAATTTGACTTTACAATAAACTTTGAAAATTCTTTGTTCCACTGGCTAAAAGCTTGTTTAAGTCCATAAAAGGGGCTTAACAAGCTTGCATACCAGACCATTAGAAGCTGTTGTACATTCATCGAGTGGTTGCATGTAAATTTCTTCATCTATGAAACCATGAAGAAATGCATTATTAACGTCCAACTGATGCAAATGCCAACCTTTAATAGATGAGATAGCAAGTAAAACATAAACTGATGTCAACTTAACAACTAGAGATAAAGTATGTATATAGTCAATGCCTTCTACTTGTGTGTAGCCCTTAGCTACTAGTTTAACTTTATATCGTTTGATGATTCTATTTGGTTTATATTTAATTTTATATACCCACTTGAAACCAGTAGGTTGTTTACTTGGAGGTAAAGTTGTAAGCTCCATAATATTGTTCGATTCTAGAGCTAAGAGTTCTTGGTTCATTGCCTTTACCCACTTAAAATCAACCTTTGCTTCATGATAATTTCTAAGCTCTCGAATTGTTAAAACAGGAGCTAAGGACATTACATAAACATAAGGAAGATGGGAAAAAGTATGATGATCAAATAGTAGGTAACAAGAAGAAGTGGTGAATGCTGTTTTGGAAACTTCGGAATTAGGGTAAACAATATATATAAAATCTTGAAGCCATCGTAGTATATGCCTTTCACATATGGATTGGTGTAAGAAAGGAGAAGATGATGAAGCTGTGTTTGGAATAATGTTTGAATTAATATCTTAACTAGTGTTTGAGTTATCAAATGAAGCTGTGTTTGAGTTAATGTATAAACTTGTGTTTAGGTTAACAAATGAATCACCATGGAAATCAAATTCTTCATGAGAATCAGAAGCTGTAGGAAAAGGAAACATCCTATCAGGAATAGGGAAAGAAGTACCGGTAGAAAGTGAAGGTGGCTTATTAGTGTTTTTGAAGGGAAAGACATCTTCAAGGAAGAAAATGTCATGGCTAACAAGTGGCTTCTAAGAGTATAAATCAAACAACTTATAGCCCTTTTGACCCAAAGGATATCCCACAAAAATACATTGTCTACTTCTAGTGTAAAACTTATCAATTGGTTTAGGTAAAATAGCTGCATAACATGCGCAACCAAATACTCAAAGATGATCATAAGATGGTATCTTATGGAAAAGCAATTCATAAGGTATTTTCCAAGAAAGATTATGTGGGCATGAGATTAATGAGATAGGTTGCAGTAAGCAATGACTCTCCCTAAAATTTGTTTAGAAGGTTAGCATGAATACGCAATGATCTTACTGTATCCAACAAATGTTTGTGTTTCCTCTCAATTACTTTGCTTTGTTATGATGTAAAAACTACACTCCTTTGGTGCATGATCCCATGTTTAGCAAGTAGGCTTTTGGTTTCATAGGCTTGAAACTCTCTCCCATTGTCAAAGCTAATGTTTTTAGGTGTGGTGCAAAATTGTGTTTGAATATAGGCTACAAAATCTGAAAGCAAAGAGGCAACTTGCAATTTATGAGTCATTAGGTAAGTCCATGTACCTTTAGCTCAATCATCAACTATATAGTAAGGAAAAATATGGCACTAGAAATAGAACAAGTATTATAGGGTTCCCATACATCTACATGTAATAGATCAAAAGCATTTAAAGAACAAAACTAATAAATAGGAAAAGGCAAATGACGAAATTTCGTTCGAAAGCAAGCGTTACACAAAAATTTAGACAACCTAATGTGTTTAAAGTTTGAAAAATGTTAAAGCTTTGAGGCAGACAAATGGCCTAACCTCTAATGAAATAAATCAACTGAAACATTAGTACTAGAATTCTTTATACAAAAAGAGGTACCAACAATAACAAATAATGGATCAAAATCAACCGAAAATGGCTTCAAGTTTAACACATATAGTCCGCAAGAGCTAACAGTTGAGGTTACAATAGCTTTAGTCTTGGGGTCCTGAAATTCACAATGATGTAAATCAAATGCAACAACAAAGTTAGTTTGTTTAAGTAACTTGTTGATTGATATTAAGTTGTAGCAAAAAACTGGAATAAGGAGAACATTAGTTAAAGTGATTTGCTTAATAAGTCTAATGTTTCCAATACTTTAAATTGGGGAAGATTTGCCATCTGGCAGCTTGATGGAAATGGGTGTGGATAATGTATGTTTGTGTAACAAATGATGTGAACATGGTGTTATGTGATTCAAAGCTTCTAAATCAACAATCTAAAAGAATTGTCTAACATCACTAGAATTAAAAGAAGCAAAGATAAAGCTACGACCTGCAACAGTCATCATAGTAGCATGTTATGATAATGCATCACCTAAATTCTGATCCTTTAAGGCACAAAGGACCTCTTGATAAACTTTAGAAACAAGTTGTGACTCTCTTAAAGCTATAAGATCTCTATCACTACTCCCATTACCCCATGATGTTTCTAAAGGAGTATCTGTTACAAATGAAGCACCTCAATATACATGAGCTATAACCCCGACCTCCTCTTTTCTCTCTTGCCCCTTTAAACCACTTTGGATAGCCAACGATTTCAAAACAATGTTTTACTGTATGGCCTGCTCTTTTATAGTTAAACATAAGTAACTTTGCTATTTCCTTTACCTTTTTTGTCTTTTCTATCTTCACTAATAAACTTCTTTTGTGTTTTTGTTATAAAAGCTATAGATTCTCCAACCACAACATTACTGCTCGTTACTTGCTTTTGTTTTTCAACTTGATACACCAAATAGTATGCTATATTTACAATTGGGAGAAGATTTATGGAAAAAATTTAACTCTTGATATTTTCATAAACATCAACTAGCCTCATCGAGAATTGAACTAATCTCGTTCTATTATACAAGTTTGTCGGTTTTGTTACCAAATCACGATGACGGTTAGACATAGCACCACAAGTACACCTCAGTAACGATGTCATACTCCTAAATTCATCACACAACTTCTTAAGGTTGTTGTAATAGACAATAACACTAGAATTACCCTACTTTACATTCATAATTTCTTATTGAATTTGATATAACAATGGACCATTCAGTAATCTGAATCTCTTACATATATCATGCCATAGTTCTTTAGCTAATGAAGCATAGCTAAAAATCTCAAATAATTCCTTACTCATAAAATTTATAATCCAACACCTAATCATGAAATTGCACTGAATCCATCTCTGCTCATTAGCAGTACTGCCTTCCGGCTTTGGAACAGTTCCATCAATAAATCCTGTTTTTGCCTTTATACCAAGGGCTAGTTTGATATAACTACTCCAACCATTAAAATTCACTTCATTGAACACTACATTCGTGATGATTATTCCAAGATTATCAGGTCCGTCGAAGAAAAGAGGATCATTATATGAATTTTCTTGATTTCCACTCATTTCAATTTAGTCGCATGCAACGACAAGTAGCTAAACAACCCTACAAAGAATTATAAACAAAATAGTAAGAAACGAACGAGTAACCTGTATAAATTCCTTCAAGAAAAGGAGCATAACGGTAAAGAAATCATCTACTTGAGCTTTGATACCATATTGAAGCTTAGATTGTTGCTAATATGAAAAAATGGTAGAAAAACCTTGTAAAGAAATCGTTAAGTCCACGACTGAAGAGGGAGTAGTATGTATGAAAAAATGATCTGTAACTAACTTACTAATAGAATGAGAAAGGTCTTTATATACAAGCAATACACGTGTGCAATATCACGTATCAAAAATAAGGTCACAAAACTAATAAATAACTATGTGTATATTTCTACATATGAATAGTGTTGTCAAATTCGGTTTGAAAGGTTGATTCGAACATATGAGAGGATCAAGTATTAAATGAATGAACCGGGTTTGACGATGAGTTCAATGAAATTGGACCTAATCGGTTTTAGAATTGGATCAAATTAAACCATATTGGACTGTACATACTAACTTGAGTTTCAAAACACTAGCTATTTAGAAATGAAGCCCTATAACACTTAACATTATAGAGACGAAAATTACCACATCATCATACCATTTTTATGAAATTAGACCTTTGTATATTTCTTAAGAGTATATATGTTTTATGCTAACATTTTCTTCAAATTCTTATGTTGATAGTATGCAAGTATATGTTCACTTGAAGTATGCAAGTATACTTAAATCAACCTGTTTCCACTAAGAGTTGAACCATCAATATATAAAAAGGGAATTTGAAAATATCAACCTTTATTTTAGCGTTTTAACAAATAAATGACATGTACCTTTCATTTTTAGTAAATTTTTAACTTATGCTTCATCATTGTGTGTTCATATTAGTAAGGGAAGGTGTATCAACTTATGGTTTATTCAATAATTGATTTAATAAAATTAATCTTATTGAATAATATAATAAAATAATTGAAAATTATGGAAAAATAGAAAGTAAAAAGAAAAAAGAAAAGAAAAAAGAAGGAGGGAATCAAGTTGAAATTTAAGGCCTCTAGTAAGCCACCCTAATACCTAAGTATGATTGGTTACAACTAGAAGGCCATCCAACCAAATTTTTTTTTCTATAACGGTGGGTGATCACCCTTCACCTTAGAAATGTCACGATGTGCCAAAAAATATATTGTTTTCTAGCTACCCCAACACATGTAGATAGATAGAAAAAGGGCCTTAAATTTCATCTTGATTTCCCTCTTATTTATTTATGTAATTTTTTTATTATTTTCATATTGTTAATATAAATTTATTTAATAATATTATTTTATTAAATTAATTATTATAGAATCATAAGTTCACATATCCTCTTACTAATAGAAACGCTATAGAAAATAAATCAAATATAAAAATAAATAAACAATTAGACCCCAAGAGATGAACTCCCTCTCTCTCTCCATGAACTATAGCAAAGCCTAGTTTCCTCTTTTCTCTCTCTCTTTCGGACCCCTTTAAACCCTTATAGTGCATGGTTGACGCTCTCTCTCTCTCTCTAATTAATAATCATCACAATTAATTGGATATAAATCTAATATCTCTTGTGCTACCATTACAATCTTTTCATTAATTAGAGGAAATTGAGAAGAGTAGCAATTAAATTCTTTTCTATCATAAATAGATCCATTTAGAATTTAAAATAAAAACAATCAACACAAGAAAGGTGAGATTTAGAAGTCCCTATGATTTAGGTTTTACAAAGATTATCAATAGATATTAATAGTATTCGTTCTAGTAAAGCATAAGAATTTCTAATAAGAGAGTGGTGGGATCTTGAGATATACTTAAGAGTCAAGACCCATTTTTCCTAATGCTAAGATAAATGATCATCCCAAAAATTTGCTTTATTCTACTCATCAATTGGAGAAATTAATGAGAATAAATAATTTCTTTTCATTACAAGGGAACATGATCTTAATAAGGTTAGGAACAAGAGTGTATACAAATATAAGGGTTTAAGACCTTTATAGACTTTTGAATTAAAAACAAGAGATTCCTAACACATTGACATTAGACCAAAGGGAAATTTCTATAAGCGAGACTTTGAAAAGAATTGTACAATGAATCTTAGAGCTCTTCCCCATTCAATGCTAATGTAAGCACTATCAATAACTTTTCTTTAAGAAAATTTCAAAACCTTAACCCTAATGGGCTTAAATTTTAATCGATGGGTAGAAATTGGTTAAGAATTAAAATACAATGTATTTAGCTTATTAATAGAATAAAAGTTATTAAAGGTAATGGCTTTGTGGAACAAAGCAATTAAAACCACTAATTGGAACATGGAAAGTGTAAAAGATGGATCTAAGATCAAATTAGGGGAAAAAGATAAACTTCGAAGAGGAAGGAATAAAGCAATTAAAACTATTAATAAGCCAACTATCTTGGTAAGAGACCTGGGAGAAGCTTAAGTCACCAAGTTAGTTGACCTAGCAACACTGATCGACTTAAAACCACCTAAAGATGACCAAATAACCCTTAAAAGATACCCTGATTTGATAAAAGGTGGATTATTTAAATATTAAGTGGGAGAAACCAAATAATCTATAATGCAATATATACTAAGTAACGTTGTATAATGAATTAGAAGTTAATTCGGATCTCTATCAAGGACTAAGCAAAAACCATGTATGTAGGTTACTGCTGTATGTTGTTTGTGGTTATAAGTTTAGAAAGTAAATGTATATAATTATTATGAATTTATACTTGTTATGAATGATGCTTCATTGCTGCATGATGAACCTTGAGTATAAGTTTTGAATTAAGTGGTCGAATATGAGACAGCTATTTTTTGGGAAATGGTTATGTATGGGACTTACAATTTAATGGCCTGTGTTCTAAAAATCTTCCAATTCATGCTCTTAAAATCTTTGAGCTCATGTTCTTATAGTTCTAAATTCGTGTTATTAGGAAGCTAATGATCCATGTTCTTGGAATCTTTATATTCATGTTCTTATGATCTATGAATCTAGTTACAAGAATCTAGAATTGATTTTAATGAAATAAAGAAATAGAAATTAGGTTCTAAAGAAGAGTTGATAATGGAAATTTGTTTTAACTAGAAACTTAATATTGTTATATACATATATTGATAAGAGTGATTACTTTTTGATGAAACGGATGTTGCATTAGTATATTTATTTATGCCTATAGGTGTTGTAGCGTATGGATGTACATTTATGCAATATTCTTATACTAAGCTTACAATTTACCCATATGGGGATATTTTAATTTAGGTGCTTATGATATTACAAACAAGGACTTTAATATTTTGTTGACTATGGTTCAAAATATAGGAGTTGGATCTATGATAGTTATTTTGAAGACCAAAAGAACCAATAGAGCTAGTTATACTATAGTTATTACTTAAGTAATACTTGAATATTGGGGATTATGGTTATTAACGTAGTTATCAATTCTTTTTTATTTTTCAAAAAGGATAAATTTATGAAAGAAAAAGCTGCTACCCTGTACAAATCTTAGGGTGCATAGAAGACATATTCAATAAAATAAGAGTAACTAAAGTAGTAAGGAGATTTGATTCCCAAAAACAAGTAGACAAACCATCTCTACCTTGGGTTACAGCCTAATCCATACATTTATTGGCATTTCTATTAGTAAGAGAAATAGAAAAAGAATCAAAGAAAGAACTAGAAATAAGAGCATCATCAATAATATGTTTCATGAACCAACTAGGAGACTTGTGCTTCATAGTCGAATATATAACTGATGAGTCAAGTTCCAACACCACTATCCTATGTTTCAAGCATATGGCAAACTTTATGCCATCAAGAGTTGCTTTCACTTCAATCACTTCTGCTTAGAAGCTTGGATTTCCTTGCACATACTTGCAAAAAAAAAAAATCTATAATGATCATGGATAATAATCCCAAGTCCAACCTTGCCTACCTGCAAACTCTAGGCATCATCAACATTTAATTTAACATGATCCACCCTTAGGGCAATCTAAAATTTACTAAGCTGAGTTCATTGCATGTAGAATGTTGAATGGAGACCAACTGCAATAGCATCGTTATACTTAGAAAAATACACTCTAATTAACCTCACTATAACATAAGGGTTCAAGTTTTGTTCCTTGAATACACAGTTACAACATATCCTCCATATATACCATGTATGTAAAGCTAATTTAGCCATACATTCTCTCACGTTCCCATTTTGTTCTACCATATGTTTCACTACCCATTGTAACCAATCCTGCCAATTCATTATTAGGTTAGCTTCTACCCGAACACCTAATACTTCAACCATATTGGTCTTGTCCATTCACAATGTAGGAACATATGTGCTATAGATTCTCTAAATGGACAAAAATTGCAAACAAGCCTATCCTTTACCTTTCTTTTAAATAAGTTGGCATTGGTACTAGGAGCATTTGAACAACTCCTCTATAGTAAGTGCTTAAATTTAGACAATACATCTCAAGACTAGATAAGATTACATAGAAAGTAAGGTACCAGTTCAAACAAACCTGAAATATTCCTTGCAGTATTAAGACCTCTCTTTATCAATCTTATATGTCCACTTGTTACATTGTAGGATATGTTCCCACTTAATGGCCAAATAATTCTATCCATACATTCCTAATGCCTTATTGGAATTTTAGTGATACGGTTGACTATAACTTCATCAAAAGTTGACCATAACTTCTCTAAATCCCACTCCCAAGATTCTTGCTTAATAAAATCTTGTACTTTAAAATCTCCATCAATACTCATATTCTGCTTAAAAGGAGGAGTTTTAATATTCCTCCATGGTATCCAGGGTTCTAAGAAACACTTAATGGAAGCCCCATTGCCAACTTGTTGATATAAGTCGCCTTTGATGACCTCTCTTCCAACCATCATACTTCGCTATAGCCAAGAGGTATTCTTCCTTTTCTTTGCCTCTAGAAAGTTCCCCTTAAGAAAGTACAAGCTTTTAATTACTCTTCTACATAAGGAATCCGATTGTTCAATTAACCTTCATGCTAACTTCCCTAGCAATGCATCATTGAATCTAATGTATTAACAAAATACATTAATTGAGGGTATGGAAGATTTATTTCATAAATTTAGCTTTAGAGAATTCAATAATGGCTTTGGGTCTTATATACTCTTGTTGCGGTGAGAGTATGTAACGAAGTTATTGAATCCCCAAGTTTCCGAGTAACACTAATATTACACATAGTGATGAAACATAAGTTCATGTTGTCAAAAAGAAAAACAGAGGTCACCAATTCGCCAAAAGATGAACATATAAGTCATATTTTTATAACTTTCTCTATAAAAAGTTATTTTTGTTAAATCGTATATAAAGTTTTGCTATGTTTGGTCCATAAAGTCTCTATTCTATTCATTTTTACTTTGGTTAGTTTTTGTAATGCTCCAAAACCTATAATATAAAAATCATTATGTGTTTATAATTGATATAGACACGTTAAAGCTCAACAAATGCTATATCAATAATAAGTACACATAATCAACCATTCACATAATGGAAACCACGATAATATAATAAGGCCATCGGTATCACTTATATTACATTAATAAACAACTATAAGTGGCTTAAATGAGTCCACAATATCTTACGGAGATAAAAATCATCATAAGTGAACATAGGGTTCATGCCTAATAATAAGAACATTAGCTAGAACAAACTAAAGGTCCATAATCCTCCAGGATAAACACTACAACTAATAGATCACTCATCTTCATAGAAGAAGTCATAGCTAACGTCCTCCCCATCATCATAACATGCATAAGCATAAACGTCATTATAGAAACCATAGTCATGCTCATCATCCGTATCTAAATAATAGATAAAGGAGTAAGCCAAAACCCAGTACACAATTACGATATCCATATGCAAATGTATACATCAAACATATGCATAAGACATATAATTAATGCAACACAACAATCGAAACAGGGATATCTCATGATCCTAATCACATATATATATTTATATAATATACATGGAATTGGTATTTCGACAACCTCTGAAACAAAGTAGTTGCACCATCTTAAACTCATTATTGGACCAACTTTAGGACAAAGGTCAAACATAGCCACATACAGATATCCCATGACACCTGTATAACCTGAATATAGCATCCTCCCAATGTCCTGGCCATAACTTCGGTTACCATGTTGATTAGTGTCAGATATTTTTCATGAATTTTGATAATAATAAAAAAAGAAAAATGCTAATGTACTAACGAGTATACAGGTATTCAAATAGTTCTTCAACATGTTTAAAATTGTAAATTAAGTTTTGTCAAGAGACTTATTCAGAAGGTCTGAATCACTTGAAAAAGAAACAAGTCTGAAAAATATTTAGAGAATGTTTCAAAAGGTTATATAAGAAGAGTCAGTACAACACTTCAGAAAATTATTCAGAGACTTTAAAGATAAGTAAACTGAGACATCTTCAAAAGGTCATTTAGATAGTTAGCCTAGAAGAGTAATAAAAAATAACATGACATCAATTTTGAAGTGATTAAGGCCTAGCTCTACTAAATTAGGTGTATTAGGAAAATATACTTAATCCCGATTCACTTAAGTTGGAATCAAGATCTACGAAGATTATCTTTAAAAGATTTAATTTTTGAAAATAATTAAATCACATGGAAATATCTAAGATTGGATAAGGATAAAGGTGATTTTGAATTTTATGGGATATCAAGTTCAAAATTCAAGGTTATATGAAGTTGATGATCATAGTATATCCATTAAGGAGATCTAATTGAGATAAGATCAAATTAAAATTCAAACTCCAAGATTTTCACTAATTATCTATGGATTATTTTTTAGACATTGGGATTAAATAAACTTAAGGTGCAGACAAACATTAACTTTTTAGCCAATGGAAGACACCAATATAAAAGAAGAGACTTTTCAAAATATTAAGTACAATTCTGAGAAGAAAAAAAATATACATCACACTCTAATCGTAATCAATTTCTACTATCTAAGAGTACAGAACACTTTTCAAAAACTTCTTTAGAGAGTTGAGCTAAAGCTGCTTATTCAACTATCTTCATTTTTGTTTACGTGCCAATCTATCTAAGATTAATATTGTTTTTCTCACTTTTGTTTTGTAAACATTATTTATTGTTTAAGTATTGTTTGAGAGAAGTTTAACTGTACTTTGTAAATCTGTATTTAGCCTAGATTGTACAAAGGCTAAATAAGCAAAGTAAAGAGTTGTGAAGGCCAAGTATGGTTGATGTTTGTAAACTCCTCTTGATTTGTTTTTGATATAGTAGATCAAGTGGAATGATATTAGTGAAGAAGACTAAATCCTTATCAATGGAGTTGGAAAGCATTAGGTATAAGGCCAAAGCTTTGTAAATCTTGAGCCTGATTTTCTCCTCCCTATCTCTTTTACTTTGAGTTATTTGTTTGTGCTGTTATTCGTGTATTGAATTATTAAAATACCACTATTCACCAAAGTAAGTTATTAAGATGGATAATTGTAAGTTACATAAAAAAAGTTTTAAAAATTTTCTAAAGATATTAATTCACGCCCGCTCTTGATATCTTATACGGAACAAACAATCAGCAACTCATTGACCTTGTCGATATCTAATCTATTACAGCTTACTAGTAAGCTACTTTACTTAGGACACCGCAGCTTACTAATCAATGGATGCCTAGCTAGAAGCCCAGATTTCTTAGCTTCAACCAAGCATAAGCAACAAGATTACTTAAGATTGCTCTTCAATTAAGTTTATTTAATTGTCTAGCCTAACAAGCACAAGTCATCAAACATACAACTACATACCTCAATACCATTGGTCCATAGTTATCTAAGTCTCTTGATCTTTTAATCCTAAAGTAAGGTTTTGAATATTCTTAGCTAAGAAAGAATAGTTTAACTTTAATTCCCATTCACATTTACAAAAATGATGTTTGCATGAATTTCAATAATAATCTTATATAAATGAAATGCAATTAAGAAATTTGAAGGGAGATAAAATTACCAATAAAGTGTTAGCAAGAATAAGAATTGGGAGGAATGAAGGAAGACGAAAGAATATAATAAGTCATTATTTGAGGGGTAGTATTTCTATAATTGCATGATTAAAAGGAAAGGGTACATTGGTTGAGTTTTTGAGTATGTGGAACATTTATAAATATGCCTTTCACTTTTAAATGGCTATTTATTTGCAAAATTTCATTAGAATATGGATTTTTTGAGCTATCGTAACTAGATACTTAGATGATATGGTGATTATTCTACGGTAAAAAGCTAAGTAATAGTCATTTCAAAAATATTGGAATGTAAATAGAATCAATTGTCCCTCAATACCTCCATCAATAACCACCTCCTTAAACAAATTTGTTGTCTCATTTTCTACTAGTACAATAGTAATCTACATCACTCTAATCACAATAAGTGCACAATGGACTTAATTAGTGACTAACTTGAACACGATTAGCCACTTCACATAACATAATCCTACGTACATCAGAGGCAATTGGCGAATGGCTGTTGATAATCCACAGGCACAACACACATCTTATTACCATTCTTGTTAAAAATAAGGATGGGATTGTAACATAATCCTATACACGTAGAACTTAAAAATGGGTTTGGGTAGAGCAAATTACTTGATGTGATAAGATAGAACAAACATTAATATAATAAATTACAATGGAAATATAAAAGATATATAGATAAGAAATTCAAGCTTGATACAATGTGAAGTTTAGTCCATTCCCTAGTCTCCATTGTCACTAAATACCTTCTTAAGAGGGTTTTGTGAAGCTTTATTTATAGTCTTAGTCCTTAATGACCTGATGTACAAACTCAAGTTTAGTGCTTGTTTACATAAGAAGTAAACAAACATAAGTACTAGACCATATATCTCTAAAGTTTAGGCTGAATAAAAGTACAAGAGAGTGAATGAGATAAGGAAGATAATACAAAGATTTTTTTTCTTCAATTTGCTACCTAAAAGATGTCTTTATGAGATGCCATAAGAATCTACTTGTTGCCACATTTTTCCTTCATTCTTGCATCCTAGAGAACTGCTAATGGCTAGTTCGACAACACTTAGCTTGAACTTCTTGCTGGAATCGTTCAGACCACCTACTATTAATAGTTGTAAAAAAGGGTGTATATACGCGATAATGGTACTGAGTCTTATCATCCCTTATAAAGTATGTTTCAATCGCATCCTTATACCTTTATTGGCTAAGTTCCTCTTCATGATTTTCTCACGCATCCTAGTCTAAACCTAAAATATATATGCCTTATACGAGCTTTATGATATGTCGACATATATAGATGATATTTGCAATTCTAGTAAATGATGATTAATTTACATGAATGTTATATCATTAGATTAAAAAGGCAATCGTTAGAATTGATAATAGTTCATATCACGATCATGATTCATAAAAGTGATTGAATTTTCCTTTTTACTTTTGTATAATCCTAATATATTGATTATTTTCATTTTTTTCATCTTTAAATTGTCCAAACCTACTAATAATCCATTTTGGGCCTAGGCTCCTGAGGCCTAATCTATGTACTTCGGCCTCCTTAGGTACTCCAAAGCACCTTTCTAAATCGGAGAGTCCAATCTTGCCTAGTAAACTATTAAATCCCCCCTTTGCAATCTCAAACCTAGTTAGGCAACCAACTCAAGATTCCCCAAGCATCTTGCCATGTCTTGTCCACTTGTAAGCTAACACAACCTACTCGGGCTACCTTAAGCACCTCTTCACCTCGACCACCATGAGGTCCTCCAAAACCATGCTTAGTGTACTCTACCTCGACTTGATTCCTCAGGTTGGAGCAACCTCGACCCTCAAGCATGTGTAAAGTATTAAGTACGCAGCTAGGTTTCTACAATGCTTCTACCTTATACTCTCTCTCCTCATTAATTGCTTTTTGACATCCATGGTATGGCTAATATGGTGTGTAACCCTGGACATTTCAACCTCTTAGGTTTTAGACGTGACCACCAGTCTATCCAAGGTCGATAGAGCAATAAAGCCACTATGTCCTCCTTTCGACAATGCATCTCCCCTACAATAGCTACATACAACTAAACAATGGGACACTACATGTCCTCGATAGGTGAGCTCCTCATATAGGATAAGAAGCTAAAGGTATGGGGATCTTCTCTTTGACTCTGAACCTTCCTTACTCCCTAAGTACACTAAGCACATTAAACACTATCTCCAAACACTCCAAATGCTTTCTTTTTCTTTTTTATTCTCTCCTTACTAATTTAGGTATCGAAAGGCCCCTGTTGGTACCACTATAGAGGACTTTTTTGTAAGTCCTTTACCAAGTACGGCCAATGGACTACCTAAAGTAACCATCAACTTACAACTCGTGATATCAACTATCACTAAAACCCATCAAGTTGTTATCTCTCCATTAACCATGATGGTAATGGTTGTTAATTTCATAAATGTAAACTTTAAAATTGAAAAGCAAAGACTTATGTAATGTAATTTTGCAATAGTGAGTCACTTAAACTGTAAAAAGGAAAAAATAAAAAATAAAATAAAAACAAAAATAAATAGTTTTTAGTTAGATTACAAAGCACCTAATTAGACTTTATTAATACTTTGGCTATTGTAATCTAATAGCATTAACGCTAGTCTTCTATCGAGATGAACCGGATTCAAACCCCTTTCTATCAAGTTGTAATACAATTGGGAAAAAAAAAAAGAAAAGAAAAGAAAAAACATACCCTTAAAACACATTATTTTTAGGATGATAGACAAAGCGCTTTATGTAGACCTGATCAATTGAATTCTTCTTTTCTACCTAATTATTAATTCGCATAGCCAAAGTGGAACGTTATAGCCAGTGATAACAAAAACAATCATCCATGCGCTTGGAGAAATTAAGGCTTTAAAAGAAATAAGGCAAAGTTTGAGCATTATAATAAAAATAAAAAGTAAAAAAATTAAAATGTTCAAACTATTCCGAAATCATTCTCCTGTCCTATTTTTATTGTGTCATAGGCAACATTTTGGAATATAATGCACAAGCAATTCCCGATTCTAAGTATTTATAAATTAATCATATAATGAAGTAAATAATAAGTAAATCTCGGCTATTGATAGGCTATTTTAGGTCTAGTCCTTAAGGCCCAATACAAGCAAAGACATAAGCTCATTAGTGAGGCAAAGACCTGAGTGGCTTGCCGCATCGCTGAGCAGTTAGTATCAAGTTGCTTGAGCATCCTACAGCCCCCGAGCAACTTATCTCCACTTGAGCTGCTTAGCAACCTGATTGCTTCTACTCAAGTCACCCTAACACCTATTTACTGCTTGCTTGGCCACTATGAGCTCTATAGCCTTCCTCTAACCCTTTGGCGTGTGTTTGTCTAGCTAAGAACATCCTCTCCTTGACAAGTGCACTATAAAACACTAGCACATGGCTCAAAAACCAACGGATGCTCCCCTTCTAGAGTTCTCTTGCCTTTCGATCCTTCCTCTCTCCTCATTAATTGCCCCTCTGACATTCATGGTATGATTAACACACCAACAACCCCGTGAATGTCAACATCCCAAGTTTCAAACATGGCTGTCAACATGGTCATGGTTAACTAAGTTGAAAAGCTACCTTATTATCCCTGTGATGCATGTCTCCTACAGGCAAGCGATAAGTATGGACAAACCCTTGACTGACGTACATCTCTGGTAGGTAAGATCCTTGTCTTATTTCTAAAGGTATGGGGATTTCACTTTTTTGCTACTCTATAACCACATTCATACACACAACTGGCCGAGTACTCCTTCTAGTATTCAAAAGAGTGCTTGAAACGTCTCTCCTACATACTTCACTTTACTCTGCTTCTTCCTTGCTAACTTTAGTATTGGAGGCCCTCATGGATCAACCTACCAAAGGCTTCTTGTAAGTGATTGAGAGCAAGGAGCGTGTCCAGCATTTAAGCCCATTAGCACTCTCTCTAGCATCCAAGCCCATCAGCACCTTTTGAACTTGTTGATTACTCGCATCAACACTAGGGTACCTATCTTAATAGCATCCTTGGCATACCTATCTTACTAACACCTTTTATTGAAAGTGTGACATATAAAAAAATGACCCCATATTGGAACTCATATGTCGGACTACCTTCTCTTCTATTATACTTTTAATAGAGGTTAAATAGGTAGATAAGGGTCTACTTATCTATTATTCTTTTAAGGTAAGAACAATTTTAGTTCTTGAATTCATTTTGTGGTGCAAAACCCATCATAGCCAATAATTATTTAGTTGTACCATTTTAGGCTTTGCTTTAACCTAAATCTTTGATAGTGTCGAGCTTGATTATTTTTTGGTTTTTATTATTTTTCCTAAATTGATCAATATTAAAACTTACCTATTCAATATTAACCCTCGACTAAGATTTAAAAGAAATTAAGGCTTTTTAAAAGAATTTTGTAAACTCTTAGAGTTGCCACCCGACCGAAGTCGAAAAAAAAGAGTAGATGAGATTAAATCAACTAGGTGGATCAATTCAACCTAAACACTAGTTTACTTAAAAAAAGAAAAAACTGATTTTAAGAAAAAAGTTTTTGAAAATAAAAGATTTTGGATCCGGAAGCTATCCTATTAAACTCTAAACGGGTACCACTTTTACTTTCCAAATTTAAATTTACTTTTCAATAATGCCTTTTTAAAAGAAAACATCTAACCACATGTAAACAAATAATAACATCTAAAAATGATATTTGAATTATTATTTACAAAGATGGAAAAAAAAAACTTTTCATGTTTTAAGAAGTCTTATATTTGCATGTAAGTGTCTACATACCCATTATTTAGGATTAGATTTTCATAGTTTTTTTTACAAAACTTTAGGCATGTTGGTTCGTTTTAATCTTAAAAGATGGCTGAGTTTATGTTTTTACTTGGTTTAAGTTATTTAAGAAAATTTTCTAAAAGTATCCTAAATTTAGTTTTATTTTTGAAAATTCTAAGAAATGTCCTAATTTGAAAAAATTGATTTCATTTTTATTTCTAAAGGAGGTTTTTCTAGGTGATAAATTAACTTTATTATTTATTTATTTTTATTATATTATTTTTTCTTTTTTATTTTGACTAAGACATAAAAATAAATAAATTAGCCTTTTTCCCTTTTTTTTTTCTTTCTTTCTTTTTCCTTTCTATTTTTCTTTCTTCTTCTTTTTTTTCTCTTTTTTTTTCAATTTTTTTTAGGTTACATTTACAATATTTACAAATAAATTAAAAATATATATATTTACAATGCACAACCAAAATAGCAAAATAATAGACTCTAACTGGAGAACGGTTTGGATCGGACAACAACTGGACCACAAGTCTGGTCGTTGGTTATTGGATCCGGGTCAGCTGAAGAAAGGTCGAATTGAATCCGGGTCATGGATAGAGGCCAGCAGTAACGCAGGGAGGGTGGTTTGGAGTGATTTGTCAATTGGATAGAGTAGGTGAGAGCGGATTTGTGAGATTTTTATTGGTAATAAGGGCATTGGTGGTAATGCGGTGAAGTATGGTGGTTGATTAAGTGGGGTCGGCAATTGGTGGCTACAAGGTTGCACACGGTGGTGATAGCAGGGGTTACAAAAGTGGTGTAGTCAGAGCTTTACGATGGTGGTTTGGTTAGTGTGTGGGTGTGCAATAGGCATCGTGGGTATGCAATAAGCATCGTGGCTGCTATGGATGGTTGTTCGATGTTTAAGTACACATGTCAACGGAGTGATAGTGGGTAAGGGTGTATGACAATGGGTCACCAATGTTGGTTGTCACTATGGTATCGATGGGGTGACACACGAAAGGAGATTTGTTGGTTTGATATGTGTGTGGGCATTGGCTATGAGGAAAGGGGATGGTGTCGAGAGTGGTCGGTGGGTCTGCTAGGTTTAGGTACAGTTCATAAGTGATTGAGGAGATGGTTAGGGTTATGTGGATGGGTGTACAATGAGAGTAGGTCGCGTGAACGTGGGCTCGGCAAGTGGGGATATGTATGCTATTGAGTTGTAGCAAGAGATAGAGGTTCGGGTGAGAGTGCTACTATGTGTAAGGCGATTGCGATGCAGTAGAGAGAGATCATCGGTGATTCTAATTTACTGTTGGGCTGATGGGTGCTATAGAGTGTGCAAGGGATTATCGTGGCAATGGGGAGATGGTTAGAGTTTGCTGTCGAAGGTTGTAGTTGAGTGTCGAATGAGATTAGGATTGAGAAAAGGATAGGGGATAGCCTAGTGTTTGGTGTGTCACGTAAGAGAGAGGTGATCGGATGTGAGGTCTGTTGTTGTTGTTATTTGGCTATAGGTCTGATGAAGATGCGAAGAGGATGGTGGGTCGGAAATTAGTTGGTGAAGTTGAGGTTGAAATCAGGTTAGGGTGGCCTTGAGTGGTGTTATGTATGTGAAGCCTATTGGTTGTGGGTTTGCTATTGTGATTGTGAGTAATTAGTGTTGGGTAAGGGCTATGATACTGCAAATTAAGTCGACGAGGGGTTGGTTATTAGATGGTGTTGGGATGTCAGGTTACTAAGAGTAGTTGGGGTTTGATGGGGTTGTTGCATGGAGTTGGTCAAGAGATTGGTTTTTATCCTGGCTTTCATGCAAGAGGGAGTATGATGAAGATTGGGGTGCTGGGTTGGTATAAGGAAAAAATGGACATTGATGGGTAATTTCCAAATTTTCCTCTTTTTTCCTAGTTTTCAACCTTGATTTGAATGGGCAAATAAATGAATCTAACGTTGTTTATGGATTCAATTCATAGTAAGCTATGTGGGGTACGAGATTAAACCAAAAAATAATGTGCTTGCGTATGGAAATCGTGTGAAAAATCGCGTTAGAGTAAGGGGTATGGACTAGATGCATACGAAAAGGAAAGGAAGGAGGAGAACAAGATGCTAACATGGTACCATGTAGCCAAACCATTGCATGCCACGTGTCAGGCATTGACATGTAGCCTAATGGCCCCTTGCTACATATGCTTTTGTTGTGAAAAAAGAAAAAAGGCCTAAAGTATTTGGCAAGAAATTTGAACTTAAGACCTTTAGCTTCACTGAAAAGTTAAGTCAATATGTAGTACCGATAAGTTGTTGGCCCATGTCTTATCCAAATTATATATATGGATTAGGTCGACTTAGACTAAATACAAATCTAAACCTAAGCTCAAAATCCCTCTTGTTATTTTTTTTATCTAAAACCTAAAAAATTTTCTATTCTATTTCAAATTATCTAAATCTTTTTTAAAATTTTCTAATTTTTTTTTATTTTCCCTAAATTTTCTATTTTTTTTTTATTTTTTGTAAACTTTTCATTTTTTTTGCTTTTATCCAAAATTTTCTATTTTTTCTATTTTTTTTTTGTAAATTTTATATCTTTTGTAATTATTTTTAATTTTTTGTGCTTTTTTTCTCTCTAAATTAAGACCCTTTATCCTATTCTAAAAAAGAAAAAAAAAACATAATTACAGGAGGATAAAAATAAAGTGTTTACAGGTAGATCTTGATCTTCATCCTCCTCAATGAAGTAGGGAAGGTGAAAGGTGGAATACAACCTTATATCCTTGCATTCACTTAATCTAAATCTAATCAAAATAATTACATTAATTGAATTTATACAAAGCTTGGAGTCAACTTGGATGTATCTTAAAACTATGTTTGTTTTGAGGGAATTGAGAAGGAATGATTTAGGAGGGAAAGAATCAGAAGACAAAAATTTTTTATTTCACCGTTTGATTTAAAAGAGAATGTAAGAGGGTCAGGAAATTGGAGAGTAATCTTTCCCTAAACCCTACTCAAAATTGTTCCTCTCAATGTTGGACGGAAACAGAATGGAAAAGGGGTAAAGTGCTAACAATGACCCATTTGTCCCTATTGACACATCTTTTGTTACTTTTATATTTACAAAACAAAAATCATCCCTTTCCCCATTAGTATATATATTTATGTAATATACACACACAGATATATAATGTACATATATATTGTTAGATATATTTGTATATAACATATAATACCAAAAAGTGAAATAGAGGATGAAAGAATCTATTTATTTAATATAATTACCTTTTATGAATATATTGGTAAATTTGATCTATACTTATTTTTTCTTTATTAATAATTAATATTTTTTCTATTTTCTTTCCTTCTATTATCCAAACACTTTGGAAGGAATTAATTCTCTCTATAATTTATTCCCTCCATATTCTTTCTTCTCAATATTTTTCCTTCCAGATTCCTACCCTCTTGTTTGTGTACCCTCTTGTTTGTGTAAGAGACAAGGAATGAAAGATGGCTGCCGTAGTGTTGTGCGCTCAAACAACTGTTGCGTTTCCTACCTATTAGTAGTGAATTTAGTCAAGCTTGAAAGACGGTAGTGTTGGAGATTAAGCTTATATTTAAAAAAATTATAATAAAATTCATATCCAGCTATTTAATGAAGCAAATTTTAGCTCTTGACCGGAAGTCTTTAGATACTCACCAAAGATACGAAGTTAAGCCTGCAAATTTCTAGCAACAACATATATTTATTTGGATAGTTTTCATATCCCCTCGTTTTACATATCTGTGTTTCTTCTTTTTTAGTTTTTTCTTATTTAAATTTTCTCTCTTTCCACATCATATGTGTCTATTATGTGTTTAATAAAATTTCAATTTAATTAGCCTTTACGTAGTTGGATGATATTATAATAATGAGGGAATTACAGCAAAAATGTACAAAATCTTGGATTATATAGCTAAAAAAATATATATGGATACACTGAGTAAGAATTGCATGAGAATTAGGACATAGGGTTGTTTATCAAGCCAAACCAAGCAGAATTATGTACTAGACCGAGCCGAACTGAACAACAAAATGCAATTGTTTTATGTTTTGATTTGGTTTCAAAGATGGTCTAAATGGTTCCTGATTCAATTTGGAGAGTCGAACCAACTGATTTATTTGAACTTGAACCACACCACTTCTTATGAGAAGAATAAAAAAATAAATAATAATTCTTAGCTTTAAACTCTACCAACATTCGAGTTTAGCTTTATTTATCTTTCTTTTTTGTCGTCTCTCATTTCACTCTCATCTTCCATAGTCCACTCTTTTTCCTTCACATCATCTCCTATCTCTAAAGACTTATGTGTTTTCACTATAGACTAAAATGTAATGTCACCGTGATATGATGTTATGTGACTCTAATTGTGGAAAATTCAGATAACTATTAGTATTGTCAACTACAACATGGTGCTTTAAAAGGTAGTATAAACTGAACCGAACCGAATCAAATTAAACAAAATTACAATTTAATTCATTAAGAATTTAAACCAAATGATTTTCAATGCAACCTAATTTGGTTTAGCTTTTAAATAAAACTGAACCAAACCATAAATACCCTTATTAGAATATGACCAGGCATTTATTTTCTAGCTTGAATCCCTTAAAAATACAACTTTTGCCTACACATGTGATATTTATTGGACGTCATAAACTAAAATTAAGGGACAACAGATAGTTTGTCTATTCCATAGTCGGCTCCATTTTTTGGAAAATTCCACGTTGACTTTAATTCTGCATTACAGAATCCCATTTTATTCAGTTAGATTCAAAGAAGTCATTCGTTCTACCATATCATAATTTTTAAGTTTTAAGAAGCACTTCTATCTTACATATTTCTTAAGTTTATGATGGTGGGAAGCTTCGTTCTCTACAATTATATTTTCTTCACTAATCACAATTTCTAAAAACACAATTTGATGAAAAGAAAAAAGAAAAAGAAAAAGAAAAAACATAGTCAGGGAGATATAGATTAAGTCTAATGATCAAAATTTTTGCACTGAACTTTTATAAAAAAATGTGAAGAACAGTTATAAATAGTATTTGTTATGCTCTCAAAGGGGAAATTCTTTATGACCAGCTAGCTCAAGTTCTTTTAAGGCATCTAAATGTGTTGTACTTACCAAATTCATCCTAGCAAATCTTTTATAAATAAGGGTATCTTAGTAGCTCACTCAAACCAAACCCCCCTGCCTCTTTTGTCACATCGTCTCTCTTTGCCCATTTTCTTCTTTTTTTTTTCTTTCTTTCCTCTCCTCACGACTTCAAACCATTTCTTCCGAACTTTCTCAACGAAGCATCAAAATGTAAGTCTTGAAATAGGATGTTCCAAATTTTATACATAAAATTTAAGATGATGGTGTAAATTATTTGATCGGATTCAAATTTTATGAAGAAGTTAAGAATATTAATGAATTGATCCCAAGAGTTTAGATTTAGGAAAATAAAATAATAAAATATCATATTATTAAGTTATACATATATTACCCATTATTTATCGAAAACACGTAAAACGAGTTTCGATAATTAATAAATTGTTAAAGATAAAATATGTACATACTAAAAATTATAAAATAACTTAAATAACATTTAGGAGTATTTATTTATACTATATATATTTAAGTATATGTAAAAATACTCAAAATTACTTAAAATACCTAATATATACTAAAATAATACTAAATAAATTAAAGAAAATTAATAAAAATTAAGAAAAATATGTGTTACTTGAAGAAAAATCTAGAAATGAGGTGTGGTAACTAAGGGATTAATTTGGTAATATTTGAATTGGATTAGGACACCAAAGTAGGAAAAAGTAAAAAGAAAAGAGACACTTGGCACTAAGGAAATTCAAGAAACTACTCACTCACCCTATAAATTTAAGAACACTCATCTGAAATTCATTTGAATTAGTTGGGATTTGGTAAAAAAATATATAGAGAAGTCAAAGAGAGAGAAATAGCTACTTTAAGAAAAATAGACAAAAAAATAGGTTCAAATATGGCTAAAATAGAGAACCCATGTCAAACCCAAACTTGGGAATAACTAAGATCACCACCTTACAATAACCACCATGCTTGGTTGAGCCGACAACCATAGGGTGGTTGTAAGTTAATTTTTCAGGTTAGTTCAATTTGTAATCCAATTTTATCAAATTTACTAAAAATACCAAATTTTTGTGGAAAATTACAAAAATCGGTATTCTAGAATTTTTTTTTACATAGTTTTAGGGAAAAAATATTATTTTAATGAAATTAAGTTCCAGAATATATAACTTTTAAGAAATTACTAAACTCAAACTAATTTTCGCTTTTATTTTCAAACACCTTATTAATGTAGTTTTAAACCCAAAATTTTTTTGTATATTGCTTAGGATGTATGTTAAATTATCTTGAAGAGTTTTTCTGAAAATCATTTTCCATATTTTTATCAAATTTTAAGGCCTTAAAATCTTAATAAAATACATATTTCTTAAGTTTATTTAGTGATTTATTAATAAATTGATGTAGATTCTGATTTAAGGTATATTTTGATGTTTTGAAATGTTAAACAATGTTAAGAAATGGAACTTTTAGTGTTAGGAGCATTGGATTTGATTATTATAGGTTTAGTATGGTTAAATGTGTAATATGTAAATTAGAGAGATAAATGAAGAAGGGTTTGTTGATGTAAATTAAGGTGATCATTAGGTTATTGAGAATACTATGATGTTGGTTTATGACTAAAATTCTAGGAATTGTGCTAAAAATATAGAATACCCTCGAATGAGGAGCAAATTTAGAAGTTGGATTAGGAGCAAGGTATATAAGATGAATTAGAATACTGATTAGGAGTTAAATAAGAGACTTAGTGTACCTAAAACATAGTTAGTTAAACTTTACTAAATGGATCAAGGTGAGTTTCTAAAGTTTATGCATAAAAATTGTAATTAGAAGTTGAATTAAAGCCTAATTCAGGAACTGATTCAGAAGTTGAACCAAATATTAGCGTAGGATGAGCTCAATTATGAGCAACATAAAACTTAAATAATAGAGTAAAATTATAATTTCAAACTAAAGAAAATAATTTGGAGCTTATACGTAATGTGTATAAATATTAAATACTAAAATGCTATCTTTATTATAGGAACGAGTAGTAACATTGCAACTCACATCATACCCTAGTGAGCAAGTGGGAGACTCCAGATAAGTTTAAGATCAATATATTACTGTATTTTGAGGTATTGTTTTATAGTACTTAGAAGCTTTTGATTGTATTCAATTGTGCTTATAAGTTGCTTACTTGTACCATTATGGTTTGCAATTGTTTGCATTGTATGAACCCATTTGCTTACCTAAAAAATGCACTTAATAAAACTTGACCTAAGAATATAGCCAGGCATGCATTATAACCCATTAGAGGCCAATTAGGATTCTTTGACCAAATACCGATACTTTTAAAAGGGATAGCATTATAGCATAATAGTTCATTTTTCATCCTTAGTCAAATTAAGTAATAGTACAGGAGGTTGCGGTAAGGATAAGGGTGATTGTTTGAAAAATAGTCACAAGAGGAGGTATATCTTTATTACATAAACCTGAGTTTGGTCATAAGCTGTTGCATTTATATTGAAACTCCTTAAACCCAAATTAAAGTAGGTAAAATTTCTCTAATTTCACAACAGATCGGATAATGTTATGTGATGGCATTTATGTGTTGCATTTCATTTAATTAATTGTTTGATAACCTTACGTGTCATTGTTATATAGTCTTATGTTTTCGTCCCTATTTATTAAGCTATTGATTGCTCATATTCTTATAGATCTTCTTGTAGGTGTTGACTAAAATGTTGTGTGATAATTATCTAGAGTTTAGTAATTTTGGAGATTTCAGGAGTGTGAGGACTTAAACTGAAAGAACTACAGGACTTTTGAGAGATTTGTTATTAAACTCTTGGTTATGTAAATCTAATTGTATAAATATTTCTTATCCTAAACTACTATAATGTGTAAATATCTCTTAAGATATTAGAGTCAATATATATATATATATATATGTTTTAATTCTTTATATGTAATTTTATTACTATTTTTGTATAAACTATTTACTTCAAAGCAGATAATCATAGATACGTTATCTAAATCATACCTACGATAGTGGCTATGAGGTTAATTACTATCTTAGATTAGTTTATATAGTAGGACTGTTACAACACTACTGCTTCGGGGATTAATAGTTCTTAGTTGGTATTAGAATGTGGTTTTAGTAAACTCACTTTAGAGCATCATAATTAAAAGAAGTAGATATTGTAAGAATACAATGAGAGTGGGTAGTATTAAGTGAGCAATAAAAGATTATGCTTTCAATTATAAAGTAAAAGTAATTATAATATTTAGTGTATCAAATGCTAATTGATTTTAAATCTAACTATAGGGTTATAGGGGTGAATTAATAGTTAATTGGTTATAGTTTCAATGGAATTGAGAAGAGTCTCATATCCAGTACCGGGTTAAGATGTAGTGATTGTTGTTAGAAAGGGCTAATTGGGACATGTTTAGAACTGTAGATTAGATTATTGATAAGTTTATTGATGGAATATCCTGTACTTGGCAAGATTGGTAGGCATTAATGGAGACTGATCCAGGACCCTAACATATTAGGTATATTGTGATAGTAGGTTTTAAGCAGAGATGGTTAAATAGGGAAGGAATAATGGGTTTAATGATGCCATTAAGATAATTTCCAACAAGATTAGAAGAAGAGAGACCCTATCTTGCTAGTGTTACTCATATTCCTGTTGCTGTACCTTATATTCCTAGATGTTATCCTCCAGGAGTCATTGATTTGTTTCCATGCTTTCATGAACCAACTGGAGCAGGTATAGAGATACTTTTAGCACCAAATGAACCATACCCTAAACTTATGATGTTTAAACCATCACAAGAAAACCAATGAATTTTAGGACCTCAAGGTGAATCTCAATCAGACATATAGAGTAATCATCAATTAGATGAGGCTAATGTAGAGGGGCATAAAAAAAAAAGAGAAACTAAAAGAAGAAAAACCTAAGGAAGATAAGCAGGAAGTAGATATTGAGGGTGATTCTAGCGTGGACATACATACTATAGTAATGTAAGCCATAGCTCATGCTGAAATGGGTGGGGTAGTAGGTGATGGTGTAGGTGAGTAGTTAGAAGCAGATCCAATATAAGATGTAAATGTAGAGCATGAGGTAATAGTTAATGACGACGTTGATGAGTCTGATGATAATAAAGTACATGAAGTAATTACAATTCCTGATAATCTTGAGTTAGTATCAATAAGCTTTGAATCTACAAGTGGAGAGGAGGATAATATAGTAGGTGGGCATGTGGAATGGATTCCTTTTGACCAAGTGGCTACAACAGATAGTTTTGATGATGAGTAGTTTTAGATGGCTAACTTTGTTTTGCCAGATCCTCAATGATAATCCTATTGCATTTTTTTACAGAATCTAATGTATATTTTGATCTTTTGATATATTTCTAATATTTTCATGTATTTTGTAGCCTTTAAATCATGTATAGGTGTTGTAATAATCATGTAATCAAATCAAGTGTATTTGAGTGACTTGTAATGTATATCTTTTATAATGTATAGTTGTAAATATTAAGTCTGTACATGTTAATGTAAATAGTGATGTACATAAGTTGTAAATCTTATGTGTATAATCAAAAGTTTACCGAGTTGTAAGCTTTGTTTTCTGGAGACGTAAGTGAATGAGATTATGTAAAGCAAGTATCAAGAGAATAGTGGAAGTTACGTATATTTTGTATGTTAATTGGAATACTATCATTATTATTTTGTATAAATATAAGTCATAAGGATTCGGCAATTCATGAAATATTTACAGGAATTAGATATTCGATGACTTATGAGTAGATATATGTATAGGTTTTGTAAGTTATAAATATCAAGCAAATAATGGCTGAAACTGGAAGTGAATGTTGAAAAATTAGGACCCTCCACCATGAGCTCCATCACCACCAAGGGAACAACTTAGGCAGCATATACCTTAACCACCATAGGAAGCTATTCCCATTGGATAGATGCTTGCTAGTACGCATACAATGATAAGATAGCAGAGAATGTTGATTCAGTGTCTTGTTACTAGTGGTAATGTAAGTAACAGGAGACCTCAGGAGCTTAAACAAAGAACAGAACGACCTCAGGATAGAAACAAGCTTCATGAGTTTATAAAGGCAAATTGGTACTTTGAAGGTAAAACGGGTAAACTAGCCCTAATTGGAGATTGGTTGGCTTAAGTTGAAAGGAGTTTTGAGGCTTTTAGAATTCCAGAGTTATAAAAGCTGGCATATGGTACTTTTAAGTTAAAATTGGCTGCTTGAGTCTAGTGGGACTCAAGAGTAAGACAATTAGGAGATAATATCACCTGTTAAATGTTTAAAGAAGAATTTAAGGAATATTTTCCTCATAGTGTTTAGAACAAGATGGTACGAGATTTGTTTGAGCTAAAGAAGGAGAGTATGAGTGTTGCTTAATATGAAACTGAGTTTAATAGATTATTGTAATATGCACCCACTTCTTATCAAGATAACCCTAAGCTAAAGAAGGATTCATTTCTCATTAGATTTGATCCTATTATGTATTATAAGTTGGAGGACTATGGTTTCACTACTTATAATAAAGTGGTGGATAAGGTGCGACAATTAGAAAATAATCATTTAAGGATAAAGGCACTATGGAACCAAAAGGTTAGCAAAGGTTTTCGACCAAGTTCATCGTTCAAGAGATTATACCGAGGTGTTATTAGTAATTCTAAGTAGAAAAGGAAGAAGCCACCAACTTTAGCTAATAGCCATGTACAATTAGTACCTGGTCTAAATTTCTATGTTAAGGACAACAATATCAAATACTGGAAATGTGGAGCAAATCATTTCCCTAGCATTGTGCTTAACTTAAGGGAAGGTGTTTTATATATGGTAACCAGAACTATGTGTTGGCTTGTCCTAGAATGAAATTAGTGAAATGTAACAAATGTGGTATGAATGGGCATTTCTCTAAGTTTTGTTTGTAGTTTAGATAAGCAACTAGAAAAATCGGAGGCTCTAGTAACACAATTGCACCTACTCGTGTTTTTGCTATAGAAGATGTAGAAAATGAAGATGATGAAGATTTTGCTACTTGGATGGAGGAGCATTATTACGATGATATCGAGGAAATTATGGGAGCTAAAGAGAAAACCGATGAAGGACTTGTAATAAATACATAATCAAATTATTTATTTTGATAATAAATAAAATGTAAGTTAAATTTAGCTACTTAGATCCTAAGATTTATAAATGCAAATCTAGTTAACAATCATAGTATTAGTATATTCTAAGAGATGTACTTATAAATGGACAACTCGCATTTGCATTATTTGATAATGGTGCATCTCATTCTTTCACTAATCTGAAGTTTGTGAATGATAAGAGGATTGGTGTAATTAAAATTAATACGACTTATAGAGTTAGAACATCTACTTGGGAGAAAATAGCGACTCGAGAAGTTGTTGATAATGGTCAAATTAAAATTTAGGAGAAAGAGTACTCTATTAGTCTTGTAATATTACCTTTACAAAGTTATGATGTAACTATAGGAATAAATTGGTTATCCAAGTATAAGGTGAATATGGAATGTAGTACTAAAACCATCATTCTAAATGATGGAGAAGTAGTGCTTTAAAGGAAAGTAAGTAAAGGTAAGATGAAGTTAGCTATTATTGAGGTATGTGATGAAATGACTAGAACAAAGGTAGAAGAGAACGATTGGAAGTTTTGTTGGGTATTTGTTGTTGAAGTAAAGAAAAAGGTACCTAAAGTAACAGATATACCGATAATATGTGAGTTTTTGGATGTGTTTCCAAATGATTTACCAAGTCTAACTCCACGTTGATAGTTAGACTTTTCCCTAGATATCTTATTTTTTCCCTATTGTAATTCGATATTTTTAGAATAAAAGAAAAAGGGGTCCTAATTTGAAAAATAAAAAAATTTGAAAAATGATATAAAGACAAAAAAATAGAAAATTTTTAGAAAAAGAAAAGAAATTTAAAAAGATTAATCAGATTGAGTTATTGTTATTGTTTTAAATGGATTTAATATAATTACGACTAAATAATTGTTAAAAAACACAAATCTAAAACGATAATATTAAATCCATTAAGATAAAGATTTAGACAAACTCAAATCTAGATTGGTCTTTATCAGTTTAGATTTGAAGTAATTCAAGAGATTCGTTTTCAAGTTGTATAAATAGTGAAGAGCAGTTGGAGATAGAGGAGCCATCATAAAAAAAAAAAGAAGAAAAGAAAAGAAAAACACACGTGCATACATACATACACTTCGTCGAATTGTTTTCTCTACTACTCTCCAATTACCCTCCTTCTCTTGCATAAACCCAACAATCTTAACCAACTGTGTATAGCAGAGTTGCATTCACGCACATAGACTACAATCTACACTCATTCTTGATGCATAACAATAGTCCTCTTTCTTCATCCTCAATCTACTACACAGAGACCTATAACCAACAAGAACATACCTGACACCATAGACCTCAACCCAACGACACTACCTTCATCTTCACTGAGCCCACACTCAAACACTGTTCATCTCTTACCATCATTATTGTGAACCAGCCAAACATCTTCACTGCGATAGCCATTGGTCTAAATACAGTAAAGCATTACTCTTAACTGACAACCATCAACCTCTAATCACTCTCTCTTACCCTATAGATAGCAACGAATCCATGTACACAAACCTTGACCAAAACTAAAACAATAGTAGCAATACCACAACAACCCCTTTCTTTACCTTGAATGACATCTAGTATATTCTCTATTGCCAACGCATATATGTTGCAACACATTGACTCACAAACATGACACAGTAGCTTGCCGCATGACCAACAGCAGAACCCCCAACCTTCTCTCAATCCAACTGCTCCATGCCTACTGTATAACTCTTCACCACTTCAACCTAAACACCTCTAAACCATCGCCAATCACCACTGCATAGGTTTTATCCCTACTAATCCCAATAAAAACATCATCAAAACTCTTTTTCCCGCTCGATTTAGTGATTAAAAGCCTCCATTGGAAGTTGTTTTCATCATTACTTTGGTGATTGGAATTGACTCGACTTAGACTCATTTTAATCAATCTAAATCCAACCCAGTCCGCATCGTGCCCTGCTCTTAGACCACCTTTCTCATCTTAAGTCTAACTTAGTTTTTTTTTTTATTATTATTATTTATTTCCTGTTGTTGTTATTTATTCATTTATTTATTTATAGTTGTTTTGTTACAAGTTCAAAAAAGATGTAAAAAAATAAATGAATAAAGAAAAATAAAAAATTTTATCACTTAGTTGTTTTAAAAAAAAATTAACTTGGGATTTTTTAAAAATTAGGTTTTTAGGGTTTTTTAAAATTGTGAATAAAAATTAGGATTTTAGGGATTTTTCTTAATAAAAATAAAGTAATTAATAAAAATGTAAATATAGCTTAATTGTTTTTTAAAAAGAACCAACACATTAAAATTTTCGAAATAAACTACAAACGTTTGATCTTAATTAATGGATATGTAGGTATCTTTGGATTGACGTAAAATTTATAAAAACTTTAGTTTTCGTTTTTTTTTTTTTTTTGTAAATTATAGCTTGAATTAATTATTTTTGTAAGATAAATGTAATTTAACTTATCTACTAATGAGTGGATTTTTTTCAAATATTAAAATGGGTAATTAGTAATTTTGGAAAATTAATAATGGTACTCGTTAAGGTTTAATAGGTAACCCCCGAATTCGGAAATCTATAGCTTTTTTTTTCTCTTATCAATTTAAAATTGAAAATCGGTAGCTAAGTTACAATTAATCTACCAAATTAATTACAATTTATCTCTTTTCTCGACTCTTATTAGGTGGCAACTCCAAAAGATTTTCAACTTAAAATTAAAAAAGAAATTGGAATTTTCTATTTTCTCTAATTAAGAATTAATATTAAATGGGTTAGAGTTTGATATTACTTGGAAAATGGGAAATGAAATTGAAATAAGAAACAAAAAAATTAAGCTCAACATTTACCATCAAGTTAGTCCTTGGAACTAAGCATATTTCTAAAGCTCCATATCAAATGTCGCCTATGGAACTTCAAGAGCTAAAGAAATAAGTTCAGGAGTTATTAGATAAAGGGTTAACTCGTCTGAGTGTTTTACCATAGGGAGCACCTGTGTTATTTGTAAAGAAGATAGAGAGTATTATGAGGTTGTGTATATACTACTAGGAAATAAATAAGGTTATTGTTAAAAATAAGTATCCATTAACACACATTGATGATTTGTTTGATCAATTGTAAGGTGCAATTGTGTTTTCTTGAATTGATTTAAGATAAATGTATCATCAACTACGAGTTAAATCGAAGGATGTACCTAAAACTATATTTAGGACTCGATATGGTCATTATGAAATTTTGGTGATGCCTTTTGGCTTAACTAATACACCGACTGTATTCATAAACTTAATGAATCTTATATATTAACCATATTTGGACAATTTTTTTGTGGTGTTTATTGATGATATTTTGATTTATTAGAAAACTAAATAGGACCATATAGAGCATTTGCGGTTGGCCTTGCAGAAGTTAAGAGAAAATAAGTTATATGTTAAATTGAGTAAATGTGATTTTTTGTTAGATAAGATTTCCTTTCTAGGTCACATTGTATTTGGTGAATGAATTTATAGACACTGAAAAAAGGTAAAAGCAGTAATGGAATGAAATCAACTGACAATTGTATCGAAGTGAGAAGTTTTCTAGGCATAGCTGGATACTATCGATGATTTATAAAGGTTTTCTCTAAGATTATAAGACAGTTAACTTGATTGACTCAAAAGGATGTCAAATTCGAGTGGAGTAAGGAACACAAGTAAAGTTTCTAAGAATTGAAGAAGCAACTTGTTGTGACACCAGTATTAACACTAACCGATCCGAATACGCCGTATAATGTATATAGTGATGCTTCTCGGAACGAATTAAGTTGTATATACATGCAAGATGGAAAAGTTATTACGTATGCATCAAAATAGTTGAGGTCTCACAAAAGGAACTATCTAACTCATGATTTAACTTGCAGCTGCGGTATTCACTTTAAAAATTTAGAGACATTACCTATATGCATAGCAATGTGAAATATATATTAATCACAAGAGTTTAAAGTATTTCTTTACCTAAAAGGAGTTAAATTTAAGACAAAGGTGATGATTGGAGTTAATTAAAGATTATGATCTAAACATGAATTATCATCCTGGAATAGCTAATCTTACGATTGATGCTCTAAGTCGAAAGAACTATTAACAAGTTGCATTACTGTTAACTTCCTAACGCGAGTTGGTACGAGAACTTGAAAAGCTGGAAATTGAGTTTGATTAGTGTGAACCTAATAGTCAATTGATGAATTTGGTTATACAACCTACTCTATTAGAGAGAAATAAGCAACAACAAGAAGAGGATAAGGACAAAAAAGGAAATGAAAAAAAACCTAAATAAATGGAATGTTTCTTATTTCAAGATGGATGAAAGAGATATATTAAGATTTAAGGGAAGAATATGCGTACCACAAACCTTGACATAAAGAAGGAAATTTTAGATGAAGAGCACATTACCGATTATCAAAATACATCTAGGAGGAATGAGTTATACAATATATCCAAGAGGGAATAAAATGTACCATGATTTAAAGAGATGTTGCATAGTATGTGGCAGAATGTACTATGTGTCAATAAGTTAAAGTAAAACATCAAAGACTAATTAGTCCATTGCAACCTTTGGAAATATTAAAATGAAAATGGGATAATATTATAATGGATTTCATAGTAACACTTCCTAGGACCAAGCAGGTTATGACTCGATCTGGGTGATCGTTGACAGATTAACAAAGAGTGCACATTTCTTGCCTTACCGGATGAGAGATTAAATGGAAAAGATAGCTATATTGTATATTCGAGAGATAGTAAGATTAGATGATATACCTGAAAGCATTGTTTCTAATTGGGATAGCCAATTTGTATCCAAATTTTGGGAAAGTTTACATAAAGCTTTAGGTACAAAGTTACAATTTGGTACAACTTATCATTCGTAGATAGATGGGTAATTTGAGTAAACAATTCAGACTTTAAAAGATATGTTGCGAGTTTGTGTATTGGATTTTAATGGTCATTGGGATAAATATTTGCCATTAATAGAGTTTGCTTTTAATAATAATTACCAAGCAACTCTATAGATGGGACCTTATGAAGTATTATATGGAATAAAGTGTAGATCATCACTGTATTAGGATCATGAAGGGTACTCAATAATTGGACCTTATATGATTAATCAAATAAGTGAAAAAGTTAAGATTATACGGCAACGAATGAAAGAAGCTCAAGATTGTTATAAGAGTTGGGCAAAGTTGAGAAGAAGATCGTTAGAGTTTGAGCTCTGGGATTATGTTTATGTTAAGATAAGTTCATTCAAGAGACTTAGACGATTTGGTTCAAAAGGAAAGTTAAGTCTTCGGTATATTGGTCCATTTGTAATACTATAGAAAGTGGGTAATGTGTCTTATGGAATAGCCTTACCCTCGAGTTTATCGGGCTATTATGATGTATTTCATGTCTCGATGTTAAGGAAGTTTGTTAAGAATTTGAATGCAGTGGTGGATATAAAGCTAGTATAGTTAAATAAGAACTTCAAAGTTGTGAAGCAACCTATAAAGATATTAGATAATTGAGTTTAGAAGTTAAAGAATCGAGATATGTAGTATGGGAATATACAATGGGGTGAAGCTCTAAACTTAAAAGCCACTTGGGAGCCAAAAGCAATAATGATGAAACAATATTCGTGGCTTTTTTTATTTTAGGTTAGTAAAATAATCTAAGTTATAACTTTGGTTAATTAAATAAAATGTTGATATACAAAAGTTTTGAGGACAAAATTTTTTTTGAAAAGGGATGGAAATGCAAGCCCCGCAATTAGATGTTTTAGAAACAATATGTAAAATTTAGGGCAATCATGTAGATTGTCTAATCGAGCACTAATTTTACTATGAAGTTAAGAATATTAGTAAAAGTGACCTCAAGAGTTTGATTTGGGAAAATAAAATAATAAAATATTATATTATTAAGTTATACGTATATTAGTTGTTATTTATCGGAAATGCGTAAAATATACTCCGATAATTAACTAATCACTAGAGATAAAATATATGCATAATAAAAATCATAAAATAATTTAAATAATATTTAAGGACATTTATTTGTACTATATATGTATTTATATGTAAGTAAAAATACTCAAAATTACTTAAAATACCTAATATATACAAAAGTAATACTAAATAAATTAAATATAATTAATAAAAATTAAGAAAAATATGTGTTACTTGAGAAAAAATCTAGAAAATAGGTGTGCCAATGAAGGGATAAATTTGATAATATTTGAATAGGATTAGGACACCTAAGAAGGGAAAAGTAAAAGGAAAATGGACACTTGGCACTAAGAAAATTCAAGAAACTATAAACCTACACTATAAATTTAAGAAAACCCATCCAAAATTCATTTTAGTAAGTTGGTATTCAGCAAAAAAAATATAGAGAGGTCAAAGAGAGAAGGAAATAACTATTTTTAGAAAAATAGATTAAAAAATAGGTTTAAATAGGGCTAAAATAGAGAACCCACATTAGAGCTACACTTGGGAAACAACCAAGANTTGGATAGATTTTCTTAAAAATATGTGTTACTTGAGAAAAAATCTAGAAAATAGGTGTGCCAATGAAGGGATAAATTTGATAATATTTGAATAGGATTAGGACACCTAAGAAGGGAAAAGTAAAAGGAAAATGGACACTTGGCACTAAGAAAATTCAAGAAACTATAAACCTACACTATAAATTTAAGAAAACCCATCCAAAATTCATTTTAGTAAGTTGGTATTCAGCAAAAAAAATATAGAGAGGTCAAAGAGAGAAGGAAATAACTATTTTTAGAAAAATAGATTAAAAAATAGGTTTAAATAGGGCTAAAATAGAGAACCCACATTAGAGCTACACTTGGGAAACAACCAAGACTACTACCCTACAGTAACCACCATGCTTGGTTGGGTTGACAACCATAGGGTGGCTGGAGGTAGCTGTAAGTTGATTTTTCGATTGAGTCCAATTTGTAGTCCGATTTTGTCAAATTCACTAAAAATACCGAATCTTCGTGGAAAATTAAAAATATTAGCATTTTGAAATATTTTTGTTTATAGTTTTAGGAATAAAAATGTTATTTTGATGAAATTAAGTTCTAGAATATATAGCTCTTAAGAAATCATCAAACTTGAACTAATTTTTGCTTTTGTTTTCAAACACCTTATTAATGTAGTTTTGAATCCAAAATTTTTTTGTATACTGGTTATGATGTATGTTAAATTGTCATGAAGAATTTTTCTTGAAAATCATTTTCCATATTTTTATCTAATTTTAAGGCCCTAAAATCTTAATAAAATACAAATTTCTGAAGTTTATCTAGCAATTTATTAATAAATTGAGGTAGATTCTAATTTAAGGTGTATTTTAATATTTTGAAATGTTAAAGGATGTTGAGAAATGGAACTTTTAGTGTTAGGAGCATTGGATTTGATTGATGTAGGTTTAGTATGGTTAAATGTGTAATATGTGAATCAGGGAGATAAATGAAGAAGGGCATATTGATGTAAATTAAGGTAATCGTTAGGTTATTGAGAATACTATAATGCTAGTTTGTGAGTAAAATTCTATGAATTGTACTAAAAATATATAATACTCTCGAATCAGGAGAAAATTCAGAAGCTGGGTCAAGAGCAGGGTATATAGGATGAACTAAAATATTGATTAAAAACTAAATAGGATACTTAGTGTGCCTAAAACATAGTTAGTTGAACTTCACATAATGGATCAAGGTGAGCTGCTAAAGTTTACGTATAAAAATTGTACTTAGAAGTTGAATTGGAGCCTAATTCAGGAACTAATTTAAAAGTTGAATCAAAGACTAGCTTAAGATAAGCTTGATTATAAGCAACATAATATTTGGATAACTAAGTAAAATTATAATTTTAAACTAGAGAAAACAATTTGGAGCTTATACGTAATAAGTATAAACACTAAAATGTTATCTCTATTATAAGAATGAGTGGTAACGTTGCAACTCACATCATACCCTATTTAAGTAAGTGAGAGACTCTAGGTAAGTTTGTGATCAATACATTACTGTATTTTGGGATATTGTTTTATAGTATGTGGAGGCTTAGGATTGTATCTGATTGTGCTTATACATTGCTTACTTGTGTATCTTTAAAGTTGATTGACACTATTAGTTTACCGTTACGATTTGCAATTGTTTGTACTGTGTGAACCTGTCCGCTTACCTTGAAAGTGGACTTAATAAAATTTGACCTAAAAATGTAGCTGGGTATGCGTTGCAACCCATTGGGGGTCAATTAGGATTCTTCGATCAAATACCGACACTTTCGAAAAGGAAAGCACTGTAGCATAATGGTCCCTTCTTTACCTTGAGTTGAGCAAAGTGACACGATAGGAGGTCGCAATAAGGATGAAGGAGTTGGTTCGAAAAATAGTCATTAAAGGAGAGATATCTCCATTCCACAAACCTGTGTTTGATTGTAAGCTGTTATATTTATACTAAAACTCTTTAAATTTGGATTAGATCAAGTAAAATTTCTCTAATTTCACAATAAAGTGAACAACATTGTGTGATGGTATCTATGTATTGTATTGCATTTAATTAATTATTTAATAACTTTATTTGTGATTGTTGTATAGTCTTTTCTCTTCGTCCCTACTTACGGAGTTGTTGATAGCTCATTCTTTATAGATCTTCCTGTAGGTGCTGATAAAAATACTATGTTATATTTATCCAAAGGTTAGTACTTTTGGAAAATTTAGGGGAGTGGAGACTTAAACCAGAAGAACTACAGGACTTTTGAGAGCTTTGTTATTATACTCTTGGTTATGTAGATCTAATTGTATAAATATTTCTTATCCTATACTACTGTGATGTATAAATATCTCCTAGGATATCAAAGTCAATATATATATATATATGTTTTAAATCTTTGTATGTAATTCTATTAGTATTTTCGTATGAATCGTTTATTTCAAAGTAGATAGTTGTGGATGCCTTACATAAATAACACTTACGATAATAGTTATGAGATCAAATACTATCTTAGGTTGGTTTACGTAGTAGGATTGTTGTGATTCTATTGTTTCAGGGCGTAACATATCAAGGTGGTTTTATCTAGGTTGAGATCATGGTTCCGTGTATGTTTATCATGTTTGTTGACTATATTTAGTATAGTAGAACTTAAAACGAACTAACTAAATATCCAACTATAAAAGTGATTGTTGATTGTGTGTGGTTCAACCTAAAAGCCAAAAGTGGCAAAACCTTAGAAGTATCTTAATGATCAATATGTAACATTGTCTCTAGTGGGGTTGTGTATTGAAATAATCTAGGGTAAATTTAGGGTATTGATAGTAAGTTACATCCCCCGGTACCAATTTAGAAAGTTAAAAGTTAGGATCGTTGGTGGCAGTTCCTAACTTAAGATTATATTCTATAAACATATGCAATTAAAGAACTTCATTGCCAAGTGGCCTTAACTACAATTTTTGAAAGTGTAGAATGAAATTTTATATTAAAGCTCCAAATAAAAAAAAATCTAGAGAAATATCTAAAAATTATAAATTTTAGTTAACTATAAAAATGAAGATGAGTATACTAAAAAAAGAAATTAAATTTTTAGAACAAATGAAGATGTTTTAAATATTTTGCGTTGTTGCTTTTGTGAAAAGGATTTTAATATAATTTGTATAGATAAAAGTGTTAAAGAGATCATATAGAATTGATATATGAAGAAACAAATAAAGTAAATGATGCTAAGATTAGAATTCTTTCCCATAATTTTGAAAATTTTAAAATAAAGCATGATGAATCAATTGATGAAATACAAGTTAGATTTGTTGAAATTTTTAATCCAATGAAATATCTTAGATAAACATTCATAATGTTGAAGTTAATTCTAAACTCATTAAAAAATTGTTGAAAGATTGGAATTTCAAAAGAATAGCGATGGTCATAGTTGTCAAAGTCGTAAGTTAACTATATGTTCTACGTGTCTATGATTTTATGATATTTTTTTAGTTAAAACAAATGTAAAATCTTTATGTGTAGGTATTTTGTAGAATTATGATTTTTTATATACGATTCTATAAGTTTATAATTTTATCAATTTTGTTTAATTCTATAAGATTATACTAAATCTATATGTTTAAAATCTCAATAGAATTGTGATTTCAATAATTACTAAAAAGCACGTAATCCTTCAATAATAAAAAATGGAGGAACTTCTTGACTTCCTATATAACTTTAAATAGACCAATAATCAAGAAAGGGAAGCTTAATAAGAAATCAATTGCTCTTAATGCTTCTTATAATAGCTTAAGTGAAAAAAGCCATGGGAAGGAGGAGTTTACCTAAAGATCCGAGAAGTTCTTGAAATTCTTCTCTAAGTTTAAGAAAAAGCATAAGAGAGAGGCTTTAGGTACTATCATTGCCAAAAGTTGGGTCACACATAAAACTGATAACCATTCCTAAGGAAGAGAGCAATGTAGCCACATGAAGGATGTAGTTTACCTTATGGGCTTAAATGAGAATGATAAGATTGATATCTATTTTCCCTCTTCTTTACTTTCTTTAATGAAATTCAAAGCTTATATGATGAGTTGTGTGATTTGCTTTGTAAATATCATAAGGGGAAAAAACTCACAAAAAAAAAAATGTTAAAAGAGTTTTTGTGATTATTGAAATTTAATTATGTCCTCTATGTTTGTGATATTCAATAATTTATATGTTAAGAATGGAAGAATGATAGTATAATAAGGGGACAAGGAAGGGAGCCTTACTTACTTTATTTAAATCAATATTAAAATTATTCATAAGAAATCTACTTATTATTATAGTTGTATTTTTTATTAACTATCATTTTTTAATAAATGAAAATTTTTTACTGAATTTTGTAAGAAAAAATGAAAGAAAGAATGGAAATCATTTATCAAGAGACAAACAAATATATACAAATTGAAGAAGAAATAATTCCAATGGTAATTAAATTCAAAATCTCTTATTTATGGGAAGTACACTTAACCATTTAACAAAATTTGTCTTTGTGGTATGGCTTACTTTTTAAAGCATGAGTATAAAACCCTTTTATTTTTTTAATTAATAATTAATTTTTTCAACTTAGGGTCAAGGCTTCGTTTAGCCCCTCTAGATCCATCCCTACCATATATTAAGTTTCAATAAAGTTGGAAAAAGATATTCAAGTGCATGTACTTTTGATTTTGGACAATATAGCGTCTCAACTTCCTTTTCTTTTTTTTCTTTTTTTCTTTTTTTTTTTTCCATTTAGTACTTGGACTCTTAATTATGTTCAATTAGTGACTCTTTTGTTTACTTATTCACAGTTGTTTAATCCTTTTGAGGATAAAGGCACTATAAGTACTCAGATTTTCATTTTCTTTTCTCTCTTTTTTTTTTTTTTTTTTTTTTGCTAATGTAGTGTGTAAACTTTTATTTATTGCAATTTGGTATCCGCATCTTCAACTTGGTTGCAATTTGTATCAATGTTGATACGAAAGTTAATAACCATTATACTTCTTTTTTTACAATTTACTATCCATATTTTAGTTTTTAATGCATTTAAACGTGTAATCTCATTTTAATAGGTAAAAAATAATTTCTAATTTTTCATAATCAATAAATTAATTTTGAAATTATAAAAACTATTTTAGTGCGCTTACTTCAACTATGCATAACTTTTAATTGTGATGTTTGATTAGTATAATATCACTTATTATACATAAATTTTAGTTTGACTTTCCCATTAACCACTTGAATTTTGAGATTATGAATTCGAATAGTCACATAGATTTTTCAAGGTTAATGACAATACTTGTGTTAACTCTATCTAGTGTCATCCTTCCAATTGTTTTTTTTTTTTTTTTTCTTTTTGCCAATTATGCACTTTCATATGTCTCATATTCCACTTAGGATGCCTACATTGCCATTTAGGTAACATATATGTGGTATATTATAGTTTTGGAGTTATCATTTTTACTATCCGAATGGTGACATAGACATCTTAATTGGAAGGTCTTCACTACAATAATCGCATGGGAGATATGGCATTCTAAAACTGGTTTAAAAAACCAAGTAGACAAATAAAGCTAATACAGGTAGTGTTGTTGACCTCAAAAAGTATAATTAGTTATTAAAATTAAAAATATCAGGGTTCATATACTAGATATAACATTATCTTATGTTTAATTTCAATAAACTTTATATTATTAAAAAGCTCATAACATGTACTTTAATTTGAAGATAAGATCTAGTATAGTAACAACAACTACATGTGGAAATTTAATATTTAATATTTCTAAAATTAGAGTTTCAATGCCAAATGATTATCGTTTTGTAAGTTATAATTGTATTTAATTTTATTGGTGATTCATTGCTGTGTTTACACATTAAGCTATCCTTCTTCGGAAGCTCCATAGGACCGCTTACCACTAGTCTTCGACCTAAGGGGTTTATTGCACAAAAACGGCTCAGGCAGTCTAAATATACGAAACATTAGTTCTAGTATAACACGTGTCAAGGGTTTTTTTGGTGATAACAAGTTACTTAAAGCAAATATCACAAGTAAGAAATTATGTATGGTTGAAGCTACAATACAAAAATAACTTTTTATTTCAAAATAATTTATTAATTTAGAACAAATAAATTTTAACTTTTTACAAACTTATTTGTAATCAGAATACATAAAAGTACAGATATTAAAATGTAATCAAAATTGAAGAATATATACTAGTATATAAGGGCTATTAATTTCCCTATCAATTAACTTGTAAAAAGATAGATATTGAGACACTAAATTATTTAAAATCCTTGGATAGCCTTATTCTCAATTAAGTTTTATATGCTTGAAGTGAGTCGTGTGTTTTTAATTTGATCTTTTCATAAAATTTAAGTAGTTTGAGAATTAATAAAGAAAAAGAATAAAACAAGGATTAATTAGTCACTAACTTAAATAAGTGAGAAATAATTCATTAGGTAATATATACTATGTTATGTATATATTATATATAAATACTAATAAGTTATTGATAAATAGATCATATGTAAATTACATATGGTAATTCATTTGAAAATTATTTTTTTCTTTAATATTTGTATCAATATAATGATATTTACACGCTATCTATATGTAATACGATGAATGTGGCATATCTTGAGTACTTAATTTTATTTTTAGTGTAAACCACATTAACATATTAATAAAAATTGCAAAGAATAGAACCTCATCAACTAACCTTTCCAAAAGGGAAAAAAAAAAGAAAAAAGAAAAAAAGGAAAATCATAGCATTTAAATGAAAAACTAATTAAAATGTCCAAGTCTATGCCCTAATTCATTAGTCAATTACGAAATATTGGGGAAAAAGAGGGGCAAATAATTTGAGAAGGCTTTAAGGTCACAGTTCTCTCTCTCTCTCTCTCTATATATGTCTTCTTATACGACAAGCCCGGTGGGGTGCTCAATCGCATGACTCCAGTACTAATCCCACGATTAAACCAACACGAACACAATCACTTAAAATGAAAAAAAATATCTTCTTACTTCATTGTTTTTTTCTCCTTCCTTTCTTCGACTCCTAAGACACTCTTTATCTTTCTTTCTTTCTTTCTCCCCTAATCGAGCCACCCAGCAAACAAACAAAAGACAACACCACCCGCAATCGTTTTTAGTTACCATCTCACTCATCACATCCCAAAAAAAAAAGAAAAAAAGAAAAAAAAGAAAAACAAATAATTGCACCAATTGCTTTGCTTGTTGTACCTAAAAATATCACTCCCTTTTTCATTCCCATCTCATCATCATCATCGTCATCATCATTCAAGCACTTGACCTTTGAATTTAGCATGTGAATTCAAGTTCCGTCCTTGGCGGGTCTTCACAGTGCAACTCCAAGAGGAAACAACCCGTACACATCCTCCATCCATCATCATCATCGTCCTCTAGAGAGAGAGAGAGTGTAAAGGATAGAGAGGAATTTTGAAAAGGAGAAGAAAATAAAAAAGAAGAAGAAAAGAAACTCCTTTTTTTGGTTTTGGGTTTTTGGAGTACGAAACTCGAAAGCATAAATTCCGGAATTTTTATCTATTGAGGAAATTCTGTTTAGTGACAGCTCCCAAGGTGGTCTTTTTCCATCTTTTTCTCTTTGTTTTTGTCTCCCTTAACATAAACCACACTTCCTCTCTTCTTGCCTCCTTTTATTGCACTCTGTTTCGGTTCTTCCTCGTTCAAAATCACGCTAAACCTTAAATAAGACACCCCCCATATTAAGATTTTGTTCCCTTTTCTCCTATGTCTTGATACTAAACTGAAACTGAAAGAAGAAAAGGTGGGTTTTTTATTTATTAATCCTCTCTGTCGTTTTGTTTAATTTATTGGTCATTTTATTCTCTCATTAATTAGAGGTACTAGTTATTCCAGACATGGAATCCTGTTCAATAAGTGGAATGTATTAGCTGTCTGTTCTTAGGATGGGCGACACGAGCATGAATAATTCGATTTTGTTTGATTGGTTGCTTCTTCAACAGAAAGATTTGAATCTGGACGAGAAATTATAAATTTTTTTTTGGACAACTGAGAAATCATAAATTTTGTTGTACGAAATAGTTGCAGATCTGCAAGCTAGAGCTTCCCTTTCTTGTTGTTTGTTTTGCTTAGTAATTTATTAATGAACTTATTGTGGACTTTTGTTTTAGTTTTTGTTCTGTTTTATTGAACCCAATAAGCAAATCTGGCTTTTAGCTTTGAGAGTTCAACACCTGTCATTTATCAAACCCCAACAATATCCCTTTCTTTTAGTAAACAAAAAATGGGTCTTTATTTTTTTTTAATTGTTAGTTTTGGCAACAGTGATTTTATCCAAAGTCCAAACACACCCCAATATTAATTATTTAAAAACAAAAGATGGGTCTTAGTCTTATTGCTACTATATAGTAGTCTGCCATTTTTAGGGTGAGCTGAAGGAGAAAAAGAAGCTGCTCTAAAAGAGTGTTTTTAATGTATAGCTCAGATGAAGCAGCTGTACATAATTACTGCATCTGGTTTAGCTTAAATGTGAAGCTGCGAAAACAGCTACTCACTCATGCTAAGACCAGAGAGAGAGAGAGAGAGAGAGAGAGAGAGAGAGAGAGATTATAGATCTGCCCTTTTCATGGCAGCAAACTTTTGCTAAAGCACATTATCTTTAAAAACCCTTTAGGTATAGTACAGCTGCTAAAACTGCTTTGAGTTTTAGCTTCCTTATTAAATATTACTCTGTAAAATAATAAAAAGTAAGTTTATATTCATGTCATGGGTCTAAAGTTATTAAAATTCATACCACAGCATATTGATAGATGCAGATTTTATATTCATTACTTGAAAAATATAAGATAGGTTAGTTATTAGTGTGTGAATTGTGGTTAGCTAGCTGCGTTCGGTATTTACATTAAGTAAGGCAGTCAATGACTGTGAAATATGTGTATGTATGACTTAACGTGTTGTTGTGATAATTAAAAACATTGTGCGCAGCAGTACAACTTATTAAGGAGCATCAGATGCTTTTACGTGGTACATGATTTTTTCCTTTTATATGTGTTAAATGGTGATGGCAATGAGTAAATACAATCACTTTTCTTATTTTTTAAAGACTTTGTTCATTTGGGTGTTTCTTTTTTATTTTCCTTTTTCTTTCTTTCTTTCTTTTTTTTGCAGGAAAACTGTGTTCTGAGACTTCATCAGTACGTTACACAGGCTTTGCTTTTGAAAGAGGCACAGCACCACTCTGCAAAAAGCTTAAACTAAAGGGGAGAGGGGGGGAAGAGAGAGAGAGAGAGAGAGAGGTAAGCACTAAGCAGCTGATAAGCTATTATTAGCCCTAGTTTGGGGTTTTATTTGGGTTAGTTGGTATATCTGCTCTTGCAAAAACAAAACACAGACCAGGCCTGACTGACTTGGACCGTGATATATCGAGGGGTAAAACAGGTCCCTTTTTTATCACTACAAAGCCAAAGTACTCTGTATTATCGTCATCAATGCATAGGACACCACAACCCCACCATCTTCCACTCTCACCACACTACTGACACTACCACAACCAAAACCCTCCTCTCTTCCCCTTTCTGTATTTTGTCCCCCTTCTCTCTCTCTCTCAGTCACACCTACTATACCACTACAACAAACTATATACGAAAGGGTCTTTCTTTCTAAAGTTGCTTGTTGAGCGGTATGAACTTGGCATGGAGGAGGAAGAGATCCAAACACAAGTCACTAAGTTCCCTAGACTCGGCAACGGGACGGGTACTGGCCGTGCCGATTCGAGCAAGATAGCTGAAAAGCTGGCTGACCAAAATTACCCAGATGATGAACTGGACACTCAGCTCAAAAGGGTCGGTGTTGGAACGGGTAACAGGTTAACCGACAACGGTACTGCCAACCGGCTTCGCGGGTGGCCCCACTCCCGGATCATTAGGGTTTCTCGCTCCTCCGGCGGGAAAGACCGGCACAGCAAGGTGTTAACTTCCAAGGGCTTGAGGGACCGGAGGGTCCGGTTGTCGGTCGCCACCGCCATCCAATTTTACGACATTCAGGACCGGTTAGGGTATGATCAGCCGAGTAAAGCAGTTGAATGGCTGATTAAAGCTGCATCAGATGCGATAGCTGAGCTTCCTTCCTTGAACGGCTCATTTGCTGAAAGCCCTAAGCAATTGAGTGATGAGAAAAGAGGTAGCGAAGGTACTGAACCGGGTGGAGGGAGAGGGTTTGACTCCGCCGAGGTCGGTATTGATAACGATACCGAACCCGGAAATTATCATCTTCATCAAAATCAGCACCTTTCTTTGTCTAAATCTGCATGTAGTAGCACCTCGGAGACTAGCAAAGGTTCGGGCTTGTCCCTCTCCCGATCGGAGATCCGGGTGAACCGTGTAAAGGCCCGTGAAAGGGCCAGGGAGAGAACTGCGAAGGAGAAAGATAAGGAGCCTACTCATCATCAAACGAGCTTGAACCCATCAATCGCGCAAAATTCTTCATCTTTCACTGAGCTTCTTACAAGTGGTATAGGTACTAGTGCAATTGGTGGTAACAACAACACTAACAGCAGCAGCAACAACAACAATAACCATGCTACCAGCTCCACTAGTCCTTCGGGTTCGACACACCACCATGGTGGCGAGGGGGTTTTGTTCCACAAGATGGCGACATCAGCCCGGTGGGTTTCGGCCCCAATGGACTACTTTGGGACCGGGTTATTGGGTAATTCGTTGTCAAGATCACCCCATCATTCTTCCGGATTTCCGGCGCAAATCCATATGGGAGTTGCTCCTAATTCATTGCCATTGCAAGTTCCTCCCTTTTCAATATCCGGAGATGGAACTAACCATCAGGAGCTGCAAGCTTTCTCCTTTGTCCCTGACCACCTAATACCGACGGCTGCAACGACTACGTCGCAAGCGGGTGTTTCGGGTGGAGAATATAATCTTAACTTCACAATCTCATCTTCAGGCCTTGGTGGCTTTAATAGGGGGACCCTTCAGTCCAATTCATCTTCGTCACCGTCTCTTTTGCCTCATCACATACAGAGGTTTTCTTCAATAGACGGATCAAATTTACCTTTCTTCATCGGTACGGCTACACCTGTTGTGGAGAATCACCACCACAACCACCACATATCTTCGTTCCCATCTGGCTTGCAGCTTTGCTACGGTGACGGGACCCACCACTCCGACCAGAAGGGAAAAACCAAGAATTGAACTCCCATCAGAGATGGTTATGACTCCCGAGTGTTCTTCTTTCTGGTAAGCTCATTTCATTTCTTTTCTTTTCCCTTCCTTATCAAGTTTCTGACATTTAAATTACTTTAGTACTCAATAACAAGGAAATAAGTTACTTATGCATAAATGTGTTTTACTTGTAGCATAAGCCTATTATCTAAAATGGGTTCAATAGTTTTGTCTCTAATTTTAGGTTTTTTCTTGCACATTGAATTATTCCTTGGCTTTTCTGACACGGGTCTTTGCTCCTCAATTTTTTTGGGGAAGAAAATGTAAACTCAAATTTTTTAGGGTTAGCTTTTTGGATTGACGTGCCTGTATTGTACCATGAATCTCTTTGCTGTCTTGGAAACTAAAAAACTTGACCACTATTGGGTGAATTTTCATGGGTTTCACATAACATATTCTATAATTATTGTCTTCTTTTTCACTTTTTATTATTGATATCTGCAACCTTGTATGGGTTGTGGTGAATAAGGAATCGGCTGGCTGTCTCCTGGTTTTGTTAAATACCATGTTTTGGTTTCCTCTTCTCTAGCATCTGGATCTGTCTAGACAGGTGTTGATCTCTCTTTGGCTTCAATTGGGGGTCAGGGGTCACTCACTTATAAGTAGTAGCTACACTAGAACAAAGCTCAATTACATGCCTTTTTACAAGTGTGGGCCTTTAAGCAGCTTTTAGTTAAAAGAGTAGAGAGATTTAAGTAATTATTTTAGAGAATGTTGACAAGTGCTCCCAGTACATTTTTTAATACAAATAAAAAAAAAAATTTATCTTTTATATATTTTGTTTATTCATAAAATGTATAATCAATTTTATAAAACATAGCTAGTCTTGAATAAATGCGCTGGAGGCACCCGTTAATGGGATAAAAGATTTTTTAAATTTCTGACTCTCACATGGCAAGGGAATCGGCGCGTTTTCGGACTCTGGCGTGGACAGCGTTACATTATGCAAAGTATATTCTCTAGGATTTTTTAGCTTTTCTTAAGTTTTTAGCTAGGTTAGATCATGGGGGTATATAGCTCCTAAAGAAAAGATTTCTTAGAGAATGGAAAGTTCATGCAATGCACGTAGGCACATCAACTTTTAGGAAATTAAGGTTCTTCGATTAATATATTTTACGTCTTCTCAGCATTTTAATATGTTGTGTTCCATACAGTAACTATAGATTGTAATGGACAATATGAACATGCATCCTAAAATGCATATTTTCTTTTCTTTCCTTTCTTAATTTTTTTTTTTTTTCCCCTAATAAAGCCGACCGGATGCTGTGTTGGTATTATCATATCTGAAGGGAGGAAAAGTGATATAATACACATTGTAAAGGATCTGTTTTCTCACAGACGTGTGAATGTTATGAAGACCAAAATACTAAACGAGAATAGCTATGAAATCTCCGGTTTACAGGCCATTTTGTAGAACTTCTATACCAGCTATGTATATATAAACTATGCTATACAGATGATTCACAAAACCGCTTTCCAGATTTTGGAATCGAAATCTTGGCAAATTTTTTATAGGTATTCTTTAGGTTTAGCTGCTAAGCCTGGGAGTTTGATCTTAGTCTTCACAAAGTAATTACTTAGCTTCCTCTTATTCTGTTTGGAAACTTGGTGTAGGACGAATATGAAATCTTGTATTTTCCACATGACAACATTTGCAACTATCATCTGCTCTGATAGGCAATCAGTTCTAGCACAATCATCAACCAACCATAAGCCTCATCTGTCCTAGGCACCTCCAGCATGGCCAACGAACCTTTACCCTTCAAGCATAGGCTAGACTATCACAATTCACTACCTGGTTCATCGTAAATTCGGCCATTAGATACTGAGGAACTAGAAGATCCAACAGGATTTATATATACGTAGGGGACTGAATATAAGAAGTAGTGAACGAAAACCTTAGACATAGCAATTTTTATCTACCATATTTCGAAAGCTAACATGAGTGGGTTAAAAAAAAAAAATCCACGTGTTAAATTTTCATTTACGTATTCTCTAAGTTCATCGATCTACATTATCATATTAAATCTTAGTAAAAGCTTTCCTCTGGACTCTGGTACTAACGATAGTGATTGTTCCTAAAAGGTAATTGGCCAAGTGACAAATTTATTAGGTTTTTGGACGATTATTTTGGCATAATTTTGGTATCGTTTTGACATTGTTTTGAAAACAAGTATTTGGATAATAAAGATTAAAAAGGAAAAAGAGGGTAAACATACGTAACCTATGCAAAACTATTGTAGAATAAACAAAAAAAAAAAAAGAAAAAAGAAAAAAGAAAAGGTTATGTATGGGACATAAATAAGATAGTGATAAAAAGTACTAATAAAAAAAAACAAAAGAAAGAAATGAATCTCGAAAAAGAGAATGGTGCAACATGACAGTGTAGAGTAATAGTAATTGAAAAAACTATATCAAAATAAAGGCATGCATAACATGGTACCTATGTGAGTAAATTCTTATAAGGATTGCGAAAAAAAAAAAATTAGTAATGGTTTATGAGGCCAAAGATAAGACTACTAATTAGGAACATCCAGTCAAGTAGTTAAAAAAAGAGCCATTTGTTGGCTAATAGGCTTGATTATTGACCACTTTTGAGCTAAAGTGATACAATGGTATCAGACTCCATCTCTTTCTTCTAGATGGTGATATGATGACGAATAAAGGTAGTAATTGGTGAGTCTGTTTCAACCCGATTTAGAAAAGAAGTCCAAGGAGCGTGAAGCGACATCGGGAACTACTCTTAACAAGTTTTTAGGATGTTCTATAGGTAGAGGATGATAAAAATGAATTAAGTTGCACACTGAAACAGTCAATTCTAAAATCATGCGACAATGATGTATCTCTATAATTTTATTGTACTATATGAGTTTTTGCATAGACATTTCTCTTAGTATAAAGTTGTAAATTGTACATATAAACCCTAAAGGAATTTCAAAATTACATTGAGATCCCTAATCTTTTTAATTTTGCACTTAAACCCCTTTTTTATGACATTGCATCCAATGATAAATATAAACCAGTGGATAAGTTTCATAACCATGCAAACATTTCTCAATGATATTTTTAAGGAAAAAAATACAAAAAGTGCATGACATATGTTTTGATACTTTAGCAATCAATTGATTTGCCTTTTTCCCTTTAACATACTCATGACCTATGTTTTTCTTTTTTATGCAATTTTCTAGTGCCCTATTAAAATATTATGTTACACGTAAGTGAGCAAGAAAAACTCAATAGGGTTTTTGATTTGTCCGACCTATCGGCCATCCTATAAGATTTGACCCTGTAGGGTTTTAGATCGGATTCTAAAAGTGGTTTTTAAACCTTGTAGGGTTTTGGATTGAGTTTTGAAATCTAGAAAAAAACTTGATAGAAAATTCGAAGTCGGTTAAAAATAATAATATGATATTTTTAATTTAGTAGTAGTTATAAATAATAATATATAATAATTAATAAAAAAATATTTTATCTCTTTTATGCCTTATCTTTCGAGAAAACCTTAGCATCATTTTTTTCTCTTTCTTTCATTTTTTGTTACTCTCTTCTCTCTCTCTTTTACTTTCTCTCTCAACCAGTAAGACACATTTCTCAATCCCTATACATCTCCTTTTTATTAATCATGTATTAATTTAAAACAAAAGGAAATTGGTTTAATATTGAATAATCATGCGCTATTTGTTTTATTATTTAAAACAATCCATACCCTATTTGCTTCAATTTTTTGTGTATACCTACAAATAAATTTTTTTTAATTTTTTTTTTAATATTAACTTTTTGAGTTGGGTTTTTAATAGATTTCACAAAATCTCATAGGGGTAGATTCTGGAAATAGGGTAAAAACTTCGTAGTGCATTCTATAGGGTTTTAGGAAGCCTTATAAAAAAGCAGATCAAGATTAGGTTCGGGTTTTGTAAAACCCTATCCAAACCCATCCTAGTGGTATTCCCTACTTTGAATCCCTCTCTTCATTTTTGAACTTTAGACATAGAAGACTGAAATCAAATGAAAGAGAGGGATTCGGGGTTTAAATGTTCTTGGTATTTTTATTTGTTTGCATGACTTAAGTTTCTTCTTCTTCCTTTTTTTTTTTTTTTAATTTTCTTTTGTTCATATGCGTATAACAATGATTTTTGTGAAAATATGTGACGATTGCATAATGAAAAGAGCAGAAGTTGTGCATTTGTTAAAAGAAAAATTATAAGTCAATCGATTGCAAAAGCGCTAAATCACGTCATACTTTTAAATTTTCCTTATTTATAAAAAGATAGGCTCAATATGTGTAGGAAAGATATATGTCAACAATGAAAATATGGGATATCAATATAATTTTATAAAATTTTCAAAGGTAGGTAGTATAATTTAACTTCATTTGATTATAACACGAGACATGTAAGTGGGACACATAAATTGCATTAAAAGTTGACGTGTGCTACAAACATTCTCATTCCATCTTTTATAGGAATAAAGAGGGATGAATCAAACCTATTCTCCATCTGAATGGGAAAATAAGCATCATGACGTATGGGTTATGAATGCATTAGTTTATACAAAAGAAATTCACTTCAGTAAATATACATATATTTATTTATTTATTGTAAAGTTGATAAGATATTTTAGTCTAGTTTGTCAAGATTAACATTATAACTATCTAATTTAAAAGAATTTCTAAATATGGTGTGACTGTTATATTTATTACTTCATAGTCCCTTCACTTGGAGGTTGGTACTTTTCACTAGAACCCATCAAGCTGATCACTGTTAAATGAGAATAAAATGACTGCCTGAATCAAGGAAGTTTTGAATTGGTACTGAGTTAAAGTTGGTACCACATCTATACAATCTTTTTTTATTTTTTTCCCAGAAAACAAGTATTCGTTTCATTGATTAACAACAAAATTATAAAACATCTCAGAGAAGAAACTAAAGAGATGGGGTGAAAAACCCTAATCCAAAGATCACATCTCTTAAACGCGATATGAGTATCAATAATCCTTGAAGATTAAACGTTCTACCAAGAGAACAAGTAACCGATACTCTGAGTGGAAAAATTAACCCACTTAATAGGTTTAAAACCAAAACTAAAAGAAAAACAAAATAAACAGACCACAAGCTAAGACAATGCACGCGGAGTATGGAACAGTGGTGAAGTGGCGACAGCGGTAGCAACTTCAGTGGCGAGTTGATGGGCTTGCCGTTAAAATGGAGATGAAGGTGGGATGAAAGTTATGTGTCGATAAGCTTGTTTTTATTGGATAATGTGAGAGTGGATAAAGGGAAGAGGGGTGGGAAATATGGGAAAGATGGTCGGGTTGGGTGCCCCTAGGGTTTTACAAAAGCTTTGTCTTTTTAGAGAAGATGAAAGGATGAGGGCGAGAGGAGAGGAGAAAGAATATACAATCTCAAAATTTAAACTTCTAGATACTTGTGTGCTTTATTTCACGTTGTTTAATTGAGTGGGCTGAAATAGATTTATATAGGAGGAAGAAAATCATACTAGAGATAATTCTGAATTTTCTTTAATGGTGGATATAGTGCAGTCTTTATGATTTTATTGTAGCAATCAAGAGCTGTTTTATTGCAGCCAGTGCAACTGAATCGGAAATCATTTTCTTAATATTCCAGCATGAATTCCATAATAGTTATTGCTTGCCGTGCACTGCTACCATGTTCTCTGATTAGGACCTACCATAAAAAGTTTTTAACCACCGTAGACTTTTGAGATTGTTATAGCAAATATTTGATAATTATAAAAGATTAAACCATGAAAAGCATAAAGAAATTGTCTTAGAAGTTTTATATGCCAAACGGATGCACCATATCTCCAGTATATAACTCAAGGTTACTTACCAAACAAATGTTATTCTAAGTCAGTTCTTAGTATATAACTGCTTTGGTATAACCAGGTAATGATTGCTCTGCGGCGTCCATAATTGATGATTAGTAGCAACATCGTGGTCGGTGTTTTGATGTGGTAGGGTTGGGCATGCTTCGATATGATATGGTTTGTCTTTTCTTACTGAATCGAATCTAAATTAACAGTTTAGTTTTAATCATACAGTTCAGTTTAAACTGATTGGTTGAACTGTTAATCGAACCAAATGTAAAAAAATTGATTTTTCAATTTGGCTCGGCTCAATTCGTATCATGGTTTTGATTCACAGTTTTTTTTTTTTTCAGCCGCTATCTATTATTTATTAAAACACGTGACGTGTTAGTAGAATCGAATCCCAATGACTGTTTGCCCTAACTTTTTCCTCACCATACCTGTTTTTTTAGCTTATCTGCAATGCACCCATCTTTTTTAACTCGTTGCAAGCGTGAAGTTCATATATTTTATGCCGAAATTTCTCTATTGAGTGCGATTATTTTGTAGAAAACATCAACTTCTGAAAGGAGAAAATATAAATAAATATGGAAATAATTTTATTCGGTAGAGATACTAAGTATGAGTATTGATTAATAATCACTGATGCGTCCTTCCACAATCTCTAGTCGCTAAGTAAACTTGTACGGTACCATTGTCAAGTGCATAATAAATACGATAGTGTTATAATTATAGAAAGCCAAAAAAAAATAAAAATCCTGCAGAAAAAGCTCACCATCCTGTTGTGTCGGGTAGAATAGCTAATGAGTAAGAAATAGGGTTTTAGTTGTATCAATATGACAAAAATGGTGGAAGCAACTAGTTTCCATATGAAGGCAGCGGTAAAACTCGTGTTAGGCGATGTAGCTGATGAAGACACGAGCTTGTGATTGAGGGGTTCACTTGTTTGCAGCTTTGGGTGTGCGATTAGGGTTTTGCATAGATAGCCAAGAGTCGGAAGAATGTGTAGCTAGGGACTGCATTACAAAATAGCTCAAATGGGGATTTATGATTGAATGATGCGAAAGGAAGACGATTTATGGGGTAGACGATAGCAAGGATAGCTTCAACGAAAATGGTGCATGTGAGCAAGCATTTGAACGGTTCGAGCGGGATCATTTGTACGTCTGTGTTCTTGCTTAGTGATGTCGATCTGTTGTGGAAAGTAAGTGAAAGAAGCATCGTCAAAAACTTAATATAAAATTGTTATCACGATAGAGCTTGAAACCACACATAGCAAGAACACACCCCCTGGCTCCCAAGCAAACAGGATCACGACCTCTATAATGACAGGCGGTCAGGGAAGTGTACTGGGTAGTCGGTGTAGCACCTGGTGCATTGCTTTCCTCAAGGTGTTTTAAGCCATTATTCCCGACTAATTAGTTTCGCACGAATTTTGCTCACGGGTGAGGGTTAACAAGCAAGTGCGTGAAAGTGTGTCAAGTGCATTTTAATCTTAAAAAGACACGATAGGCATGGCTGGTGAGATTGACATTGACATTGACATTTTTTAAGGGATGACCTGCTAAGGAAGATGATAGTTAGACATGGTTTTAACTCGAGGCATAATCCAAGGAGTTGTGTTTTAAGTTTTACTTCCCTGAGCCATGAAGTTCTTAAGGAAATACAAACAAGGGGCTGCTCAGAATTCATAAGCCGCTAAGAGGTCATGAATTTCAATGAGAATGTCGACCGAGATTGTTGCTAACGTTGATGCATGAATCCTATGATCAAATTCGAGCCTTTGGGCATTTTCAGCATTCGGAGTGGTGATAAAATGGTGCCGAGAGTCTATGGTGGAAATGCATGTGTTGTACCATTTCCGTACCAGTAGAGATTAATAGAGATAAGAAAAGAGATCATGAGTAAGAGCTACAGTTGATAGTTGTCTTTGAGGTTAATTTTGTGGCAGCAAGAGACGTGACACTAATGGGTGTCAATTGGGGAGGGATGCTTTTAATGTGCATTTGCACAAGGGAAGGGCTGGGGTTTGGGTGAAATGTGGTCGGTTACTGATAGGGCAAGGGGATCCGGCTCAAGCGGGGCTAGTGAGGGGTGGATGGCTGGAGATGGTGGTGGGGTCAGTCAATAGTTGCACCACCGATGCGGAAGCTTTAGATGACTAAGCTGTTATAATGCAAACGGACTAACAATAAAGAAAATATTGGAGATAGAAGAAAGAGAAAAGTAAAAATAATGAGATTTGTATGGAAAATCTTAGGTGAACTTAGGGTGAGAAACTATGGGAGTGGAGCAACGAATTCACTATGCCAAAACTGGAATGCATGAACCTACTGTAAGTCTATTTGTAGGTTCCATATAAGCTTGGGACGAAATACCTGGATCTAACCAAATGTCGCTCTAAAATGCCTAGAATTCCAGATTTTGACTTAAGACTTTATGGGAGGGTGTTCCCTATCCGCTCCTCGCCACTCTAGCACCAGCCTTTTGGACATGGGATATGAACCACATAGCAACATTAACACTTGTTGCTTAATAATTGATTATCTCAAGCATATGAGAAAAGGACATGATTAGTTGATTGGAAATGGATTTATTAGTAACATATAAAAAACCCTAATTAAATAAAGAGATACTCTCATGGCTTTAAACTGGGGGGAAGTCCATCATATATTTTGCAATGAGAGGATATCTTAAGTGATGTGATGCAATAGCAAAATGTAAGAGAAACTGCAAATAAGACGAATAGATGCATTGGATACAGAAATATGCGCGTGTGTAATAGTAGTTGTAGTAGGCTGTTATAGGAGGAAAGATGGAAACTGAAGAATTGAGGGCACCTTGATTTGTTGACGAGATTTTGAATGTCATATTTGTAATGGAATGTTGACTACAACCTTAATACATAAATTGATAGGAGAATGGAAAAGGACCATCAAGGGCCTTTTTTAGGCAACCATAGGATGATGGTGGTGACTCCCATAAGGATGAGGTAGGATTATTGTGTTTGCTATTCTTTTCACCAGTAGAGGCCGTGGTTGTGATAAATAGTAAATAATTATGTAAATAACATGTGTGATGGGAAGAGAAAGCCATTTATATTAAAGTTTTACTATTTAGATGGGGGGGGGGGGGGGGGAAGGGTTTAAAAACTAACGACTAATGTATACTTGGGGAAGAGTTGAATAAGACAAAGACTATGGTAAAAACTGTGGCATCATTTGATATTGAAGTTTGGTTGACTTCATACGATAGAATGGAATAGTATTCCTCCCCTGCAGAGTTGTTATTGCGTTCAGTTCGTGGAATTGCAATTCTGTGGAATTCTCATCACTGTTAAAGAAGGAATTTTAATTCCTCCTTAATACCACGTTACTCCTTAGCTTTTTTTTTTCTTCTTTTTCCATGAACTACTTAGGTCAATAGTCAAGCGATGGACTGGGTTTGGGCTGGTATTAGTATTATATTTATTCTTAATATATTACTAGTTTTGTTTGAAGTACAACCAAATAAAGTATAGCTATTCTTTCTATATTCTACTATTTAAGAATCATAATTCTACTCCAACCATATTATATTCCACCAACCAGAAATGAAACATATAGTTTCATTAATCTAATACATTGGCCTCCATATATACGTTTGTGACAGGGAACTCAAAACAACAAAATATATATTGTCTTATTTAAGAGATGAAAAAGGAAATAGAAAATATAGTATTAATGTAATGTTTTCTAATCAGTATACAATGTGCTGTTTTCTTTCTGTTTTAGGTTTTAGTTTGAATCTATTAAATTGTGCTTGTGTTTATTGATTCTCAGTGTGGTTCACTGTTGTTGGTTGTATTGAGTGGATTTCTGACAATGAGTTTGTGGTAGTATGTAACCTCTAGTTTTGAAATATATTTGAATTATGTGATTTAGAGCCCCATAACTTGGAGTTTTATTCATCCCTCTTCCATGCCTTTTCATTCTTTGGATTGTTAGAGTACTTTGAATCAAGTAGTTAAGCATAAAATGTTAAGGTGCATCGTTTAAGTGAGATGAGAGTCCTCGATTCATATAATGGTTGGCCCATTAGTTAAGCAAACAATGGGCCTCATGATATGTTTGTTCCTGTCATACCCGGAAAAAAGATGTCTGCTTTGTCTCTTGAGTCTGTACTGAGTGCTCGATCTTCCTAGAAAGAGTTATAGCTTGTGAAAACTGAAATTTGATGAAGCTGCAGTGTGGGAATCCTGGTATGGAAATCTATGCCAGGCGGTTTTGGAAGATTTGGGTTGGAAAGTAGATAACTGTGTAGAGATTTGAATAGTTTGTCTAACAAATTTAAGTACGTGATTTTAGAGTTGTATTCATCGTGTTATTATAGTAAAAGGTCACTGAGTTTAAACCACTTTATGCACTCATTTCACCCATGTCTAATGAATTCATCCACTTGATAGGTTTCAATCAATAATCTTAGCCTATAAATGAAGGGGGTGCTAAACAATACATACTGGAAGAGGAAGATTGGATTGGATGTAAATACCATGGAAGGAAATTGCAAGGACCTCTATAATGAAGTACGAATTTCATTAGTCAATCTCTCATATAATCGAGGAAAATTTCTCCTCCTTATGCTCTAACTGAACAACAATGTAAAACTTCTGTCGGTTAAATGTAGTTGGTTTATGTCTGGAAGATGATTGACATATGAAAATTCTGTAAGAAAGTTTCATGGAGGCCGAATTATGTGGCAAATAGTATCTTGCTGCCTGTATCCCTGGAAATGAAAGAATGGTGACTGACTTTGGATGGTTTCGGATCAAATGTTTCATTGCACATATCATTGTTCGTCATGTTTTTACCAGAAACATAGCCATGACATCAATTTGAATCTGATGAGTCTCTGTCTCTGCTCACAGCCTGCTTCTTGCATGTAGTTTTTGCCTTACAAAGCATAAATTCACTTGATGATATTCTATTTATCATTCTAGTGAATGCTAGGATACTGAGATTTAATCTGTTATTCCATATTCATATCTATTAGCTTGATTTCAGTTGTGCAGATGGAAGCATTGCAAGAGAGGAAAACCAACAATGGTTTGGACAGGAAGCGAAATCTGTTTCCAGGATGCAGGTGGTGCTCATGAATTTTACATGCTGTTAAGTAAAAATTTTTCCTGCTTTATCCGATTTGGAAGTGATTCAGCTGTTGTATTCATGTAATTCGGTTAATATTTATGGACTAAGGAGTGCGAAATCCTTGTGTGTTTCTGGAGACTGTATAACTCAAGAGTGTTTGATTGGAGGTGTTCCTTCATCCTTCTTGATTCCCAGCCTATTTTTTTGACTCTCTATCATTGGCAATGGTTTCTCTTGAGCATAGAGATTTATCTTTGATTTCAAGATTCTATATAATCATGTAGCCAAGGAAAAGTTGTACTATTAGAAACTTTTTCTAAAACAGTAGTACTATGTAAATGCTAGATTTTTGTGGGAAAATGCTTTGCATTACCATTGCTTTGTCCCGAATGTCTGACCCATTTTCTTTTTCTTTAGATAATCAAGTCAAAACAGGCAATTTCGAGTCCAGCTTGAGCTTATAGTGTACTGATTTGAATCCAGATTGGGTTCAAAATTAGACACTCGATCAAGTTTATTAATCTCGAGTTTTTTAAATTTCGAATTGAGTCACTATCTCAATTTAGCTCATTGACAATCTTAATATTTACTGGACATGTGCATTGAGAAGTCCCTTATTTGTAATTCTTTTGCTATTGCAACAAACATTTGCTGCGTTAACATTGCTCGACTTTAAGAGTACTTGCTATACGAAAATGAAATCCGGAAACAGCGAAATCCAGATAAGTTAATCTTTTGTACGAGTAATGATACACCACTGAAATGTTTTTGAGTTTTGTATGGCTTTAGCCTGATTTTAAACAAAAGGTGTAGAAGTTAGCGTGCGAGTATGTCAAGGCGCATAAAGGATATGCATCTTTGCCTTTGCCAAATTTTGAATTGATCCTGCAAAATAAGCATGCACCTTCAATTCAAAATATAAAATGAAATGAAGGTATGCAAGTGCCAATATGTAAGTATTTCAAGTGTATAACTAAATGTATGTACCTTTAGTTCATTTTGGTCTTGAATTGAAGGTATATACATTATATATCCCTTAAGTTCATTTTTATGAGTCGGATGAAGGCATATATCTTGTATGTGCCTTACCTACCCAACTTGGATGTTGTGTTTTAAAATGGTCATTGTATTTTTTTTTTTTTTGTAAATCAAGAATAAGCTCGTACAAAACCAAAATATTTTTATGAGTTTTGAGTTCTGCTGTTTTTTGATATACAACTAACAAGAAGACAAAGTGTTTAGATGTACAGGATCTCTGTGATGGAGAGAAAAAAAATGCCTTAATTCATAATAATGCTACGATCCTTATAAGCAAACAAAATAGTTGACTACTGAACTAGAACAACAAAACTAATTGATTTGGTAACTCTTTTCCTAACTAAGAAAACACATGTAGAACACCCCTCTCCCTTTCCCCCACAAACCCACAAAGTTGGACTAGTCAAGAGACTCAACTTAGTACTGAAATCAAGATGATGTTTTTCTCTAAGGGCTTTAGTCATAACATTAGCAAGTTGTTACTTTAGAGGAACGTGAATAAGTTTGAGAAAGCTAGAAGCAACCAAATCACACATACAGTGAGCATCAATGTCAATATGCTTGGTTTAACTATGCATGCAGGAATTAGAAGCAATAACAATTGTAGACTTGTTGCCATAGAACATTTGTATTGAAAAAGAAAGTAGAATGCCTAAATCTCAAATGATAAAAGACACCCACTTAACCTCTTTGATAGCATGTGCTGTACTCCTATAGTTCCATTACCCTTTTAACAACAAACTTTTCGCTATATCGAAATGAAATTTGGGAATAATAAAATCTAAATCAATTATCTTTGTATGAGTAATGATATACCAACTGAAATATTTTTACCAAGTATGCTTCAAATGAATATGATATTCATGTAAATGCTTTTTTCGGTTTTTTTTTTTTAACTATATTTTGGTTTCTCTAACATTTTCCATTAGCAACATTTGCTTATTTTAAGGTTTATACATTCAATTATACATGAGTGCTACAAACCAAAGAATCATAAACAAATCCTTTCCATTGAATCCTTTCATCCAAGATATTCATTTGGCTTTTCAACCAGATTATTAGTAAATCTCAACCAAGAATGAATTTGCAAAGCTCTTTTTTCCCTAAATGTTAAAGTTTTCCTTTGAGGTTGTTTCATTTATCACTACTAATTGCTATGAATCTTGTGAGAAGGAATGTATTGGCTATGCTTATCTACCTTAGATGTAGAGATAATAATGAAACTATTGTGCTTGCATTATTATCTTGTTTCATATCTTTGGAATTGCTCATTTTTTGCGGATATATCCTTGTGCTAATCCTTTCTTTGAGCAAGACTTTCTCTCTTGAATTAAATTGAATTGTGTTATGAAGAAGAAAGATCTAACTAATGCACAACCTCCTTTGCCTTTCACTTTTTGCCATCATGCTTTGGAAGCTATTGCATCATAAAAGGAGAAGTTATTCAAGGCTAATGATCTCATTGATAATCTTATTTACTTCATCAAATCCTTAGCGCATGAATATTGGGCACATCTAAAGTATTTTCGGATTACTCATTAATAGTTGATCAAGTTCTAGTTCAATAATTGTGAAACGATTAATTAATTGAATATATCAACAAAATTTTTTTATTATTTCGACTAATAATTCGAACCGAAATTCACTTTTTTTTTGGCTTAATAAGAATTTTTATTTGAAAATTCTATTAGAGATATTTACAGTTATTATGGAAATTTTATTTTCCCAACGATTAGTATTTTACTTAGACTTAAAAAAGAAAGAAATAGCAAAGCTCCATAATTTATGGTCCCTTCATTTACTATTTCATTTTTTAGAGGATAAATTTTCCCATTTAGATTGTGTCAAATGTACTAATACCCTATCTAACCCATCCAAAAATCTTTGGTTCAAAGCCTTTGCTACTAGGTGCAAGATGCCTCTTTTTTGCATTCACACACACACACACAAACCCAACCCAAAACTAGCAAAGCCTTTGGATGGATTATATGAGAGATGATAAGGGTTGCTGGATTTTTAGATTTGCCAAAAAAGTGGGTTCACTTGACATTTTAACAACTGAATGAGGATTCTTCTGGGGCTTGCATTATTGTATATTGCATGGATACTTGAATGTTGAGATCAATTTAGATTCTTCTGCAACTTTTTATCCCTTACATTATATAACAAACTATAAATTATCCTATCACAAAGTTATCTTTGCTTGTAGGGAAAAGCTTTCCAACCTTAAGCATTGGGGCCTTCAAGTTGTAGTTAGGAAGCTCAATGTTGTTGCTGATGCTTTGGCTAGCATGCAGGATGAAGATCAAAGTTATGCTGAACATTTTGTCTCGCCCCTTTTTTGTTTGTATCATCTGCAAAATGATGCTTGTTCTGTTGGTCTATGAAGGACAGAAAGATTATTGCTGGTGATGCTACTGTTAATCATGTAAATATGCTCTCTATGTGTGGACCTTTGAGCTTTGGACCTCCTTTGCCCGGTTTTTCTATGAGCTAAGGGCTTTTGTTCTTATTTTGTTTTAATGCAATATATATATATGGGTTTAGCGAAAAAAAAAAAAACAAGGAGAAAAGCTTACATATTCAAATGCTTATGTAAAGCTTCTATACAAAATTTCATGCAACATCTCGGAAGAAATTTTCTCAAAGTCTATCACTTCAATTTGGAGTTATCAACTCATGAATTCGGGGCTTTTCTATCTTATAATAAAAGCTTTCTTTGATTACAGTTCTTTTATTGAGATATAATATAAGTAATTGGTAGATTAAAAAAAAAAAAAAAAAAAAACCGAATAAGCAAAGACTTGTTAAATTGTGGATGATGATAGCGAATTGGATTTTATAAAGTCTAACTGCTTTGGCTTCTGATCCGATGCTAATGATAATGAAGATGGTGACTAGAAGAATGTAGTTCTTAATTTCTTCAAACTTTGATTCCTTTCTTGGACTAACTCTTGGAATTTTAGTGAAATAAAGGCCATGAAATCATATTTCTATACGCAATACCTTACATTCGGAACGAATAAAAAATAGTTGTAAATTTCGTCCGAGCAAATCACAATATGTACAACAATATCTCTTTTATATATGTAATTTTGAAAGTTTTTATTTAACAAATCCGTCCATTTAAGAAAATTATGGGACATTTAGAACAGTTACATCCTTTTTATAATTTAATACAAAAAAAAAAATCCTTTTATTCATATTATTCCGCCCCCAAATTTTAAACTATTACAACCTTTCTTCAATTGTACACCATTTTCTGAAAAAATAGAGAGCACCCGTTAATATTTTTTTATGGAAAAGTGGGTGTACAGAAAAATGAAAATCTTTTATAACTTGAGTTTCAATAAGTATCCTTAAAATACCTATTAACGATTTTCATGCTAAAATATATTGTTTAAAAGTTTCTCCAATAACTAAAATTTATAAAATTATAGCGTTAAAAGTATCTTTTCTAGTAAAGATTTTATTTAAAGTTTTTACATACTATATCAATAACTTAAGGATCTCTCTTTCTAAATATATCCTCACTTTATCCCAAGGTTTTTAACATTTATTATATTATTTATAAGACCTATTATACAAACTTTACCAAAAGAAAAAAAAAAAAGAAAGAAAATTAATGATGATAATTTTTCTTTTGGAGTATTTAGTTAAGGATAAAAAAAAAAGAAAAGAAAAGAAAAAGAAACTAATTTCAAGAAAATGACCTCCATACGAGGTCTTTCACTCTATAAAAACACATGCTAAGAAGCTCGATGGGAAATTTTGTAACTAAATGTCAGTAGTAGTGGGATAGGATCTCTTCTACATTTAGGTATTTTCACGGTTCTATTCTTTTTCCCAATTACGGAAAAGAAAAAAAAGCTGATGTGAAAGCTCAAGAGGTGACCACCGCCTAAAAAAAGCGCCGCCGCCACCACCACATATCAAAAAATAAATAAAATTTCGAGCGAGTAGGGCCGTGACATAAGAGACCACACCAATCATGCAAATACGCATAATGATTTTAAATGTATAATAATTCTAGTGTACCTTTCTATTGTCTAAATGCCTATTGTCCAATGTCCTCTTTTATAAAATTTTATATTATCCAATCGTTTAACACCAACACCTCCTAATCACACTATGATTGCCGGAATAAAACAACACATGTGGGGCTTTCTTTACTACTTCTCTCTATATGTTATCTTTTACACAATTCCCAACTTTAATGTCATAAAGTTACAAATAATGGATACAATGTGGGGGTGACATCTTTGCCAATGCTCTCATTATTGCTTTTTTTCCATTATGTTCCTATAAAATGAGTATAATAATAACAATTCCCTTCCTAGATGCTCCCGATACTAATTGAGGAACTTAAAAAGATAAAAACCTTTTCATATCGTTAAAAATGATTATCACAATAAAAAAGAAAAGGTAAATATGTTTCTTGATATTTAATAAATGGCTTGGAACATTTGTTAGCATTTTTCTAATAATAAATGTGCTTTCAACATTAAGAATAGGTAATACAAAATAAAATAAGAGAATAAACATATTATATCAGGTATATGTGATATTCTATGATCAAGTGAAGTCTCATGTATATAGATTGTGGAAAAGATTTGATACTAATTTATAAGATCATAATAATAAATACCTTATCAGCATAAGTTTAAAACTTTTGGACAAAACTTAGTAGTATTTATGAACTTAATTATTGACTACTTTTGGCTTAAGGAGTTACAAATGTTATCAGAGTCCTCCTCTTACTAATAGGCAAACACTTCAGGTTTGGCCTTGATTTAGAGAAAAAGTCCAAGGAGGATAAAGAGTATTATTATGATGGTAACTCCTAGCATATATGACCTATAAGTAAAGAATGACTCAAATTATATACTAAAAAGGAGAAAGGAGCAAGTCCTATCATAAGGTTTGGTAATAAGAATATCACGTGTTTATAAGAGAGAGGAAGATTTCAATATCTTATAGTTAGTGAAGTCCTATATAGATGGTGAAAGAAATTTGATATTAGTTTATAATGTTATGGTAGTAAATATTTTATCAATACAAACTTGGAACTTTTGGATTAAGCAGTTAAAAAGAATATTAGTGTTTATTGACTTAGTTATTTATTATTTTTTGCTTGAAACATCACAGTACATTTCGTATTCAAAGGAGGCACGTGTTAGGAAGTTAAATAGAAAAACTTCTTATTATTTTATGTACTTAAGTTTCCTCTAATGTAAGAAATCTAATAAGCATAAAATTTCTTCTCTTTTTAAATTTTTAACAAGTTTTTATATTGTGTCGGATCACAAATTTATGAATGATTATGGAAACGAGTCTGGACACCAATGAAAAGAAAATTCTAGCATAAAGCCAAAGTTTGTGGAGCTATGCCATTATTAATGGGCCTAGGGGTAGTTCATGGGCGAACTTGAGTCCAAAGTTTGTTCACGTGGATTGTAGGTATTCAAGCAAAAGATTCCTCATGTGACAAGCTAAACACCAGCTAATTTTCTCATATAAAGAATTGGTCATTTATGATCTCAAAACCAAATATATAAGCGACTCCATTATTACGGTGCAAAATACAAATAAACCTCCAAAGTTTTAATCTGAATATGAATTTATTTCAAACTTATAAGTATACTTTAACATACCTAAATTTTGATATGTTGCTAAATAAATAATCTTAAGTGATTGCAAATAATCCCTAAAGTTTGATCACAATAAGAACATGTCCGCAAAACTTGTCAAGGTGCAATTTATTAAACTGAATTTTGACATCTCTTAAATATTAATGCTGTTTTTTTTTCTTAATGAAAAAAAAAGTCTTTAACGTTATTAATTTATAATATTACATTTGGTATAAAGGAATTGTTTGGAATGATATGGATTGGATTGGAATGGAATAATGATTAGAATGGCAAATCCTTTTGTGTGTTTAAAAATGTCCATGGAATGAAATGACATTAACTGTATAAATAATATTAGTTGTCAAAAATTTCCTTACACATTACATATCATAATTTGTTTGAAAATTAAATAAATAATTTCAATTGATCCTAATTAATGAAGGAAGAATAAAATCGTAAGTTTATCTTCTAAATATACTTTCAAACGTGAGGAAGGAAAATGCAATTTAAAATCACGATTCTATTTTAATTTATTCCTATATACTAAATGTGATATAAAAGTTCAAAGTACATTAAAATAAACTTCTTAAGGTCAGGAAATGTGTCTCAAAGTTGAGATATATTATTTACAATTTCTCTGCTATTTTAATTGATATATTACTTCCATTATTTAAAAAAAAAACTGCGAAGAAAACGGAGTCACAAGGAAGAAGCTCCGAATACCTTTCAACTGAAACCAAAAGTGGAAGAAGCTAAACCAACTAATGAGCAATTCAAATTCGAAGCAATAATATTAATTCAAATTTGATCCGATAATTGTTTAATGAAACTTCAGCTCAACATCGATCTGATAAGGTACTTTTGGGTTTTCCTTAAAAGGCCTTTAAGGATTGTTATTTCGAAAGGTAATTTTTTTTTTTAATCCTTTTTCTAGCTCTGTTAGGATTTGCTCCGATTTTTAAATTTCATTGATAGACGGGGAAAAAAAAAAAAAAACAAAGAAAAAGACAACCGAACAAACTGTCTATTAACCGTAACGTAATTCCCAATTTATTATACAAAGCTTGTGAAAACTATAAATAAAAACTGCCTCTACCGACAACAAGCCGATATGTCCAGCCAATCGGACATGACCAATGCCCCTTCCCCATATATGAAGGCAGAAAAAGTAAGATAGGGGCAGGGATCAGACTAGGATTAAGGTAATAAATTACGTGGATGGTTAGTTACCAAATTTTAGTATATATATATATAATCCAACAACCAAATTAATGTATGGATGTATATATAGATATATAAAATCCAACTACCCCAATTTCCACTACAAAACCTAACAATAGATATATTTCTTTTCTCAGGTATGCCCCATTTTGCCCAAGCTGAAAGCAACAGAGACTAATAAACAAACATCTCAAACCCAACTTCACATCATATAAAACTTTGTTCTCTATATAGTTATTGAAAGCACATCCCACACGCTTAAGCAAATGGATTATAAGTTTTCAGTTCAGGCTCCTACTCTTGTTCCTTTGATGAAATATAATTTACTTTTGAATCCGAAACGAGAAATCTTTCCAAATGAGATTTTTCATTGTATGAATGTGGATTAGGGACCACCAGAGGTGGCGATCGCGACGTCGTCTATCCAGTTGCATCCATGACAATCATGATGCACATCGAGTGCCACTACATCCTATTAAATGGACAATAACAGTTAGATAAGACGGATTGTATACAAGGTAGATGTAAGTTTTGTGGACATACCCGCTCGGGCTAAGTCTAAAATTCTATATGTTAATAAGCCAATATAGAGCTAATGTCACCATAACTATGAAGCAATTAAGAGGAGAAATAAAAGAATGGTTGTTGGCGACTCTGAAGATGCCGCCTACCGGACCTACTCAACAGCCAACACAGGTAGAGCCTCTCTAATACATTAACATCCACTGCATAATTTATTTATTTAATTATTTTTAATTTTGAGGGTGAAAATAACAGCAGAAGCGGCATTATTTATTATGTCCACATCCATCTATGGTTTGGTTCCATGGCGTTTTCTAGTAGCTGCAACGTCAGTCACAAGTTGCTCGGTCCAAGACTTTCCCAGAACCAGTCTTCAAGAAGCATCTAGTAGTTACCATTTCCCCATGCCAGGACTTCAACTGAATGCAAGTTGAGATATCAATTCTCTTGCATTTAGCTCATTTTGTCCATCAGCCCCACCTAACAAACCAAAATACACAACATGCAAAAGTGATAAATATGTGCCAACTCCTAGACTACCTGAAACACACATTTCCAGTTCTAACATTGTGTAAGTAGGGCAGCAGCAGCAACCACTTCCCCTTTTGAGTACATGAAACGTGAACTACCAAAAATGTTCTGGACAGAGAGAACACACCAACTGCTAACACTTAAATTAACAAAGTTGGAGTAGATGAGCAGTCATATATCATGCCTGCAGAGAGCGAATATCAGGTTGTGGAGTATCAAAAACATCAGAAATGTATACGTTTCACATGCGGATGCTACCCCACTTGGGGCCATGCACGTTTCCTGCTGCTGTGCACTATGATCCCACCAGCAGACACCCATTCATTCGTTCAACAGAGAAAGTCACCAGAAACTATCTAGAACTTACCAGACTATCATCCCACTCAACATCACAAATAACAAAGCTTCTCCTTACAAAGGGACATAGATCATGTCAAACCTTAGATGCACAGCCAGAGGAATAACGACAAGCAAAGCAACAAAGGACAACTCATACCGAGTACTCCATCCACAAATTCTGTGGCTCAATAAAACCAACCTAAAATACCCATTCATCACATGAAAACTTTGGGCCTTACTTTGATTAACAATGACTTAAACAATGTACTGAGATGAAGCATGCTTGTAGATTTCAGTTTTTAAAGCGTTTGTCAATCAGTCTAACCCCAGAAAATTTGTGCTTACTAAAGCTGCAATCAAATACTTAAAATCTGTAATAACGAATTTGAAAACTATTTAGCACTAGCAAAAACAACAAACCCTATCAGATATCCTTCAGATCCTGTAAGCGCATCTACAACTGAAACTGCAACAGCCAAATAACAAGAAAGATATTGGAGCGGCAAATCAAATTAACACATGGTTGAAACCAGGTATTGTCCCATGACAGTATGATTTTACTTTTGGTTCCAGAATGATAGAATGATACTATAATTTAATCAAGCCAAAGCACATGGATCCTCAATAAGAAGAAAATATTCCATCATGTTCTCCCACTCAAATGTACATCAAATAAAAGTGATTCTATTCCAACAGCATAAGCTATTGCAATGAGCTTTATTATATCCCAAGCTTTAAGCAGAAGGCATCACTACATAAAGAGCATATACACAGCACAAAAATATATTCTCAAACTACAATATTCACATAAGTAAAGGAAGAAGCGAAAAGAAGGCTACAAACTTGGAGCTTCCAAGCAGAACATAGTTGCATTCTGCACTTGCAGAGCAAATGCCTGAATAAAACAACCAGCAGATGCATCGGACTACATTTTTAAGTACCAGTTTAAGAAACTTGCTTTGCTTCGTCAACCAACAAAGAGTAAGTGACAGGCAGCAAGATTCAGCAAAGTGACACCGCATCAGATAAACATAGCAGGTGACAAAATTGTGGAGTCTGGTCTACGACTGATTAAGAGGCTTTTACTTCCTTTTCCTCTTCAGCAATCCGCTCACCATTAAGCACTTGACTATTTCACCCTCTGAAATAAATAGGAAAGGAAGATCAGTGTGAGGAAGTAACAAATCCAAACCAAAGAGAAGTGTAATAGGCAAGCTGAGTGCCCATTTATCTTCCATCACTAATGCTTTTTGGAAGAGCACTTGTACTTGAAAGTATGACGTAAAATTTTCATTGAAGTCATATAAATGGAGATTTCATCGAATCTAAGCAACCTCAACATCTTTTCTCATACACAGAGACATAAAAAGGGCTCACATAAGATACATTCACATGTTCATCAGCGACATCTGTATACATACGTAGCTGTTGATAGCTCTACATAGTAAAGACGATATTTTCAACTTCGGAGCTACAACAAGGCAAGCATTGTCATTTCATTCTCCTAAAGAAAGAAAGCCCTTGACAACAGAGATTAGGGGAAGAGGGAGGGGGTTTCAGAGAAAGGCACTGTAATATACCGTGGAACGCGGTCAGAAGGAGTTCATCTCAAGGCAGTAGGTCCTCCTCTTTAGCAGCATCTTTGCTGCAGTCCCAAAAGGCTCCTCGAACGCTGAGGAGATCCACGAGCCATCTGCAGCCTCTTTCTTAACCAAGGACTGCTCGCTCGGTCTGATGGCAACCAAAGTCGCCCCATTGAGCACAACTCCATCGGGCAGCTCCAACCGCGGTGCGTACCACAACCTCATGTTGAGTGCGGGCACCAATGTCCTCTTTGATGCAGAGGAAGCCGATAAAGGCTTCACTCTAAGCTCCTCCAGCTGGTCCCTGTTCATACACAACACCCCCTGCCCATCGGCATCCGTAAGAACCAAATTGTCAAGCGTCTTGTGATCCGCAATTATCGGTTGTAACAAGTAATGCCGAGCTGATGCAGCAATCAATGAGCTGATTGTCCACACTACTCTCAGCTTCAAACCCCCATTTGTATAGAAAGAGTCCGGTATGCTCCCAGAATCGTCCGAGCTATTATTGTTGTTGTTTCCTTCCCCAATGGAATCCAAACAACCCGAATTCTTCAAATAGACCACCGAGGAAGCGCCAAGTATAACGCAGTGATCGAGAGTGGACCCAAAATCAGCCCTCCACTTGAGGATAACCCCCTCGTCGACGCCAAGCTCTCCACTGGGCAATTCGATGCGGAGGAACTGGATATCATTGAAATTACGGAGGACTTGGGTGGGGGAGTGGTGGGTGACGCCGGATTGGTCGGTCGCAGCGTCGTAATCTGGACCGACAGCGACGGAAGAGGAGGGGGCGTAAGAAGAGGAGCGTTTAGGGGTAGAGAAGAGACCTAGGGTTTGGAGGGGTTTGACGATGTTACCAAGGAAAGCGCGGAAGAGGGAAGAGATGAGGTTGCGCGATCTGTCACAGGAGACGATGGGAGAAGAAGAATCGTCATCCGAGATGACGCAGTCAACTCGTACGAGGACGGTGTCGACTTGAGGGACGAGGGAGTGGAAACGACGGGAGACGACGCAGCAGCGGCCAAGGGCTTTGACGTCGGCAATCTTGTTGAAGATGAGGAGGAGGAGGGAGTCGGGAAGGCGGTCGAAGTGGTCCTCCGGAATGGGTTCAGGGTGGATTCCTGGGCTCATTGAGAAATATTGGTGGTCCATAATTGGAAATGGGTTTGGATTGGGGTTAGGGCAGATAGATCTGAAGGGAAATGATGAGAGAGATTGAAATAGGGTTTTTATTCTTAGAGATGAGAGAGATTGGGGGAAAAAGCTTAATAACAATCTATGGAGTATGAACGGAAAACAGGAGAGAGAGAGAGAGAGAGAGAGGAAGGGGGGGTGGAGGGATGGGATGGGGCGTTTTGGGTGGTGGGAGAAGAAAGCAAGACGGTTTTTGTCTGGACAAAAAGGAAAGGTTGGAAGCATTAGACAGACAGACAGGGGGGCAAGAGAGAGACAGAGAGAGATGAGTGGGGAGGTCACAATATGTTAGAGCTGGAGCAGATCCGAGCTGGTTTGGTCCGCCGGTAGTAAAATTGGCTTAGTTTGGTGCATCACCGGCTCACTGCCCTTTCCTTGAGTTTCACTGCTCTTTCTGTGTCTTTGACACTACACATCCATTTCGCAATTTTAAGGGGCGTACAAAATAACACGAAATAGATGGAAAGAAAAGGTAACAAAGGAAATGAAAAAAATTAGTTTTAAAATTATCTTTAGATATATAGGATATAAATGAGAGAAAGTGAGATAGAGGTACTTGTTGCTTATGTTGTTTGACTGATATTGTACAAGGAAATGAAATTGATTGCAAATATTTGATAAACTAAAATATTCTTTATATGGACAACCATTTATTTTGTACCATTTTCTATAAAAAAAAAAAATAGAGAGAAACTTAGTAGCTTTAGAAGTAAAAATATTTCCATTGATTCCCACAATTCTCACCTACTTCTACTTTTATTTTAAATTAACGATAACGCAGAAAAAATCTAAAAAATGTCTGGATTTCATAATATAAAATAATACTAATAATATATGTTAGTAAAATTAAAATTATAATAAATTTCTAAAAAAAAACCCTCACTACACTAGCAAATGTAGGTCAAATGAAAAATGTAATAAATTTTTTAAATAATAACAATATTGAACAATTAAAATAATAGATAAAACAAATAATAGTAATTGTAGAAATAAGTGTATAAAAAATGATAACTATAAATTGGAGTAATTTGTAAGTAATGAGGGTAGTCAAGAAGATGGATTTGAATTTTTTTAGTAACTAATATATGAATATATTTAATAGTTAAATTATAAGATATCAAGTTATTAATTATAAATAGTTGAAAATTTTTTTTTCCTTTAATGTAATAGATATCTAAATATAATATTTTTACTTATTCTTATTTTTGTTTTCAAAACTTTTGGCTAATTTTATTGATAAGCCCAATTCAAACATAACCAAACCTTATCTTGTACATATAGGAGACAAAACCCTTATGTAAAGGACAATTTGGTCTCTTGCTCTTCTTCTTTGATTAAAGTTTTACTTTTTTGATATTATTATTGATTTAGATATCAGAATAACCACGTGAGAGTAAATTTCGATACCCTACTAACAATAATTTGTTTTATAAAAACCCTAAAATGGAAAATTCTCTATCGGTAAATTAATAGAGCAAATATCGATCATCAATGTTGATGCTGTCTATGGGAACTAGAAAACTGGAACTGGCACTCGTTGATGTGTCCTATCAAAAAATTTTCGGTTGTCAATTTGTAGACAAAAGAGATGAAGACAAAAATACGATCTTTGCTCTGATCGAAGAGGGTCAAATTCCACACTTTTCTTTTGAAATACTTTCCGTCTTGTTCCCCTTGAATTTTCCAATACTGCAGCCGTGATATAGAACTATCCCATTAGTTGCCCAATAAGGGATATAGAAGCATGATTCGGTCATTTCCCTCTAATATAAAAACCGAGCCGAAATTGCAAAGTACGGCCATGGACGCACGAGTTTAATAGAATAGAACGTCTCCTACACGTATAGGCCCCAGTCTGGACCTTTCCATTCTTCATCACTCCCTATTATTGTGAAGAGAGTACATATTTTCTTAACAAGCCTATAAATCTCGAGCTGTCTCGCTTCCTCGGATAATCTCGATGGTAAAAAATCTAAGAAAAAATCTAAACCAATTTCTTCTTAAATAATCTCTTCAGTTTGAAAACCGGATGATTCACTTGCTAAGATAATCCCGTCATATTTATGTTTAAGAAAAATCTAACCATTTGAATAATCTTGCTACCATAAGTGCCCAAGAAAAATCCAACATGTTTAATTGTGAAATACTCAAGCATGATAACTCTGAAGACCACGAAGCTCGGGGAAAACCACTAAACTAAGGCACTTAAACCTAGTTATGTAACACCTAAACACAGAATTAAAACACTTGGGTGGCATGAAAACTCAACGGGCAAAGAAGCCCGAGGAAAGTCATGGGACCTTAGCCTTTAAGCCTGAATACTAAATGCTAAAGAGTAGCTCAACGATCTATGAACTTATGCGTAAATAAAAAATCCAAGGTCAATAAGCTTAGATATAATGAAGCAACCCAAGGCAACAAATGCCAAATACTTAGGGATCCTAGGTAAGGAAAATTCTGATGTGTCCGGATCTTGGTAAAACCTTAGTAAAGGCATCAAAAGCTTACACTAGCTAATGCTTAGTAGACCTACTTTATTGGATAATCTCATGGCACTCATGCTCAAGAAAAATCCAAATTGCACGAATAATCTAATAGCACTCATGCTCAAGAAAAATCCAACTTGCTCGAATAATCTTGAAGGCTTGAAAGCTTGAGAAAAATTCGATGACCTTGTTTAGCTAACCTTCATGGTATATAAGCTCAGGGACAAGCCCGACTCACCCTTTAAATCCGTCTGATTACCCTTATTAGCACATAAGCCTACGGAAGATTTGACTCTCTTCTTTAAGTCACTCAAATCATTTTGTTAGCATAAAAGCCTAAGGAAAATCTGAATTGCATGTGTCACATCACTTCACTTAATCATGACTCCAACTCGTTAGATCATGATAATGGCTAAAAATGCCTTTGAGAAGCTCCCCCATAGTATAGCCGCTTATCTTGGGGCCTTGAGAGCTTATATAAGTATTTGGTCTCCTTGTCAAACACTTCACTAAAGAGACTAGTAGAGGTAAGTTTTGATAGGTATTTTAGTACATGGGCCCTAAGGCCTAAACTGATTCGCCTATGGCTATTAATAAGCCTAATTCAGGTATACCCCCAGGTAAAGAACTTTATGGTTTCTAGCTCCTTCTCTTTTTCAATTGAGGTTTTATTCCCTTGATACTCTTACTGACTTAGGTATTGGAGTAGCTGTACTGGAGTAAATTCGATGCCCTAGTGATGTTTTGTTTTACTAAAAGCTTAAAATCGAGGAATCTCCCCTGGCAAATTAACGGAGTGACGATTGATCATTAATAAATTCCACTATTACCAAACTTACTATTAGAATAAGTAAGGAATTAAGATAATGGATTTATGATTCCAATCAAGCAAATATTTTTTTTGAAAAATATTAGAGAAATGTTTTTCCTAGTCATATTTTCTTTACCAAATATATAGAGGGGATTGGGAATATACATGATCCATATAAGCTGGGAATATGTATAATAAATTGAACACTAAAAACTTGAATAGGCCTACTTAATAATGGTTCAGGCCTAAGTTTGTTTCATGAATTGACTCCATGGGCTAATGATAAGATTTGGGAAGTTAAGTCCATTTATTAGGAGTGTCTTAGAAAAATTTAGCTTATCAGGCTCGAAACAAGAATCGTTAGTTCAAACTAGCCATCATAGACCTTTCTTGATTAGTATGTGTACTCAACAAGCTTAACGATAAGCTTAGGCTTTTATAGAGCCAAGAAGAATTCCATTCATAAAGGAGGACGCATCCCATCTATCGATCAACAAAAGTGATCTAACGAGTGTTACAAAAGATAATATTGTCCATTGATCCTTGGGGTCATCTAACAGATAAGGATGAGCCCCCCAAATCTATAAATAGTTGTTTTCTCCTCCTCATTTGACCACTTAGAAGATTTAGACAAAGTTCATTATGCTGCTACATACTAAGGATTGAATATTTATCCATGTTAATAATATTTAGCTTCTACTTATGAATAGTGAAATTGATGCTCCCAGTTTGTTCATTGGTTACGAGCGCACATCATTATTGAGATTGCATGTTCCTCCTCTCGCTCATCTCTTTAGTTATATCCATTTACATATCATCGAATTAAGACTTCTTTAGAATCATCAAAAGCATAAATCAGGTAAAGTGTACATAATTGACATCATTCCATACATTATTTAGCGATTTGCCCTCTTAAGAAAGAGAGTTAGGTAAGATGGAAGCTCTTAAAAGTAGTAGATTAGTTATGACCACATTAAACAAAACCCTCTAATATAGGAAGACGATGTTGCACCAATTGTAGCACTAAATAACTCATATGAAGTTTTACTTTTGAATTAAGACTTGTTTAGAATCATCAAAGGCATAAATCGCGTAAAGTGTCCACAATCGACATTAGTCCATACATTATTTAGCAATTCTCCCCCTTGAGAAAGAGAGTTGGATGAGATGGAAGCTCTTAAAAGTAAGAGACCAGTTATGGCCCCATTGAACAAAACCTACTAATATAGGAAGATGATGTTGCACCAATTATAGCACTAAATAACTCATATGAAGTTTTACTTTTGAATTAAGACTTGTTTAGAATCATTAAAAGCATAAATCACATAAAGTGTACACAATCGACATCATTCTATACATTATTTAGTGATTCGCCCCCTTGAGAAAGAGAGTTGGATGAAATGGAAGCTCTTAAAAGTAAGAGACCAGTTATGACCCCATTGAACAAAACCTACTAATATAGGAAGACGATGTTGCACCAATTACAGCACTAAATAACCCATCTAAAGTTTTGTTTTTGATGCAAGCCATGTAAGAAAACTCCAAGGCTTTCAACTAATTCCTATCAATATTCATGCAATTCCTACCTAGAATAGTTGATGCTGCTACTCAATGAAATACTGCTTTACTTGCACCAAGGGTTGTTACATTAAAAGTTGTTAAGCAAGATCAAAGTAATTAAGCAATTGTAGATGAGGAGATTATGCCATAAGAGGATAGGTTACAATTACCCTTACTTGTAGCTCTTACTAATAGTGAAATCAATGCTTTAACCTCCTTCACCTATCACAAATGCACGTTATTATCGAGATCGCTTATTCCCCCTCTTATGGACTTCTCTAGACACATCCCTTTATGTCTCATCCTATCAAGACTTCCCTAGGGTCATTAAAAGTGTAGATCATGCGGTGCACATGTGACTAACATTAAGTTCACACATTATGTGGTGACTCTATTAAGGAGTTATTCATGAGGTGGTCCTATTAATCATGTGTTGTTTGCTGTGGATGCAAGAACCTAGTTAGGAAGCTCTTTATTTATCTCATTGCAACTCCTAAACATTTGCATTAGGAATGAGTGCACTTTATGATGGGAGTTAAGTCTTAGACCTATCACTAGAAGCATAGCTAGAGGCTTGCAAAGTTAGAGGCTTACAAAGCTTTACCTAATGTATCCTAACTTGAGAATCAGCACAAGATGAAGATTCCTACTTAATTCAAGGCATACTATACTCATGCTAAGTTGAGTACCAGACTTCCATCCAAGAAAGGACGACACTTGAACTAACCTAGCTTAGGTCGGTTGACCTTACATGCCTATTATGCCCTATGTCCGAGCCCACTATGGCTCGAATCGAGTTGTTTGTTCACTTAACCTAACCTGGTATAACTTGGCTATTCTAACCTCCTTACAACTCTTTTCATTTCTAGGCTATTCATTTAAACTGTCAAGTTGTTTAAAGATTTAAGTACTAATTTCACCAAGAGATAGATTGGATATCCACTTTTACACTTTGTTAGAGGACCTTTCCTAAAGCAAACAGATGTCCCATGCATAAATCCTAATGACGATTCTTCAGACATTATTCCCTTTCTCCTTTCTCTACTTTTCCTCTTTAAAGTTGTCTAATAGGTTTCTATTTTTATTCTTCTTGCATTTTACCCATTTCATCATTTCCATTCTTGTAGAACCCTAATGGCCAAGTACATAAGCAATATTGGTATAAACTACAGAATTACATTAATGAATATACAAATTATTTTTCTTGAGTTAGTGGTGAGTGACCCTTTCACTTACTTGTGCATCATATCAAGTAAGTTTTAGGTCGCTATGGATTTTTTGGTGCATTACATCTGGTATATAGCTCATGGATTTGCTAAACCTTATTTATTTTGTTGGGCCAATGTTACGATTTACATCTTAACTTTGTTATTTTTTTGTGATTATACACTTGAAGTTTCAACTTGTCTAAATATACACCCAATTAAAGATTTAATTGTCATGATCTACACCTCAATTAACTCCAATTTATATTGTCAATCCATTTGGCATGATTAGCCAATTGGATGGCTGTCCATAACCTTAGGGGGCTTGCCTGACCTCCCATAGGTGACCACTGACTACCCCCTAGGAATTTGTGAGTCGTGACCCACTTTAAAAATGTAGGTCGTGTAATCTACTTGTAACTGTTTGTGACTGTCTACAACCCTATAAGGGTTACACAAACCCCTTAAGGCCATGGGTAGCCATTCCTTTGGCAAATCGTGCTAATTAGACTAATGGTATAAATTGGAGCCAATTGAGGTATAGACCATGACAATTAAATCTTTAATTAGGCGTATAAATAGATAAGTTAAAACTTCAGATGTATAATTATAAAAAGTGGCAAAGTTGAGGTGTAAACCGTAACATTACCCCTATTTTGTTTTATTTACGTATGTTAGATCCGATACCTTCTGTGTGTTTAATCCTCGAAGCATATCATGTTACATGGATGGAAGGTGCTTATCTTATAGCCATTTTTCTCTCCACATATGGATGGAAGATAAACACATTAGTAAAGTCAATAATTTTGAGTAATGGACATTTGGAATGTCTCTTCGTCTATGCCTATACTCACGGATGGTTATACTTGGGCTTATTGCTCACATTTAAGAATGAGAAGTGTCTCTTAAACTTTTTTCCAAAAAAAAAAAAAAAGAAAAGAGTTGTAAGAAGATTAAGTCAATGTAGGAGATGATCATGGCCCTTCAAGCGTATTGAAGCTTGATTATACAAGTCTAAGCATTGATAAAGTAAACCCAAGTGGATGGATGCTAGAATAAAGCTCTCTCCTTAGTTAATATGGATGGCCAATGAGAACAATTCAGGATTAACTCCTTCTAGACCTCTTAGAAAATTGTATGTCAAAAGCCATAAAGTAATAAATGTTGTTAATCCATACCTGCAACAAAAGTGATATTTAAAGCCTTAATAAGACTAGTGTAAAGGGCACCAAATAGCAAAACAAACTAAGGTTAATAAAATCCTATGATCAACATGACTTATGATCATAGAAATTAGTCAACTCGTTAAAGAAGTCTAACGTAATTCATGGACTTTCAATAATTAATTGTTAAAGGGATGTAATATGACATATGTATCATAATAAGAAGTGTTTACTACAACTTAATCCTAGCTTGATAAGAAAAAAAAAGAATAGAAGTAAAACTCACTTATTCATGGTAAAAGTAATATAAAAATCCTATTTTCATTAAATGGATCATGGTTTATTAATGGGCATGTTCTCATAATTCGCAAGTGTGAATTGAACTTCAAACCACTGTAAGCATCTCACAATGTAGTAGTAGAATGGATTAGAATTCATGAATTGCCTATGGAATATTATTCTACATTGCTTGTTACTTCAACTTGATACCTTCACAGCTAATGTAGATTGAGAATGATTTGCTCCAATGTGCATCCAAATTGATCTCCATCAACTCCTCATGCATAATCATTGTTGACCAAAAAGACTATTAACTACAATATGAAGGTATATGGTTGTTGTGCTTTGTATGTGGGTGTTTAGACTACACCATGACAATGTGTCTAATGAAAATCTCAAAAAAGGAGTTGTAAACATTAGAGCCTTCATTTATACCCCATCAACCTATATTAGAGACTCACATTAATCACAACTTTGGTACTAATAAGGAAACCTTGGAGCCAAGTGGTTATCCTTTGCCTAGCTATAGTCATAAGAAAAAATACATGGTCCTTCTCAAATGACAGAAAATCAGGTCTTAAAACAACAACTAAAGAGTAAATAAGAGGATACGGCTAATATTAAAGAAGATGAAGTCATGTGTTAAGAATGATGTTATTCATAGCCAGTTACAGGAAAAAAATGCAGTTAATGATGAGAGCCATTCACCACTTCCACATGCTAACCTTTCCTCATTTAATGCGTTTTAGCCAAAAATACCATGTTCTCCTCCGTTAGAAGTGCCTTCCTTAATCAATAGTCCATAGGCCTTTGAAATTAAATCTTAAAATAACCTAGTGAGAGTTGCCACTAATTATAATAAACTCGTTAACTCTCCAGCCTTAAGTACTTTACAAATGGAAAAATCATATGTTGTTTATGCACCAATGCTAGCTATATAAACCCATTGTTTGCCTTCAAAAGAAAGATCCATTCAGAACTTAAAGCCACAACCTAAACTTAAAAAACTTGCTTGGAAATCCTTAGAAAAGGGATAAAAAATAATCTTAACATTAAAGGTGAAAATTCTAGTTAATAACTTGGATATCTTTGGCTAATTCCTTACTATTGAATGTTTTGCCTTAAGTATAACAAAAGTTAGGTTCATCTTCTTCATCTAAGATGGGTGTGGATCTAATATACCCAATTTACTTAGTCTTAAAGATTCAGGTACAACAATTCGATCCATTAGGGCGCATAGAGGAAATCCCAACAAGAATACAAATAGCCTCTAACTTAGACTTTCTCATCTGATTCTTGATGATATTTTCATATTAATGCACGGATCCAGCTAAAATAATGGATTAGTAGAGTCCAACCTAATAGGGGATTATCATGCTCACTCTCTGATGAATGGAAATCCCATAGTTTACCCTACTTAAGTCAACACAACAAGCTACGCACTTGCTCATTTTAAACAACATGGAGGAGCCAATGGCTTTTCTATAGACCAAATGTAGGAGTAGTATATCTAGAAATTAAGGATCTCATAAGTTTATAAACTAAAACCATATACTATCGTGCAATTATAATAGCTATGGATAACAATTTTCCAACTTGTCATCTACCTATTAAGCTACTGATTTAGAACATCTAATGAGAAAACTCCCTATGAAAGAATTAAGCCATTTAACAAGTATTAGAAGCTATTTAGTTAGACCTCATTGCAATACTTTAAACTAAGATAGAAACTAATGAAGCCTAACATTTCTACTTCGACTCAAATTTTAGAGGTTTTATTCACCAACTTGTAGATGAGCATTATGGTGGGATGATGATTATTTATAATTTTAATCTTCTGAACATGCAGTCCTTCTTGAAAAAATCAAGAATTTGACCTTATTATCCATGTTAGCTCTAATACTATTTTATGGTGCTTAATTATTGTTTATGAGCATAAATTATTGTGTAATTATATTAAGTTATGGGATTATCCGAGACAACATGCACTTCTAATCTTAAAGTAAACCTTGGTACATTATTGGAGATTTTAATGAGCTTGCTTTTTCCTAAGAAAAATCGGGTAACTTGACATTTGATAAAAAGCACATGTAATTATATTGAGAATGATGCAAACCGTGACTAAGAACGGATAAGGCTGGTCGTTGGATGGGTCTAAGTTTATAGAAAGCTCGAAAAGGAAGCAATGGGGAATGTGCAAAAGGAAAAATGCAAGTGAAAAAGTAAGCAAAAACCCACGAATAGCTTTTGAGGATATGACGCACCAATGAAACTTCTGAGAACTCATGACACAATTTGATATGACGTATGAATCGGTTCGATGAGGTTACTTACCACCTAATTTTGCTTAAGGGTTAAAATAAGAGTGATGTCGAGAGTAAACAAGTAGTGTTTACACAAGGAAGAAGTACCTAAGTGTATTAATGATAATCTGATTCTCCCCTTTATAGCTACAAGTACAAGGGTATTTGTACCCATAAGTTAAGGCAACTTGCTAAGTAATGTATAAGATACAAAAGGATAAAAATGAATATATAGAGAAAATAATCATTGGTGTAATGGATTTTACACATAATTCTGTACACGTGGCGATGTTGTATTAGTGATGTTGTTGGAAGATGTGGACAAAAAGGTGTGGATAGCTTATTTGTCCAAGCAGGGGTAGCTTGGTCAGTCTAAACTCTTTCTCTCGGCATCTCAATAAGGGTGCGGTCGAGTAAGCAATTAGCCAGGCATGTATGAGAATGAAGATGGGTTGTTGTTTCAGCCTTTCACTTCTCAATACATAACATGCGAAAAATAGGCAATCATTTGACTTGGTAAGCAGAATAGGTCAGCAAAGAGATACTCGGCCTCCGCATGAGTCTGTTAGAATAGGAGGATTCATTCTGCTAGTCTCTTTAGTCCTCGGGCTTTGCTGCAAGCTAGTGGTTTGGTAGCCTTATTCCCATCAGAAAATGTATGAATAATTGTAGCATGCATGATTTAGGTTATGGTCAAATACATTATACATCATAAACCTTATATAAACTTGTTTAGATTTTACCTCGGCAAACCTTGCTTGGAAACAGCTTTATCCTAAAACAATCGTATGATACCTAGTTAGATAGCCCTTGAATCATTGTCATTTTCGTTTTGCAAACTCATTCACCAATTTTTAATCCCAAAGATAGAAGACCAGATTTTAGTTGATGTAGCTCACCTATATGGGATTTCTTACTTTAGTTAGAGATATATGGAATAAATGTAACCATTCTTTTTTTTTTTTTGTTGGAAAAAAATGTAACCATTCTTTCCTCAATTCTTTAGCAAACTTCCTAATCGAAGCTAAAAGATGGGACCAAGAAATCTTTGGGTTGCTACATGGAAAAAAGAAGCAAACCTTAGCTAGATTAGTAGGGAAGAAGAACAATTAAAACCTAATCCTTTCCTTATTAATCTTGAGAATTCAATAAGAGAATATCTTACAGCTACCTAACTTTGAGAAGCCTTAGAAAGTTAAATCTCATGCAAAATGGATTAAAGATGGTGACCGCAATACAAAATAGTATCATTCTCTTGCTCTTGCTAGACAATCTAAAAATTGAATGGAAGGTTTATCACATCTAGGTTACTGATCCATCTCAACTATAACATGTAGTGTAAAATCACTTTAATGCAATCTTCTTGTGAGGTCATATGTATAGCCCCATATTGAACTCCATACCAACTAAACTTCATGAAAGGCTAACTAATGACTAATTTTGCTATCCCTTTAGATAATAATGAAATCATCTAAGCCTTACTCAACATAAATCCTTGGAAAGCTCCTGGCATGAATGGGTTACACAACATGTTTTTCTAAACACATGGAAAAATAATAGGACAATCAGTTATTTTTGCAATACAATGTGTCTTCAACACTAAAATCATGCTTGCTAAATTAGATTGGAAATATAATGAAAGAGAATGAACTCTTGGCTTTTATTCCTTAGTAAGGTATAGTAGAAATTTTGAAAAAAGGATCCCTATCCTTTTTGTTTATGTTAGAAAGACTATAGATCCTGGCTAATGTCCCTAGTTTCAAGTATGTTAATGAATATAGACTAATATGTAATGTTTTAAATCTATGATTGTCATCTCCTTAGTTTACAAAAGAAAAAAGGTGTCAATCTTGTAAAAATCAAGCCTTTATATAGGCTACAAAAGAAAATATTAATGACAATAACCACATAAAAGAACATAATAATAAATAAGCAAATAAAAGAAATAAAAAAACCCCTAAACTACTAAAAGAAATGAAAGATACATCATAGAAAAAGGAAAGGGGTGGTTTATCACAACCCAGATAATATCTTCATCGTGATAGATCACCGTACACCGTACAAGAGTCAACGATCAACCCCCCTATCGATCATTGGCATTTCATACGACGTACAAGGGTACTTCCACTTTTAACTACTAATGGTCACATAGACAAATAGTATTATAGCATAACAAATATCTTTACTAATTAATTAGACATATTATCAAATTAAAGGTATGGAACATAACGTTCCCAAAATAATAATGATAGTAATAAGTAATCCAAATGGCTACTAAAGTTCTAGCTACATAATATAAAGAAATTCATAAAGTCGTAGCCAATACTAAGTAGTTTCCTCCTTTGCTCCAAGTAACTCACAGTCTCATCTTAACTTAAGACTAACTTTGAGCATGCCACGACTCAGCTCAGCAAAAAGATGGTCTTACAACAAAAGGAATCTAAGGGGGTATAAGCTTATGCTTAATGAGTTAAGCTCTCCAACATGCCTTACAAATAATATATTAATAACCATATGAATATAAGTAATATGCCAAACAATACATGAAGTGGCCTAGAAACCGTATGCAACTCAGAAATTTCGCCCTCTATAGTCAAGGTTAGAGATTATTGACCAACATAAACCAACAATTAGGTTATAACACCTAGGTTTTTATCTAGAATTACACCTATTGTGCTCAACTCAACTATAGATATATATAAAATACACTTTACTTAATACAAAACATAATCTTTTCAAAAATCCCAAGTCTAGTGGTGTAGTGGTCCCCGCAGTCTACAATCACACGCCCTAAACGGAAGTCACAAAACATGGCCCATAGCCAAATGGTTAGTATCTCCTAGTGCATAGTAAGTGTAAGTTCTACAACTAGCCACTCAAGGTTTCGATCGGCTGAAAAATCCGTTCAAGCCTAAATTTTAAGTAAAGTTAGAAATATTAGTAAAAATGATCTCGTAAATTTGAATTTAAGAAAATAAGCAATAAAATAAAAGACTATAAAAATTCTAAATTTTAAATATATAACTTGTTATTTATTGAAAATGCGTAAAATATATTCCGATAATTAATGAATCGCTAGAGATAAATTATATGTATATTAAAAATCATAAAATGATCTAAATAATATTTAGGAATATTTATTTGTACTATATATGAATTTACATGTATGTAGAAATACGCGTAATTACTTAAAATACGCGAAATGTACTAAAATAATAAGAAATAATTAAAGAAAATTCATAATTAATTAAGAAAAAATTAGAAAAATAAGGAAAAGTGCAGAAGTGGGGCGTAGCAATCTGATATTGAAGAAAAAAAATCAACCAATTAAAATGCAACAAATAGAAAGTGGAAAAAAGAAGAGATAAGGCAATTGTCTCGTCTCATTAATGCACAATAATTTCCCTAAGCTCTATAAATAGCAAGAAAAATTTAGAAGCTCATTTAGACAGTTAGAAATTAGAGAAAATTAGGAAGAGGTGAAAATTGAGAGAAAAATTAAGGTTAGAAAAAAAGAAGAAGGAAAAACTGTGCAATTAGGGCCTTTAAAGGGAACCCACATTAGACGAGTAGCTGGGAGTGGACGGCCACCACCCCCACACAGTGGTGGCAGCACCTAGACCGGCCAACAAGGCCATGGCGGCCGATGGTTGCCGGAGCCACTCAGACCGGTGAGTTCGTTTTCCAGCTCAATTCTTGTATAATTTTGTAAAAATATTTGTAAAAATAGTAAATATTTTTAAAAAATTATGAATTTTGTTATTTTGAAATATTTTTGTATGTATTTTTTTAGGAAAAATATTATTTTGATGAAAATATGTCCCGTAATATATGATCCTTAAGAAATCGTGCAAAACCGAGCATGTTTCAGTTTAAAAATAAATGACCTTAGGAGTATAGTTTTGAACCCAAAATTTTTTTGTAGACTACTTAGATGATATAAAACAGTGCTATAAAGCCCGTTCTCAAAAATTAATTTTCAAAAATTTTAAATAATTTTTAGGCCTTAAAATGAGGCATAAAATGGGTAATTTAGGGATAATTAAGTAATTAAATGGTTAATTACTGATTTAGTGAATAAGTATATGTTTAAGGATGTTGAAATACGATGGAGTATGATACTTGTAGCATTTAGGGTGTTAGATGTAATTATTAGGTTAATTATGTAGTAGATAAGTAATAGAGAAAAATAGTAAATTTTAAGTTAATTTTGTAAATTAGGGTAATTAGGTGTAAAATCTGATTTAGGATGAATTTAGACATTCTGAAATGATAATTGATGTTAGGAGATGGTAATCAGAGTAATAGAAATATTAGATGTGTATTATGTACATAATAATTATGTACATAATAAGTAATAGTGCATAATACACAATTATTAGAAATATAATAAATATAAAATATTATAATAAAAATTGATATTATGATAATAATAAAATTGTACAATAAATCTGATAGGAAACTTGAATTTATGTAATTAGATGAAAAACGTAAAAATTTCTTACATCAGGAGTAAATTCGATACACTAATAAGAATTTAAGTGTACCAGGTAGAATAAAATACTAATTAGAGATAATGATGGTATTTAGGAGATCGGGAAGTAATGTCATTAATTTTACATTATGAGTCAAAACGAATTTCTAGGGTTCGAGTATAAAATAATACTTAGAAATCAAACTAGAACCTAATTTAAAAATCGATGCGGAAACCGAACCCGAACCTAACTCTAAACCTAGAATAATTGTAAAAGACTTAAGACCTAGATAATTAGGCATATTAAACCCTAAACAAAGCATAACAATAAGCGTTATATGATACAATGAACCTATAATAGTTATATGAAAAATTGAAACAACGTTTGTATTATAGGGATGATTGGCGATGGCCTGAGCAAGTCGAACATCGAATGAGTAAGCAAGGAGTCGAGGTAAGTTGGGATTAATACGATGCTGTATTTTGGAGGCTTAAGATTATGCTTGGTTGTGTTTATTAGATAGTTGAATGTGTGCATGTGCTTGATTATGAGTGATGCTATGATTCTGTTTATTGTTATGGTATGTATTGTATGATTTGTATGAAATGAATGATCATCCTAAATTGGACCTAATCCAATATACGACTTGTAATCATAATCAGACCTACATGGCAACCCATTAGGGGAAACCTAGGATTCTCCGGCCAAATACCGACCCCTTCGAAAGGGATAGCACAGGATTGCAAAGAGTTTCTTCTTCATCCTCAGTCGAACTAAGTGACAGGTGAGGAGGTCGCGGCGAGGGTGAAGTCAATGGTTCGAAGGTAGTTGCGGGAGGAGCAAGGTCTCCATTACACAAGCTTGGGTTTAGTCGTGAGCTGTTGCATTAACGGTAACTCCTCAACCCGAATTAGAGCGGGCGCAATTTTTTTAATCTCACAACGGGCTGGACAACGTCGTGCGATGGCATTTGCTTGCACATGCATTGCACCTAATAAGTTGATTGAAAACCTTATTGTGTTTATGGTACAGTTTTAAGTCCTTCATCCTAACTTACTGAGTTGTGGTTGCTCACATCCCTATAGACGTCGTACAGATGCTGGCTAAGAAACGGCAAACAACTACTCTGAAGTTAGCAACTGCTGAATCTTGGGGAATGAGGAAAAACATTGAAGAATAAACACATATTTTTAAGGTCTAAGTTTTTATTTTAGAATTATTTTTCATTTCTAAATAATGTAATAACGAGGAAATATATTATGGAGAATTATTATAAACTTTAATTGCAATAACTGAATTATGATGTATATATATATATTTCCTCACTTTCTTAGGTAAAATGAATTATTTAAATTACAAATTGTTTACTTCAAAACGGGTTAGTCGTGGATGTCTTGTGTAGATCAGGTCTAAGATAGCGGTTGTAAAGCCAACTTCTATCTTAGGATGGTTCACACGGCGGGGCCGTTATGACTCTGCCGCTTCGGGGTGTGACAGTAAGCTCTTAGGCCAGGATAGGAACTCAATAACTTGGCATAAATGTGCCTAAATAATCCCTTTAGGAGCCTCTACTTCTGTAAACCCCTTCTTACTTTCCATATAAGGTGCTAGTCGGTATAAGTTATAATGCAATGTCATACCATGCACGACTTTGTTTAAATTCATACCTTAATGATTACTTATGTTCAGTTACTTAGGTGATGAAGCAGTTTCATACAATAACAACAATATAAAAATTAGTCTTGCAAGCACTTCTGGTTTATATATTACCATTAATGCGTGCAAACAATCAGGAGTTCATACACATGCATTCCCTATACCCCTTATGCAACCAATTTAATCATAGTATTATTTTAGTACAACTAGACTACAAACAAAAGCAAGCATAAAGTCATTGAAAGTCACTTACTCTATCATAGTTGCTAGTCATAATAATTTGGAGGTAGGTCATCCCCCTGATCAAAGTCCCTTAAACAACTTAAAAGTAATAACATAAGGATTTGATATGTTGTAATGTCAACCTAAGGTTATATTAAAGTTACACTCTTGATTAGCCTTAATTTTTTTCCAAGTTAAGTTAAATCTTTAATCGTATATAACTTTTTCGTTTTAAATTTGATTTTCATGATCTTATAGTTGATTTCCATTGTTTTTAAGTGTACTTTCACATGGTATGGTTATATTTGAGAGATGAGGCCTACAATTCTGATTATAGGTCAAAACAGTAGTGTCCTTAAAGATTGGGTTTCCTTTTTGGGCTTAAATTTGTTATTGGACCTTTCACTACTTTGTGAAACTATTAAGGCTTGGGCTTAAGACTTTTATTTAGGCTTATTTACTTCCTTAAGATCAGTTTTTCATTAAATATTTTTGGCCTTATCACTAACTTGCACTTATTAGACTTTTAAGTGGCTTTTGTGATTAAGGATGGCCCGATTCTTACTTTAGCATTACCTACCACTTTAGTAGGCTTGGGAAATTTAATGTGGGCTTTCTTTGAACTTTATTTCATGTTTTTGTTAAGCTTATCTTGCTAGTCAGAAAATTCCATAAAGCTCAGTTTTGAGTTTTGGGCTCAGTTTTGAGTTTTAAGCCCTTAGCACTTATGTTACTAGTCTTAGTTGATCTTTTCACTTTGTTTACTACATTCTTAAGTGTATTTAAGAGGATTAAACATGTTTTATAGATCTAGTTAGTTTGGTCCTCTAGCTCCTAAACTCATTTTTTAGACTTAACTCCTTGTTTTCTTAATCTTATGTACTAAACTAAAGCTTTACACTTACTTGTATTTTAAATCATGCTTATTTTACCCCTTTATAAGTGGATCATTTTATCATAATATTAGGTGGAAAACACAGAAAATGTAGATTCTTTTATGTTCAAAGCTTAAGGTTAGGCTTTTATGTAGTGATTTCCTTACTAAAACTTCATATAATGGTTTTTCCATCATCTAAGGTTAATTTAATGCATAAGAAACATAATATGGGTGATGATAACACTTAGGTGACCTTTATACATTACATGTCCAACACTTAAAAGGGATGTATACAAGCTTTTTTTTTTTAGGGGGGGGGTGGGTTCTCTAAGTTACAAGACTAAACAACGAGTAACATATAAATATATTAAGAGGAAAACAAACTTAAGCTACTCATGTTCCATGACTTGTAGAGAAACTTCAAGGAGCTATTACTTAACCTAGCTAAGAAAACTTCTAAAGTACATGATATATTTACATAAACATAAAATGGAATTCTGCACATGGTACTCTAAAGACATTTGAAGATAGGGAATACTTTACTAGATCAGTAGGTGGTAGTTTGCACCTCACTTAGGTCTCCTTAGCTCCTTATTTTCATCCCTCTTCTTTGGTGATCCTTGGCTCCTTGCTTCCTATGGTTTTGGGTGCTTGTGGGTGCTCAAATGTCATCTTGAATGGATGAGTGAGGGTGGTGTTTGGGGTGTTTCCTTGATGGTTGAAGTAATATGATAAAATGGGGTGAGTGGTGTATGATTTGTGTGTGTTTTTGGGTGTTTAGGATAGTGTGTTTGGAGAGCTTTTTCTTGTTGTGTTTAATTATATTTAGTCTTGAGAAGAATGGGAAAGCAAGTGAGGTTTAGGGGGACTTTCAATGGTTGGTTTTTACTTTAGGTTTCTTGCCCAATTATTATCACATTGATGTGCATAATCCATAAGATGTGATAGTTTTGTGTAAGCTTTTTAAGTGGCTAATAAATGTGACATAACAAGTAAGAAGAAAGTTGAAAAGATGGAAGATGACATGCCATATCATCCCCTCTCCAACTGGCAGTTTAGGTGGCTATAAGGTATGGGTAATTGTTTTGTCAACTCTTCTTTTAGCTTAATCCAAAAATGATTAAGTTAACTTTTTCTGTAAATGGTATAACTTATATAAGGAATTGGAGATTGTCTTGTGTGACATATGGGAATTTGCTATTTTATAAGTCAACTATATTCATACTCTTGACTTTGGCTTATTTAAACTTAAATTGGGAGGGAAATTGGATGGAAAGGTGGTCGGTCCTAGTCCTTATGTGTGACTCTAAATTTCCCCTTTCGAAATGTTATACTTGATTGTCTTATTCAAGTGACTAAGTTAGGGTTTAGTTCTTAAATATTTCCTTTCCTCAAATTGGTTTTTAAGATAGGTCATAAGTATCTTAAGGTTGGTTTAAGCTCAGATAGGTTGGGCTTTCAATGCAGGGTTTTTAAATATTCAACTTAATAGTTGAGTTTTTGATTATTCGTTTAAGGTTTTCAATAAGCTTGAAAGTTATCATTACATTTTAAGGTTTAGGGTTTTAGTAAGTTAGGGTTTGTTATTACGTTTAAGGGTTTTCAAATGTTCGAGTAAGTATTAAGATTCTTGATCTTTTCGTTTTAAGGTTTTCATAAGCTCGGAAGTATTCTACTATGCTTAAGAGTTTAGGCTTTTAGGTAACTTCTAGGATCGTTATTAACTTTAGAGTTCTCAAGTTAAATTATAATTATAAAATCAATTATTACAAGTATGGCTTTTATATTAAGCTTGATTCTTAGTTTGGTTAATCTTTAGGAATAATCGGAAGGTGTTTTGTACTACTTAGTTTGTTACTTGGAAATTGCAAGGTTTCAATGGTTGACCTAAGCCCTATAAGACTGGTGGGCCTTGCTTGCTCATGGTTTAGTTGACTATAGTCCCATATAGATTGATCAACCCCGATATTCTCCAACGAAATTGACTACACACTAGCAAGTTTGGTCAACCTTATTGCTACTAGCTCTTCCAATCTTCCACTTCTTCATCAAGTTCCCATATGGTGTCCACATCAACCTGATATAATCTCATGAGATCTTCTATTAGCTTTTGTTAGATTTTTTCCATATTAATTAGGGTAACTCTTTCTTGGGTGAAGAAAAACTTCTTATGGAACATATTATGCACGGTCCCCCATGGGTCCACCTACCCTAGAGAAAGGTTGACAAATCTAATATATGTTTTCTCCTCAAATGATTTAAAGAATTCCTTAATTTCAGGTTATCATCTATATCATGCACTTATGGTGTCAATATACTTTACTAAGTGCTCTTTAGCATGTCCTTGCTTGTCATTGAAGAGCATGAACTTAGGACCTACATAATCATTACTTGTTAAGATATAACTGTGCAGTTATATGTTGTTTATGAGGAAGCTTCAAGTTTATCATTTTGTTTGAGGACATAATTTGCACTTCCTTCAAGTATTTGTCTAGGTTATCCTTTGTAGCAAAGGAAGATCTTTCATAGACTTAGATCTTGATGCAAACATCATGTTCTTAGTTGATAAGGTAAGACCAAGGTTAAGGTGGCTAGTAGATCCATTAGACACGATGTTTAGTTTATCATGTAAGGATGACGAGCCACTAGGTCAAACTCTTACATTCTTTATCTCATATGTTGGGTATTGTCTAGCCATAGCTTTTGGTATGAGAATTTGTTTATCTTCTCTTTAAGGGATGTTCTCATTAACAGCACAAGAATTAATTGGTTGAATTAATTAGGAAGCACCTTATTGCATAATAGAGTTAGGGCTTGGAAAAACTGCATCTTGTTGCATAATAGCTTATCAATCATCTCTAGCATAAATTAAGTGAATATCACCAAGAACTTATTCATAACTGTAGAGTTCTCTTATAGTGTTTGTATCATCTACGTGACTTTAGAAGAACCTTCTTGTTTTATGTTGTTTTGATTTATGTACTTTGGTGTTGGCATGTTCTACTTGTTGATCTCAATGTTAACTTATTATTCTTGGGTAGTCCTATCAGCTTGGCTAGTTGTCATCTTCTTTGTAGGTGTTATTGCCAAATTGTAATCTCACCTTACTCCTATTGAAATCCCCAAAATAAAGATGAAGGGACTTAGTTTATGGTGTCACATGTGTATTGCGTAAGTTTTACACATTATCTGGCCTTATAAGAGTGATATAGAAATAACACTTGAATAGATGACTTGTAAGAGAGATTGGAAGGAGACTTAGGTGATCAAACGAGAAACAAGGAGGAGGAAAAAATGCAAAGTTTATCTTCTTTATTTAACAAACCTCAAGTTTTGAGGTTTGGGGTTTATAAAGAACTTAACTCCATCTAACTTGGTAAAAAAAATAAATTATTTCATTGGATTAACAAGCATATTGAGCATTTATTTATAAAAATTCTTTAAGAATATGCTTTTAATATCTTAAAAAATAAAAAATTAAAATAAATATTTTATGTGATTGGGACAAGATGGGTTAAATATAAGTTCCATAATAAACCTTTAGGGATATGTTTCGGTAATAAAAGGAAAAAACCTATAGGTTTTAATAGGGTTTTCAAGAGATGCTAAACTCTATAGAGGCAAATTTTGGTAATAGGAGAAAAATTGCCTATATATTACATTTAATATGTAGGAATAGGCTTAAATGGAATTGCAATTCTAGGTTTTATTCCTTTTTCCCATGTATGGAAGTATATTTAGATGGAGAAATCGCGATCCCATCAAATTAGCGATTCTAACTTTAAGTGGGAATTGTAATTCCCCATTCTTAAGGGCGGAATCAAATTGGGATTAATTAAAATTACTTATTTAACCTTCAAACAAAATAATGACATGCAATTATGAAGGTAATTTTTTACAAATAATACTATTTACACATTTAATGTCACTTAATTCCATTGATGTTTCTAAGTATAGGAAGGCATTTCCAAATACAGGAAAGTATTTCTCATTTTGGTCATTCCATTCCATTCCATTCCAATTAAGTCTTATCCATCGCATTCAATTCCATTCCAGTCTATTCTTTTGTACCAAATGTGACAATAGAGTTTATATAGGTTCTGAAAGATGTTAAATCCTATAGGGGCAAGTTCGAGTTTCATAAGACCTGATAGGAATTGAGTTGCTGGGCCTTTAACCCACAGCCGAACTCGAGGACTAAAGAGATTGACAAAACAAATTTTCCTACTTTAGTCGACTTCTACCGAAGCCAAGTTATTCCTTGCTATCGATTAACTCTATATGCCATGCTGTATGATTGTCTACCTCTTAGAAGTTGTGTTCTAACCTGAAGAATGTCCAGATAGCAACCAAGCCTCGCGTGCCTGCTCAATCATGTCTGAGCCAAAAACTTGCTTGGCATCACTCTTGCCAAAAGGCCAAGAGATCTGCCTTGAACTAATCCTTAGCCACTCCTACTTAAACGGTCCATGCTTGCTCGATACCCTTGCTTGGACATTCAATTAGCTCATACTCTTTTGTCTGCATCTTTTAACGGTGCTACCAATGTATTGCTGCCATGTGTCTAGGACCACTCATAGAATTTGCTACTATAATCGTTGCTTTATTTATTTTTTTTTTGTGAATATTCTTTTCGCCTTTTGTATACTTTGTACATTACTCCTTTAGGATAATACCCCATTGGTCTTTTTCTTTTTAGGCAGGTTGCCATAAATTTTCAGGTATAAATTCCCTTTGTACATGTAGCCGCAGACATCAGATTATCATTAATATACTGAATATTTTCCTCTCATAAACATTGTTTGTTTATTCTCATCTCACTCTTATCTTAACACTTAAGCAAGGTTAGGTGGCGAGTACACTCACTAAATCATCTCGTGAGTCATATCGAGTTATGCCGTGAGTTTTTAGAAGTTCCATTGGTGCATCATATCCTTTGGAGTTATTTGTGGGTTTTTCTTACCCTTTTATTCATTTTTCGTCCTTATGCGCATCTCCCCATCGCCCTTTTTAAGCTTTTGGTAAACTTGGACCCATCCCTTCAACTGGCCTTATCTATCTTTGGTTGTGGTTCGCATTATCTTGGTATTAAAGTAAAGGTTTCATTTGGATTGTAAGAGTTTGTTTCAAAGTTCTGTTAATACTCTATTTTAGGCATGTGAAATAGAGTAAGTTTTCTGTGTTAATTTAGCTATTGTGTTTGCTGGTTGTTAAGCTTCTAATTTAGAGGAAGTGTGTTGTATGATTTAGAGAGGTAGTGTTAATTGTGACACCAAATTGATGAGTTTGAAATTTAGACCTATTAAAGAAAATGATGGACCTAAGTATTAATGCTGGTGTTGCGGATGACAACAGTAGTGTTATCCACCATGGCCAACAATCTCAAGGTACTTTAAGAAGCATGGTTAAGAGAGTTAATGAGAGGGCTAACCTCTTAGTGGATTTAATTTGAGCTGTCTATGCATTAACTTATCAACTTGCTGAAGCTGTGCCTAACACCCTACAAGTTGCCTGACCCATTAGAGGTCAAAACCTATCTTGGCAAGTTCAAGGTGGAGGAGTAGGTGAATGAGTGAGGAGAAGGATTGGATTAGGAGATTTGGGAGAAATGGATGGGGAAGAGTATTATGAAGAGGAAGAGCGAGCTTGAGCACTACGAGCATCTAACCATGTGAAGCTTTAGATTCCGAGCTTCAATGGGTCTAGGAGTGCTGATGAATACTTAGATTAGGAGAAGAAGGTGGAATATGTTTTTTATTATTACCAATATGAGGATTATGAGAAAGTGAGAATTGCTGTTGTTGAGTTCTTCGGGTATATTGCCATGTGGTGGAAGAATTTCTAAGCCATGAGAAGACAAGAAGGATACAGAGAGATTAATACTTGGCCTGAGATGAAGAGAATACTTAGAAATAGATTTGTGTTAGATACTTATCTGCAAGATACCTTTACTCGGCTTTAGGAGCTGAGATAAGGAGGCTGAACTATTGATGAGTATATTCAAGAATTCTAAATGCTTATGATTCGGTGTGAAGTGGAGGAATCACTAGCACGAATAGTCTCTAGGTTCCTTACTGGGTGGAGGAGTAACATTCGAGATATTATAGAACTCCAATGATTTACCACAATGGATGAGACCATATGAATTGCTCAATGAGTGGAAAGGCAGATGAGGAGTCGAATGCTGACCCAATCGTCGACTATCTGACCTATTCAGTTAAGCCGACATGTTTAGGGAAGCTACCAAGGTCAGTCGAATACTGATCTGATCAGATGAGGGGATGTTAGGATTGACTAGAAGGGCCAAACAAAAAGTGACATATTGACCCAAACATATGAGAAAGGGCAAAGATTTGCTAGGAAAATGAGCTATATCAAGTACTTCAAGTGCTAAGAGTTTAGACATATGGCTGCTCAGTATCCGAACCGCAGGACTATGGTCATTAAGGGAGACGTCTCGAAGCTTGAAGTTGATAGTACTAATGAGGAACTTGAGGAAAAGACTCTTGTTAAGAAAGAAGGTACTTAAGAGAATGAGCTGATCGAGGAAGATGTGTTTTCCGATGACCTAGATCAGTTAATCCTGGTAATCCAACGTGCGATGAACTTAGAACCCTCACATGAGGAGGAGTAGAGGGAGAACTTGTTTCATATCACTTATAAGGTGAGTGATTAGGTGTGTGCGCTAATTGTATATAGTGGTAGCTGCACCAATGTAGCCTTAGTTGATTTGACTATAAAGTTGAAGTTGTCGACTATCGTACATTCGAGGCCATGCAAGTTGCATTGGTTGAGTGAGAAGGGAGCACTACATGTCACTTGGCAAGTATTACTGCCAATCACAATTGGAAATTATTTTGACGAGATTCTTTGCGACATGCTGCCCATGTGTGCTTTACACGTATTGTTTGGCCAACCATGGCTATTTGATAAGAGTTATTCATGATGGATATAAGAATACCTATGTATTTGAAAAGGATGGTAGGAAGATTACGGTAAATTGATGTCGCCAAGTTAAGTTAACAAACTGCAAGCAAAACTAGCTTAAAGATCAAAGAAGACTCCAATGATGAGTAGAGTTGAGCTTAGAGAGGCTATCAAAGTCAACATGCCGACCCTCATGTTAGCCAGGTGTCTATTAGAGTTGAAGGAGCCAGGTGAACTACCCTTAGAAGTAAGAGAGTTGCTAGATGAATATACCGATCTATTTCTAGAACAATTACCCAAAGGGTTACCCCCTATTCGAAGCATAGAATATTTCATTGACTTAGTACTTGGAATTGCCTTGTTGAATAAGCCAACTTATTAGATAAGTTCCGAACAGGCTTCTAAGCTCCAATGACAAGTCAATGAGCTACTGGAAGAGGATATGTTAGAGAGAATTCTAGCCCTTATGTTGTTCTGGTGCTCTTAGTGCTGAAAAATGATGGTACTTAGCGAGCCATGGACAAGATAATGATCAAATACAAGTATTCGATCCCTAAGTTAAAAGATATGCTGGATGAATTGAGTGGAGCTAAAATCTTCAACAAGATTGATTTGAAGTCTAGCTACTATCAAATTCACATGAGGTCGAGAGATGAGTGAAAGACTGCGTTTAAAACTCGGTATAAACTCTATGAGTGGATGGTTATGCCATTTGGCTTATTGAATGCCCTGAACACTTTTATGCGACTGATGAACCATGTGCTAAGAAATCTAATGAGAAAGTGTATCATAGAGTACTTTGATGACATCCTAGTGTATAATGCCGACATATTGAGTTACTATGAACATCTTCTTGCCATGTTGCATGTCTTTCGTGTCGAGAGATTATTCGGTAATCTTAAGAAATGTTGCTTTTGCTAAGAGGAAGTGGTACTCTTAGGCTATGTAGTAAGTGGAGGAGGTTTACGAGTGGACAACTAGAAGATCCGAGCAATTGTCGAGTGGTCGACTCTTACTACTTGTGCTGAGGTGAGGTGTTTCTACGAATTGGCTTCCTTCTATGAAAGATTCATAAGGAATTTTAGCACCCTTGCCGCACCCCTTATTGAGCTAACGAAGAAGAACACTGACTTTAGATGGGGAGAAAAGGAGGAGAGAAGCTTTGCAGAGGTGAAGGAAAGATTGACTTTTGCACCTGTACTATCTTTACATGACTTTGAAAAAATATTTGAGTTAGAATGTGATATGTCGGGTATTAAAATAGGCGCTGTCCTAATGTAGGAAGACCGACCAATCACCTACTATAGTGAAAAGGCCAAGGGACCCTAACCAAACTACTCTATATATGACAAAAAACTCTTGGCACTCATTTGAGCACTTAAAGTATGGCGACATTATCTACTACCAAGAGAATTTGTCATCTATATTGACCATGAGTCTTTGAGGTATTTCCAAAGTCAAACAATGCTGTCGAAGCAGTTGGTGAGGTAAGTCAAATTCCTTAAAGGATTCAATTTTGTAATAAAATATAAGCAAGGAAAGAGCAACATGGTTGTAGATGCTCTTTTGAGGAGATATGCACTCTTGATAGAATTGTAAACCAAATTATTTGGGTTTGTAAGTATCGAGGGACAGTACTCCGAGGATCCATACTTTGGACCCATACTTAGGCATTATACCGATGGAAGGATAGTGGATGAATGTCATAAGAAAGATAGGTACTCATTTTAAGGAGGGAAATTGTGCATGTTGACCTTTTCACTAAGGGAGCTATTGATTAAGGAAGCTTACAATAGAGGACTCTTCGGACATATTGACGAAAGAAGGATGTATGAGTTATTGAGTAGGCATTTCTTCTAGCCGAGAATGGGGTGAGATATACATTGAGTTGTTGAAGGCTATGTCGTATGCAAAAGAGTTAAATGCCAAGCTGAGCAAGGGAAAGCGATGCCATTGCCTGTCTTAACTAAACCATGGACTGAATTGAACATGAACTTTGTTCTCGAATTACCACAAATTGCCCCAAGAAAAGATTCTGTGATGGTCGTCATTGATAGATTCAGTAAGATGGCATACTTTGTACCCTACTCTAAAGGCTAGTGATGCTTTAACTATTACTTCTCTTTTCTTGTAGGAAATTATCCAGTTACACGGCGTATTGAGAAGTGTAATATCAGACAGAGTCTAAAGTTCTTGAGCGATTTTTGGAGAAATCTATGGCGACAGATAAGGACTAAATTGCTATTTAGTACTTCCTATCACTCCCAAACGAATGGCCAAACAGAGGCAGTCAATTTTACTTTAGGATCATTGCTTTGAGCTATAGTGGGCAAGAACTTGCCTGATTGGGATGTCTACTTACCAATGGTTGAATTCGCTTACAACTAAATAGTACATGACACCACCAAGCAAACTCCCTTCGAAGTTGTCTATGGTTTTAAACCTGAGTTACCTCTTGATCACACCTTTGTACTTGTATTCGAGCAAGAAGACCTTGATATGAGATCCCGAGCATAGTCCCTTTAACACATCTAAGAAAAAGTTACTTAGTAGATTGACTAAGTCGTTAGAAGGATGTAAGAGAAAGCTAAGGGAAAAATGATGAGACAGTTTCAGCCTGGAGACTTAGTGTAGCTGCACCTAAGCAAGGAAAGGTTTCTAAGCAAAAGTAGGAACAAACTATCCCTAAAGGCCGAGAGACCTTTTAAAATCCTCCAGAAAATCAATGATAATGCTTATAGGTTAGAGCTGCATGAAGATTATTGGGTTTCGGACACCTTCAACATTGTCGACCTCAATCCATATCACCCTGATGGAGAGCTAAGCGAAGACCAATCGGATTTGATCCTAAATCCAAATTAACCTGGAAGGAATGATAGGAATCCGATTGCTGGGCCTTTAACCAGCAGCCAAATACGAGGACTAGAAGGATTGGCAAAGCGAATCCTCTTGCTCCAACTGACTTCTATTGAAGCTGAGTGATTCTTTATTGCTAGTCAACTCTATATGCTGTGCCATACGACTACCTACCTCTTAGAAGTTGTATGCCAACTTGAAGAATGTCTAGACAACAACTAAGCCTCGGACGCTTGCTCAGTCATGTCTACGCTAAACACTTGCTCGGCATCACTCTTGCCGAGAGGCCGAGAGATCTATCTTAAACTAATCCTCAACTACTCCTGCTCAAACGAGTCCATGCTTGCTTGACACCTATACTCGGACACTCAATCAGTTCGTACTCTTTTGTTCGCATCTTCCAATAGTGCACCATTGTATTGCTGCTACGTGTCCAGGACTGCTTATAGAATCTGCTACTATAATCATTGCTTTTGTTTTCGTGAATATTCTTTTCACCCTTTGTATACTTTGTACATTACTCCTTTAAGACAATACCCTTTTAGTATTTTTTTTTTAGGTAAATTGCTCTAAATTCTCGAGTATAAATATCTCTTGTACATGTAGCCACATACATTAGATTATTATTAATATATTAGATATTTTTCTCTCGTAAACATTGTTTGTTTACTCTCATTTCACTCATATTCTAACTCTTAAGTAATGTTAGGTGGTGAATACCTTTATCGAACCATTTCATGTATCATATCGAGCTGTATTGTGAGTTATCGAAAGTTTCATTGGTACGTCATATCATTTGGAGTTATTTATGGGGTTTTGCTTACCTTTTTATTCATTTTTCTTCTTTACAAGTATCTCTCCATCACCCTTTTCAAGCTTTCGACGAGTTTAGACCCATCTTTATGAACGACCTTATTTGTTCTTGGCTATAGTTTGCATCACCTTAACTTATTACCCTATTTCACAAATCACAGACATTGTCCTCTCCTCAGTCCATGCATACGCCTCTTTCTCTGTTACCTTATCCTTAATTCACAAATCAAACTTCACTGTTTGAGAAAACTCATCCTTTTATCTCTTTTATTTTCAATTTTTACTATATTTAATTATTCGGTATTTCAGTTTGGGAACTTCTTCGGATCTTAGAAAATATGTTTATTTTGAATATTTGTGTTTGATAGTTACTTATTTGTTTTTTGATACGATTTATTTATTTCGTTGCTTTCTTGTACTTAATGGTAAGATTTGTGATTTCATGTTACAATAATCACTTTAAAGCTCGCTTGTGTTATAACAGACAATGAGGCTTGCTTTCCAAGAAGATTTATATGTTTTAAGAAGCTTCACTTGAGAGATGAGTGATTACTTATACAAATTCTTGTACTGTATCCTTCATTCTATGTAGTCATGAAGATTTATTTTGACATGAAATATTATGTATTTTTAGGTAAACTATTTTCGCACGACATGATTGATGATTATTTTTAGGTTTCATTCCCCTTTTGTAATATCATAATAAGGACATATAATAATAACAGTTCAAACCGTATATCAAACTGGATTGAACAGGTTTTTTAAGGTACAAAAAATTTATCAATTGACTTATATAGTTGGGTTCACTTAAATAAAAGAAGAGACCGAATGTTAATTTATATTTGTTTCCATAAGCTCTATAAGTGAGGGCAAATTATATCAATTGGTGGACCACTTTGACCCCTTCACTACTCCCTCCTTAAGCCCTTGGCGGTTGCTGCGTCGTCTCCCGTCGTTGCCACTCCCTCGCCCTCTAAGTTGATACCGTCCTCGTATGCGTCGACTGCATCATCTCTGACGATGGTTCCAATTCCCCTATCGTCTCCAGCGACAAATCATGCAACCATTTCTCCTCCCTCTTCCGCGCACTTCTCGGTAACATCGTCAAACCCCTGCAAGCAAATGCTTCTCTCTTTACGTCTCCTCCTCATCTTCCCTCACTGTGGGGCCCAACTATAAATCCGCCATCGATCAATCCGGTGTGACCCACCACTCGCCCAACCACGTGTTCTATAATTTCAATGATATCCGATTCCTTCGGATTGAATTACCTACCGGAGAACTTGGCGCCGACGACGGGGTTCTCCCCTAGTGGAAGGCTGATTTTGGGTCCACTCTCCATTACTGTGTTACCCTTGGTGCTTCCTCTGTCATCTGTTTGAAGAATTCGGGTCATTTGGCATCCCATGAGGGGGGAAACAGTTCTGATAACAATGGCAACAATGATTCAGATGATTCCAAGATCATACCAGACTCTTTCTACACAAATGGGGAATTGAAGCTAAGAGTGGTATGGACAAACAGCTCAATGATTACTGCTTCTGCTCGGCATCACTTGTTGCAGCCGATAATCGCTGACCACAAGATGCTCAAGAGTTTGGTTCTTACGGATGCGGATGGGTGGGGATGTTATGTATGAACAAAGACTAGCTGGAGGAGCTTAGAGTGAAGCCATTGTCAGCTTCCTCTGCATCGAAGAGGACGTTGGTGCCTACCCTCAACATGAGTTTGCGGTATGCCCTTCGATTGGAGCTTCTTGATGGGGTTATGCTCAATGGGGCATCATTGTTGCAGTAAAACCGAGTGAGCAATCTTCGGTTAAAAGGAGGTTGCAAATGGCTTGCAGATCTCCTCGGCTCTCCATTTGTAATATCTTAAATCCATTTTGCTTCAAACATCATAATAAAGTTTGAAAAATGAGAAAAAGTAATTTTGTAAAATCGAATATTTTAAATATACTAAGTTATGTATAGTATGCAAAGCAAAAGCCTTAACAAATATGTATTGGGAGCTTTTGCCATGGAATTTAGAATCTATAAAAATTTTATTTTGAATAACACCAATCAAATGGTATTTATAAGATTCCAAAAGTTAAAAGGATTAATTGTGTCGTGGTAGGATTCATAAGTAGCAATACTATCCTTTATAAATTAAAGTTTATTGGGTTAAATCTTAATTATTTAAAAAAAAAAAGATTTAGAATTAAACGTATAATATACTATTCTATTAGTTTTTGAATTATATTATGAAATTTTTCCAAATAGAAATGTAATATTGCACTTAAAAGAGTCACGTGAAATAGGACCACAACGGGACAATTATCCGATTACCAGACGTATGTCACTTCCTTAACGTGGAAGGAGGCTTAGGCTTTAATTTATAAAGATAAACAAATTTCAATAAGAATAAAAGGAAACTCAGTCAGCAACATATACATTTATAAGTATAATATTATTTTATTCTAGCTAATAGTTTCGATTCTTGCCGACGAAGTATTGCATACCGCCTTTGTTAGCCTATATAAGACCATGGAACTTCATAGATTAATAGAGCCTTAAGCTTCGAAGGTCGGCAACGTGTAGGACATATAGATATATATTTTGTAGATATAAGTTATTGTTTAATTTTTTTAATGATAACAGTAGATATTTAACTACCTGTTTAGAAATTGCTGGACTAAACATCTAAATTCCACTACCTACCTTTGGATTGTCACATTTAATAAGTTGAATAAATACAACTTTCGAAATCTCCTTGATCTTTGCATGTGTATAATTTATAACTAAAGGAAACAAAGTTGATAATTTATGAAATGTGCAGATGAGACATTGAGTAACAAGTAGATATTAAATCAAATAAGACCATTTGAAGTTTAAAAATGTAATGTCGATAAGGTATATAGAAACCTGTTAATAGAGAATTATTTTCGAATTATAGTTGATTTCGGTATTGTATTTTTCTTAGATGCAATAAGTGGAGAATGATCACATCTTAAAGTATAAGATTATACTACCGTTAAATCCTAGTAAGTAGATATTTTTGTTTTTGTACAAATAAATCTATGTCTACTTGACTTGGAAGCAATTATATGGCAAACTGTAATTGTGTAATTAATTGATTAAGTATGTGATTCTGTTGAATATGCATTGATTCATTGAAGTTTTTCCTAGTATATGACTAATTGGTGAATGCATTTTGTTGTCTGGAAAACTTGGAAATTGTGCCTCAAGGTGTTTGTTCGCATAAATAAACCCTATATGAAGGAATGAATTATAAAGTTGAGACACAAAGTTAGGGTAAAGATAGTTGAGATGTTTATGATGTGGAACTTGAGATTCATACTTGATACTGGATTATTGTATTGCTTATTATATTCATCGTATGGTATGAAAGGACCTATAAGTCAAGTTTCTAAAGCTTAAATATTGCCAATATGTGTTTTAAGTATATAGAGTTGCATTACTCAATTAGTTCTGGTTACTTCATGTGGTTTCAGTTAGGTTAGCTATGTGTTGAATTTCTAAACTACAAGGGGTGGTTTCTATTTTACTAAGTTTAAGGGTCTTACTCCAAGCAGTTCCTTGTTGCTTCTAAGTTTTTGGACGTTGTATTTAGATGTCCGAGTATGTTCACTAACTAGATGAGTAAATTGAAAGTGCATAGGATATCGACATCAATGCATGTTACATGCATAAGCATAGCGTATATTCCTTGTAAAAATGGTTTGTCTTGATAGCTCAAATTATGAAATTGAATGTTTTATAATACCGATATTGTATATGCGTGTTATGCTTATTCTATACTTTTCTTTTATTTACTCTCGCTTAGCTTACAGAAAGTTGAGGGGATATTTGTATACCATTACCAAATAGGTGACCATGGATAAGGATTTTTTGATGTGAATCAATAAGTAGAGCAAAATGCATGCGTGTGAAGTGGAAAGATGGAAAAAAACATGATGATTTATAGTGACATTCTAAACCAAATTCATAGAATGTTTTATAATTTTCTATAATCCTAGCATCTTAAGTTCTACCATTAGTGATTTAACTACTACATCATTGTGATTTCCGTTTTACTGCAAATCTTCTCTTCATTTGCTCTAACTTCATGTTTTTATTATATTGTAGATATAAATCGGTGGCGTCAATTGAGGAAAATGAAGAGCTGATCTGGAAGGAAGTGGCACTTTCATATTCGGTCCACAATCAGAAGACTTGAACTACGATTTTGTTTATGTCATGCATCAGTGGGTGCCATTCCGATGAGCCACATTTGCTGTAAGTCATCACTCAGCTGTTTCTTGGTTGATGAAACACGGGAAGTATCTTGCTCTTGTACTTAAAAGCGGATAGCTTTCAAGATGCACATGATGCTGGGGTTTCTTCTCGAAGGAAGCCTTTGCTCATACGAATGAAGATGCGCTGTCGATGTTATATTTATAAGCCCTGAGGTTGTAAGCCTTTTGATTTTTCAGTTGTATCTTTAAGAATGTGAATATCATAGGTAGCAAATGATGCGCACTGCTCCTGTTAAATATGTAGCGTATTGAGCAATGTACGTTAATTAAAGTTTTGGATTCTATCCCCCTACTTAAGGCAATGGCTTTTCTTACGGGAATTGCTTGTTAGTCTTTTTATCATCATAATTCTTGAACAAGAAGGCCCATTTGGCAGCTATTTCTTACATCAACAATGGACTTTTAGCTTGTGATGGATCGTGTGAATGGAAGAGGTTGTTTGGCCTATGGAATTCTAATTTCATCTCAGTCTAGCTTCGAAAATGATATTTTGGTTATGGCTGTGGAAGATTTTTCCAATTGTCGGTGTATGAGCGCTTGACAAACATGATATTTCAAAGGGAAAAAGCGAAGAGCATCCATATTTTTGACAAATTTTTCTCGAAAAATACTTCTTTTTATGCTAAACTCAGTTGAATAACTGCAGTTTACTTAGCAGCATTGCGGGCGCCATTGTATTGTATGTGGTTAGGCATGGTTTTGAAAGCTTTCGATTAGCATGGAGTTTGTTGGTAGCGTATCGAGTGGCATGTGAGGATTGAGCATGGTGCTTTATCTGTCGTTAACTTCTGTAAATTGATTAGGCTATTAGGTGTTTCTGCAAATATTATATATATATATGATTCGGTGGAAGTGAGAGCTGATGGAAGAGGTGGGAATATGCTGTGCGAGAAGACTTGTAAAGAAATCAAGAAAGGAGAACAATTCAAATTACCGGTTTGCTCAAAAGTTTTAAGATCATTATTGGATTTTCTTGCATAAGCAACCAAGTCCCTTTCTCTTCCTTCCATTTCTTGTACATCTGGCTTTTACCTGCAGAAATAGGTTTCTTTGTTTTTCCCTTCACGATATGGGCGAGTGGGATACACCCCCTCGCACTAGCATGATATGTTGATTCTGTTATTCCACGTGTTAATATTTCAGTGAAAGATATATTTATTTGTGTATATAATCCATCTTTTTTTTAACTGTTTTGAGTGTATACAAAGTGAGTGGACTAGGACAGCAAAATTGAAATATGGAAAATCTTTTTACTCCTTTTTTTGGGGCTAAATAATTTTAACGAAATCTCGGAGTTGGCACGACGCACAACACAATCTTCTTTCGTAATCCTTCTGTCGGATGTTTGGTGGGGCTTAAAGGGACAACTAGGCACTAAAATAAAAAATTCATCTCTCAACTTGCATTTTAGGTCTAGGTGGTGTCCCCTTTAATCCTTTTGGTCTTTACTATCAAAGAAAGAAGAGATTAACGGTTGTCTGTCTACTTTGATCGATACCATTTTGTTTTTTTTTTTTTTTTTTTCTTGTTTATTTTTCCTTTTTATTCTTCCCTCTTTTCCATTTTTCACAATAAAATGTAGATATAGATTAGGAAAAATAAGGGAAATCATTTATTTCTTCATTCTACGAAATTATAATCTTCGGAGAAAAAAAAATTAAAACTGTAAATTGTTGAGTATTCCTAAATATTCCTCGGAAAACTTGTATTCAATGACATTATGATAGTGATCGGCAAATATCTGTTGATGGAATCCTTTTAAATATTCCATGAAAAAAATTATATAACCATTGATCCAGAACATAATCTATAATATATATATATATATACATAAACTTAATATTCAATAATGATACGACAGTATTGATAGTACTAGTGGCTTTTGGAGAAGATTATTTAAACATCATGTATATCGGATAATACCATGATAATCCTTAATTGACTTCTCAATTGAAAGAACTCCTAATTAACTTTACCATGTGAATTAGCATGTATTGCTATGAATATCGATTTCTATTAGGGTAAATCAAATTCGAATCCTTTTCTTTTAAAGTTATAATACAATAATTAGAAAAAAGAGAAAGAGAGAGAACTTGCATATGTAAAATATGCGGTGAAAATGAAATATCGCCTTGATCGCAAACCAATATTATAAGAAGGGAAACCAAATTTAATTTAGTTAATAATTTGGTTAATCATGGATTTAATAATACTTTACCATAGCAGGATGAGCTGTCTTTAGTATCATTTAGGACAATAATTAATTAAGTCTCTTAAGAAGTCATATGTTGGGCGTTTAATGGATGGAGAATGAGCTTGGTGAGCTGGACCTCGTTGATTCCTCTTAAAAACAAACATGCTAAGGAAATAATTCAGTTCTAAAGTCACAGTTGCAAAGTGGATAGAGATAGTGATATGAGCTGTGGAGGACTTCTCTAAATTTTATTTTAAGTTCTTAAGGGATGGATGATTTGGTAAGATGTGAGGTCATGCCAAAATACATCACGAGCAGATTTATGATGTATTCAAAGGGATTATTTCCTAGAATAATCTATGGTTTCTTTCAATTGATATATCAAGATAAAAAAATCTTGCATTTTTATTCTCATATATGTATTTTTTATTTTCTTTCTATATAAACATAAAATCGGTATTAAAAACATATAAACTTTTTAGGCATTGACATGGGGAAAAGGGAAAAAAAGATATAGCAAAAAGTAAAAAAAAAAAAAATCCCAAAAATACCGATCATAAGAAAATAATCCAATGACTATGGCACTTGAAATCATTAACATATTCAAATTGTTATGTATTAAAAATAAAATCGTCTTAATAGGCGATTTTAAATGCTATAATTTTGGAAATATTTTTCCAAGATTGCTATTTTTGAGATTTTTTTTTTATTTTTTGCAATTTTTTTTCCTTTTCCCCATTGACATAGGCTCTTAGGATCTCATTAATGATTTTTTCTTTAATTATTTTTTGCTATCTTTTTCAATTATCTATTATATTAAAGCAGAAGGAGAAGGTCGGTATTATATAGTTAAATACTTTTATAAATAAAAAATAACTATAGTTGGAGAGTAGTTATTTTAAACAGTTGTGTAAAATGGTAAATCACTTTCTCTTGAATGATAAATAAAATATAAAAAATAAATTATTTTTCTAAATAGCATTACATATATGATAAATTATTTATTCGATTATTTATCCTTTTCTAACACTCGCATGTGGTCGGCTAGTATATATATGAAATTGTTTCAGACGGGAATAAGTGAAAATTGGCTAAAATGGCTCTAGCTAGTTTACTTCCGTTTATTTTAGAAAACGCTATTCGCATATTCTTATATTTGTTCACGAAAAGCTATCCAAGTAGTCATAATAATAATAATAATAATAATAAGAAGGTTTTTAAGAGTTTTTATTTTCTTTATATATGATTGTATCTTCTAAGAGCTATCGACACTATTTTTTTCATCCTTTTGGTTCATTAACTTGTGAAGAAGCTATTTTATGAATAAAAGATGATCACCATTGATAATTTCATAAAGAAAATATTTAAAAATAATTTTCTTAAATCAAAAGTACCAAAAAAAAAAAAAATCTAGAGTTTTAAGGTAAATCAGGACCTAAAAATATATAACATATCAACATATCTAAAATCAAAATAATAAAAATTGAAAAAAAAAAAAAGAGTACATAAGAAAATTGAGAAAATGAGAATAATGTGAAAATCTTGTGGCTACAAGTGGTGATCTAACCGGTAGTTGCCAGGTGGTGAGTAGTAGTGGAGTTCAGCTTAATAGCATTTCGTTTTTGTTTCTATTTTACTCATGGTTAATTACAAATACATGACTATGTTACTATACCTTTGCAAACAAGTGATCGAAATTCGTTCTTGACAAATATAGAAGATGAGATTGTGATCTTTTGTTAATGACATATGGAAATGGGATATTCTATTACTATCTTATAATTAATGTGATCTTTTGTTAATGACATATGGAAATGGTATATTCTATTATTATCTTATAATTAATTATTAAATAATATAAATATATAATATCAATAAATTTAAATAAAAATTCTAAAAGTTAAAAAAAAGGAGAAAACTTGAAAATATAAAAAAAATAAAATGTATCTTTTGAAGGAGGATTAAGTAGGGGGTTGGATTGATAGGGTGTGACCCTCCGAGGTTTGACTACCTCTTTGTTTTGGGGTGGTTAGAATGAATAAGTCATTGAAAGTGGATTGTATGACTTATTGGTTATTGTAAGTGACTGCTAAAATTTATAAAAAAAAAAAAAGGGAATAAGCATGAAAACATAAAATTCATTAAGTTAAAATTAGGTCGTGCAACCTGATTTCAACTTGATGGATTTTTAAAGTGCCATTAGTGGAATGCATGACCCGATTTTAAAAGTAGGTTAAGAAGGAGTAAGAAAGGGAGGTAAGGAATTAGCATTGCTATTTCACTTCCTATTGATGGAAAAGTGACTCCTCTTCTTTTATTCGATTAAATTGATGATCGATAAAGAATAAGTTTAGAACTTTTGCTTCTTAAAAGTGCTCCTATCATCAAGGAAGAGCTTGATCAAGAGCTCTATAGCATTCCTTATTTTGGTGGTTTAGAATCTATTTTGGTTTTCATTATGTTGAAAGATGATAAGCCAACCTTCTCCCATAGGGCTCGTTCTTGGGGATCACTACTGTGACAGTACTTTAAAAGCGAATTTTCTCTTCAAAAGTGAAATTTATGAAATATTAATATTTCTAATGAACTAATTGTTTCAACTACATTAAGATGAAGGGATGGTTAGCAGCTACTTTGAAAGAGGGGGAGGAGAGTCAAGTGACCACCTCCTTTAGTAGATGTTAGTTGTATTGTAGCCTTAGGGTGGCCTAAAAGTGTTTTTTTCTTTTCTTTTTTGTTTTTTAAGTTTTGCTTGGTTATTTTTTTTCTTTTTTAAATTTTCAAAATTTTCTATTGAAGTTTATTAATATTACGTATTATATTATTTAATATTAATTATAGGCCAGTGATAGAACTCCATATGTTTTCATACGTATTTAATAAAAAATATTCAAATCCTGTATACGTAAAAAAAAAAAAAAAAATCAAATCACTTGTTTACAAAAGTATAATAACACAGTTATATAACTTTTCTAATACAATTATGTCAAGTCAGATCTTCTACCATGCGACAATCTATTCATTTAAAAAAAGCGGGTACCATATGTATGTATTGACTCGCTCAATTTGGAGAAATGAAGCGTTGATGTAATTTTGAGAATTATTAAGGATGATTAGTATAACTTTTTTGAAAATTATTAATTGCATCATTATAATATTTTAAATAGACGAAAAGACAAAATCTTCATACGTGCATGGATTAATGCTTTTTATTATTTTTTAAAATAATGTATTATATATTATTAGTCTATTTAGCCTAAAAAAAATGTGATACTAATGCCAAAATTAACCTAAGTAGATCATGTTTTTCATATCGTCTTGTATCTTAACTTTAGTAACGGCGATCATTCTGTATTTATATGGTATCTACTTCGCAAGTTACTAGATTAAAAAGATGAAAAATGACATTGATAGCTCTAAGAAGATACAATTATACAATTATGGGCATGTATAGAATTTTAATTTTTAAATTAAATTATCCATGGCGAGCTGTCTAATAATATGAAGTTTTTTTATATTCGGCATAATTGAAAGTTTAAGTATCAAAAATACAAATATCCTCCACATTTACCTTTTCTTTTCCCATTTTCGGAGTCCTTATACTTTTTCTATGAGTCTTAATATGTTTTGATATTTGCAAAAGAGGACTTTCATAAAGTTTGTTAAGAATTTTATCCATCCTTAACACTTGTCAATGTTTTCTAATTGTTTTATAATAATTAATTTAATCAACTAATATTATTAAATATATTTAATTAAATAATATTAATGAAATTGCAAAAACATGGTGAGTTGCATTCATCTACATCATTTTTGTGTGATGGTTGGTCGGAGTTACATGATTCCATAATGATTGAATAAAATTTTAATACATTCGTTTTTATTTTCAATATAGTGAATTGCGACTGAACACCTTAGGTAGGTTTCGTCACCTGCCACCATAGATGGTTAGCATAATAGTGGTTGTTGTTGCCACAACGTTCTTTGACACCTTGGCTAACCACCCTAAAATTAGGGAATGGCCTTAGTTTATTTTTTTTGGACTTGATTTTGCTTTTTAGTCAAAAAATTAATTTAAAATAATTTATATATTTTATTATACATTTAATCAAATATACCGAATAAAATTATTTTACTCAATTAATTATTATTGACAAATTAGAATTTTAAATGTATTAAGGATGGATGGAATATTTAAAAAAAGAATGTTAAAGACTTAAATAAAAAAGGTAAATGTGTTTTTTTCCCTTCTCCCAAATACAAAAAATGTAAAGTTTTGACAATTCTTTTCTTCTCTCTCTCTCTCTCTCTTTTTGCCATTATTATATTACAACTTATGGGAAGTGGGAGAGTTAAACTTAGTCCATCCTCTCGGTTTCAACAATGAGGAAAAATAAATACCTTTAATTTCAAAATAAAGATATCGTCAATGTGTGCTTTGCTTTGGTTATAGAGAAGCCTAAAATGGGATGACAATAACAAAAAAATGAAGATTTTGACTGTGTATGTGGGTGCAAACTGACCTTAGAAAATACAAACTGATCTCGAGCTTGCTTATAAGTAGGAACAGAGCAGGTACAACAACTTTGAATTACTTCTGTGAGTCAGGTGTTAGAATAAAAGGGACGGACACAATAAGTCTCCAACACACGAAGCTCAAGAACAAAGTTAGACATTTGTGACAAACGCTTCATAAAAAACGTACGATGACCAAAAATGACTTATCTATTTATTATCCATTATACATTGTCTTACAACAACTCAATTCATAATTTTCTTTTATAAGTATACTAGAAAAAGCTTCAATAATATTAATATATTATATGAATAGATGAATTACATGTAAATACTAATAAAACTATAATACATCAAAACGTACATTATAATTTTTAAAATGTTAGGCCTTATCTTTAGTATTTAAACATTATTTATTTAGACACGTGTTGTATTAGAATGATTGAATCTTTTTTCATACATAACATATATTTACACTATGTATAGGAACTTCTAGAGAAGAGAAATGGACCAAAGTGAGTTGAAAGAAAATAAAAGTGAGTGGAAATGGAAATATAATTTTCATTTTGTATTTGGGAGTATGAGAAGGAAAATGGAAAAATGTTTCCATTATTTGGTTAGATATACAAAAAGGAAATGAAAAAATATATATATATTTAATATTTGATAAATTTGCTTTGTTTTTTTTTTTTTTATCTTGATGAAAATTGTTAAAAGGGGTCAATTTTGTGATTGTACATCCATTTCTAGCCATTTTTCCTCTTTTCTTTTTTTCTAAAATCGGAAAGAAAAGAAATGGCCTCCAAAATGGAAATAATTTCACTTTCTATTTATTTTCTTCTATTTGTACTTTTTGTTTAATTTAGCAAAACAAAATATTTCATTTCATTTCTGCTGATTCCTTTCCGTATGTACTCATTTCTCTCTAATTCAAAAACACTGTTAGATTTTTCTTTTTTCTTTTTTCTTTTTTTTTTCAATTTTGATTATTATATAACATAACTTACATTCTTCATGAAATAATATCTTATGTGTAAATTAATCATTACCATGATTTTCCCTCAGTTGTGTTTAAAGAAGTTCTAGGAATTAAAAGAGGTGAGAATCTCAAACAGTCAAACTGCTGGAACTAAAAACTTTATTTTTCCTTTTCTTTTGCCTAATGCACAAATGAATTCCTCGAGCTTTCAAGGAAGTAGAATGAATCAAGTCCACAAGTAAGGAATTCTGCAAATAAATCCCTCAACTTAATGAAAAGATTCAAATCAAGCCCTTTACTAACTGTTGAATAGATGGTAAAACAAAAAAGTTCGGTTTTTGATCCGACATATGTATGTTTCCTGTAAAACAAATGTTTCTCGTAGTGTTTACATTACTTTGTTTTCCTTAGGGTTCCTTTAATATTTTACGAAATGTAACAAGTTGTTATAACCGAAACTTTTAGCGCGGTGTCCTCTCACGTGTTTTTTCTTTTTCTTTCTTTCTTTCTTTTCTTTTTTTGCGCAAAGCACGCTGCTATAGAGTAGGCGGTTGGCTCGATTTAGAATATCAATTTTATTGAATTTGTATAAGAACTGTGATAATATAGGACTTCGAGGCTTACGATAGGGCAAGAAACAAGTCAAGATATTTCATTTCCAAGCTATATGAATTCAGTTTACTTTACACTACACTCGGCTCAAAATTAAGGTTTTTTTTTTTAGCTTGATTTATAAACAAATCGAACTCGAATTTAAAATAAAATATATTTATCTAAGTAAGTCGAGTTTGAATTCCTGGTTAGGCTTAAGAGTTGGTTTGTTTATATTAATTAACGAACAGACTCATAAGTTTTATATGTATTATGTATCTTTATATATATAATTAAAATCCAACAACTAATATATATATATAATATATATAATCTAACTTTTATTCATTATTCATTCATCTATTTATGAAAAATTTATTCATTTTATATATTTATCTTCATAAGTTTAACTTTCTCATACCCATAAGTCTATGAACAAGCCAAGTCATTAGCGAACAACTCAAGCTCCGCTCACCTTAAACTTAACTCAACTTGAGCTTGTTTTTGGTTTGAGCTTGATTTGTAAATAAATTGAGTTTGGATTCAAAGTAAATCTTGTTTATCTAATTGAGTTAAGTTTTAAGCCTATCTTTAGGTTTGATAAAAGTTTAGTTGTGCTCAAACTTGATAATTTTTTAGAGCCAAAGCCTTTAAAAAGCTTAGCTTAACTCAACTCATTTGCAGTCATAGTTTATGGTATAAGGTTGTCATTTTTCCCTTGAAAAATTTGGTAAACTAAAACTATGTGTACAACGCCACTTTTGTGAGACCTCCATGTGCCATTTAAAAATGAGAAAAAATTTGTTAAATAATTCAAGCCATGTGTATGTATATATGGTGGATAATTTTCGATAATATTTTGACACATGACAAAATTTGCAAATTAGAAGTGGTAGTTTTATTTTAGAATTTGCTGAGTATCACTATTCTAAACTTGATTGGTATCTATTCACTATGCATACATACCTTATGATGTGTATTATCTAATGAATTATTTTCTTTTAAAAATTGTTCCATGTTTTTAGGCCTTAGCCCTATCTTTGGTAGAATCTCCTCATGAATCTATACCATTGAACTTATTAGTCTTCTTTAGGTGGGTAGCAATTGTTAAGCCAAAATTCATCACTATGATCAAATGTTCATTTAGGCATTATAGATGGCCAAAATTGTTATACTAAAAAAATTGGGCTAAACACACCATTTATTTGGGATTGTGATGTGCCCTAGTTGATAGTCATCGGTTCACATTCTAAGTAAAAAAGTAAATTTTGTAGCCTTTTGCATTTTGTTTTTAATATAAAGGAAAGAAATATAAACGACTTCTCAATAGATATAATGCATCTGCAAGACTCAAAACATGCCTACTTGATATGATATTATGCATGAACCAAATTAAAAGTTTGATTGCTACAATTCAAAAAAGAATTGATAAGAGTTAAGAAATTGGGTAGGATGTGTGCTCTCCAATGATAATGAAAATATTATTTACAACCCTTAATATAGTGTTCCTAGGGTCAACAATGGCAAAAACATGAATAGGAGACAATTGAACACATAATTAAAAAAAAAAGAAAAGAAAAGAAAAAGTTGCTTCTGTTTTGAGGGGCCAGAGAGCAACAAGACTAATGTCTGGATGGTAATCAGTAATTAGGCACCGTCTAGATGCCATCAATAGGTAGTGTGCGGATGGTGAAACCCTTTTCATCCTATGCAAACCGTGCACCCCTAGGGTTCGGATGGTATTGTTGCTGGCGGTTGGATGCCAGACCTTGTGTGGGGACATAGTATGCTTAGAACTTGCCATTTGGATGCTACAGAAGCTACCGATCATACCGTAGCTGCATTTTCTACAGAAATTACCGGTCATACCGTACTTCTCCATGAGATCTCGCTCATCACCATTTGGCTTTCCTAGTGACATCCGTTAAGCTAGATTTTGTAACTTACATACCATAGACCAAGTTATTAATTATTACTATTATGTGAGGTCCCGAAATTATTTAAATCTCTATAGATATACTTAGATTTCAACTACATTTGGCATACATTAGTATATATCTAATGTCTAAGAATGTAACAACTTAAAAGTATGACTACAAAAGTAGCCATACTAAGATCGACGTTGTTAGTAGGAAAGGAATATTAAATGAATAGAAGATTACATTAAAAGGATTGTTTACAAGCTGCCAATTATGATGCTTAATTGTGAATACACTAAGAAGTGATCCGAAAATGTAATTACGGATTCATGGCGCCGAAAATCAATTATGTTTGGGCTATAGTGACACTTTTTGTCGATTGCTATACTGCTCTAACTGGAGTATTGTAAGCATATATATGTTCTCCTGGTCGTACAAGCAAAAACTAATGAAAAGGAACGATCCACCGTTTAGAACCATGGGAAGTCTGGTTTTCTGACTCTCAAATCCCTAGTACTGCAAATATTAACTTACGCCTTTGGTTATATAGCTTGTCCTTCAATTTTTGCTTCTTGATCTGTTTTTATCGTTAACTATATATGAGGCCGAGGTGGAAATTTTCTAAACAAGTTAGTAAGTCTAACTTCCTTTCTTAATAGCTTCTAAAACATTTTAATAATTTTTCAATTGATTATCATTTAGATAGGATTATTAAGACTATAGCTTTAGGGGTAGTGGATTGAAATGGCATAATACAAGTAATCGGTGAAAATGTAAATAATACCTCTAAACTTTTAGACCTATGTATGAATATACCCTCCCAACTTTCAAATGTTGTAAATCATTAACTCCCATTGATCCTATCTTTCTTCCTCCTCTTTCTCTTTGATGGTATGGAAACATTTCCTAAGCTTATCAAAATATATTTTAACATCTGCTAAACTTTAAATCTAGTGTTTTTTTTTTTTTATTTTAAAAAGTAAGTATTTTTTATATTGTCAATTATTAAAGCTTATGGGGATAATTGTAGAATTTGAAATTTCAAGGGATATCATTTAACTCTTATTGGGAGGTTTGTGAACCCAACTCTTAGATGTAGCTTAGTTGATAGAGCTAAATTGAATCTGCATAGGTAACATACGTGAGCTCAAAAGGTACCGAAGATTACTTTAACACAATTACTCTAACGCTCAATTTAGTTTGGGGAGAGTATAACACTAACTTTTTTAAAGAGAAGTCACTTAGGATCCGGCAAATCCCCATTTTTTTTTTTCTCTTATTTGTCTTCAAGGCCTTTGAAGGTTATATAGGAAATAGAGAGGTTAAGATTGGTGACTCCCTACTCCTTGTTTGTTGGTCCCATCGCATTTGGTGGCGTAGCCAACAACGGGTTCTTTTAAGGTCAGGTAGGCAAGTAAATTTGCTCTATGTATGCCATTTGTTCCCCCATTATCTCCTTCTACAGTGGGCCACATGTGCTCATAAGCCAGCTTTGGAGAAGCTAAGGGCTTATGAGTGACATAAACCATTAACAAGGAGATATAGGTTAAATTTAGGGAAGTTATTTACGATTTCCCCAAGTTAATTACAATGATAATTTGATTATGAGTTAGTTATCTAAAAATGAACACATTAACATAATAAAAGATGGGTTTATAATGAATGATTGTAGAATGAAACTTTAGGTTGAATGGTTTTAATGCATTAAAATGGGATCTTTAATGGACTAATCAAGCTTGATTAATGAGTAAAAACCTAAGTTAAAAGTAGAATTAGAAGGGATTAACACAGTGAAATCCCATGAATGAATAAAGTGACAAGTAGGGGATAAAAGAAGGAATATCAAATTTTAACTAAGCTTAAAATTTTGAAAAACCTATAATTTGCTAGGTTGAAGTCTAGCTTGATTGACCAAATTTTGTTAAGAAATAATTTGAATTTGAGATATTTCAATTAATCAAACTACAATAATGATCATTGAGCCCTCTTAAACTCGAGCTTTATTTTTCATACTTGGTTTTAGAGTTTATCAAGTATAAAACCTTCTTGAAGGTTTAATAAACCAAATCTTGAGTTAGGTCGATTGATTTGGTCATTTAAATCTTTGTAATATTAGATAAGTACTTAATTAATTATTTTAATTCTAGGTAACTGTATGGAACACTTCTAGTGAGCAATTAATACCTTCTAGATTGTTTAATTAGTTATATTTATAGTTAGGATTATTTAATATATTCTCATCTATAAAATTGGAAATTAAAATTGGATCGTCTAAATAACACATGCTATGTGTTGGTGGTTCTTCATTATGCTTATTGAAGGATGTCTACTCTTAATGTTAGTAGAATCTATAGATGGAGGTATGCAAGTAAGTTAAATAGGCTAACATGGCTCGACCTACTTTAGCTCTTGGGTTAAATGTGTTGAATCATTTGGTTTGCTTTTTAAATGGGCAAAAAAACCTTAACTCTAACTTATTTAAAAAGCAAGTTAAACGGACTAATTCAAGAACTAAAGATGCAAATGTGGTAAACAGGCCAATTAAAATTGATACACTTTGCTCGTAGGTTAAGTAGATCAAGTTCATTTAGCCCGCTTTTTAAACGGGCCAAAAAACTTAAGCTTAAACCCGTTGAAAAAATAGTTAAACAGACCGGTTTGCAAGCCAAAATTCATTTGCACACTTCTATGTACTGGTAATGGACTAGCCTATTGTAGCCATTTAAGTAGGTTAGAAAGTTGGCATGAAATAAATGGATGGTTTAGACATGGGCAACTTATTCTAATGTGGTGCTAAATATGTGGTCATGGACCGATCTATGATCATGGTCATTTAAGCAAGCCTAAAGCAAAATAGACGGATAGGGTCTACTTTTAATGTGGGCTACAATACATATATAGAGTCACTTAAAGTTTGTGAATTTAGTGCAGAGAACCATGTAGGATAGGTGGGTAGAAGATTAAGTACCTGGGATCATCATATTGAAATTTGGAAAAAAAAGTGGTTATTTAAAGCGGTCGTCTCTCACAAAAGGTTAGGTACTAGGTCATATGCTAAATTGGAGCGAGAAATCAAAATGAAATGGGTTAGAAGGCTATGCTGAACTAGATCAGAATTTTAATGGTACATTGATCGGAAAGTTCAGGGATTTGCTTAACTATTAAATCTGAAAATAAATAAATAAGAATAATTATTAGATGTGGTTTTACATGTAGGGTACCTAGACTAGCAACATACAAAATCCAAACCTTGTCCTAACAATATGGACTTCCAAAATCTAATTCAATACATAGATGCATTCCCTCCAAGGAAACATTCTAATTAATATGAACCATTAGGCTCCACCGTATTTATAATTCAACTTCTATGTTCTAATATTTTAATTTATGCTTGATGTGATGTAATTTTTAAATATTATTTGTATTTATATGCTATTCATCTATATACCTAATGTATAAATATTAAAGATTGTTTTTTTCTTATTGTATATTTGGTAGGTTATTTTATTTTATTTTTCTTAATTTGACTATAGATTTGTGGGAGTTTCTATAGTTCTGTCTTCTATTTTAATAGAGTTGGTCTCATCCTCTATTATACCGTGAATTTGATATTTATTAGATTTGAATGATTAAAAATATAATCAATTTAATAATTTAAATTAATAGATATTAAATCAAAAACCGAATAAAGAGCAAAATTAATCTAAAAAAAAATATAGTATAGAATTGGAAGTGGTGGTGTATCTATTTCAGGCGATTGTCGCCTCCAATAAGCTAATAATTTAATATCTCAATCCTCTTTTTACGACAATTACGAGGTACAAGACGATTTTGTCCTAAAGTCCATTTTGCCTAACGTAGTAGGTGTCTATCCAGATGTTACTAACCCTATACGGTTTACGATGAATCCAACGTCACCCGAATAGTGGGGTTGTTTGTTGGCTTGTTTGATCTTGTCGGGCACACATTTTATGACCTAAAAGGATACTTTTTTCATCCTATTTAGATTTTTTTGAAGTTATTTTTTTAAAATTATAAATACTTTTTAAAAAGATAATATGATAATGATGTCATATGATATTTAAAAAAAATTAAATAATAATAAGCATTAATTTGTAATTTCAAAGAATTTAAAAAAAATTAACTTAAAAAAATTCATTTCCTTTTACACGATAAATCACTTCAAAGAAATGATCAATTCATCTTCAACAAATGTAAGCTTGCATAAGCTGCTTATGGTCTGGCCTTTTGCTTTCATGTATTATTGCTTAATGGCCTATATAATGTGTGAGTTTTACTTTAAAATATACTTATACTAATAAAAATAAAATATTGATGCAAAAAATGATCGTAATTAATATGTTAATAAATTTATATTTAGAAGATTGCATAAAAGAATCTTTAATTGTATAAATATATTTTATTCATTGTAATTTATGTGACTTTTGATAGTTATAAGAAATATCATACTCTTAAAAAAGAAATTATAATCTTTTGAGTTATGAGAACACAACAATATATACCAAGAGTTGCATCATTTTACATATAATTATGTTAAGATTGTAAGAATATATCTCTTGAAAAATGAAAAGGTATAGATAACAACAATAATAAAAGTATTGTTAATTAAAAAAATACAACTAATAAAAGTTAAAAAAAAAAGAATGAAAATTGTTAAAGAGGGGAGAAGTGAAGATTTATGTTTAGTAATGCTAAGATCACTAATGGGGTGGTCGTTTGGTGGTCCAGTTTCCATATGCGATGGTGGACCTACAATAAAGCTGCTTATAATTAAGCCAATGAGGGCCTTTCAATACTTAAGTTAGCAACAAAGGAAAAAGAGAGTTTTTTAGTGCTTAAAATAGGTGTAAAGAGAGCTTAGGGATCCAATCCTTATACTTGTGGCTCCATGGCATATTTATAGGGCATCGAGCTTACTTGCTTGTAATAAGCATTAGGATAAGATTGACTCATATGTAGTTGGTACAGTAAGGTGTGCGCGGTACAAGAGGGGATAGCACCTTTTTGCTAGTTGGTGGACATTGGGATAAGTGTATGTCACATTAGTATGGGTAACTGCTAAAGCTAGGGTGGCTAGGCTTCTAGGCTATACTATAGATTGTCAAGCAGCATTAAATGAAGAGAAAGAGAAAGAAGGGATTAGTAGAGCAACCTTGGCATTAGGGTCTTCAAGTCCTGTTTGAGTACTTGTCATGAGCTCAAGGGGTTAGCTTTGAGGTTGTAAGTCAAGCTTGGATTTGGCTGGCCTAACGATGATAGGGTTTCTTGGGCCTCAAGGCTTAAGGAGTCGGGCCACTTAAGGATATTAACAGGAGCTTCTAAAGTCCCAAGGAGATTTGGATAGAGGAGTGCTTGAGATAAGTGTAGATATCTCATTTTTACCTTTCTTTATTTTGATTTTAGTCTCTTTTTATTTTTAGGCCAGGTTTAAAAAAATATAAAAAAAAATTGAAAAATTGAAGAAATAAAAAAAATGCAAAATACAAAATGTCCAAGTTAAGTTAGTTAATCGTTTAGGATAAGTGAAATTCAAAAATATATATGTGATTTAGTAAATTTTGAGTTTTTGGAGCTTCACTAGAAAAAATATACATTTTATAGAATAGACTAGCAAAAGTTGGTGGGCTTTTGTTTTAATTTGAAGTTTAAATAATTTTTAATTAGACTAATTTAAAAGAGACTTGGAATATATTAAAGTTAAAAATGGCATTAAAAATTTTTTAGCGTATATATTTTGAGTTATATAAAAAGGCTAGTATCATTTTTAAATGAGTTGAGCCTAATTAAAAAAAGTTAAATGCATTTTGAAAACATAAAACGTTGAGAAGAGATGAAAGTAGGGGTGAGCGTGGTTCGGTTTAGTATAATTCGTCCTCCTTTACCGAACTAAACCTAATATAACGGTTTGGTTTATTTTTTTTTTAAATTGAACCTAACTATATGGTTTAGTTTATAAATTTTTCGAACCTAATTAAAATCGGTTTGGTTTGAACCATTTATATTAAATTTTTACTAAATATTTTTATTTCCAATAACATGTTTTCCTTTCCATTGAACTTTCATATGTTTTTAATAAATTTCTCACATATTTATCTTATGTAATAATACTTAGTAAAAGTTGTAAAAGATTTTAACAAACTTAACTAAATTGAATGAGGATAAGGGATTTTAATCTAATAAATAAGCAATGAGAAAAGAGAAATAGAGCCGTTTATTAAAAAGTAATACAAAGAAAACAAAAGAGACACATTAAAGACAGAAAAAAAAATCAAAGATATGTAAAAAGTATAAAGATGAGACTTTTAATTTGAAAATATAAAAGAAAATGATAATTTAAAAAAGAGAAAATTTCTAAATGTGAAATTTTAAATAGAACTCATTTAACTTAATCTTAACAATTTATCCAAAAATAAGTTAAAGAAGAAGAACATGTGAAAATTTTAATGAAATCCATAAAGATTGGTGAAAAAAAATAAAATAATTACATGAAATTATTTTATTTAACTCGGTTCGGTTCGGTTTGGTTTCTCGAACCGAATTGCTAACCGTTTATATATTATTGAACCAAACTATGACCAAATGGTTCGTAAAAAAATACTATTTTTTCGATTTAGTTCAATTTATGGTTTGATATGCGGTTCACGGTTTTTTTGCTCAGCCTTAGATGAAATCATGGTCATCAAAGGTGTTAGGCATGGTTCCATGAGATCGTAGGTTTAATTCTTGTAGGTGCCTAAAGGAGGTTTATTTTTGGAGTTTTATACAAATATGGGGTTATTTTTTAAAAAAATAATACGGAAAAGGGCCTCATATGAAAAATATTATCAATCTGATATGCATATGCCTTTACTTTTTGTAAATTTTTATGCTAATGAATGCGCTTTTATCATACCAAAGACTCAACTAGTAACTGCGCCTTTAGAATACCACTTATTTAAACCCCATTCCATACGATCTAACCTCATTTTCACCACTCTTGAAATCTAAAACTTCTAAAATGCAAAGGAAATAGGAGGATAGACAAAGTTAAAGTGCCTGTCCATTTTTTTTACACCGGTCTATATTTAGAATAGGTAATAATCCATAATTCATATTCGCGATTTTTTTTTTAATTGTAATGGTAATCCATACTGTATAGGTGTTTTTTTTTTCTTATAAAAAAAATGTTAATGTATTACATATATTGAGTAATCATGGATGTACCTTAATTTGTCAAATTTATAATTCTTTTATGAAAATTTCTTATATTTTGTCTATATTAAGGCATGTCTTGTGGTCCGATAGATAAATAGTATGAATTTTGATATAGAAAATTTTAGTGTGTAGATTTAAATTTTTTTTTTTTTGGGACTCGTAATGTATTGGGCACAATTAATGAGTTGAAGTTAAGTAGTACATTATGCAGTTTAATGAGATTACGTTATGCGTTTTGTTAAGTTGTTACTCAGTGTGTACATGAAGTATTTTATGTCATCTTAATCTTTAGTTTATAGTGGCATTATTGCCATTACTAGAATAGAAATGATAGATTATTTGAAAGTTATTGTGCATGCGAATGAAAATATTGTAATGGGTAACTCGGGGTTGGAGTATGACAAGGAACTTGTTAAGAAGTTGGAGATTAGGAAGGATTCGAACTTCTCTCATTTCATTCAGAGAATTTGCAGATATATTGGAGTTGACCCGAGTGGTGTTGAAATCATGCATATGTATCCCTTTTTCCATGATACTATAGTTACTTATAAGTTGATGGTAATTAGAGACGATGAGGATGTTCAGAATTTCATTAAGATAGCCAGGTTTTTTGGGGAACAGAGTATTCAGGAAATATACATAAGGCATAGCAGGAATCGAGTGCTCGAGCCGAGCATGAAATACGTAAATTAGATAATACGACCTTTTTGACACCCTATACGTAGTATTCGATAACCAGTGTGGAGCAAACAGATGCTAATACATTAAATGAACTGTACATAGATTTTACTGAATACGAGCATATCGATATCACAAAAGAGTAGCTTGATAAAGCATTAGGTCTTATTATCGAACATAAAGAGCCTTATGATTCGTATGTAGAAAGAATGCATTTGGATATAAATGTCAACAATGAGGGTCAGGAGGAGGCAGCTGGGGATGGTAATGAGGATAACGTTGGATTCGAAGATGACGATGTTGAGGGTTGTGAGGATTTGGGAGAACCCCAAGTGAGACAAGACGTTGTTGGCAATAATGTGCCGGTCTGGTTACCTCATGAAGACGGCCCAAGCAAGCCCCATCGTCTTAGTCTTAGAGTAATGTCGAATAGTTAATTTGTGGACTTTCCACTAATAAAAGAACCAGTAGATAGTGTTGCGAACCATAACCAAGAACAGACAAAGTCGATCACTAAATGGGTCCAAGCTTGCTAAAAGCTTGAAAAAGGAAGTGATGGAGAATGTGCGAAAGAATAAATGTGAATAAAATAGTAAGCAAAAACCTATGAACAACGCCAATGGATATAACTCACTAATAGAACTTCTGAAGACTCACAGCATAACTTGATATGACGCACGAGATAGTCCAGTAAGGTTACTTGCCACCTAACCTTACATAAAGGTTAGGATAAGAATGAAATGAATGTAAACAAAGTAATGTTTACAAAAGACAAATGTTAAGTGTATTAATGTTCAACCTATTGATTTACAACTACAAGTACAAGCGGTATTTATATCTGAGAATTTAGGGCAACATGCTTAAAAAGGAAAAGACAAAAGGGTATTATCCCTAAGAAGTAATGTACAAGAATACAAAAGTGTAAAAATGAATATTTAAGAAAAATAATTATTAGTGTAACAAATTTTATGTGAGCTCTTGTACATATAGCGAAGATGTATTGGCGATACCATTAGACGATGCAGATAAAAGTGTATGGTCAAATGGTTTGTCCAAGTAAGGTGGCCGTTTCAGTTTAGGGTCTCTCTCTCTCGGTCTTTCGACAAGAATGATGCTAAATAAGTGGTTGAGCACGTAGTTTGGCAGGTATCTTGACATTCTGGCATTTGATACATAACCTTTAAGAGATGGGAAGTCATGCTGCATGGCATGTGGAGTTGCTCAGCAAAGAGATACCCGACTTCAACAGGAGTCGGCTAGAACAGGAGAATTCGCCTTACCAATCCCTCTAATCCTCGGGCTCAACTACGAGTCAATGGTCCAGTAGCTTGATTCTCATCATTTCCTCTATGTTGATTTGGATTTAGGATCAAATCCACACGATTTACTATCGGCTCTTCGTTAGGGGGATAGGGACTGAAGTCGGTAATGTTGAAGGTGTCGGATACCCTATAATCATCGACTAGCTCCAACCCGTAGGTGTTATCATTGATCTTTTGGAGAATCCTGAAGGGTCATTTAACTTTTGCAGATAATTTGTTTTCCTTTTCCTCAGAAACCGTTCCTTACTGAGGTACAACCATACCAAGTCTCCTTACTAAAATTGTTTAGCCGTCCTACCCTTGGCCTTCTCTTGCATTCTTCGAGTAGCTTGGTCGATGTGCTAAGTGACTTTATCATAGATGTGCTGAAGGGATTATGCTTTAGCTCTTGTGTCTGGGTCTTCTTGCTCAGATTCTAGCATGAGGGTGTAATCGAGGGGTAACTCGGGATTAAAACTATAGACAACTTCAAAGGGGGTTTGTTTGGTGGTGTTATGTATTGTCCGATTGTAAGCAAATTCAAAGCAGACGTCCCAATCGACCAAGTTTTTGCCCACTGTAGCTCGGAGTAGTGATCTCAAGTATGATTAACCACCTCTGTTTGGCTGTTAGTTTAGAGGTAACAGGAGGTAGTGAATAGTAGTTTAGTCCCCATCTGATGCCATAAGGTCCTCTAGAAATGGCTCAAGAACTTCGAATCTCTATCGGAGACTACACTTCTCGGTACATCATGTAACCGTATAATCTCTTGCAAAAAAAAAAAAAAGAGAATTAATAGTCGAAGCATCGTTAGTTTTGGTATAAGGTACAAAGTGCGACATTTTGCTGAACCAATCTACGAAAACCATTATAAAATCTTTGCTTCGGGTAGTTAGTAGTAATTTGAGGACAAAATCCATGCTTAACTTAGTCCATGGTTTTGTTAAAACAAGCAAAGGCATTGCTTTCCCTTACTCAGCTCAGCATTTGACCTTCTTGCACATGGCACAACTCTCAATATTTCGATGCACATCTCACCTTATTCTCGGCTAAAAGAATTGACTACTCAGCAATTCATATGTCCTTTTCTCCCCAAAATGTCTAGATAATCCTCTACCATGGGCTTCCCTAATCAGTAGCTCCCATAGTGAACAATTCGGAATGCATAATTTTCCTTCTCGAAACAGGTAGCCATCTTCCCTATGGTACTTATCCATTGTTCTTCCACCAACATATCGTACCAATACGGATCCAAAGTGTGGATACCTAGAGTACTATTCTTTGATGCTTATAAACCCAAATAATCTAGTCTGCAGTTCACTCAGGAGTGCATGTCTTCTCGAAAGAGCATCTGCAACTACATTGCTCTTTCCCTATTTGTATTTTATTACAAAGTTAAATCCCTTAAGGAACTTGACCCATCTCGCCTGCCGCTTTGACAATTTTGTCTGACTTTGGAGGTGCCTTAAGGACTCATGATTGGTATAAGTGACAAATTCTCTTAGCAGTAAATAGTGCTACTATATTTGCAATGCTTGGATCAGCACCAAGAGTTCTTTGTCATATACATAGTAGTTTAGCTGAGGTCCTTTGAGCTTCTCATTACAGAAGGCAATTGGTTGGCCTTTTTACATTAAGACAGTACCTATCCCAATGCCTGATGCATCTAGCTTAGATATTTTCTCAAAGTCAGGTAAAACTAACATTGGGGTAGAGGTCAATTTTTCTTTTATCTCGACAAAACTCCTCTTCTCCCTTTCTCTCCATCGGAAATTGGTGTTCTTTTTTGTTAGCTTAGTAAGTGGTGTGGCGAGGGTGCTGAAATTCCTGATGAATCTTCTGTAGAATGAAGCTAGTCCATGGAAACTTCTTACGTCAGCACAAGGAGTAGGAGTCAGCCACTCGATGATTGTTCTGATCTTCTTGTCGTTTACTTGTAAACCTCCTCTACTTATTATGTAGCCCAAAAATACCATTTCCTCCCTGCAAAAACAACACTTCTTGAGATTGTTAAATAATCTCAAGGCATGAAGGATATCCAAAACTGCTCGAAGATATTCATAGTGACTTGGCATGTTGGCATTGTAGACTAAGATGTTGTCAAAGTATACCATGACACACTTCTCTATTAGATGTCTCGACACATGATTCATTAATCTCATGAAAGTGCTTGGGGCATTCAACAAGCCGAATGGAGCCGAATGGCATGACCATCCATTTGTAAAGTCCATGTCGAGTCTTAAACGCAGTTTTCTACTCATCTCTTAGCCTCATGCGAATTTGATGATAGCTAAACTTAAGATCAATCTTGTTAAAGATCTTGGCTTCACTTAATTCATCTAGTATATCTTCCAACCTTGGAATAATATACTTGTATTTGATCGTGATCTTATTCACGGCTCGGTTGTCTATACACATTCGTTAGGTTCCATCCTTTTTCGGCACTAAAAGCACTGGCACAATACAAGGGCTGAGACTTTCCTTCACATAACTATTTCCAATAGCTCATTAACTTGATGTTGAAGCTCAAAGGCCTATTCGGACTCATACGATAGGCAGGCTTATTTGGTAGCACAACACCGAGTATTAAGTCAATGTAGTAATCTATACCTCGAATTGGGGGGTAACCCCTAGGGTAACTATTCTAGGAACAGATCGACATATTCATCGAACAACTCTTTTATTTTCTAGGGTAGTTTACCCCTCTCCTTCATCTCCAATAGGTGCTTGACCAACATGAGGGTCAACGTATTAACTTTAAAGGTTTCTCAAAACTCGACTCTACTCATCACTAGAGCCTTCTTCGATCCACGAGCAAGTTTGGCCTGCAGTTTATTAACTTCTCTCGGCGGCATCGTATTCAGTGTAATCTTCTGGCCATCCTTTTCTAACATGTACGTGTTCCTGTATTTGTCATGGATAACTCTTCTGTTAAACAACTATGGTCAACCAAGCAACACGTAAGAGGCACACATGGGCAACACATCACAGAGAATCTCATTGGAGTAATTTACAATTGTGATTGGTAGTAGTTCTTGCCGGGTGACATGTAATGCTCCCTTATCACTTAGCTAATGCAACTTGTATGACTTTGGTTGTACAATGGTTGGTAACTTCAACTGTACGACTAGTTTGGCTGATACTATATAGGTGCAACTTTTACTATCCACAATTAAGGCATGTACTTGGTCATTCACCTAATAGGTGGTATGAAACAAATTCTCCCTCTACTCCTCCTCTCGTGAAGGTTTTAAGTTCATAGCGCATTGGACAACTAAGACTAATCGATTTAACTCCTTAGTAAACATATCCTCTTTAATCAGTTCTTTCTCAATAGTGATCTCTTCCTCCTCAGGTTCCTCATTTGTATTCTCTACCTCTAGCTTCGTGACGTCTCCTTTAATCACCATAGTTCTTCGGTTCGGGTATTGAGTGGCCATATGTTTGAACCCTTGGCACTTAAAGTACTTGATTTGACTTATCTTCCTACCTAATCCTTACCCTTTCTCATAAGTTCAAGTCGGCACTTTACCGTCAGGTTGGCCTTGCAGCTTAACTCGGACATCTACCTTTCGACTCAGCTCGGTACTTGACTGAGCTCGGTAACTTCCCTATCCGGGTTGGCTAGTTGGTAATCTGGTCGGTACTTGACCTCTCTTCTATCTCTCCACTCGTTGAGCTATTCGAATAGCTTCATCCATTGTTGTGAATCGTTGAAGCTCCACAATGTCCCGAGTATCACCTTTCAATCCCATGATGAACCTAAAGATTGTTTACACTGGGGGCTCCTCTACTTCACATTGGATCATAAGCATTTGGAATTTCTAAACATATTCATCAATTGTTCAACCTCTTTGCCGTAACTCCTAAAGCTGACTAAAAGTATCTTATAGGTAAGTTTTTGACACAAATCTATTTCTCAGTATTCTTTTCATTTCAGGCTAAGTATTAATCTTTTAGTAGCCTTCTTGCCTTCTTATAGCCTGGAAATTCTTCCACCACATGGCAGCATATCCGAAGAACTCAATAGCAGCAGTTTTCACTTTCTCGTAATCCTCATACTAATAATAGTAAAACACATGCTTCACCTTTTCTTCCAATTCTGGATATTCATCAACATTCCCAGATCCATTGAAGCTTAGAACCGAAGCTTCACATGGTTAGATGCTTTGGGGACTCAAGCTCGCTCCTCTTTAAAATACTCTTCCTCTTCCTCTTTCTCTAGTCCCCTTAGGTTTATCCTTCGTTTTACTTGTCCACCCGCTCCTCTACCTCAAATTGGTTGAGTTGGGTTCTAACCTCTAATAGGTTGAGCAACTTATAGGGTGTTTTACGCAACCTCAGTCGATCGGCAAAGCAACGCATGAATAGCTTGAGTCAGATCTATCAAAAGGTTAGTCACCTCATTAAGTCTCTCGTTAGTGCTCCTAAGGGTTTCATGAGACTATCATCCATGGTGGACAACTTCACTGTTGTCATCTCTAACACTAATGTTTACACTGGGGTCAGTTATTTTCTCCACAGATTCAAAGCTCAAACTCTTCAACTAGGTGATATAGCAAACACTTCCACAAACCAAAAAAAGCAATAGCTAACAAACACAGCAATCAAAAGAACACAGTAACTTGCTCTATTTCACACATATAAAACAGAGTATAAATAGAACTTCAAACACAAACTACAACTAAAAAAAAAAACATCTACTCTGATACCAAGATGTTGTGAAGCATGACCAAGAACACACAAGGCCGATCGCTGAATGGGTTCAAGCTTGCTGAAAGCTTGAAAAAGGAAGTGATGGGGAATGTGTAAAAGAACAAATGTGAATGAAATAGTAAGAAAAAAACCACGAACAGCTCCAATGGAACTTCCAAGGACTCGCGACACAACTTGATATAACGCATGAGATGGTTCGATGAGATTACTCGCCACCTAGCCTTATTTAAGGTTTAAGATAAGAGTAAAATAAATGTAAACAAAGTAATGTTTACGAGAGACAAATGTCAAGTGTATTAATGTTCAATATGTTGATTTATAGCTACAAGTACAAGGGTTATTTATACTTGAGAATGTAGAGCAGTACGCTTAAAAAGGAAAAGACAAAAAGAGTATTACCTTAAGAAGTAATGTATAAGAATACAAAAGGGTAAAAATAAATATTCAAGAAAAATAATCGTTAGTGTAATAGATTCTGTACGGGCTCCCATACACATAGCGAAGATGTATTGGCGATGCCGTTAGAGGATACAAACAAAAGAGTACGATCAAATGGTTTGTCTGAGTAAGGTGGTTATGTCAGTCCGAAGTCTTTCCCTCTCGGTCTCTTGGCAAGAGTAATGTCGAATAAGTGGTTGCACGCGTGATTTAGCTGGTATCTTGGCATTTTGGCATTTTGGCATTCGGTACACAATCTTTGAGAGATGGGAAGTCATGCAGCTTGGCATGCAAAGTTGTTCGGCAAAGAGATACTTAGCCTCATCAAGAGTCGGCTAGAACAAGAGGATCTGCTTTGCTAGTCCTTTTAGTCCTTGAGCTCGGCTGCGGATCAATGGTCCAATAGCTTAATTCCCATCAGATAGGCTTGTGAAAAATCCTATTCCATTTGACTACAGCTAGTACGACATTAGCAAATGCATGACATTTGAGAGAGACGTTAACAAAATGTATATCAACATCAGTAATTTTGATTACTTGAGTATCGGTATGTGTTTCAACACCGAGAAGAATCTCATAGAAGTGATTAAGTCATTCTACATAGGGAACCATTGTGATTTGCATGTCGAGATATCAAAACTAACTATATATGTGTTTTATTGTAAGAAGAAGGAAGAGGATGTAAGTGGAGGCTATGTGCTTATTTGAAAAAGGTAGAGGGCCTTTTTAAAATCACAATTCTATAGGATAAATTCCCACATGTTTCTTCGCTTAGTTGATATAATTTTATTATCGATGGGGATAGGCCATTGGCGGTTAGATGGAGGGTAGTACAGGATACTACTCAACATCCCATGCATATAGTAGATGCATACCACACAACGTTAGACCTTTAAATGACGCACAGGTATGATATGACAAATTTTTCTCTTTTTCAATCCTTTTGTCACACTTACGTACCAACCTTTGTTAACTTACGATTTCTTTTCTTTTTTTATTTTTTGCCTATGGTTGTTTGGGAGCCATACACTATGGAGTTGCTATAGTTGTTGTCGTCTTTCTATACTGTTAGGTGACACATTTGGACTGCTTGGGTTCTACTTATATGTTTCCACATAATTGAGTGGTGTTTTCTTAATCGTGTCTTCCCGTAGTCTAGTGGATATCAGTACCCTTCACAGGATGTAGATACCTCTAAGTAGCTCTACTAGCTGGACCTTCGGGGTAAGATGGAGTTAACTAGATTAACACGCATGCTGCATACGTCTAGGCTTGGGGTTAGAGGCATAGATTCTTAGTACAAATCTAGAGTCCCCATAGAGTCGACCGAAGTTATTGGCCATGGTACACACAGATCACCCAGTGTTACATTACATACCAAGAAGTTGTCATCAATTGGTTGGTAAGTGCATGTATAATCATTTAATTGTTTCTATACTCGTACATACTTGCTATTTTATATTTTGATACCTACATTTTTATCCATTTTAGATGGATTCGCTTAGGGATGTGCGGCTAGCATCTAAATATCCTACAGTGCTCAGTATTGTAAATGGAGAACTATAGTTCATCAAGTAGTATAACTGCCTCATCCTCTACCCATATTACAAGGGCATACAATAGCCAGCCCATGTAGACCACGATACGGTGTAGGGATCACTTGTGGATGTGGATATGTTGGCTTCTCATGCACTACCTAGGGTTAGAGCCCGAGTTCGAGGAGGCAAGGCTCAATTAGGACAAAGCTGGGGAGACCTCGATGATGATATGCCACTATATAAGTGTCATTCCATAAACCTTGGCCAGATCAACACAGGATATGGTATACACCCTGGATCAAGAGTCGTCTCCACCTTGAGAGCCACCACCACCACCGCCCAAACTAGCCAACACTCTTAGGACCACCACTAGTAACTAGAAGTCCATTAGACGAGTGAGTCAAATTTTAATCCAATTTTGTTTAATATTGTAAAAATATCAACTATACTTAGAAAATTAAGAAATTTGGTATTTTGAGGTTTTTATATATGTAGATTTAGGAAAAAATATTGGTTTGATAAAATTATGTCTAGAAATGTATAATGCTTAAGAAATCCTTTAAACCTAAGTTTACTTCGATTTAGAAATAAATAGCCTTACAAGTATAGTTTTAAGCTTAATTTTTTTGTGTAGACTATTTAGAGGATGTAGAGTAGTATCATCAAAAGATTTTTTTAAATTGAATTTTCGAAATTTTTAGATGATTTTTAAGCCTTAAATTAATGTGTAAAATAGGTGATTTTAGGCTAATTAGGTTATTAAATGGATAATTACTGATTTAGTATGTAATTAGGTATTTAAGGATGTTAATTTCTAAAGTTGTATGATACTTGTAGCATTTAAAGTGTTAAATGTAATTATTAGGTGTAATATGCAATAAATATATGTAAATTAATAATATGTGAAATTAGAAATATAATAAATAGAAAATATTAGGTGAAAATTAATAATATAATACTAATAGTAACATATAATAAATCTGATAGGAAACTTAAATTAAGGTAATTATATGAAAATTGTAAAATTTTCTCATATTAAGAGTAAATTTGGTAGGTAAATTAAGATTATGTATTGTAAGGACTAAAAATGATCTTTAGGATATCTGAGCATAATGTGATTAATTTCACATTATGGTTTGAAACGAAATCCTAAGATTTATATATAACATTCATAGTTGAAATTGAATTAGAACCTAAATCGGAATTGAATTTGGAAACCAATTTTGAAACTAGCCTAAAATAGATCATAAATAAATAATATATATATGGAAAATTGAGTTAAATCATAACCTAAAGTTTATATATTATAAAGATATAAATACTAAAAGAATATTTATATTATAGGACACGTGAAAATAAGTAACCTACAACAAGTTGAGTGAGCTAACCGAAGACTTTAAGTAAGTTAAGTTTAATACTTTATTATATTTTGGAGTACTATTTTAAAGTATTCAAAGGCTTAAGATTGTACGTAATTTTGCTTATAGGTAGTTATATGTGCATGTGCATGTACATGTGTGTATCTGACTTTGTACTGAAAATCTATGTTGTGTTTTGGTGATTATTGTGAATTGAGTAGTGTGAGATTGTTTGATCACCTTAAATTGAACTTAATTATAACTAACCTAAATACTTTAATTAGACATGCATTGTAACTCTTTAGAGGACTGTTAGGATTCTCTAACTAAACATCAATACCTTCGACAAAGATAGCGCTAGATAGTATAACGGTATTTTCTTCATCCTTAGTTGAATTAAATGACAAGAGAGGAGATCACGATAAGGATGAGGGCAATGGTTTGAAGGATATTTATGGAGGGGAGCGGTATCTTCATTGCACAAACCTGGGTTCGGTTGTAAATTGTTGCATAAACATGAAAACTCCTCAACCCAGATTAGAGCAAATAAAATCACTTTTATTTCATAACGGACTGGACTATGTTGTATAATGGAATTTGCTTGTTGCATTGCATATAATTAACTATTTGAAAACCTTGTTTGTGTTTGTTATGCATTCTTAAGTTTCCATGCTAATTTACTAAGCTGTTGGTTACTTATACCCTTATAGATTTTCTTACGATTACTAACTGATATGTTGTGCTATAACTATCTTGAGGTCGGTATCTTTTTGAAGTGCCAAGCTATGGGAGAGTAAGAATTAAGCTGGTTAATGTAATCAAGTCTTCTAAAGTTTTGCTATTAACTCTTAAGTTTGTGGATTGATTATGTAATATGTAATATGCTACTTATTAGACTACCTTAGCATGTAGAATTTCCTAGGAATGTAGGACAGTTCGAGTATCTTTATGTAAATATGACTTAAAGTTTTAGTTATATATATAAATTCTATCTTTAATTATGAATGACTGGTTACTTCAGAGTGAGGAGTTATTGACGCTTTGTGTAAACCATATCTATGATAGAGATTGTGAGGTCGGTTTCTATCATAGGTTGGTTTACATAACAGGACTATTGCGACTTTATCGCTTCGGGGCGTAACAGTTCTCAATTAGTATTACAACGTAGTTTTAGTGAACTTACTTTGAAGCATCATAATTTAAAAGAAATAGATATCATAGGAACGCAATAAGAGTAGGTAGTATTAGGTAGGTAATGAAAGATTGCATTAAGCATGCTAAAGTAGATAAGTATAATATTTAGTATATTGAATGTTAATTGATCCTAAGTTTAATTACAAGGTCGAAGGGGGAGAGTTGATACTTAATTGGGATGGTGTAGAGTCTCCCATTGACTATAGAGTTAAGATGCAACAATTGTTATTCGAGTTGATTGATTGGAATAAATTCAAGACTATTGACGAGATCATTGATAAATTTCACAATGAAATGTGTTATACTTGGTAGAATCAGTGGGCATGAATGGACATGAGTTTAAGGCCCCAATACAATAGGTATACTGCTATAGTAGCTTTCGAGCAGAGATGATTGGATGAAAAAAGAATTATATCTTTAATGATGCCTTTGAGATACATTTTAGCTAAGTTAGAAAAGGAAAGACCTCACCTAACTAGCATCACCCATATTCTTGCTGGAGTCCTACATATTCTTAGATATTATCTGCTAGGGATTATTGAACGGTTCCCTTATTATCCTGAACCAACTGAAACGGGAATAGAGATACCTCTGGAACTAAATGAACCTAACTTAAAGCATGTGTTGCAAAGTCCATTACAAGAGAATCCACCACCTGGAGAACCATAAGAGGCAGCCCATTCAGATACAGAGAATAGTCATCAAGAGAATGAGGCTAATGTTAAGGAGAATCTTGAGGAGGAAGAACCTAAAGAAGAAGAACCTAAAGAGTAGGAACAAGAAATGGAAAGCGATAATGAACCCGATGTGGATATGCATGCTATAGTTATGCAAGCTATAGTTAATGTTAAGATAGTTGGGATAGGAAATGAACTAGGAGGACATGAAGAAGTAGAACCTGATGAAATAAGAAATGGTGATGCCATTGAGTTTGAGGATGATGGGGTACAGGAAGTTGTTGTGGTTCTTAAGAGCCCAAAGGTAATATCAGTAAGTTTTGAATCTTCATGTAAGGAGGAAGGTAACTTAGTAGGTGGTCATATGGATTGGGATCCCTGTGATCAAGCAGCTACTATAGACAGTTCGGATGGGGATTAGTTATAACTGGATGAATGACTTTGTTTAGTTAGATCTTTAGGTGATCCAGTAGCAATTTTTGCTGAAACTAATGTATCTTTTGATCTTTTGATGTATATTTGACTATTGATGTATTTTTTAACTTTTGATAAATTTTGTAGCTTCTAGATCAAGCTTAGATGTCATAAAAGAGTTTGAACTATGTTTGATGTAATCTTTTGTATTGTACAATTGTAAATATAGAGTCTATACTAGATTATGTAAGTAGTGATGTAATCGAGTTGTATATCCTATGTTTGTACTCAAAGGTTTATTGAGTTGTACCCTTTTTGTTTCTAAAGCTGTAATTAACTATAATGATGTAACGTAAGAATCAAGTTGACTATGAAAAGTTATATTTGTTATGTATATTGATTGAAATGATATTGTTATCACTCTTTTATATAAGTACAATTTACAGGAATTTAGTAGTTTCTGAAAAATTTATAAAATTAAGGAATTTAATAACTTATAAATAGATATGTATGCGGGTTTATAAGTTATAAATATTAAGTGAGTATGGCTGAAGTTGGAAATGGGAGTTGGAATGGAGGGACTAAAGGAAATCAAAACCCTCCATCATGAGTACCATCACCCCTAAAGGAACAAAACAAACATGATATACCCCAATTGCCACTACAAGAAGGTATACCAATTGGGCAATTACTTGCCAGTATGCATACGATGATGAGGCAGCAAGAAATGTTGATTCAGGATCTTCTAACTAACGATAATATGGGAAATAGAGGGCCACAAGCAATTAAACAAAGAATGGAATGACCATAATAGGTAAATAAGCTTCTCAAGTTTATAAAAGCAAATTGTTACTTTGAGGGAGAAATGGGTAAGCCAGCATTAGTTGATGATTAGCTGGCCTAAATCGAACAAAGTTTTAAGGATTTTAGAATCCCTGAATCCCAAAAGTTATCATATGGCACTTTTATGTTGAAGTTAGATGCTTAAGTTTGGTGGGATTCAAAAGTGAGACAATTGGGGAATAATATTACTTGGTAGAGGTTTAAAAAGGAATTTAAGAAAGAATACTTCCCTCATAGTACTCAAAACAAGATGGTGAGAGATTTGTTTAGACTAAGGAAAGGAGGTATGAGTGTGACTAGTATAAAACTGAGTTTAATATACTATTGTAATATGCACCTGACTCATATCAAGATAATACTGAATTAAAAAAGAATTTATTCCTTACTGGTTTCGACCCTACAATGTGTTGTAAGTTAGAAGACTATGGTTTGTTTACTTAAAATGATGTGATAGATAAGGCAAGGCAATTGGAGAATAATCACATAAGGATGCAGGCAATGTGGAGTCAAAAGATTAACATGGGTTATCGACCTAATTCATCATTTAAGAAATCATATCTTACAGCAACTAGTAGCTCTAGATAGAAGAGAAGGAAACCGACAACTCTAGCTAGTAACCTAGTATAATCAATGCTCGGTTTGAGTTTTCAGGATAAGGATGGTAACGTTAAGTGCTAGAAATGCGGCACAGATCATTTTCCAAGAAATTGTGTTCAGCTTAAAGGAAAATGTTTTATGTGTAGTGATCAGAACCGTATGCTACGAGCATGCCTTAGAATGAAACTTATGAAGTGTAATAAATGTGGTAGAAATGGGCATTTCTCCATATATTGTCCATAGTTTGGACAAGGAGCTAAGAGGATTAGAGGTTCTAATAACATGATCGCACTTGCTCGTGTCTTTGCTATGGAGAATATGGGAAATGAGGAAGATGAAGATTTTGAGGATTGGATGGAGGAGTACTACCATAATGATGCTAAGGAGATTATGGGAGTCGAAGAAGAAAACGATGAAGGGCTTGTGACCAATACGTACTCAAACTACTTCTTTTGATGATAATTTGAGTGCAAATTAAATTGAAGTACTTAAATTCTAAGATTTATGAATACAAGTTTAGTCAATAATCATAGTATTAGTATATTCCAAGGAATGTGCTTATAAATGGATAACTTGCTTTTGCATTATTCAATACTGATGCATCTCATTCCTTTACAAGTTAGAAATTTGTAAACAAGAAGGAGATTAGTATGGTTAAGATTAACACAACTTATAGAGTTAGACCCCTTCTAAGGAGAAGACAACGACTTAAGAAGTGGTAGACGATGGTAGAATTAAGATTTAGGAGAAGGAATACCTTATAAGTCTCGTAATATTACCTATATAGGGTTATGATGTAATAGTGGGAATAGATCAGTTGTCTAAGCGTAAAGCAATTGTAAAATGTAGAAGTAAAACTATTACTTTAAATGATGGCAAAATGGTATTTTAAGGAAAGGCTAGTGAAAGCAAATTGAACTTAGCTGTGGTAGAGATATATGATGAATTGTATAAAACAAGGGTAGAAGAGAATGATTGAAAATTTCGTTGGGTGTTTGCCATGAAAGTAAAGAAAGAGGCACCCAAAGTAGTGGACATACCAGTAATGTGTGAATTTTCGGATGTATTTCCAAAGGATTTATTAGGTTTAGCTCCACATTAAGAGTTGAACTTCACTATCAAGTTAGTTCTTGGAACTGAACCTATTTTTAAAGCTCTAAATCATATATCACCCATGGAACTTCAAGAGCTATTAGATAAGGGATTTATTCATCTAAGTGTTTCATCATAGGGAGCACCGATATTATTTATGAAGAAGAAAGATAGTACCATGAGATCGTCCATAAACTACTAGGAAATAAATAAGGTTACCATTAAGAATAGGTATTTGTTACCTCACATTGATGATTTGTTTAATCAGCTACAAGGTGTAATTATGTTTTCTAGAATTGATTTGAAATCAGGAAATCATCAATTATGAGTAAAGCCGGAGGATGTGCTTAAAATTGCGTTTAGAACACGATATGGCCATTACAAATTTTTTGTGATGCCTTTCTGTTTGATGAATGCCTCGGTTGTGTTCATGGATTTAATTAATCGCATATATCAACCATATTTGGATAAATTTGTTATGGTGTTTATTGATGATATTTTGATATATTCAAAAACTAAGGACAAGCATGTAAAGCATTTGTGTTGGCATTATAGAAACTAAGAGAAAATAAATTATATGCCAAGTTAAGTAAATGTGATTTCTGGTTAGATAAAATTTCTTTTCTAGGTCATATTATATTTGGTGAAGGAATCTTTATAGACCCTAATGAGGTGGAAGAAGTAATGGATTACAAGCAACTAACCATTGTTTTGGAGATGAGGAGTTTGCTAGGTATGGCTAGGTACTACCAATGATTTATAAAGGATTTTTCTAAAATTATTAGGCCATTGACTCGATTGACCCAAAAAGATATAAAATTCGAATGGGATGAGGAATGTGAGTTAAGTTTTTAGGAGTTGAAGAAACAACACCAGTATTAACATTACCTGATCTAGATAAACCTTAAAGCGTGTATAGTAATGCTTCTAGAAATGGATTAGGTTGTATACTGATGCATGATAGAAAAGTTATTGCATATGCATTAAGACAATTGAGGCCACATGAAAGGAATTACCTAACCCATGATTTGGAGTTAGCAACTATAGTGTTTGCTTTGAAAATATGGAGACATTATCTATATGGACAACGATGTGAAATATATAGTGATCACAAGAGTTTGAAGTATTTCTTTACTCAAAAAGAGTTAAACTTAAAACAGAGGTGATGGTTGGAGTTGATTAAAGATTATGATTTGAATATAAATTATCATCCTAAAAAAGCTAATTTGGTGGTAGATGCTTTGAGTTGGAAGAATTATGAACAGGTTGCATTATTGTTAACTTCCCAACGTGAGTTGGTGCATGAATTTGAAAAGTTGAAAATTGGATTTGACCGGTATGAACCTAATAGTCAAATAATGAATTTAGAACTACAACCTACTTTATTGGAGAGAGTTAAACAGAAGCAAGAGGAAGATAAAGTTATGATGAAAATAAAAGAGAAATTAAGCAAAGGAAATGATTGTGACTTCAAAGTGGATGAAAGGGGCACGGTAAAATTTAGAGGAAGGATATGTGTGCCAAAAGATCCAAACACAAGGAAGGAAATTTTAGATGAAGCACACATTACAGATTATATTGTACAACCAAGAGGAAATAAGATGTGTCAGATTTAAAATTGACGTTTTAGTTGAATGGAACGAAAAGAGATATGGTACAGTATGTGGTAGAATGCATTACGTACAGACAAGTTAAAGCAGAATATCAAATACTGGGTGGGCCATTACAACCTTTGGAAGTACCAAAATAGAAATGGGATCATATTACTATGGATTTTATGGTAACATTACCTAAGACTTAAGCTGGTTATGACTCAATCTGGGTAGTTGTAGACAAATTAATGAAAAGTGTACACTTTTTACCTTATTGGATGGGTGGTTCAATGGAAAAGATGGCTAAGTTGTATATTTGAGAGATAGTAAGATTACATGGTGTACTTGAAAGTATTGTTTTTAATCGGGATAGTCGATTCATATCTAAATTCTGGGAGAGTTTATATAGAGCTTGGAGTTCAAAGTTGCAATTTGATATAGCTTATCACTCGCAAACATATGGACAATCTAAACGAATGATTCAAACCTTAGAGGATATGTTATGGGCTTGTATACTAGATTTTAAAGGTAATTAGGATAGATATTTGCCATTAATAGAGTTTTCTTACGATAATAGTTATCATACAACTATACAGATGGCACCTCATAGATCATGATATGGGAGAAAATGTGGATTACTACTATATTGGGATCATGAGGAATATGTAATGATTGGACTTGACATGTTCAACCAAACGATTGAGAAGGTTAAGATTGTGCGACAACGAATGAAGGAAGCTCAGGACCATTATAAGAGTTAAGCAAATTTGAAGAGAAGGCCATTGGAATTTGAAGTCGGAGATCATGTTTATGTTAAGATAAACCCATTTAAAGGACTTAGACAGTTTGGCTCGAATAGAAAGTTGAGCCTACGATGTATTGGTCCATTTGAAGTACTGGAGAAAGTTGATAATTTATCTTATATAATAGCCTTACCTCTAAGTTTATCAAGCTACCATGATGTATTTCATGTTTCTATGCTAAGAAAGTTTGTTAAGAACCAAAATACAATTATAGAAATAAAGCTGGTGGAATTAAAGAGGAATTTTCAAGTGGTGAAGCAACCCATCAAAATATTGGATAATCAGGTTCAAAAGTTAAGAAATCGAGATATAGAATACGTAAAGATCCAATGGAATAAAAGTCTATACTTGGGGATTACTTGGGAGCCGAAGGCAGTAGTGATGAAGCAGTACCCATGGATTTTCTAACTTTTAGGTTAGTAAAAGTCTATGATTATCATTTTTATTTATTTGAGTGCAATCTAGATATACAAAAGTTTTGAGGATAAAAATTTTTCGAAGTAGGGTGGAAATGTTAGCTTTGCAACTGAAAGTTCAAATTCGATATGTAAAATTTAAGATGATTGAAAAAAGTGTTCAGTCAAGCCTAAATTATACGATGAAGTTAGAAGTATTAGTAAAAGTGATTCCGTAAGTTTAAATTTTGGAAAATAATTAATAAAATAATAGTATATTATAATATTAAATTATAAGCATATTACTTATTATTTATCGAAATATGTAAAATCAGTTTTGATAATTAACGAATAAATAGAAATAAATTATATACACACTAAAAATTATAAAATAACAGAAATAATATTTAGGAGTATTTACTTGTACTCTATATGTATTTACATATAGGTAAAAATACTTGAAATTATTTAAAATGTTCGAAATATATTAAATTAATGCCAAATAATTAAAGAAAATCAGAAAAAATAAGAAAAAGTATGGAATTGTCCAAATTCAAGTAGTGGCAAGCTAGAAATAGAAAGAAAATAAATTAACCAATTACATTAAGACAAATAGAAAGTGAAATAAAAGAGGATAAGGGCCAAATGTCAACTAAAAATCAAAAGTAAAATACTAAACAACACTATATAAGTAGCAATCCACATTTGGAATTTATTTTGGTCTGTTGGGAACATAAGAAAAATGGAGAGAAATAAAAAAGAGAGAGTTAGGGGTATTTTAAGAAAATAGGAAAAACTTTATGCATTTAGGGCTTGTAGGGCAAACCTACAACCTACGATCACTTGAAATTGAATCACCACCATCACCATACCCTACCATTATCTCCCAAATCGGTCGATACCCTTAAGACCACCACTGGTGGTCGAAAGTCCATCGAACAAGTGAGTCAAATTCTAATCTGATTTTGTTTAATTTTGTAAAAATATTAAATATACTTAGAAAATTATGAAATTTGACATTCTGAGGCATTTATGTATGCAGATTTAGGGAAAAATATTGGTTTGATGAAATTATGTCTGGAAATGTTTATTGCTTAAGAAATCCTTTAAACTTAAGTTTATTTTGATTTAGAAATAAATAGCCTTATAAGTGTAGTTTTGAGCTCAATTTTTTTTTTTTTTTTGTGTAGACTATTCAAAGGATGTAGATCAGTGCTATGAAAAGATTTTTTCAAAATTTTTAGATGATTTTTAAGCCTTAAATTGATGTATAAAATAGGTGATTTTGAGCTAATTACGTAATTAAATGGATAATTATTGATTTAGTATGTAATTAGGTGTTTAAGGATGTTAATATCTAAAGTATGATACTTGTGACATTTAGAGTATTAGATGTAATTATTAGGTGTAATATGTAGTAAATATATGTAAATTAATAATATGTTAAATTTGAAATATAATAAATAGAAAATATTAGGTTAAAATTGATAATATAATAATAATTGTAATATATAATAAATCTAGTAGGAAACTTAAATTAGGATAATTATATGAAAAATATAAAATTTTCTCACATTGAGAGTAAATTCGATAGTTTAATTAGGATTAAGATATATTGCAGGGATTATAATACTGGTTAAGGATTGAAAGTAATATTTAGGATACCTAAGCATAATGTGATTAATTTCACATTATGGTTCAAAAAGAGATTTTAAGATATATATACAACACTCGTAATTAAAATTGAATTAGAACCTAAATCGGAACCTGATTCGAAAACCGATTCTAAAACTAACCTAGAATAGATAAAAAATAAATAATATATATACATGGAAAATTAAGTCAAATCATAACCTAAAGTTTATATATTATAAACATATAAATGCTAAAAGAGTATTTATATTATAGGACACGCGAAGATAAGGAACTTGCAGTAAGTTAAGTGAGCTAACCAAAGACTTCAAATAAGTTGGGGTTAATACTTTATTGTATTTTGGAGTACTATTTTAAAGTACTCGAAGGCTTAAGATTATATGTAATTGTGCTTGTAAGTAATTATATGTGTATGTGTATGTATCTAACTTTGTACTAAAAATTTGTGTTGTGTTTTGGTGATTGTTGTGAATTGAGTGGTGTGAGATTGTTTGATCGTCCTAAATTGAACTTAATTATAATCGACCTAAATACCTTGATTAGACATGCATTACAACCCTTTAGGAAACTATTAGGATTCTCTAACCAAACATCGACATTTTCAAAAAAGATAGCGCTGGATAACATAATAGTCTTTTGTTCATCCTTAGCTGAGCTAAGTGACAAGAGAGGAGATCGCGATAAGAATGAGAGCAATGGTTCGAAGGATAGTCATAGGGGGGAATGGTGTCTCGATTGGACAAATCTGGATTTGTTTATGAGCTGTTATATAAACATGCAAACTCCTCAACTCAGATTAGAACAGATGAAATTACTCTGATTTCACAACGAACTGAACTACGTTGTGTGATAGCATTTGCTTGTTACATTGCATATAATTAATTGTTTGAAAACCTTGTTTGTGTTTGTTATGTATTCTTAAGTTTCCATCCTAAATTACTAAGTCGTTGGTTGCTTATACCCTTATAGGTTTTCTTGCAGGTACTGATTAATATGCCGCATTATAACTATCCTAAGGTTAGTATCTTTTTGAAGTGCTAGGCTATGGGGGAATGAGAATCAAGCTGGTTAATGTAATTGAGTCTTCTAGAGTTTTACTATCAACTCCTAAGTTTTTGGACTAATTATGTAATATGTAATATGCTGCTTATTAGACTACCTTAGCATGTAGAAATTCTTGAGAATATAGGACAGTTCGAGCATCTTTATGTAAATATGACTTAAAGTTTTAGTTATATATATAGATTTTATCTTTAAATATGAATGATTGTTTACTTTAAAGCGAAAAGTCGTAGATGCCTTATGTAAATCGTATCTATGATAGTGATTGTGAGGTTAGTTACTATCATAGGTTGGTTTATACAACTAGACTATTGCAACTTCGCTACTTCGGGGCATAACACTTACTATAAATAGTCTCTTTTCATTGCAACCGAAATATCTTACATTCCTCTTAGATGTTGAATATACTTGTTCTTGTGAGATATTCCTCTCTAAGTACAATCTTCTTACACTCTTATTTAATCTTGCCGAATAGCTCGAGATTAGTAGCGAGTAAACCTTAACATTAGCTTGTGCATCACATTAAGCGAAGTATTGAGTCGTGTTGTGTTTGTTGGTGAGTCATGTGCTCCGAACAGCTTCATATAAGCTACTGTATTACATTTGATGATCATTCCATCCTAGATTTCTTTAATATCTTAAATGACCCATTTGGTTCCCATTTCCTACGGTAAGTCATAGTGATTACTGAGTTCCTAGGCATATCACAGTAGGGAGGCTACTCCCAAAGAGTAAGAAAGAGCATGTCATGGACAACATGCTGTATAAGCATAACGAGGATGCCTAGAGTAAGGTGTACGTAGAGGTTAGGGGTATTGTGGAAGGTTAAGAAGTAGAGAGGCTTAGAGAAGGGGAGCTGTAGTGTGACCTCAACCCATCGAGGTTGCAATACTTATTTTGGAAGCCAATCAACTTGGGGCTTTGATTACCTTTCTCAAAGTTTTAACTTGAGGATTATAATTATTTCAAGGTATGCCCAAGGTCCTTATACCCAAACACATTGCTCCAATTACTCAAGTCAAGGCCATTTTCATCTATCACTTGTAGAGGTTGATGGCTTTGCTATTCAAGTATATCTTCTAACTGAAGTCGAGTTGGGGTAGCCATGTTAGGTTGTTCCACAACTTGAAATCAAAGATACAGGGGTAGAAGGACAAGTTCATTCAGATGTGGTTGAACGTAAATCTGCCCTTCCCTATTGAATAGGTGAAGCTAATAAGGACATCTATGGTGGATTACATGGGCCTTAAGGATAATGATGTAAGGGATGAGATCCTCAATCAAGTGTATTGGCTTGGGGTTAGGTTTCTATCTCTGCAAAAAGATGCTGTTCGATTGGGATATAAGTATTGATTAGGTTTGTACCATAAGGCCTTTGCAAGACTATGGTCGTTTTACTCTCCTTTTGAATGGAGGATCCATCAACATGGAGAGTCCACACCAATATGTCAACCTTAGTTAGTGCTTTGTCCTCTTTGGTGTATTCAGCAACGAAGTCCATAAGGACTTATGCCTTGATAGCCTGCCTTGGTGGGAACTAAACTCCATGAGCATTGAGCTCAAGTGAATACTCAACCATATAACTGGAGGCATCAAGCTTTGCAGGATGGTTTGTAGTGGCTGGTCATTAAGGATGATGATGGGATGAGCTTGAAAGTATAGCCTTAGTTTTCTTACAGTGATGACTATAGCCAGGGCAAACTTTTCTAACTATGTATACTTGGTCTCCAAGCCTTATAGTATATAGCTGGCGTAATAAACTAGCTTGTGTTTATAAACATGAAAGACAATGCTTAGTGATTGATTGCTAAGTACAAGTAAAGCTCTTCTCTCGAGATAGGTTTGGAGAGTATGGGTGGGCTTATCAGGAACCACTTGAGCTTGTCAAAAACGGTTTGGCATTCTTTGGTTCAGTTGAACTTCGATGGTTCTTTAATAGCTTGAAGAACTCAGACTACTTGTCAACACTTCAAGACACAAAGTGGTTGAGCGTAGCAACCCTATTAGTAAGATGTTGGACTTCCTTGATAGTTTAGCCTTCATGTTGCAAACTACTTCTATCTTGTCTAGATTGGCCTTGATGCTACACTCTGTGACCATGAAGTCGAGAAACTTACCCGAAGACACCCTAAAGATGCACTTTTGGGGGTTGAGCTTCATTTGATATTTGTGGAGACTATTGAACATGTCGTGCAAGTCTTCAATATGGTTAGCTTTGTTCTTGCTCTTGACAATCATGTCGTCGACGTAAACCTTGGCATTTTGTCTAAGCTATAGCTTGAAGATAGTTGTGACCAACCTCTAATATATATTACATCGGTGTTCTTAAAGCTAAAGGGCATAACTTTATAACAGTAGGTACCAAAGTCGGTGACAAAGGATGTGTGCACTTGGTCTTCGAGAGCCATGCATATCTTATTGTAACCTGAGTAAATGTCAATAAAGTTAACCATTGTATAGCCTAATGTTGAGCTGACAAGCTAGTTGATTTTAAGGAAGGGAAAGCAATCCTTTGGGTAGGCCTTATTGATGTTGGTGTAGTTTATACACACGTGCCACTTTCCATTGGATTTCTTGACTAGCACTGTGTTGGCTAGCCAAGTCAGATAGCATTCCTCCCTTATGAATCTAGATTGAAGTAGCTTTTGCACCTCCTGCTCAATGGAGGCCTATCGCTTAAGTGCAAAGTTTCTCCTTTTTTGTTTGATAGGTCGTACACTAAGGTCTATTTGAAAGTGGTGCGTCGCTTCGAGTATATTGATGATGCTTAGCATTTCCTCAAGGTATGATGCAAAGACATTAGCATTAGATTAGAGGAAGATGATAAGCCAGTCCTTATGGTCAACGGATACTAACGTCCTTATCCATGTGGTTTGTCCAGGGTTACTCCTAAAATGTATTACTTCAATCTTCTCCATAGGCTCTCTCAATAAGCCATGCACTTCCTCTAGCCCCGACTTGATGTACATGACTTGGTTGCAGGCAATGTCCTTTAAGTAAAGTGATCTCAATAGCTTATGGTTGCCTCGAGTTACACCAAATCCCATAAGCATGAGGAACTTTACCTTCAAGCATTGTTGGCTGATGCACATGTCAAATTTATTCAAGCTTGGTTTCCCTAGTATGGCACTGTACAAAGACCGATGATTAACAACAACAAAGTCTATCAGTCGTGAGGCAATGTGCTTGCAGTCACCTAGCCGAGCAAGGAGAGTAATGGGGCCCTTGACTAGCATAGATTTATTGTCGAAGCCTGCTAAGTTCTGTTTGTTGGGTCATAGTGGCTCTTCCAGCTGATCCTTCATTTGCTCATACAATGAAAAAGCTTTTTTAAAAAAAGAACCATATATATATATATATATATATATTTGCACAAAGAAAAGTTGTAATGAATTCCCTAAAATTGCTATTGCATTCTAGATATTGCAAGATCTCCATTGGTAGGGATGCACCTGGGATGATATAACTAAGGGGGCTAGATATATCTTACTTAAGTCAATATTAAAACTATTGGTAGGAAAATATATGAATGTTATTGTAATTATATTGCATTTTTTATATATTAAATGATCTTGTTAATAATTTAATTTGCAATAATTCTTAAAGTTTAAAACGATGGAAAAGTTCTTTTTAAAATGATTAAGGATGATTGATATACTTCATAAGAAGTTAAAAAAATAAAATTTTGACCTTTTTATTATGCATATATACTAAGTAAAATTTAACTATTAATCTATGAAAAAATTATATTAATATATAGAAACTTATGTAAATTTTGTTTTTAGCAAAAAAAATAGATCAAAAATTATTTGAGCATAGTGAAAAAAACAAATTGACATAAATATAAGTATTATATTATCTTTTTTTTGTGATAATTTTATCTAATTGTCTTATTAGTAATGCTAAAAAAGAGAATATCATTTTGAATATAAGTTATTAGCTAATTAATTATTCAATACTCCATATTCATTTTCATAACATTAATTATAAAAAAAAAAAAAAAAAACTAAACCAAATCATACAATTGGTATTATTTATCAATAGTTTATGTGAAAGGATTGGAGTAGTAATAATATAAAGAAGTTTAATAAATGTAAAAGAACACATATCCTTTAAGCAATAAATGTATATAAAAAAAGTTAAATAATATAATAAATGTATAGAAGAAATAAAATAATAAATATAAGAATTGAATCTAAGACTTTATGTCTGGAAAACTAAATACTTAACTATTAAACTATACTTAATTTTATATTATATTTTACTCTTTAAATATATATATATTTTTTTTCCTTAAATATTAAAAATTAATTTTTCTCTAGCATAAGAAGATTAGGCTCATAAGCCCTCCTAGAATCGGTCTGTATCCATCGTCCTAAGAAATGCTTCAGTTATTTCATTGCAGTAAGTGTCACATCATTTCGAATATGGGTGATTAGCTCATGGTCACTCAAAGTTTACAACCGTTCTAAATTTTTTTAGGGAAGTATGTCCATAATTTTCGTTTCGTGGATGAGTGACCAGCTCTTTGCACTTTAGGATATTATAGAATTTTTCTATAATTTGTTAATGCATTTTTAGTCTTTAATTTCTATTATTAACTCCCTCATTATTTTCTTATAATTTTTGAATATTAAAATAACAAATTGCCGGAGAACTAAAATAATAAAAGAAGGACGAAATTTAGCAAAGTTCGAATCTTATTTCTATATATTCTACTAAACAAAGTATGTTTTCATCAAAATCCAAAATACAGATCAAAGAAAACAATCAATAGTCAAAACTATACAAACTTAAATGCACTTACAAAATAAATCATGGAAGGCTAAAATCATGGTACAACTAGAGATTGTGTTAGATCGGGAAAAATATCATGACGGAAAAAAAAAAAAGATTAAGAATCTAAAAAATCAATCTTCAAAAGTAACTACACAGAATGCCTACTGTCATAGCATGTCTAACAACCATAAATCATTTTCTTGTGCTTCAAAAGGTCTTTCTTCTTTCCTTAACGATGCTATCCTGTATTTTTCTAAACTTAATGATGTTATTCTAAAGTAATTATTTGGAAGAATTTTCAGTTAATAAATATCCATTGAACATCTTCGTCAATAAAATTAACCACAAGAATCTCGAATATAAAAAGACTGATAACTCCACAAAACCATCTCCAATATTTGTTCGACCATATGTATTCAGTAGTTATCACAAAACCATGAATCCTTATCCAAACAAACATCAAAGATTTCGATATCATACAGGGATGGACACAGGAGTGTTACAATGAGGCCGGCCAAGCTTTCCCATTCTTATGTCCATATTCTATTTATTTGTAAAATAAATTCATTTTTGCTTGTAATTGCAATACACGTTATAAGATTTTAACTTATTAGAAATGTAATAAAGCAAAACATATAATACCATGAAAAATAATTGTAAAATTCATGATAATATGAAATACAACTTTTTGATTGGTGCTTAAACAGTCACTAAAACACCACATACATGAAGCTATTATAAGATGTCAAATGATCGTTATATTTACAAGACACTCCATGATGTTTTGTGAAATTCCTGATAATACAAAAGACGACTTTCTGATGAGTACTTGAACACTTACTAAAATACCATATACACAAAGTTATTATAAGATGTCACATGCTTGTTATATTTACAAGACATTCCATGATGTTTTGTGTATTTATAAGATATTTTTTTATTGAAAATGTAAAAGCAAGGTTAGTATTATCATAAACCATATTGTAAAAAGTAAAAAATAATCATAATGGCTTATAAATATAAATATGAATAAGTAAATCTTCTCATAAGATGTTTTAAGTAATCACTTTATATATATATATATATATATATATATATATATGTGTGTGTGTGTGTGTGTGAGAGAGAGAGAGAGAGAGAGAGAGAGAGAGATTTCATGATTAATAATTTAGAAAACAATAAATTTTTTAAAATACTAACCAGTGAAAAATAATATAAAATTTTAGAAAGATATTAGAACCTTTAACCCTTTAGATCAGTTTATGATATTTAATGGTATCTACTAAATTATTCATGCTACACCATGAAATTTTCTTTCCTACGCTGATAAGTTACTAATTGATTGGGAAAAAAAAAAACTTTAAATAGCACATGCACCAAGAAAAAAATAAAATAAAATAATACAATGGCCTTCAGGCTCTTTCAATATCTATGTAATTATTAATGAGAAACCAAGAGAAAATGGATAGCAGGAGCCTATATAATTGTTGATGACGAGCAAAACCAAGAGAAATAGATGGCACAAAAATGACAATAGTGTGCAATTGGTATGCACTACTCTTTTCCGATACACTATCACCCATGAGCATATGATTTTGTCTTTTAAATTGGGGCGGGGGGTGGGTGTTGGGTTGAGGCGCAAACAAAACTCAACAATTATAACAAAAAACATAAACAACTTTTGTTATCCCCAAAACCCTAGTAGAAGTCACAACTCGTCACGTATTCTCGCTACTCATGAACATGCTAGGGCTTTAATTCCACCAAAAGTCCATCATAATGTGGAAATAGTAACAATAAGATTGATTCTCCATATATAACAACCTACATAACTTGTATGCACCTTATCTCTATGATAAATCATACCTATACCAATATTTCCAACTTATATAAAACCAGAACCTAACAGTGAGTCTAATCCACATATTATGATTTGTAAGTAGTAGTTTCAATCACAATATAAGCAATAAGTTTCATCTTAATACCTACAGTTGTAAATATGAAAGAATGAGCCAAAGCCCAATACATAATGCACAAGCGCACATGGATGACAAACCAAGTTAGACACATGCATATAATGCAAGTTATATCAATTATAATAGCAAATAGTTAATTAACTTTCTTAAATTTAAGCCAACAACCATTAAAGGAGTGCTCATGATCCCACCATACCATAATCTTTATCTACATATATAGGTAGATATAGAATATAAATTTTCATTTAAGTTCTTTATGTCTAATGTCCTTGCAACCTTATTTTCTATTTGTATCGTCCTATATACAAGTCTAGTAGAGGATCCTCATATATGATCAACAATTGCCCCTTAGGGATTTGCCACCGTGAGCTCTTAAAATGAGTGGATGAAGTATAACCAGCAATCATGAAGTTAGGAAGAATACAAATTAGTTTGGTTAGATCATTTTTATCACAACAAGTACAACTATACAAACAAACCCTAAGTACTTAGAAAGCTGAATCCGAACCAATTACAAACACAAATCAACCACCAACCCGAATCTAACAAACTAGCAGTTATAACAATAACCTTATTTTAATATTCCATTCTAATAAATCCAATTCAAATATCTTAAGTAACTTAATCTGTCTTTGGATAACACTCCGTAAAGGCTCCCTAAACTCCTATCTTATCTAGAATCCTAAGAGTAACAATAACTAAATAAGAGGGCAAAGATTAGACCTTAGCTTAGGAAAGGAATGATTAAATACTTAGAATGTCCAATGAGGATTTAGAGGTTTAAGAAATGAAGTTTTAAATAGAGTTTGATTCTTTGTAAAACATGTTTATAAATAAGTTATAATACTTAAGATGCTCAAAAATGGTTTTAAAGTATAAAATGTACTTTAGAAAATAGGTCTAAGCACAAGAAAATTGATTTAAGAAATATGAATGAAAGAAAACTTGGTTCAACCTTTTAGAATGAACTAATTGTATGGTTTAGGGGAAAGTAACTAGCTAGTCATTACCAGCCTTGGTTATACACATGAAAAAGCACCACAAAAAACTAGAACAAAAGAAAATTTAAAAAAAGAAAGGGGGAGGGGGGGGGGGGGTGGTGTTAGCAAATTCGAGCAACTACCAATCGAATATGACACACTAAATGATCTTACTCAACCCAATCCAAGCACTCAATATGACTTACCAATACTAAACTAAGGTCGCTTGCCCCTAATCCTTACTAAAGGAAATAGATAAGAGTTAAGAGAGCGTGAGAACATGAAGGTTGCTTGAAAGGAAAACTTGTGATAATCAATAATGTAATCATATTGTCCGTGTACAAGCAAATGGTGGTTTATATACTTGCATTACTAAGGTTATAATACATACATGGGAAAGACAAAAGGGTAATTTATGAATAGAATACATAAGATATGCTAAAAAAGGGGGGAAAGGACATAACATTCTATACGAAAAAGTAAGGAGTCCTTCTGGAATGTTATACCAAAAGACATGTGTTAAGAGGTGATTGGAGGCTTATATTGTGGTTGGCTAAAATGAGATGACTCTTGAGGCTGCTTGGTAGTTATAGGAGCTTGCTTAGAAGAAGGTTAGAAGTCAAAGCTGACCTTATCTAGTTTAGGGTAGAGCTCAAGCACTAAAGGATATTTGGAGTTCAGGGTATTTCTTCAAGTCAGATGTCTCAACAGCTCAGCTCGATCAGTCGTCTGAAGTTGGTCAGCTTGGTCGCTACCTAGATCATGGTAAGAGATCGGCAATAATTATGGTTGCTCGACAAGTTGGCATGATAGCTCACCAGCTTAACTGACTCTATGAAGGAATCCTCTCCTCTTAGTAACTCTTGAGCTAAGATACATCGAGTGAGTCCTGATAGTCCTTGTGCTTAATTGCATGTGACTGCTCTGAAGAGTTGCTTCCTATCATCTACCTATGGGTCGAAGGATTTTTCCTCAAATTCAAAGGGGTATCTTACATTTGTTCTATTCTAGCATCTATTAAGTCTTCTTCTGGTCAATGGGGAATCAAGTCGAACACATTGAAGGTGGAGGAAACACCATAATTCTCGAGCAATTTAATTTAATAGGCATTGTAGTTTGATATTTGTAGATACCCCATTTTTGTTCCCCTGTAATTTTATAGTTTTTTAAAATGGGGGGAAAGGTCCTAATTTGGAAAAAGTACAAAAAAAATTAGAAAATTTAGAAAAGTACAAAAAAAATTAAAAAAATAATAATAAAATAGCATTTTAGATAGTTTAAATAGAGTAGGATTTTTTTTTTTAAATTTAGCCTTAATATTTTTTAAGGCCTTAAATAATTAAAAGAGAAGAGGGATATTAGGTTAGGCTTATATTTGAATCTAACCTAAGCCAATCTGGTTCATATATGCAATTTGATTACATATATGGATAAGGTACAAGCCAATGGCTTACTAATAACATACTTTGACTTGATATTACATATGACTTAGAGATTCTAAATTCAATTCATGGAAGGTGCAAAATGCATCTTTTATTTTTCTTCTCTTACTTGAACACTTATCCATCCCTCAATGGTACATGCGTCTATCACATCACCATGCTATGCCATCACCACATCATGCCACATCGTCACCATGTCACAAGGTACACTCTTACACGCGTTAGACATACTCCGACACACTCCTATATGCAGCTTTGTATTTAGCATTATATATTGTCCAAGTTCACCTAACCTAAATATAGAAGAAAATCATACTGCATTTAATATTTTTCTATCCTTAACTCGACCATGATACCTATAAATAAGAGAATCCAATTTACTACAAACTATCAACTCATCACTCACAATCACTTAAATCAATTCATAACACCACTCTCTCTCTCTCTCTCTCTCTCTCTCTATATATATATATATATATATATGACCCCTTTTTCTAGGATTTGCATAAGCTCAAGACTTTCCAAGCGAGGCCAAGTTGTGCTAGAAACTTGCCATAGTGAGACTTTCTAACCCAACTTGACCGCTCTAGTGCTCAGCTTTAACTCGTGCGAACTGTAGCTTGGTTTGGCTCTGCTTTTGTTTTGATTTGTATTTTGTTCTCTATATTTTATTTATTTTTGTAATATTGTACTTTTTTTTAACGTTGTTGTTATGATTGTATTTTACTTGCAATTGTACAAAGAAAAAATAAAGAAGGAAAAGGCCAAGTTTATTTGGTTTACTTATTTTTATGTTTTAATCAGAAAATATACAATAAAAACAAAAACAATAAAAAAAGTAAAATAATAATAATAATAATAATAATGAAAAACAAAGATGTACTCTCACTTAGAAAAATCTTTTTTTCAATAAAATAAATAAACTCTTTAGATATATTTTTCATGATTCAGATATCTTTTCCATGATTCAGGCTTCTTTTCTATTCTATGATTAAGTATCTTTTCCATAGTTTAGGCTTATAATTATGTATCTTTTTTATAGTTTATGTATTTTTTTCTATAGTTAGATATGTTAGCCATGATAATTGTATATTTCATGAAAAGTTGCATTTAAGATTTTTTCTAAAAGGTTTTATTCCTTAGAAATTTTTTTCTCTTTCCAAATAAATGAAAATAAATAGACCTTTTTTGAAAAATTAGGATATTTTAGAATTTTTTTAAAATAGAACAAATTAGGATCCTTTCTTCTTTAGTGTTTTTCTTAAATAAAATTGAATAGATAAAAAACATAAAGCTGACCATTTTTCAAAAGTTAAAATAAATCAACCCGCTTAATTTTCTTTTCGAAATGAACTTACGGAAGTCTAATCCCGAATAAAAAGTATATAGGCACTTGTATGCAAATACAGGGCAACTTAAAATATGAAATTTTTTTTTTCATTTTTTGTAAATATTTGTTCAATTTATCTTTTTTATAGATTCAATTTTATTTGCTATTTGCATATAAATAGATAATTTTTTTAAGGGTTTATTGAAAAGTAAATATAAAAAAGTGGTACTCATTAAGGGTTTAAAAAAAGTTAGCCTTCGGACTCAAATTTCTAGTTTTCAAAAAACTTTTCTCTTAAATCGGTTTTTTCCGCAACCCAATGTTTAGATTAAAATTAATCCACCCAATTGGTTTTAATCTAAACCTTTCCTTAACCCCAGTTAGGTAGCGACTTCAAATATTTTTCGAAACATGTTTAAAAACCAAGTTTTGTTTTTTAACTTTTAGTCGAAGGTTAATATTAAATGTATTAAAGTTTAATACTAATCGAGTTAAGGAAAATAACAAAAATTAGGTTTTATAATCTTCTTTAGGACTTTGAATAGATTATCAGCTCATCAAGATAGCTTATGTCTTAGGTATGGAAATCTTTCTCGACTGAGTGAATTCATACAAAGCCACTTGGTTTGAAAGAAATAGTATGGCGGCCACGACTATTGATTTCTTGTTGTCTTTGATTGAACTTGACAATCTTTTTTGCTTTAGATTGGTGTAGCTCTTGTAATTCTTAAGCTCGGATGACTCCAAATTTGACTCTCTCCAGTAGCTGTGGGGGTACTAATAAGATATAAGAGAATAGTAGGGTTGAGGTCATAGATGACTTCAAAAAGAGTCTTCCTAATGGTACTATAGATAATTTGACTATATGCGAACTCCATACTTAGTAGACACAAATCCCAATCTTTTAAATTCTTTCTTACAACAACTCAGAGTAAATTGCTTAGTGTCCTATTCACTACTTTAATCTGGCCATTAATCTAAGGGTGGCTACTAAAGCTAAACACAAGTTTAATTCTAAGTCTTCTCTAAAGGATCTTTTACAAATAGCTAAGGAACTTTGTATCCTGATCTAAGACAATAGTCTTCAATACTTTATGCAGTTGAACAACTTCCTACAAAAACAAATCAGCAATATATAAAGTATCATTAGTTTGATAGCACGGGATGAAATATGCCATTTTACTAAAGTGGTCTACTATAAAAAAAATTAAATCTCTTCCTCTGGATGTCTGGGGCAACCTTAGGATAATGTCCATGCGAAGGTTGGCCCAAGGTGAGGTCAGTGTAAGTAAAGGCATATACTCTCCATGTGGCTCTCTCTTCCCCTTGGCCTTTTTGTACATCTCGCAGCTATCAACTACCTTGTGAACATCCTTAACTAGACTAAGCCAATAAAAGTTTTCCTTGAATAGGTTGGCCATTTTGGTCTCCCTAAAATGACCTAATAATCCACTACTATGGGCTTCCTTAACCTACGACTCATGTGTGGAATAGTTGGGTATGCACAACCTTTTCTCCTTAAATAGATAGCCATCCTTAAGGTAATATCCTTCAATAGCAACTCCTTCTTTGCAATACTTAAGAATATGACCAAAATGTAGGTCTCAAGCATACTAGTCGATGATAAAGGAAAATCCCAGTAATTTCATCTACAGGGTGGTCAACAAGGTTTGCTAACGTGATAGGGCACTGCGACTATGTTGGCACTTCCCTTCTTATGCTGAATTATGTAAGAAAAACCTTTCACAAATTCTAACCACTTTACTTACCTCTTCAAAAATTCGTCCTGACTAATAAGATGCTTCAAAGACCCATGGTCTATATAAATTACAAACTCTCGAGGTAACAAATAGTGTTGCCAAACAATAAGAGCCCGGAGAAGAGAGTATAACTCTTTTTCATATATAGAATAGTTCAGTACAACACCATTGAGCTTCTATTGTAGTAAGCAAATAGTTGGTGTTCTTACATTAAGACTGCACCAATACTAATGCTTGACGCATTGCATTCTAACTTAAACAGTTCATTAAAATCTAGCAAAGCCAAGATAGGTGCAATAGTAAGTTTCTCCTTGATCTCCCTAAAGATTTGCTTAGGTAGGTAATTCTATCAGAATCCTTCACTCTTCTTGATGAGCTTAGTCAAGGGGGTTACAATTGTATTAAAGTTTTTAATGAATCGCCTATAAAAAGAAGTAAGACCTTGAAAACTTTGTACTTTGATGACATTCTTCGGCGTCAGCCATTCTAAGACAACTTGGACATTTTCCTCATCTACTCAGACTCCGTCTCCAAACACCATATACCCAAGAAAGACAACTTCTCATTGAGAAAATATACACTTTTTCAAGTTCCCATTCAACTTCTTAGCACATAAAATGTCAAAAACAGCTCAAAGATGTTGAACATAATTGTTCAAGTCGACACTATATACTGATATGTTGTCAAAGTACACGACTTCACATCTTCTAATCGGCGAATGCATCACGTAGTTTATAAGCCGTATAAATGTGCTCTACGCATTTATAAGTCTAAATGGCATAACCATTCACTCGTAGAGACCATGCCTACTCTTAAAAGCAATCTTCCATTCATCACTAAGTCTCATGTGAATTTGGTGGTAACTACTTAGCAAGTCAATCTTTGAAAATACCTTAGCGCCTTAAAGCTCATCCAACATGTTATCGAGCCTCAGTATTAGTTATTTATACTTGATAGTAATACGGTTGACAATATAATTAACAATACAGCTATTAATGTACATATGCCATGAACTATCCTTATTTGGGATGAGTAGAGCTGGTACAGCATAAGAAATCATGCTCTCCTTCACATAACCTTACTCTATTAGCTCATTCACTTGCCTTTTTAGCTCAATAGCTTACTTAGGATTCATTCTGTAGGCTGGTCGATTTGGTAAGTCTACGTCCGACTATAGATTAATACAATATTCTATACCTCGGACTAAGGGTAGTCCTTCAGGCAACTCTTTAGGGAACAAGTCAAAAAATTCATGAATTAACCTTCGAATTTCATTAAGCACTTCTTCTAGATTTCTCATCTTTAGTAATCTTCTAATCAATAAAAACATAAGCTCATTGGCCTTTTTAGTAGCTCAGAGCTCTTTTCGGCTCATCATTAAGGCTTTCCTCTTACAAGCTTGGGTAAGCTGATTATGGGTCTTATTCACTTAGATTGATGTCATGGGTTACAGTATAATCTTTTTTCCATCTTTAACAAAGGCATAGGTGTTCTTATATCCATCGTAAGTAACACGTCGGTCAAATAACTAAGGTCCTAAGTAATACGTGTGAAGCTCCCATAGGGACGACATCGTACTACTTCGTCCCTATACATGTTCCTAACACTAAAAGGTATAGATATTTGTTCAGTGACATGTAGAGTACCCTTATCATGAAGCCAGTGTAACTTATAAGGTTAGGGGTGCTTAGAGGTTGGTAGTCCTAACCTCTAGAACTGTGCAATGACATTGGTACAACTCCCTCCATCCACAATGATGATGCATAATTGTTCCTTAATGATACACATGGTGTGGAACAAATTTTCTCTTTGGTTTTCTTTAAAGCTCGATAAGGGACTTAACACTTGCCTCAATATTGATGTTACTATTTTTCTCTAGTTGGCATAGACACAGGTCTTTCCTTCCTTCTTGGCTTCAACTTTCTCAGTATTCTTCTCCTCTTCTAGCTCACTTTTATTGGTGTTGGATCCCTTTTGTCGGTGCTATCCACTATATCTCCTCGAAGCACTATGGCACGTCGATGTGGACACTCAGTAGCCATGTATCTAAAGCCTAAGCATTTGAAACATTTCACCTCATTCATCTTCCATCCAAAGATTTGTCCTTTCTCGTATATCCTTAAGGTCAACCTATCTTTAACTTAGCTCTTTTGTCCTACTTGACTATCATCAAGTTGGTCATGCCTCTCTTCGGTTCGGGTTAGCCTCCTTGGTTCGGCATTAGCAGGTTAGCATCGAATAAGAGCTCGAAAAAAACTTGGCCTAAGTCTACTTAAGGCTTTTCTCCTCTACACTACTTTAATGGCCTCCTTCAGTATATGGAACCTCTATACTTCCAATATGTTACAAATCTCATATTTGAGTCTGGAAATGAACCTTAACACTGTGTGAGCCTTGGGTTCATCCATGTTTGCTCAGATTATCAACATCTAAAATTCTCTCACATAGTCATTGACAGATTGGCTTTCTTGGTGAAGTTTCTGCAACTTTGCAAACGTATCCTATAGGTAGGTCTTGAGTACAAATCTTCCCTTTAACAATATCTTCATCTCTCCCCAAGTCCTTACACCTTGTCTTCTATCTCTCAATCTAGCTGCATTTAAATTTTTCTACCACATGGTAACATATCTAAAAAATTCAAGTGCAACAAGTCGAATCTTAACTACGTCAGTATAGCCATAATAGTCAAACACTTTCTCTACTTTCTCTTCTCATTTTAATTACTCATCTACATCTCCACTCTTATTAAAGGGTGAGATTTAGACCTTGACATTATCAGGTCTTCATGAAGCTTGACGTCCTCGCTTTGGTGCTTCATAATATTCCACCTCTACTTCTTCCATTCCATACTCCTCCATAACTACCTCCTCAACATCGTCCTCAATCTCTTCTAACTTCAACCTTCATGTAGCAATTTGATCTGCCACTCCTCCAGCTTAGTAAGGTCGAATTAGGCAATTAGCTTAACTACCTTGACCATATCGTCTCTTAAGAATATGCTTAAGTAGGTTACGATAAGGCATAGCCTATAGATACTACTTGTTAGCTTGCATCATAGTAACTTAACTCGTAACAAGATTGGCAAGTTTATCAAGTTTATCATCAATTGACCTAAGGTTATTACTATCATTTTGACCTCAACCAACATGAGTACCACTAATATAGTCACCAATAACGCCATGAACACTTGAATCCGACATATTGTAATACTTTCTCCAATAAGTTGACAACATAATACCCAACACGCACCCCTACTTACTACCTAGAATCTTACTAACATACTCTAATAATTTCAACACCCAATACACACACAAATTCCATAGAAAAGAACTTGCTCTATTTTAATAGTGAAAAACAAAGTAACAATAGGAGCGACACTTACTACTTTAAAAACCATAACTTCTCAGCTCACAACTTCAAAACTTACTTCACTCGAGCATGCTGCAGTAGCTACTAAAGGAACACAACAGCCATTAATAGCAAACACAAAGAAAAACTTCACTGAACCTCACATGCTTCCTCTTAGAATCATGCTTTGATATCATTGAAGTTGATGCATCTCCGGGGCCATACACACTAAGAAGCACCACAACGGATGAGAAAGAAAAAAAAATCAAATCTGAGCAACTACCAATCGGATATGATACACTAATACATCCTACTCGACCTAATCTAAGCACTTGATATGACTTACAAATGTCGAGTTTGGGTCGCTTACCACTACTCCTTCCTAAAGGGAATAAATAAGAGTTAGGAGAGAGTGAGAACATGAAGCTTACTCAAAAGAAAAACTTGTGATAATCAATAATGTAATTATGTTATCTATGTACAAGCGAATCAGGTTTTATATACTTGCCCCATTACGGTTACAATACATACATAGAAAAGACAAAAGGGTAATTTATAAATGGGATACATAAGATATGCTCAAAAGGGTAAAAAGGATAAAGAATATTATGTACAAAAAAGTAAGGAATCTTTTTAGAATATTGTATCAAAAGACACGTGTTAAGGGGCGACTAGGGGCTTATAATATGGTTAGCTAAACTAAGATGACTCCTGAAGCTGCTTGGAAGTTGTAAGAGCCTACTTGGAAGAGCTTACAAAAATTTCAACAGTCAAAGTTGACTTTCTCCGGTTTAGGTCAAAGTTCAGGCACTAAGGGATATTTAGAGCTTGGGAAGTTTCTTCAGGTTGGATGTCTTAATAGCTCAACTTGATTAGTTATTTGAAGTTAGTCAGCTTAGTCTCTACTTAGATCATGGTAAGAGCTCGATAATAGTTATGGCTGCTTGGTAGGTCGACATGATAGCTCGCCAACTCGGTTGACTTAATGATGGAATCTTCCCCTCTGAGTAATTCTTAAGCTAAGATGCGTTGAGTGAGTCTTGATAGTCCTAATAGTCATTTAGCTTAGCTGCATGTGACTAGTTTGAGGAGTTGATTCTTATCAATCCTACTTCAAATATGTTTTGATTGCCTATTAACCAATTAACAAAGCACATCTTTACACCATTAAACTACAAATTTTAGATCAAATACCAACTCAAAATCCTAATTTTACCAACATACTTCAAGAAACTGGCTCTAAACTAAAGAATAAGAGCACTTACTTGAAACATAAGAACATGAGCTAAGAATGCAAAAGTAAGCTAAACCCGAAAGATTAAACTAAAAACTCAAGCACACAAATTTGGATTTCAAGAGATTAGCTAAGAAAACCTATTGATAAGGATGATTTATAAGGAAGTAAGCTAAGCCATAAAGTTTATAAGCTTAGTCTTACCTTAAGATCAATTTTGCACAAATTTTCCTTGAGTGAATGGAAGTTTAAGTACTTTGTACACATAGGGTTTTGAGTGGATTTAGAGATGAGAAGAAATGAAGAAGGTTAAAGTGGCTAATGAGTATTAAGGCTTTAGAATGGGATAATGGCAATTGAAATGAATAGGGTTTAAGAGAGTTTTGTGGCTCAAATGACTCTTATGCCCTTGTCTTTAATGCATTTTCTTTTGGATTTTCTTAAGCATTACATCTTACATCTCTTAAAAAGACTTTTATCCTCAAAAGTAATCTAATTCTTAAAATGACTGTAGTTATCTTCTTCTCATTTCTTTCTTATGCTCCTAAATGATTTCTCTTTAAATTTTCTCCTTTAGCTGTACTTTATATATATATAGTTGTTCAACAATCCATCTCTTAAAAATCCAATTTTCAGTAATCACTCTTAATAGGCTTCCTTATTACATTTGAGTCTTCTAGCTTCTAGATGCCATTATAATCATCATCTTATCGTTCTTTCGTTGCTTATATCACTATTCTTATATTCAAAGTATCATCATATTTCCTTTGTCATTACTTCACTTGGCATTTATTTACAACCTAATTATAGTACTCTCAACTATTACCATAGCAATCAAATCGTGTACACATTTGTCCTAGTATGCCATTTCAGCCCAATACAATACAACAAGGGAATGTAACAAACACTATGACACTAGTTGTATGCCACAAAGTAGTTTATCTCTTTAACATCATTCATCATGTTCCCTAGATGATCTCCCTGAGTCTATCTCTATACAACTCCTCAATAACATATCGAACAGAATGTGAAAAAGATCTACAAGTCCTAATCTAGCTCTTCAACTTTCAATCACTATTGTTTTTTTCACCTCATAGTTTGTTTTCTATTCATACTATTTCACTATTTTCTTTGAGAAAATAAGGTACTTACTTTCTCATTACTAGATTGTTTAGTCCATTTTGTATTTATTTACATGCTACCCTTGTATTCTCATCCCTAGTTTTAGTGACTACAACATCAACACATTATACTCTAACACATCAATTTCACCTTTCCACCATGCCACAAAAGCATAACATATGGTAGCAACACGATTAACATATAACATCTCCAATGCAATTTTTATCCACCTAAAGATCAAAGCATATCTTAGAGACAAATGACATTGATCACTGATACACATTATAAGCGAGCAAGCCTATAACTTCAAGATAATTGATGAATTTGATCATGTCTATATTAATCATCAAAGGAATTCAATCTCCTAAAAGAAAACAATTTCTCATATCAGATCAAAGCTTTAAGTCCAACTTTAGTTCAACTCCTTACATAGTAATAAAATAGGACATGGAACATCAACAAATCTTAACGTAGCTAAAACCATATGTCCTTAAAGAACTCCTAACATCTATCTCTAAAATCCAATCAGTTATTGACAATGTGAATTTAACATATATTTTCTATAATTATTTTGTGTTATTTTATATATTAATTTAGTTAATTTTATAGTATTCTGAGCTTAATTAATTTAAATTTCATTTTTAGGGACTTCAGGAGCATTTTATGAAGTTTTGAAGGTTTTTATCAAAATTCGGAGTAATTGAAGGTAAAAGCGTTGATCAAGGATTCAAGTAGAAGAAATTTGAGCAAGAAACGAAGTTTAGAAAAGAACACAATTGAAGGCCACATTCATAGACGCTGCCTGTGTTCCTCATATCCTTAAATTCTATTGAATTTTCAAAAATTTCAGACAAAGTGCAAATACATGCCCAAACTCCATGGTCATAGACCTTGTCTGTAGACATGCAATGATTTTAAAATCTTTTGTTTATTGTTAGGTTTTCTTTGCAAATCTAAGTCTTACTCTTATAATAGATGCTTAAGCCTAGGTTTACAAAGAGAGCCCTCTTAGGAAAAAGTCATAAAATAAAATTGTTTTTGAGGTTTCCCATCTATCTTTTCATCTGTCATTATGTTGTTACTTTAATTTATTCTTAGCAAATTGTTACTGAATCCTAGTTCTTATTGCAACAATTTCTTTAAATCTAATTTATGATATTATTCTTTGAAGATCTAATTACACTATTTATATTGTTGTTGAATGAATATTTATCCGGGTTACAAGTTCAATGTTTGAGTTTGCTATTTGAGATGCAAGTCATTCAGTGAACATACCAGTGTAATTAGAAAGAATTAAGTATCTTAAGAGATTAAGTACTGATTTCTCCAGATAATGGTAACCTAGGACGGCCAATCTAATAGCAGGATTTAAGTTTTACATGTGATTATGAGATTCTCTATTCAAAAAGTGATTTGGATAGAGGAGGTTTCAAGATTAGGAATTTGTTAGAGACGTGAGTCCGGTCAATTCAAATTAAGCATCACTACGGTTCAAAGAGTAAATTGAGATTGAAAAGTTGTATAGAACTAGGTACTAAATAACAATGGCTTGCTAAGGATTATGGGCTCTTCAATTTTATGAATTCATGCCCGTTTTATTTTAATTAGTTTAGTTGTTTTAATTGTTCTTGTTTAGTTTATTGTTTTTATTTTAATTATTGTTCCTTATCTATCTTTACTATCTAATCAAAATTATCCCACTTTGTTAACTTAGATAGTTAGTGATTTTAGAGCAAATTGCCAGTAATCTAGAGTTCTCACATTCATGGTTCCTTATGAGATCAATACTCAAACTCATAATCCATTTAACTATACTATAACTTAACCAGGTGCACTTGCTTAACACATAAGCACATAATCAAATAGCTCATCTAAACTTACAACATATTCCCAGATTGATTCCTATTAGAGATTACTTCATGCTTACTCATCAACCAACTTAAACTATATGTGACTTCTAAGGTTTTTAAGTTTAGTTCTACGCTTTCTCTCTAATAGGGTAATCTACTCCTAGATCATTCACTACTTCTCCTTTTGCTTATCTTCAGGTCAAGTTAAGTGATTTAGGAGGTGATTATGATTATTGTTGATAATTTATGTATTTCTCATCTCATTTGATGAAGTTCAATGAATTTATTAGTTCCATGTGATTTTGTTATTCTTAGTGTTTATCTTGTTGCTTAAGTTTTCAATTAGTATCAAAAGGTTTATACTCTTTACAACTCAACATGAGTACGTATAAATGGGGTCGATGAATGTCAACTCAACACTAACCTAGTTGACAACTTGACCCAACACGAACTGACAAACTTAACATAAGATTTATTGAATTGAACAAAATTGACTTGACACACAATGGCATAAAAAGAAAAATTCATTCATCAATCCCATTATGCATATATACGTGTTAAGCTCCTCAAATCTATTAATCTTATTCCTAAAATTAATCTTCTACTCCACATTCTATTTCTTATGTGTTACAACTCATTGTGTAAGGTTTAGTGAGTAACGTCATGTTTGGATAATTTGTGTATAAGCATTGAGTTTATTATTGTAGTAATTGCATCTATTTTTATATAAGTTAAGTGAGTGTAAAGACACAAGTTGTGATTTGTTTCTCAAGTAATTGAGTTTATTACTCCAATAATTGCGTCTATTTTTATATAAGTTAAGTAAGTGTAAAGATATGAATTGTCATTTGTTTCTTAAGTTTGTCTCTTCCCCATCAGAGTTTAGTCCTTTGACTAAGTTGCCTTAATTATTTTATGCTTACTCTTGATTTTATGAATTTAATTCAATCATACTAGATAGGATAAGCTCAACTAGTCCACCTATCATCCTCCATCTTACATCTTCTTCCATCTTTACATATCAATACTTAGGCATATTACAGTAGAATAGAATAAGAAGAATTGAAAGGAAATAGTTGTTAAGAGAGATGGGTAACGAAAAAAAGTAAACAATTATGAAATTAAGATGGCAAGGAAAAACAGGAAGACAAATTAAGTAGAAAGTATGAGGGAAAGGTAAGGATTAAACCTATAAGTATGGGGGCAAGGGTAAGTATTCCCTTGAACTTTGGTTAAACCTTGGTTTTACCCCTTTCTCTCAATTGCTCACTACCATAATGATCAATTGTCTAAGCTTTTCTGGGATCAATCAAACTAAGTGTATCAATAATCAATCATCCTAAGTCTTAAGTGATCAATCAATTTAAGTCCTTCTATGATCTATCTCTTGAGCTATTCTATGATCTTTCAACGTAAGTGCTTATAAGTTCTACTAACTTAGCTCTTCGAGCATCAATTAAACTAAGTTCCCTAGTAATTATTAAACCTAAGCTTTAATACCACTTAAGCTATAACACCTTGAGACTTCAGTGGGCATCACAACCATAGTTGTTAAAATCATTTACTCATGCGATTTTATAAGTTTACGATTTTATGTGACTTTTTCGAGTTAACTCGAGTGTAGAATTTTTTTTGTATAGAAACTTACATTTTTAACTAAGTTTACATATAAATTCAGTAAAAACTTATATTTTTGACCAAGTTTACCAATTCTACATATCTAAATTGAATTAACTACAAAATTAAAGAAAAAAAATATATAATTAGCCTTTTACAAGACATCAACTGTTAAGACATTACAACATTTGTCATGTCCTATCCTAATTTTTTACCTCTTTCTTTCTCTCCCAATCCCTTATTTTATATTCATAGTTTTAATCTAAGTTTCAACTCTAATAATAAAGTTTACAAAGAAAATTATATACTTTATTTTATACTGTTAATAACTTAAAATGAGTTGAAATATTTTGTTCTCTTTAATTTACAGTTTTAAAAAAAATATAAGAAAAATTTTAGTTTCAACTCTATTTTTCCTTCTTTTGTATATGCTAGAATATATATTAAGAATTTGTATGGAAAAAGAAAAACTTAATTTCTTCATTTTTTTTTATTTTCGTTATGTATTTCAAGTTTTGAATAACTATTATAAATATATCCATAATTTTTTAAAGCTATTTTACATTTGTAGAAACTTACGTTTCTACGTTTCAATTTTACGTTCCGATTTTATAAACTCTTTAACGATTCTAAGTAAAATCGTAAGTTTAACAACCTTTGTCACAACCACCATGTATCCCTATTATTCAGGAATATGCTAAGGCTCTATATCTACCAAAAGTCCATCATAATATGGTAATAGTAACAATAAGATCGATTCTCCAAATACAATAACATGAACAACTCTTAGGCAAATCATTCTACAATAATCATACGCTAAGTCAATATTTCCAACTTATATAAAAACAAAACCTAACGGTGAGTCTAATTTACATATTATCATTTAGCTCCACTAATCATCTATTAGTCACCAATATAGAGTTATAATGCCTCTCATACCTAACTTGTTAGTAGTAGGGATGAGAATTAAACAACTGGACCTTTGACCCAAGCTTGAGCTTGAGGTCTTGAAGGATTGACGAAGTAAATTCTATTGTTCCAACCAACTCCTGCTGAACCCAAGCTAATCCTTATTGCTAACAAACTCTACATACCGAGTTAAATAACTTCTCGTCTATCAATAATCAAGTACTAACCTAAAATATGCTCTATTGATAGCTTAATCTTTTCGCATGCTTGTTCGACTATAACCACACTAAACAACAGCTCAATAGTACTAATATCGACAAACCCAGAGTACGTCTGAACCTACTCCTTCTTGAAAGGAACCCTAGGTCAGCTCTACTTGGCAATCCCTAGCCTAACCATACAACTTGCTTATTTTTGCTAGAAGTGCCCTCAATGATCGATTGCTACGTATCCAGTCTCCATATGAAAGGATTTACTGCACTAATCATCAATTTCTTTAAATTTTCATTTATAACATTTATTATTCCTTATACATTACCTGTTTTAGACAATACCCCTTTTTTGCTTTTCCATTTTAGGTAAAATGCCTTAACTTTTCGAGTATAAATACCTTTTGTAATATTAACCACAACAGATATAACCCAGTATTTAATATACTTCATTCTTTCATGAGCGTTGGTCTTTATTTTACCTGCTTACTTCACTCTTATCTTATCTCTTAAGCAATTTAGGTGGCAAGTACCCTCTTTAGACCAACTTATGCATCATATCGAGTTGATCTTTGAGTCCTTAGTAGTTCCTTGGTGCGTCATCAAGGTTTGCTTGTTTACTTTCTTGTTCTTGTGTATTTCCATCCTTGTTTTTAAAGCTTTTTGCAAGCTTGTTCGCACTTATCCATTCTTAGTACATCATATCAAGTAGTTTCAACCATAATATAAGCAACAAGCTTCATTTTAATACATGAGTTATAAAAATGAAAGAATGAGCCAAAACTTAGTATGTAGTGCACAAGCACATATAGATGATAGAGTAAGTCAGATACATGCATATAATGCAAGTTACATCGAGTATATCGAGTATAACAACAAATAGACAATTAATTATTTTGAATTTAGGCTAACAACCAATAAAGAGGTACTTATGACCTTGCCCTTACTAGCTCCTAGGACAAGCAAGTTAAGCTTTACCAACAATCATTAAGTTAGGTTGAATATAAATTAGTTAAGTTAGATCATTTCTATCCTAACCAGCACAATTATACAAATAAGCACCACATACCAAGAAAGCTGAATTCGAATTAATTACAAAGCACTAATCAATCATGAATTTAAATCTCATAACCTGATGTAGGCACCCCATTTTTTCCACTTTTTATTTTAATCTCTTTTTACTTTTAGGACAAGTTTACAAAAAAAATTTTAAAAATGGAAAAAGAACAAAAAAAAAAGAAAAAATATACAAAATTGAAAAATAGAAAACGTCAAAGGTATTTGAGTCTAGTCAGTAAGTTGTTTAGAGTTAGATTAGGCAATAATCAAAAGTATACATGCAATTTAATAAATTCAAAGTCTTTAAAAATGAGGCTTCATTAGAAAATATTTTTTAAAAAAACGTTCAGTAAAATATTTAAGTTCATGAATTGGACTTTTGTTTAATTCCACATTAGAATTTGAAAATATTTTAACTAGACTATTAAAAATTAAACTTGAAATTTATTAAAGTTAAAAAAATGGTGTCAAAAATATTTAGTATGTTTATTAAGGACCATGTAAATAGGTTAGGGTCATTTTAAAACAATTAGGGTTGAGTTAGATTTAAGCTTGAAAATGAGAACTAAAATTAGGCCTAAATGGCATAAGTTTAACTTGTGTGCATCACTTAGTTGAAAAAAAAGCTCAATTGAGCTGGTAACCTACATGGATTGAGAAGTTTGGATGGATTGAAGATCAAAGGTTTGAATCTCATGGAATGTACTAGTAAGTATATATTTTTCCTTTTTGGTCTTCAAGTCACATGATGAGCTATTTTCCGAAAAACAAATAAAAAAGAAAGGAAAATTGGATAAGCTTTTAAGAACTCAGCTAATACAAAATCTTACTAAATCTTTGTTAGTGTTTTTGGACTTGATACGGATCTATAAAATCTTTATCAAAACATTTAAATATAATATAGATTTGTATCGGTAAGGATTTGGTGGATTTAAGCTCTTCTACGGTGGACCTATACTAATCCGAATAAGATTCAAAGTTGTGAGTTTAAAAAGGCTTGGGATAACATAATTAAGGGAGGACCCATTTGCATTGGAAACTTTGCTGCAAACAGTAGGCCGTCATCCTCCACCTAAAGCAACAACAATCCGCAGTACCCCCTGGCCACACAACAGCAATCATCATCTTCCTCATTGCCCGAACACATCATCATTCGACAGCAAACACAACATCATCCCACTGACCACTCTCTCTCCCCCACGTGATCCATGGCCTGCAGTACACCAAACCCCGAAGACCTACCGTACACCCAGTGAGAACCCCAACCAACGACCAATACCAATTCTCGACCTAACGAAACCCAAATATCACAGGCAACCCAACACAAACTTGACCCGCCTTCTTTACTGTCACACTCCACGTCCCACTGTGACCGAACCCAGCTTTGCCTCCATACAACTAACCAACACAGTACACGCCACGGTAGATGCTCATGCAAGCACCACAATCCAATACGCAAACCAACAGCGATGCCATCATCTTGATCCAACTTGACGCCGCGACGACACCCACTACACGACTCCTAGCCACCATCTACACGATACCCACCCGCCACTCCCTCTCGACACACATACATCAAACCCAGCGCTGCACTAGAACAACCACTTAACTCCACCAAGCACCACCCTGTCGCGCTTCTCTCTCGTGCGCGCTACCTCGCGAAGCTACACGCATGCACTTGACATCGCGAGCAACCACTACCGCCTACTGAACTTTGAAACCACCAAAAACTACCATAGAACTCTAAGGCATCATGTCCAGACTTCCTTTTGCTAATCACTTTATCACAAACAGCTCGATTTCCCACTCAATTCAGTGATCGGATCACTCCACAAGGAGCTTGGGGAAGCTGCTGCAGTAGACTTGGATAAGACGACCCGACCCACTTGGAACACCTCAAATCTGACCCGCATACTTGCCCCTATTGCCTGGATCTGACCCGTACCTGTTAGTAGAGGTGGGTTTGGGTTCCTTTTCTTTTATTGTAGTTATTTAGCGTTTTAATTAGTTCAATAATGTTAGTTTTCTTTAAATTATACTAATTTTATTTTTTCTTTATTTATAGATACTTAGTTTTAGTATTTTTCAGTCATTGTCGGTTTCATTAACGTTTTGCGTTTTTTTAAAATATGTTTTTTTTTTTTTTTGTATGGAGAGGATAGTAATTACCAGCACAAGTGTTTTTTTTATAGGTCTTGATATTAATTCTTATTAACCGATTTTCTTTATCACGTCACCATATTTCTGAAAAAAATAAAAAAAAATAAAAATATACATTGCATATTATTGCAAAAGTGTCACATTTTTAGGAATTCATGTTTTTTCATTAACATTTGCATGTTTTGCACAAAAATTGCATATATTAGCAAGTTATCTTAAAAATTACATTTTTAGGTTTTTAGGGTTTTGTCTAAAAAATAAAAAGATTTTGTCACATAGTCAAGTTTGTTTGAAAAATAAAAGCCTTAATTTGAGTCTTTTCAAAAATTAGTATGTTTAGGGTTTTCTTAAATTAGAAATAAAAATTAAGTTTTTTAGGATTTTTCTTAAGTTTTCTCAAAAATAAAATTACTACATAGATAGCTCCGAAGCAATCATAAAAAAAAAAAAAAAATTCTTTTTTGGGAAATTCGTAATAAAAATTAAAAAAAAATTCATTTGAATTGCATTTTGTATATTTTTTCATATTTTGGCATCTTTAAAAAATTATATAAAAATAAAGGCCATTAGTTATTTTTTCAAAAAAAAAAAATTCTTATATGGTAACTTGATCATAATAAGTTAACCCTTGAATTCAAAATTGTTGGTTAAATTTTCTAAAAAGTTAATTTTTTAGAAAATCCGTATACTAGTAGTTTTTTTATTGGTTTAACTAGTTAGTAACTTCAAGTTATTTTTCAAAATATTTTTTTTAACATTTTTTCAAGAAAGATGTGTTTCCTTAATTTTATGTCAGCTAACTTATATTAAACAAGTTGAACTTAATATATGTTAAATTAAGAAAAATTAAAATAGGGCTCAACACTTAATAGTTATAACAATAAATTTATCTTAATATTCCATTCTAATTAATCCGATTCAAATATCTTAAGTAACCCAATCCGTTTTTGGATAACACTTCATAAAGGCTCTCTAAACTTCTATCCTGTTTTAGAATTCTAAGAGTAACTATAGCTATATAAGAGGGTATAGATCATACCTTAGATTAAGAAAGGAATTATTAGAATACTTGATTGAGGATTTGAAGGTTTAAGAAAGGAAGTTTTAAATAAAGTTTGATTCTTTACAAAATAAATTTATAAATAAGTTATAATACTTAACATGCTCAAAAATGGTTTTAAAGTATTAAATGTGCTTTCAAAAATAGGTTAGAACACAAGGAAATTAATTTAAGAAATATGAATAGAAGAAAACTTGGTTTAACCTTCTAAAGTGAACCAAGCACTAGCCGTACGATTCAGCAAAAACCAGCGGTTGGTCCTTACTAGCCTTCTATGACCAAAAGATAGGGTATAAGCAGCCCCATAGTTCCATTAGAATTGGCCTTATGTTTCATATTAGGATAACAACAACTGTCGAATTCACTCCCCAAATCGACTCAAATCCATTTTTTTCTTCAATCCTATTTCAAATACACTTTGATTACTTATCAATCCATCGACATAACACATCTTTACACCATCAAATTATAAATTTTAAATTAAAAACCAACTCAAAATCTTAATTTTACCAACGTACTTCAAGAAACCAACTCTAAACTAAAGAATAAGAAAACAAATGAAGAGTATTTACTTAAAATGTGAGAACACAAGTTAGGAATCTAAAAGTAAGCTAAACTCAAAAGATTAAACTATAAACTCAAGCATGCAAATTCAAATTTCAAGAGATTAGCTGAGAAAGCCTATTAAAATGGACTATTTTCAAGGAAGTAATCAAAAAATGAAGACTAGAGTCTTAGTCTTATTTTAAAATCAATTTTGCATGAATTTTCCTTGAGAGAATGAAGGTTTAAGTGCCTTATACAATTAGAGTTTTGAGGGGGTCTAGAGAAGAGAAGAAAAGAAAAAAGGTCAGAGTGACTAATGAGTGTTAGGGTTTTAGAATGGAACAATAGTAGTTGAAATGAATAGGGTTTAAGAGAGTTTTATAGCTCAAATGACCCTTATTAATATAGATAATGGGGAAAGAAACATATGGCAACTGATATTACGCGACCTGGGGGTGGATTAAAAAAACTCAATGATAGTCAAGGGTTGAGTAGAGGTTCTTTTGTACCAACGATAGATATGATGCACCCATGCCCTATACGAACTCGAATTATTTTTGATATGATGCACAAACACAACAAGAGGTTCCTCGCCACTAATCTACGCTCAAACGAACTAGATAAGAGCACTTCAAGGCCTTAACTCTCCAAGAAGGCAAGAACAAATGCTCAAGAAAGAAAACAAAGAAGTTTTTATTATTAATGACTAATGATGCAGCTATTACAATGGAAAGTATATATATGACCCAATTAGGGTATGTCTTAGGTTAAAAATTACAAGAAAAGATACCTACTAGAAATGGGAAACAAATACTATATAAGGGTAAATATGTAAAATAGAGAAAATAATATTCTAATAGAAAAGGCAGTACAGATATCAAAAGATGGGATGCATGTCAATTACTTAATCCATGGTCCTTCGCATGTGCATGATTTTGAGCTGAACTGTTGAGGTCAACATCAAAAAGATAACTCGGTAGCGTGGAGCTCAGAGACTATTTACTTAGACTTTAGGAGCTAGGCAAATCAACATTAAAAGGTTAACTCGGCATTAGGTCATTCACTTCTTCATTAGCTTCTTTAAGTGGTCTTGTAACAAAGGAGGAGAGACCAGAGCGAAAGAGCTTAGGAGGTCTGGTAGATTAAATTAGAAGAATTGTTGCTCTTCATGTGTCCACTCCCTCAAAATAGCCTAGAGGACTAAGTTAGTAAGCCCATGAGCTCGAGACCGAATGTTGGGCCCTAATCCCTATCACTTATGGCCTTGCCTTTAATAGATTTTCTTTTGTATTTTCTTAACCTTTACAACTTTTGCATAACCAATTATATCCACCAAATTCTTTCTAGAGTGCCCCTATTAAACGCTATAAAATCACCAAAATATAAGTTTTTAACAAGGGAAAATTAATCAAACTAATAAAACAAAATGATTTACTAAGTAGAAGTATGATAAATTAGTAAAAAAAGCAAATGAGAGTTGATAGGATAGAGAAAATGGTAGAAGATAACACATTAGCAAATTTGCAAATTAGTAGAGCATTTGATTTTGACAATTGAAATGATTAAACGGGGAAGAAAATATGAGAAGCAACCATGTTTTTTTTTTTTTTTATTAGTTGAGAGGATGTAAGTAAAGAGTTTATTTTCATTAAGAAGCTACAAGCAAGAAAAGTTTTCGAGTTGTCCAAAAAATGATATAAAAAAAAAAAAAAGCTTTTAGAATTGAAAGTAAAATGGCATTATTCATATGAATAAATAATAATAAGACTAATTGTCTAATAAGTCTCACAAAATATCATATAAAATTTAATTAATGTAGATCCTAATAAAAAATAAATGATTGCAAGTATCATTTAATAAGCTAACAAGTTTCATGTGACTCCTATGCAAGTCTTATTAAGCCATAAAAATATCACTGAATAAATAAACTAAGGAATTTGATCCCTTCCAGTAGGAATATTATATACACATATATGTGTGTGTATCTAAAGCTTTTGTGCACATTGTTTCTTTCTTTGTTCATTTGGTATGTATAAGGCTTTTATTTGTAGGACGACAAATTTTGGCACGACCTGACTCTAAGGCAATGACTTTATGCAAACTAATTCAATGAGACTCTAGCGTTGTAATTTTCCATGTTTTGAATACTAATCCATGATATGTTAAGGTATCTGCTTTCTATTAGTTAGCTCTTTCATTATGTTTGTTATTATTATTTTCAAGATTCTAAATCTTTGATAGTTACACCACCTATTATTTTCAAGATCTTATGTTTGTTAAAACAAACAATTAACCATTTAACTTGCTCTTCAAAATACATATAATATATATTTTTCCTTTTCTAATTATTTTTTTTAAATTAACATTTTCTCGAACTTACAGGGACCATGGCAAAATCATGCGTAGACTGCTAAAGATGGCAGTAAGCTATGATGCCATTTGAGCAATAATGGACCAACTTATTAAGTCAACACATTTCCTACCCATAAACATGATATATTCCTTAGAGAAATTGGCTCGGATATATTTGAAAGAGATAGTGCACTTACATGGAGTACAAGTTGGAGTAATGTCAGACAGGGATCTAAGGTTTATATCTAAGTTTTGGGGAAGCCTACAGAAGGTGTTGGGGACAAGTTTAAAGTTTATTATAGCATATCACCCCGAGATAGATAGGCAATCTGAAAGGACGATTTAAACCTTATAAGACATGCTTCAGGCTTGTGTCATTGAGTTTAAAGGAAATTGTGACTCTCATTTGCCCTTAGTTAAGTTTGCGTACAACAACAGTTACCATTCTTCTATTCAAATGCCACCATATGAGGGCCTATAAGAAAGGAAGTGTTGATCTTCACTGTTTTAGGATAATGTGAAGAAAATAGTTTTAGGGCTAGACTTGGTTCAAGAAACGATAGATAAGGTAGCCATCATTAAAGAAAAGATGAAGGAAGTGTAAGACAAACAAAAGAGTTGGGTCGACTTGAAAAGAAGAGATTTAGAATTTACTGTTAAGGAACATATATATTTGAAAGTAAGCCCAATCAAGAGCATACATAGAGTGAAGACCCAGGGTAAGCTAAGCTTAAGGTATTTTAGGCTCTTCGAGATTCAAAAAAGGGGGGAATCTTACATATCAATTGGCATTACTGCCAAACATGACTAGAATACATAATGTGTTTCATGTGTTAATGTTGAAGAAGTACATCCTTGACTTGGATCACATCATTAAATTGGAACCAGTGCGACTCAAGGAAAACTTGATGAATGAAGAGCATCCAATCCGGATCACAAATTGAAAGGTCTAAAAGTTGAGGAATAAAGAGATCTAGTACGTAAAGACACTTTGGAGAAATCATAAAAGAGAAGAAGCTACCCAGGAAGTTGAAAATGAAGTAAAGTGCAAATACGCCTAGTTGTTTAAAGAGCCAAGTACATCTCTAAGTTTTGAAGACAAAACTTATTTTAAGAAGGGAATGATATGAGCCCTACAAATTTTGGGTATCGCTATAAGTAGTCGGAATGCTCTTTAAATATTCTTGAGGATCAACTAAATTAAAAATCGAGCCAATTATAAAAGTTGAGATCATACTAGTTGACTTTTCAATTATAATCAAACATAAGAACTATAAAACTTAATATCAATCCCAAAATTTACCTAAAACTGTAGACCCTAAAACATGGTGAGAACTCCCAGACTTATTGAACCTTAAACAAAATATTGAAAACTTTAGTACTAAAACAAATACTTAAAAACCCCATATCTAAATCCTTAAACTTAACCAAGCTTAAACTAAACTTAACATACTTATAACCTATCTTAAAACCAACTTGATAAATGGAAAAATCAAGAACTAAACTCCAATTTAGTCACTTAAATAAAAGAATCAAGTTTTGATAATTCCAAGTATGGAATTGAGAGCTACACGTAGGGTTTAAAACCAGCTATGGCCCCATCCATTTTCCCTTTCAATCCAATTTCAAACAAACCAAACTTAAGATGTAACCTCTAGTTGATATTTGACTTTAGCAAATCCTTATATGATTAAACAAAATAACTCCTAATCCCTAAACAAGCTATGCCATTTATGGAAAAAGTTATTTAGCCATTTTTGCTTCAAGCCAAAAGTGGAAGTTGATAGATTGAATAAGCCATCCCCTGCCCTTCTTACGCTGTCAATTTGGAGAAGCTTAAGGGAGCCATCATTTCACTCTCTCTTCTCAATGAAAACTTAACCTAATGACCACCCGAAGAGAACCCTAAAAAATTTGTCACAACACTCCCTCAGGAAGTCCACTAGATTATCAAGTTGAAGGCAAGTTTAAGACACAAACAAAACTCTACCCTATAACCCCTACCCCCTTATTGAGCTTCATTCCAAACACTTGCACTTCCTCTCTTTTCACTCTTTGAAACACTTTGAGCTTTGCTCTAAATATCAAGCTCAACTGCCCTTATCCCCTTAGAAGGAAACCCTAAACTACACGCCCCTACATCCCCTTAAACTTCACCGCTTATACTCCTTAGGAGATCCCTACTCAAACACCATTCAAGCTTGGTTTACTTAGGGAACAATAAGGCACCATTTCTTTGCAAAATTGTAGCTCTAAATAAGGGTTCAAGGAGTTTAGTAATAGGCCTTTAGGGGAAGTTAGGATAAGGTGAAGGAAGCATATGCTTAGGCACCGACCACCACCCAAGCAAGTAGTAAAGTTCTTCTCTTTTTCTTTTACGTAATCTTGTAACATATATGTAATAGGAGTTCTTCTTTCTTGTAGTATTTCTTGTAACTTTCAAATCCTTTATGTTTAGGACTAAGCTTGTAACTTTCTCTAAGAAAATGTCTTAACATGATAATCCTAGTTAACCACAACTTGTAACTTAGCAAGGAACAAGTGTATACTTAATAGTATATGAGAAAGACCTTGTAAACTTGAGAAAAGCATAAAACAAGGCCATGTTGACCCATACCTACTATTGGTTGTGATCTATAAATGTCTTTAAAAGTGTATTTCTTAACTTGACACAAGTTGTTTAGGCATGAAAATGCATCCAAATGACTATATGATAGGTATATGTAAGAATACCCTTGAAAGAGGTGATCAAAACCTTAAGGAAGTTCCTTGAAACCTATGGTTGAAGAAGTACATAAGCTAATCCTACATATTTCCATTAGTTAAATAAAATGCAGGAAGTAATGACAAAGAAGAAACAAGTGATTAGCACCTTAAGTTGATGTTTAGGTCAAAACTTAAAGAAAATGTGCTTAGGATAGACTTCTAAAGCCCCAAACCCCACCGGCCAAACCTAGAAATAAAGAAAAGGACAACATAAAACCTTGATTTGTCAAGATTTAAGCCTAAACGTACAAGTTCAATAGAGATAATAAGCCTTAGGAAGCTTAAATAAGCTAAAAGACTTAAAACAGGCCCGGCCCAAAACCTACAACCGAGCTAAAGAAAACCCTATGGCCAACAAGTATGGAAGTGACATAAGACCCATAAAAAGGCCCACATTAAGTCCCCTAAACCCACCAAAGTGTCAAGTACCAATAATGAAAGAATTGAGCTCATTATAACCTTAAAATTCACTTAAAGATTTAAGGAGCACAAGTAGTAATAAAACCAAAAATATTAAATGAAAAATTGATCATGTGAAGATAATTAAGCGTGAATAAAAGTTCCAAGTCCAAACCTGATAGGAATTAACCCCCTGAACCAATTACCTACAACTAAGCTAGAAGACTCTAAGGACTTACTCGAAGGATGTTAGCTTAAAGCAATATTCGAGACAAAGATTGCTATTCCAAGCTAATCCCCTGCTGACCTGACTGTGAAACCCTCACATGTGCTAGACTTACTCTTGCCCAGTAACTATGCTATGACAAGACATCTGAGAAGTTAGCTCTAAGACTATTTGAGTTAAGCTCTCGAGCTGATCACAAGCACCCGACCTTAACTCAAGCTGACTACTCTGTAACAGGATTGATTGGGCTCTGACCTGATCCAAATCAATTCAGCCCCTAACTATAGCCCATCTTTTCTTTTTTTCGCTACCTTATACCATATTTTTTACATTTAGCCACCAAGTGACATGTATCTTCTAACATGACTTTCTAAAAGGATTCTTTACTTTTCCGTACTGAATATTCTTTGCCTCTTTTACACTTTTTAATATGTATTATGTAACTTAATTGTAAGAATACCCTTTTATCTTTTTATACATGTAAAGTAATCTTAATGGCTAGGTATATAAACCCCCTCTTACTTGTATACAAAACAACGATCAATATCAAATTATTATTCAAGTTTCCTTTGAGTAACCTTAGTGTTTTTATTAACCCTCAACTCTCATCTACTTCTTTTAGCAAAGAGTAATGGCGAGTGATCCTTTAGTTCGAACTAGTATATCATATCTGACAGATTATTGGTCGAATAGGATTAAGTGGTGCGTCATTTCCATTTGGTAGCTGCCCAAGTTTTGCTATTTTCCTTTGTTTCTTTTTAGTCCACTTCAGTGTGGTGTTTTTCCATATATCCAACCTTAGAGACACATCAAAACCCTAGTAATTTCACAAAGTAAGTAGAACCCATTAATCAAATTAAGCCCAAGAGAAAGCTTATTCAATAAATGTGCCACTATTCTAAACCATACCAAAAAATATAGGCCTTACCTCTTAAACCTATACATGTGAAAATGATGAGAATAAGATTTAAAATGAAATAGATATACGCTATTAAAGATTTGACCTAATCGGGAAAAATATAAGGATAAGTCCAAGAATATAACTTTAGTAAAATCTTAAGATAACATCATGAAATAACAAATCCTTATTTTGCTACGTTTATTTGCTCAGGGGATACCAATTTTGGGGACAATCTACCTCCAAATTACTATAATTGGTAATTATGACAAAATGAATTATTCTCGATAACTTCATGCTTGGTTTTGCTTATAGCTAGTTACACTAATATAATATCATGCTAAATCGTTGCATGAGAGGTATGGGGTATGCATGCGTATTGACTTACGATTGTTGAATGACTTAATGGTAATGTATAAACTGAAAGTGCTTACGTGATTGATTTATAAATTGTTGATATGGAATCAGAAATGTTTGATCACCTTAGTAACTAGATATTATTTGACTATAAAACTATAAATTATACTGACTGCCACCTTACATAGAAAGTAAGAAGGGGCTCACAAGAGTAGGGGCTTATACAGGGATTAGGTTAGGCACATTTATGCCATATCATTGAGTCCTTATCCTGACCTACAAGCGTACTAAGCACTGGGAGATGCTAACCATTTTATTAAAGGCCGTGTCTTGTGACTTCTGCTTATGGTGTATGACATGGATTGCGGAGACCACTACATCGCTAGACTTAGGAATTTTTGAGTTTGAAAAGGTCATGTTAATTTTCAAAGTAAAGTATGTACATATATATAAATATATATTTATACAAATGAAATTGTGGCACATTAGTGTGATTATGGATAAAAACCTAAGTGCTAAAACTCGGTTGATGGTTTATATCGATTGATAATCTCCAACCCTGACTATAGATAACGAAATTCTGAGTTACATGTGGCTCTTAGGCTACTTCATGTATTTGTTTAGCATCCTGCTTACTCCATGCATTCATATGTTTGTTAAATATATATTGTTTATAAGGAATGTTGGAAGGATTAACTCATTAAACGTAAGCTTACACTCCTCTAGATTCCTTTTATTGCAGAGCTATCTTTGTGTTGAGCTAAGCCGTAGGACACTCAAGGTTAGTCTGGAGATGGGACAAGATTATGAGAGGATTAGAGTGAAGGAGGGAACTATTTAGTTATAATTTAGATTTTATGATTTTTTTAACTTATGTTGTTAGACTTTTTGTAGCCATTTGAACTACTTGACTATTACTACTATTATTTTAGGAACACCATGTTCCTTAGACTAAATCTTAATGATTTATCTAGTTAAACGATAAAAGTAGTTATTTTGCTATGATATTACTTATCTATGTGACCAATGGTAACTGAGGGTGAAAGTAGCCTAGTACATCATATGGAAGGGCGGTGATCGATAAGGGATTTAATCATTGCCTTTGTTCAGTGTATGGTGATCTACCATGACGAAAGTACTATCTAAGTCATGATAGATTTTTTTGGTTTATCCTATCAAGTAAATTATTAGGATTGTCGTTTATACTTTTTCCACGAAATCTTGATCTTTAGATCCAAAAGGGACTTTTGTAATTAAAACCTTGGGTATGTTATCATTTCTAATTTATCTTTTTATAATTTTTAAGATATTTTTTTAATTATAATTCATTCTTCTTATAAAGCCTTAATTATGGAATCTAAAAAATTTTCTTTTTTATAACAAATTTTTTAGGTTTAATTTCTATAACTTGTTACTTCTAATCATTATAAGCCTTCTATATATGATTCACAAATTCTTTCCACAAGTTTTATAAGTCAATAATTTATTGTATGATGTTCCATTTACCATATTGCTAATTTGTCAATTTTAATTCATTTTCCAAAATTCCCATTCTTTCGTTGCCATAATCTCTTTGTAAATTTCGTTTACAAGTCCTCGAATTTGATTCTTTATTTCTATATTTTATTACAATTTGGATTCTTAATTTCTATTACTTTTTTTTTAAAAAAAAAAGAATTTAAGGACTTATTGATCGGTACTTCCCATCTTCTTTATTCTTTATCAACTAAGAGAATCCTTTTAGAGTTATATGTGAGGAAAAGAGAAGGTTTTTTCATGGAAGTGATCGAGAGATGCTTTCTATGTTTGCTTTTGTAACAACCTAATCGAAATATTTCCTGCTAAGGTATTATCCACTTTAATGTGGTACTCGATACGATTTTATTCCTTAGTGTAGAAGCTTTTCATAAAGTCACTAATCTTAGGATTGCTTTGGCTTAAGCATGTTTAACTTCAAAATTTCGATGAACTTTAAGTCATTACAGCAAATGGTATGTTGATGATTAGAGTTCCTTTACCTTTTATTTAAAAAATATCACGTTCTACTGCCTTACAAAATTGGTGTCCCAATTAGTTTCATCACATGGGCCTAAGACCACCATCAGACAAGGATTCTGCCCTTTTCAATGATGGACTACTCTAATACTACCTTACACATATCAATTTCTTGATTTAACTCAGGATCAATCATAGTTATATTGTTATCTTTTAGCTGTAACTTAATTAGTTCATTTCCTTAGATTAATGTGCCATATTTTTACAATTATCACGCTATAATTATAATTAAAGACTTGGGTTCTTCATACCACTAGCATATTTATGAGTAGAAGTAAATTTGGCAAATTTAAACTTTCCATTAACTTGAACCCAAATAAGATAGAAAATAACTCAAACCAGCTAGATTTCACTTGATCTGATGAAAACTAATATGACTCTTTGACCAACATAACACATAAAGACGCTAATTGTTTGCCTGTCCCGTAGATGATACGACATAACTAGATCAACAAGAAAGACAAGAGACTTAAGACATGGGAGTCATAGTAGATAAGAGACATGACAAGAGAGTTACGAGGGTTACTGATTTGTTATTCTCTTCCTTCTTATCCATATGTGCTGAAGCGTACATGAAGAATACTATCTCATAATATTTGAGTTATATCTCATGTAATATGGTAGACATAACCTCTTTATCTTACATATGCAAAACTATCTAGCCTACACTATCTAATACGTTTCTATAGTATAATTCTTCACTAACACGAATTTTCCTTATCTTAGAGCATACTTTGATCCCTTTTTCCTAAATCCTTAACTATATATGCACCCAAAATCTTCTATCTACTTCCATCAATATACAAGTTTCTATAAATTCTCTCTAATTCCTTTCTCTATACCATCTCAAGTCTATCAAGTTTCTAAGTGATTCTATAAGGCTTTCCATTAAAACTTATTTCAATTCATGTTGTTCCTTACCATATTCTATCCTTTCTTCCCAAGCATACTTGATCTATATTCCTAGATATGCATTAAACTTCCTTTCCCTCCTAACTTCGATCTATGTAAATATCTCAATTTTTTAATCCATCGTACTTCTAATGCTTACCTATGGACAAACAGCGATACTTTGAAATTCATTCCAGAAAGCAATGCTCTAATACCACTTTATAATGATCCGATTAAAACTCTTTCTATTGACGTTTCAATAAACTTTAAGTCGTTGCATTAAAAGACATCTTAATTATTAGAATTCCATCACTTTCTATATAAGAGATATCATAGCTTTTAATGATGCTTTCCTTAATATCTTTTATTTATTTTGAGAACTATTATTTTTTTCTAATTTTTTAAATTAATACTCTTCTTTGGTATCTTTTATTTATATTGTGCCATGAAATTATTTTGATAAAAACTATTGATTTTATTTTACTTTATTAATGATTTTTTTTTTTTTCACTTTGATATTGTAGTTTGGTTGGACAATGGCGATACCTATCGATCAAATTCTGATCTTTGTCCCCGGAAATGCACTTTTAATTTTAAATATTGTAGAGTGCAACATATGTGGATGTTGAAGTGCATGCTTGATGTGACTTTAAAGGAGTAGATAACTTGAGATGAAAATTTGATTAGGATGAAATAGACGGGGCTTAAGGAGGAAGAACAAACTAGCCTAGCAGGCTTATGCGCTTGTACAACACCGAAAGAGCATGCAAGCTTCAATTTTTTATTTTTTGTCTTTAATACTCTGATTTTGAGTCTTAAATTATTAACTATAAAGCTAAAACCATTATTATTTAGCGGCATCAATATTATTTTTTTAATGGGATATATTAGAGTTCGAATTTCCCATCTCCTAAGTTATAACATAATTAGCCAAAAAATAAAAAATAAAAAATTATTAACTCTAAAGCTTGATTACCGAATGAAATTTTACAAGGATAAAATATTGGGTGGTATTTATTGGAATCACTGATTAATAAGCACCGCTAGATCTTCCTTCGTAATTGTGCTTTTATAGACCTTATTGCCGCTTGAATTTATTTATTTTTGTTGGAATTTAAGGTAATATGCTATTGAGAAAATAACATATAATGAACTTTAAGTTGCATTTATTTACACAAGATCATGTTTTCATGGGTCTTGGAAAGTTCATTAAACAATGTGTGAAGGTACACAATAATAAGATAACCAATTATCCAATTACACATAGCTACTAATAAAGAGAGTTACAAGACGTGATAAATACGAAGATTGTTGAACATCCTAAAACCATGGTAAAAATTCAGGGGTAAAGGAAAAATGAAAATCCAATTAACGATAATAAAGTGTACAAAAGGTGGTATATAAAATTCTTATTGGAGTAAAATGATGATATCACTAATAGAGAATTGGATTAGAATGAAAACCATTAATTATTAAGATCTATAGAGTTACTACTGACTGGAAGAGTCAATTCCAAATGCATGCCTCTGTTGGCCCTTTCTACGGGCTAAGCCAAAGCTCCAAGAAAAACCAAGATAGCTATTTGCAAATCTTAATTGGAGCAGAGATCGATCAAAAATTAAGAAAAAAAAATGAACTAGGTAAAACAAAATAGGTAGCAACATAAAAAAGGGTAACGAGACAAACCAACAAACTGCAATATTGATTAATATTGAATAGGATGCTAAATGCCATCAATAGGACTGGTGGATTGATTGTCCATTTGGGAAGTCTGACCAGCCCTTATGAACTAGTTAACTATTCTTAGTTAAGCTCTAATGAAACTTTTCTTTTACAAAACTTTCATCATTCTTTACCTTTTAATCTAAGCTACAAATAGTTCGAGCAATAGTCAATAAATTTCCCCACTTCTAATGGGATCTTGCAATAGAATATCCCAAGTTTCCTCCTCCTTTACAAGCCCCTACCATGGCTCTATATGCTAAATCCCCGTTTGCTCTCAGACACCTTACCAAAATCCTAAGCATGTTAACTTACACCTTAAAATGTGTAGTCATGGTCTTCTCAACACCAAAATTTGTTGTATCCATTAAAAGTGATTGATACAATCAACTGCGTACATAACTGACATAATCCGTCTATAAAAGAGTCCTTGCACTAAAATATCCATGAAGGCAATCTTTTAATCTAATGCCAATTTATTAATGTATTCATTAGAAGATAACTTAAGTGAATTATACAATCTAATGAAATAGAAAGAGAGAGATAGAGTAGAAGAGATATCGACAGTGGTTTAAAGTAGAAATCCCTAAGTGGGGGTAAAAGATTATTGGTACAGAAATGATGATTTATTATAGACCATGAGATATTACAAATAACAATGGCAAACAAAACAACATTAAAGTACAACAATCTCACTTTAAAAGATTGAATGATTTTCAGCACTTTTGTTTCTTCTTTTAAAAAAATATTTTCTTTTACTAAAATATTTATGTTCTCAAGTGAAATCTGTTCTTGCTTTCCTAGAAGGTCATTTTTATCAATTAGAACTTGATTGGTTTCTCTTATTGCCTCTTTTTTCATTTTAAAATAATGTGTTTTTATTTTTCAAAGTTTCAATTTTACCTCTTAACTTTCTAATCTCAACATCAGATTTTCAGAGAGATTTGGATTCTCAATTTATAAATTAACAGTTGAAATTATCTTGATTTTTGAAATAACTTTTGATACCATCATGACATTGTCATCTTTTTTTTTAATCTCAACCATTGATTACATATAACAACATCTTAAAGGGGTAAATTGAGATAGAAGGAGGAAAATTACATAGAGAGAATCCATTTCCTTTTGAGAGAGCACATAAAAGGCTTTCAATTTGTATAAACATCATTAATGTACTTCTATTATCAGGTGAGATACAGAGTATACATCTAAATATGCTATGAAGCATAGATTGACCTCATTTACTTCAAGTTCTTCTAACTTACTTTTGGATTCATCAAGATTGCTATAAGTAGTCACGAAAGATTTTCTTTTTCCCCTTTTTTTTTGTGTTTTTTAGCTTTCAAACGAGTAAGGGACTATTGTACTTGATGTGCCTTGTTTTCTTACATTCAATGCATACTTTATCTTTCTTTCCTTTGTATTCTTTTCCTACAATATAGATTCTTTTACCCTTTTTATTCAAGATTTTGTTGAGTTGTCTAGTCATAGTATTTACATTTGCTTTATCATCAGAATTGTCATATTTTGGTTATGATATCTCTATATCTCTGGCCTTGAGAGCTAAAGCCTTCTTCTTCTTCTTTTTTTTAAATTTTCTATGTCATACACATGTTCTTCATAGGACACCAACTTTGCATGTAACTTGATTAAGATAAGCATTATAAGATGTGCTGCTTCTTCTATTGCTGTTTTCTTGGCATTTTATGATCTAGGTAGAATTCTAAGGACCTTCCTTACAAGATTTGGGCTAGAGTAGGTAACTCCAAGAGATTGTAATTTGTTAGCAATTAAAGAAAGATGATTGAAAACATCACTAACTTTTTCTCTAGGTTGAAACTTGAAAAGTTCATATCTCATAATAATATATTTATCCCAAACTTTTTTAGCAGTTTTACATGTAGAAACATGATTAAATTATGTTGAAAATAAAGGCTTTAAGAGATTATATAACCTTTGAATTTTTAGAGACTCTTTTTATATCATCATCTATTGAGATTACCTTTGGTACTATCTTGTTTCCTTTAGTAATGATTATCTAAGAGACATAATCCGCTGCTTTTATACACACACACACATATATATATATCCATCCTGCACTTTTATTGAGTATAGTTGAATCCATCAAAATAAGGTGTTTTGTTTATTTCAATAGTTGTCAAGAATTTAGCTATTTTTTTAAAAAAGTTTATATCAGAAGTTCATAGGTTCTAATATCATATCAAACTTTTGCTTAAATTTAACACCTTTTGATAAAGAGCACTTATTTTGATGCCAATTGTTGATCTTAGATGAGTAATCAAGAAGGAGGAGTTGAATTGATTATACACGAAAATTTCAAAGTCAAACTTTTCACTAGATAAACAAAATAACACTTAAGGAGTTTATAAATAAAAAAAGATTTCAACATGATTAAGCAAAAATGTAAACTATGTGGAAATATGAAAGAGTAAAGGTATAAAGAATATCAAATAAATGATTTATAGAGGTTTCTTCATATGAGTCAATTTTCTCTTCCAATCCGTGGTTAAGGAAATGGTCATTTATACAGTTGTGTTCTACTATTTGAGAAAATCAACAGTAGTGTAAACACCATTTGCTCTACCTTACAATCCCCACTCAAGGATTACACGGATCTGCATATCACAATAATTCGGCATTACCTTACACTCCTTACCTAAGATTATGCATGTATGTGGAATCTATCCGCACAACATTTCCCAAATAGTCTCACAATTCACTTAAGAAAATGTAAGCAATTCAGATAGCCTTTCCTCTTATTTTTGCATGATTGCTTTTAACATTTTAGCATAAGTTTATTGGTTTCTTTCTTTTTTTCTTTTTTTCTTTTTTTCTCTTCTTATTGTTCACTTTTTTCGATCCTTAGAATGGTCCCCTTTACATAGTCACCGCTCCAACATTCAAGTTGTCATCTAGAAGGAAATAGCCATTTGATTACGTTTCAAGTCCTTCTTCATCTTGCTGGCAAAAATAAGACTTAATATTCTCATATGTCATTTGATCATAGTCCTTATCAATTTGCTTTGACTTGTTCAAATATTTCCTTGAATCACGATCTTGCTTTCTTATACACCAATTTGACCATTGTTCTAATGTTGTATTCTCCATAGCATAGATGTGTGATCAGATGTGATTAATTATATTGCAAACATATCTAATTACGTGAACACTTGGATTCAGCTTCACTCTTGATTCTGAAACGTCTTCTGTTTCTGAACTTGATGGTGCTTCTGATCTATTTCTGAATTTTTTAAGCTTTCGATTACTGGTAATGCTCTGATTCTCCATCATTGCTTCTAATATTTCATTTTGATTTTGTCTTAACTTCGGTTGCATTTCTTCTAGTTCTTCAAAGCTTCTGACTTATCTATTGCTTTTTCATAACTTCTTCTGATTCTGCTTTTCATCTTCTTCACTCTTTCAATTAACCATTTGATCTTTTCTCTGTTATTGAAACTTGAATCAACGTTTTAGATATTTTGACTGCACATTAAATGAACTTGTTAGACCAAATATCATAATATTTTGCTATCATCAAAAACCTCTTTAGGATACTCAATGTTTATCCACATCATGTGAACTTATTAACCCAACAATCCTTTAAGGGAAAAAGGTAAAATTTCAAAAAACTTTATGCAACCAATATTCAATGAAGTATATAAAAGATAATGGTTGATTATTGCAGGCACAAATTGCAAAGAATAAGAGTATTACAAAGAATATACTTGCTGATCCTTCTTTTTTTTTTTGGACATATATTTTTATAGAAGCTACAAAAAAATGTGTATCCCTTTAAGGTATCAAGAAGCATGTGCAACTGGGAAGAAATTAGATCTAAAAGCACCTTTAGAATGAAGAACACCACAACCCACACGTTGTGGCATGTGTACATGTTAAAATCCAATTAGCTTTCCGGAGAGCAAGGGGCATAAAATAGCATGCGATGGCATCCGTACGAGCTCAGAATCATGTTACACGTACCAACTATATAATCACGTGATTTTAGTACTTGCTTTGCTACAAAGCAAACCTAAATTAAAATGAAGTCAACCTTTGGTGGTGGTAATACTAATTCTAAGTTTATTTGCACACGAGAGATGCTTCTATATGCTTTTGTTTCTATAAGCCTCAATATTTCAAAGCTTACTGATAGATTAGGTAATGAGTTTGGAGGTTAATCTAATTTAATATGGAAATTGAAGCAAATATTAGCTCTCCCTCTATGGGTGCACATGCCCTTCAACATGATTGCGAATAAAACAATGGAATTTATGTCATAAGTAAGAGTCTCTCCATGATTAATCTTCTATTTGGTCCCATTAACGGGCATCTTAGGGATTTATTAAGAGTACAAAAATAAATTTACTTTTACAATTTCTAAATATTGATTGAACAGTTTACAAAATATTAAGTATATAGAAAATGATACACTTTTTTTTTTTTTAATTTAGTATCTTGCTGGATGTATCGGAATACATCTTTTTTTTTTTTTTTCCTTTTCTACTCCTTTGGACATTTTATACAATTTTCTCATACAGATCCAGATTATATTTACGCCATTTGTGTAGAATTACAAGTCAATAAATAAATATTGAAAAATAAAATGGAGAATGAATATATGCACCCATTTTTTTTTTTTTTAAATGAGTTAGTGAACCTAAGCGATTATGAACGAAAGTCGTTCTCGAGTTAATATCATACAGCACACAAAGTAAAAATACACTCTTGGATATACCAATCAGTGCCTTGGAACGAAATAATACAATCTAATCGTAGTTAGTATTCACAAGTGGTTTTGATGTGGTCCCCTCTCTCACCATGGCCAACTTTACCCGTTACAATGAATTTGATCAATGAGCAAAAATACGTGACGGCTTTGCTATTGATTTCATGGTAGGAGAAAATTCTACTGGTTCCGATTTATATGCACTTTTGGGTTCTATAATCTACATAACTTTCATAGACTTTAGCTAGAACTGCTGATGGCTCTTGTAAAATCTCTGGAGAATACTTTTGCCCAAATTTCTAGATCCTTTGGGGCCTCTAGTAATCTAGGGGAATATAAATATTAAGAACTATTATCTCCTCATCTATGTCAGCTTACTCTCTAAGTTACAATGACTCAAAATGTTTAAATAAGACATAATAGTTTGATTTGACAAGCAGAAAATTATAAATTAAGCCCAAGAATTAGAGCTATAATTCGATCTCAAAGGAAACCCTAACCTTAGAGTTCCAGCCAAACACCAAAAATAAATTTTAATTGAATAATACAATGAATCGTACAATTATAAGGGATGCCTACTAAAAGTAGTACTAACTGAACTAAATAAATTACGAGTTGATAGCACATCAGATAATAACAAAAGGTAGTATAAGAACTAATTTTGAAAACTCTAAAATAAACTTTAATTGAAATTTTATTACAAAATCAATAGTTATGAAAAATGATTAATGATCTGGATGTGAATAAAAAAATGTAAGACAAAGATTACTTATTATGTTAAATATTAACTGAATTATCATGAAAATAATTGAAAAACCTAGAATAGTTCTTCAAGACCCTAGCGATGAATTGGTTTATCTATCTTCTTCTTCTTCTTTTAAATTTTGTATGATTCTCTTAATATTATCTAATACTTGTTATCTAATCGAACGAACATAATATTTAACACATAATTTACGGCATATGAAGTATTTAACCCTCATACTTTAACGTAAGTGCAAGTGATCAATGCACCCTATAAGTGTGGAATGGTGTCAACCACTTCATGACTTTTGGAAATTTTTTTTTTAATTTTATACCTAAAATTTGCATTGTTATATACTAATACATAAAATATACGATAGTAAAGATGGACGAATCCTTAAGGTTGTTTCATGTAGACAGTATTAGTGAGTTGACCATGAAGAAAAATCTTCTTGATAGGGATGGATTTAGGGGGGGTAGCTCAGGAAAAAAATTAATTTTTATTTTTTTTAGAAAGAAAAAAAAAATATATATATATATATATATATTTAAAGAGCAAATTATAATGTGACGTTAGATATAATCAAGTGGTTAAATTTTTACTTTTACAAACACAAGGCTTTTTGGGTTTAGATCTCATGAGCATCAATTTATTTTTTTCATGATACATTTATTACTTAGGTGACATTCTAATTTTGATTCATTTGTACACTTTTTTTGTCACAATAATTAATAACATTAAATTCATTCATTATAAAACTATATTTAATTAAATACGTTCTCCTAATGAATTACTATTTTTTACATTGCCTATATGATAATTGCTCTAGTCTTATTGCACCAATATATAATTCGGTTTAGTAATATTATTTTGTAATTGATATTGTCAAAATGAATGAAGATTATTGAATGTATAATAACTTATATTGAAATTTATTTTTCTAGCATTGCTAATAAAACAATTTTGCAAAGTTATGATGAAAAGAAATATTAGAATAGTTATAGTTATATCATTTTGCTCTATTTGGAATTTCCTGTTTAAATATTTTTTGATATATTTTGTTGAAAACAAAACTTATACAAGTTTTATTTATTAATTATATTATTTTTGTAAATTGATAGTTAATTGTTTTTCTATCATCTAAGAGTTAATTTATCGTATCGTATATTCTAGTTTAAATTGAGGGGCACAACGAGGCAATGGGTTTATTCGAAAAATTCAAGGTTCAAGGTAGATATGAGCTTTGATTGAATTGAACTTTTCACTTCAAATTTGGCCTAACTAATATCATTTTGTTTGTATATTGAAAAGAAACTGCTAATCCATATAATAATTTCATATTGGTGCACGAGCGTTTTAGAATCCGATTAAGCTCATATAAACATTAGATTAAACCAATCTCATTGGCCTTGTGAACATTAGATCATATCAATCTCATTGGCCTTGTGGGATTATCAAACTGAATAGCTGGAAGCCCAAACTCCTCTCGATAAGCTAGTTTAAGTGGGTTGAGTTTGACACAAGTAATATCTATTGAAATTTGGAACTTAAATAACTTCGAAGCTAGCTGCTATAATTCATTTTCATTTTCATTTGCATGCCTGTCAGTCACTCTTATGCTAATGAAACTATCCAATAACAATGACTGATGCAACGAATGGAAAATAAAGGATTGTGCTGTTTATGGAAGCCTATCATATACCAACACTCCATTAAAAGGGTTCGGCGAATTTAAGTTCTACGACTTCACTATAGGTCAACTAGGTCTCGTTCCAATTTTGTCGATGTCTCCGAAGAGGTCAAGTCAACCAAGTCATATCTTTCTCAAAATATACTATATAAATCTTACACCAATATCCAAATCCTACCATGTGTTCTATTTATAAGCTCAACATAGCAACCAAAATACCTTAGCCTCTTCTCCAATTTATCGGACTCTACACATTAGCCAAACAGGCCTTTCTAAGCCCAAGCCCATGTGCCTCTTTCAAGTACTTCTCCAAGCTAACAACTCTGCCCCCTTCAACAACCCAATTGGCTTACCTCCCCTCACAAGCTCACTTCAACCTAAGTCCAGCTATTTGCTTAGGACCCCTTAAGTACACCTCTCTAGACCAAACTTAAAGGAGTGCACTATCCAATTTACCCAGTACCAACACAGCTTACTCGAGTAACCCCAAGCACTCCTCTATCCCAACTTCTTTAGGTCCTTGAAAACTCTTGTCAACGTCCTCTATGGGCTCGAACCAAGGCTTAAGGACTCTACTATCCTCAAGCTACTTAGGTCCAAGCTCGACATGCAGCCTCAACCTTGATCCTTGAACACATGCCAAGTGCTCAAAGAATAACTCGAAGACCTTGGTACCTCGACTACTTGGTTATTCTCTCTCCGACACTTAATAATCTATAGTACAACCTAAATGCTTAGCTATCCTAACTATGGCAACTAGCCATACTAGATGTGATAGGCACATTCCCCAAAGTTACCAACCGGTAAAAAAGTAATGTCCTCTCCCATACTGCACTTGCCTCCATTGGACCAACCACATACAAATCAATCCAAACCTACCATGTAGACTTGGCGGTGGTTTAAACTAGCCTTGAACTGCCGGTTCATGAGTTACAGGTTACGTTAAACAGTGACCAACCTATGAGTCAACAGTTCAAGGCCAAATGATGTGGCCTGCAAGTTCAAGGGTCAATTTACGACCCTTAAACCGTTTTTATTTTTCTCTCTCCCAAGCTATCACGCCCCGAAGCGGTAGAGTCATAACAACCTCACCGTGTAAACCATCCTAAGATAGAAGTTGGCCTTACAACCGCTATCTTAGACCTAATCTACACAAGGCATCTATAACTAACCCACTTTGAAGTAGACAGTTTGTAATTTAAATAAATCATTTACCTATAAAAGTGAGGAATTATATATATATGTTATAATTCAGTTATTGCAGTTAAAGTTTACAATATTTCTCTATAGTATTTTACTAAATTATTACATCATTCGGAAATGAAAAATAATTCTAAAATAAAAACTTAGACCTTAAAAATATGTGTTTATTCTTTAAAATTTTTCCTCACTCCCCAGGATCCAACAGTTGCTAGCTTCAGAGTAGTTGTTTGCCGCTTCTTAGCCAGTACATGCACGATGTCTATAGGGATGTGAGCAACCATAGCTCAGTAAGTAGGGACGAAGGACTTAAAACTATATCAGAAACACAATAAGGTTTTCAATCACTTATTAGATGCAATGCATGTGCAAGCAAATGCCATCGCACGACGTTGTCCGGCCCGTCGTGAGATTAGAGAAATTGCGCCCGCTTTAATCCGGGTTGAGGAGTTGCCGTTAATGTAACAGCTCACGACCAAACCCAGGCTTGTGTAATGGAGACCTTGCTCTTCCCGTGACTACCTTCGAACCACTACCTTCACCCTCCCCGCGACCTCCTCTCCTATCACTTAGTTCGACTGAGGATGAAGAAAGGACCATTTTATAATCCTGCGTTATCCCTTCCGAAGGGGTCGGTATTTGGCCGAAAAGTCCTAAGTTTCCTTAACGGGTTGCCATACATGTCTGATTATGATTACTGGTCAAATATTTAATTAAGTCCAGTTTAGGGTGATCAATCCTTTCATACAATTCATACCATATATGCCAAAGCAACAAACAGAATCATAGCATCACCCATAATCAAGCACATGCACACATTCAACTATCTAACAAGCATAACCAAGCATAATCTTAAGCCTCCAAAATACAGCATCGTATTAATCCTAACTTACCTCGACTCCTCGCTCACTCACTCGAGGTCCGATTTGCTCAGGCCATCGCCGATCATCTCTATAACACGAACGTAGTTTCAGCTTTTCATATAAATATTATAAGTTCATTTTATCCTATAATGCTTATTGTTAGGTTTTTTTTAAAGCTTAATATGCCTAATTATCTATGTATTAAGTCTTTTTCAATTATTCTAGGTTTAGGGTTAAATTCAGGTTTGGTTTTCGCATTGATTTCTAAATTAGATTTTTAGTTCGATTTCTAAGCAATGCTTTAGATTTCAACCCTAGAAATCCGTTTCAACCCATAATGTGAAATTAATCACATTACTTCCCGATCTTCTAAATACCATCATTACTTCTAATTAGTATTTTATTCCATCCGGTACACTTAAATCCTTATTTGTGTACCGAATTTACTCCTAATGTGAGAAATTTTTACATTTTTCATATAATTCCATAAATTCAAGTTTCCTATCAGATTTATTGTACATTTTTATTATTCTTATAATATCAATTTTTATTCTAATATTTTCTATTTAGTATATTTCCAAAAATTACATATTATGCATTATTGCCTATTATGTACATAATGCACTTCTAATATTTCTATCACTTTAATTACCATCCCTAAACATCAATTATTATTTCAAAATGTCTAAATCCATCCTAAATCAGATTTTACTCCAAATTTCCCTAATTTACAAAATTAACTATTTTTCCTATTACTCATTTACTACATAATTAATCCAATAATTACATCTAACACCCTAAATGCTACAAGTATCATACTCTATCAGATTTCCACATCCTAAAACACCTACTTATTCACTAAGTCGGTAATTAATAATTTAATTACTTAATTAACTTTAAATTACCCATTTTATGCCTCATTTTAAGGCCTAAAAATTTTCTAAAAATTTCAAAAATTAATTTTTGAAATCAGGCTTTATAGCATTGTTCTATATCATCTAAATAACCTACAAAAAAATTTTGGGCTTCAAACTACACTCCTAAGGTCATTTATTTTTAAACCAAAATATGCTCGGTTTTGCACGATTTCTTAAGGATCATATATTACAAGGCATGTTTTCATCAAAATAATATTTTTCCTACAAACTACATACAAAAATATCCCAGAATAACAAAATTCATAATTTTCTAATAATATTTACTATTTTTACAAAATTACACAAGAATCGGGCTGGAAATCGGACTCACCGATCTGGGTGGCTCCGGCCACCGCCGGCCGCTGTGGCCTTATCGGCCGGCCTGGGCGCTGCCACCACCGTGTAGTGGTGGTGGCCGTCCACTTCCAGCTACTCGTCTGGTGGGGGTTCCCTTTAAAAGCCCTAACTGCACAATTTTTCTTATTTTTTTTCTAACTCGAATTTTTCTCTCAATTTTTGCCTCTCTCAAATTTTATCTGATTTGTAACTGTCCAAATGAGCTTCTTAATTTTTCCTGCTATTTATAGGGCTTTAGGGGATTTATTGTGCATTAAATGAGACAAGACAATTGCCTTATCCCTTGATTTTTGGCTTTTATGTTGTCTTATTTTAATTGGCTGAATTTTTTCTTATTTTTCCCAGCTACCACTACCCAATTCTGGATCATTCATGATTTTTCTTGATTTTTCCTTATTTAATTATGAATTTTCTTTAAGTATTTTGTATTATTTTAGCACATTTCGAGTATTTTAAGAAATTACGCGTATTTATACTTATATGTAAATTCATATATAGTACAAATAAATATTCTTAAATATTATTTAGGTCATTCTATTATTTTTAGTATACATATAATCTATCTCTAGTAATTTATTAGTTATTAGATTACATTTTTTGCCTTTTCGGTAATTAGCAATTATTATGCTTAAAATTTGAAAATTTTATAGTCTCTTATTTTATTAATTATTTTCTTAAATTTAAATTTACGGGGTCATTTTTACTAATATTTCTTTAAATAGTTTATAATTTGGGTTTGATCGGATCCTTTAACTGATCGCCCTAAACCTTGGGTTCTAAGTTCAATCCTACGGTTACTTGGCTTAACTTTGGGGCTTACACAAGCCTTTACATAATTTTTTTTCCTTTTCATCTTACTAATCCTTCAACAGTTTTTTTTTTTCTTCAATCCGTAAAAAAAAAAATATATACATTTAAAATGGAAAGAAAATAAAATACAAAAAAGTCTTTTACTGTATGAATACCTAATGTTCTAATCTAATCGAATAGAGTGAAGTAATTGAAGGAAAAATATTTTTTACAGTATTTTACAGTTGTCTAGAAAATACCTACGTATCTACTAATCGGGATCAGATTGCTATAATTCGGTTTGAATTTTTAGAAAACTTTTAATTTGTTGATCAATTTTACATTTTCAGAAAAGCATCCAAGTATACGTGACTGTCCAAGTTAAATTTTTTAAAGGAAAATAATTTTAGTCTGTTATAATTTGAAAAAATCTAATGCTATTTAGGTTAACCATGCCATTTAGGTTTTTTAGACAATTAGGAAAATAGTTTTTTTTTTTACGTAATAAAACTTTTTTGTAAAGGATGAAAAGAAAACTTACTATATATTATCTTAAGATAACCGTTTATGTTCATAAGTAGGAGTGAAACCCGTGGGTGAGCTTAAGCTTCTATCAAATTGGTTTTAGTTACTAAAGTAATCATTTTCCTCGTTTAATGTTCCGCATGGTTCTTGTCATCTACAAGTCACCTTATACTAATCTTCTAAGCAAGCATTTGCCTTAACACTAACAATAAATAGAGAGGCTCAACGTTCATCGACGATCAAATTTCCTGTACTAAACGCTTACTTAACTGCGACCATTGAAGCTACAGCAACGAGTACTTCACGAGCAATGCGAGATAATAGTAGGCAGTCGCTTCTATGGCTTTGCCATCACTCTAAAATATCAAAGTCCTTAATGAAGATATTTTTTGAAAACTCGAAATTCATATTAGTGTAGTGCTATATCTCAGACATTGGACTACCAGATCGTTGTCTCTTCAATTTTTGCGCCAGTAACTACTCACCCATAAAAAAGCAATACCGCTCCTTGGTAGGTGGTGAAGGAGAGACTGATGATTGGCCACCGTACTGACTTTGATAATAGTTAAGCATCTCTTCTATGTCAGTTATCATTGTCGACACTTCTTACTATGTTTCCAAGCTATATATATCTTGAGAATCCATTAGATCTTGAATGTAACTATAATAAGTTTTCAAATATATTAATAATAATTCCGCTTTAAAAGTCTAGAATAGTTGCTACGAGATAAATATAAAGAATTTCTTTATAATAAGTTAACCATTTCAACGTCATATCGTATATGCATGTATGCAGGTTTTGGTCCTCCTGAGCCTGAAGTAATACACCAAATATACTGACGGCTAACTTAATAAACAAGTGAACATCATGCCTGTAAACTTATGAAAAAGTCTTAATAGTATCATGAAAAACTTTCAAAACTTTCAAAACTTTAAGTAATTGAATATAAATATCCCAGTTACTGGGGAAAATGTTAACTCCCTATATGTTGTACATTGTAAAGTCACATAGCAGTTCACCGTAAGGAACTGTGCTATACAACAACTTATAAGTCAAGTTTCAATGATGTTGCACATCCATCTTAAACCTTCAAGGCCTCTTCCTGCGCTTCATGTAGAAGTTCCTCCATTTTTTGTGAAGGGGATGACCTGTCTATTATTGTCTTGGCGATATTCTTAATCGGAGCTATATTATCATGTAAAATTGCAGTGTTATACTTGATACACAAGTTAAGAATATGATATGTACAACGTATGTGGAAAAAAATCCCTCTCAATGCTAGTTGGTAGTAATTTTGCAAATTAGATATTGATGCAGTTAACAGTTGTATTATCAAAGCCAATAGAAAAAATTTTTCTCACTAATTCATACGCATTTAAGATTTCTCTAATATTTTTATAAATGTTTGTGCCATATGTCGATCGTTCAATACCCTTAAAGCCAATAATCATTTATTAAGTTACCAATTATCATCTACTTAGTGAATAGTAATATCCATATAAGAATTATTACGAAAAGGATCCGTCCATATGTCTACACATATGGATAGTTGCGTATCAAGGGAAACAAATTTACTTGCAAGCTCCCTCTTACCTTTGTGGTAAAGCTCCTACGTGACTCGAGTTATTGTTTTATGGTTAAGCTGTTGTAAGTTAGAGTTCAATGTTTCCCGTTTGTATCGACTTTGCCACTCTGATACACCTACGTTAAATGAGAAGTGCATAATCACCAAGGACTGTACCAAGTTATATTTATGTCTCTTTTCATCATACCTTATTCATTTATCCGGATGAACCACTGCCTCGATTAATATGTTATTGCGTTCTATCTATTCCCATCTCCCTAGGATGCTTTGACCTTAAATATCTGTTAAGGGTACCATTTCCCTCTCTTGTTTTCCATAAGTAATTTGCATTGCAATAGTTGTAGAATGCCATCAAGTTTCTCCTTTTGTCTGTACCTTTACGAAAATGAGTAGTAAAAATATTAGACTTACCGGGTTTAGGAGGCTTACCTAAGCCAAATGGTCTCAAACTGTTGGGCCCACATTTTCTCATATTCTATACTGTCCTCTTTATCCTCGAACATACTTACGGGGCAACTCATCTGTAAGGGTTTAAATCTTACGAGTCGTGCAAGAACGTTCATATGAGAAGGTTCGAATCTAACATAACATTCATAGACACTCATGTGTAGAGGTTCGAATCTAAGAGATAGTGTGCCCTAATAACTCATGCATTGATGTTCAACATTAAAGCCAAGAGATGGTATGTCACAATTACTCGTGCGACGAGATTCAACATCGAAGCTTGGAGGTGGTGTAAGTTCTTCTTCTATGTTCTCAACCATATCGTGTGTTCTCTACTCATTCAAGTTATACTTGTTATCCGGATATGCTTGAACGTCCTCAAATCGTTATAGTGCAGACGACATATTAGAAATTCCAATGCTCTCGCCCTCGCCCTTACTCTTCCCCTTGCCCTTACCACTAAATGATGAACCGTGTTTTTTACTAGAAAATGTATGATACAAAAATCTTTCCATTAGTGTAAATATTTTTTTCTTGTACTTACTACAATAGAGATTTATGAGTGAAAAATAGAAACAATATATAAGAGAAAATAAAGCGAAAATTATATACTAGATATGTATATATCAGCATTATTTGCTAATGTAAATTATTATGTGCAGTGGAGTAAAGAATTATATACAGAAATTGATGGTTAGTGAAAAAAAAATATTTCTAATAATATTTCGCAATTGAAAAAAATTTAAAGGCAGAATGGTTTGAGTTGAAGAAATTTAATTAGTTTGTAAAATAAGTATTGTTGCTAGGCTTGAAACTGCTATCTATAAAGATCGAAGAATGTGTGAAAACGTCGTTTGAATTTTGAAATTTAAAATTTTAAGCAGTTCAACGTTGTAAATTTTAAATTTGTTTGAATTACGACATATGTATCAAAAGTTAAATTTGCATTTGCAAATTTAATAGGAAACGAAACCGAGATCGAGGACATAAGGGTAGGGATTTTAGGGGGAGAGGAATAAAAAGGACAAGAAGAGGATTTGAGGGGGGAAGGGGGGAAGGGGGGAAGTGTATAATGACCTATCAAATATTTTTATTTTTAAGTACCCAATGGTTCAAGGGCCGTTGAGTTGAGCAGTTTCATCCAAATAAATTGTCTAGACCTTAAGAATTTAGTGATTTGGCCCGACCACTAACGAACCAGACCGGTTCAAGATCTCCCCAAACCGATTCACGATTCAGAACCAATCTTATTTTTACTCAAGTCTACTACTATGTATCCCTAGGTAAGCTAAATGCCTTATAAATAGGCCATAGAGCCATAAGTACAAGGATTCGACTCATTTTTCTCTCCTTATACAGGTTTAAAGACTCAAAACTTTTTTTTTTGCTTCTCTTTACTAATTTCATTGGCTTAGCTATAAGGGACAATTTTTTCAGGTCCACCATCGCAAATGATGGTTGGACCACTAGACAACCTCCCATCAATGATCCACACATCACCACGGACTATATAAACCAATGGGCAGTCAAAATATATGTTGAGATTTACCGCTCCTAAAATTATATATAATAGCATTTTCGAACATGTATGATATTACGGATGCAACATTTTTAACCGTAAAATACAGTGGAAAGACCAAAATAAACATTAACATCTGAAAGCACATTACAACAAAGGGGAAAAAAATCCCAAGCACCACATGATTCATTTGAAAAATATAAATATCTAAAAACCGGTGGCATGTTTACTCTACAGAAAGCGAGGAAGTATTCCAACCTTATATGAGTTTAAGTTTGTTTAAATTTATGATTTTTGCTCAATTGTTTGTTGAACGGGAAGGTGGAATAGGGATCGTCCGATATTTCTGCCGCGCTGATGCTGTGAGTTATTCCTTTCGTCTTTGTGGTTAGGCATAAGGGGCCTCAGGATCACCTCCATGAAAGGTCTGTGCCGAATGGGGAGGTAATTTGGCACGTGAGAAGGGATTCGGGTGAGAATGCTTAGCCACTTAGGATCGATTTTATTGGCTAACTTCAAAAAATCATTCTTTCAATATTCTTTTGATTAAGGATATGGCAGGAGAAGATCGCGTGCATTTCGTTCATAGGTCTTGATTGGTAAGATCAGCACACTTTTCGGCCACAACGGTCGCAGATGTTGGAAGTAGGTGGGGTAGAATCTCTTGGCTTTGTCTTCAGCATTGTTGGCAGATCCATTTCCAGAACATCACGCAATACCTTTGGGCCTCGTTGTAGTTCATCCATGCTGAGAAATTTTTGTAAAAAGTCAGCGATAAGATTGAAGCATAATGATAAATAGGCCATTTAAGCAAGAAGATAATGAAAGCATTTGCTCATAACAGCTTCATATACTATTTCACGAATTTGTTGCACAAGAGGAAACTTTGACTTTATAAATTAGATTTCCTGATAGACATCTTTGTTGAATCGTTTTTCTAAGATAATATGTCTAGAAGTTATAATCGAAATGCCTTTGATTATTGGTTCCATGACTGAACAGCTTTATCTGGAAATTCTTCCAAGGGCTTCTAATTATGCGTGTAGGACGAATGACTGCAAGGATATGATTTTAAGAGATAGAAATTTAACTCAAATTGGTGGAGAAGAACCATTTTGTATAGCATCTGGCTATCAATGAGATCCTCCATGGTCAAATCTTGTCAGATGGTTATACTGTCAGAGAATGCTTTTTCGAAGAGGCCAACAAGAAGTTGGCAAAAATCTAGAAGCCAAATTCAGATACAAATTCCATAAATGCTAGCGCTATGAACTTGTACATAAAATGTGCTAAGCAAATTTGAGCCAAATGTTAGATGAATATTTACCTCATGGTAAGTGGTGGGGTCAATCGAATTATAGTATCATGCGTGGGTTTAGCAAGTACTCCCCTCTCTTTCAACTTGAGACAAATGTCGTACGCAGAAACTGGGGAGAGACTGATGCTGCTCAGCTCAACTGCATTGAACAAACCTCTTCCTCGTACTTCCTTGATGTGGTCTGGAAAAATCCCTTGAATCTTCTTTAACTGATTCCTGAATTCCTCCCCCATTTGGGCTGACCTAAAACATAGATGGTTATACTATGGATGGTAAGTTCAGTCCAAAAATAGAGACAAGAAAAAAAAAAAAATTGCATCATAATAAACTTGCATTTGTATTTAGCTTTTCAAATATACGGTGCACCACCATGAAAGGAAGAAAAAAACAGAAAAACGCCAAGCCAAAAGAAAGAATAAAATACAAGTCATGATGTTTCCAAATGAATAAATTGAAGAGAAGTATTACTCCCTTAAGGATGTCAATGGCATGCAAACACTACTAAGATGATTCACAAGATACTCTTTTGCCTCTTTTTCTTTATGAAATTGCAAAAAGCACAAAAGCCTTAGCTTCCAAGTGAATTGGTCCCCAAACAAAGTTCAGCATTCCTAATCTTCCTGAGAGATGTCTACCCCAATAACTGTAAAATTAATTATTGCTGAAGTATCTAGATATGCAAAGTAGTCATTCAGTTTCAGAATTTCCAATCAATTTTCTTTATTTTCAGGGTCAAGGGTGTGGGACCATTTATACCTTTCAGCAAGCCCCTCGTCTCTTATCACATCCAAAGAGGCTATGGCAACTGCACTGGCTAAAGGATTTCCACCGAAGGTGCTGAAATCAAAGGCAAAAAGTGATGTAAAGCTTCCACAAGATAAAATAAAAGATTTAACATAATACCTACAATCAAGTAAAATTTGTAATAAGTTATGGAAAAATAATGACCCCAAATCTTTTTTTATTTTTTTTTCTTTTGGATAATTAGTATTCCAAATCATTACATTCTTATCAAAATCAAAAAAGCATAAGAAAGGACTGTAAATGAGCCAAGTTGCTCAAACTTGAGCTCAACTCAATTAAAGCTCAAATAATAAATGAGCTAAATTGAAATTCAAAATAAAGCTCATTTACTTAAACAAGTCAAGCTCAAACTTGAGCTCAAACTCACGAGCATACTCACTTAAACTCGTAGGTAAGCTTATAAATTTTATATATGTTACAAATATTATATATTATTGAATTTAAATGTTAATATTTTTATAATATATATATATATAAATATACAATATATTATAGGATAATATATAATAGATAATTTAATCCTTATTCACTAATAGTTAATCTATTTATTTATATATTTCTTCATTTTACATACTCAGGCTCGAGATCAATTTGATCTCGATTAGTAAACAAGTCAAACTTGAGTTTAACATAAAACTCATCAATCTAAATGAGCCAAGCTCAAGCTTTAATTTCAAGCTTGATAAAAAGCTTAACTTGAGTTGGAGCTCGATAGTTTTCAAATGAGCCGAGTCTAAGCCTTTACAAGCTTAGCTCATTTACAACCATAAGAAAGTGCTTATGTGATGATTACAAGAGTATTCATTTATATGCACTCATCTATGAAACTGCCATGTTTCTTCCTTAAAAGAAGCTGACTTCAGAAAGAAGATAAATACCCAAAATGACAGATCTTATCAATACTGTCAACAGATTCTTTAGGCTCAAACTCATAAAATTTTAGATGAACATTATATAATCAAAATTACCAATATGTGAAGAACCTATATGGACCTTGACTTTTATTTGCAAGAGCGGAGTTTATCAGTCAAAAAGATGCCATCAAAGGGACTAAGGAGGCTGAAAAGAACTCAAAATTGTTGCAAAAGAGAGAGACCAAAACTGCCATTTTGAAAATTAATATAATGGCAGGAAATTGGCTTGAAGACCCTACGGAATAGCACAAGATGGTGTAGATTTTTCTTCCAGCCTTTACACCACAGATGATGAGGACACCATCCATCAGAATTGAAATTTTGAAGGTAAAGATGTATCACAGGATGAATGCTTCTCTCAATTTTGTAAGGAGATGAAATTAATGAGGCAATCTTCACTCCTGATGACTATTACCTACCAAGGCAGATGGTTTTAATTATGCATTCTATAGATGATAGGATCCACAAATGCACATAGAACAGAATTTAGGAGCTAGGGTTACTGATAATACCCAAGCACTTGCTCAGCCAAGCCATTGATAACTTCTTTCTCAAGATTCTGACCAACCTCTTCCAACTGTCAACTTCTCATATTTATATCCTTCCAAGATTCTGGAATATTCCAGATTGCCAGCTCAGCAATATTTGCCACATTAACAATTAAACCTCCTTTCGTACTGCTATACACTAACAACTAATAACGACTGTACACTACACCTTACCACACAACTCCTACACCCTACAGCACACAGCACAACGCCACAGAAATAAGACAAAACAAATACAACTTCGACACAATACACAACATACCTCTAAGTCTCACTTTCTGCCCTCCTTTTAAAAACATTCATAATAGGAGCTTGCACCTGCCATATATTATCAATTGCTTCCTCCAAAAAATTGTCCTTGTCCTCAAGGACAAACTCAGGAAATTGCCAGCAGAAAGAAGAATTATTCATCCAGGTTGCATCCATAGGAGATTGACCTTCCAATTGGACTAACACTTGAGGAATTTCAGCAGTGCCTTCAAGACAAAAACGCTGACCCAATACTGCCAAAGGGGTGCAGACAACCTCCTCAGCTTAAAGGAATAAATTAGGAGGCAAGTTTGATGCAACTGGAAAGGAGCCCACTACCTTCTTAAGAAGAGAAACATTGAAAAACAGATGAATACAGCAGTGAGAAGGCAACAGCAGGTGATAAGCCACTTTGCCCACCCTCTCAACAACTTGAAAGGGACTAAAAAAACATGGAGACAGCTTCACACAGACCTTATAAGTGATGCATTGCTGCAAACTAGGCCAAAGCTTAAGAAATACCCATTCACCCACCTCAAACTCAACCCTAGGGCAATGTTTATTAGCTTGAGAACAGCTAAGAGATTAAGCATGAACCAGATTGTGCTTCAACTGACTCAACACTTTATCCCAAGAACGCAAGGCATCCTTTAGAGTTGGATGTGGCACCTCCCTACCCACAAATGACCCAACTTGGAAGAAGTATGGTAAGAAGTATTATAATGAAACTCCGCCTACATAATCCATTGAGTCCACTGCTTAGGTTGATCATGAACAATGCATTGTAAATAACACTCCAAAATATCTATTCAAAATCTCCATTTGTTTCCGGATGATATGTAGTACTAAAATGAAGATGAGTACCTTGTAATTGGAACAATTCTTGCCAAAAATTACTCACAAACAAGTAGGATCACAATCACTAACAATAGTTTTAAACATTCCATGGAGACAAACCGCCTCACAAACAAACAATTCAGCAATAGTTCTTGCTGTCTATGGGTGTTTAGTCAATAAGAAATGGCCGTACTTGGAAAATCTATCCACAACCACCGAAACCACATTAAATCCAGATTTTGGTAATCTCTCAACGAAATCCAATGAAATATCCTCCCAAACAACACTGGGAATAGGTAATGACGAAAGGAAACCAGCTGGGGATAAAGTTTGATATTTTTGCCTAGCACAAGTGGTGGTGACAAATTTTTCAACATCTTTCTTGAGACCAATCCAATACATATTTGCAGCAATCATTCTATAAGTTTTTAGAAAACCCAAATGCCCACCTAAAGGAGTAGAATGAAACTCATGTAAGAAAATATGAGGCTATTTAGAGGAAGAAGGAACAACTAGCCTGTTATAATAGAAAAGCATTCCATTAATCAAATGAAAACCATAGCCAACATCTTTACCTTCTTGAAATAACCAAATCTTAGAAGCCAACAATGGATCTAATTCAACATCCTTCTGAATTTCTGTTAAATCTGTCCAAATTGGACCCAATAAAGCTCCATAATCAACCTCATCATGCATACAAAATGGTGCATCAGCAGCCATACTGTCATGCCCACTCTTATATTGAATTTCAAAGTCATATCCAAACAATTTAGAAAGCCAAGTTCAATGATCCAGAGTGGCAACTCATTGTTTCCACAAATATTTCAAGCTTCTTTGATCCATTTGCACAACAAACTTCTGTCCCAACAAGTATGGTCACCAATGATTAATGGCCAAAGCAAGAGCCATCAATTCCTTCTCATAAGTGAATTTAGCAAGTGTTCCAACAACGGCTTGCTAAAATATGCAATTGGACGGCTGTTTTGCTGAAAAACAGTCCCTATTCTCCACCCCGAAGCATTACATTCAGCTACAAATTGTTGAGAAAAATTTACTATAACCAAAACCGGAGTGGAAACCAAAGCACTCTTCAATTTTTGAAATGTATCAACTGCTGATTCATTTCAAATAAAACCTTTCTTCTTCAAAAGATCATTCAATGGTCGAGCAATTTTTCCATAATCTTCAATGAACTTTCTATAATAACTTGATAATCCAAGAAAACACCAAATTCCCTTCAAAGTAGTAAGAACCAGCCATTCTAAAACACATTGCACCTTAGAAGGATCCATACTCACAACACTAGCCAAAATAATATAGCCAAGATACTCAAGGGAAGATTGGCCAAAAATACATTTTCTCTTGTTAGTGGAAAAATGATTTTCACTCAACAAGTGTAGAGCTATCCTCAAATGCTCCAAATGAGATCCCAAATCAACGCTATATATGAGGATGTCATCAAAGAAGACTAACACAATGCGCTGTAGATATGGCCAAAATAAATAATCCACAATTACTTGGAAAGTAACCGGCACATTGATAAGACTAAAAGGCATTACAAGGAATTCATAATAGCCTTGATGTATGCAAAAAACTGTTTTGTAGATATCATCGAGATGAATCCGAATTTGATGATAACCCACACGATTGCAGCTCTATGCAACTCACCCAAGAGCTCCTCAATTAGTGGAATCGATATTTATCGGATATTGTAGCCTTATTTAAAGCCCAATAATCTACATAAAACCTTCATGAGCCATCTTTCTTTATAACCAAGATAACCAAACCAAAAAAAGGATTAGAGCTAGGCCTTATAATTTCGAAGTTTAAAATATCACAGACTCTTTCCTATTTCATTTTTTTGAGCAAAAGCATATAAATACGGCCTAACATTAATCAGTCCACAACCAGATTTTAAAGGAATTTGATGATCCCCTGGTCTAGATGGTGGCAAACCAAATTTTTCTTCCAATACATGCACATATTTAGCTAATATCACCTTAAGCTGTATGTCAACAGCAGCAGAATAGCATTGCAATTTTGAATCCAACATCCACAACGAAGTACACAGCCCTTCTCCACACAATTTTTCTGAAGATTTAATATATAGTGCAGATTTGCATACACTATGGTCTCCAATTAATACTCGTTCACTCTCTTTGGAAGGAATTTTCATTATCATATTCAACCAATCAATTTTGACTTCCCCTAAAGTGTGCAACCAAGCAATACTATGAATAATATCCACTCTTCCCAAGTTTAAAATATAGCAATCCACTATTGCATCAATCACAGCAACATTCAACTTAATATTTCTACAGATTCCACTAGAAGAAATGTTGTGCCCATTTCCCAAAGTAATTTTGAACACAGCAGTAGCATCAATCCGCAAGTTAAGAAGCTCCATAAGTAACCTTCATGTAAAATTGTGTTGCTCCACTATCAATCATTATAGAGACAGGAGTTTTATATAAAATACCTTGGAATTTAGAGTTTGTGGCCCATCATCTGCCTTCATTGATAATAGGAAAAATTCCAACCCAAATCCATTCGTTTCTCTCTCATGATCTTGAAACTGCATGTCTTGAGAACCCCCAATCACTTCCCACTCACCTTCTGCTATGTCAGTGTCTTCCTCCAGCATTATCACCTGTAGTGATTTATTAGGTCACTTAAGTGTTGGAGAAAAAGGCTGATCGTACCTAAAACACAAGCTTTTAGCAAGTTTCTCCACTCCCCCTTGTGTAGGCAAAGTTGTAACTTGGAGTAAAAATTAGAATGTGAACCAGGTGAATACATCTACCTACCAACTGTTTGCTATCTACATTCACATTTTTTACCACCGCTGTAACTTGGAGCCGTAAAAACTCCACATTCAAATTCCTTTTCTATCTTTAACGCTAGTTCCATAGCTTGTTCTAATGTTGTAGGAGAATAAGTATCCACCCTTACTTGAAACTCCTCTCACAATCCTCCCAAAAAAAAAAAAAAAAAACCCTATTATCTACATTTTAGTCATAGCTGGAACTTGAGAAGTTAAAGATTCAAATTCTTCAATGTATTGATGCACAAAAGTTGTTTGATGCTGTTATAGGTTGTAAATATATATTTAGTATAGAATATTTACTCGTTTAAAATAAAAATTTGCTTTCCTTTTTTAGGCTAATTTACTTTCCATTTTAGGCTATTAAATCTTGCATATATATAACCTATGGATCAATAGAAAATATAGAATTTTTCTCAATGGCTCTCTTTGTTTATCATAATATCAAAGCAAGAGAAAATTACTTGTGAGAACATACAATTCTAAAAAGTGCGTTTTTTTTTTTACGACGCAACACCCATATATGTACTTATGAGGAAAACGTGTTTTCAAGTATATTTTCTTAGGAAGATAACCCACCAGTCGACGAGGGTTTTTAGAAAGTTCAAAGGCCAAAAGCCATGCACGTGAAGTTTACACACCACTATCCATTCCGCCACCAATTTCATGAGCCAACACATGAGGGCACGTGTAAGGCCATTTTCTTCTCCGATTTCGTCGCTCGATACACTTGATATTATTTGGCCTAAGTTTGCGGTTCCTTTGATTAATACTTCTTTGGGAGAGGATTTGTTAAGGTATGATTTGTGATTTTGACGTGATTTAAGTCCACATAGTTGATCATCAGTCTTGTTTGTTTTGGTGCATCATTTCTACTGATTTGTCGTCCATTGGTTCTATTGTTTTTTGGCACATTTTGCTAGCATCGGCCTTGTAGAGTGGGCTGACGTGGTTTGGGTGTGTATCTGGTCTTTTTTGTATTTACTAGGCTGATCTACAATGAAAGTTTATTTGGGTCTATCATTTGTTGTTTGTGAAATTCTGTGCTGCAGTTATGAGTAAGATAGAGAGCATAAAATTTATTATTATGTCTGATGTAGTGCCTGTGATGTCAAAGATCACAGAACATAAACTCAATAGGACTAACTATTTAGATTAGAGTAAAACTGTAAGGCTTTATTTGGGAAGTATTAACAAAAATAATCACTTGACTAATAATCCACTTACAGATGAGAATTTAAAGCAAACTTGGTTAAGGGAGGATGCTTGATTGTTCTTGCAAATACGTAATTCTATTCACAATGAGGTAATTGAGTTGATTAATCACTATGAATTTATTAAAGAATTGATGGAATATCTAGATTTCTTGTATTTTGGAAAAGGGAATATTTCTTGTATTTATAAAGTCTATAAAAATTTTTAATTTGCTAAGAAATAGGATAAGTCTTTAACAAGCTATTTTATAGACTTTAAGAAGATTTATGAAGAGCTTAACATATTATTACCCTTTAGTCCTAATATGACAGTTCAACAGGCTCAAATGGAACAAAGGCTGTGATGAGTTTTTTAGCTGGTCTTCCACCTAAGTTTGAAGCAGCTAAATCTCATGTTCTCTCTAGCTCTACTATCTCATCTTTGCAAGATATATGCAAACAGATACTTCGTACAGAAAGTCCTCAATCTGTTTAGACTAATAGTACTCTTGTGAGTCATCATTCTGAGTATAAAGTAGGACGATAGCAATATAGGAATAGTGATAGGGGAGTTGATACCCGATGACAAAATTCAAGAGTGATTGTATGTTATTATTGTCATAAGCTAGGCATATGAAACGTAATTGTAGACAATTGCAAAATAGGAATCAAGGATTCCAATCAGCACAGGTTACCCCTTCCAATGAGGCATCAAGTAAATCTATTATGGTTTCTATAGACGAATTTGTCAAGTTCTCACAGTACCAAGACTTATTAAAGTCTTCAGCCACTCCAGTTATTGCCATTGCCGAGTTAGGTAAATCAAACACGTGTCTTTAGTTGTCTCCCAAAGAAGTATTAATCCATTCAGATGTATGAGGTCCTTGTCCAGTGACATCTAAATCTAGATTTAGGTATTTTATCACTTTTGTTAATAATTATTCTCATGTGACTTGATTATACTTAATGAAGAATCGCTCTAAATTATTCTCTTATTTTTGTTCTTTTTGTACTAAAATTAAGACTCAGTTTAATGTTTTTGGCTAAATATTGCAGTGATAATTCTAAAGAGTATTTATTTAAATCTTTCCAATCTTACATGCTTAACAATGGCATTATTCACCAAACTTCTTATGTAGATACACTATCTTAGAATGGTGTTGTTGAAAGAAAAAACAGGCATTTTCTTGAAACTGCTCGACCTTTTTTGTTTTAGATGCATGTTCCCAAAAACTTTTGAGCTAATGCAGTATCCATAGCTTGTTTTTTTATTAACCGTATGCCTTCAGTTGTTCTGAATGATAAGACTCCTTGCCATACTCTTTTTCCAAATAAACCTTTGTTTCCTATTGAACCAAAAATATTTGGTTATACTTGTTTTATTCAGGATATGCATTCTCAAGTTACAAAACTTGATCCTAAGTCATTGAAATGTATTTTTCTTGGGTTTCTCATGTTCAAAAGGGATACAGATGCTCTTGTCCTAGTCTTGATAAATATCTAGTGTTAGTTGATATTACTTTTTGTAAGGATATTTCTTTCTCTCCGTCTTTCAACAATGAATGTCAAGGAGAGGATGATGATTAGTTAATTTACACAGTTACATTCACTACTTCTACTCTTAAACCTCCCCTTCAAGTTTACTCTCGCAGACAATGTGCCTCTGAACTAGCTCCTGATATATGTCCAAAACCAGCTTCCTCATCATCCGATCTCCAAGGACATCTTCCTATCTCCCTTCATAAAGGTAAACGTCAATGTATGTATCTTGTTTCTTTTTTTGTGTCTTATGCTCATTTGTTAGCCTCCTCTTATTCTTTTGTTGCATCTCTTGATTCCATTCCTATTCCTAAAACTATTCATGAAGCTTTATCTCACTAAAGATGACGTAATGCAATGATAAAGGAGATAAATGCCCTAGATAAGAATGATAGTTGGAATTTGGTAAATTTACTTGCAGAGAAGAAGGCTATTAGATGTAAATGGGTTTTTTCTGTTAAGGTAAATCCTGACAGATCAATTGTTAGGTTGAAAGCTCGTCTTGTTGCTAAAGGATATGCCTAGACTTATGGAATAGATTATTCTAACACCTTTTCTTCTGTTGCTAAGTTGTTGCTAAGTTGAAATCAATCACGTTATTTATTTCCATGGCAGCAGTCCATAACTAGCCTTTTCATTAGTTAGATATCAGGAATCCTTTTTTGCATTGAGATCTTCATGAGGAAGTTTACATGGAGCAACCTCCTGGATTTGTTGCTTAAGGGGAGTCAGGAAAGGTTTGTCATCTTCGTAAATCTTTGTATGGCTTGAAATAGAGTCCACGTGCATGGTTTAGAAAATTTAGTCAAGTAGTTAAAGGTTTTGGGATGCAAAAAAGCAAATCTAATCATTCTGTTTTCTACAAACTCTCCACGGTTGGTATCATTTTATTAATAGTATATATTGATGATTTTATCATTACTGACAATGATACTTTAGGTATTTTAGCTCTCAAATCCTTTCTTAATAGTTAATTTCAAACTAAGGATTTAAAAATGTTGAAATACTTCTTAGGTGTTAAGGTAATGAGTAAAAAAAGAATTTTTCTATCTTAACAAAAATATGTACTTGACTTACTGTCTGAAACAGGAAAATTGGGTGCTAAACCATGTATTACACCAATGGTTCCTAATCTACAGCTGACTAAGGAAAGTGAGTTGTTTGAGGGTTCTGAGAGATACAAACGATTGGTTGAGAAATTGAATTATCTCACGGTAACTCATTCGAATATTGCATATTCAATCAGTGTTGTGAGTCAATATATATCATTCCCAACGGTTGATCATTAGAATGCTATAAAGCTAATCTTATGCTATTTAAAGGAAGCACTTGGACATGGTAGCTTGTATAAAAATCATAGTTATATTGATATTGAATGTTTTACAGATGTTGATTAGGTAGAATGTAAGGACAATAGGAAATCTACTTCAGGTTTTTGTGTTTTTGTCGGAGTAAATTTAGTTTCATAGAAAAACAATAAGCAGAAGGTTGTATCTCGACCAAGTGCAGAATCAAAATATAGAACAATGGCACAATTAGTGTGTGAAGTAATGTAGATATATCAGCTCTTAAAAGAAGTAAGGCTCAACATTTCACTTCCTACAAAATTATGGTGTGATAACTAAGCTGCTCTTTATATTACATCGAATCGAGTGTTCCATGAACAAACCAAATACATTGAAATTGATTATCATTTCATTGGTGAGAAAATTCAACAAAGGTTAATCTCTACAGGATTTATGAAAACTGGAGAACAATTAAGAAATCTCTTTATAAAGCTTTTAAATGAGGTTTAAGTTAATTATTTCTGTAACAAGCTAGACATGATTAATATCTATGCTCCAGCTTAAGAGGGAGTGTTATAAGTTGTAAATATATATTTTGTATAGAATATTTATTTGTTTAAAATAAAAATTTGCTTTTTTTTTTAGGCTATTAAATCTTGTATATATATAATCTATGGATCAATGGAAAATATAGAATTTTGCTCAATAGCTCTCTTTGTTTATCAGACGTAATTGTGATGGGCTTTTAAATGGATGGAAGCCCATTGGTCACCGTAACACTTCAATGATTCTTCTTTCACCATTCACCAATCCAATTGTGGTATTCTTCAGTGCAAAGCCTTTAACCAATAGACAAATTGATGCATCTCCAATGTTAAACATACGGAGAAGTACTACAATGGAGTGAAGCAAAAAGAAAACAAAGAAAAGCTAACAAAATCTAAATAATATAACATACCAATCAATCCTACTCGGTTTACAATCCACCGGATATGATGCATTAGTCTAAACTAAAAGGTCACTGGCTATTACTCTTTACTAAAAATAATAGATAAAAGTTGAAGAGTAATAAGAGCATTAGGATTACTCAAAGAGAAATTGGAATAATATTCTAATAGTGAAGATTGATTGTCTACATACATTTAGTGAGAGTTTATATACCTATCTCGCCAGGGTTATCTTACACATATGAAAAGATAAAAAAATATTTTACAAATAGGATATATAAAACATGCAAAAAAAGGTAAAAAAGATAAATAATATCCTATATAGAAAAGTAAAAATTCATTTTGAAATATCATGCCAAAAGACATGTCAAACGATGGTTGGACGTTGGGGATATAGTATAAATAGACAAAATGAAAAGATGATGGGTCTACAGTCTAGGGCCGACCTAATTTAGATTAGGTTAGAGCTTAATTAGTCATTTGTTAGAGAGTAATCAACTTGAGCTAGGGTTGAACATTGGTGGTCAGCTCGAGAGCTCGACTCAGGTTTATCTTTGAGATTGTCTGCTTGGATGTTCTGTCATGGCCTATTCGTTCGGCAGGTTTGGCGCATGTAATAGCTCAGTAATCAGGTCGGAAGTAGAGAGAAACATAGAGATTGAAATAAGAATTCTCATACTGAATGGAGCTTTGAGATAGTACTCTATGGGTGAGTCCCTGAAGTTCTTTAACTCAACTACGTATGATTGATCTTGGAGGTTGATTCTTATCACAAATTGAGACCTCATGCTCATTGCTACCAATTCTATTTTTCGATCCTCTCGTGCATTGTATCTTAAAGTATCGTTTAGTCATCACAATCCAATTCGCTAGATTGAAGCCATCAAACCAAGGAATTTGTACTCAAGAGGCATTCATGTGATATCCATCATCAAAATTGCCATTCCTCACCATTACTCTCTCATTATTAGTTTCAGCAGTCAAATTTCTCCCAATATGCTCCTGCTGCTTACCTTTATCAGGTGCATTTGAGGATTCTGCTTGGAATCCACTTCCAGATCTATTAGAAATCCATAGATCCTAGATCATTTTCTGAATCTTGTCAATATTTCCTTGCAATACTGTTATATCTCCTTGAATCAAATTCTTATCTCCCTGCATTTCCTTCTAATTCCAGTCCAATGAGGTCAATCGCTGCTGAACATCTTTTATTTCTTCTTGCATCTCAGCTTGTCTTTGCTCTACTTTCTGAAATCTAGAGTCAGTTCAAGTCATATTGCCCACTGAATCAATACTTTCTGATCACCTTGTCTGATTGTGTTTCCTGGTAATGAAACCAATTGATAGGATCCACAATCAAATGCACATAGAAGAGAATTTAGGAGCTAGGGTTACTGACAATACCTAAGCATTTGCTCAGCCAAGCAACTGATAACTTTGTTCTCAAAATTCTGACCAACCTTTTCCAGCCATCAACTTCTCATATTTATATCATTCCAAGATTCTGGAATATTCCAGATTGCCAGCTCAGCAATATTCGCCACATCAGCAATTAAACCTCCTATTGTACTGCTATACACGAACTACTAATAACTACTGCACAATACACCTTACTGCACAACTCCACACAACCCCTAGACCCTACTGCATACAGCACAATGCCACAGAAACAGCACACACCACATCACAGACAGAAACAACACACAACACGCCACAGAAATAACACAAAACAAATACAACTTCACCACAAAACACAACACACCCCTAAGTCTCACTTTCTACCCTCCTTTTAAAAACATTCACAATAGGAGCTGGCACCCACTGTATTCTATCAATAGAGTTTGTAGGTCAATTGTCATGGATGATTTAGTGGCATTGAAGGTGATTTTCTTTCCACGAACACCAACGCAAAACTTCTATACAGCTTGTACAATTATTCTAATTCCTAAAGTTTCAAAGGACTTTAGTTCAGTCTTGCTTTGCAATCTTTCATCTACAATCTTCTCCAAAATTTAGAAATTCAAATGTCCCTATCCTATAAAAGATTATTAAAATCACAACCAGGTTTTGTGAAGGAAAGAAACATTATGGAGAACATTTCAATTGTAGAAGACATTGTCTCACAAATATCAAGGAAAGTCAGAGGAGCAAACAAAATAATCAAGCTCAACATGGAGAGAGCTTATGATGGTCCTTTCTCATAACAATGCTCCAAGAACTTGGCTTTAACAGAATGTTTATTTCCCCTGTGAAGAAAAGATCACGTTGAACTCCTGGTTCTCCATTTAGTTGAATGGCTCAGCATAAGCATTCTCAACTCAACTTGGATTAAGGTAGGGATATCCCCTCTCTCAAACTCTTCCCATAATTTGCTCTGAATTTTTGTTGAGGCAGCTGATAAGCCACAATTACTCAAAGAACTTGAGAAGTTAATGGTAGTTATAAGGAGATATGATGAATTATTTGAACAGAAAATGAACAAGATAAAAAGTTGTTTCCTATCACAAGGTCATCTGATTGGAGACTTATCCTTCAACAAAGAAGCTTATCGCAAGGGTCAGCAGATTAGAGACCTATTCCAGGCTTCAACCACTAGCTTTCTAAGAATATTTAGGTTATCTTCTTTATGTGGAAAGAAAAATCCAAGCATCTCTTCTTTTTATTACTTACCAGAGAAGAATCCAAGCATCTCTTCAGTGAATTGGTGAAGATGTCTCAAGGAAAATCTCTGGATCTGCTAACTCATTCTTAAGTCCAGGAAGAAATTTTGCTCACTCTGTACTTACTGCAGGCTTTATTGAAATAGTTATGAGAGTTTATTCACAGGTTTCCTCAACGGTGAATCATTCAAGTCCAAAATCATTCATTCACTTGATTGGAAGAATATTTTTCACCCTTCTGCAGAGGGAAGACTCGGTTTAGAAGTCTCAAGGATGTTTTGAATGCTAAGGTGATACACTCAGGTGAAATTTTTGCATCAATGTTTCATTATTTTCTCAGTTAAAGTGAAGCAATGATATGAGAAGAGCTCCATTGTTTGGATAGATGTGAAAAGACATCACTTCATTGTTTTGAAATGATTAATTAGGGGTAAGGATCTTGTTGAGAATAAATTTCCTTTCAGTATAAGGTAGCATGATACATATTGTACATTATTATATTAGGGACTATTTTATCTTTTCTCCGTATCTTTGTAACTTTCCTAGATTAGCCTAACATCATGTAAATAGACAATAATTGGTACGTTTTAATCTTCATCACAATTATTCAAAATAATACACATCATTTATCTTTGTGCTCGTGGTTTTAAAATCTTTCATAGTGATAGTGATGGTAAATTTGTCAATAAGGCTTTGACGACCTTCATGCATGACCATGGTATACAGCTTCAACCATCATGTCCTCACACTCCTCAGAAAAGGGTTTGCTGAATGCAAACATCAGTACATAATTAACCCAGCTTACACTACTTGCCTTCATGCCAACCTTCTAGATCCTAGTGAGCAGCAGCTTTGAGAAAGGGGTTTGACTCTTCTCAAGAACAAAACCTAGGTTTTAATACCGCATCATCCAAATCAAAATGTCATTGGCAACACATATAAACTTAGATTAAGAGACAATGCTGAGGGGCAAGTAGAGCATTACCAAGCTTGCTTAGTTGCCTAAGAGTTCACTTGATGAGAAGGCATAAACCATACCAAAACCTTCAACCTAGTTATCAAATCCACCACCATTCATTTTGTCTTGTTTCATGTAGTCTCTTCTAGTTAAGATATTCGTCAACTTGATGTTAAAAATGCCTTTTGCCATGTCACCTCACCAAGACCATCTTCATGAAAAACCCTCAGGCTTTCTTCATCCACGCTTCCCACATGATGTTTTTTAACTAAAGAAATCTCTTTATGATCTAAAACAGACTCCTTGAAGCTGGTTTCATCACTTCAGCAATTTCTTATTACAGATGAGGTTTTGCCATAGCAAAGCTAACATGTCCATGTTCATTCTTCGTAAGGGTTCAAACACACTAGTCCTTTATTTTGATGACATGATATTTACTAGCAACAACACTTCACTTCTCTACCACCACATTTCCATGCTCTCCCGTCAGTTTACTAGGAAAGATCTTGGTCCCATATATTTCTTCCTCGGCATTTGTACGAGTCATACCAATAAAGGTCTTCACTTGTCTCAATCACAGTTTATTTATGACCTCCTCAAACATCATCACATGTATCTTTCTAAACCAATCAAAACACTATTGTCACCCTAAAGTCATCTTAATGCTCATGGTTTACCTCCATATCCAATCCTACTGCCTTTCTTGAGATCACTGGTGCACTCCATTACCTCATGTTTACCACACTAAATATCAACTTTGCATAAATTAGTTGACTCGGTACATGCATACTCCTACTATACATCTCATGTAGGTAGCAAAACGAGTCCTTCAATACTTTTGAGGCACACCTAACTTAGGCCTCCCAATTATTCAAACATGCATGAATCTTTTTCTACTTTTGCTGATACTGATTAGGTTAGCTATCCCAATACACGATACTCCATTACAAGTTATGCTACCTATTTATGCCACCTATCTTAGTCATAGTCTTATCTCAAGGTAGTCTAACAAACAATCTATAGTGTCTCGCAATTTCACTAAAGCTAAATACAAGGCTATTGCATACATTGTGGCCAAATCTACTTAAATTTACTATCTTGCTTAAGAACTTGGCATCCCTATTCAGCACCCTATCATCTTATGCTATAATAATTTAGGCACAATCTATCTATCCGCAAACCTAAAACAACATGATTACACAAAATACATTGATATCGACTATCATTTTGTCCATGAGATAGTTGCGACTGGTAGTGTTGGTTTATTATATTTATATACGTCATCAACACGCTAACATTCTCATCAAGAGTTTATCTACCTCAAATTTCCTCAATCACTGCTCCAATCTCATGCTAACTCTCACACCATAAGACTGAAGGGGCATATTATTATATATCATCTTATTAGCGACTATTTTGTGATTTCTATGTATCTTTGTAACTTTCCTAGATTAGCTTAACATTATGTGTGTGTGTGTGTGTGTGTATATATATAGTACTGATGCATTACAATCTCCATCACAATTATTTAATATAATACACATCATTCATCTTTGTGTTCAAACAAACTTTTGGCATGATAGCTGGTATATGTTGATCTCACCCTCCAAGCATTCCCTCACTGCTCACAAAAAAGTGAGAATTATTGACTAGAAACTGTAAGAAACTGAAAAACTCTGTGATTTCAGCCTTTAGAATCAACGATAGGAGTTGCATAGACTCCTTTTGCTTAGAGAGGTCATGATGAACCATATGGAAGCCATGGGTCAACACAAACTCTAGTCCCAAATTAGCTGGAGAACGAGTTCAATCTAGAAAAGGGAAATGGAGCTTGGCTAAAGACATGTGGATAAAACATGTTCTTCATTATTTCATTCTTCATCTGGAAACTATTGTTGAACTCTAATCCAATAGATGATGTTTTGAAAAGAGGTACAGTTGTTGATTCTAGATGCCAGCATTGCCAATCTGCAGTTGATAGAATTTCCTTTATATGTGTCATTGCTGCTAGCATTTGGAAAATGATTGAGAATGCTTTCTCTATGAGAATCTTATGCAAGGGAACCACAATAGACATACTTGCTGTCCCACCTCAAAATTACCTCATATTTAATACATGTTGCTGCAGTGATTCTACCGCAGCTTTCCTCGATCACTGTCCCACCTCCTAGGATCATCTCTTGGCTGCATCTACCTATGGGAAATTAACACCTATGGTAGTCCGAGGGGTCCTGATGCAGGTTGTGGTGGGTGCTTAGGGTCCATGAAGTTGACAAACTATATGCTTGTGCTGCTGCAAGCAATTTGAAACAAGTCAACTATGTTAAAATGGAATGTCACCTTTTTATGATCAAAGACTGGGCATCTCATTCCAGCCTCAGAGGTTGAGGCAAATAAAGTAGCAGATTTCCTAGCCAACCAAGGCAGAAACATTGCTGGAATATCAGTGTACTCTGAAGAAATATCTTTCAATAGTACTCAAGAACATGCTCAAGAAGACATCATATGTTCTTCCATTGAATTGTAAATCACTTTTGAAATTTCCATTTTTGATAAGTTGATCCCAATAATTCTGGAAATGTTGCCTATGCCTTCTCCCTGGAGTTGTGGTAGGGCTAGCAAAAACATGAAAGCTGGTGGTATGTTTTCTTTTCACAGAAGAATGCCAATTCTTTCTTTATCCTATGGTTGTCAGATTAACATTCACAAGCAGAGACAGAAATAAACATGATTTGCATATTATTTTTAGGTATGCTATGGATCAATTGATACAACCACAGGTTCTAAAAACAAACAAAAGCCTAATTTTATTGAATTAGAAAAGAAAATAAGAAGACAACTTCCAGCTGTGTAAGTTCACAAGAGCACTTGCTCTCCAAGGATTTTCCAAGATGTTTTCTATTTATGAAAAGAAAATAAGAAGCTAGTAGCTATTTCTACGTAACAATGTCGCAGTCACTATCTTAACATTATATGTTCTTTGCAATTTTACGACTCAAGTTTCAAGTTATTAAATTATACACTCAATTAAAAATTTAGTTACTGCTGTTACTACTTGATTACTATTTTTCATCAATGACTGTTAATTTGGTCAGTACTAGAAGCCAATAATATATCAATACGTGTAGTTTTAGTATAATTATTTTTGCACAAAGTGAGCTTTAATTTATTTGTTTTATTTTTAGTCTTTTACTGCATCTACTTATTTTAATTTTGTCACATCAATTGTATATTTTACTGATAATGTGTATATATTTTTCATGATGTGGATGCATAACTAGCATTTGATCAGCTAAATAGTATTTATGAAATTAAAAATTACACGTGTCTTGTTATTATTTGTTTCTAACGATGACTACGTCAACAGTTGATAATGGAAAAAGATGAGGTAGACGGTAGCAATTAAACTTTGTAATTGAGTTTATAATTTGACAACCGATACTTGCGGTGTGAAATTGTAAAAACTTGAAAAGTTTAGGCAGTTACCACGACATTGTCCCCTATTTATATTGATTCTAACTACCCAATGGCTAACTATCGATTTCTAGATGTTTCAACATAACTCTAGGTACTAATAGAGAAATACAAAGAAAAGAATCAACTAACTGAAAAACTACCTACCAACTTTTAGCAACTATACTATAAAAGTAAAACACCAAACTACAAACTCTAGCCACCATCTAGTATAGAGGGTCGTGTCGATACATCCCCTCTCAAAATTGAACTTGATCTCAAGGTTAAATTAAAGAACTGAAAATGAAAACTGTCAGGTGATGGATTTGAAAAGTATGCATTGGAAAACATATTGCTGAAAAAGTGAACAGGAAAAACCAGGTGAACCGGAAACTGCTGCCAGCAAGCCTTATCCAATGTCCAAAAAAAATTTGGTCTAAAGATCCTGTAAAACAGTTTCCAGGAATGACGATTTGTGCTTCAATGATGATAAGAACTTGCTTTTCCTGATTAGCTAGAGGGAGAGACCCCTCCCCAGATGCTCAATTTGATTTCACAGAATCAACAATTAATGCCAGCTCATTACATTTTAGTCGCATATAGAAGCAATCTTTCTCGTTCTGGGGATAAGTGTGAGGACGACACCACCTTTTACTAATTGGTAGTTCACTCCTCCTAAACTAAATGATCGCACACAATAACCAGTCTAATCACGCTGGCAAATGTATACCATCATCAAATCTACTGATCAGGATAACCTTGTTGAACACTTCATTACAAGGCTGTTAGTTGATCTTGTTGTCCTCACTAACTAAATTCAAATTCATGTCATGTAACTTATCTTGCTCTTTCAGTGTGCGGTTTGCATTTCCTCTAATTGCTTCATCAGTCTCAGCTTCTTCTCGGATCTGCTTTGAGTTCAGATTTTTCAACTCATCTTGATTGTTTAAATTGCTATCAAGATATCTGGAGTCTTGAATAGCTGTAAGCTCCACCTTCTCCATCAATATTCTAGATGCCCTTGATACATACCAAAGTTCTTGAATCATCTTTTGAAGAATTAACACGTTTCCTTCAATCAATTCAACTCTCTTCTGTAGCTTAGAAACAGCCTCCAATATTATTGAAAAGAAAAAACATCCTATGAGATCTTAATCCACATTTCAATAATTCATTGCATGGATTTCCCCAACATGTCTTCACTCTAGCCATTTCTCAACCACAATCACCAATCAAGTTCAACACCAATTGATACGAACCATGGGTTCTCAAAACAAACAAAAGGCTAATTTTATTGTATTAGAAACAAACAAGAAGATAATTTCCAGCTATGGAAGTTCACAAGAGGATCACTTGCTCTCAAAGATTTTACAAGATACTTTTGGCTATGAAAAGAAAATAAGAAGCTAGCAGCTATTTATACTGATTCTAACTACCTGATGGCTAACTATCTATTTCTAGACATTTCAAGTAATTCTAGGTACTTGCAGAGAAAAATGAAGAAAAGAATCAACTAACTAACTACCACTAACTTCTAGTAGCTGCACTAACAAAATAATAAAACAACAAAATACAAACACTAGCAAGCCCATTATCACGTCCAATGTAGAGGGTCATATCACCAACCAAATATATCGATATATTCACATCCTCTGTTCAATCTATGATTTTCCCATCATAGATAGCACTTGCACTTCAAGACCTCACAAAGAAAATTTATTAGTTTTGGGCTTTGGCATTTAATATGTGCTTGAGGATGAAACCTACATGATCACTAGAATTTACTAGCTATATCTAATCCACATTCATTACAGAAGAATAAAGCTCGTGATGTATTACTAAATATGGGCCAAGCAAACCAATTAGCATATGCTCAGGGGGTTGGTTGAAAAGATAACAGACAGCGAACCTGAACCTGCAATTTCTCACATCACTATAACTCACTCTATTTAATAAAAATTCAGTTCAAAGCAAAATGTCTATTAATATAGCAACTAAATAAAAATTTAGCTTAAAGTAACAAGATTTGTGTATCAGTTATATACATGAAAAGCAGTTACCATGACTACTTACCTTCCATGCTCTCCAGGACGAATACAAAGCATTACATCTTTGTCAGCAAGCACAGCACTTACAGGTATTACTCCACCTCCCAATGCTTTGCCTAAAATCTGAGAACACCCAGAAACCATAAGAATTGTATGGTTGATCAAGTAATTTAGAAAAATATGTAGATGAACCATCAAAAGCAGCTCAAACTAAGCAGAGCTGTAAAACAGCTTCCATGCCATTAATAATTTATGGTATGTATGGATTTAGTGCAGCTTCTCCTTATTCCAAGTTTTGCATTGGAAATGTGCACTAAGGGAAATTTCAATCAACAAAATTTAATGATTTCTTTTTCTTGAGGGTGATTCTATCTTGATAAAATTTCTTTCAGTAATGCACAAAATGGCAAGCAGGAAGATGAGACCAAAAATTGGAGAGTCAATATTGAGAGAGGGTGGAAGATCCAGGTCATTCCTACCAAAATAGGCTTTGATTTTATCAGCTTTCATTTTAGCCACATCGAGTTCATGAATAAATGAAATCATTTTAAGGATCTTTTAGTATTTAGTATTTGAGAGAGTGAAATGAAAACAAAAGATCACGAATAATCAATTCACTTTGTGTTGAATATTCTATAGATTAGATAAACTCAGAAATATATCTCAAGCTGAACAATATTAAACAAGAATGTTCTGTGATACCAAAGAAATGGAATAATTAAGATGTGTCCTACAGTAACTGAAATAAAGCTTTACCACTACATCTGGGCGAATTTCTTCCCAGTCACAAGCAAGCATTTTCCCTGTCCTTGCTAGGCCAGTCTGAATTTCATCAGCCATCATTAGAACATTATGCTTTGTGCACAGATTGCGCACAGATTTCAAATAACCATCTGGAGGAATTATAACCTGAAAGAAAAAAGGAAAAGTCACAGAAGTTTCCAGACAGCAATTTGATCTAAAAACCTCATATAATTGATAGTGTTTCATTGTCTTCCAGTTTAAGCATCTTTTACACTTTTACTTGCTGAAAGATCAACTTGAAAAGCTTCAGGTCTCACCAAGAGAGGAAAAATTTAAATGATACCAATTATTTAAATTTGCTTCCTATCTGGAGTTTTGTCCAATACTTTTAAGATCAGAGAAAAATTAAGTCATGCAAGACAATGAAAATCCAAACTGAGGCAACGACACAAAGACCATATTGGCCCAGTTTGCCCAACAGTCAGCTTTTGATACTGTATCCCTGTGCAGCAAATGTAACAAAACCTGATGAATTGTTCCACCAAGAAATTCATACCCCGGCCTCTCCTTGAATGGGTTCGAAGAGGAATCCAGCTATTCGATCTCCACTTTCTGCAATCAGATATGAAATAGATCATGTTTTTTAGGTGCCATCATTGAAACAATGTAAATATTGACATTCATAAATCACATGCCACATACAGAAACCATGGAACACCACACAAGTACTATTTTCACTAGGTGTGATCGGCTCACAAACAGAAGCAATATGTAACAGAAAAATAACACATAAGCTCTCAAAGCAAAATAGGCATCCACCTTTGAAGATTCTCCCAAGGGCAATTTCATCACCATAATCAACCTTCAAGTGACCAGGTAACAATGGTCCAAAACCACGAGTAGCCTCATTGTCACAGCTCATGGAAATAACAGCCAACGTACGACCATGAAAACAACCACAACATGAGATGATGATAGCCTGCATGAGTTCAGTTAGAGCAAGATGTTTGAAATGATAAAAACTAAAACCTGTTATTTAAATGAGGTTCATTCTCCAAAAGAACACAGGAAAAGGGGACATGGAAAATGAAATCTGTAAGCAACATAACTGGTTTCAAAATTTTTCTGCAGTTGATGTTGGAAAAAAAAACAAAAAAAGGCAGAAGCATGCTGTTACTACAAACAAGTCTTAGTATATCAATGTGCCCATAAAGTGTTTGGTTCTCTAAATTTCAAAGTGACTAGATTCATCTGCATCCTCTTAGAACTTTCAGAATTAGTTTCTACATTTAACTTAAACTTGCATGTTCTTCTCTGAATATCACAAGTACATCAAATGGCATATCCAAACTACTATTCAGCAATGACATTCTAACTTTCATCAAACACAGCTAATGGCCACATATTCCTGAATGATTGCTGTTATCTACACAATTTTCTACAAAAACTAAATGTGAACTATCAGACAACTGCAATTAGCCTAAGGATGACCCTCTAAAAATTTTCACTCATTAGAGGATCAAGTCAAGCATATAACTTAATAATGTGGAAGATGGTTTCATTCTTCTCAAAATAGTCATTTCTTCTATTTGGATTTCAGTATCCACAACTGCTCCAATTGGATATTAACCTGTTGTCAAGCAGACATGCTACTGACATATAAAGATCAGTGTATAACAGGTGCATGTGTCTTTTCAGAAAGAAAATCCACTTTCCAAAAACTGCTTCTGGAGTTAGCAGTTGGTAGTGAAAGATGGCAAATCTCACATTGTTTCGGGTCTTGAACTAAGACATTCAAATTACAGCTGTTCTAAAATACCCTGAGAAACTGACCAAATAAACAATTCTGCAACAGCAGATGGAAGAGATCATCGGTCTTTTATTATGGTATAAGCAAAAGTTCTTTCTTGTTTTATTTCATGATATTTGAGTTCATAGACTGATAGTGATTTCACTGGACAAGATCCCAAGCTAAGTGGTAAGAAGGCGAGGAACACTGCTGGTAAGAAAGCAAGTGAGGAACATTGTACATTCTTCAACTAAAGGAAATCTCATCATTTTTGGAAAATTTGAGATTCTTGTGATTGTCTCATGTACATCTTGAATGTCAAAGATGCATTAATGATTAAAATGAATTTTTGGGTAATAAGCATGAAATGGTGATCATTTACAACCATGGAGATGACATTCGACAGGACAAGCTACTCAAAGATCGATAAAAACCAAATCCAAACCCTGTTTCAAACGTTGTTTTCTAACACTACAATAACACTACCTCATCTCTGGGAATCTTTTTCTTCTCGTAACCCCATTTTCTTGCTAATTTCAGAGCTGTTTCAACCCCTTCAGCACCAGTATTCATAGGTAACACCATGTCGTATCCAAAGATACTTGCTAAATGTTCTGCAAATACTGGGAATTGGTCATTATAGAAGGCTCTGGAACTTAGAGTTAACCTTTCTGCCTGTTCTTGCAATGCTTTCATGATCTTTGGATGGCAGTGTCCCTGCAGAGAAAAGATTTGAAGTTAAAATATATTCCAACTGAGTGCACGTGAGAAGCCAGAAGGCACTGTAACTAAATTATACAAACATAGCTTCCTTGAAGGAAGCCCCTCTAAAATAGGTAAAATCCCTAAGCTACAACAACAATTGAAAAAAGTTTGATAAACAAAATTAACCCAAAAAAAAAAAAGGAAAGAAAGAAAGAAAGTAAGTCTGATAAACAACACTTTGTCTGTACTTTTGCTGAATTGATGAGTTCTGTGACCAAGCATGGTTGGCAGGACAGTTGTTAGTAAGTAAATATACATACTTTAGGTTTGCTCGTTACCTGGTTAACTGCAGAATAAGCTGAAAGAAAATCCAGATATCTTTTACCCTCTGGATCCCATATAGATGACCCTTTTCCTCGGGAAAATACAATTGGAATTGGATGGTAGCTGCATTTGAGACAGATATATAATTAGGCTGCAATCCATGTGATAGTTGATTTAGCAGAAAGTGTGTGCATATCATTGTACATAGAATTCCCCAAGCACAAGACAGTTTTATGAGTAAAGACAAAAATAAACATATTTCTAATTTTCATATTGTTCTTAAGTTATATTCAATGATATTGGATCAAGAACCATGTTTTTAGATTGTTTCTATGCTAAGAAATTATCTGGAAATCAAACCTGGCCAGCTTACTTACACCTAAACTACACCATTGTTTGTGCCCGCATTAGTGCCAATGGTAATATGCTTCAAGTACCAATGCTTTTGACAAAACTGAAGCAATAAATGGATGAGTAAAAAATTACTATTATTTTGGCATCTAGTTCTATCTCTGTCCATTATCCATGCACCAGATGCTGCATGAACCAATAAGCACCAGAAAGAAACCGAATCAAACTTCTGAGTTGTTCATGGTTGGTTTACCATGTGCAGTAGCAGTATATATGGATCCTAAACTAAATTTCCGTATATCAGAAAGGGTTTTACATTTTGATAATTACTAGCACTAGTTAGATTCAGGTTTCCTTGCGCAGGCTCACCCTATACCATCCAATCCTATCTACGCCTAATTTTTTCTGCAAACATCCACACTCAGCTTTAAGGAATACTCCGTAAACATGGCCCGAAACTATTTGATAGGAACTTCAATTCAAGCAAAAGGTATTAATGCTAAATTAGCAATTGAATGCAGAATACAGGTTTCACGCAATTATATAATAGAAACATGTTTATGAAATTAAAACCATAGTCTCATTGATCACTTCGGGTTGCAACTTGAACAGCTGATCCATTATCTAAAAGACACTATAGTCTCGTCGATCAAACCGTCCAATCCATTATCAGAACAATGAGATGGCTATTAGGAGATAGTGCAACGACGGCCACATCGACGAGACACTGGCCGTGTTTACAAGAGAATGCAATTTTCATGAATCGTTGATGTAAGTACCCTAACAAAACCAAAAAGGAAATGGAAGAAAAAGATAGGTACCGACTTGTGAGCACTGTAGTCATGCTCCAAGCCAATCAGGTCTTGAGAAGAAGATGATGATGATGATTTGTTGCCTTGAGGAGCAGCACCGAAACTCCTACTTCCTCGGCCAATTCTGTTCAACAAACACTGCACAGGCCTCCTTGTTGCTGCTGCCATTACAAAAACTGAAACGAAACTTCTCTTCAATTTGAATCTGGTTTGATTATTTTAAAAAGTATCGGTTTGAGTTTTGAGGGAGAAATGTGTAGGAATGTGTATGGGTTGTGCAGAGTGCCGTGTCGTTGTGATTTAGCGGGATAACACTTCCGAACGCAAATACGGGAACCTCATTATGTCAGTGATAGAAGATAAAGATGAAAATGTCGCCAATTATCAGAAGTGACCGGACTTCTTTAATTTTTTATTGATAAAGTTAACACGCCTTAGTTCTTATTTACGAAAACGGTATTACGGAAAAGTATCCTTTTGAAAAATATTATTAGTATAATATAGTAATAGGCCTCCACTTAGTTTTTTTTTTTTTTTAAATGCATATTCATTTCTAGACAATCAAACTAAAAGCGCATGCAACTGAACACGTATAAATTTCAATGCGCTTTCAATTATAAAACCTAAAACTAAAAGCACAATCACTATATACACTTTCAGTATATTATATATATATACTACAATTCGTATGACTAAACTTTATTCTCATTCTTATTAATTTCTAAAATTTCTAAAACACAAAGAAAATGTAAGGAAACTCATAATTGAAGTATTAGACAATTTTTAACACCAGTATATGTCTAAAATAGGTAATAATCCATAACTTGCAGTCACAATTTTTTTTTTGTAATCTTAATAGTAATACACATTATGTGATTTTTTTCTTAGAAAAAATATTGTTATAATATTACGTATATTTCGTAGTCATTGATACACAATAAGTTGTGTAAATTATTGATATTTTATGAAAATTTATTATATTTTCTTTAAATTAAGACATTTTTGTGTGTTTTGGTAAATAAGTTATACAAATATGGGTATAAAAAATCTTAGAATATAGGTGGAAATTGTTATGTATATATTTTTTTTAGCGTTTGTAATGTATTAGGTCGAATTAACGAGTTAAAGTTAGGTAGTACGCAACGCAGCTTAACGAGATGACTTTGTACATTTTGTAAAATTGTCACTCAATATGTAAATAAAATTTTTAATGTCATCTAAATATTTAGTTAATCATGATATTATTAAGGTGAAATGGCCAATTAAGTTAAAGTTATTGTTTATGCAAATGAAAATATTGCAATGGGTAGTTGGGGATCAAAGTATGCTAAGAAGCCCATTAAGAAGTTAAAAATTAAAAAGAATTCAAACTTCTCTCATTTCATTTGAAGAATTTGTAGATGTATCGGAGTTGACCCAACTGGTGTTGAACTCGTGCGTAAGCATCCTTTTTTTCATGATGCTAGAGTTACCTATAAGTTGATGGCCATTAAAGATAATGGGGATATTGAGAATTTTATTAAGATGGTTAAGCCTTTTGGGGAATGGAATATTCAAGAAGTATATATAAGACACATTGGGGAATTGAATGCCCAAGACAAGCATGAAATACATGAGCCAAACAATCTAACTCTTCCGAATCTCAATGTACATTCAATAATAACTGGTGCAAAGCAAACAAACATGGATCTGTCAAATGAACCGTACATGGATTTCTCTAAATATGAGCACATGAATATCATAGAAGAGCAACTTGATGAAGTTTTGGATCATATTATCGAACATGAAGAGTCTTATGATCCGTATGTGGAAAGAATGCACATAGACATAAATGTTAACAATGATGGGCAAGATGAGGCAAATGGGGATAGTGATGAAGATGATGTTAGACTCGAAGATAATTATACTGAGGATTTAGGAGAGCCCTAAGCGAGACCATATGTTAGCGGGAGCAGTATGCTGGTTCGACCATTTCGCGGAGACGGCTCGAGTAGGCCCTATTATGGTACTAGTGAAGTATTGTCCAACAGTCGGTTTTAAGACTTTTGGCAAATAAATGAACTAATGGACAAGCTTGTGAGAGATCTTACCCCATTTTACAACAACTAGTACGATGACAGCAACTATATAACATTTGAGAGAGATGTTAATGAAATGTGCAACAACATTAGCACTTCCAATGACTTAAGTGTCAGTATACGTTTCAATATGAAGAAAGATTTTATAGATGCGGTGAAGTCGTTTCACCTAAAGAACTACTGTGAATTTCATGTGGACATTTCGAAACTGACTATACATGCGATCTACTGTAATAAGAAAGAATAAGGTTGTAAGTGGAGGCTAAGGGCTTGTTTGAAGAAAGTAAAGGATTTTTTCAAAATAACAATTCTAGAGAATCCACATACTTATGTAAACCTAATGATGAACCAGGATTATCCTCAGCTCAACAGCAACATAATGGCTAAGCTATTTATCAATAGTATATGAAAAAACCCTAATGTTAAGATACCTGATCTTGTAGTTAACATGCAAAATATGTATGGATACACAGTAAACAATAAAAGGGTTTTTGAGGCTAAGAAGAAAGCTGTTGAGATGGTATACGGTAATTGGGAGAAGTCATATAATGAGTTAACGAGACTATTAAATGCAATGAAGTTGAGCAATCCGAAGATACAAATGAATTGTGGTTAGAGTAGTTCACCAAAATAAGGTGAGTCCCAGTTCAAGTAGGTTTTTTGGACATTCGAGCTGTGTGTAAAAGCCTTCAAATACCGTTAATCCATTGTATATATCAATAGTACATTCTTATATGAAAAGTATGAGCATAAATTATTGATAGCTTATAGCATGGATGGAGACAATTTAGTAGTTCCATTGGCCTTTACTCTTGTCAATACAGAATTGGCAGAAACCTCGAGGTGGTTCCTACAGAATCTTAAAGTGCATGTAATAAGCTAGAAGGGAGAAACCTTATATCTTATATTTGACAAGGCATCTAGTATTAATTCTGCATATAAAAAACCATTAGTAGGCTAGTAGCCATCGTTTGCAATTTAGAGATACTGTTTATGGTACGTTGCTACTAACTTCAACACGGTCCACAAAAACCAATTGTGCAAGAAACTTGTATGCTTTGCAGGTGTTTAAGCATAGAAAAGGAAATTCATATGTTTCATAGAGAAGTTGGTACAGGCTAAGAAGGATGCTCCCGTGTGATTCAACAATATTGATTTAAACAGGTAGACGCTTACATATGATGGATATTATCGCTTTTGATATATGGCATCAAACATTATTGAGAGTTATAATTTCATTTTGAAATCAGTGCGTAGATTACTCGTTGTTGCATTAGTAAAGAAGATATTTTATAACTGTATCACCTATTTGAAGGAGAACGCCAAGGAAGCAACCAATTCTGGCAAAATCTACATTAATTACACTTTAAAGATGTATGAAATGTGAAGAAGATGGGCAAGTGCACATAAAGTCATTTCATTCAGCTTTTAGAACGGTCTTTTTGACATTTTGACTGGCAGTCGAATGATAAGGACAGGCTTAAAGGGGGAAGGAAGAATACATACAGTTGACTTTAGAGCTCACAAATGCACTTATTAGAAGTGGCAAATATATAGAATCCCCTACTCCTATGCATATGCTGTTGCAATGAGCGTAAGAGTAGATAGCAAACTGGTAATAGGGCTATAGTATAAGTGGGCAAACTAGATAGATTGTTATCAACCTCATTTCTACCCTATTGGTAACGAGCTAAACTGGTCGCAAGTTAGCTTCCCTTATCTCTACTTAAACATTGACTTGCTATAAAAGAAAGGTAAACCTAAGCATAAGAGATATCACATGGAGATGGCGTTCAAGAGCGATCGGACAAAACTAGATACAGTGCATGTGGGCAAAAAGGACATAATAGGAGGAAGTGTCTGAAGATTAATAAGGCCGGTACATATTCCTTTTGTTTATAGGCATTACATTATAATGCATGCATAAGTATAATGAGATGCACTTTTTTTTTTTTTATCTACTAAACATTTTTGTATGTGTTCGCAAGATAGCTGGAACCAGGGCCTATTGATCTACGTATACTTACAAAGTAGGCCAGTCACCCTTCATAGGTCGTTTAGGAGGGTTGGGTGAATAATGTCATTATCATTTGCAATCAAATTTTTCATTAAATATGTATTATTTGCTAACTTTATTGAATGTTTGTGTAGAAGGCTACCTATGCATTATGAATGCGGCACAACAAGACGTCATTACATTGGGGTAAGCAGGATATTCCTATACATCTTAGGGTGGAGCCTTACATGCAAAAGGTTAGGTTTTAGGGAGTTGCACAGCTTTCCATTTATTATGTTGGGCTGGCATCTGATTATGACTCTAGTTAAGAGATGGAGGCCCGAGACACATACATTCTACTTACTTATTGGAGAGGCAACTATCACATTATAGGATGTTGAGGTCCAGCTTGGACTTCCAGTTAAGGGTTTCATAGTGGCCGGTCAGATAGAGACAGATGATGAGAAAAGCTAAGCTGAAGTAGGGGAAAGACTACTGGGTATGAGGCCTACTTAGATGAGGGGTGCTCATTTATCTCTAATATGGAGGGTGGACAATGAGACGGTCTAACAGTATGTGCATCCATACATACTCAGCTTGATGGGAGGATTCATATTTGTAGATAAATCTTCCAATCTTATTCACCTTATGTTCTTGTCGTTGTTGGAGGTCTTCTCTATAGTTAGGCAGTTTAGTTAGGGTGACATTTGCTTAGTATGATTATACCGACAGTTGTGTTCTACTTCATCATCCAACGCTCATGAGCTTGGTAGGGCTACGATTCTACTTCAAGTTTGGGCTTAGGATAAATTCCCACACATCGCCCCCCCACCCCCACCCCTAGTTAATACAAGTTTATTATTAATAAGGATAAGCCATTAGTAGCCAGATAGAGGATAGTATGGGATATTACTCAGCATTCGATGCATGTAGTAGATGCATACCGCACAACGTTTGACATACAGACGACACAGCAGGTATGTTATGATAAGTTATCCTTTTTACTATCCTTCTATTGGACATAAGTACTAACCCTCATTGTTTTACTGATTGTTTCTCTTTTTATGCTCATTAGATTGTTTGGGAGCCTTATATAGAGGAGTTGCTATAGTTACTGCCTCACTTCTGCATTACTAGGCAACACATTTGGATTACCCAAGTACCAGTCATATGTTTTCATATCATTGAGTGGTACTTTTCAGACTGTGTCATTCGACAGTTTGGTAGATACCAATATCCCTCACAGGAGGTCGATACCTCTGAGCAGCTCTACCAGCTAGACCTTCGAGATAGGACAAATGTTGACTAGATTAACACGCATTCTGCGTATATCCAGGCTTGGGGATAGAGACATGGATTCTTAGTACACATCCAAGGTCTCTAAGGGGTCAATGAGAGTTACTGGCCATGGTACAGATAGATCAATTGGCGTTACATTACACTTAAGGAGTTGTCATCGGTCTGTTAGTAAGTATATCTAATATCATCCATTAGTTTTGTACACTCGAACATACTTGCTATCATATGTACTAACAAATATTTTTCTACTTATTTCAAGTAGACTCGCTTAAGAGTGCAACTAATATTTGACTATTCTACAGCACTGGGTATTGCAAATAGGGCATTTCATTTTATTGAGCAACACAATAGCCTCATTCTCTATCCACAGTAGGAAGGCATACATAAGCTACCCTATGTAGACCACGACATGGAGTAAGGACCACTTATAGACAAGGATGTGCCGGCTCCTCATGTACCACCTAGGGGCAAAGTTAGAGTTCGAGGAGGTAAAGCTTGATCAAGACGTTGTTAGGCAGACCTCGATGACAATATCCCACCATGTAAGCGTTACTCCGTTGACCTAAGGCAAATCAACAGGGGATATAGCACATATCCCGGGTTAGGAGTTACTTCCACTTCGGGAACGAAATCCAACTCTAAGGCTGGATTTAGCTCTTACATGATTCCCAAGTTCAAGCAACATCTTAATCTTGTGACTCCACCAACACCTCAAAAGCAACATTCTACCCTTACATAATCATCCATGGGTGAAGGCGTCATACAGTTGCATCTGATCCCTCCATCTAACCCAATTCCTTCTAGGAAACTTAATCTTGACGATTCACCACCTTAGCCTATGCAATCACATGATAGACGAAGGCCTTTACTTCTTTTCCGTACTGTAAAGACCTTCACACGGTGTAGGTGACGGTAGATATGTTTTGTTTATTTTCTTTTCTTTTCTCCTTTTTTGGCCATTGCATTGATGTTAACATTAAGTCATGATAAATTTTGCATATATATTGATTATTCGAAATACAATTTACTTTTCATTGAAGATTGTAGTTCAATGCATTGTTTATTTAGCTTAACAATACAATTTACAATTATTTTTTTCTATAACCGACTCATATGGTTATTGGATGATCATTCTGTACGCCAATTTCTTTCCCACTTGATATCTTTGTTGAAGCATTCCACTAATTGTGATTTTATGCAATCGATTTCTCTATTAAACTTTCCATTCAGTTTGCAATTTATGGTTTGAAGTACATTACTTAATAGTGTAGAATTGGGGGAAATTACTACATTTAATAACAATTATTTTTAATTACAAATTATCTTAATTTTGAAAATTTTACATTGAATGCATATCTAATATATGCACCTTTAGTATAATTAGCCAAATTGAATGTGCATGTACTAGATATACCTTTTGAAGGCAATGTAAAAACTAACGACAACTGAAGGCGTATGTGAACATATACCTTCACTATGCCATATTTGTAACATTTTTCAAAAGGGGCCTTTTACGTAATATTTTTTGAAAAAGGATCCGTATTCATATAAAATTTTAGTCAGTTATGTCATGTTTGTTAGGATCGAAATGTAATGTGATTTGCTTTGTTTCCTTTTTTATATTCGCCAATTGCTCGAATTGGAAGATTCGACCCAAAATTGAATAGGAGTTAAAAGATGGAAAAAGTCTGTTGAGGTTGAATCGAAATAAGGTTAATAAAAATATTATAATATAATTTATATTTATTTATAAAATAATAAAAATTACTTATATCTTTAATTATTAAAAGTTAAAAGCTTTTTACAATTTATATCTTGTTTTTCTATAATTTATATTTATTTTTTAATAAACTGGTGTATTTTCTCAAAGATATAAAAGAATATAATATATTCTAACTCAAAAAACTCAATAGGTTTTTATAAAAGCTGGATTTGACCAATCAAGTCAATTGGTCAAACAAGGGTCATTATTAATGAGAGCTAAAGGGATAACTTGTACTGGTTTTATACAGGAGTCAAGTCCAACCGGATTGGATTGGACAAGTCAACCAGGTTATGACAACACTGCTATTTAGAGATGTTTTGTAACTTTAATGGGATTATGATTCCATTCTGTTGAATTAATTATCATTAATTGAAAATAATTTATTCAATATTTAATATAATTATAATATCTAATAATAAAGAACATTTTTATCAAATAATACTATAATATCTAAATTAAATCTTCCATTTTGAATATTTTAAAATCAAATATACATTAAGGATTCAATGGCATTTCCAAATATAGTATTGAATTTATCATTCAAGTCTTAATTTCATTATGTTCCAATACATATCGTTCAAAATCATTCTTATATACGAAATATAACATTAATTTGTCAAACCAAGTAGTTCAAATAGGAGGGAATTGAAACACTTCTATTACGATATTAATGAAATGCAAATCAGGAAGATATAAACTTACCTCGTTAACATAAAGTAAAGTATAGCAGTATAAATATACAATCAAGCATAAAAGTACAAGTACCCCGAGATTATTTAATTTGTTTCAACTTAGATTATGGACACATTTTCTATCCTTAAAATGCTCACATTTACTTTGTGGGAAAGGAAAACCACAGTAAGAGATAGAACTTGAGACATGCATGAAATGAACCAATCAAATATGGATTTCTACACTAATGTTGCCTCTTTAAAAATATATTATGTTCTCATGCCTTCAATATAAATAACTTTAGACTAAAGGCGCATGGTCTAGTGGCGCCTTTAGGGCAAAAAAAAAAAAAAAATACACGGAAGGTGCCATTAAGGCATCTACCTTCTTCACAACCATAACCACTCTAAGCCAAGAAAATCAATAAAAATAATAGTGCAATAATACTTGCAAAATATTCAAAAATCAATGTAACTTCAGGTATTTAAATGATTGAATATAGGCATCACCCTCTTGCTACCTCAAAGTTTCATCTCAAAACAATCAAGATAAACTCGAATTCTTCCATCTACAAACTCCACTCACCAAAATAGGTCAACACTAATGACAATTAGCTCAAACTCCAATCCATAACATAAATCAAAAGATTATGTAAATGTTATGACCAATGCAATATATTAAAAGAGAGAATGCACAATACATATCGATATTCACTAAAAGGTCAAGAAATGTTTTCACAAAAGTATATGTATACCAGATCTCTTAGTTTCGATTCATAGAAATAAGAACATATATGTCCTTCTTAATTCTTCTTACGTTACTGAAATGCTTTGTATGATCGAGATAACTGGAATGCTTTGTATGCCCATGATAACATGGAATACCTTTGTTTCAATTGAGATTGTGAAGGCTTTGTAGATATATCATCAAGCACCATAGGAGGTATTAGAGTCAACTTAAAAGTTGGATATTACTACGTTATACCCTTTCCCATAAACAATAACTGTGAGTAACCCAAATGCCGCTTATGAGGAGCTGACAGAGTTAGGAGTTCCATTTGATGCTAGAATTCTGGAGAGATGGATTGTCGACCTTCAGACCTATCACTCGCGCTTGCTTCAGAGGCCTCAATCTCTCATTAGGAGGATTCTCGCTTATTAACCTACCGAAGACAAACTCTTATACATAGAAGAGCTGTAAACGAACTCTTTAAGGGCCTAGTTCAGACACACCCTGCTTTGCTTAAACCCTTGCCCAATTGTTGGCTTATCAAGTGCCAAGGCTAACTTGCCAAGTGCCAAGGCCAATTTGCTGAGTATCGAGGTCAACTTGCTAAGTGCCTTGTTCGAAGACACTATATGCTAGGCTTTACTCTTCTAACTTACTGAACTGCAGCATTATCTAATCACCTCGATAGCTCCTAACACAACTCCTCAATAATAACCCTAACATTAACTCCGCTCAGCTATAGTACCTCAAGATCCCAAAACACAAACCCAATCACAGCATGCCACTAGTCATTCCTTTTTATGACATTGTACTATATTTCTTTATACTATTTGTTCCCTTTTACCCTTTTAGTAATGTACTAAGCTAGTATTATTGTATTACCATTTATTGTAATCGTACATATTTACTTGTTGTCTTAAAGACTTACCATAAATAATCCCTCATCTTTTATAGCTGAAATCATCTTACACCTTTATAGCTAATGAATATTCTTGTTCTTACAAGACATCTTTCTTCAAGTACATTTTCTCTCCTACTCTTATCTAATCTTGTCAAATAACTCGAGATTAGTGGCAAATGGACTCTAGTATAAGCTTGTGAGTCATATTAAGTGAAATACTAAGTTGTGTTATGTTTGTTGGTACGCCATATCCTTTGAGCAACTTAATGGAAACTACTGTGTTTATCGTTCTATTCATCCCTTCTTCTTCAATATCTCGAAAGAACTACTTAATTACAACTTCTACGATGAACTCTAATGATCAACTCAGCTCTTAAGAAAATTATATAATCTTAATATCAGAGCTTGAGGTTATGACTAAAAGCTTAATATTGAAGTATTTCTTGTTAGTGTATGTGTATTTTGCTATACTCTGTTTCTTTAGTAAAAAATAGTGCAAATTCTTAAGTCATTGTATGAAATTGTATTATCAAAGTTGTATGTAATCTTCTATCGAAAAGTGGAATTCTTGAAGTTTTGTATTGAGAAGGTCAAATCTTAGCATTCAAGGAGAGATCAATAATACTAAAAGTAATGCTCATGGTCGTGGTCGTGTTACCCAATAGACCCCGCGAATTACTAATGAACAATTGTAAGACCTTACTGCTATTATAGCTAACTTTGCTTTATCCATACAGAAGGCTATAGAGACTATACCTTAAGAGAGAGTTTATGAATGAGGTCGAGAAGTGAGAGATAGCTGAGAAGATAAGTGGGTGTACATCAAGTACCTGAAGCTATTAATGTGAACCTAGCTTCATCCCAACATGTTAAAAGGGTTACAAGGAGGAGACTTGGGTTAGATGAAATTGAGGAATATGAGGAAAAGGAGTAGTATGATGCATTCGAAGAGCATGCGCTTCGAGCCCTAAGAGGAGCTAAGCATCTCAAAGTACAAATTCCGTGTTTTAATGGGTTTGGTAGTGTTGATGACTATCTGGATTGGGAAGAAAAATTGAAAAGATATTTGACTTATATGATTACAAGGAATCTATATGTATTCGAATGGCTACTTTAGAATTTTCTAAGTATGCAGCAATGTATTGGAAGAAACTACAAAATATACGCTAAAGGGCCCAATGTGAAATCCGAATGTGGAACAAAATGAAAAGAGTTTTAAGAAGTAGGTCCGTTCCATAACACTATGAGCAAGACACTTTTTGACACTTCCAAGAACTCAAACAAGGTAACCGATCAGTAAATAGGTATGTTTAAGAGTTCTAGTTACTAATGATCCGATTCAATGTTAACAAGCCTTAGGTGTAGACAATAGTATGATTCATTTCCAGACTAAGATTTGAAATTGGTAATATAGTGGAAGTATAGAGGCTTGGCAATCTAGATGAGACCATCTGAGTAACATAAAGGGTCGAAAGATAAAGGTGAAATCAGATCAGTTAAGTATTAAGTAACCAACTTGGCTTGCCAAGCAAAACTAGTATGTCAAGCTGACCTAGATATTACCGAGCTTAGTATAGTTCTGAGGTAGACTGCTGTAAGATCTACAATCAGCTACCCAAAATTTGACTCGTATAATTTAGAACGATCGGTTAAAGAATCCGATTGAGGCTAAATTATCAAATAAAGTTATAAATATTAGTAAAAATGATTCTGTAAGTTCGAATTTAAGAAAATAAGTAATAAAATAGAAGAATATAAAATTTTCAAATTTTAAGTATATAACTCGTTAGTTATCGAAATGCCGATAACTAAAGAATCGCTAAAGATAAATTATATATATATTAAAAATCATAGAATGACCTAAATAATATTTAGGAATATTTATTTATACTATATATGAATTTACATGTAGGTAGAAATACTCGTAATTACTTAAAATACGCGAAATGTACTAAAATAATACTAAATAATTAAAGAAAATTCATAATTAATTAAGAAAAAATAAAGAAAAATTAGAAAAAAATAAGGAATGATCCAGATTTAGGTCATGGCAACTGGGAAAAATAAGAAAAAAAATTAGCTAATTAAATTAGAATAACACAAAAGGTAAATTAGAAGAAGATAAAGCAATTATCTAATCAAATTAATGCACAATAATTCCCCAAAACTTCTATAAATATCCCAAATTTTTCAGAAGCTCATTTTGGATGTCAAGAAGCTTAGAAACTTAGAGAGAGGTGAAATTAAGAGTAAATTGGGGTTTTAGAAAAAATCACAAAAAAACTATACAGTTGGGGCTTTTAAGGAGAACTCAGACCCGACAAGCAATCCCGATGAGCAGTTGAGAGTGGATGGCCACCACCACCACATGGTGATGGTAGCCCTCGGGTGGGCCGACATACCCATGGTCACCGATGGTGGCTAGAGTTACCCAAACTAATGAATTCGATTTCTAGCTCGATTTTGTGTAATTTTATAAAAATAATAAATAATCTTAAAAAATTATGAATTTTGTTATTCTGAAATATTTTAGTATATAGTTTTTAGGAAAAATATTATTTTGATGAAAATATGTCCCACGATATATAGTCCTTAAGAAATCATGCAAAATCAAGTATGTTTTAATTTAAAAATAAATGACCTTAAGAGTGTAGTTCTGAGCCCAAAATTTTTTTATAGACTACATAAGTAATATAAAACAGTGTCACGAAGCCTTTTTTCAAAAATGAGTTTTCAAAAATTTTAGATAATTTTTAGGCTTTAAAATGGGGCATAAAATGGGTAATTTAGGGTTAATTAAGAAATTAAATGGGTAATTATTGATTTGACGTACAATTATATGTTTTAGGATGTTGAAATTTGATGAAGTATGATACTTGTAGCATTTAAGGTGTTAGATATAATTATTAGGGTAATTATGTAGTAAATAAGTAATAGAAAAAATAGTAAATTTTAAGTTAATTTTGTAAATAAGGGTAATTAAGTGCAAAATTTGATTTAGGATGAATTTAGACATTTTGAAATGATAATTGATGTTGGGAGATGGTAATTAGAGTGATAAAAATATTATATGTGTATTTGTACATAATAAGTGATAGTACATAATATATAATTATTGGAAATATAATAAATAAAAGATATTGGAATAAAAATTGATATTTTATAAATAATAGGGATATATAACAAATCTGGTAGAAAACTTAAATTTAGGCAATTATATGAAAAATGTAAAATTTTTTCATATTAGGAGTAAATTCGGTACATTAATAAAAATTTAAGTGTACCGGGTAGAATAAAATACTAACTAGGGTAATTATGGTATTTTGTATGCCTGAAAATAATATGATTAATTTCACATTATAGGTTGAAATGAGTTTCTAGGGTTTGTGTAAAAAACTATACTTAAAAATTGAATTAAAACTTACTTTAGAAATCGATGCGGATACTAAACCAGAACCTAGCCCCAAACCCAGAATAATTGTAAAAGATTTGAGCATCTAGATAATTGGACATATTAAACCATAAACCGAAGATAACAATAAGTGTTATAAGATAAAACCAACCTATAAGAGTCATATGGAAAAACTGAAACTACGTATTATAGGGATGATTGGCGATGGCTTGAGCAAGTCGGACCTCGAGTGAGCAAGCGAAAAGTCCAGGTAAGTTGGGATTAATACATTACTGTATTTTGGAGGCTGGAGATTATACTTAGTTGTACTTATTAGATAGATGGCTGTGTACATGTGCTTGATTTTGAGTGATGCTATGATTTTGTTTGTTATTTTGGCTTATATTATATGAAATGATTGATCACCCTAAACTGGACTTAATAAATATATGGCCTTGCAACCATAAACTGGACTTGCATAGCAACTCATTAGGGGAATATTAGGATTCTTCGACCAAATACCAACCCCTTCGGAAGAGATAACGCCAGATGGCATAATGGATCCCTTCTTCATCCTTAATCGAACTAAGTGACAAGTGAGGAAGTTGCGGCAAGGGTGAAGTCAATGGTTCGAAGGTAGTCGCGGGAGGAGTGATGTCTCCATTGCACAAGCTTGGGTTTGGTCGTGAGTTGTTACATTAACGGCAACTCTTTAACCCGAATTAGAATGGGCACAATTTCTCTGATCTCACGACGAGCCGGACAACATTGTGCGATAGCATTTACGTGTTCATGTATTGCATCTAACTAAATTGATTGATAACCTTGTTTGTGTTGGTGGTATCGTTTTAAGTCCTTCGTCTCGACTTACTGAGCTATGGTTGCTTACACCCCTATAGCCTTTGTTGCAGGTGCTAGCTAAGAAGCAACTTACAATTACCTCGGAGCTAGTAATTGCAGGATCCTAGGGAGTGAGAATATAAACTGAAGACTGTATACATTCTCAAGTTTAGGTTTATATTTAAAGCTTTTAGTATTAGATTTTGAATTACTTAGGTAGATTATGATTAAGTAGCTAAATCTTGTAAATGTACTTAGATTATTTTAATTTAAATATACATTTTTCTTAAAATCATAAGTAGATATCATGTTTAAATTATGAACTGTTTACTTTAAAGCGGGTTAATCGTTGACACCTTGTATAAATCAGGTCTAAGGTAGCGACTGTATGGTTGGTTTCTATCTTAAAATGGTTTACACAGCGAGACTATTATAACTCGGTCGCTTCGAGGCATAACAACTATTGAGGTCAAATGTTGAGCAAACCTGATGATGGTTGAAGAAAAACTAAGGTTGAGGAGCCTGAGGTAAAAAAGGACTAAGGTTACAACTTAAGATAGACCTAAGAAATCAAGTGCCTTGGTTTTAGACATGTGGCTAATCAATACCTAAACTGATGTGTCATAACCATCAAGGAAGACAAGCCCCAATTTGAAGTAAAGAGTGTTAAGGAAGGGGAGGAAGAAGAAGTAGGAGTTGATCAGCTACTAGAAGAGTTTCAAAAAGAATCAGATGTTGTGACCAAACTTGAAATGGGAGACTACTGTATAGTTGTATAAAGATCTCTCAATTTCTTTATCTCTGATGATAATGAACAGAGAAAGAACCTCTTCCATACAAACTGCTGAGTGAATGGCAAACTATGTGCTTTGATCATTGACAAAGGAAGTTGTATCAATGTCATAGCACCAAGGAGTAGTGAAGGCTCTGAAGTTGCCAACCTATCTTCACCCTAAACCCTATAAGATTCACTAGCCTAATGAGAAGGGAGGTTTACCTATTGCTGAATAAGTCAAAGTGTCGATTACTGTTGGTGATAGATACAAGGATAAGGCGTTGTGTAACATCCTACCCACGTACGCTTCACATATTCTACTTAGCTGACTTTAGCTGTTTGATTTGAAGGTACTCCATAACGGGTATAGGAACACTTATATGTTCTAAAAGGATGGAAAGAAGGTTATATTAACACCAATGAGCCCCAAAGAAGTTCAGGAGTCACAAGAGAAGATTTCCAGATCACTCCAAAGGAAGTCCTTAGTGATTTCTTAAGCTCAATTTTCCAAAGATGTCAAGACGGAAAAGTATGTATTTTTATTGGTCATGAGGCTACTAGAGTTGAAGTTAGCCAGAGCATTACTTACCGAATTGTCGAATGGTTTGCCCCTTGTCAAAGTTGTTATACCAAACCAACTTACTTATAGACTCAATCCCAAGTAAGCAGCTGAGCTAAAGAAACAAGTTGATGAGTTGATTAAATGTAGCTATGTTTAGGAGAGCATGAGCCCTTATGCCATGCCAACTATCCTAGTATCGAAGAAGGATGGCTTATAGAGAATGTGTATCGATAGCCGAACAATTAACAAGATTACTATTAAGTATTGATATCCAATCTCACAATTGGATGATATGCTCGATGAGTTGCATGGTGCACGAATATTCTCGAAAAGTAATCTGAAGAGTGGCTACCACCAAATCTGAATAAAACTAGGAGACAAGTGGAAAAATGCTTTCAAAACAAAAGACAATTTATTCGAGTAGATAGTGATATCATTTGGTCTTACAAATGTGTTGAGCACCTTTATGCGACTCGTGAATCATATTTTGAGATCACTGATTAGTAAATGTGTTGTTGTTTACTTTGATGATATTCTGACATTTCTCATGTCGTGCACTTGAGATCTGTATTCGATATCCTCTATACTGAGTAATTATTCAACAATCTAAAGAAATGTGTATTCTACCAAAGTGAGATATTATTCCTCGATTATGTTGTTTTTAAGGGAGGTATCAGAGTTGATGACAAGAAAGTCTAAGCTATTCTCAAATGGCTAACACCAATCAATGTTATCGAAGTAAGGAGTTTTCATGGTCTAGCTTCGTTTTATCGAATATTCATTTGAAACTTTAGTTTCATAATTACCCCACTAATGGAGCTAACCAAGAAGAACTTTGAATTCAAATGGTCCGAGAAAGCTCACAATGGTTTTGATGAGATTAAGTTTAAGTTGACTACTACCCCAGTATTTGTCTTGCCTGACTTCAAAAAAGCTTTTGAACTAGAATGTGACACATTTGTAGTCAGCATTGGAGCTATTCTCATGCAGGAACGCCGAGCAATTGCTTATTTTAGTGAGAAGCTTAAAGGTACCATACTGAATTACTCGGCATATGACAAAGAGTTCTATTCCCTTATCCATACACTTCAAAGTTGGTAACACTACCTACTGTTGAGAGAATTCATTATCTACACAAACCATGAATCTCTCAAGCATCTCAGATGACAATAGAAACTCTCTCGATATCATGCTAAATTGCTTGAGTTCTTAGAAACCTTTTGTTATGTCATCAAATATAAGAAGGGAAGTATTAACACTGCAGCTGACACCCTTTCTCGTCGGTATGTTCTTGTCACAACATTATAGACTAAAATACTTACGTTAGCATCTTGCCTAATCAATATGAGCATGATCTGTACTTTAGGACCCTAGTGGCTAAATGCAACATTGTAGGAGTAGTGGATTGGTTCTACTTGAGCTAAAGATTTTTTATGAAGGGAAAACAAGTCTATGTACTGACTGGTTCTATTAGGGACTCACTTACTCGAGAAGTCCATGTTGGAAGCTTAATCAGTCATTTTGGTGAGAAGAAAGCGGTTGAGTTGCTAAAAGAGCACTTCTATTAGCCTGGAATAATGAAAGATGTGCACAAAATTCTTAAGCGATGCAAGGTGTGCAAACGTGCTGAGGAGATAAAGAAACCATATGGAGTGTATATGTCTTTGCCCATACCTGAGCGGTCATAGACCTATCTAAGTATGGATTTCATATTTAGCCTACCTAAAACACCATAGAGGCCTAATTCTATAATGTAGTGGTTGATCGGTTCAACAAAATGAGCCACTTTATCTCGAGCCACAAAACTAATGATGCTTTATTTATTGCTAACCTCTTTTTGCAAGAGATTGTGCGACTGCATGGAGTTATAAGAAGTATTGTATCTGATTGTGATTTGAAGTTTATAAGCGTTTTCTGGTGAACACTACGGAAAAAGCTTGACACTAAGATCATGTTCAGTACTTCCTAACATCCACGGACAAATGATTAGATAGAAGTTGTGAACAGAATCGTAGGCAACCTCCTTTGAGCTATTGTTTGGAAGAATATACATGATTAGGATCTCTGCCTACCTATACTCATAGCTCGACAGGAAGGACGCCTTTCGAGGTCATCTATACACTTAACTTGAACTTACCCTTAGACATGATCATCAGCCCAACCTCTTAAGGAGGAAGTTAATCAGGCTTACAAAGCACTGAAGAGTTTCAAAAACTGCATTAGAAGGTTATTGAGCAATTAGTCAAGATTATAGCTCATCAAAGAGAACAATGAAGCTAAGGAAGGAGGCGAATCATTTGTAACCTAAGAAACCTTGTTTGAATCCACCTTAGCAAGGAGCAATTCGTAAGGAAGAGGACAAACAAGTTATCTCTCAAGTCAGATGGCCCTTTCAAGATCCTTCAATACATCAATAACAATGCCTATGAGCTAAAGCTACCTGAAGGATACAAAGTGTCTCCCACTTTTAATGTTGCTAACCTGATGCCCTATGTATCGAAAGAAAAAGAAGAAGGATTGAGATTTGAGGGCAAATCTTCAACAACTCTAGGAAACTAATGGACTGCCGACCTCTAAACCTATCACTTGTACTCACTTCTAAGGCCTCCAATCTCTCAATAGGAGGATTCTCGCTTGTTAACCTGCTGAGGAAGAGCTCCTATGCATGGAAGAGCAATGGATAAACTCTCTAAAGGCCCAATTTGGATACACCCTGCTCTGCTCGAACCCTTACCTAGTTGTCGGCCTATCGAGTGTCGAGGCTAACTTGTTAAGTGCCAAGATTGACCTATTGAGTGCCTTGTTTGAAGACATTATACACCGAGCTCTACTCTTCTAACTTACTAAACTGCAACATTATCCAATCACTTCGGCAACTCCTAGTACGGCTCCTCAACAGCAACCCCAACATTAACTCCGCTCAGCTATAATGCCTTAAGATCCCAGAATGTGAACCTAATTATGGTATGCCACCTGTCATTCCTTTTTCTAACATTGTACTATTTGTTCCCTTTTACCCTTTTGGTAATGTACTAAACCAGTATTATTGTAATTACACATATTTCCTTGTTACCATAGGGACTCACTATAAATAGTCCCTAATCTTTTGTAGCCGGAATCATGTTACACCTTTGCAGCTAATGAATAGTCTTATTCTTGTGAGACACTTTTCTACGAGTACATTTTCTCTCATACTCTTATCTAATCTTACCAAGTAGTTCGAGATTAGTAGCGAGTGGACCTTAGTATTAGCTTATGAGTCATATTAAGCGAAATACTAAATCTTGTTGTGTTCGTCGGTGCATCATATCCTTTAAGTAGCGTCACATAAGCTATTGCGTTTATTGTTCTATTCATCCCTTCTTCTTCAATATCTCGAAAGATCTACTTGGTTATAGCTTCTACGGTAAGCCTTAGTGATCAACTTACCTCCTAGGCACATCATGGAGTTACGTAGGAGTTAGCATCAACTTTAAAGTTAGAACTAGCTCCGGAGTTGGAAGCAATGCCAAAGCTAAGACCTATATCACCCAAGTTGATAGATGGTGGCCCTTGGATAGCATGTCCCTATCATGGCTAACAAGGTTATGCATTTGTTGAGCAACTCCTCCTTAAACTCTAACTCTAACTCTACCTTTAGCTCTAGGTAAAGGGCAAGGAGGTGGAACAGGGATAGGGTTAAGTGCACCCTTACCCTTGTCTAATGCCTCCTGGTCATGTTGTTGCTCCTATACATGCTAAGGATAAAAGATAAGTCTACTATGCTCCTCTTCAAACTACAAATACTCCATCTACAATAGCGACTATAGATGGATAGTTTCTTACTAACCGCATTTCATGAAGCGAGTCGACCTAAATTGAACAAAGCAGATGGAGTAAGTTGATATATAATGTAAATATAATGTAAGACAAGTATGATTAGTACTTACCAAGCATCCTATAATAGTTCCTTGATGGGTTATATGTTGCTACATGATCTCCCCATACTAGGGCCGATAATTAGGGTCGACTTCAGACAGACCTTGAACCTGTACCAAGTAGAGGTGGTGGTTGGCCTACAAGCATATGTAATGGTTGTGCACCTACAGCTAATCCATATCTATCTTCTCTTGTAAGTCAATCTGGTATAGGCGACTATTACCCACTAGTGTCAACGTCCTGTCGAAGCTGCTGGTAACCGTTGAAATGACAAATGACACGATCAAGGAAATACCACTGAACTATGTAGAAGCATATGAATGGGACTTGAATTGCCCATATCTGTCGCTCGATACTTTAAAACTAGGGTAAAAGCTGAATAAGCTCTTTAGAACTTGTCTCCCGGATCGCCTAATAGGAAAGATGTTGTAGCACAATAAACATAGGATTAAATGTTCAAATGTAGATGAATAGATGGAGTATAGTGTACCTAGCATTTGGTCTAATGGTCAAATGTCATCTAGTAGGCATCCATAACATGGGTAGCATAATGTGTAGTGTTGCATCGGACCCTTATTAGGCCACCAATGACATTCCCTCCAAAATGTTGAAGCTATATCAACTTGGAGGGGTGATATAAGGGAATCTATCCGATGCCCAAATCTGTAGGAAGAAGGTACCCCCTCCTATCTTATGAGTCTTCGACTGTACAGCTTAATAGAGCTATCTGTATGATCATACCAAACATGTGGAGCCTTAATTATGCTACCTTGCAATAATGAAGTCCTTCTATCAAGTTAAGAATGTATGCTCACGTATACCACTTAATCGTATTGCCACTAAGGATGTTTCCATGGGTATACATAATTAGTCTCACAAATCCTACCATTTTAAGCCTAACAATATCATAGATAACTAATAACCTAGGGCATACAATACTCGTTTTCAAAACCCCTACTTAAATGTAACAATTTGCATTTCTTCTCTCTCTCTCCCAAAAAAAAAAAAAAAAAGGTTAAGTGTTACAGTAACGCTTCTATGGAGAATTTTCATAAACACAACAGATGCATGAAATTATAACTCTACATTTATGTGAAATCTTAGAAAATTTAATTAATACCTTTACTAAAATTTTGTAATGCTATTATCTAAGGCAACTCCTTGTTTTTAATTTATCAAAACCCTAATATAGATATGGATTGCGAGGATATAGTAATAAATTATATCAAGATATATTTGTAATATTGTGAGAATAATGATAAAGAATATATATATTAATGATACTGATGATGACCATGTAACTATAGAATAACATACATTGATAGCATGCTTAAAAATTTCATCAAAGTTTTAGGAACTACATAGATCTTTATGTGATGCAGAACTATATGTTGTTTAATTCTAAAGTACACAATAGCAAAATGTTGACTCAATAAATATAAACTACTTTAACCTTATAAAGATTAACATTGCAAGAATAAGATAGTAATTTACAAGTATATTTTGTATCATAAAAAAAAAATGGATTTTCTGCTTCTAAACATTAGAATATTAAATTTTACAGTATCATTATTTAGTTAAGTAATAGGCTTATTTTAATATATGAATATGAATAGCGTACCAAGGTAGGGGAGGGGGTTATAAAGAACTTTGAAATCATTTTGCAATAGGTATGTATACATGTATGAGAAGTATTTTTGGTGAAATGCTCATATGAAGTTTAAATTTCAATAGGGACAATTAGATAAAATGGTTTATCAAATAATTATGGCAACAACCACCTGTAGAAAACATAACTACCTATATTCCCTCTATTTAGTTCATACATGACATCATATTGTAAGGATTCTAAATATAAGCCTTCGATTTAACATTTGTAGATGACTTTCTCATAAAAGTATAAAATGCAAATATATGAATATAACCATGTCTCCATATATGAGATTATATTGTAAGGATTTTAAATTATAATAATAGATGGTACCTTAAAATTGAGTCTTAATTTCATAATAGTAGCAATAAGGATACAATAACATTAATAACGTTAATAACAATAATAAATAATAACATCAACATCAATAATTTTCAACATTCATAAATATAACTAAAGGATTGAAATCCACTTTAACAATGCTTGGTAACATTGAATCTAAACTATAACTTCAATTAAAAAAAAAAAAAAAGAAGAGCTTTGAGGTTAAGAATTTGGTCAATAAATAGAAAATAAGAGATATTTTTAGAAACCAATAAATTAGAGTGTTGTCGGAAAGGTGAATTTTCTCAAGATATGATAAAGCCAATAAAGACCTTAGGAATTCATATAAAAACATAAAGGTTACCAAATGAAATTTAGAAATGAAAGTTCTAAACTCTAAATAATGTTTATTGCAACGAAGGTACCTTAAAGACATTTATTGGACTCAACAAAACCATCTAAACCTAAGCTAAGAGTTACCTCGCTAACCTTATGGTGAAATAGTAAGCCCTAAGTTAACAATTTGATACCTATAGACTTATTTAAGGCCCTAAAATATTTCTAAGCATTTGGGAAACGATTGAATTCCTAACCTACCATACATCCACGAAATGCAATGAGACATATAAGAAATAATCTACAAGATGAATGAACTTTCAAGGAGCCTTTTTTATGCTTACTCAAAGCCCAAATTTATGTTCTTTCCATTTTTAACCCTCGTGGTACAACAACTCATTTATAGAGACTATGATACAACAACTCATTTATAGAGACTAAGGATTAGAAACCAACTAAACCAAAGCTTAAACCATATCAACCTAAACTTGCTAGAAGTCACTTGAACCAAGCAACCCTTCCATCTGTTGCCCTTGCTATCCCCATTTGGAGATAACAAAATTTGCTATGATATCAAAACAAATCCAAGTATATCTTACCTCATTTAATTGTAAAATGGGATATTGTATCTCCTTCATATTGTATTGGCCTTTGTTGCTCCTCTTTAGTTTTAACAGCTACTACAGTATTCTCTTTCTTTTCCTTTTCATTTTTCGAACATCATCGTTACTGCATCTTCTTCTATCTTTCCCTTCCATTGATCGCAGGTCTAACTTTCTTTTCTTCATATTCTTCTTTTTGCTTCCCTTCTTCAAGCAACACCTTAGTTCGCATGGCAAGGATAGAGCATCATAACTCCTCATGTAGACCCTTGCCTTCTTGCCTATCTTCCTCCTCTCCTTCTTTCTTGTCTTAGTACAACCCTTGTTTTGCAAACAAAAAAGCCAAACGAGCGCTATTCCCTTTTTTAAATATATACTCTATGAGACCTTACAAAATTGGCTATCAACTTACAATCGGTTGGTTTAGAATCGTTATGTAAAATTTAGGGATCAAGCTCGAATTCTACAATGAAACTAAAAATATTGGTAGAAATGATCTCATAAGTTTAGATTTAAGAAAATAAAATAATAAAATAGAAAAATATTATATTTACAAAATAAATGTATTTTACTCGTTATTTATCAGAAACATATAAAACAGCTTCAATAATTAACTAATCACTAAAAATAAATTATATTTGTATTGAAAATTATAAAATAACATGAATAATATTTAGGAAAGCTTATTTGTATTGAGCATAAATTTACATGTATGGAAATATACTTGAAAATTATCTAAAACATTTAATTTACACTAAATAAGTATAAAAAATTAATAAAATTAAAAAAAATTAAGATGATATGCTGGAAGTTGCTAGAATGTAACGTGGCATGTTGAAGTAATGATGTGACTTAGGAAAAAGTTGGTTTGGAGACACTTAAGTGGGATTAACAAGCAAAATTTATACACTTAGCATGGAAGATAAATCATAACCAACCTTAACCTCCTTTTATAAATTCAGGACTTCTCTTCATAATTCAATTTAGATAAGTAGCTATTTAGGAAACATAATGGAAGGCCAAAAAGAGTTGAGAGGAAATTAGAGAAAATTATATTAAATTATGGTGCATTTAGGGCTAAACTAGAGTGCGAAGGAAAAATTAGGGTCTAGAAGAAATTGAGCACCACCACCTAATAGTCAATCCTACGCTTAGGTTGGTCAATAAGCAATGGGTTGTCAGTGGTGGCTTGAGTGGTGGCTTCTTGTGAGTATTCTAACTTTGTGTGATTTTCGATAATTTGTCAAAAATAGTAAGTTTTGTCTAAAAATTATGAATTTTTTTTTTTTTGCATATTTTTGTATGTAGATTTTGAGAAAAATATTTTTTTATTTAAATCAAGTCTCAAAATATATTGCTCTTAATAAATTGTTAAACCTAGGCTAATTTCGCTTTTGATTTCAAAAACCTTCTTAATATTGTTTCAACTCCAAATTTTTTTTGTGAAATCCCTATGAAGTATATTAAATTACCATGAAAAGTTTTTCGTGAAAATTATTTTCTATGTTTTTATCTAACTTTTAGAACTTAAAAACCTTATTAAATGGGCTATTTTTCTAAAAATAAGTAATAATTTTCTAAGGAATTAAGTTAGATTTTGATCTAATGAGTATTCTGACATATTATGCTATTGAGTAATATTGAAAGAATAAATCTATAGTGCTAGAAGTATTAGATTTGTTGATGGTTGGTGTTAAAATTTGTGATATATATGTGAAGTGCTAAAGTAACAGAATCAAGTATAATTGGTTTAGGTTGAAAGAGTATTGGGTTATATATTATACTGACATTTTGATATTGAATTGAATTGTAGGGAAATTAAGTGAAAATATAGAATAGGTGTAAATTAGAAGCTAATTTAGAACCCGAATAAGAGATAGGGTTGGTAATAGACAACTAGAGAGTTGATCCGGACCCAAATTAGAGACTACCTTCACTTGAGTTAAAGGTAGTTAGACTTTGTAGAAAAGGTTAGTAGGTGCTTTAGAGAATTACGAATAAAGTATAATCAAGAGCTAAAATAGAAACTGATTTAAAGACTGAATTAAAAATGAAAACAAAAGCTAAATTAGAACTTAGCTAAAAATGGGAATAATTACAAGAGACTAATGACCTGAACAATTAAGTATAGTAAAACTTTAAATTGAGATAATAATCTAAATTTATGGAAGAAAGCCTATATATAGTGATTGTATGAATATTAAAGTGATATTTATATTATAGGGGTTAATAGCAACGCCATACCACCAATCGTACCTTAGTAAGTAAGTGGAAGTGTTTAAGTAAGTTTGAGATCAATAAATTACTATATTTTGGATTACCGTTTTATAATACTTGGATGCTTAAGATTATATCTAATTGTGTTTATTAGATAGCTTGATTGTATGCATGCTTGTATATGTATGTTTTTGAGTTTGGTTGTATGATTCTAGCATGCTGCTCTAAGCTGCAATTGTTTATATTGCGTAAATTAATTGAACGTCTCAAATTAGGCTTAATTTTACATATGACTTGTAATCTCAATCAAACATGCATTATAACCTACTAGGAAACTTTAGGATTCTCCGACCATCTCTGACCAACTTCGACCCTTTCAAAAGGGAAAACGCTGGAGCATAATGGTCCCTTCTTCATCTTTAGTCGAACTAAGTGATAGGAAATGAGGTCACGGTAAGGGTGAAGGTAGTGGTTTGAAAGTAGTCATGGAAGGAGTAATATCTCCATTGCACAAGCTTAGGATTGGTTATGAGTTGTTAAATGCATATTGAAACTTCTCAACCCAAATTAGAGCAGATATAAGTTCTTTGATCTTATGGTGGATTGGATAACGTTATGTAATGGCATTTTTTTATTACATTGCATTTATATAACTGTCTAATAACCCTGCATGTGCTTAATGTATAGCCTTATATCTTTGTCCCAACTTACTGAGTAGTTAGTTGCTTACATCTCTATAGATGTTACTGTAGATACTAGCTAGGAAGCAACGTTATAAATACCTTAAAACTAATGACTGTTGGATTTTGGAGAGTGAGGATATAAAACTAATGATCAATTACACTTCTAAAGTTTTAGTTCTTATCTTTAAATTAACTAGTATCAAAATGTATTACTTAAGTAAAATTAGGTTATTGAATCATGTAAACATTAATTGGATTATCCAAGTCTAAGTATATGTTTTTCATATTTTTGTAGGCAAATAACAAGATTATTTTATGAATTATTTATTTCAAAGCGGGTTAGTCGTGGATACTTTATATAAATTAAGTCTAAGGTAGCAACTTTATGGTTATGATCTATCTTAAGAAGGTTTATACAGCGAAATTATTACAACTCTTCCACTTCGGGGTGTGATATACTGTACCTCAATTTGAGCCGCCAATTACTTTAGAACTAAAGCTAGTCTAGGTAAGTTTTGATTCAACAATTAGTTTGCATCATCCAATCTTAATAATTGGACTAACTAATTTTTTGTTCCTTTTTATTTTTAAAGCTCCCTCATTTTTTAAATAAAGCACCTCTGTTGTCCCATTTTTTAAGCCGTAGCAGCACTTATTGGAAGTTGATCAAGTAAGCTTTGCACTAGTGTTCAATTGATTTGATTTGATTTGGTTGGGAAAAGAAAAAGGGGGATAAGAAAGAAAAGAAAAGAAAAATAAATAAAAGAAAAGAAGACTTCCGTTTTTACTTCCATGGTGGATACAAATATTGTTAGTTCATAGTTTGAAGTGATATGCACAAGATTAAAGTAGATTTAGATGTTAGCTACAAGTTATGTATCCTATTGTTGCATGTACTGTAACTTGGTTTGGTGTAGTCAAAATAGGAATTTCATAAAATTGTTGATTTACCAGAATGTTAATTCCTTTCTATGTTTATTGTTTGTAATTGACTCAAGGAAGCTTTTTTTTTATTTTTTCAGGTGATTGGCAAGTGTAAGTGTAGACAACCCATTCTGCCCTTCATAATTTTAGTTCTTATCTAAAATTTTTAGTGTCGTTAGAATGTGCCCAAATAGGTTTTGTTCTTTTATTTATTTATTATTTTACTTTCCTTTTATCTTTAATTTTAAGTGTATTTTCAAAAAATTATTTTTAGCAAGTACAAGATTCATACAATTTGAGTTGGGCCTAGGTATGGTGTTATTTTTATTATTTTATTTTATTTTATTAAAAAAAAGGAAGGATTAGATTGGACTAGGTGAAGAATTTGGTCTACGTAATTAATGGATCAAGGCTAAAGCCCTGATATTTAGACCAAGAAGGTAGGCACATTAACGCCTTCAAAATTTTTTAATTCCTGTATGTGTAGTACACACATGGGTAAGGTTGCATAGTACATACCTTGTACGTATACACCCCCTATCCTTCTTGTAACAACCCTAAAGGGGGTTTAGTAGATTTGCTCAAAATCTTCATATCATATATGTATCAAAGATACGAAAACTACTTTATAAGTAAGAGATTACAAGACTCTAGTTAATTAATCACTACAATTTCTAATTTTTAATTTATTAACTTATCATAAAATATAAATGATTATGGATATTCAATACAGTCCACCAAAACCATAGATCATTAATATTCCCTTACAAATAATAAGATAATGTATATGAATTTTACAAATCACAATAGTTACTAAATATTATAGAACCTTAACATATAAATACTTTCTATTCCTACTCATCTATTGTTCTACTAGCTGGAACACTTTGCACTCAAGCCCTAACCCAAATCCCAGCTTTTAGTTAATTTGCAAAAGAAACTATGAGAAGGTAAGCTATATGAGCTTAATGAGATATTCCTTCTACTATACTAGCAAACAAATTATCAAAAAATTAATTAAAAAACATATGAATACATGAATAAACAGTATACTAAACAATGTATATAGTTGACTAGGTGTTGTATACAACTTCGAATTTAATGACCTCTGAAGTAAGAGTTAGAGATTCATTGGCAGTAATCACAACTGGGTTTTAGCACTTGGGTTCTTAACCATATATTAAAATTTTGTATTTTAGAAAAGATTGCCACTTTAGAAAAATATTAATAATAAACAAATTCCAAGGTCTAGTGGTGAGGTGACCCCATAGTCCATACTCATACAACCAATTCTTCAATTACATGAGCAAACAAATTAATGTTTTTTTCACTAACACCCTAAATTATTCACTTGAACAACTATACGAGATTATGGGGCTCATACATGATTCTTTTAATTTAAAATAAGCCAAATATAATTAAGTCAAATTATTAGGTGATCAACTAATGTTAATAAACCATCTAAATCATGTAGCAGTCAATCATACAGTAGTCAATCATACAACCAATTCTTCAATGATCATATTTAATAATATTCAAGCAAATGCACATCCCGAATCCTAAGCATCAGTTTATTAATATAAATAGTTAAGGTGCACTAACTACAAACACAAAACACGTATGGAGTTATCGAGAATACTCATTCGACTATGATGAACTATGAGTCATAATAGTCCCTAGGTAGGTCCAGATCAATGTCGGAATTGCTTGAAATAATCATAAAGGAGAATGAATAAGAAAAGGGAATTTTCTCACTAAGCTAACTATCTTCGCTATAATTCTTTGTTTTGACTTATACTTGTTTTTATCATTACTTTTTCATTTTAACTTTGGTTTTTGAGTTCTTATATTTATTTTTATCGTTTTTGGATGTAGATTATTGTAGTGTAGTCTATTTTGGCAATTCATAACTGCAATTTTTGGTATAGGTCCGAAAAGTTACAAACCTCTTAGTTGTTGGGCTTGGTGGTTCCATTTTGCATGGTCTTGGTCCTTAATTTATACTTTTTCAATTTCTAGTGGGTTCTAAATTTTCATTTGGGACTTGAGGTGTATTTAAGATTATTTATTTATGGGTCCATGTTTAATTATTGGTCTAACCTTAATCTTTTACTCTTGGTGTTTCTTGATTAGGCTTTTAGGTCTTATTGTTAAGGCCTCTTGGGTTGGGCTTTCTTATTTATTCTTTTTGGCTTTTTGAATTGTCAAGTTGGGATTTAAATTTTATTCACAAAATTTGGAAATGCTAGTCCCTTAGCTCCATTGGTTTAAAGTTTTATTAGTTTGGCCCATTTTGTAATTTTCAACCCGTTTTAACCATTTAGGGCCTATGGCTTAAGCTCGGCTTATTTGTTTAGGTCTAAAAATTATTCAAACATATTTCTAAATTATTTCTCAAGTTGGGTTCAGTTCTGTCCAAAGCACTTTTGGGACTTGTTCGAGTTGGTTTCGGGTTTGTAATAAGTTTTTGACTCGATTTTACTTTCCAATGTTTTAGTATGATAGTTATACCTCTTGGTTGAGCTTTATATCACCTTAATCATGTCTCAAACATTATTATAAGTGAGGATTGAGATGTGGTCAGATTTTTAAAGATCTTCTTAAGCTTCCAAATAAACATTTTTCCCAAGATTTTTTCCTAAACAACTTATATACATACCAAAGAGGTTTAGAGGGTAATTTCAAGCTAAAACAACAAGGTATGGACATACAAAACTTGGAAATAGACCTTGAACTCCTTATGTTTGGTAAGCTTTCACATGTTTGATGGGGTTTTATTTTGATCGCCTTTTGAGTTACAAAGTCATAATCTTGCTACTAAGGTATACATTCAAATGTCTATACTACAAATGGAAGAATCTTTCAAGGCTTACTTCTAAAAATTTTCTAGAATGTAAAATACAAAGAATAGGCATAGACATGGTTACATTTATCATTTTAGCTCCTAATACAATAAAGCTTAAGACTTTCCTAAGTATAAACTTTTACATAAAGAAACTAAAATACATGATACCAACCAAAGAATGAGGGTTGGCTACAAGGTGGTGATGAAGTTCCTTCAACTCTTACTTACCCTTGGTTTTGGTCCTCAATTAGTGCTCCTAGGATGTCCCCTAGTTAGCTCTAAAAGCCCGTCTTAGTTGCTCCTTGAAGTGGTCTGGATGGTGGTTTTGGAAGCTTGTGATGGAGGTAGCGTGATGTGTTAGTTGGGGGGTATGAATGTGGCAGTTTGGGAAGTTGTGTTGGGTAGCAGCTTGTGGATGATGTGGCAGCTATGGTTTGGTGGTTTTTTAAGCTCCCAAAAATAGTGGCAACAGGGTGGTGAAGATGGAAGTTTAGCGGTGTTAGTAAGGTGGAAACAAGTGGAGGATGGGTAGCTTTTTCTTTTAGACTTACAAGTGGGTGTGTAAAGGCTTATTGGGGGTTCATGTGACTTTAATTGTTTGCTGTGAGAGCTTTAAAATGTTGATGTTTAAGGGGATATTTGAGCTGCCACGGAAAGTTTAGATTAAGGCTCTATAGTGTCACATTTCATTCCCTACACATTAGCCTTTACTATAAATGGTAATCCTTCTATCCTACACTTTAAGGGTTTCTTAATGAGTGAGTTTCTGGCCCTTATTTGGCAGTTTGATGTGGCTTAACATGGTCTTTTCATGTAGCAAACATCTCTTCAAAAAAATGCAAATTAAAGAGGTTTCTATAGGTTCAATTTACTAAGTCATCATCACATGTATTTGTCATGGAAAAGTTGAAGTAGGGGTAGTGCAATTTCTGGTTGTTGCAAATCAGATTTTCTTTTTTTTTTTTCATTTATTTATTCATTTGCTTGTTCATTCATTCTTCTTATTTGCTCTACAGAAAGGCTACTAACCTAATAGCTTGATTTGTTGAAATTTAAAGTTCAAATTAGGAACTTATGGAAATGAAAATTATTCGCTTACATAGTTAATATTTTATTTTAATTATCTCTCAAATTTCAAGTGTTAAAATATTAAGGATTTTGAGTTTTATAATTAGTAGGCTTTAGTTATGTTTTAGGAGTATCTACATTACTTTTTTCCTACGATTACGGGTTCAATTTTATTTGGCGAATTTTAAATATTTAGCTTGTTGACTCTAGGGAATATCGGGATTATCACAACTTGACTCTAAGTATTATAAAATTTTACGGGGTTTACAACAGTACTTGAGTTTGACTTTATACTCAAAAGGTTAAATTTGCGAAGTTTACACTTTTCCTTCTTCTTTTTTTTCTTTCTTCTTCTTGTTTGTTAAGAATGAAATTTTCAGAATATAAAGGGCAACTTCCCTATCCAAACCCCCATTTTCAACCTGTGTTCCAAATCTATATCTTGCAAAAATTAATCCAAATTTTGTGTTTTTAGAAACTATTCATAGAATACTCCAAATTGGGATAAAAAATACATTTTAATTTTCCTAAATTGTGGATTAATTCAAACTTGAAAAAGGAAAAAAATATATTAACACACTTAAATAAAATTTGCTAAACTTGGGTAATTTTCTCTTAATCTAAGATATAAACTTTAATTTTTGATGTGTTCTTGCCCATTTCTATCACTCAAACTCACACTTTTCTCAAAATTTAGAGCTAAATTAGGGAAGTACATATTAGGCCCCCATACCCGTAATCTTCCATTTTTACACTTTCCCAAATTAAATCTAGACTCCATTAGTATAAATAGGGTGCTATACTTCATGTGGTGCATAGATTACAACCAAAAACTCACCAAAACACACTCAATTAAAGGTTTCTTTCTCTAAAATGAGGAGTTTCTCTCTTTAGGAATAGTCTCACTACTGGCCTTCCATACCAAAAACCAATTATCGAGTCTAATTTTTTGGTTTCTTATTCTCTTTAACTTGATCTATATTAAAACATGTGCCCATTCAATATAGATCATCGATTAGGAATTAAGAAAAACTTGTTTTTTTTTTTTTTCAAAAAGAAGAAAAACTAGAGTTGTTACCTAGTAGAACTGGAAAAAGGTGATTAAATTAGAATCGATTAGATAGATCAATTCTAATTTAGTTATTAGTTTGTGTTTGAAAACTTTTAGAAAAACATTCACGAAACTAAATTTCTTGAGTTTGGGGGCTATCCTATTAAATCTTTATAGGTACCATTTTAACCTTTTGAGATTAACTTTATTTTTCAAAATAACTCTTTTTAATATATTTTGGATTTACAATTAATAAAAATTAATTCATTTACAAAAAAAAAAAAATTATTTACAAAAGGGGAAGATAAAAAAAATTTCCCATTTTAAGCTACACTGTAAGTGCCTACGTATCTTTTAGTAGGGATTGGACTTTTCATAGTTTATTTTGAAAACTTTAGTATGTTAGTTTATTTTAATTTTGAAAATCCATTTGGTTTACGTTTTAATCCATTTATTTTATTTAAAAAAAATAACTAGGAAAGGGTCCCAATTTAGGGTTTTGCTTTTTTTTTTTTTTGAAAATTGTAGAAAAGAGTTTTGATTTTGAAATGATTATTATTAATTTTTTTTTTTGGAAAAATACTTTTCTAAGTGATAAAACACTTTTTTTTTAACCTTTTATTTATCTATTTTTTATTTTGAAAAAAAAAATCCTAAAAAGTTTAAGTAAAAAAAAGCTTTTATTAAAAGGCCTTTTTTCCTTTTCTTTGAAAAAATATTAAAAAAAATTAGGAAGCTAGAACCTTTTTTTTTTTTTAAGGAAAATAAAATACTTTTAAGAAAATAGTTTTTAAGAAAAAAAGCTTATGCAAGGGTCAATAGGTTTAGTTTAGGTGGTCTTATAGCTTATATACAACTTGATTGCAATATATAAAAGCACACAGGTTAATAGCTTGTGTGGTTAAACACTTGGTCTTGAGCATGGAATGACTTAGAGGTCATAGGTTAGATTCTTATAAGGTGCAAATATACATTTTGCTTTTTTTTTTTTTAATCCCCAAACTGCCAAGTGTCATGACCCTATTACACCATTTGTCTGTCATGACACGTAGCCATCTGCTAATGATTTACTTAGCTAACGTGGCGTACATGTAGCCCTACGTTAGCATCATCCCCTTTCCCATTCTTTTTCCATAGAAAGAAAGGGAAAATTAGGTAAGTATAGAGGATCCAAATCTAACTAAAAATCTTATCGAATCTTTATTGCTTTTAAGTGGATTTAACAAAATCATAGCTAAATGATTGGTTGGAATCACAAATCTAATGATGATATTATTAAATCTGAGAAAAAGGAGATTTGTAAAAGATTTAAATCTAGATTGAATTTTATCTAGAGGATTTGAGATGATAAAAACGATTTACAAGATTTAAGTGTAAATCTTGTAAATGGGGATTGTATAGCGTTACTGCGAGGAAGGATTCTTCGACTACATATCAACAAACAAGCCCTATACCCAACCAAATGCAACATTCAGATAGCAACCCAATTGCTCCACAACCTAACGAATGCTCGATAACAATAGCCATGCACGATATACAACTCTAATCCCCTTCACGCGGCCAGCAATCGACACACGAATAGAAACTTAACCACCGCCTTTATTTACACACTATAATACTTATCGATCTAACTCTAACCATCGCCGTAGTAGCTACATCGATTGCTAGCCATACGTCTAAAACCCATCATCCCCAAGTATGACCTTCTTCAACCTTCATTCTCCACTGTTATCCACCACAATCCACAACCATACGACTCAATCCACTCTACCCTTCAACAACAACATGCTTTAAGTCGAAACCAATACATGACCACCCAATCCCCATTCAATCAATTGTTACCATCTACCCACTTTTAAACTCCATCACCACCCACTGTACAAACACAACTCCTAATAAACATCACCATCTTTGTTTAACCATCCTACGCAAATGACACACACTTGCGACCTCTCTCTCCACAATTGGCCCTCTACTAAGTTTCATTGAACCTAGTCTTCAATTTACACGACCACAATCCTCAATCGACACACTTCTTCACATAATAATCTTACCCTAAGCTTCTTTTAACCCTTCACTCCATCTTTGTACAACAGTCCAAAACATTGTACAGCAATTACATACAGTAGTTGTGACATCAACTGCACACGTTCGCAACCACCATTACCTCAACTTTGGAAACATCCTAAATGGTCATCTTTGGCTGTAGCGTCAGTCTTGACTTAAATACGATCTTTCGAACCGATTCGATTTGGTCTAAATTTGAATCCAAATCGAGGCGAACTCGACTTGCATCCAGTTTCTAAGGTCTACTACTTCTTGGTTGGATTTTTCTACGGTTTCATTTTTATTTTTTACGAAACCGTATCATCATTTATCCCACTCTTGATATATACTCCTTTACATCTAAACCATTGATCAAATTTTGAATTCAATGGTTTAGATTTGAAAACATGTGAATGAATAGTGAGATAAAGAATGGAACCGGTACTGTTAAAATAGTAGACAGGACTATAGAACCTCCTTTTCTTGGTTTTAGTTTTTTGATATATTTTTTACTCATTATATTTTGTTTTCCTTTATTTACGTTTTGGGTTATTCATTAAAAAAAGGGGGAAAAATAATAATTAAAAAAAAAAGGAAAAAAGGCCTTTTAATGAAAGCATTTTGTTATTTAAACTTTTTAGGATTTTTTTTTTCAAAATAAAAAATAGATAAATAAAAGGTTGTAAAAAAAATGTGTTTTATCACTTAGAAAAGTTTTTTTCCAAAAAAAAAAAATAATTCTTTCAAAATAAAAAATCTTTTCTAGAATTTTCAAAAAAAAAAAAAAAAGCAAATCCCTAAGTTAGGACCCTTTCCTAGTTTTTTTTTTTAAATAAAATAAATAGATTAAAATGTAAACTCGATGGATTTTTAGAATTAAAATAAACTAACGCACTAAAGTTTTCAGAATGAACTGTAGAAAGTTTAATCCTTATTAGAGGATATGTAGGCACCTATTAGACAACTTAAAATAGGGAAATTTTTTTTTATCTTCTCTTTTTGTAAATAAATTTATTTATTTTATAAATGAATTAATTTTTATTAATTGTAAATTTAGAATATGTTAAAAAAGGTTATTTTAAAAAATAAAGTTAATTTTGAAAGGTTAAAGTGGTACCCATAAGGTTTTAATAAGGTGGCCCAAACTAAAGAAATTTGGTTTCTTGAAATTTTTTCCAAAAGTTTTCAAAACACGAGCTAGTGGTTAAATTAAAATCAATCCGCCTAATTGATTTTAATTTAATCACTTTTTCCTAATTTTACCGAATGGTGACTCCAAGTTTTTTTTTCAAAAAAAAAAAAAAAAGAGTTTTCCTTAATTCCTAGTCAAGGGTCTATATTGAATAAGTATAAGGTTTAATATAGATCGACTTAAGGAGAATAAGAAACCAAAAAACCAAACTCGACAGCTTGGCGACTCCATTAGAGATGTCAAGAGGGCTAATAACTTCAGACCTTCGATGTTGTAATTATTTTTCAAAATACCCCTTTCATGTTATATTTTCTTTTGTAAATATATTTCCTTTATTTATATATTGTACTATCCCTTGTAGGTTAATTAGGGGCACATATTGGGGGTATTTATTACATTATGAATGTGTATAGATACGATCAGAACTTGACTATCCTAAGATCCTATGAGAGGAGTTATTATGTAAGCTTTGAATGTTATGGGGTAACCACTTTTCAGGGTCGATTAAGTTACCTCACTTAAGCTTCAATGTGATTAATGAACCGCTTTTCTAAAAGCTTGTGAGGTCATAGAGCTTAAGGAATTTTGAAACTTACCTAGATTGCATATACGAACCTTTAGATTAATAAGTAAATAATAATGGGGCATACTAACTAAGGATTGTTATTATATCGAAATTCTTATATTATCCATGTAATTTTCCATGTACATTAGTTTTTTATATATGACTTGTTCATTGATTTCCTGTATTTTTATTTGTAAATTACATCTATGTGAATGTAGAAATCTTTTGTAAATTCTATTTCTATGTAGTATTTTCCTTGTCAATCTATTGTAATAATGGGATTTCAATATAGTTGCAACCCTAAACACTTAATATTGCCATGTTATTATTTAGTCGCCAGTCCCTTACATCTGTGTGTCTTTATATTACATATTTTCCTTCTTTTTTTCTTCATTTGTAAATGTTCATGCTCATTAAGTTCATAAATAATTGTGTTGTTGTCTCATACAATATCTTATTATTCTTATTCTTAATAATGAAAAAAAAAAAAGAATCATATCAATTTTACCTGTTAAATAATCTTTTTAGATAGTTGTCATTTTGATACTTGTTAAGATATCATTAAATAGACCCATTAGCCTTTAAGTTAGGAATTTTTATAGGCTACATATGTAGATCTTTTTTTAATTTTTCTAGATAACTTATATAGTCTCCCTTGTTTAAAAGATTTAGGAACAATTACTAGTTCTTTGACTTGAAAATTTTCTCACTCTTTGTAAATAAGTTGCAAATTCATTGCCTTTCTTATTCTTGACAACATGTTTCTTCAAATTTTTGTAAATGATTATATTTTCCTAAGTTAGCAACAAGTCTATACCTCAAATTCATTAAATCTTTCACAAAGTCTTTCATTTGCAAATAATTGTCTTCGAATGAATCTTGTATATAGCTCTCCTTATTAGTTAGATTTTTCTTTTTTATAGAAAGTTATGTTGCTCTTGCAAATTAAGGAATTGACCTAATGGTTCTAGCTTTTGCATGCTTCTACATATATTTTTTTATTTCATCAAATAAATGATTCTTATCTATGAAATGTTCAGGCCTACAAATAATGGTAAGTTACCAACAAAGTAAACAATCAGAGAGTCAGTAGGTTGCCAAATGTCCTGGGAATTCATAAACAGCTGCTATAAGCTGAAGTTACCTACTGGAAGCAAAGAGCTACACATGTTGAAACTCCTAACCGAGCCTTGTTGGCCCAAGTCGAATAGAGTGAAAAGATCATAGATTGGGCTTTGGAGATGTTGGATAAAATTGCAGCCCAAATACAAGAGTTAGAGTAGGATTTTTCAGATTATGGAATAAATGTCAAATTTCATTGAATAAATCAATAATAAATGTTAGGCTCTTTTTCTTTGTTCTCCTCTATACTTGAGTTTACTAGGATAATAAGATTTCCCTTTTGCATTCTTCCTTATTTAATATATCCCTTGTGTAAATAACCCTTCAATAATCATGGCTTTCTTTTGCTTGTAAATAGAAAGTTAAAATCACCATCCTTATTAGATTGATCGATTTCTATCAAATAAAGCCTTATATTTCTCTCTCTCTCTCTTAAAAAAAAAAGAGAGAAAAAAGAAAGTTGCTAACGATTACAAATCCTTATGGGACTCAAGCTAAACACTAACCTTCGGTTCGTTAAGGCAACTAATCTAAACAAAAACCCCTTGACCCATTAAGGTAGCCAACCAAAACATGGACCTTTAGCCTGTTAAGGCAGCTAACCAAAGCATGTACTCTTGACCCGTTAAGGCAACTAACCCAAACACAAACCCCGACCCATTAAGGTAATCGGCCCGACTCAAAACCCTTGAACCATCAAGTCCAACCATAAACCATCAAAACATAAAGCCATGCGATGAAACACCATCTTAAGCTTGACTTCAGGTACAAACAAAAAGGGTAATTCATAGTCCCTTCCAACTCAAAAGATGTCAACACTGGCCTATTCGACTCTAAAGAATCGGGCTTGAGATCACATAAGGAAGCTAAGGGGCATTAAGACCTATAAGTTTAGGGCAATTTAAGCAAGAATGCAAAAGGTACTAGGCATTTGGTCTTTGAAATTTAATTTTGAACTCAAATCGAATGTAAGGTATTATTTCACAACTAGGGCATGTTTTGAGAAACCAAGAGGCAAAGTCAATCTGTACCTTGGGGCAAATCAATATACACTCCTACTTAGGGAATTGGTAACTTACTTTTAAAAAGTTTGGAATGAAAAGAGGGGAATTGTATCTCATACACTAACCCTTAAACACTTTGAGAGATGATAGATATTATGGTGAGAATTTTTAGACTCATTCCTTAAAGGATATCCATTTTGAACGTGATAAGTAGATCAAAATAAAGTTAGGCATTCAGTTTTAAATCTCAAACATAATTATTGATTTGTTAACCTCGTTAAAGCAATTTGGAATGCTTTCAAATGTAAACCATATTAAGAACCACCCTATAGTGGGGCAATTCGGAAATTAGAGTCATTGATTAGGAAAGAAGGATAAAACTGATTTGTGCTTACCTTAGTAATAACAATTCAAAGATAACTTTTGTTTTAGAATGAATTATTCCCTTTGAAGAAGAGCCAACACTTTGCTAAACACCTCAAGACCATACATACCTTACCTAAGCTCGTACACTTGAAACCTATAGATTTAGGACCTTGATGACAAAGACTTGGCAAACGAGATAATAACTTTTGGGGAGAGAAAAGCAAGAAATAATGGGGCAAAGTGATTAAAAAGAAAAGAGAAAAGAAAAAAAAAGAAGACAGAAAGAAAAAAGAAAAAGGAAGAAAGGCCTGAACATTAGGCTTGAGAAAAGCCCCGACTAAACAAAGCCCAAAAGCCCAAATTGCTCCAAAAAAACATAAGGTCTTAAATCACATTCTTAGCCCAAAAACACAAAGCTTACATATCCATTCTGAATTACACTAAAAATCACAAACACAAGGCCTCCCCACACATAATACCTCCTATACTCAATAAAGGTTCTACGATTTTAAATGACGATTTATCTTAAACAAACTTTGTTTCTGATACTAAGGTATGCACACTTTTAGTTTTTCCTAAAGGTTCTTAACTAGTACACCTGGTTTGGATAAGAATGTTTCTTTTAAATAAGCCCTCTCATTTATCCCTTTTGAAATTATTTGACTAAAAGCCTAATTCATAATATTGAACTAAAAAAAAACTTAATAGATTGATCAAAGCGTATCACTTGTAAACTGAATCATGATTTTTGGAATAATAGTCAAGAGTGAAATTTAGACCGGAAGTGAGCAAGGAAGTCCTCCTTAACTAAACTCATCATGAGTTATCTATTCTTTAGGAAATGAATGTTTAAAACCATAAGGCTCTATTAGGAAGCTTAGCATTAAGGTTAAGAGACATTTTTAGAGATTAAGAAGAATATCATATGCCTCATAAGGTTACCAAGGAAGGGGATGATTATGGCACTTACTTCTTAACTAAGAATTTGTATCTATTAGCATACTTTAAAAAAAGGGAGGACAAAGAAAAAGAGAGAAAAAAAATAAGGGAAAGAGAAAGTAAAGGCTTATCACAAGTTTTTTTTTTTCACCCATTTCCAAAATTCACGACGGCCTAAGTGGTCAAGCTTTCAATTCATGTCATCTTCTTCTTTCCAATGTAGTCATACCCTTTAAGTTGACCCTAATAGTTTAAGTAATCTTCCCTGATGTAGTTTCCCTTATCATTAATGTCCATTAACTCTTTTCTAAATCAAGAGACCTTATCCCTAATGCTTTTTTAATCAAAAATGGTTTTTATTAGATTCCTTGTTTATAAATTTTGCAAGTCAAAAGGTTACATCCCCCAGTTTTGCATCTTAAGGTTTTTAGCCAGCCTGTAAAGTGTTTGCCCTTTGTCCATCCTTTAAGGTTCTAGTGAGCTCATTAAAAAAAAAAAAGTTATAGCTTCCTAATTTTTTTTTTATATTTTTTCTTTCTTTTTCTTTTTTTTTTTAATTTTCTATTTTTTAATTTTTATAAGGTTTTTTTGGTTAATTTTTCTAATTTTTGTGTTTTTCTAATATTTCCAAATCTTTCGCATTTTTTATTTTTATTTTTTGTATTTTTAAATTAGGATTTTCCTTTATTTTAAATTAAGATTATAGAAGATAAAAAATAAGGTATTTAAACCACCATTAAAGTCGTGTCTGTAGTGTTTCAAAATCCCAAACACTCTAATCTCTCACACTCAAATGCTTTATAGCTACTCTACCGAGAACCACAATTATCTTCATCTACCACCACCTCAAAATTCCGAATACCTTGGAACTACCACAACAACCCAAGGCATCATTCCTACTCCCCTTAAATTCAATTAGAAACATACAAAAATCGTGTTTTCCATTTGTTTCCGTTAAGAGATTGGTTAGAATCATGTTTAGAAGGTGACATAAGTGGGTTTTTAAGTTTTACCTCTTTGGGAAGATTTGAATTCGACGTGACCCAAACTAGTTTGACTTGACCATTAAACTAAGTATGTGCTCCTTCTTTATTTTTTAATTGTTTGTTAAGTCTTCTAAAAAAAAAAAAAAACTTTTTTCCTAAGATTAAGTTTTTTTGGAATTTTTTCAAACCCTTTTCCAAAAGTTGATGTTTTAGAAAAGGAAAAAAAAAAAAATTGTTTTCTCACTTAGAAAAATCATTTTTCTTAAAATAAAAAATAATGAACCCTTTTTCCAAAATTAGACTCATAGGAATTAAAAAAAAAATGAAAACAACATCAAATTAGGAATCTTTTCTTAGAATTTTCTTAAACAAAAAAATAAACTCACTAAAACATAAGCTCGATTATTTTCAAGTTTAAAATCAACCAACTCACTAAATTTTTTAGAATGAACAATGACAGTTTGATCTCGATTAGTGGGTACGTAGGTACCTCCGAGGCAACTTAAATTATGAAAAGAATATTTTGTTCCTTTTTGTAAAATGATTTTCTTTCTCTTTTCTTTAATTTTCACTATTATGTTTTAGATGGGAAATTTGAAAAATAAATTTAAATTCAAAAGATTAGAATGGTACTTGTTTGGTTTTATTCCAATAGCCTCGAATTTAAGAAAATCTGGTTTCTTGGAAAATTTTAATTTTTCAAATGTAAGTTAGTGGCTAAATTATAATCAATCTAACTAATTGAATCTAATTTAGTCACCTTTTTTCAGTTTTACTAGGTGACAACTCTAAATTTAAAAAAAAAAGAAAAAGAAAATAATAAAGAAACTATGTTTCCTTAATTTTAGTCGAGGGTTTAAACTAAATAGACATAAGGTTTAGTTTAAATCAAATTAAGAAAATTAAAAAACAGAAAATTTCAAGCTCGATAGTAAGCTATAAGTTTTCTTTAAAAAGTAACAATAATAATAATAACATAAGATAATATAAAATAAAACAAGATATAATAATAATAATAAAGAAAAAGAAGAAGAAATTAAAACTTTTAAGCAAACTAATTTGATTATCAATATTATACTTACTATTATAATAGTTCTTATAAGTAAAATTACTAGCGTGTAACATTTTAGGAAATAAATACAAATTTTTATTTTTCTACATATAAACATATGGTTAGATTTATTTGCCAAGCTATTTGGACTTATCAATACTCAAACGTTATTTGATATATCACATGTGGTATAATTTCAAAATAAAACATTGGTTATAGCAATAACTACATTTTTTTCTTCTAAACGACCATTTACCAAAAGGATAAAATGTCAATTTTAGTAAAGTTGGTTTAAAAAGACTAAGCAAAAGGTAAGCATCAGCATCATATAGCATTTTAGTATATTTTTTTTTCTATGATATGGATATTTAAAAATTCCATATATTGTAAATATTAGTACTCTACATAAATAAATATTTCGAGACTTCCAAAGTAAGTCATTGTATCAAAATGAAGAGAATTTAAAACAATAACAACAACATAAGCCTTTCTATAATATATATATATACATATGTGTATGTGTGCATGTGTGTGAGCATATGCATGTGTGTTTTACTTTTCCTTTTCCAAGTTAGTGTGTTACTACTAATTAAATGGACTACCAACATAAGGTAAAAATAAAAATAAAATAATTATACACCTTTATAGGAGTGAGTGGATAATCCTATCATATTTTAATTTTACTCGATCGGGTAGGTTTTGGATGAGTAATTAAGATCATAAGGTGGTTGCGGGTAGTGGTTTCTCGAAATTGTTCTTATAGGATATGGTATGCATAAGAAGTCCAGGCATACCATATCCACCATAGAACTTATATTTTGATGCATATAGTGTATAGGTTTTAAGATCCCTACCTTATAATAATAATTAAATAAAGTTAATATATAAATGATACTATCTCATTAAAATAAAGTAAGGCTTAACCTATCAGAAACCCTAGACTAAATAATCCTTTCCCTTCCCTTATCTTTAATCTTTAGTCTTTAGTCTTTACTCTATTGTCGTTTTCTTTCTACTTCTTCCTCTTTTACTAAATCCATTATCTAGTCAAGTTTAAAAAAAAGAATTTGAGTTCTTAATTTCTACTTGTAGCACCATCTATAAGTCACAAGATACGTTCATTACTCATTTTCTTAATGGAATAGTTTTTTTATTTTTTATTTTGAAAAAGTAGTCATATTGAAACTTATAGGAAAAAAAATAAATTATAGGTTCTATAGAATGTCATGTACCTTGTACAATCTACAGGGTACAAAGTATATGGTAGTTTCAAGACATGATAAAATAAGATATGAATAGTAAAGTTTCAGAACATATACCCATATGATAGAATATAGGTAGGATCCTATACCTTATTTACACTATATTCGCTCACCTTTACACCCACATAGAGACATTGGCAAGGTTTCTAGGGTAGAAGTATATAATTTATTTGTCCCTTGCATAATTCGGACTTTAGTTGTAGTAATAAATAGGTAAGAGGAGTGATTTTTAAGAATATTAGTCAAGGATAGATAAATGTACAGACGTGTGTATGTATTGCTTAACAACCATAACAAATTACTTATTTTCTAAGTGCCATGATCAATTCAAAGATGAAACATCTTTATGCATACATATTAATACTAATTGCAACATCTATATCTATACATGTGTATGTGTATATATATATATAAAATCGTGAAACAATATAAATACATTGTTGATATTTATATATATGTGTGCAAGTATATTGAAAGGTATATGTTTGAAGTCCATATATGCTATAATAAATTGATTAAAACAATACGCCTTACTAAAATAATCGATGGTTTAAAATAAATTAAGGAATGGAGGCCAATAGCTTAAGTGACCAAAACACCTAGTGGGTGACCTAACCATATTAATTTAGATTATATATGGCGCTTTAATTTTGCCCCACAAATTTAGTGAGCTAGTGAAATCTACGAAGTAACAAATAATTAAATAAATAAATAAAAATAAAAATAATAATAATTAGTAAAGGTCATAATGCTAGTAAGAGTTAGACTAAAATTCTTGATACTTAAGCCTAAATTAATTTAAGTAAAATAACCCTTGTTTGACAAATTCATCTAATAAATGAATTTAATCAATTACCCAATCTATACAGTTGAAAAAAAAATGATACAATAGAAAAAATTACACTTAAATTAATTTATCACACAAAAATTGAACCTACCTTCGCAAAATTTTAAATCAGCATCAGTTAGATTCTTGAGCATAGCAATGACAAAATATGTTAATTTGAAGATTGGGATCATCTTTAGGAGTAAGTGAAGTTAAGATTAGTTTAACTAGTGTAAGTTTTTAATACCTCACTTTTCCTATTCAATGTTATCTTAGGTGACTCCATCATCATTTCAACGTTTTTCAAGGATCATTTCAAGTGAGTAGTTATACTCAGATGAAAGAGTTTGTAATAATCTACTAGCTGCTTATCGCTTGATGTTGTGTGCTGTTTGTTGATTGATATTAATTGTCCTTGAATGAATGATCACCTTGTGTGCTATCATCCATATAACTACCAAAATAACCAAAGATATAAAGTATTAGCTTAAACAACCAGATATATCAGTTACATGTGCTTGATCTTGCAGGTATGCAAGTTAGAGCGCCCAAGCTTTGCCAATTCTTATAGATTGTTTATAAAACAACTTTTTGAGAATGTTGTTTTTTTTTTTTTTAATGAGAAAAGGTTTTATAAAACTTTAGCATGGTTTGAAAAAGCCATTAAGCTCAAAAAACCTGACTTTTCTAAAATCCCTTATGAATTTTCAAAAGCTACCTTTTTTTAAATGAGGCAAAGCTATTGGATCAATGTTGGTTAATTGATGGCGGATGGCCTGAGTTGAGGTCTACCTAGTTTTGCCTCTATGGCATTATAGATTGAATATTTGATGAATAGCTTGAGTTAGGGTCTATTTGATTTGGCTTCGTAGCATTAGTAAAGATTAAATGAAGGTGGATAGTCGAATACACCTGGTAGGCGAATGTCCTGAGTCGGGATTCGTTGGGTGAATGGCCTGAGTTAGGGTTCACCTATAAGGGTGCTGTCTTGAGTGAGGGGCACCTGACACTCAAATGTGGATGTAATCGATGTATAGGCCATGTAACTTTATACCTTTCATGGTTTTGAACCACCATAGTTATGTTGCTTGCATTTATCATGCATGCATTCATTTTGCATAGAGATAGGTTGCACGATACTGTCATTAATGCTTAATAACTTGCTTAAATGATAGTGGTGAGGAACGGAATCATTGAGCTATGGTTTACTTACTCTCTAATAGTTTCTTTTGCAAGCCTTTTCAAAACAGGGATTGGGTTATGATTAGAGTACAGAGTGTATCTAACTCAACCACTAGAAGATAAACTTAGAAAATTAGAATTTATAAAGCTATATGAGATCATGAGATGAATTTCATAAAACATACATATATAATATATACATCCATTTAAAATAAAAATTTCTATTCTTTTTAAACTTATTTTTAAATTTATAAGTTTTGTATACCTTATCTTATTGTTTGGTAGATGATATCGATTTTCTATGGTTCTAGCGGATTGTGAAATATTATTTCCCTTAATTATTTTCATTAGTAATCAACTATATGTACTATGATAAAAGTAATGAGTGTTTGTTTAGATAAAGTCTTACAATCTTTAACTTGTAAGATGATCTTCATATTGCGGATGCACATATAATATGACGACTTTAAGACATATCTATTATGCCCCATTCAGAGTCATGAGAGCTACATCCAACAATATATGAATAAATCAACACATATTAACCCTACAACTATTATACTAACTAATTCTACCATGTATCTAAATAAACAATTGAAAAATATCAATTTATTATTTAATCTAGGGATTTTGCATGGTGGATCAATGGGGTAAAAAATAAAGTAATTTCTCAAAGAAAAAAAGAGGACATGTATATGAGACATGTAAAATATTACCTAATTAAGTTGAATAGAGTGAAAAAAAAAAATTGATTTTAGAATGTTGTTTTCAGTGTAATTAAAATACAAAGAAGGTGCATGCTTCCCATGTACCTTCTGTTCCTTTTTTTTTTTTTAATATTTTTCATGTGCTTTTAGTGTAAAAATTCGTAAGAAGTGAAGGTGCCTTTATACACATAATATATTTTGATGGGGGCCCTTTTTTGTAAATTTTTTCAAAAAGGGCCCTGTACTCCTAGAAAACTCCTTTACTTTGTAGTCTTACATGGATTTGAGGTCACTCTAAACTCCATTTGCATCCTTTATAAATATTTGAGGGAAAAAAAGAAGAAGATTATATGGAAAATTATTAAAATATAATTGTTAATTAAATATAAACGATATATTACGTTGGTTAAAACTTTTAAATATATCTAAATTATATACGAAGTTTATTAAGAAAAAGGGTAAATTATAAATGTTTATTATGGGTTTGTGCAGTAGCTTTTGTTTGTATTTACTTATTTTTCACTTGTCACTTTTATTTAGTGTTGGGGGAAAATAAAAATAATTATGTAATTTTTCATCACTCTATTGTAAATGTTTAGTAACAAGTTGAAAAAATTGATACTATATAGTTGCATCACAACTCATTTTACTTTTAAATGACACATTTAAAGTTAGCTTCAACAGCATTCATGGAAAATAAATCAGTTTCAATTCAAAGTCAAATCTTACAAAAATAATGTTTATAAAATAAGAGAAGACTTTTGAATAAATGATTGATAAAATTTATCTTCAACACTAAGAATAAATCATAGTATAGTTCATTAAGAAACATAAAGAACAATAAAGTTTTAAATGAGAAGCAATAATTTTTAAATTATTCTCTTATCTACTACATAGTTTTGAATGAAGTGGCAATGAAAAATTATAAATTGACCCTCTTAAATTTATCGCACATACAATTATCTCTTTTATTTTTAAATTTGAGTATTTAAGCCTCTAAATTTTTGTAAAATATGCTTTTGAACCCTCTTTTCACTATTTTGCCCTTGGATAACAAATTAAAAAAAATTCGAATTGAAATATATACATATATAATTAAAGATAAGATGGTTACATAGAAACCTAAATACAATCTCTTTAAGATTTGGAGTCAATTGCTCAATTTCAAGAATGAAGGAGCTAAGCATACGCAAAGCTAACATGAAAGAGTATCTATCTATAATATTAAAGCCAAAGAGAGAGGATTTGTTGTCTTTTTTGTTATTACCTAATTTGCCCATCAAATGTATTAATAATTCATATGATTTACCATTGTTATTTTACATCACAAGTTTTTAATATGATTTCATCATGGTTATAATTGTCATTCAACTTTACATTATAAGAAAAGAAAAAAAGCCAATTCTAGACTATATATGACATTTTTTATATTTGACACCATTATTATTTATTACAATATTTACGTTGTCATTATTATTCTTAATTATAATGATTACATTAATTTGCATCATATTTAGTATTTCACTATCTATAAAAACATAAACATGTTGAGAACCGTCCACTTCCGATCTTTCCCTCCCCTTTTAACAAAATAGGTTACCATAAGAAAGAGTTTAGAAACATTTTTTATATAGTTTATAAATTTTACTTAGTTAAGAAAATTATATATACTATAATTTGATTCAATGTATTTAATCTTTTTCTCTAAATTTAAAGTATGGATGAATTGAATTAATTTGTTAGGAATCATGGAGTAATATTGTATAAAGGCTTTTTCCATAGATAATTATAAAAATTCAACTGATTTTTTTTCCTCATATTTGCCAAACGTTATGTGAATTGGTTTATAAAATATTATCGATAAGTTTATGTCTAGTACTTATCATTTCTAATAACAAGTATTATTAATTAATCTTTTTTTTTACATACATCGCGGGTGTATTATTTGCTAATATTTACATATGTCAAATAGCTAAGTTAATGAGAAAATGGTTAAAATGACAATATTAACTATTACCGTAATATGGAGTGTTGACACCAAGACAACGCAATTGTGTAGGCTTAAAGAAAATGAAAACCATGAAAAATTAAATGACGGGGTGATAAGATTTGTGTATATTCAAAAACCTTTAAATAAAAAATTAATGTATACATTGATTGTGCAAATAGCATATTTTCATTCAAAATACAAAGCCAGCATATAATGCTTATTTGCCATGAATTACTATAAACTTTGTATTTAATTAAATAACTTAATGGTTATATTCAATGTGCAAAAGAAAATTGAAAATGAAAGGCAGATGACTTGCCAAATAGAAATGGAATTATGATGGCTTAATATAAAATTGAAAGATGATGCTTTCAATATTCAAATTAGAAAATTTTTATAGGGGTATTTTACTTTGAAGTTGGAGCCACAGAAAGGGAAAGAAAAGAAATGTTAAGATGGTGATTTACAAAGGATCTTCAAAGAGGAGATGAAGACGAGATATGAGAATACCTGTTTTGGTAGTGGGGGAGACAAATCTAGATTCAAGAAGGAGAGAGATTAAACGAAATTTCTAACGAAAACGGTTACATGTTAAGTGAATCCACAAAAAAGACATTAGTATATATTTTACATAGATTTAGTAAAAGGTATTTCATTAACAAAATAAATAATTTTAAACTAAGAGGAAGTGTGGACTTCTTAACTATCTTTTTAATATGTTATACATATAATATTTAAAGAGGAGAATCCTCTATAAACTTTATAGAGTGCTAAAATGAATTTACAAGACCCTAGGCTTTAAGTCTAATAGCAATTTCTTAACTTTTTGGATCAGTGATAGAGTTTAGAGAATTAGGTCTATGACAAGAGACAAATGAAGAAAATTTGGTATGATGGACTTAGAACAAAAGTCATTATATCGATCTATTTGCTTTCATCATTTCTCAAGAATCTCATACATTTAGAGAAGCTTCTCAAAGGAGAACTTATTTTGACCCATTTATTTATTGTGTCAACTTTTACTTATACAAACTCGTTTATAATCGTGCTATGTTATGTTTAAGTTGGCAAGTTGGGTGTCTGAATACCTATCGTAAGTTGCATGAAATTGATTAACAAGGTATTGAAAATTTAGTTTATCGTTTAAATTAAACTTGATTTAGAGAATAATTGAATTGGGAATGCGTTGAACTTACTTGAGTAGTTTACCAGGTGAAACTTAAACTTTATGATATTTTGTACAACTAACACAGAACTCTATGTTAAATGTTCATCAAGTTGAAAATGAGTTTGAATATCAATTCCAATTTAGTTAGGAATTTATATATATATATATATATATATTAAATAAATTGAGCTAAACAAACCGAATTAAATTGAGCTCCAAGTTGTTGAATGTCAATTCAAGTTGATTTTAAGCTTAAATTTTAAATTTCAATAAGCTTGAGCTGAGTTCGATTTTTTAAATTCCAAGTTGAATTCGGGCTAAATTCCAACGATGATCTTGAGGAGTAAAATAAAGCTCCATAAAAGAAACTCGACAATAGTGACCATGTAAAGTTAGTATAACTACTTCCCCAAATAGAGGCAATCAAGGTGGGTAACTTGGCCTAACTTCCTATTGTCGAGGCTTATGTTGTTAAAAATTTAATCCATTCGTGTTATATGGGCCGGTCTTGAATGCCATGGACGCAATCCATTTTTATTGAGCCCACATTGCAATAAGCCCAGTTCTGTTTGGATCCCGTGGTAGCAACATTTTAGTCAGCAACCCAAAGCATGTAATAAATATCCTTCTCGCATGATATTTCAATAGTTCTGGTTGCAACTCAAAAAAAAAAAAAAAAAACTTAATTTGCTTAGTGGCATAAACATTGATTGCCTAATCGGGATGGGCTGGATTTAAATCCCCTTTTCCCCATTTTAATCACTAAACAAAAACTGCAATAAAAAAATATATATGTATTTTTAGTAAATTCGATTGTTAACCTATCTTTTACAATCAAACCTTTCGTAAGATTGATTTCTCTTTTGCTTGCGTTGCTAGTGTTAATAGGCATTTTTTGATAATTATTATGTGAGCTTATATTAGTTGTCGTAATATATAAACCCGATTCAATTATTCGGTTTAGGAATAATCTCACTATAAATATCAAATAAGACCCTCAGGTAAAGTGACCTTATTCCATTCTCTTTTTTTTTTTCCTAACTAACTAACAAGTGGCTGTGCTAGAGTATCATCCTATACCTCTTGAAACCGTTTTCATATTTTGTAGGTATTCTTACATCGAGATGAAAATCAACTATCACCAATTGGTACTATCCGTAGAAACGTGTAATTTATTGTCACGATTCCCGATGTTATTCGAAAATCACCTAGTGAGACATTTTTCCTTAGATGAATTCTTCCAAATTTGGTTTGCTATACTTACTTCTATTCATATTTTCTTGGAATCCACACGATTCTATTTATAATTGGTTGATTACGTTGCATTGAATGGGATTTTTCTTCTCTCATGGCTTTAAAGTTCAACAACAGTATTTCTTTTTCTTGCTTGATCATGATGTTGGAGAATAATTCGATTTGGATTCTTGGTTCTCATTGTACAAACGGTGAAGCGGAAAAAGCTAAACTGCCATGTAACCGCCATAGTGCAAAACGATAGAATAGTTCAAGGTTTCTATTCATCTAAGGAAGGAAGATGTGCGTTAATGTATTTTGATTCTATTGCAGTGGATTTATTCTCGTCGTACTAGTTTGTTTGGAATTCTCTAGTTTTTCTGGTGAAAAGAGGACAAAATCCCTTGATACTTTGTCTTATATTTCATTCATATGCGAAAATTTCTAGGAGATGACAACGTTATTTTTCATTGAAGACGGATTCTTTTTCCTTTTTGCCATTCTTTTAAGATCAACTTTCTCCATGAAAGTGGAAAACCACTTTGGATTACTGTCATGGCACCACATGCTGAAAAAATATGCAGTTTCAGATTGAAAACTGCCTTGAGTAACTGCCACGATTTGAGTCTGCATTCCTCGAAAAGGAAAATTGATATTAGCAACCGCCACGATTTTGGTTTTAGATGCAATCAGTGCACCAGGCACTTCAGATGGGCAAGCGAAAATTACAAGCATTGACTTAGATAGCTACGAATTACAAGCACGAGTGTCACCGAGTCATACTGGTCTTTCATCAATGCTATTGAGTTTAGCTCCATTGTTCCGAGCTTTTGTCACCATGCTGAGATATATCCTTCACAGAATAGAATTGAATTAAGCTATTGTACTGGACAATTGAAAATTATTTCTGAGTGTATGGCGTTCCGGAGTATTAACCGCCGAGTTGTCCATAACTTGCCGAGCGGCCGAGTTTCTTGTCCTTGCTAACTACGGGGCCGAGTAGAACTCATTTACACACTTAAGTTGATCAACTCCGTTGGCTAAGCAATCAAAGTCAGAAGCGAGTTTCAATACACTGCCGAGTGACTGTACAGCCGAAATTCGAGCCTTTCGCAAGCTTTGAGATAGTCGCCTAGGACTAATGCTGAACAATTCTCAAAGGAGATTGAGCGATAAAGCTAGTGATTGTGTTGTATTAAGGACTTCATGAGCTATCCAATTTTAGAGTGGTCGAGCTAATACAGTAGAGCTTTAATGCCGAATTGATTTCCTTAATGAAGACCTCTTCTCGCAAAGTTACTACAATCCGTGCAGTCAAGCAACTAAAGCCGAACTTCTGATGCTGAGTGTTTCTTCTATCGGCCTGCAAGTCGCCAAGCTCTGCTGTATTAGCTCAGTTACGGCAAGCAATTGAAGCCAAACTTCTGAGCTTCTCCGAGCGACGTGATTGGAGCCCAAGCTCCAAGCTCCTTTCGGTCGAGCTTTGATTTATAGTTTGTGCTATGCCAAGTAAATTCTATCGGCTTGCAAGTTGCCGAGAAGCTGAACTATGTCATGGTCGAGCTGAGCTCCGGCATCCACCAGACTGAGGTATTCTCTATGCCGAACCAACCTTCACATGACTCGGCTAATTAGTAGCAAGTTTGATCCAAGTATTTGACCTGCACTAAATTTTTATGAAAAGAATCGCATGCCGAGCTATTATAGATACTTGTGCTGAGCAAGTTCATAGTAGCTGCAACAACATCTCATATAGTTGCTTCAAAACAAGGAAATGTTTGTACTCACCTTGGGTTAGATGTCAAAGGATTGAAAATTCGAGAAGTTCTGAGTTCCAATTTATTGCATGAAATCGAAGTTCTTATGGAATTCATGGGACAAGTTATAGCAACGACAGCTAAGAGACAATCAAGAAGCCTTGATGTACAAGATCAAAGCAAAGCTGAGGCGGAGCTTACGACAGCTCGCACTTGCCGAGCTACTCTGAGTTTGTCGAGAAAGTTTAAGGGTGCTAAGTCCATCCACATGTAGACTCTACTGCAGGGCTAGCTTTGCCAAAGAAACATCTCCCTAAGAGAAAGTGTTTGATGAGCTTTTCCTTAAAAATTGCCTCCTTCATGTCAACCATGACCTCTCCGCTTTATAGTAAAAAGAATGCGTATTAAATTGTCTTCACTACAAACATAGAGTAGAACCGAGCTCTATAACGGAGTTGTAAAGTCTTTACCGAGCTTACTTAGAAGTGTACCGATAGGGATAAAGCTGTAATAGGGCTCGTTTTTGGATTTTTAGTCGCTGAAATTCAATTGCATTTAGCTTAGGTAATATACAGTTTGTAGCCAATGTTCAAGCACTAGCTGAAGAAATCATATTTAATCTTTATCGAGCAGGTCACCATACTCTGTCAAACTAAACGAAGGAACCAAGCTTCAAGCTGTTTAATAGTGAACTATTAGCTGTGCGCATCTAAGCGACGAGGCAAGCTACTCATTGTCCGAGCTCCATATAATGAAATCTAACCAACCTTCGTACATCTCTATCTAAGCTACTCTTACTTAAACGATCAGTATCTTCAAGCTACACATTAGTATGCTGAACTGAATTACTAGGCTATTGAATGTAGCGTATACGTGGCAAATGAGGGGATCCAAGCTTTTGGATATTTAGTCGGTGCCTAGATGGAGAGTATTTAAACCACCAAGCTTCTCATTTCTAGCATCGGATCCAAGTTGTCCGTTGTCAAGCATGTAACAACATCCCGAGCTAAAGTTAAGTCCAAGCTCCTCGCAACAGACTTGCGCAGCACGTCATGGATCCTGAGCGGCTCCAAAAGCTGACCAAAAGATGCTGACCAAAGCTACCTCTCCGCACTAGCACTTATACATCCGATCCATTCATCCACCTTGCCGAGTAACTTAACTTGTGTTATATTATTGACCTCGGTAATAAATTAAACCAAGTTCCAAGTGGAACAACAGTTGGCCTCAGAAGTTGAATTGTTCAAGTATCCGAGCATTATCGTGCCGAGTTCTGAATAACTAAATCGAGTGCATGAAAGTAACAATGAAGCTGTACTGGATTGTAAGTCAAAATGCTAAGCTGAGTCGAGTTACGTTGATCTTTTTAACCAACATAGACTGAGTAGTTGTGCAATGGGATGCTTTGGACACTACTTGATGAAGACAACAATGCAATTGTATTTGAATTTTATATGTATAGTGACAAGCGTCAATTTTTGTTGCATGTATGCAACTGCGTACGCTGTGTACCATTTACACTTGCTGAGCTAGCTGTCGCATGCATAAAGTATCGGCCTTCATATGGTATACAAGTTCCAAAACACGTGCGACAAGATAAATACCTTGAGTTTCTTTAATTTACGGCTAGTCGGCATGAGGACAAGACGTTTAAGCTCCAAGCCCCCTTCGGGTCAAGTGGTAGTCTTGATGCCGACCCTTTTCTAAGTCTCAAACTCATATCACCAAGCTCTACAACAAAAAATTATTGAACAACCATGCTAAGCACGCAACATTAAAACTACTATGCATTGGGGCCCATTCACTTTCTCACTCCTATTGATAAAAGATGAGTAAACTCCATTACTGCTATTTATGATTTATTCAATCATTTATAGACTAGATGCTAATTAGCTTACTTTACGGCTTTACTTAGCATAACTTATGCTTAGCTTGGACGGCCTGCATGCTTTTATCTCATTTTTAGATGCTCGGGCCTCCTTAGGCCCTTGTCTTGAGCCTCCTTAGGTTTTTGCTTCTTCGAACACTCTAGTCTTTTTAGGTTGAGATTATAAACCTTTCCAGAAATCCCATAGAATCGACCTCCTTAAATACTTTCTTTTTTAACTTTGTCACCAAAGAGAGTAGTGGGTAAGTATTGACAGGTATTTTTCAATAATTATTATGTGGACTTATATTAATCAACTCGATACTTAAGCTCGGTCCAATTATCTAGTCTAGAAATAATCTTCGTTGACTTACTATAAATATTAAGCAAAACTTCCAAATAAGAGGACTCTTTTCTATTTTCTCATTTTTTTTTCTAAGTACTTGATATTTCTCTCCATCTGATAAGAGAGCTGACTTAGATATCGAAGTGGTCATGCGTAAATACCCTCCGGCGCCTCTTGAAGCCGTTTTTATGTTTTGCAAGTGTTTGCGCATTGAAACGAAAATCAACCATCAATAACTGGTATATAATAATTCTTCTTATTGAATTTGCTTAGTTCTTAGCATATTTAATCTCATTACTCTTTCCTTTCCTTTTCTTTTTTTTTTTTTTTTTTTTTTTAGCCAACTCAATTAGGCATACAATTTGGTGGAGGAGGGATACAAATTTTGAACTCATAAAAACCTATACTTTTACCATTAAATTATATTGATCTTGATACTTTTTTTCAAATTTGGTGTATTTAATAATATGGCCATTAAGTTGATCAGGTCGATCGAATCATCCAAGGATGTTGACCCCAAATGACTCTCGGAAAGAATCCTAAATTCGATGTAACTAACGGTAGCGAATTCAATGCTATGCTCTATCATTGTAATTTAGGAAATTGCCTTGGAAGTGAAAAGGCTTATCACCTCCATATAGGAAGTAGGTTTCCAATGTTTGCATACAGGACGATTAGCCTCCATTGGGGTCACGAGGTGACACTTGTGAAGAGATAAAGAGGGCATTGCTACAGTATAACATCATTAAAAAAAGGCGGGGATATAATTGTGTCTTACAAAATTATCATTTCAAATTTATATATAAGTAGCAAAACGTTAGGTTTTTTGATTATGTGGATTTGTATTGATTAATTATTTAAAAAATATCTTTTTAAATTATTAATAAATTAATTATGAAATTATTATTTAATTATAGTACTTGACCAATATGAATATTGTAATTGAACTTTTAATATGAATGATTTGTGATGGGTAGGACTACTTACTTTGTTACTTAATGAGAGATCTTAATTATAATCGATAATTCATATTATCGTAGCGTGTTTTATGTCCGTATCTAAATGGGTTCATGTTTGAAAAATCTTCACTTGTGATATGACTCATTTGTTAATCGTATCTGAATACCTAAATCCGTAACTCAACTTGTTTAATAAGTGTATCTTATATCCAAGTTGAACTTGTTTATCAATTAAAAAGTTATAAAAAAAACTATAAAATACTTGCACATGCAAAAGGTAAACGGACAATAGTATTTAGATTTTACAAATAAAAATGTCATAAAGTTTTAGTACTTTACATAATATTAAAATCTAAGTAAAAGTTTTAGTAAAATAAAGTTTAATCAAATTATAAGAAATCATAAAATTTAAATTACATAATATCACCTTAATTACCTTACTTATTTTAAGATTTATTAAAATTGCAACTACTGACATTTTATGGTCACAATTTTAATATTTTCTCATAAAACTTTGTCTATTGACAGTTAAAGAACGATTAAATTTTTATATATGAAAAAGAACTATTATCTTCATGATCAATTTTCTTTACATTAAAGATTATTTCAATAGATAGTTATGATATATTATTATTTAACTAGCTACAATTCATTTTTCTTATAAAAAAAAAATCAATCATGTTGCATTATAAAGAATAGAAAAATAATAAGGTATACTATTTTCTTATAAGAAGTTTTAATAAATGATTTCTAAATAAAGTTCAATAATTTAATATCTTACTATTGTGGTATGATAAAAAAAAAAAAGACTATAAAGATAAATAACAAGTGAAAAAAAAAAAAACAGAGAAAAAGACTCAAGATTTTATACTTGCTTTGATAGTTGAGGAAAGATTCAAACTTGAGCTGTGAATGTCGAATCAGAATATGTTTGACTTGCTATTAGAATTTGGACAAAAGGAGAAAGAAAAAGAAAAAAGATAAAAGGAACCCTATTGATTAAAAAAATTTGTATTTGACTAATTTAATAGTGTTAATTATTATACAAATTGTGAACCAAACTAGACCATTTACAATTTTTTTTTGCTCTCTATTGAAAATGAAATGAATAAAAGAAAATATAAATTTATTTATAGTAAATAAGTTTGCAGGTTGAACCCGTGACTTGTTTACTAAATCTATTTAATAAACGAGTTTGTAAACCAGTTTACAACCCTAACTTGAACTTGGACACAAATGCAAACTTGTCTAAACGAGTTTGATCCATTTGTATCTCATGTTGATTTTTTCCATACCTAAATTATTTAAATCGTGTCATGTCGTGTCTGAGTTTAGCGGGTTGAGTCCCAAATTGCTAGTCCTAATCTTAATTCTCATCTTACATAAATATAAAAACTCCTATATTAAACAGTTTTAACATAATCTAATTTGCCATTAGGAAGAAAATAGTCTTCTCTCACATTTTTTACAATTCTGTATAAAAAAAAAATACTATTATAAGATAGATCTATCTCTAGTTTCAGGTACATAAGTCTTATTTTGACTATATGGATATATTATAATTTACATGCCATAAATCTTGTATTTATTTGCAATTTGATCTAGATTTATATATACATATTGTAATTTTTCAACAATTGGTATAAGAGCTATTGTAGATACAAATTATAACTATTATTCTTATATTTTTCACAATTTTAATAAAAATCTATGAACCTTAATTTTGTTGGCCTTGATTTTGGTCATATTAACAAAATTAAATTCGAGTTTTTTACTCTATACATGTTTTGTGTAACGAACATCTCCCTTTGATATCCTTAAATTCATATGACTTTTAACAAGTAGTGTTCTTACTTTCATTCATCTATATTCTTGTTTGTGGTTTATTTAAGACTGAACTTGGAATATACAATGAAAGGAATTGCATTTTGAGCGATCAAATGTGGTTTAATCTAATTTCTATAAAGTGCACTTGGTTTTCAATAACATGTAAATTGTTATAAGTAATATTTTTTGATATTGATGTAGCATTTTGATTAAAAAAAATGTAAATTATATACTACATTATTTCAAAGAGATTGTGCACTTTATATGGACCTTAATGGACATAATCCTTTATATAATTTTTTAGGTCATTTTAGATAATTAACCTCTATTTTCAAAAAAAAAAAAAAAAAACCACAATAAATATGCTTTTGTTTCATGAATTTCTTGCATATCTATATGTTTTACCATGGCCATGTGATTATGTGTTAGATATCTTTTATGAATTTTGATGATAATAAAAAGAGAAAAATGTTAATATACTAATAAGCATATAAATATTCAGACAATTTTTCAAATTATAAATTAAGTTTTATTTAGAGACTTATTTAGAAGGTTTGAATCACTTGAAAAAAAAGCAAGTTTGGAAAATATTAAAAAAATGTTTTAGAAGCTCATATGAGAAGAACTAGTATAGTACTTTAAAAAGTTCTTTAGAGACTGCGGAAATAAATAAACTGAGACATTTTTAGAAAGTTATTCAGATTGTTGACTTGGAAGAATGAATCTGAAATAATAATAATAATAACAAGATGTTAAATTAGAAGTAAATAAGGCTTAACTCCACTAAATTAGGTGTATTAAGGAAATGCATTTAATCCCCGTTTCACTAAAGTTGGTATTAAGATCCATAGAGATTTTTAAGAATTAATTTTTGGAGATATTTAAACAACAAGAAAATATTTTAGATTGGATAAGGATGGAGTTGATTTAAAAAACTAAAGGATATCAAATTCAAAACTCAAGATTATCTAGAGTTGCTGATCAAAGTATATCCTTCAAAGACAAATGATCGAGATAAGAGCAAATTCAAATTATAAGATTTTCTTAACGTATCTAAGAATTATCTTTGAACATTGGGATTGCATAAACTTAAGGCAAATATAATCTTTAATAATCTAGTCGTTAAAGGACTTTATTGTAAAAGAAGAGACAATTCAAAATATTAAACACAATTCTGAGAGGAAAAAAAAAATTACACACTAATCATAATCACTGCTTACTATCTGAAAAAGCACAGAACACTTTTCAAAAACTACTTTAGAGAGTTAAACCAAAGCTATATATTCAACAATCTTCATCTTTGTTTCCATGTCAAATTATCTGAGATTATACCGTTCTTCTCACTTCGGTTTTGTAAACATTATTTATTATTTGAGAGAAGTTTGATTACACTCTATAGATTTGTAATTAGCCTAGATTCTAGAGACACTAGATAGGCAGAATAGAGAGTTGTAAAGGCTAAGTGTAGTAGAAACTTATAATCTTCTCTTAATTTGTTTTTGATATAGTGAATGTCATACTTTGAGTTTCTTAGTTGTAACAGTCTCGCCATGTATGCTAATAGATAATGATAGCATAAGGCCTGTAGTTACCATTATTCTAGTAGTATACATAAGGTGTCATACTAAAGTGGGAGCAAACATAACTACAATTAACCCCGAAAGCATAATGCTTTATTCAACATGAATAGAAAAAGTGTCTATTACAATAGAATTTAAGTTTTTCACAAATGCCTAATGAATTGCCTAAAACCCTTGTGATAAGCTTTTGTTTAATTGATCCTCACTTAACTTTCTTGTCCCTAAGCTTTTGTTAAGTTTACTTGCAAAAGAATACCAAAAGGGGTGTAAACGATTCTACGTGCTCAGTAAGTTGGTAAGGAACATGCATTATACTTAGGCAAGCTGGAGAAAAACAATCTTTTAAAGTGCAATGTAACAAATTAAATGTCATCTACATGACGTTGTCCGGATCGTCATGAGATTAGAGAAATTACACCAACTCTAATCTTGATTCCAAAAAGTTTCGATAATAAAATGTTCTTACACTAAATCCAGGCTTGTGCAATGGATCTTTGATCCTCCCAAATTATCCCGGGATAGCTTTTACTTATATTGTGACCTCATATCCAATCAAAATAGTTTAGTGCGGTTAAAAAAAGACATAATCTCACCGAATGGTTAGTATTTAGTGGAGACAAAATGTAGGAATGAGATATGCAATGCATGACCAGTTTCTTAGGCCAAATAAATTCTGAGAGTCCATTTTAGACTGGTGATCAAACAAGTACTACAAACCACAACAATTGAAATTAAACACCTTGCAAACACATCAAGTAGGTAAACTTAGTTATCGAAATCAATTTTTTCAATCACACACATTGCTTGTGCACAAACAATTCTAATCACAATCACAAACAGTATAATGACTAATAGTTTCTTGTTACATATAATATAATTGCGGTGAAGTAGACCAACTTACCCTGTGTTCAAAAATTAGTTTTTAATTGTACATGTGTCAAATATTATGGAAAATTATAAAAATACCCCTTTTATTGTTACATGTCTTCCATCAAAATTTTAAGATTTTTGGACAAGTGTACAAATTTTGGTGAATTTTTTTAATAAGTTACCTAATATTTTAATAATTTTATAGTTAGTATAAATTCATGGAAAAATTGCCACGTGTTCCTTATCTCAAGAAAAGTATCCATCTAATTTTTCAACATTTTTTACTTCTTGTATAATTTTTGGCGAATTCTTAAAGAAGTTATCATCATATTTTAATAATTTTATGATATTTTCTACTTTTATAAATTTTTGTTTACTTTCATTACAAGTTATCAAATATTTTTATGATATTTCATTAGTTCTTTTTTTTTTTTTTTTTACATTTTAAGAGTTGATTTAATATTTCTTAGGTATTTTACGATATTTTATAAGGTACTTTTATAATATTTTAGCATTCTACCCAATTATTTTATTATTTAATTTATTTTTCTAAGTGTATTCTTTACTTTTATTTGGAGCATATCATGATAATGTCTTATATGTAAGGGGAATAAGTCATTATCATACTTTTTACCCTTAATTATTATTTATATACCTTACCTTATTACTGGCTTATTATTTACTATATTTTTTTTCTTTTTGTTACCTATTTCTAGGGGTGAATTGGTTTTTTCAAATTTTATCATCTTCAGTCCTTCATAGATACTTTATAATTAATTTCTTAACTTTTTATCTTGTAATAGCTAATTCTTTTTACTATTTATTATTAATTTCTTCCTTTTATAACTTATTCTAGAGATAGGTTTATAACATCAATCTTAACTTTCTTTACTGGGTAATTGTTAGGTTAAATTATTCTCAGTCCTCTAAGTTTTCTTCTTTTATCGATCTAAAACCTGCTATCAGTTTTGTTACTTTCTATTGTTATCAACTCTGTAAACTTTAATTCTATTGATGGGTCGATGTCCCCAGTTAATGCTCATGCCCTGGAGTTGTTTAGAGTTTTGGAGTTGATAATTGAATTTGTAAGAACTTAAGGTTTAGGATTTATATCCTTGTATTTGTCTAAGCAAGCTAGGATTCCTTAGAGTAGATCAAGTGAAACGGCACTAATAAGAAAAACTAGGTTCTAAATAGTGGAGTTAGAAGAGAGCAATAAGTATAAGGCTGAAGCTCTTTAAATCTTAAGCCTGATTTCCTCTTCCCTATCTCTTTTACTTTGAGTTGTTTACATATGCTATTATTAAAGTACCATTATTCACCAAATTAAGTTATTAAGAGGGGTAATTTCAATTTATATCGAAAAAGTTATAAATTTTTTCAAAAGACATCAATTCACCCCCCTTTTTGATGTATTATACGAGACTAACAATTGGTATTAAAGCATGCTTTAATATCATCTAGAGTTTAAGATCATGGGTGAATCAAGTAGTAGTTAAATAGTTCAGCTTAGAAAGGCATTATTTTTTTATGGAACTAACTTTCCTTATTGGAAATTTAAGATGAAAACTTATGTGAAGGCATCGGACTATTAGGCTTAATAAATTATCTTAACATCAGATCTCAAAGTTCCAACCATTATTATATCAAATGAAGATATCACCAAAGTTGAACACAATTTAAAGGCTACGAATTTACTTTTGAGTACTATTGTACGTTTAGAATTTTATTTAACTGCTTTTTTTACTATAGCTAAAGACATTTGGGATACTTTTGTGCAAACTTATGAAGGCATTGAGACAATTAAAGACCCGAGAATCAACTTGTTGGTTCAACAATATGAAACCTTTTGAATTCTTCCTGGTGAAGAAAGCAATAATTCCTTTAGTAGATTCATTGCTATAACTAATGAATTGTCTTCTCTTGGTAAAACAATTAGTAATGCAAATATGGTATGCAAGATACTAAGGATTCATTTCAAAATCTGGAATACAAAGAAAACTATCATAAAAGAAGCTTGTGATCTAAAGAGACTAACACTAAGCCAATTTCATAGCAAACTTATGGCATATGAAATTCATTGCTATAACTAATGAATTGTCTTCTCTTGGCAAAACAATTAGTAATGCAAATATGGTATGCAAGATATTAAGGATTCTTTTCAAAATCTGGAATACAAAGAAAACTATCATAGAAGAAGCTTGTGATCTAAAAAGACTAACACTAAGGCAATTGCATAGCAAACTTATGGCATATGAAACTAATTTTCTTAAATCAAAGAGTACTTCAGAGGATACAAGGAAAAAGGCCATAGCTTTCAAGGCTAAAGAAACATATGTTGATTTTAAAGAAGAGGATGGGGATGTGACAGTTCTAGTGAGGAAACTCAATGAATGGCTAAAGAAGAAAGGTAAGAAAACCTTTACTAAAAGATTATCTTCTAATAAAAACTAGTCTAATGATGTAGGTAAGGTGATCAAATAAAATGAGGAGAAAAAGTCTAAAAAGGAGATATTATGCTGCGAATGCAAAAAACCAGGACATATTAAGTATGAATGTCCGGTGTTAATCAAGAAGATGGAGAAATACAAAAAGAAACAAAAATATCTTATGGTTACATGGAGTGATTTTGAAGATTTAAAGATCGAGTAAGAGGGGTTAGAAGAATGTAAATAGGCAAATTTGTGTCTTATGTTACTCTCTGAGGTAGATTTTGAAATTGATTCTGACTTTGACATAGAAGTACTTAATGATATATGTGTTGAAATTAATAAATTGCTTAAAGCTCTTGCTAAGGCAAACGACAAGATCTCTAAGTTTGAATCAGAAGTGAAGACCCTAAAAAATGAAAAGCAAACTCTTAATTGAATGGATCAATTGTTAGCAGATGAGAATGATTTCTTGAAAAATAATTTTGAAGGATTACATGTTGCTTGTGAAACTTTAGTCAATGAAAATCTTATTTTGAAAGAAGAAATTAAAAATATGAAAAATTATATGGAGGATTTATCTAAGTCAATCAAAAACATATTTCAAAAGTTTAATGAAAGTGATAAGAAATTACAAATGCTAATCTTTAGTCAAAGACTGGATAATTTAAAGTTAGGACTTGGTTTCGAATTTGGAAAACATCTAAAACAAAGAGAGGAATAATATTTATCACATCAGAAAGTGAAAATCAAGAAACAGTCAAGGAAAAGGATAGACGAAAAATGGTTAAACCTGTTAGAAGGTATAATAGACAATACTCTTAAAACAACGATAAGTATTTCTTTAAAGGGTATAACAAAAGGTTAAATAGCGGGTTTGTTAAAAAGAATTTGTTACGTCTGAAAGTGGTAAAGTTGCAATAATCTCGCCGAATAAACCAACCAATGATAGTAATTGACCTTACGGTCCCTATTATAGATACAATTTACACAAGACATCTATAACTCCTCACTTTAAAGTAAACAATCATTCATAATTAAAGATAGAATTTATATATATAACTACAACTTTAAGTCATATTCACATAAAGATATTCAAATTGTCCTATATTCCTAGGAAATTCCACATGCTAAGGTAATCTAAATAGGTACATATTATAAAACTAGTACATAAATCTAAGAGTATTAACAAAACGCTAAAGGATTTGATCGTATAGTTAGTTGATTCTCACTTCCTTAACACTTCAAAAAGAAACTGACCTCAGGCTAGTTATAGCATAACATATTAGTCAGTACATGCAAGAAAATCTATAAGGGTATAAGCAATCAACAGCTTAGTAAATTAGGATGGAGACTTAAGAATGTATAATAAACACAAATAGGGTTTTCAAATAATTAATTATATGCAATGCAATACACTAATGCCATCACATAATGTTGTCCGATCTATTGTGAAATCAGAATAATTTTACCAGTCTTAATCTAAGTTGAGGAGTTTTTATGTTTATGTAACAGTTCACAACCAAACCTAGGTTTGTGCAATGGAGACATCGCTCTCATCATGACTATCATTCGAACCATTGCCCTCATGCTTACCATGACCTCTTTTCTTATCACTTAGTTCGATTAAGGACAAAGAAAAGACCATTATGTTATCTAATATTATCTTTTTCGAAGGTGTTGGTGTTTGGTTAGATAATCTTAACAGTCCCCTAAAAGGTTGCAATGTATATTGAATTAGGATATTTAGGTCGTTTATAATTAAGTTTGGTGTAGAGTGATTAAACAATCTCACATCACTCAATTCACAAAAATTACCAAAACACATATGGATTTTCAACACGAAGTTAGATACACATAAGCACATGCATATATAACTACCTACAACCACAATCACATACAATCCTAAGCTTCTGAGTACGTTAAAATAGTACTCCAAAATATATTAAAGTATTGAATCCAATTTACTTGAAGTCTTCAATTAGCTCACTCGACTTGTCGTGGGTCACTTGTCTTCAAATGTCCTATAATATAAATACTCTTTTAGTATTTATATCCTTATGATATACATACTTTATGTCATGATTTGACTCAATTTTTCATTTATATATTATTTATTACCGGTTCATTGTAGGTTAGTTTTGGAATCGGTTTTTGAATTTGGTTTGATTTAGGTTCTAATTCAGTTTCAACTATATGTATTATACTTAAATCCTAAGAATGTATTCCAAATCATAATGTGAAATTAATCACATTATATTTAGGTATCTTAAATATCACAGTTGCCCCCTAATCAATATTCTAATCTCTATGGTATACCTTAATCCCAATTTAGTTACTGAATTTACTCCTGATGTAAGAAAAGTTTATATTTTTCATATAATTCACTAAAATTTAGGTTCATGTCTGATTTGTTGTGTTTTATTATTATTACTATATTATCAATTTTTAACCTAATATTTTCTATTTATTATATTTTCAATTCTACATATTATTGATTTATATATATTTACTATATAATACACATAATAATTACATCTAACATCCTAAATGTCACAAGTACCATATTACATCAGATATGAATATCTTTAAACATCTAATTACACACTAAATTAGTAATTATCCATTTAATTACTTAATTAGCCCAAAATCACCTATTTAATATATCATTTTAATGCCTAAAAATTATCTAAAAATTTTTAAAATTCAATTTAAAAAAAATCTCTTCATGGAATTATTTTATATGCTCTAAATAATTTATACAAAAATTTTGAGCTTAAAACTACATCTTTAAGATTATTTATTTCTAAATTAAACAAAACTAGGGTTTGTAGGATTTTTTAAGCATAGTATATTTGCAGACATAAATTCATCAAATTAAAATTTTTCCCTAAATCTACATACATAAACGCCTTGGAATGCTAAATTTCATAATTTTCTAAGCATAGTTAATATTTTTACGAAATTAAACGAAATCGGATTAGAATATGACTTACCCATCCGATCAATTTCTAGCCATAAGTGGTAGCTGTAAGGGTGTTGGCAACATTAGGCAGTGGTGGTGGTTCGTTTCTAGATGGCCGTGAGTCATGGGTTTGCTCTATAAGTTTTAATCACATAGATTTTTTTTTTAAATTTTTGTAAAAAACCCTAATCCTCTCTTTTTGAGTTCTCTCAATTTTTCTTTGATTCCTAACTGACTAAATGAGCCCAGTTTGGGTTTGGGGTATTTATAGGGCAACCTTGATTTTTTGTCTCCCAATTTTTGATTGACAATTGGCCTTATCTTCTTTTAATTTGCTTTCTATTTACCTTAATGTAATTGTTTTTTTTTTTTAATCCTAACATGCCACGACTTGGATCAAGAAAATTCCTTGCTTTTTATGATTTATTTTTTGTATTTTTTTAAATTATTTAGCATTAAATTAGTATATTTCTAGCATTTTAAGTATTTTTACCTATATGTAAATACATATAAAGTACAAATAAATACTCCTAAATATTATTTATTTTATTTTATGATTTGTAGTGTACATATAATTTATCTCTAACTACTCATTAGTAATTGAAACTCATTTTACGTATTTTTGATAAATAACGAGTAATATGCTTATAATTTGATATTATAATGTTATATTATTTTAGTACTTATTTTTCTAAATTTAAACTTACGGGGACACTTGTACTAATACTTTTAGCTTCATTGTATAATTTAGGTTCGATTGGACATTTTATCTGATTGTTCTAAATATTACATATCGAATCCGAACTTTCAGTTCCAAGGCTTACAAAATCTGAGTCAAAGGAAAGTGATAAGTGTTAAGTATAATGAGCGAATACCTTATGCTTGTTTTTTCTATAATAAACATGGACACATAGAGAAATATTGCTTTTTCAAAAAAAAAAAAAAAATACAAGCTTAGTAAAAATCAGGGTTCAATTCAAAAATTCCAAAGTCCAGCTTGAATTTTTATAAACCTAAGCTTTGCTAGGTTCATAAATAGACTTGATTGTGTTTTATGTGTGCATCAATACGAAGATAAGTTAAAAGGAACATGGTATTGATAGGAATTAGAGTATTTGACCTCTGACCTAAGCCTGAGCTTGAGAGCTTGAGAGTGTGGCTAAGTGAGTTCTTCTGTGTTGACCCGTACTTGATGAATCCGAGCTATTGCAATCCACTAGTTTGTTACCTTGTCTGAGTCGAATCCTTCCATACTTATCAATAATCTTTGATTACCGACATGAGATATGCTCGAATAATAGCTCGGCCCACTCAATCATTAGTTCGGCCGACCTGCATATGAACTACTTTTAGCATGTCTGAGTTGAACTCACCTCAGAAGAACTACTAGTCCTACTCGACACCTCTACTCAATAATTGCCAGCCTGACCATACAGTTTGCCTATTTTAGTTAGAAATTTACCCATCAACTGATAGCCACGTATCCTAGTAATTATATTATAGAATCTACCGTATAAGATGGATGAGTATCTTGATTTTCTCTTTATGCCCTTTCCCCTTCTTTGTACATTGCATATTTAGGATTTTACCCTTTTTAGTTATTTCCATTTATAGTTGTTGTTCTAATATTTTGGGTATAAATACCCATTGTAATTGTAGCTGTAACATCATCATTAGGTATTGAAGATACTACATTGTCTCTTTCCATGAGCATTCCTCTTTGCTTACTTCACTCTTATCCCAACCCTTAAGTAAGGTTAGGTGGTGAGTAATCTTATTGGACTAACTTGTACGTCATATTGAGTTGAGCCGTAAGTCTCCGATAGTTCTCAGGTTCATCATATCCTTAAAGTGGATCATGGTTTTACTTATTTGATTCTCTATTATTGTGTAGCTCCACCTTAGCTTTTCAAGCTTTCATTAAGCTTGGACCCACCCCCTTATGACCTATCTTGTCAGTCCTTGGCTCGGTTCGTATCTTGGCATCTTAATAGTAGATGCTCAAGACACATGACTGGTGACACTTCATCGTTCATATGTTTAAAATGGAAGGAAGGTAGATATGTGAAATTTGGTGACAATAGTAAAGATAAAATAATTGCGGTAAGTATAATTGGTTTGGCACTACACACAATTGAAAATGTATTATTGGTTAAAGGACTGAAACATAACTTGCTAAGCATAAATTAGTTATGTAGCAAAGGGTATAGAATAACATTTGAATATGATAAGTGTATTAGTTTTAATAAAGATGGATTAAAGTTGTTTGAAGGATTCAAAAAGAAGAACATTTATTGAATTAAATCGTCTGAAGTGTCTTCTGAAACTTACTTTATCTTTATCACTGATAATACCATACCTTGTCATAAAATGTTAGGGCATGTAAATTTTCCTTAACTTGAGAAATTATCTAAAAGGAACTTAATTAAAGGATTACCAAAATTGCATGCTCAAAAAACATTCATTATGTTGCCTGTTTGAAGAAAAAGATGGGTTCATCATCACACAAAAGTAAGAAAATTATATCCACTAAAAAACCTTTAGAGTTGTTGCATCTAGATTTGTTTGGTCCAACTTGCACTTTAAGTCTTGGAGAAAATAAGTGTGGACTTGTTATAGTAGATGGGTTCTTAAGATTAACTTGGATCTTATTCTTGCATCATAAAAATGATACGTTTAAAAGTTTTGAAATATTTTTCAAATGAGTTCAAATCGAAAAAGGCATCTCTATCATTAGTCTATAGAATGTTCATAGAAAGGAATTTGAAAATTTTGATTTTATCTCTTTTTACGAAGAAAAGGGCATCACTCATAACTTTTTGATACCCTACACTCTACAATAGAATAAAGTAATAGAACGCTAAAACATGACTATATAAGAAATGATGAGAACACTATTTAATGAAAGTGGTATAACAGACTATTTTTGGGCTAAAGTGGCATCAATAACTTGCTATATTATAAATTGAGTATATGTTAGACCTTTAACAAATAAAATTGCTTATAAGATTTATAAAGGAAAAAAAACCTAGCGTTTCATATTTTCATACATTTGGTTGTAAGTGTTTTGTAAAGAAAATAGGAAAAGTATAGGGAAAGTTCGAAGAGAGAGTTGACAAAGCCATCTTTTTGGGCTATTTTTTGAACTCAAAGGCATATTGAGTAGACAATAAAGCAACAAAAGTAGTAGAACAATTAACAAATGTCAAGTTTGTTAAAGAAATAAGAAATGAAGAATTAGATGACGAAGTTCCATTTGCTGTAAACAAAAAGAGTTCCGCATGACTTGATTTAGAAGCTAAGTCGAAACCTTCATCAAAAGGAACATTAGAAACTTCGAAAACAAAACCAGGATTAGAAGGTTCTTCAAAGACTAATAACAGGTTTGTTGAAACTCGCTCAGAAGGTAAGTTAGAAGGTTTTGAATACTTTCATACTTTATTATCAATACTTAGGTTTAAAGTAGATCATCCTCCTGAACTTGTGATTGGTAATGTTAGATTTGGAATAAAAATAAGGTTAAGCTAACAAAATTTTGAAAATCATTTTACTTTCATATCTGAAATTGAACCTCATTCAGTTGCTGAAGCTTTAAAAGATAATAATTGGATCTTAGTTATGCAAAAGGAACTTGGTCAATTTTAGAGAAATCAAGTATGGAATCTAGTTCCAAGACCTGAGGATAATTTAGTTATATGCATTAAATGGGTTTTCAAAAATAAGTTAGATGAACATAGAAAGATAGTAAGAAATAAACCTTGTTTATTTGCTAAAGGATATTCTCAAGAAGAAGAAATAAATTATGATGAAACTTATGCTCATATGGCTAGGTTAGAAGCTATAAGGTTACATATTGTATTTCCTTATATGAAAAATTTCAAATTATATCAGATGGATGTCAAAAGTGCTTTTTTGAATGGTTTCATAAAAGAAAAAGTATATGCTGAGCAACCCCCCTAGATTTGAAGATCTATTCAACTCAGATCATGTGTATAAGTTGAGAAAGGCATTGTATAATCTCAAATAGGCTCTTCATGCTTGGTACGAGAGATAGAGTCAATTTTTAATTAAAAATGATTTTAAAAGGGGAAAAGTTGACACTAAACTATTCATGAAGCATTATGGAGAAGATATGTTAGTTGTATAGATTTATATTGATGATATTGTTTTTAGTGCAATTAATGAAAAATATTGTCAAGAGTTTTCGAGCTTGATGCACGCTAAATTTAAGATGTCACTCATGGGAGAATTAAAGTTCTTCTTGGGATTATAAATCAAATAAATAGAGAATGGGATATTTATTCATTAAGAGAAGTAGACTAGACAAATATTGAAGAAATTTGATTTTGAGAGTACTAAGGATTCTTCGATTCCTATGAGTATCTCAACAAAGCTTAATATCATAAGTAATGGTAAAAAGGTAAGTGAAAAATTATATCGAAGCTTAATTAGATCTTTACTATACTTAATAGCTTCATGCCCTGATATTTTGTTTAGTAGTTATGTCTATGCTAGATTTTAGAGTTCTCTAACAAAAACATATCTAATTGCAGTTAAAAAGATTTTTAAATATATAAAAAGTATTGCAAAATTAGGAATTTGGTATCGTAGGAGTCAAAATTTTGATCATATAGAATATTCAGATACTGATTATGTAGGTTGCAAAATAGATAGAAAAATTATTTCAAGTACTTGCTAGTTTTTAAAGGTTAAGTTAGTTTTTTTGCCATCCAAGAAACAAAACTCTGTTACCCTTTCAACTGTAGAAGTAGAATATGTTTCCATTAGGAATTGTTGTGCGTAGATACTTTGGTTAAAATAATAATTGAATGATTATGGGTTAAATTATAAAAATATACCCATAAAGTGTGACAATATCAGTGCTATTAATTTAACAAAAAAAAAAAAATGCAGTTCATTACTCAAGATCAAACACATATAGAAATAAGGCATAATTTTATTTGTGATCATGTTATAAATAATGATGTAAGTGATGAATTTGTACCAACTGAATCTCAATTTGCAGATATATTTACAAAATTGTTTGATAAATTAAGATTTGAATTTATCAGTAATGAAATTGGTGTGTATAACCTTTTCTTGTTAGCATGGAGAATATTTAATTATTTCCCCCTAAGATTAAAAGTTGTTCACGTATAGATAGAGAGTATTTAATTTTCTTCGAGCTTCAAAATTGCGGATGTGTACAGATTGAGTATGTTTATTTCTCTTTAGGCTTTTAAAAATTTTTCGAGACATATATAGCACAAGTAAAAAGTACGTATGCAAAATATGGACTACAAAATTTGATAGTTTTTCCTTTTCGAGTATAAGACTACTCATTTCTCTTATTCTTCTCATTCATTCAGACTCTTCACCTCCTTATTCTTCTTCTCCTTAAAGAAATCATGTCACTAAGAAAATCCGCTCATATTGCTGCTCAAGGTCCTAAAACAATGATCCCAAGCAATCCGAATGGCCCTGTTGATCTTACTAAATAAGAGATTAGCAACACCAACTCTCTGGAAACTCAAACCACTCAACCTATTGAGCCCTAATAAGAACCATCTAAAAAGACCTAAACCCTAGTGCTTCGAGATGACAACTTAGATGAACTAGTTCAAGGAGCCACCCAAAAGAATGGCTCTGTACCACATTCTGAACTAACCTAAAAAGTTACTTACAAGACTTCTCATGATGAACAGAAGTCTGGTTCATCTTCTTCATCTAAAGAATGGCTAAAATCGAAGACTCAAGTTCTTTAGAAAAGTCATTTAAAGAAGAGTCTGAGACCAAGTCTGATCCACCTGAACAACTCCCTGAACCTGAACCTAAGAAACTAGTTTAGAGGACCAAGACTTCTCATCTTTTGCAAAAGACTTCGAAGGCTGCTTCTCAACTTGTGCAGAAGCCTTAGAAAGTTGTGAAATCTTAGAAACTACTGTCTAAACAAAGAAACAAACTAAAGAAAAGGTACGCCGTGAAAGGTAAGAGCGTGTCCATCAAAGAATCTTTTTTCTTGGACTTAGAATTCTTTGAGAAAAGTAGTTTATATTGGAAGGAATATAAGGATGCTTTAGGACTTAGTAATCTGGAAAATTTGAGAGGTATAGTATATGGGGCATTAATTGATGAATTTTATAGAAGGTTAGATTGAAGGCATCAAGATATATGGAGGTATGTAGTTTTAAATTAGAAAGTTGAGATTTCAAAAAAGGGCATCATGAAATGTTTTGGTATTAAAGAAATTCAAGAAGATGAAAATTTGATGGAATTAACTAAAGAGAATGTCTTTACTGAGCTAAATGATGGAGTAGAGCTAGGTATTGTTAGGGACATCTTTACTATTGAGTTTGAATTGTTAGGATCTTGTACAAATTTATGAACACTTTCATTCAACCTAGGATAGATAGTTCAACTTCTGTAACTAGGGAAGATGCTTTGGTTATGTTGACTATGATGGGTAAGAAGAAGGTAGATGTAGTCAACTTGATGATGAGACATTTATGGTAGCATTTAAATGTTAAGCCATATGAAAGTTTGTTGATGGCCCTATTTAAATTTAAGAAGTTGAAATTCCTAAAAGATATGATTTGTCCTTACCATCCTATTAGGCTAGGATAGAAAATTTTCAAGTAGATGGGAATTTATGTGATTGATAAGCTTTAGCACTTTCATAATGGAGGCATTTATGTTCATACCTCCAGTATTGGGAGGAGAGTGATTATCATTGAGAAAAAAGATTGTTGAGAAACAAGTTGAAAATTTGAAGAGGAAAAGAGGAAAGGAACCTGCTGATGGAGATTAGAGGAAGAAAGGAAAAGTGGTTAAAAGGACTGCTAGCATTGAATTTAGGGAAGTAGCTGATCACTTTTAGAAAGTGATTCAGAAAGTACACAACTGCAAATTACTCCGTCTAAACAAGGTGAAAGTTTTATGTTTGTTGAGCAACTTTTTGAGGGAATCAAGGAAGTACTTGGGAATGTTGTAAAGGATCATAGTATAGGCATGAAGGATCTGTTCAAAGTTTAGGTTAAAAAAATTGTGTTTGAATCTAAGGCTGATGAAGAGGCTCAACCTAGTGATCCACCATTTGAAGGATTAGCTCCTGAACAAAATCCTCGAACTCTAGAACTTGAACATCTTTCTCCTATGATCAGTCCGCTGCAAGTTGATCAAACTGATTAGCTACCTGATCAAGAACCTAAGGAAACTCTAGTTATCTCTCCTCAATCATCTAAACCTAAGGATCCTCTTACCGTAACTCTTGTCCTTAACCTTAAAGGACATACCACTCTTAAAGGAAACATAGAAACTCTTTTTGTTGGATCCAATAAGAATGGTACTACATCGGGTCCAACTCAATCTACTCTAACTCTTGTGAAAGACAGTGAACCGACTTCTAGTATGCAACAATAAATTGAAGTCAATCCTTCTCTTAGCAAGATAGTTGTTACTTACTTTAGTAGAATGAAACTCTTTGCTAGGAAGAAAACAAAAAGATCTCAAAAATAAATTCTATGTTCAAGTGTCTTTTCTGTTCTAATGTTAAGTTTTCTTTTGTTCTAGTTAGACTTGTGTTATGTTTTTTGCATGTCAAGTCCACTTATGGACTGTGCTATGTACTTTCTTCTTCATGAATGAAAGTTCATTTCAGTTTTTGCATATGTTATCTAATTATAAATACTAAGGGGGAGCTATTGAATAACCTCTGATGATAACAAAAAGGGGGAGAAAGGCTAAAAACATTAAGTAGTAAAACAATAAGCAACAAACAACAAACATGACAGCATAGTAGCTTGCATATAATTTTTTTTTTCAAGTATTATTTCTTCCTGCTGTTTATATATTGGATGTCAAATTGTTACATTTTTTTAAACTTACAAGTGTTTTATTATCATTAAAAAGGGGCAGAATATTAGATATTTCTTATGAATTTTGATGATAACAAAAAGAGAAGAATGTTAATATTCTAATAAATGTGTAGGTATTCAGACAATTCTTCTGATTGTTTAAATTGCAAATTAAGTTTTATTTAGAGACTTATTCGGAAAGTCTGAATCACTTGAAAAAGAAGTAAGTCTGGAAAGTATTCAAATAATTTTTCGGAAGCTCATATAAGAAGAATCGGTATAGTATTTTAGAAAGTTCTTTAGAGACTTTGGAAATAAATAAACTAAGACATCTTTAGAAGGTTGTTTAGATGGTTGACCTGAAAGAATGAATTTGAAAAAATAATAATAGTAATAATAATACGACGTTAAATTTGAAGTAAACAAAACCTAACTCCACTAAATTGGGTGTATTAAGGAAATACACTTAATCCTGTTTTACTAAAGTTGATATTAAGATGTATGAGAATTTTTAAGAATTAATTTTTGGAGATATTTAAACAATAAGAAAATATCTAAGATTGGATAAGGATGAAGTTGATTTCTTAAACTAAGGGGTATCAAATTCAAAACTCAAGATTATCTAGAGTTACTGATCAAATACATCCTTCAAAGAGAAATGATTGAGATAAGAGCAAATTCAAATTCAAATTCCAAAATTTTCTCAACATATCTAAGAATTATCTTTAAATGTTAGGATTGGATAAACTTGAGGAAAATATAATCTTCAATAATCCAACTATTGAAGGACTCTAGTATAAAAGAAGAGACAATTCAAAATATTAAATATAAGTTTAAGAAGAAAAAAATATTACATACTAATCGTGATCATTGCCTACTATCTGAAAAAGCATAAAACACTTCTCAGATACTACTTTAGAGAGTTGAACTGAAGCTGCATATTCAACAATCTTCATTTCTTTTTGTGAGCCAAGCTATTTGAGATTAATATTGTTTTTCTCACTTCTATTTTATGAACATTATTTCTTGTTTAAGAGAAGTTTGATTATATTTTATAGATTTATAATTAGCTTAGACTATAGAGAAGCTAAATAGGTAGAGTAGAGAGTTGTGAAGGCTAAGTGTAGTAGAAACTTGTAAATTTCTCTTAATTTGTTTTTCATATAGTAGATTAAGTGGAGCGGTACCGGTGAGGAAGATCGAGTCCTCAATAGTGGAGCTGAAAGAGAGTAGTAAGTATAAGGTCAAAACTCTTTAAATCCTAAGTTAAATTTTCTCCTCTTTATCTCTTTTACTTTGACTTGTTTATGTGTGCTGTTATTCATGTGTTAGCTAAATTAAGTTATTAAGAGGGGTAATTTTAATTTATATCGAAAAAGTTTTAAAATTTTTTTAAAGATATCAATTCACCTTCCTTTTGATATCTTATACGGCACTAACATTATGCATGCATGAATGATCTGTTCAACAACTTCATTGGAGATTCTATTTTCAATCTCATTATTTTATCCCTTTTGATGTCTTAATCCTTTCATTATTTCTGTGGAGTCAAAATTTTGGATATCCATAATACGGGTTAATTTATTGTCTAGAGAAATGGATATGTACCATTATAACACATTGTTGGTATTTTCTTATAAATCCTAGTTTATAATGTTTAATAAAGTTTTTGTCCTTTTATTAAAAGCTTTAATTATGTATATATTGCTATTGTTGTGAGAGCTCATTGGCTTATATGAGGTCAATCTTTGCACTCTAGAAGATAAGTATTATGGATAGTTTAGAGATTTGTGGCTATTTAAAATATATAGTATGCATTGATAGTTAAATCTTTATATTTGATTATGAGGTGATTTATGTAATATCCTAAGAATCTATTTGTTGAAGTATTGGTAGAAATATAATTATTTACTTATTAACGTAGATCTTTATTTCCTTTTGTGACTTTTATGAGCATATCAATATATATATACATATATTAATAGTAACAAAATCATTTTACTTATTGATATGGTTTTGCTTTCCTTTTAAATTTTATGATTATATAAGTTTCTATATTAATAGCATTAGAATTATTTTTCTTGTTGATATGGATTTAATAATAATATTAATTTTGATTTGCTATGTAATTTTGCAAATATTGTATTTTGCATGTGAATCTTAAATTGTGGCATGAATGCAATTAAATTAGAGAGTGCATGTGTGTATAAAAGTGCCTTAGGTGATTACATTTTAAGTGCATATATGTGATTAAATGCGCTTTAGTGATTTGAGTAAAATTTATACAAGTAATTGTCACAAAAATAGTCTATTAAGTGAAGCATATATAGGTCTTAAAATTCATTACCTAAAAAGAAAAAAGAATATATTGATCTTAAAAATTTTTCTTAAAGGAGAAATTTTTAAAGTTTGTATATCTTATTGGTTCGCTTCACACAATGAAATCCTAAGGCATGTTGCATTTTTACCTAAAGGGGTTTATATGCGATGCATTGGAACTTAGAAATAATTAAAACCTTTTGTGTTTCTTGTAGACACCTCATTTTTGCATCTTTTTAAAATTTTTAGAATAAGATAAGGGGTCCTAAATTAGGAAAGAAAAACAAAAACAAAAAAAAAAGAAATATAGAAAAATACAAAAATAGTAGAAAATTGAAGAAAGCAAAAAAAAAATAAAAATAAAAAAAAAATTAAGAAAATAGAAAAATAGAGAATTTAGGAAATTTAGAAAAGAGTAGAGTTTTTAATTTAGCTAAATAATAAGGATCGTTGGGCTTGGGCTAGCTTGAACTTAGATTTGAATCTAGCTTAGGCTAATCAGTCCATAATTGCACATATGGATAAGACATAGGCTAATGGCTTGATAGTAATACATGTGCATGAATAATAAGGCAACTCGAGTTTAAATCTCACTTATCAAGCCATGTGGTTTTCTAACTTTCACATTATTAAAAGTATATTTAGGCCACTTGTGATATATCATGATAATATTATTGTTGTGCATTTATCTTAGAATAATGATCTCTTTTCCCTTAAAAGTACTTTGATATAAAATATCTGTCTATTAGAGAGAAATTTTTAGAGTTTTGAACTCAAATTGAGTATCTTGTTATAAAGAATATGTTGGCAGGTCTATTGACTAAATGCTTAACTATTGGAGTTTTCTAAAACCATATGACTCATATGAGTTGGTTAAATCTTTTGATATATTGGGATAATGGGAGTTTGAAATTGCATATTTGTCGATTATTATGAGATATGTATAAGATAATGCCAATTTTATTATCATATCTCTTATAGCATGCTTAGACCATTATTGAAATGCTTAGACCATTATTTCTGCAATGTTAAACCATATATTCCTTAAATTGTTGGTCGATATGTACTTTAGCTATAATTGATATTATTATCCTAATAATTTATAGATTTCTAATAATTGACTAATGTTATCCAAGTGAGAGAATGTTAGATTATTTGATTATGTGGATTAACAATAATCAATTAGTTAAAATATATCCCTTTGAATTATTAATAAATCAATTATAAAATTATTATTTAATTATAGTATTTGATTAATATGAACATTGTAATTGGGTTTTTAATGTGGATTGCTCGTAATGGGTAAGTCCACTTATTTTACTGCCTAATGGGAGATCTTTACTCTCACCTAACATGGATATAAAAACTACTATCCTATTAAATAGTTTTAATCTAATCTGATTTCTTATTAGGAAGAGAGTAGTCTTTTCTATATAGAAAAAATACTGTTATAAGATGGATTTCTCTCTAATTTCAAGTATATAAAATTTACTTTGACTTTCTAGATATATCATGAAATACATGCTATAAATCTCATATTTACATGCAATTTTATTTGGATTTGTATATGTACATTATAATTTTCCAATACAAAATTAGATAGTAATTACTAAAATGTAACATGATTCATTTGATGCTACAAAAGCCTAAGAGTTATGATAGCTGAGCTAAATCAATTTCGTTGCAAAAAGACATGAATATACATGCAACGTAAAGTGTTAAAATGGTTTACAAAACATTAGGCTAAAAGCCCAATTGAAACTTGGGCTTCTCTTCTTAAGCTAATGATAAGACCTAATGACTTTGATTCATGACTTCCAAGTGTTACATGCATAATGTTTTCAAACCCAACACCTGTGGGACTTAAACTTTCTAGATACTTTATAGAAAGATTAAGTCAATTTTTTTACAAAAAACTCTACAAAATATGCACATTGAAGAAGAGAAAGTTAAAGAGAAAAGTTATATAAGACTATGAATATATCTCAAGTATATATGTTATTACAAATAAGGGAGAACCCCCTTATATGTAGAGGCAACAATAAATGGATGAGCTTGGTTATTATGATATAATAGTTAATACATAATCCTATCTGACCTTATCTCTTTACCCTCACTTATAAAGACTTGTTGCATTTGGACACTTCTAAAATGTTCTAATAAATGGATCGAACCTTGGTTGTGAGCTCCATACTAAATGGACCTCCAAATATAAATAGAAAAGTAAAATATGGGCTTAAGGAAAATGTTTATGACATTCTCTCCTACATAAGCTAGTAATGTTCTTATTGCCTTGTGTTACCTTAGAAACTAGTTTACTAAATGTCTAAAGCATGTGAAATTAATTGCGTCTTCTCATGCTACTTCACTTTAAAATAAGCCCTTTTACTTCACTAGGTATTCTAAGTAAGACCATTAGCCTATGTTTCGCATTAAGTGCTCCTAGAGGATCTGCTTTGTCTTCGATCTCTCATCTTTTTTCATGCTGTTATGATTCTCTTTCTAGTCGTTGCTAAGATCTCCTCCCTTTCGATCGGGTATGCTGCATAAATCTCCACAAAGGCTTCTATATCTTCTAACGTTTTTAGTCAATGAAATTTATCTTCTTCCTTAACTAGTATCTAGTAGACTTTCGGGTGTTTTGTTCCCTTGGATCATTGAAACACTTTAAAATCTTCCTTTAAATATTTTCTTGATTCAGATGTGTCTCTTTTGTCCCTTCTTATAGAGTAATCATCTTCCATCTAATACTTCTTGGTTTGGCCTCCTAATTTTAGCACCAACTTTACTTAAAGATCTTGGTCTAACCCTACCTTGATTAGTTCTACTTTGCTAAGTTCTTAGCCTTTTGTCTTTTAGCCTAAACTACTAGTTTCCCCTAAAGTCTTCTTCCTTTAAGCCCATCTCATCTTTAGGTAGCTTAAGGTTGGAAAGTTCCTTGGAGACCTCTTTAGCTTAGGTATCTCCCACATGTTTTGGATTGCTTTCTTTTTAGTTTGAGTAGTAGGTTCCTTAAGCTTTGTCTTGTCAGCAACCTATACAAAACACAGAAACTTAAGGGAATGACTAGGTCTATGGCTGATCAAAACCATGAATTGCTTTTCTTCATCCATAATTGTGATAACATTCATAGATGAGAAGACTTTGGGCTTTCATCTTATCTAAGAAGTCCATATTGGTGATAAGTTCATAGTTGTCTAAGGGATGACCTCCATTTTCTATCTTCCTTTGCATTGACCTACCTTGAACTCTAAATCCTAAGCTATAATGGTAATGATAATTCATATGAGTTCATCACCTTCGGCTTAACCTTATCTTTTTGGACATTAAGGCTTAGCTTTTTAGCGGCCTTTTTAGGAATGAAGAGGTCAACTACCCTAATATCTACTAAGGCATTAATCCCTTGACTCTTAACAAGTGCTTCATCATCAATCATCCTTTAGGCCTCCTTAGTATGCTTACTTGATATGGAGCTCAATTGCTTCAAAACTCTAAGCTTATAATTTGCTTGCACCTCCTCCTCTTCTTCATTTGCAATTAAAGTTGCTAGCTTATGTTGACTTAGGAAATCTTTAGCATGCTCTATTATAGACTCCAACGCATAAGAAGGAAAGCTTTTCTAAGGTTGCTTCATCTCGTCCATAGGTTTCTTGTTGTTTCAAAGGTTGAGTACTCTCATCCCTACCTAGACTTAGATCTATCTCTCCTTAGGCTCCCTTATTAACTGTATGGCCACCTTCCATTACTTCTCCATCAAGTTGTTTTATTGACTTAGACTCCATTACGCTCTTAATAGTAGCCACGAGTTAGGTTATGGTTTGGACATAACACATCTCTAACTCTACATAGGCTCACCCTTATAGCTCGTCATAAAATGTGAATATTGTATCCTTCTCAATCATGTTGGAAATCTCTAGTAATAGCTTTGAGAATTCCCATGTATGCTCCTTAAATGGATTCCCAATGTTTAACCACCTTATCTTCACCTAAGCATCCTTCTTTGCATTGCTTGAGTATAATTGAGTCGTTAACTTTACTTTAAACTCTTCTCACCTGATGGTAATAACTCTTCATATAGCTCCATCAGACTTTCTATGATACCTCTTATGGTTCTTCATTATCTATATATGGACTATGTAATGACATTGTCTAAGGACATAGGAGTCGTCTTATGCCTTAATACATAGTCCAACACGCCGACTTTATTAAAAACTGCTCTATACTTTAGAGAAAATTATTTGTCTTTATAGCATTTCTAGCCCCATAAAAGTCCTTGGTCATTGGCACACTACTTTTTCCATTCACCCCATCTTGAATTGACCTATATTTAGCTTCAAAACACTACTAGACCTAGGCTTTAGATCCTTGTACTCCTTTAAGGAACTTTTTTATCTCTTACAATGTAGCACCTTACCTTTGTAATTCACCTATAAACTAGCTCAGAAATGTTGATATCTCCTATGGGAGCTCCTCCTGAAGCTTACCCAAGCTATCCTCCACAATTTGAACATGATCCAATATGTTAATTGTAGCTAGTTCCATCTTTGCCAGCCTAGCCTCTATAGATGTTTTGCTCCTTGAGACTTTCCTTGAATGATTGACTTATCAACCATAAAAGGAATTATAAGAGTTCCATCGTATTTACAGTAATATCAATAACCTTCTCCTCATCCATTTTGATCAAAGCTTGCTCTTATACCACCTATGTCATGTGGAATACTCTTAGACTCAACACATGTGATAGTTAAACTCTCTATATATTCTATAGAGAGGCTAAGTTAGCCTTTCTACCAAATACTCAAGACAATACACTTTTGAGAGATAAAAAGTATAAAGAGAAGCTTACCAAAATATAAATAATTCTTAAGTGTATTGACCTATTAAAAGATAAAGGGAAACCCCCTTATATATAAGATTCCTCCACAAATGGCTATATAGATCATTTCGATTTAATAGTTAATGTACGATCCTATTTAACATTATTTAGTGCCTCTACCTACTAAGGTTTGCCATATTTGAACAAATCTAAAAGGTTCCAAAAAATGGACTGTGTCTCTATTGTGGGCTTTACATTTAATAAACCTCTCTATACAAATAGAAAAATGAAAAATGGGCTTTGAGAAAGCTCATGCCACAATCAGGCACATACACTCTCTGAAGCCCAAAAAATAATTAATTAAAAGGAAGATCCATCTCAATTGTTGAACATTGGTACAATTCGACAAATATTGTCGATGGCCATACTTTATAAATATTCAAGAGTTCTTCCTCAAAAGGGACAATTTGGAGATTTGAGAAATGCCATTGTGCTGTCAAGCTTCTACTCCAGAAGATCATACAAGACTCATAACGAAGAACAAGACTATTCTCTTCAAGAACACTAGGATTAATGTTTTAAAACTCCACCATTTGTCACTTGTGAGACTGCCTATTCTTCTTCCCTCTAGTTATTATCTTCATATCATTGCCTAGAAACCATATCAAGCACGAGAGTTGCATAAACGTGACACTAGCAACCAAGTTCTCGTACTTTCAACAATCTATTGCTTTCACTTGGAATTAATGTCCATAGAAAAAAATAATGAAAAGACATGGAAAATTTCCCTTGGTGCAAATCATTCGGAGCTTGTTTCTAGAATAATATGTGGAGTCATTATCATTTTTCAAAGCCAAAACAAGGCATTGACAGGTAAAGAAGATGCATTTTATAAGAAACGCCTGCTTTCTTTTAACTTTTAATTTCTTTATACTTTAGATCCACTACAATTAAAAATGATATCCTCTTAGTTAAGAAAGCTTTCAGTCCATCACGCTTAATTTGATAAGGTGGCAGTCAAATAATGAGCGAGTGCCAACAAATTAAGAAAAAGAAAATCCAATGTGCACATGCCCAATTTGAAGGACTTGCATGAGCTCCGAATCAACATGTTCTTCTTTTGTTGGTCAATTGTTTTGTATCTTCAGGAAACGGTGCTGCAGTTCCCAGGTTTGCAGATTCCAAAAACACAAAAACATTAATCCAACATGTATATAGTCGTACTGTCCCTGATTTCTTTAGGTCTCTTGACATCCGGTCTCATCAAGTCATGGGGTGGATTTTTATTCTTTTGACATCACATGGGAGAGATGTATACAACTATAGTTAGTATCTTATTATGCACTCAGATCTCCAACTGGGACACTTTAGGAGGACACCTACTCTGACCAAAATCAAATCACTCGTATTTTGTATCCCAAAGAAAAAAAGAAAAAAAAGAAAAGAAAAGAGAAAGAAACTTTGTATAGGGTAGAAAATATATTAAATAAATTTTAGGATAATTACAATGGAAATTACATATATCTGTTCCTTGATGCAAATAGAGGATACACATTTCAAACGGTGCAAATTGTGGATAGTAATGAACTCTATTTTTAGATTCATGGTATATGATCTGCCGCATGATAGACATTCACGTGTTTCGTTATCGTATTTAACTTTATCATAATACATCTTCTATTTGTTACAGGTAAATATACATTCTCTACACGCACCACCTATTGTAACATTTATTCTCTAATTGTACTTAAGGAAAATATATGAGGTTCATCCTTATTATACAACACTTGAAAACTGTGTTATTTATTTGTACATGGAGGTAAAGATATGTTCTCTCAGTCGTGATTATCCCAATAAAATTACTTTCATATTTTATTTCATAAAGATCTAGACAAATTGTCCACTAGAACTCCAAAAATTCCATGCATGTGAATTTATCTAAAATGAACGTGGTCTAGCTGGGTTTTCTTGTTATCTAGTTGCAAGTAGGTTGATGTTGTTTGCTCCAAAGGATTAGGGTTATCAATGGGATTTAGAAGAAATTTTCCTGAAAAATAATAACGCATGGGATCGATGTGGTTGTTGGGCACTCTATTAGCCGCCCGGTCAGGGCCAAATGTGTTGTCTGTTTTGTCGTCTAAATGTGACACAGATTTTCTTCTCGCGTGGAGGGCATGTGGAATCAAATCTCTTCGGGTAGACAGCTACCAAAAAGTGCCACCTAGTTGCTTCTTAATTTAGGGTTGTTGAGTTCCCACGCCCCACTCCCCCCACCCCCTTTTTTTATTTGCTTTCCTAGAAAATTATAAAGTTGAAAACTGCATTTTTCATGCTTTTGTAATTTATTGATTTGTTATTTTGCCTTTTCATAAATACATGGCTTGTATTCTTTTCTACTATACAATAGTTAGTTTTCAATAAAAAATGCTCACGATATACACGTATTTTCGAATAGAATTATAAGGATGCGGACTATTAGGTCCTGTGGGTGATAGCATATATAACGTCTATGTTTTCTGATGTAGGATTCAAACTCCCTACGACATGGGGTCAAACGATGATAATTTTTTTAGTTATTTTAAAAGAATATAGTCGATATTTCATAAATTTTAGTTCGTATACCTGTATTATTTCTTCTTTCAATTATATAGCTTGAGTTTTAGTACCTTTTCACTTTGTATATCTGCATCATCTTTCTAGATATATAACTTGAATTTTTGCATGTTTTCACTTGTATAGTAGTATATTATCTTCAAAGCTTCGTTGACATATAATACATATATGCAAAGTAAAAAATACATGAAAATTCGAGTTATATAACAAAAAAAAAAACATATAACAAAGGTGTGAAAAGTGAAAAATCATAACAAACTTTAGTTATATAATTGGAAATAAAATATAGGTATGTAAAATGAAAAAGCTCAAAAATCGAGATTAATTTTATGGTTAACCTTTGTTTTTTAAACGATTAGTTTGCCATTAAACCTTTGTAACACAATAACGAAAAATCAAAATCATTTGGTTACCTTCACTAATCATTCTTTCAATAACTATAGTATTTCGAACCCAATACCTTAAGCTAAATTTTATCGAAAATCTCATTATTGTACAATCATGCTTTGGAAAACCGATTTTTACCTTATTGAACTAAAGCAAACAAACAGCTAGCATGTTTATCAGATACCTAAAGAAGGTGTTTGGGGTGTCAGTGTTGCATAAATATCTTAAGTAACTCTTGTTTCTAAGCATTTTCCACTTTATCAATGGGGTATCTAAATGAAGTTACTTAGCTACTTTAAAAATCTTTTGTGGGATCCATATCTATTACTTTTCAAATTAATATATAAAAGATTTTTTAAAAGTGGAGTGTTTGGCACGAGAATATATGAGTCAAGTACTAGTAATAGGCTCCTTGGGGTACTTGTGCTTTATCAATAAAAGTGTGATGCTTAGCATTGTGCCACGCATTCTTAATAAACATAACCTAATAAACTTTGTCCTTTCGTTCACCCTAAAGTAAAAGCAAGAGACAAGATTTTGCCCTAGAATGTGATGTGCTCTTTGAAAATGTGTATACTCGGTTGTTTTTGGAACAATGACTCACTATGAACATGTTATAGCAACAATGTTTATGATACTCACGACATGGGAGCATAGCATATTTCACTTGCTCAAACTAGTATCTTAAAGGGTAACCAAAATTAACGATGCTTGGACATTATTGGTTCCCTCTTATGTGTTGTCGAGTTGGTATATAAATCATCCCATGTGATCACATAGCGGAGTGGAATATGATGAAACTTTTGGATGTCGACATACCTGTCCCCTAAGTGATGTTTCTTCTCAATTTCATATGTCCTTTCAATCAACTACTCATCATAATCTCAGAATTCAAATTACTTTTCATCCGCAATGATGGTAGCATTTGTATGTATATGAGTTCCCTTCAAATGAAACTTTTATAGTTATCATTCTAAGGATCATCTTATTATTGAGAGGTGAAACAATAGTTTTATAACTTTCATAATTATTTAAAATTGTTTGGTTACTTAATTTATACTTTAATGCAATAAAGCAAAAAATCTAAACGGGAAAAATTACATGTCAAGGACAAACCTTTTGAGTTTACATTGAAAATAGAAAATAAGAGATAAGTGTTATTAAAAATAGTGATAAATAATGGATAACATTACATTGTTATTATAACTCTGTTATTTAATTTAACACTTAATGTGCTATATTAGCGATATATGATGGATATTCTCTATTTGCACTACTTTTAATAACGGTTATCTCCTCTATGTAAAATGAAAAGTTTTCATCTCCATTTGAACTTAAGACACCAGTGATAATATTTTCTCATGCAATATAAGCTACAGAAAAATGCTTAGACCAGTATTATCTTTCCAATCTTTCAAGGTATGATTATCACTCCTCAAGAAAGTTTTGGTTAGATTTGAAATAGCTCCATTAATGTTTTTAAATCAAAATTATTTTTGGCTGTTTGAGACTTGCAAACATTTTCCTAAAAATGTGGAGAATTGGTTCTTACTAGTAAACAAAGTGAAGAACTATTTTGGATGAGCTCAACCTTGCTTGTAAATTAGAGCTTAGATGAATAGGTTAAATACATGTCCTAAAAATTGCTAGCAATCCTACAAGAGAATAAACTTTTGCTGTTATAACTAGGTAATAACAATCGTAAGAGAATAAGCTTTTATTGTGTCTACTTTAAAGTGTCAAGTGTCTCTTGTAATGAGATTTGCTTGTAGTGGGATTTCTATTGTAAATAGAGATCTCGATTCCAATCATATGTTGGAGAGAAGCCAAAGGGTTGTGCGTAAGTATGTTAGAGGGATAGATTAAGGGAGAGTTTCTAAAATCCAAGAAAACCATGATGAATGTAGTAGCTAAGAGCTTCTACCTATGGTCTTAAGAATAGATTCTTTTATAAGACACACTGTACTTGATCTTTAAAGTATTATGATGGATGGATTCTTAGCGGTTGAACTATTAGTGTTGGTAAAGAGGATTGACATGTAAAGTAGAATTTTTAAACATCAGGGCTTAACTTTTCTCACTATATCTCTCTTTATTTTGCCAACAATATTCATATTTTGTTATCATTTACTCAAAATTTGTGTATTTAAGCAAAGCAAATTGATAGGGATTAGTTCCCTCAATATGAATTTTGAGAAGATATTTAACCAAATGGCTTATGAGGATCTACATGAAGGCTTTTATTTGTTTTGTTTCCTTTAGGATATTATTTAATGGTATTATGTTATTAGTTGTCAATAATTAGGATCGATTTTATTTGGAGGTTAATTATTTATTTTATTTGTTATTATCTATTTGCCCTTGGGGTTGTTGAAGGTTCCATATTAATACTCTGTTGTGACTCTTTTGAATAGTTAGTGAGTTTTTTGTATTGAGTCAAACCATCTTGCCGAGAGTCTTTCTCTACATACCTTATTAAACTCTATTAATTATATGTAATATTGATTGATGAAATTTATTTTGTTTTGCTTCATTAATTGTGTGTAATATCAATTGATTAAACAAAAACCATTAATTTGATTGATTGTTGAAACCCTAGTTCAATCAGTTTATAGTATGTAATTTTCATAAATCTAAATTGTCCATATCTCTTTTTAATTTGTTTATTTGTTCTTTTCCACTACAAAAACCCATAAAAATTTAGAAAACCCTAAAAATCCTTAAAAAATTTCTATTCTTTTAAATTTATTCTCTTCCATACAATTAACTATGACGTGAACCCGTTTCATATCACAAAAGTTGTTGCATGCTAACTCTGATTATTAGCAAGTGCTTTTGTTAATTAAAATTAAATAGGCAAAAGTCTGTGAAAAACAAATCTAAACCTTAATGCAGTAGTCTTTTCTTACATGGAGTGCAATCCACTAGAAAGTGTTATACTTTTTGAGCTAAAGATTATGGCAACCGATGGTATTTTCTTACTTGAAAGACAATCTACCATACATCTTCTTTTATTTTGGAAATGCCGGATGGAACTGCTTGTAGGGGCATTGGAATTGGATGTTTGGTCAATCGTAACCCTTCATTCTTACCAATGCTACAGCTAAAAAGATAAAGAAAGAAGAAGACCTTAACACCGAAGTAAACAGGAAAGTTTCCTTATATAGTAAGACCTTGCATATGTTATTTTATACTTTAAATTCTACAAAATCCAATTGTGTTACTACATGATCAGTTGAAAAAGAAACATGGGATAATTCATTCGCATACGTCAAAGAGATTCTTAGGTAAAGGAAACCAAAAAAAGGGAAAAAAAATCTTATCCAAAATTATGAATTATTTAAAATAAATTATAGAGAGGAGAAACAATGAATGTATGATAGACTAAATGAATTGTAAATAAATTAAAATCTTTAAGAAATGATATAAGTGATGTTGGAATAGTAATAAAAATCCTAAGGTCTCTTCCTTGATCTTGGGATGCTAAGAGCACAACACAAAACATGGTTCTGACACAATCTTCTGGAAAATTTGCTGTCCTTCTTACCGTCTTACAAAATAGAGATAAAAGTTTATAATCGAGAGAAATAAAAATAGGTAGCATTCAAGTCAATAAAAGTCACTTTTCTAATGAAGATGATGATGAGCTTGATTTCGTCATGAGAATGTTCCGTAAAATATATAAATGAAATCAAAATGCCAAGAGAAATATATCTAGAAAGTAACTTAAAGCAGATGGTAGGGTTTCTAAAATCAAAGTAGAATTTAAAGATGAGAAAAAAAGAACTTATTCGTCATGAATGTAACAAATTGGGACACAAAAAATATGATTCTTCAAGGAAAGGAAATCATTTTAAGCCAAATAAAAGATGGCAGCAACGGCTAGTGGCGTTACCTAGAAGATTATGATTTAGAAGCGGAAATTAAAGAGACGATCCATGTCTGTCTCATGGCAGAAGCTGAGGTGCCTTCTAAAAACACAATAGATGAAATTTATATGACTATGACGAGCATATAGATCTAGTGCTAGAACATAGAAAGAAGAATAAGCAATTAAAGGCAGAAAATAAAGTTCTAAAGGAAGAGAATGAATCTCTAAGTGTGGAATTAAAAGAATTAAATGCCACACTTAAATTGATTAACGAGCTTATAGAGAATAAATCTAATGAGAAAGAGAAGGTAGGGAGTCAGAGTAAAAGCTTATAGACTAAAAAAAACCTAGAAATGCAAAGAATACATACAAAATGGAATCTAGTTGAAGCTCGTAGATTAACGAAAGAGGCTACAATGCGATAATTACTATAATTTATTCAGAACTAAAAGATGCTATTGTTATGGAATTTATGGACATATTGCTTTTGTTTGCTGGTGTAATGAAAAGCTCAATTATTATAAAGTTAATAATAGAAATGAAATAAATTCTTTGAATAAGAAACATAAGTAGATTTGTGTGAGACCTCATGCTTAAGTGTCTTATATGAATTGTGGAATATTATGGTACTAGTTTATAAGGTTATGATTGTGAATATCTTATCAATATAAATTTGAAACTTTTGAACCAAATGATTGACAAATGAACCCATTAGTATTTATTGGCTTGGTTATTTATTGCTTTTGGCCTAAGGCATTATAAATAATATTAGAGCGGACTCTTTACCAATAGATGCATGATTCGAGTCTAACTCCAGTTTAGATAAGAGGTTCGAGGAAGATAGGAAATATCATCATGGTGTGACTTTTATATGCTTCCAAGATGACTTATAGGTAGTGGGTAGCTTGAATTGTATACTGAAAAGGAAGGAAGATTCGAGCCCAATTGTAAGGTCTCGTGACAAGGATTTCACACGTTTAAGGGAAAAAGATTGTGAGATCTCACAGTTAAGTGTTCCATATGAATTGTGGGAGGTTATAGTATTAGTTTATAAGATCATGATTGTGAATACATTGTCAACACAAGTTTGAAACTTTTGGCCCAAGTGGTTGAAATGGACCCTTTAGTATTTGTTGGCTTGGCTATTTACTGCTTTTGGCTTAGGGCATTACAATCTGAAATCCTATTAGATGACATTTAGAGAGGAAAGGGAAAATTATTGGGACTACTAATGTTGGTAACGCATCCTACCATATTGATAAAATTCTGCTTGTTCACAATTTAAACATAATCTTGTTAGTATAAAGTTAACTTTGTGATGAAGGTGACATGATGCTTTTCAAGAAAAATCAATGCACTAACTTTAATATAAAGTTCGGAAAGGAGACTTTTCAAAGGCATAGGTTAAGAAACCTATGTGTAATTGAATATGATATTTTAAATCTTGATTGCAAAAATTGTTTTATTAGTCTAAGTCATGATGCTCTATGTCTATACAAGAAACTAAGACACGTAAATTTTACTCAACTAAAAGTTTGAAAAGTAGTCACGCGATAAAAGAGCTACCAAGTTTTCTAATGCTCTTTAGAGACTTCAATTCCTTTTGTTTGATGGACATCTTCTTCTCTCAATGGTCAAATGAGCTTGATTTCAACCATGACTTTATTATCTAAAGGCTTGGTGCACCTCCCTTAACTGCAACTTCATTGTCTTAACTTGATTGTAGATTTAAAATCCATATGTAACAGCTTTGGCAAAAGCTTGAAATTTTACGTGCAAGGATAGTAGTAAAATTCTTGATTCACCTGGCTATGGCAAAAAGAATCTTCATTGGTGATGTACTCAAAAGTCTAAGTTATCATTAGGGCTTACCATAATTCAAAGAATGAGTCCTCTTAGATATCGAAGAAAAGGAAAATAAAGTTCAGTTACTGTAGCTTTGTGAAGCTGCTCTTTGGATGTTATTCACTAGACAACATAACATGACTTAGTCTCCTCTTGATATGATATACAAGCGAAGAAGTAAGGTCTACTTGTCACTAAGCAATATTAGATAAGAGTGTAGTGTAACTTGAGGAAGGATTCCTCTCAAGCAAATAAGAGGAATATTCATTAATGGATAAGATCATTTTGGCATCCTTAGGCAACATAAGTACACGCGAAATTACAAAAGGGTAATATAAAAGAAAAAAAGAACCTAATGCATGCTAAAAAGGGTCAATAAGGCAAATGAATAAAAAAGGAAGATACTACCGTATCAGAATAGTGGAAATATATGGTGTGTCATTATTGGCTTCATATAACATCGTACAATATGGTTGGGGTCACATTGTTCAAGGGTGAAAAAAAGTCGACTAGTATGAGATTAGGGTCATGTTAAGGTAATCTTCTATGGAGGTCAACTTGGTCGACAACTAAAGATCCTTGACAAGGACTTTGGTACTAAGGAGGTTAGCATCAAGTTGTTCAGCCATAGAAAGTAGGGTAAAATCGAGCTGGGCATGTAAGGAGTCCAACCATGGGTTATCTTGATAAGGGAGCTTGTCTTTAGTCGGCTGAGAGGATAGCATTTGTCTAACTAAGCCTTGAAGACCACGAGGTGAGCTTAGGTAAGAGGTCCTTAGGTCGATAGCCCATCAATTAGTTGTTTATTAGCTTGAAACGGTAGATCTTTTCTCTAGATAGTGCTTTTAACATGCCAGTGTTTCCTCCTTAATTCCTTGATCATGGTTTATTATTTCTTAGTGATAAGGATACTTAAATGAAGCTTAATACTTTTTGAGTAACAACCTATTATACATGTTATAGATGCTTGATGATGTTTAATACTACATGAAAATGCCTCGTTTCTTTGTAGATGAGAATGCCTAAGATGAAGCTTAATCCCCATAGGCAATGCCTTGTTTTGCCTCATCTTCCTAGATGGACCTCCTTTGTATTTGATTGTGAGCTTTGACACTTTTGGTAATCTAGAACAATGGCCTTGTACTTATAAAATGCCTTGATGAAGCTTAATCACCCTGGGTATTACCTCCTTGCATTTGATCTATGTAGGCAATATCTATTTGTGCTTGATGATGCTTCTTGAGCTTAACCTCCAAAGGTAGTGCTCTCATGCTTGATGAAGATAATAAAGCTTATGCAGTGGCATTGTTCTTGCTTATGGGTGATGACACTTAGTGTGAACTTTGCTTCTCTTGAGCCTCATTTTTACATCTAATGTTAGTGAAATGCTTAGATGGAGTTTGATATTCCTAGTAGTAGCCTTGTTCTTATTATGAGAAATGACACTCAGCATGAAACTTGAAACACTTGAGCCAAAATGGATGCTGTAAATTGAAGGAGGAAAATTAATATTTAAAGAAAAGGTTCAAAAAAAGTGTATAGACCATTTGTAAAATGAATAAAAGATTTTGGACCTTTTTCTAAAGGTCCAAATCTTTCGGGTCATCTTTAACTTAGAGCAACAATAAATAGATTTATGGAATCCTCTAATGTAACTACAAATATGTAGCAGATAAACCTTAAGCAACATAAAATAAACAATGGGTGTAATAAAATAACTAGACAAGAAGAATAAAAGAGACCACAAATCAAAGTTTACACCTTTTTGAGAAACTCACTATTGATTTCTTTGAAGAAAACTTCAAATTTTGTACGTCCTTACACAAATTCCAACCTTTGGAGGTTTTATGGCCACAATCTTAAGCTTGTTATGTAGAGCATATGTGTTTTAAGCTTTGGTTTGAAGCTTAGAGCAAAACTCAATTTATAAAGTTTGAGTTGGTGTTAGTTTGGAAATCATTTTAATGGCAATAAGCAACTTTAAGATGGTGTTAATGACAAGCAAAGAAGTGTTCTTGATTGTAGTAATGGAACCTTGAATGTTATTTGACTAGAAATTGAAAGCTAGTTGACTAATACTAAAGCAATAATATAAATCACATAATGGAAGAAAATTTACTATGTTAAATAAAAAGAAGAATCTAGACTTTTAGTTAAAAGAAAAGAAAAGGTAAAAAGTTAAAGTGCTTAAAAGGGGGATTGTAAATTTGGAGGCAGATTTCTTTACCAATAGAGTACTAGTAATTATAAATTAAAGTTGAAGCAAATTAACTCGTCATGCCAAAGCAAGTTAAATCACAAGAAATTTATCATCCAAAACCTATTAAGGAGTCTCTTAAAGTAATGATGGTCCATTAACACTCAAGAAAATTTTATTTCTCTCCACAAATGCACAAAGAAGAAATTATTAAGAGACTTACAAGATTAATATCGTGCAACATGTGCACCTAATATCTCAAGGGAAACAAGATGATTAAAATAGCACATACCATGAGGCAAATATTATAGTATTGGCATATTGCCAACATAAGTGCAAATTTATCACACTACATGTAATTAAAAGATAGAAGTTATTTATTTTATGAACATCTAATGATGAAGCAATAGTTCAACAACCTACATATACCAAACAATAACCTAAAGAGTTGAGGCATTCAATAAATGCTTAGAAACCCCTTAGCTTTGCCAAACGAGATTGTGATCAATGGGCAAAAAGTAAAAGACTATTTTGATAGTTGCATTTTTAGTGCAGATTAATGTCGTAGACTGGCTTTTTGGGCTAGTGGTGGTGCCGAGGGAGATGGACCCAAATTCAATTATGTCTTGGAGAGATTTAACTTAATAGGCTCAAAGTAGATATTATTGGACTAGTTTGTTTGCTCTTAACCTTTCTCAATATTTTTGCACACAAAGGAGAAGCCTTTCAATGGGGCTTTTTCTTTAAAAAAGAAAAATCTTTATAAGCACTTGTGAGCTTGTTTTATAAACTATTAGGTTGATTTATAAGCCATTAAGCTTTTTTAGACTTAATTAGGCCATTTCCACTACAGGCTAATGGGAGTTACAATAGAGTTAATAAGGTTTCATCTTGTCCATTAAGGGTCAAAAGCAATCCAATAAATGTTATCAATGGCTCATCTCAAATGTCCATCTCTAGAATCATCCAAAATCTATTTGGTCACCAAAATCTATTACTAGAGGCCTCTTTTCTTTTTTTATCATTTTAGACATCTAAAACACTATTAAGCTTCTAAGAAATGTCAATTCTCTGATGTAGTCACTCCACAAAGGATTAAAGCATTGAATCTATTAAGAACAAATGAAGAAAGAGCAACAACCCTTGATTCAATCTTTTGTTACATATGCACCCTTGAGAAACCAAATTTACATGTTCCTCCACCATGCCTTTCTCTAATGATATTCCTCTACATACCATTAGCTCAAGCCTTCTCCAGGTCAACTTGCACTTTATCTTGAAGATGATCAATTGTTTGCTTCAACCCTACCCTAATATGTACATATATGTGTGTATATATATACAAACATATATTTTGTGTATATTAATTATATAGCTTCATAAGTATACATTTGTTATCGAAATCTAAGTTATTTCAAAACTAAGGATACTACAATTCTATTGTTGTTAACACATTAAATTATAATTTTAATTGGGAATTATATGATTACTTATAGTATATTAAGCATATGTATAGCATGACGTAATAATGTGTTTGTGCGCTGTAATTACTATACTAGGCTTTGCTACTCTCTCATGTTTGGTACTTGCTCTTAAGTAATGATTATATATTAGATATTGATACTTGTTACTCTTTTAGCTATGATCTTTGTAGTGAGAGTGGTATCATCAGTAGTACTTATGAAGATGGTGAAGAGTATAAAGTTTTACTTAAGAGGAATAAGCTTAAGATTTTTTGGCAATTTTTATGAGTTTGAGACTATTGATAATAGAGGTGGGATGAAAAATTTCTTTTTGATTAGATAGTTATGGATGAATATGATTTATGAATGAGATCTATTATTGAGAGTGTAGATGAATAAATTATGAGATTATATATTGAGAATTTAATTAATGGTGTCAAAGCTTTGCCAGTTCCTATTATGAATAGGAATATGAGGTAAAATTTTTGAGTCACGTGATTTCGAGGTATGACCATGCATATGAATTGGTAGAAGGTTCACATTTGAAATCCACAGTAAACCAAGTCTAAAGTGGTAGAATGCAATTTTACGGTTTAACTTGTCTATGTTGAACTAAGGTTAATCCAGTTCATGATTGTCCATAGACACATGGAGTGCAGTTGGTGGTTCTGTATAGAATAGGTGGTCTTATCAGTTTTGTGTTAAGAGGAGACCTTAGAGGCTATAGGCACACAAATTGGATTCTTATGAACTAATTTTCCTGGAAGAAGCAAGTGGAGGTATTCTACGGTGGTTGGAGCTTCCTTTTATTTCAAGAATGGTCCGAGAAAGGATATTTTTCCAAATATTTAGTTTTGAAATCAGTTTGACATATATTATGAACCTGTGTCGATCTTAATTTTTGGAGAAAATTTATAAAAACATATTCTTCCAAGTTGCAAAACCCAAAAATAATTGTCTTGCTTATTGAGGCATGTCAATTATTTTTACTAGAGGTACAATATTATATCCCCTGTTGATGTGGCATGTGAAATGTTGAGAATTTGATGTAAATGACCAATGAAAAGATGGAAATTTTGTAAAATGGTGGCTGTTTGATTTCTTATGCATTTGTTCATTGAGTTGCCTACGTGGCAATTTGCTTATACATCAGTGCCTGTACTATAGCAGTGGTTATCCAATCACCAGCCTGGTTGCTAAAAATAAATTAATAAGTCTTGATATATCTATTTTAGTACTATCCTCAATTGCAGTATAATCTATAAAAAGAGGTGTCACATGTGGTTCTATTTTTTATATATCACACTCTCAATTGAGGGTGTTAAAAATAGGTGAACTAAAGATCTACTCATCTATTACCCTAAGTCGCTTAATTGTTTGGGATTTTTTCAAAGTGATCATCACAAAGAAGAATTCAAGCTTGGGTGATATATACAAATGAAAATATTAGAAGATTCATTATATTTTCAAGACTACAAATTAATATTTTTTTTTATAGTTTGATAATTTTTCTAGAAATTTATTCTATTTAGAGAATTGGTACTAATTTTTAGGTATCTTTATAGGGGTGATCACAATGTATATGACATACTTTGGGTTTTAATTGCAAATAGAGGATGTTTGAATGTTACAGTTTCAGGATAGTTTTACTTATCACATGCGAATAGGATGTTATTAACTCCCTATCATGATCGTGGTAGTTTTATAACAATTACATCCTTTAATTATACTTACAATCGAACTTCATAAGAAATGAATTTTCTAATATTTGGCTCCTCCTCACTGAAAAATTAATTTACACCCTTGAAAGATAGCCAAAAAATCAAGGGAATACTCAAAATATTGGTTTATATATGATCCTTCCTGGTCGTGATTGTACGTAAAAATGATATTCACATAAATTGACAAGATAAGATTTCCATTTATTTCCAATAAGAGGCGTACCTTTTGAAACCACAAGGAATTTTTCCTTGATACCTAAGATATTATACAAAAGGATCCTTATAAACCCATAGGTGTGCTGCAAATCATTATATATATATATATATGTAAAACTTTTAGTAAGATATTAGATTTTTACATAGAAAGGCAAACGAAAATCCTTTGTACAATCATCTAATTGTAATATTCATCCTTTATTTAAAGTTAAGGTAATCATATGTTTTCTTAGACACTTTATTATAATGTTTATTCTATTTAACATGAAGACAAATGTACTCCGATTATACCGTACCTATCCCCATAATTAATGATATAACGAAGAGTTACTTTATTTTACTAAGCTTTATATGCTCATTTATGGTTATGAGCATGTGGAGTCGCCCGCCCATCTTGAGGCATGACGCCACACTTTCACGCATTGTATTTACTCATCTTCATAAAAACAGATCTCACTTGCATTTCATTTTCAATTTAATGTGCGAATTATTAATCTAGCAAATTATGTCTATGTCAAAGTGAATAATTAATTTTCAACATATGACACAACGGAGATTACAATAAGCCGCGAATTGTGGAGCTAGCAACTCTCTAATTTAAGGATTGATAAAGGCTGCACGCAAAAATAATAGAAAAATATTTAATAAGAGTTTTCATGACATTTATTAACAGTTAAAAAGAAGGGAATCTTTTATAACTTCATATGTACATATTGTTTTAGAAATCCATAATCAATTTTAAAATGATAAAATATTTTAATAAATATATAAATAACTATCAAAACTTTAACCTTATTGTAGATATACTTTCTAATTTTTACCAAGGTTCTTAAGGATAAAGATTCAGATAACCATTAAGGAAAAAAATAAAAAAAAAATCTCAAAAAGGCATTTGAATTTTGGATTTCCCTAAACAGTGTCCTCCATGCACTTGTCCGAAAAATAATATAAGGATATTGTACAATCGTTCGCAGCGTACGAACCTTTTCTTTGCATGTCTTACAGATGTATGTAGGCGTGCAACACGGCTAGATAAGCCTGCTAAATATAATTGCAGCTTCAAACACCAAAATATTTTCGATGTCTCAAACTAAACTTGGAATCCATTAATAAATGTAATAAATTTTTATTTAATATTCACACGTAGCTTTTAAACAGAATTTTTCTGTCAGGAAAATGTTATTAGATTCTTCAACAGCTTTTATTAATAGGATTAATAATAAAAAAAAAAGTTCTTATAACTCTTCATTACTTGCTTTTTCACGAAACAGATAATATCTTTTAAATTTTCTCAACGGTTCAATTCTTATTAAACATATAATTCTCAACAATATTTTTCACTCTTCTAATCAATTTTTCATTTCTATTTAAAACCTATTAACTAATGTTTGCAAACACTCCTTAATGAAATCCACCATTATTGTGTATCTCGTATGGATCGGCATGAAGTAGGCTAGCAATGGGGTCATATTCATGGCTTGCCAAGCCTCCAGGGGTCAATGCAAGTGCCCTTTGGAGAATCGACGCCTACAACTACACTGGTCCGGTCTCTTCATTTTACAAAAAAAAAAAAAAAAAAAAAGCCATCGAGTTTGTTAGATCCAACGCAATACGAGGAAACCATTACAATTTTTGGGGTTATGTTGCAGCTTCTTCTTTTCCTTTCATTTAAGAATTTTCGGACCTAGTTTTTTTCTCTCGATTTTTTAAATTAATTTTCTTTAAACCAACTAGTATTAAACTTTACCTGTTTAATATTGACTATCAATTAAGATTTAAAGAAAACCAATTCTTTTATTTTTTGAAAATACTTTAGAATTGTCATTTGATCGGAGTAAAAAAAAAAAAAGTTAAGTTATAACCAATTGGATAGATTGATTATAACTTAACTACTAATCTTAATAAGAAAACCAATTTTATAAAATGATTTTCTTAAACGAGATATCTGGATCCCAGTATCACTTTTTAGCTTTCCAATTTTAAATTTACTTTTTAATAATATCATTTTTCAGTTTTAAACGACTAATTATATTACATGCGAATAATTTAATTAATTTATACAAATATTTACAAAGATGGAAAAACTAAAACTTTCCATATTTTAAATTATCCCGTACTTATATACGAGTATTTATGTATTTGCTATTCAGGATCAGACTTTCGTAATTCGTTTTTTAAAAACTTTAGTGGGTTGATGGTTTTTAATTTTGAATAAAAGAGTTGGGTTTATGTTTCTTAACCTTTTTAATTTATTTTGAAAATTTTCAAAAAGGGTCCTAATTATTATTTTGTTTTCTAAGAAAAATTCTTAAGAGGTCCTAATTTTAAAAGCGTTTATTTATTTTTATCTTTTAAAAACCTAATTTTTCTAAGTGTTAAAACGATTTTTTATTCATTAACATATTTATTTATTTTTATTTTTATTATCTTATTTATTTATTACTTATTCTATTTTATTTATTTCTATTAAACTAAAAAAGTAAATAAATAAATAAATAAAATATAGACTATTCTTTTCTTCTTCTTTTTTTTTTTTTTACATTACCATTACCATTTATATAAATAAATAAATAAATAATCTGAAATGATCAAATGGATGATGGTTGAATCAAGAGAGGAAGAGCACAAGTCAGCACGGGTTTAGGTTGGATCGGATCAAGTCTTTGAGTCAGCTCTAATGGTTTACGAATCGCATAATCAGGAAGCATAAAGGTGGCATCTTGGCTCAAATCAACTACCAAAATGAGCAAGAAATGGGATATTCGTCAGTTTTGGATTAGGCTTTTCGGTGGGCCGGGAGGGGGTAGGTTCAATGCCTAGGTTGTTGGTGGCTGTTTGGTGGCGTTTTCGATAGGGCCGACGGTGGTGGTGGCAGTTTAGCCGTACAATGGTGCTAGGTGGTAAAAGAGTGGTTGGGCTAAGGACTTTAGGGTGTTGTGATTACGGTTGTGGTGTTGGGTTCGAGTAACCGTGATCGGTGGTGTATGTTTCACGAGTGGCTAACAATGGTTAAATCTTAGGTGGTTGGTTCTTACTATGTAGGGTATGGCAGAGAGTAAGAGAGAGTGGGTTTTAAAGCTTGGAGTGTAGGAAGCTTAGTGGAGGTGGTAGATTTGCTTGAAATTCATCAAGCTTGAATGGTATGAGAGAGAGAGAGAGAGTGTGTGTGTGTGTGTGTGTCTTTAGAGAGAGAAAGAGCTCAGGAATGTGTTTGAAGTGAGCTTGGATGATTTCTGGTCCTTGTTTATGGATGCAGAAGCTCCTTTTATACTAATCTAATGTCAATTTAACTTGGCAAGACTTGAAAACTTAATTGAATGACATTTATGAACTTTGAATCGAAATTTTTTTTTAGCTTTTTCAATTCGATTTTAAATGTGTATAATCGTAAATATAGACAGTATTTTGAGCAAAATAAAAACTAGGCCATGCCTAGTTTGCAATTTCTCCATTGATTTGGCGAAATTATGGCTTGTAGGGGGTCAAAATTGTTTGAAAAGTAGGATGACTAGCTTTGTTTCAAGTGAGGAGGCATAGGGAAAAAGAGGGGAAATGAGGGAAAGAGGAGAGAAAGAAAAGGAAAATGTTGACGTAGCGCCATGTCAATTGGGTTGTCTAGTTCTAAGATGCCACATTAACATCGGCCAATATGAGGTTGCTACCTATCAAGACACGTAGCACAATGAAATCCTGATACGTAGCAATACCTGATGTGATAGTGTGTCATTTGAAAAAATAAAAAGGCATTTCATGCCTTTACCAAGATTCAAACTCAAGACCTTTGATTAAACCCAATGCTATGTCCGTGTGTTTTACTTTTAGGCTGTTGGCTTGAATTGCATATATGAATAAAGCCAATTTGGACTAGATTCAAATTTAAGCTTAAGTCTAACTGTCATTTCCTTAAATTTATTTAAATTAAGAAATCTATTTTATTAAACTACTTAAAAATTTTATTATCTTCTAATTTCCTTATTTTCTCAATTTTTCTAAATTTTTCCATTTTTTCTAAATTTCTTATTTTTTGTACTTTTTCTTATTTTCCTATTTTTTGATACTTTTCCTAGATTTCTTATTTTTTTTGCATTTTTTCCTATTTTTCTAAACTTCTTACTTTTTCTAAATTTCTTATTTTTTGGATTTTTTTAATTTTTTTTTGTTTTTTCTGATTTAGGACCCCTTATTCTATTGAAATAAAAATAAAATAAAATAAAATGGTAAAAATTGGGTGTTTACAAGAATAATATGGACGGTGTGGTTATCTAGGTTGGTGTTGCTGTATACACGCACATAAGTTTTTAAGTTTTTTACAGCTTCGTAGACAAATGTCAAATACATGTTCATTGCTAGAGTGATGACATTTAAGAAGTTGAGGAAGGGATAGCTGCTAAATGCAAGCTTTAAAAGCATGTTTGATAATGGAGGAAGGGTGATGAAGTTAATAAGGCCTTGGCTGATGGAAAAAAACTTATTAACGTATTATATGATTTGGTTAATGATAAGATAATTAATAATGAAATTTCATATGTAAAAATATGGATTCATTGTCATTAGTATGTATCTATATATTATTGATCTTTGTAAAGTGCTGAAAATTACTATATTATTTATTTAGGCTTGACTTCTTGGGTCAGGTGATAGGGCCTAAGAAGTCCGATTCATATATTAAGATAATTCAAGAAGATTTGACTTGATGAGCTCAAAATAGGGATCATTGGATTAGTCTGTTTGCATCTAATTTTTCTCAAGTAGGCTCATGCATTAAGAAAGACTGCTGGCTTTGGGCTCATTAGTTAGCTCATTTTCGATAATTATGAATTGAGCAAGTTTCATTTTATTCGTTGATCACTTAAATGATTGGATGGATGTAATTTTGCCTAAGAGCCTACAAAGACTCAATGTTTTCTCTTCATTTGGAGCTCTTCGAGAGAATGGAGAAACAATAGTGCTCTGCAAAATCTCTACTCTCTTAGATCAAATAAGCAATTCAAGTAAAGAATTGATTTCATTCATTCAAGTTATAAAGTAAATGCCTGAGGTCTTCTAAGGTTACCTTATTCGTCACTTGTACATTTGAAACATTGAGATTATTTGTTTCTTCTCCCTACCTTATTCTCACCTAATTATCCTTTCGGGTGATAGTCTCTCTTCACTTCTTTAAAGCCATGTGTAATACGTCATTTACGCAGTACGCCCGTGACTACTCTAATCGAATCTCTACATCTACATTTTGGCGACTCCATTAAAGAAGAGTGATTGCATAGATATGGCATCTCCTATGAAGAAAGCAATTGGTACGTCTGATACCACATCCCATGAGCTCGATACTAATATGGAGCTTATTAAACAGAATCCACTCCTACCATCTAAGAATACTAGCCAAGACCATCTAGTGCCTGAGGCTTCTTTAGGTCCCATACAAACAATGCAAACAATGTAGGAAGCTATGAGGGCATCAAACCAGTTTATCGCTATGTTCCAACCTATCCTTACCGAAGTGGCAGCCACTGTTATTATGTAACAAGGTATGGCTTTGTCAAATCCTGTAATTGTTGCACAGCTAGGCGTTATTACCTAAGCTCAACTAGCTAATACTTTAGCTATTGAGGAAGATCTCCATCAATGAAGAGGTGATGAAACCCCCCCACTAGGACCTATACAAAAACTAACCCTTATAATGGAAGATGTAAGAGTCTAGTTGGGCAGCTCTTCATCCTTATAAGTGGATGCTCCTCCATCTAATCCTACCATTCTAATCTTAGGTGGATCTACTTCTCATCCTAATGTTGCCCCTACTTCACTACTTGCATCTACAATCTCTACTTTAAGTACTTATTCCTTTACAATAAGGGAAGACTTGGACATTTATACGAGGGAAATATAAGCTAGGTCGTCTATGGGAGTACCGGAGTTGAAACTCTTATATCATCAACACATCGTGGTGAAGCCATATCTTAAGGACTATATAAGTCTTAAGTTCATGCTATTCAATGGCAAGAATAAAAGTATGAAGGAACACCTACTAAAATTTATTGAAACCCTAGAGTCTTATGGGCTTGATGATGACCTGGAGCTTAGAGAATTCTCCAAATCATTCATAGAGAAGGCATATACCTGATATGTGAAGCTCCCCTAGAGATCAATTGATTTATGGGAGATAATGTGCAAGCACTTCTTGGAATAATTTTTCTCCACTCAAGAGTAAGTCACAATTATAGATATGTGAAGAACACGACAAAAATTGAAGGAAGATTTGATGGATTATATAGAGTGCTTTAAAGAGCGTATCTTAGACATTCAAGATATCTATGATGAAAAAGAAATAGTGAAGATTTGAATATAAAGGATGTTCTTTGAGTATGCTGTACACTTGGAGAACCTCTCCCTTTGTTCTTTCGCTTCACTCGTTGAGAATGTAAGAAGGACAAATAACTTTGTTATGAGGTAATGGGAGGAAAGTGGTAAACTTAACAAATGAGCAGCATTCATGTCCTTGATTGGGAGTAAGGACTTTAATGCCAATAAGAGATCTAAGAACAATGCAAAAGCCCCTTCATTTCCATCTCTAATGAGTAAGGTATATGCTATCCTTGACTATTGGTTGTAGGATGAAGCTATCAAGTTACCAAGAGCTGAGTACTAACTTATAGAGAATGAAAGAAGAAATCCTAAATATTATTAGTTTCATAGAACGATAAATCATCTTATTAGTTATTGTTGAAGCTTAAGAAAGATATTTCATGAAAGAATTCAAAATGGGGAGCTTATCATCGAAGATAATGACATTTGCAACAACTTGCTCCTAAGCGATGATACCCATGTGGTATCACATGAGTGCTTTAAAAGTGATTAGTGATTTGGTAGGTATAAAAAAAAAAAATGTGTTCAAGCTGTGACATTGCTTTTGTAAATGAAGAATGAATTTCGTTACTCAATAATAAAACTTTTATTATCTTACTCATCTTTGTGTTTTATATCTTACTTTCTTGAGACCTAGGCAATGCCCTGGCATATTGACTCCCATGCCTCAAGCCTAAGTAGCATCCTGGCATCTTGGCTGTTATGCCTAAAGCTTAGGCAACGCCCTAGCAACTCGGCTTTTAGCTTCAAGCCTAGATGGCACCCTAACATCTTGGCTCTTACGCCTTAACCTCAAGCAGCAACCTGGCATCCTGGCCATCACGCCTAAAGCCTAAGCAACTCCTTGGCATATTGACTTTCATGCCTCAAGCCTAAGCAATGCCCTAGCATCTTAGCCTCTATGCCTAAAGCCCAAGCAATGCCTTGGCATCTCATTGGTTACTCCTAAAACTCAAGCAATGCCTTGGCATCTTGGCTCCCATACTTTAAGTCCAAGCGACACCCTAGCATCTTGGCTCCTACGTCTCAAGCATAGGTGATGCCTTGGCATCTTTGCTACTATGCCTTAAGCTTAGGTGATGCCTTATCATCTCGGCTTCCATGTCTCAAGCCTAGATGATGTCTTAGCATCTCAGCTCTTACGCTTTAAGCTTAAGTGACACCTTAGCATCTGGAATTTCACGGTTGAAGCACAAGTAATGCCTGGCATCTTGGCTTTCGTATCTTATGTCCAGGTAATGCCTTGACATCTTGGACTCTACGTCTTAAGCTAAAGCAATGCCTTGGCATCTAGCGTTTGTGTAGGAATTGTTGTTTAAATGAAGTAATGATGTTACAATAGATCTTAGCCTATTATGCTTCCATCTCACTCGTATGGGAACTATGGTTGAGTGAAAGCAATGATGGTAGCAAGGATCATAGTCTTTTCAAGAGAAACATATGCTATAGCTTTATGGTGATACGATCCGCTTGCTTACCTATCCAAGTTGTACCTTCCCAAAGAAGGAAAGTAGGGGATGAGGGAAAGGTGGCTCTCCCCTGTTGATTTTGAATCAGAACATTGACATAATCATGTTGATATTACAGTCCCACTAAGACTTACTACAGAATAAGATTATTGTATGTGAAGCTTATTAAGGCTTATTGTGTACGAGTTTTGTTGTGCTTGAGGCTTATTGAGACTTGTTTCATTCAAGGCATACTAAGCAAGATGCTCACTGTGCTTAAGGCTTACTAAGACTTGCTGCACTTGAGGATTTCTTGCTCATGGATCCTATATGTAAAGCATGCTGTTCTTAAGGCATGCTCAGTTAAGGCCCGTTTCACTTGAAGCCTATTAAGGCTTGCAGCACTTGAAGCTTACTCATAGAAGATAGCTCCTTACAAGAGGAACTAACTAGCCTATGCTAATTCTTGAAGTAGATTTTGAGGTTGACCAGGGGCAATTAATTATGATACCGTTCCTATAAGAATAATGGAAGAAGTTAGTAAGACAAGACAAACGTGGTATTCAAAGAAAAGAACAATTGAAGCGAAACATTGAAATAATAGGGGAAGTCTTACCATGCTTACAGCAGCATTGAATTTTGGAAATTTGTGGATGATGTCTCTAAAAACTTTTAGATGCTCTATTGTAAAATAATGACCTATCATTCATCCATTCCACTCGCATGAGGGAACCACAATCAAGTGGAAGTGGTAATAAAATGGAGGACTTTAGTCTTCTTCAAAAGAATCATGTACTCTGGCTTCTCTGCAATGTATGCTACCCAATCATCCCATATGGAGGGTAGCTCTATTAGGAATATGAATTGGATATTAGAGAGAGGTAGCTCTTTTCTTTTGTTTTTGAACCATAACACTGAATCTCCCCTGATGATATCTTTAAAATCAACATGAGGCTTGCATTCGATAAACTAGAGACTACCATCAGTGCGAAGGGTTGTGTAAGCTTCTCAATGCTTGGTCTTCTCTTGGAATATGTCTTTAGAAATAGTCTTATCTAACCACCTATCTCGAGGACATGAGATTGGTGGTGGGTATTTATCTTGATGTACGAACAAGTCCTTCAACTTTACTACTTTTGTGCTTCGACTTGGATTAGCCTTTGTCTCTTTTACCATTATCTTCCTTGAATAACATATAAAAAAAAAATAAAGAGGAAAAAAGAAATCATGAGAATTGCATGCGAATAAGACAAAAAAAAAAAAAAGGAAAAGAAAAGAAATCTACTGGTTTACAGCAAGTATCTATTTAGAGCATAGCATCATATAAATTTAGCAAGTGTAAAGTGTAAGGAGCAAGTGTAAAGTAAGTGTTCTCCATAATCTATTTAACAAATGTAAAGTTTGTCAATATGAAGTGAAGCTAGTCCATCTTCATGACAAGTAGTGAGGTACACATACGTATAAAAAGAAAAAAAATCAACAGCATGAAGGAAGAAAGAAAGTTATATACTTGCTTTGATCTTAGATGTGTAAAGCTTGTAATGATGGTAGTTCGTACGAAATCGAAGCTACTATAAATTATTGCTTTGAATAAAAAAAGAAAAAAAGGAAATAGAAAAAGAGAAAAGAAAAAAAAGGAAAGGACTAACCATATGAGCCTTACTTTGCACATGGGTGATCGTCTTCTTTGCGATGCCAAGATCAGTTACGGATTGAATGCTGAAGAAATCAAAAGAAAGATCATTCATTTTTTTTTTCACCAACTATACGAAGCGACTTGTTAAGTGCCTTTGTCCTACAAACAAAAGTTAAAGATAAGCTCAAGTGAAGAACGAATGGAAATGAAAACAATAATAAATAGATAACAGAAGAATAGATAGAACACTTGCGTAATGGAGATGCTTGGTAAATGATGCAACATGTAGCCTTATTATTTATAAAGAAAGACTAATGATATAGATCCTTGTCAAGGAGATATTCATACATGGTATGAGTTAAGAAGATAAGTGTAGCAATTTGAGGCTGAGATCAAATCGGTTTGGATATTGTTGTTAATTATTTGGTGAAGGGAAATAATGAGATATTGCTAGTGATATTCAGTTGTGGAAGAAGATTTGATAAAGATATTGAAGATTTAATCTATTGGAGTGAATTTCTCCTTAGAATGAGATTGGTTGTTAATGTTTGGTTGTAGAAGAAAGATTTAATATATATATATATATATATATATATCGTATCGTATTGTACCGCGAGGGTATTGCCCTTGCACCCCCACGATTCCTCCGCATAACGATGTAACTCTTGCAATATATATATTGCTAAATGAGATATATATGAATGCTTTGATGGGATATATATATATATATATATATGTATATAACATGGCCAAATGTGTCATGACTCGAGGAGGTTAGTCATGGTAGTTGCCGTATACTGTACAAAAGACTATAGATTGATTTCCCTCTCAATCGACAACCCTTCATGTGATATATAAGGTTACTACTACAACTAATAACCTAGAGTGGGCAAGTGTAAGTAATATTATTTCATAATAATAATAACCAACTATTGGAACATAAAACACATATATTTATATTGAACTTTACAGTTGAAAAGATGATAAGAATCCATATTACAATTGCTATTATATAATATTACATAATAAGGTTTTAAGACTAAATACAAACTCTTGAATTAGCTCATAACACTGATCTTACACTTACATCTACCTATTGGAGTAATATTAACCTTGGGCATACAACGACCCAACTCTACAAGTAGCTCGATTTGCGAAAGAAAACTATAAGGGTATAAGCTAACTAGTTTAATGAGATAATTCTCTCAATTATACAACAAACAAGTAATACAACAATTTAATACAATCATATGCATGCATGAACAATCAGTATGCCATACAAATACATGCAGGTGACCAAGTACTGTATGTAACTTAGATTTAACGTCCTCTAAAGTTAGGGTTGGAGATACATTGGCAATAGTCAGATCCGGGTATCATACTAGAACTTATATCATAACGAAACTTTATGTTTCGTATTCACATTATAATGGTATATCCATTCTTGGTTTTTGTCAAAATCAAGTTTTACGTATGATTGTAAGTAGGTTCACGTAGCCTTTATTTACTCCTAAATGGAGGCCTTTAGACTCAACCCTTAGCTAAGTAGTTGGCACCTCCAATGCCTAGTGATCTCGCGAGCCAAGGTAAGGTTATATCGCACATGTGTACTGTACGGAATCTATATCAATAAATAATTAACCTACGTTTGGCCTCTCGCTACCTCCATGTGATGTAATAACCAGAATTAGTTATGCAGCGCATGATTATGTGTGTTTCGATTTAGTTTATTTAAGCCGAATAAAGTTAAGTCTTATTATTTAGTGATCAATAAAGTTACAGATAATCAGTTCCTATTGAATTTACTATGTAACAACCAATACGTTATTATATTTTAAAGCAAATTCATTATCAATAGACAATATCATACACAAGCATAATTTAGCCACACACAACATTTAATTATTAATCACAATTTATATCTACTATTTACATACACAAGCAAGTATGGAATTATTAGGAAAAACTCACTCAATCATGATAGACTCAAGGGTCATAGTAGTATGATGATAACTCAGGGTCATAGTCAAAATCACTTAAGAATAAGAAATACGGAAAGTAATAAGTTTAAGAATTAAAAACTAAACTAGTATCGTAATTCGTATTATTTACTTAACTTAATTATTGATTTACGTGAAATTATTAATTTGAGCTTTTTATCGAATTACATATAACTTTTTCGATTTAGTTCGGATCTTTTATGAATTTATAGTCCATTTCGATCGTTTTCAAGCCGTTTTCTCATAATGAAGTTCGTTTTGGACATTATAACTTATAGTTTGAATTGTGATATAAAAATATTGCAAAGTTCATTATTTTAATTTAAAACGTTATAAAATATCAATTTAAGCTTTTTTTAGTATATTTATAGTTTAATAACTATTTAGATCATATTACTGACAATTTTCTTATTTTAAGCTTATTTTACCATAATTACTTATTTTTTAGATTTTAGAATTACTAATTCAATTTTTTCCACTTTATTATTTTTCTACTTAATTATTTATTTATTGTTATTATTATTAATTTCGAAAATTACTTAATTTCTACATCTATAATGATGTGGTAGCACATGAGGGTGCCATGTGTCATATTTGCATATTTTTCAAAATTTTCTATTATTTTCTTATTTTATGGTATAATTATATATATATAATACTTATGATCATATTTTATTAAATTTTCTAATTTAATACTTAACTATTATTCTTTTCTTAATTTATGGCATTCTTATATATATATATTTATTAACTTACTTTATTTATTAAATCAATATTATAATATATTGTATATACTATTTAATTATACTCGTATTTTTACATATATGTACAGCTAACCTTATGTACAAGTATAATATATACTTATTTATACTTTATACACTTATGTACATATATGATTGTACTATAAACGTATATATATACAAAAATACAAAATATTAATAATAATATATATTTATACATATTCACATCAACTACATATATATACAAATATACAAAAATTCGTATACTTTGAAACTATTAAGTATATATACATATATTATACGTATACATGTATATACCTCATATATTNATGTGTAGGAAAATACATATTATATGTATTACTATTTATACCTATATACATATACCGTATGTTAGACATAATAATATATATATACTCATGCCTACATACATATGTATATACATAAATAAAGAAAATACATAATACATATATATATCTATTCATGCATACATATATGTACATGTAAATAAACAAACAAATAAATACTTAGTACACATATACATACCATATGATATATATATGTACAAAAAAATTAAATAAATACTTACTTAATTGTTTTAATAATTTGAATAAAAAAAATCCATTAATCTTCTCCTTCTTCTTCTTCTTAGTTTTTTTTTTTCCTTGCTTTTCTTGTTCGATTTGTATGTGTGTGTGTGTATTTGCTTTATTTCTTTTTCTCTTCTTTCACTTTTGCTTTTGGTGTTTTAAACTTCCAAGATTCCAAAAGTAAAGAGCAGTAAAAAGGATGGCTAAATACAATTTGTAAAGCAAGAGCAAATCCATTAGATTTTCACATTTATTAGGATAAGATAAGGTAATGATTTCTCTTGATTAAATTTGTAAGAATTCAACATCTAGAGGAGCAATTGCTTACGTGGGCTGTTGAAGCTTTTTAGAATTGGAATGTGGCATAAGGGAAAAATTAGAAGAAAAGAAAGAAAAAAAGGAAAATAAAAAATAATTATATGTAATTTTTCTAAACATAAAAATATAAAAATAACATTTACAAATTAATTTTGGAATTATATAAAAATTTATCAATTTAATTGGTACCCGTTATGTTGATAATATTTATGAGCTATTTTAACGTTTTCGTTAAAAGTTTTATGCGATTACGCGATTTAGTTGATAATTGCAGTTGATTACGATTATATTACTATTATGTGATATTTATTCATTTTATAAGCTTAAAGTTATATTTTTAGGGTTTCGATTAAGTTAGGGTTTAATTTCGAGTATTTACACATACATCGGATTTAGGGTTTTTGTACACAATTTAAGTTTCGATCAATTTTTTAGGGTTTCTATTATTGATACTATATTCGGTTTCTAAATTTTGTAAAAATTTTATCATTTCTAGCCTCATTGATTCATAGTATCTTCTTAGATATTTAGGCTTAATTTAGGGTTTAAACTAATAATTGCACAAGGTTTACAAGATGAGATATTATCAAAGTTATAAATTTCTATGAATGCTTTGATGACTTTATTTTTTTCTACCAATGCTTGCGAAATGAGGAAGAAATACTGCAGAGAGTTAGCTATGTTAATTCTATGTGATGGATGCAAATCATTATCATGAGAGCAATAAATTATTAGTACGATACAAAGGCATATTGAAACATATGTTCCACGGCAACAAATGAATACAAACATATTCATGCTCACTTTGTAAGTGATCCAAAAAAAGTGTTAATTCCATAGATATTGGAAGTGACCAAGTAAGCAAAGTCAGTATTTAGTATGTCTACATAATAGTTAAAGAAACAACTTTTAAAAATGTCCAAACCCTCCTTAAATGTGTCTAAGGAATTTTTGGTCAGGGAGGAAAATGTAGAGAGCTGAATATTGCTATATTATTTATTTAAGCTTGACTCTTTAGGTTAAGTGACGGAGCCTAGAGAGTTTGATCTATATATTGGAATGATTTACGGAGGTTTGGTTTGATGGGCATGAAATAGGGATCGTTAGACTAGTTTGTTCACATCTAATCTTTCTTAGGTAGTCTCATACACTAAGAAAGGCTGTTGGCTTTAGACCCATTAGCTAGCTCATATTGGATAATTATGAATTAAGCCAGCTTCATTTTATTTGTTGATTATCTATATGATCGGACGGATGCTATCTTATTCAAGAGTTTATAAATACTCAGTATTTTTCTCTTCATTTAAAACTCTTAGAGAAAATGGAGAAATAATAGGGCTGTGAAATCTGTGCTCTCTAAGATCAAATAAGCAATTCAGGTAAAAAATTGATTTCATTTGCTCAAGTTACAAGGTAAATACTTAAGGTTTCCCGATATTACTTTATTTATTAATTGTACGTTTGAGATACTGAGATTATCTATTTATCTTTTTTTGTTTTGTTCTCACTTAATAATCCTTTTTGATAATAATCTCACTTTACTATTTTAAAATTACGTATAGCGTATTATTCACACAATATATACATGATTATTTTAATCAAACTCCTATATCTATAATATTTATTCATTATCCATTATGGCATATTAATACCAATGAATACCACTTTCCTAAGCCGTAAAAATGACCGACGACTAGTCGTAAAAATGAAAAGGGACAATGCTTTCGCAAAAGAGTAAGCCGAAAGAACATAAAATATAAGACAAGGAAAGTTAACACGGTGAAAGTCTGCATTATTATCATGCAATAGAAAAATAAAAAGACCGTTTACGAAATAAGGTTTAACAAAGAGCACAAGGATCGAAGTAAGATATAGTTCCACGTGCCTGCTGTTGTCTTAACCAACCGAAAAGGTGTACAGGATATTGCAAAATGGTCCGATCCGCCGCAAACAGTGACAACATTTTCTACCGATTGCCTTTTTCCTCCCATTTGCAGCATGGTATAAGCAATGAAAAAACTTTAATTATATTAATATATCATATTCATAAATAAAATATAATTGTGAATAAAATTTTAAAAAGAATAGTATTTACATGATATAAGTTTTTACACATTGCTTATTAAAAATAATTAAAAGAATAAACTTTAATCGTTTCAAAACTGATTGTATAATTCACACAAAAACTAAGCATCCCCTACTGCATTAATTGTAATATTCTATATGAATGAAGTCCTGAATTGTGATAGATTCAGTAGTAATATATATTGTTAAAGTAGAGATTATAAAGATAATACTAATTGAAAACTTTTAAGTCAACTGATTGAAAAAATATTATTAGTATTTGTCATTTGACTATTGATTACTTTTTATTGGGAGTGTTAAATTAATTTTTCCTAGATTATGGTTTGTCCCAAAACTGTAATCTTTAATAAATTAAAGCAGCCAGCTTTATCCCGTAATTATTTTTTTAATCAAATGTGCACTTACAACTTTATGATTCGTATAGATCTTACATGTTCATATATAGATAATGACATAAAGCTATCACTGCCAATTTTAATGCAAACTATATTGTATAATCTTATGTGTGCAAAATTATCAAATGTGAATTTTGGGTTGGTCAAATATCTTGCTTGAACATATCACAAAAGTTAAAAACTTCTTTGAATGAAAAGGTACGCTAGCTTCTATGTTTTTACAAAAGTCGATAAAAGGTTATAAGTTTGAATTGATTCATTTCAGCCCCTAAGTTTATGATGAAATTCAAAATACATACATATAGATAGGTATGTGTGTGTATCAATCAATGAAAAAAGGTATGCTAAAAGTCTTCTATGTTTTACTAACAGTTAGTAAAATTTTATAAGTTCGAATTCATTCATTTAGACCCTAAAGTTATGTCAAAATCCAATAAAATCCTTTATATTTATGTTATTGTACTAATAGCAAGGTCTTTTTTCTTTTAATTAATACTTTCTATGATGTATGACTATATAAAAGAGATGTACATGGTATAATAATATAAATATAGAGGATTTAGATAACTCACTCAAGAAATAAAGGATTGAATTCAATTACCATAGAGGATTTGACTGACTTTTGACACAAATATAGTGGAGTTTTAACATTTGATGTATCTCAAATGGCTTAGAGTGCTGTTTAGATGCAAGAAAGAAAGGTCGCAGCTTTTATGTCTTTTTTTTAGCTCACATGAAAGGAATTACTCAATCCATGATATAAAATTAGCAATAATGTCAAATGACTCGGGTATCTGTCGATTGTCATATTTTTATAAGATGGTATTTGACAAATCCTTTAATCCACTATTCAATTTGCAATATTAACCCGAGCTATCATATGAAATGGCTTTTGAAGTACAAGTTTAAAACTAAAAACTTTATACCAAATATTAATGGTATAAAAATCTATTTCACTATAAGTTCTAAAAGCAATCTTATGCGGAGTTTTTAAATAGTCGACAAGCTCTATCTCTCTCTCTTTGTTAGTCTCTTCCACTTAACTACACCAAAAGATTTGGGTGCCATATTACATTAACTAAATATGGTATAAAGGAGTCTTCTAGTACATTATTATTAAATTCTCTTTATACTGTTCCATTCTACCAATCAAACACTACCTTAAACCCAAATATGAGTACTTGTTAGTTAAAAAATAAAGCTAACAAGTTATGAATTCTTTGTCTTCTAGTAATGTAATATAATTACTAAGCAAATGTTGATTTTGAAATTAGATAAGGGAACAAAAGATCTAGATTTTATTGGATGTTTTTAATAGTGAATTAAACTAAACAAACTATTAAAAAGGTTTATAGAATAAGGAGTTAACAGCTATTATAAAAATAAGCTCACTATTTTTTCCTACTAAGGGAGAGTACTAACATAGTGGGTTTATGATTTATGGGATATGTTTTACAATTGAATAATGTTAAAACCACTTAAATATTCATCAATCCTCTTTTGTGTATCAACCTAGTTTGTATATTCAACAGCTTATGTTTTAAAATCTTTCAAAAGAGTAGGAGTAGCCCTTATTTATGGATTTTAAATCTAATTTTGCTAGTTAGATGATTTCGAGATGGGCAAACTAGATAACTATCAATGAGAGTCATTAGGTCAATTCCTAAGTATGTAGGTTGAAACCTTCTTTTCTTAAGAATTTATGGGCTTTCAATTTGGCTTAAGCCATACTTGGATCCAACTCTACGTGGGCTTTAAGAATAAGCCCAATGATCTCCAAATAGTATAAGCTCATCTCCTTTGAAGAGAATAACCCAAGGCTTTTATAAGAAGCTTTCAAGGCTAAAAATGCCCAGTGAGGCTTGACCTCTTTGAAGTCTACTTTTCACTCGCAAGAAAATCAAGTGAGGTCTTGAGTGTATGGATCGGTCTAACGATCCTTATTCTTAGACCATCATGCTAGATTTCTCAAAAAACTTTCTTGAATTGGACTTAATTCCTTGGACCTTACTATGTTAGTTTAAGAAATTGGTTTATATATCTTCTTTTATAAAGCAAATTAACTTCAATTGTTGAATCATCCATACCATTTCTGCTTCTATTGTAACAAAAGATTCTCCTTTTATATGGAAAGGGCCTGTTTGAAGTAGGCATCTTAGGATGGCTTGAAGTATATTTTAAGCTAAAGATACTACCCCTCCCACCAACACCCCCCACACATAACCCTCCCCCAACCCCCCCTAAAACACACACACATACATACGTACATGTATACGTACACACACACGCATACACACACACACACACACATACACAAATATAGACATACAAACACATGTGCGTGTGTGCACACATAACCAAACAATGGCATTCAGACAAAAGGTGTTTAGAAGTTACGGTACTTGCGAGGTAGTGTTTAAGTGCTTTTGATTTAAGACTTGTATATTTGATGCAATGATGTTTTAATCAGTACTTATGTACAGCAATGGAGGATATGTATTTATTAATGCAAACTCATATAGATACGTTTGTTGTTCATGAACACAACTATGGAATTTCTAGTAAGTTTTTATGGTTTCTATATAAAAATTGTGTTATGAGTATGTAGCGAGGTTGTTATATCTTGGGGTTGACAATGACTCTATGGATCACATGTACTATACAGAAGATTCCCATCGGGGTAATTGTATTTTTGTGTAATGGCTTAATGGCCTGGTTTTATGCACTAATACTTTCTGGTGAAAATCTTGTTTGCTCTAATGTGGAGAAAGTTTCTTTAAAATATAAAGATATAAGTTTACATTCTATATCATGGAACGATTAGTATTTTTAGCACAATTCCGTTGCTAAAGCTAATTCGATGGCCTTTTTGTCAACTAACATGAGCAAATGAAAAATTTAAGTATATATATATATATATTCACAATTTGACCAACACTGCTTATGTTAATTTGAATTCTGAAACTTTTAAGGAGATCATAGAAGCACTTAATATGCAATACATGTATGCGCAAATGGATCAACAACTAGCTAGAAAGTAATCCATTAGTAGTGAAAGATGAGTGATGCCAGTTACCCCCATAAACTTCACACGGTGGAAGAAAGGCTCGAATAGATTATCATTTGACCATCCAAAGGTCGACCCACTTTAAGATTTCTTTTGGGTATTTTATGTATTTGGTTTGTTTCATCGATCCCCACGATTTGTAAAAAAAAGTATATTAAACGACAGGTTTTGAGATTAAGGATATGCCTTTTCTAGATTATTGGTTTTATAAACGCCACTGAAAGTATATACTCATCCAATGGAAGTGGAGAAACATAGAGTGGCCACCCCTCCTGAAATTCTCTTTTTCCTAGTGGAGCAATAGAAGTGTCAGATTCAAGAAACAAAAACCGAAGTTAGTATTGGATAATTGATTACTCAAGAAAAGAATGAAGCTACCGCTACTCCCTATCTTGATGTGTCACCGGCAGACATATTCAATGAGTGGTTAAATTCACCATTAGAAAAGTTTCCTTAGTATTAATAAATCACGTGAATTGATTAGTAGTGTATATACCATTTATTATTGAGCACTATAGAAAAAGGTAATTATAAATAGATGGTACATAGAATAAATTTAAAATAAGTTAAGGTATCTAATGTTATGATAATTGGAGAGTTCTGTCGCGATTATTGAAATATTGACTTGCAGACATAAAGAGTCCACGATTTATCATTGCTGGAAACGGGATAAGATAAATTTTTTCTTCTTTTAATTCTTTGAATTAAGCATAAACTAACTACTGTCGATTTCGCCAGGATACCTACCAATATATAATTTATAGTTAACGGACTTTCAATTTTTTAGGATGTTTCATTTTTATATGGATATATCTTGATCACTTCAAAATATGAAAAAGTGGTGGTAGTAGAAGCATTCATCATGGAGCTCGTCATCCTCCACAAGATAACCACTTATTAATAAGTGCCTGTAGTATATTCAATATAAAATTTAATGGATTTGATGATAACTTGATAAGTACGTCAACAAAGTGACCTTTTCATGGTGCCTGGTGGTCGTCTAAATGTAGGTATAACACACGTATTAGATGGTTTGTTTTTTTAAGGGTTGTGTCCTGTGATCTTGGCCTTTTGTCAGGGGGGAGCAACACCCGGCCGTTGTCGGGCTGAGTCTCAGACTGTATTTCGATATTCGGTTTTCCTCTTTCATGCATTTGACATTTACGTGGCGTTTGACCTCACTTTCTTGGTTTTTGCTTTGCATGATTTCGGCTGCTGACTGCCACGTGGACTTCACGTGGAAATGTCTCTTTTGGTCTTTGTTTTAGTTTAAATGTTTGGGTACATCTGGAATTTCGGCAATTCAGGCTAAACCCTTATTTAGAGATGCCTCTGCATTTTAACCAAAAATAAATAAATAATAACAATCTAAAGATGAAGGGTCGCTCAATCTGCGGGTCCTAAGTCTAGGCTACTGGACTTCCGACAACGAGAATCACATATATTATCATAGACTTCTCGAAGTAAGAAGACACTAAGACCCACCCTATACACACTAAAATGACTAGCATGGTACTTCTCCCATCAAATTGCTTCAGATAGCCCCTCTAAGTCCTTCCCAAGTTCTTCTAGATATGAGGTTGCCATTCGAGATGGCACCTTTTTGCTGGCAGCTTCACTTCCTGCAGTTGCTCAATAGGAAGGTCAATGCTTCATCGAGGAGATTAAAGAACCTTTGGAGCACTAATCCTCTTCTAGAAGAAGGAAGATCGGACCCAACTCTTATTTAGAGACTAGCGAACTCTCAAGAAGGTGACTCTTTTACAAGAAGTATCCCATCTTGCCGATCGCTTACCTCTTTGATTAATTAGACCAAAACAAAGATTGAATCAAGCTTGACTTATGTTACTATCAAGTTCGAATAGTAGAAGGGATCATTGCATTGCTCTCAAAGGGCCTTTGACTTCTTATGCTCTTTCTATCTTAAAGGTAGATAAGAATTACAAGATTTTGGAACTTATTGATGAACTTATTGATACACCTTACAATATAGGATATGACCTCTTACACCTTGGAATACACTCAAAATTTGTACTTTGACTATGTAAGGTTCAAAATTTAGGGGCTTTTATAATTTCCATATTTCGATCATTTGATTTATTTTCAATTTTTTCTTTTAAAATGTTTTGGTACATATAATCAATAATTAAGATTATAAAAAAGTAGATGATGTGGAAATGATGCCATAAAGTCATTCAAACTTATAAGTAATCTCTATAATTGATTGGTAAAGTGAGCGAAATTGAGAGGATGACAATTGAGAAGATCTATTTCCATCTCATATATATATATATGTGCGACGCCAAAAAGGAAAATGTGCAATATTGTTAATATATATTATTCAATTTGGCATATATAATGGAAGTTTTTATAATCATGTCTCCTAAATCTATAATACCTTTTTGAGGCCAACACTCAATCAAATAATTAAATTTATCTAAAATCTCCAATTTATGTTGGTATCTATAGAGGGTTGAAAATAGCCATGTTAATTCTCGAGTTAAGCTCATTATTTTTTTCGGCTTGACTCTTTGGCTAGGTGGTAAGACTTAAGGAGTTCAATTCATATTTAGGATGAGTTAGAGAGAATTATCTTGGTGTGCTCAGAACATGGATCATTAGATTGGTTCATCTATATCCAACGTTTTTCAAACAAGCTCATGTACTTATAAGAAAGGGTATTAGCTTTGAACTCATCAACTAGTTCATTTAGGATAACTATGAATTAAGTAAGTTTCATCTTATTCATTGATTACCTAGATAATTGGATGGATGTTGTTTTGCACAAGAACTTATAAATACTTAGCCTTTCCTCCTCATTTACAACTCTTAGAGAGAATAAAGAAACAATATTACTTTGTAAAACCTCTATTCTCTAAGATCAAATGAACAATTTATGTAAAGAATTAATCTCATTTCCTTGAGCTACAAGGTGAATGCTTAAGGTTCCTTATGGCTGTCTTGTCTACTACTTCTATATTTGAGATACTAAGATTACTTGTTCCTTCTTCTTGCTTTATTCTCACCTAATTATCCACTCAAGTGACAGTCTTGCTTCATTTATTTGAAACCACGTATAGCGCATCACTCATGCAGCATATATGTGATTACTCTAATCGGACCCCTACATCTACATATTGGTGACTTTACTGAAGAAGAGTGATTGTAGAGATATGGTACCTCCCAAGAAGAGAACAACTGACACGTCTGATACTACATTATAAGAGCTTGACACTAATATTGAATTTACTAAGCAGAATCCATTCATATTGCTTGAGAATATTAGCTAAGACTATTTAGTGCATGAAGCTCCTCTAGAACCCATATAGATCATGTAGGAAGCCATGACGGCTTTAAACTAGTTTGTGGCTATGTTCCAACTCATCCTCATTGGAATGGCTATTACTGCTGCTGCGTAACAAAGTATGGCTTTGCTGAATCCTGTAGTTGCTATACAGCCAGACGCCACTACCTCAGCTCAACTTGCTAATCCTCCAACTATTGAGGAAGATCTCCATCAAAGAGGAGGTGATGAAACATCCCCCTCCCCCCTTACTAGAACCTGTACAACAACTGACCCCTGTAACAAAGAATGTAAGAGTCTAATTAGGCGGCTCTTTATCCTCACACATGCCTGTTACTCCATCCAATCTTACTATCCTTATCTCAGGCAGATCTACTTCTCATCTCAATGTTACCCCTGCTTTGCCGCTTGCATCCATAGCTTTTGCTCTAAGGACTTCCTTTATAATAAGAGAAGACTTGGACCCTTTTGCTCTAAGGACTCCCATATCATCAACACATTGCGGCAAAATCATATCTTAAGGACTATGTAAGTCCTAAATTCATGTTATTCAATGGTAAGAAGGGAAGTGTGAAGGAATACTTGTTGTAATTTATTGAAACCTTGGAGCCTTATAAGCTTGATGATGGCTTGAAGCTTAGAGAATTCTCCTAATTATTGATAGAAAAGGCAGAGATTGGTATATCAACCTCCCTTCAAGATGGATTGATTTATAGGGAACTATGTACAAGCTCTTCTTGGAGAAATTCTTCTTCACTTAGGAACGAGTCATAATTATGGACATGGGAAGAACATGACAAAACCTTAAGAAAGATTTGATGGATTACATATAGCGCTTTAGAGAGTATACCTTGGACATCCAACATGTGTGTGAGGAAAAGGAATCGGTGAAGATTTGCATTTAGAGAATGTTCACTAAGTACACTGTCTACTTGGAAAACCTTAATTTGTGTTCTTTCTTTATACTTGTCAAAATTGTGGAAGAACCAACAATTCCATTATGCAACAACAGATATAAGGTGAAAGATTCGGGAAACAACCAACATTTGTTATCTTAGCCCAAGGAGAAAGTTCTAGAGACAACAAGAAGCCAAGGAATGATAGTTCACGAGGCTCTACATCAGCTATCTCATTCTTGTGCCCAATGGGTAAGGTACATGTTATACTTGACCAATAGTTATGGGATGAGAACATAAAGCTCCCAAGGGTAGGGTGTTTATTGACTGCAAATGAGAAGAATGACCCTAAGTTCTGGAGAAATCATAAGACTATGGGTCATCTAACTAAAGAGTATTGGATACTGAAGAAGATATTTAATGATAGTGTTCGTAATGGAGATCTTGTCATAGAGAATAATGATATATGTAATAATCCACTCTCAACACACAACACCTAATGAGGTGTTGCAAATGATGGTAGTCATGATTCGAGACAAGAAGAAGGAGATGTGCCATAGGTTGAGGCACATGGATAAAAGGAAGCAGTAATGGAAACCAAATAAGGTACATATCCATCAGTAGCTATTGCCTTAATGAAGACTTCTAACTTTAAGAAATTCTTCAATTTACTCAGACTTGATGAAGATACATGGCTTGCAGCAGTTACTACACTTACCCAAATTTTTGAGAGACAATATGGAGGAGTGAGTTTAGCGCAGCCAATATGAAGGATGGTCGATGCACATAAGAATGCGATACTCTTTACAAACATAGACATGTATGTGAAGAACCTTAATCACAACTGTCTTCTTTACGTGGAGAGTATGCTCAATAGGCATTCCATTAAGAGGTTATTTGTAGACAATGGCTCTTTCATAAACATTATGTTAATGTTTACATTTAAGGCTACAAGTATAGACAATCGATGCTTGGTGAAGCAACCTATTGTAGTAAATAGCTTTACTGAAACAACTATAGACATAATAGGGCATGTTAATGTGGAATTTAAAGTTAGACTCATATAGGGATTCACGTGATTCTACATGATCAACGTGCTTGTATCCTACCATCTTTTGTTTAGGAGGAAATTGCTATACGATCACAACCTCATACCTTTAACATGGCACCGGTGCATCAAGGGCCACTAAAAGGGTAAAGATGTCTTCATTCCAGCTATGAAGAACCTGTTTGAACATAACAAGTCTTATTTAGCCGATGCAGGGTTCTTCGATAAGTATGTTGAAGATGGAGAGACTATCATTGCCAAAATCTTTAACATACTATTGTCTACTTAGGAGGAGACCTAAGATAAACCAAAGAAGAAGAGGAGAATGTGAGGCTTCCGTTAGGGTAAGAAGAAGCAAAGAAAAGCTGAAGAGATAGAAAATTTTGTTAGGGATGATGGATGAAGGTTATATTGCTTATGACAGTCTTCGAGATTCGAGGAGGCATTTTTTATCTTCCTTAGATCCTATATCGATGCAAGAAACCAAGTCTGTCCCTCCTTAAATGTAAGACTAAATGAAATGTCAAGCCGAAGAGATTGAAGAGTTAGACTTAGCGAGACCAAGGTAGTCTCCGCGACCTATCTTCGTTAGCAAGAACCTACTACAAGAAAATAAGGTTCACTTAGAAGAGTTGTTGAAGGAATACAAGGATGTATTTGCCTGGACATATGATGAAATGCTAGGATGCCAATTTAATGGTGCATAGAATGAACATTGTGCTTGGGGTTAAGCTAGTAAAGTAGGGGATAGTGAATTTTTCATCTTGAAATTGATGTATAAATAAAAGAAGAGATTGCAAAGTTGTTTTAAGTTGGCTTTATTAAGCTGATTGAACATTGTATTTGGTTAGCCAATATTGTGTTAGTGAAAAAGAAGAATGGACAAATGTGCATTTGCATAGACTTCTGTGATCTCAATAAGGCTTACCTTAAGGATGATTTGCCATTACCAAATATTGACACATTGGTGGACACTACAGCCGGACATAAATTATTCTCATTCATGGATAGCTTCAGTGGCTACAACTAAATAAAGATGACTGCCGGAGATGTTGAATATACTACTTTTGGAACACCAGTAGGAAATTTCTACTATATAGTCATGTTGTTTGGACTCAAGAATGCATGAGCTAGCTACTAGAGGGCAATCACTACCATATTTCATGACATGATGTATGACTTCATAGAAGACTATGTTGATGACATAGTTGTCAACTTAAGACCGGCACTTGATTACTTAACTCATCTATGGAAGGTCTTCAAACAATGTCATCTATATAAATTGTGTATGAATCCCTTGAAGTGTATCTTTGGGGTAGGGGAAATTCCTTAGATTCGTTTTTCATAGAAAATGAATTGATGTAGATCCAGCAAAGGTGTAGGCTATACATTCCATGCCCACACCTACTAGTTTAAGGGAATTAAAGACCTTCATGGGGAAAGTCTCCTATATTAGATGATCCATTCCTGCATTGGCAGAAATTTCTTATCCATTACAACAGTTCATGAAAAAGGGAACCCCATTCGATGGGGGCAACCTCACGAGGAAGCTATAAAAAAGATCAAGGAGATGCTCACTTCCTCAGCAACGATGACAATGCCAGTTAAAGGATTGCCAATGATCCTTTATTTGATAGCTACTGATAAGTCTATCAGGGCTTTGTTAGCACAAGAATTAGATGGTGGTGAACGACTGGTCTATTGCTTAAGCCGATCACTCTAAGGAAGCATGGTGAAATACTCAACTTGCGAGAAGAAGTGCGTCGAGCTAGTATTTTCCATGAAAATGTTGCAACACTATTTTTTGGCTCATAAGGTTAATCTTATCACTCATTTAGATCCATTAAAGTACTTGTTGTTATGACCAGCTCTTTTAGGAAGGATTGCAAAATGGTTGCTCCTCCTATTAAAACTTGACATCTCGATCATGCCACTTAATGCTATTAAGTCTTAGGCTTTAGCAAACCTTTTTGCTCAGTTTTTTGTGACGCATGGGGCTCCTACCATAGATACAATTCTAATAGAGTTCCATGAAGACTCTATAAGAGTAGAGCCAGAAGGAGAGTGACAAGTGTAATTTGATCGCTCCTTTAGTCACACTAGACAAGGAGCTAGGGTGATCTTAACATCTCTAGAAGGCTAAGAGATACCCTTAACTTTCAAGATAGACTTCCTATGTACCAACAATGAGGCCGGGTATGAAGCACTCTTACTTGGTCTCATTTTTGCTCAAAACATTGGAGCATCCAACTTGTGCATCCGCGATAACTCGAACCCGATCATTAAGTAGGTAAATGGTGAATTTGCTCTCAAAGAACTATTGTTAGCACCTTAGAGGGCTGTAGTGCAGTCTTTAGTTAGCAAATTCAATTTAATGAAATATGAGCATACAAAACGATATACCAATCTCTACGTAGATGTCCTAGCAACAATAGGTTTCAAAGTTCCCATTCAAACTATAGAAAATAATCTGAATGTCCATGTTTTTAAGAAATTCATCTTATGCACAACCTTACAATTAGTAGATGAAGATGAAGAAATGCAAGACGATTGGTATACTCTTATTAAGGCACAGTTAGTGTATCTAAATGTAGTTTTTGCGACAACCTTGAAGAACTTCACTTATATTAATGGTGTCTTATATTTTAAAGGATTAGAAGGCGTCTTGTCTCAATATATTTATGCAAAACAAGCTTGTTTGAAGTTAGATAAATATCACTAGATTTGGTATGGAGAGTGATAGGAATCAGATTACTGAGCCTTTGACCTGTAGCTGAGTTTGAGGGTTGGAAGGCATGGTAAGGCAAATCCTTCTACTCCAACCAACTCCTGCCAAAGCTGAGTACTTCTTTGTCGAGTTACTCTGTATACTGAGCCAAATGATTACCTATCTCTCTGAAGTGTGTCGAGTTATAGATTACCAAGACAATAGCCAAACCTTTCACGATTACTCACTCGTACTCAAGCCGACCAATTATTCAGCATCTCCTTTGTTGAGAAGTCGAGAGAGAGACCGGACTGATCCTTAGCTACCCTTGCTCGGACAAGCAACTTGACCATACACTTTTGTCCGTATCCTCTAACAACCTCGCCAATGTATTACTGCCACATGTATAAGACCACGTGTAGAATCTACTACACTAATCATTATTTTTTTGGAATATTCATTTTTACCTTTTTATATTCTTATACATTACTTCTTTAGGGTAATACTCTTTTTATCTTTTCATTTTTGGGCATGTTGCCTTAAATTCTTGGGTATAAGTACTCCTTGTATTTGTAGCTGTAATAAGCAGATTGAACATTAATACACTTGACACTTTTCCTCTTGTGAATACTACTTTGTTTACATACATTTCACTTTTATCCTAACCTTTAAGTAAGGTTAGGTAGTGAGTAACTTCATAGGACCATTTCGTGTGTTATATCAAGTCGTGTTGTAAGTCATCGAAAGTTTCATTAGTGCATCATATCTATTAGAGTTGTTCCTAGGTTTTTGTTTACTATTTCATTCATTTTTGTCCTTTCGCATAATCCTCATCACTTCCTTTCAAGTTTTCGGCAAGTTTGGATCTATTCAATGACTAGCCCTGTCTATTCTTGGTTAAGATTTGTAACATCTTAGTATCAGAACGAAGGTTTTGTTTAAGTTGTAGTTTATTTTCGAAGTTCTACTTATACTCTATTTTGCGTGCGTGAAACAAAGCAAGTTACTGTGTTTAACTTAGCTATTGTGTTTGCTAGCTATTTAGTCTCTGGTTTGGAAAAATGACAGATCTAAGTATGAACATTAGTGTTGGAGATGAAAATAGTAGAGTTATCCACCATAGTTGATAGTCTTAGGTAACCCCTAAGAGCACTGACAAGAGACTTAATGAGGTGGTTAACCTCTTGGTAGATTTGACCCGAGCTATTCATGCGTTGGTTTACTGACCAACTTAAGCCGTGCAAAACACTCCACAAGTTGCTCAACCTATTAGAGGTTAGAACCTAGCTTGATAAGTTCGAGGTGGAGGAGTAGGCGGATAAGTAAGACTAAGGATGGACCTAAAAGAATTGGATGAAGAGGACAAAGAAGAGTATTTTGAAGAGGAGCAAGCTTGAGTTCTTAGAGCTTTTAACCATGTGAAGCTTTGGATTCCAAACTTCAATGGATTTGAGAGTGTTGATCAATATTTAGAGTAGGAAGAGAAAGTGGAGTGTGTTTTTTATTATTATTAGTACGAGGATTATGGGAAAGTAAGAATTACTACTGTTGAGTTCTCTAGATATGCTACCATGTGGTGAAAGAATTTTCAGGCTATGAGGAGGCAAGAAGACTACCGAGAGATTAATACTTGGTCTGAAATGAAAAGAATACTTAAAAATAGGTTTGTGCTGGATACTTATCTACAAGATACCTTTACTTGGCTTTAAGAGCTGAGAAAAGGAGACTGAACAATTGATGAATATGTTCAAGAATTCTAAATGCTGATGATCTTATGTGAAGTGGAGGAACCACCAGCACCCACCAGCACGAACAATATTTAGGTTCTTTATTGGGTTGCGAGGTAACATTCAAGACTTTATGGAACTCTAACGATTTACTACAATAGATGAAGTCATTAGAATAGCCCAATGAGTAGAGAGGCAGAGAAGAAGCCGAGTATTAACCAGAATGTTGACTAGTCGACCCGGACAGGGAAGTCACCGACCTCAATTAAGTATTGAGCCAAGTTGAAAGGTGGATGTTTGAGTTGAGCAAAAAGGTTGACTTGACAGTGACGTGTCGACTTGAACTTAAGAGAAAGGGCAAGGATATGGTAGGAAGATTAGCCAGATTAAGTGTTTTAAGTACCAAGAGTTTGGACATATGGCTGCTTAGTGCCTGAACTGAAGGACTATGGTCATCAAGGGAGACGTCCCGAAGTTGGAGATAAAGAGCATTGATGAGGAAGCTGAGGAGGAAGAGAACACTATTGAGGAAGAAATAGTTGAGAAAGAACTTATTGAAGAGGATGTGTCTACTGAGGACTTAGATTGGTTGGTCTTAGTTGTTTGATGCGCTATGAACTTAGAACCCTTACAAGAGGAGGAGTAGAGGGAGAATTTGTTTCATACCACTTGAAAGGTGAATGACCAAGTGTGAACATTAATTGTGGATAGTGGAAGTTTTATTAATGTGGTATCACTTGAAATGGTCACATACTTGAAGTTGCTGACCATTGCATACCCGAAGTTGTATAAGTTGCATTAGCTGAGTGATAAGGGAGCATTACATGTCACCCGACAAGTATTGCTGTCGATCACAATTAGAAACTACTCTGACAAGATTCTCTATAATGTACTACTCATGTGCGCCTCATATGTATTGCTTGGCCGATCATGGCTGTTTAATAGAAGAGTTATCTATGATGGATATAGGAATTCGTATGTGTTAGAGAAGGATGGTTGGAAGATTACATTAAACCTAATGCTGTTGAGAGAAATTAATAAGTTGTAGGTAAAACTTGCTCGTGGATCGAAGAAGACCCTGATGATGAGTAAAGTCGAGCTCCAAGTGACCATCAATGTTGACAAACCAACCTTCATGTTGGTTAGGCAACTATTGGAAATAAAGAAGCAAGGTGAACTACCCCGGGAAGTGTGAGCACTATTAGATGAATATGCTAACCTATTCCTAGAACAGTAACTTAAAGGATTGCCCCCACTACGAAGCTTTAAACATTGCATTGACTTAATACCTGACGCTGCTTTGCTGAATAAGTAAGCCTACAGGATGAGTCCTGAACAGGCATCTGAACTCCAACGTCAAGTTAATGAATTATTGGAGAAAGGGTATGTTAAGGAGAGTCTCAACCCTCGAGTTGTGTCAGTGCTTCTAGTGCCGAAAAAGGATGAGACTTGATAGATGTGTATAAATAGTTGAGTCGTGAATAAGATTACGATCAAATATAGGTATTCAATCTTAAGGTTTAAAGATATGTTAGATGAATTGAGCAAAGTTAAGATCTTTAGCAAAATTGATTTGAAGTTTGGTTACCATCAAATTTGCATAAGGCCAAGAGATGAGTGGAAAACTGCGTTTAAGACTCGACATGGACTTTACAAATGGATAGTCATGCCCTTCGGCTTGTTGAATGCCTCGATTACTTTTATGGGACTAATGAACCATGTGATGAGACAAATGATAGGGAAGTGTGTCGAGGTGTGTTTTAATGACATCCTAGTCTACAGCATCGACATGCCGAGTCACTGTGAACATCTCTGAGTTGTACTGGATATCCTTCGTACCGAGAGATTATTTAGCAATCTCAAGAAGTGTTACTTTTGCTAGGAGAAAGTGGTATTCTTGGGCCATGTAATGAGTAGAGGAGGCTTACGAGTGGATGATAAGAAGATTTGAGCAATCGTCGAGTGGTCAAATCCTACCACTTGTACTGATATAAGAAGTTTCCATGGATTGGCTTTATTCTATAGAAGATTCATTAAGAATTTTAGCACCTTCGCCGCACTACTTACTGAGGTAACAAATGAAGAAGACCGACTTCTAATGGGGAGAAAAGGAGGAGAAGAGTTTTGCCAAGATAAAGGAAAGGTTGATCTCTACCCCTATACTTGTTCTACTTGACTTCGAGAAAATATTTGAGCTGGAATGTGACACATCAAGGATTGGAATAGGCATTGTCTTAATTTAGGAAGGTTGACTAGTTGCTTATCATAGTGAGAAGTTCAGAGGACCTTAACTAAATTACTTTATGTATAACAAAGAACTCTTGGTGCTGATCTGAGCATTGCAAGTATGGCAGCATTATCTATTATTGAGAGAATTTGTCATCTATACTGACCACGAGTCCTTGAGGTACCTCCAAAGTTAAACCAAGTTGTCGAAGCGATAGGCAAAATGGGTTGAATTCCTTGAAGGATTCAATTTTGTAATGAAATACAAATAAGGGAAGAGCAACATGGTTACAGATTGTTTGGGTTTGCAAGTATCAAAGAATAATATTCTAAGGATCCACACTTTGGACTCGTATTTACGCAATGTATCGATGGAAGAACAGTGGATAAGTATCATGTGGAAGATGGCTACTTATTTTAAGGAGGGAAATTATGCATGCCAACTTGTTTACTATGGGGGCTACTAATCAGGGAAGCCTACAATGGAGGCTTATCCAGACATTTTGGGGAGAAAATAACATATGAATTATTGAGTGATTGATTCTTTTGGTTGAGAATGAGGTGAGATGAGCACCGAGTTGTTGAAAGCTGTGCCATGTGCAAAAGGGCTAAGTACCGAGTTGAAAAGGGGAAAGCAATGTCATTACCTGTTTCGACGAAGCCATGGATCGAATTAAGCATGGACTTTGTTCTCAGACTACTACAAATTACCTGAGGTAAAGATTCTGTAATGGTTATCGTAGATACGTTCAGTAAGATGGCATACTTCGTGTCCTGTTCCAAGACTAATGACACTTCGGCTATTGCTTCTCTTTTCTTATAGGAGATTATACGATTACACACTGTGCCAAGAAATGTAGTCTTCGATAGAGACTTGAAATTCTTGAGCCATTTCTAGAGGACCTTATGGCTTTGAATGGGGACCAAACTATTACCCAATGACTTCGAAAGAATTGAACGAGGAGCCATATGAGGTGAAAATCTCATGTACGGTTCTGTAGAGTGGTTAATACTTTCTGTTACCTCTAAATTGATGGCTAAACAGAGGTAGTTAATTACACTTTAGGATCACTACTCCAAGCTACAGTAGGCAAGAACTTAGCCGATTGGGATGTTTGCTTACCAGTGGTTGAATTCACTTATAATTGAACGATATATGACACCACTAAGTAGAACCCCTTTAAGGTTGTTTATGGTTTCAATCCTGAGTTGCTCTTTGATTACACCCTTATACCTGTGCCTGTATAAGAGGACCCTAACGCAAGAGCTAGGGCACAATCCTTTCGGTACATCTACAATAAAGTCATTCGGCACATCGGCCACACTGCCAAACATATATGAGAGAAGGCTAAGTGTAGGATAGCGAGACATTTCCAATTGAGAGACTTGGTGTGGCTGCACCTAAGCAAATGGAGGTTTTCGAGTAAGAAGAGGAACAAACTATCCCTAAAGGCTAAAGGGTCTTTTAGAATCCTTTAGAAGATCAATGATAATGCCCATAGATTGGAGCTGCTTGAGGATTATGGGATTTCTAATACCTTTAACATTGTCGACCTTAGTCTGTATCTCCCCGATAGAGAGCTCATCGAAGACCATTTGGATTTGATCCCAGATCCAAATCAACCCGAAGGGAATGATAGGAATCAGACTACTGGGCCTTTGACCCATAGCCGAACTCGAGGGTTGGAAGGCCTGGTAAAGCAGATTCTTTTACTCCAGCTAACTCTTACCGAAGTCAAGTACTTCTTTATTGAGTCACTCTATATACCGAGCCGAATGATTGTCCATCTCTCTTAAGTATGCCAAGTTGTGGATTACTAAGAGAACAGCTAAATCTTTTATGATTACTTACTTGTTATTCGGCTTCTCCTTTGTTGAGAAGTCGAGAGAGAGAGAGAGAGAGAGATTGGACTGATCCTTAGCCGCCCTTGCTCAGATAAGCAACTTGACCGTACACGTTTGTTTGCATCCTTTAATGAACTTGCTAATATATTGCTACCACGTGTATAGGACCACGTACAGAATCTACCACACTAATCATTACATTTTTGGAATATTCATTTTTACTCTTTTGTATTCTTGTACATTACTTCATTAGGGTAATACCCTTTTTGTCTTTTACTTTTGAGGCATGTTGCCTTAAATTCTTAGGTACAAGTACTCCTTGTATTTGTAGCTGTAATGAGCAGATTGAATATTAATACACTTGACACTTTTCCTCTTGTGAACACTACTTTGTTTACATTCATTTCACTCTTATACTAACCCTTAAGCAAGGCTAGGTCGTGAGTAACCTCATAGGACCATCTCGTGTATCATATCGAGTCGTACCAAAAGTCATCAGAAGTTCCATTGGTGCATTATATTTATTGGAGTCGTTCGTGGGCTTTTGCTTATTGTTTCATTCATTTTTTTCCTTTCGCATAATCCCCACCGCTTCCTTTCAAGTTTTCGATAAGCTTAGAACCATTTGGCGAGCTTGGATCCATTTGATGATTAGCCCTGTCTGTTCTTGGTTACGATTCGCAACATCGAAGAAGAGCTACCCTTGTATCATCACATTTAGTGCATAGGGTATTATTAGCCAACAATGTCTAAAGATGCATTTTAGCTACAAATGAGTTGCCTAAAGTGTGTTGAACTCCTTGACCAGAGAGAATGCAACTTTGTAGTAAGTGCAAGTGATTGGAGGTGCCCTTATATCGATTACTTGAAAAATAATGCCTTGCCTAAAAATAGCACAGAAGCCCAATTAGTAAAGCATGAAGTGAGAAAGTATCTTATACATGAGGGTGAGGGTAAGTTATACAGGGTATTATTCATGGGAAAGCCTCTTTGATGTATTGCACCCCCCCTGAAACATAAACTATATTTTCTGACGTGCACTTTGGATATGGTGGAGAATATTAAGGGAGAAGTAAGTTGTACCACCACTTGCTTGATATGGGGTACTATTGGTTTAGGGGATTCATATAGATCTTGGTAGGGACTGAATGCTTCACTAAATGAGTTGAGGTGATCCCTCTCAAGAAGGTAATAGGACCTACAGTAGCAAATTTATGAAGGAACATATCATTTGTTGCTTTGGAATCCAAAATGTGTCCTTTCAGATAATGGCATACTCTTTATCAACTCACATGTACGACAGTTGCTGGCTTCTTACAATATCGATAATGTAAAATCAATACCATATTACCCTAAAGGAAATGACTAGGCAAAGGCAACAAATAAGACTCTCCTGAAGATGCTCAAGTAGATGGTTCATGAAAATCATAAAGAGTGGCATGACAAACTATTGTTAACATTATGGGCTTATAGAACTTCCAAGTGAGGTCCTACCTAAGCAACACCTTTCTCTTTGGTATATAGGTTTGAGGCTGTAATGCTTATTAAAATCTTGGTTCCTTCTGCATACTTGGCTCTCAACACTGAATTAGAACCTGACAACTTACATATGTTGGATCTTGAAGCTTTAGAAGAAAGGTGAGACACTGCCAAACACAATCTTACTTATTACTGTTGGTTAAGAAAAGATCTTTTTAGTAAGGTGATATTATACTTTGCATAATAGAGCATGTGCGGCGAGGTATTCCAGTGCTAAAGTTTACATCGAAGTGGAAAGACCTTTTATAATTGGTGAGGTCCATGACATTGGTTACTACAAGCTTCTTAATTCAAAAACTGATGCAATAACCCCTTATGTTAACTTTCAATACATTAAGAAGTTTCATTTGTAAATTCAATAATGTATTTGCAATTCACATGAATGAAACATTCAACTTGCATTACTCTATCTCTTTGTGTTCCCTTCCTTTTTGCCTTGTTGTTGCTATAGAGTTAGAGATTTATCTTCTTAGTGCACAATTTTAATTATGTATTCTATTCTTGTCTCCTTATTGTTGCAAAGTTAGAGATATATCTCCTTAGCGCATAATGCTAATGCATAAATAAGTAATGAAAAAGAGATACAAGGTTAAGTGTTGGGAAATATCCTCTTGACCATTAATACAAATATGCTTGGCACATGTTACTATTGTTACTTAAGCGCGATCAACTATTTTATCTTGTGTGCACAATTTATTGTTGCTAGCAAGTAAGATCCTCCCTTCGATGTAACATACTCTGCTTTAGGCTTCATAAGCTATAAGAAGTAAATCCTACTATCATGGCATTTCTTGTACACTGTTGTTGCTAAGTGAGGCACTACCTCTTAAAGCACACAATGACCCCTGCAGGTTTCAGTGGCATAAATCACCTCTAGGTTAAGAAGCCTTATTATTTGATACAAGCAAGCAATTGAAATGAATAAAGAATGGAAGGACATGATGAAAGAAATCAAATTTCATTCAATCAGCAAGTTTTATTATAAAGCGGTTAAAATAACTTAAATACCAAAAAGAAATAAAAGAAAGAAAAGAAGAGTGAACATCAACAGAACAAATGAATATGGCTAAACTCTGCTAAGGGTGGCAATTTAGACTTATTATGGACTCAAAGTCTGTATCGCTTAATAACTCTTTTGCTTTACGGTCTATCTCTTCAATAGCATTTTGTAAGGTTTGAATCCTCATCATTAACTCACCTTAGCTTCTCATAAGAGCATGATAACTCACTAATCTCTTAGCTTTGACTGCAATGGGCTCTAAGTTACCAACTCTAAATTTTAGAAGATGAGCACCTTCAATATAGCTAATCGGTTGTTGTAGCTTATCAATTGACATAGACCTCCAAGACTTCTTAACCTATAATGTAGCTTCCCCCTTCATTTTCACCATGGTATTGGCCAACTCTATCCCAAACATAGGAGATTCACTCCAAAAATCTTGGTCCATAGCATAAAGTCTCTCCAATAGTTCTAATAGATGAGAAGGAACATCAAATCCCAGGAAGGATATTATCTCCCCCAGGATAGCTTCTGGAGTTGCTATTATGTCTTCACGAGACAAGTTAGCAACTGAGTGTAAAGAGACATTAGCAGATGCTGCATATAGTTTAGCTTCATGAGTCCTTGAGCATAGCAACGCATTTACATGAGTCTCGCTATCACTTGCCCCATTGAGTGACGAAGTAATATCTTTTGCTTCAGAGGAAACATTCAACTCTTTAGTTCCACTACCATCATTAGCATCTCCATATTAGACTGGAGATTCACCAGAATCTACTAAGTCCTCCTCCTCCTCCTCATCATCATCATCATCCTTGTTTGAAGTTACCATAGTATAGCATGATTGTCCGAACGAACCCCAAAACTCAAGACAGCGATGTTCTCCTTCTCGCTAACCACAAGAGGAGAACTTGTCTCAACTTGTAACAACAAAGAAATAAAGTTAGAGGAATGAATACAAAGAAGAAAAATTATACATATAAAAATAACATGATGCATCTAAAATGGTTACCTCCTAAATAATGCTTACTTGATTTATCTTGAATCTACTAGTGGAGGCAAGGGGTAGCTACTTTTGGACTTTAAAGAAGGTTTTACTCCCGTTGTCTTATTAGGACATTCTGATTGTTTAGTGACAGCTCCTTATACATCTCCAGCAACCTAAGACTTGGGCCTTAAGGATTTAAGAAAGAATTTGTAATGATACACAGTAGGTGTATGAAGTGTATGACCTACTAACGTAAAGGCATAGGCTTGAAACCCATCTAGGCAATTTGTCCAATGTATCGGCCATCTAAGGGAAGTGACTCTAGAGTGACTAATAGAAGTAAAGAATAATTATCGCTTTCCAAGGAGAATCTTCCTAAAGTTGTTTGGACATAGTGACTGGTAATAAGATTCAAAACTCTTAGTCTCAGTAATTAGGTAAGGCACTCCTTGGTAAAAAACAAGTTGACTTGTAACCCGATGGGGAGAGTACACCATGACTCTTTGCTCTAAAAAGCAATTAGCTGAATCTTTATTGTCAAGAAAGGAAAGCAAGCTCCTTAGAATACACCATAAGAGGAACTTAGCTTGAGAATTGAGGATATTTTTCTCGATTTTCCACCAAGGTAACCTCACCCTTTGAGCTAAGAGGATAAAGTCCATTACTATCTTCATATCTTGCAATTTACTTGATATAAGAGCAGAATGTGAATTCACCCTCAATATTAATAAGCTACAAGAGTAGTTGATCAATCAATCCTTTAACCTAGGCCCATACTCTAGGAAGAGCAAAGCCGAGTAAGTCTTATGTTGTTGGAGGAGTGAAAAGTCTTCAAAACTACTTGCAAAAGAAAAGTTGAAGGAACATTAGGTCTGCAAGTCCAAGCGCTGGTAAAGTGAACCCAAGTAGAAGGGACTTAGAGAAAATCACTCACCTTAGGCAATGCATATGGCCAAGAAGAAGAGTCATAAATTGACATATTCCTTAAGCCCTCTAGGGAATATAAACAAGGTGTTATGCCCTAAACCAGGGAGTCGTAACAGCCTCATCATATAAACCAACTTAAGCTAAAAGCTAACCACTTTAACCACTAACATAGGTATAGCTTACACTAAGTCTTGACCACTCCACAGCTTTGAGTCATCCAATTCAATATTTGTTTGTTATTAACCTATGGTGCAACTTTCTAAAATAACTTTTGAAAGAGATTCTTTGGTATAAAAGCTTGAGAAGAAAACAAGTTTTATAAATAACTTTAGAAAAATGACACAATAAGGGTTTATAAAAGTCCACAAGTTTATAGAACATGGTATAGGTAACAATAATTGAAAACTAGAGGATCATCTAAGAGATTATTAGTTTTCCTAGAGGTTAGTATATTCAATAAACAAAATAGGAATCCAACCAATTGGTCTTGAATCTCACTACTTGACTCTATTCTCTACACTTTTAGAACTTGGAGTAGTATTAGTGTATCTATAAGGAAACTTACAAAACAGCTATAGTGAAATAAGTGAAAAGTTACTCAGTAAGTGAGACAGAGATAATAGCACATATCTAACACAAAACAACCAGAGTTTTCAAATGAGTTTAGTTAGATGCTAAGTATATACTAGCAAATTCCATCATACGACGTTGTCTGGTTCGCCATAAGATCAGAGAAATTATGCCTGCTCTAATTCTAGTTAAGGAGTGTGACACTACGCATTGTAATACCTCTTACATACCAAGTGATGGAATTTTAAATTATCGAGGCACCTTTTGGTGTATCGATTCTAAGTACGTTGAAACTCCAGAGTTAAGCGTGCTTAGGTTAGAGCAATCTCCGGATGGGAGACCTTTTGGGAAGCTACTGTATCGGAGGACAAAATTGTGTAGCGTTCCATGCTAAAGTGAATCATATCTCAATGGGAGGAGTTTCAATTGGATTGTTATAGGTGGTATTAGAGCAATCTACTAACCGAAAGGGTGGAGCCTTGCTTGGTGGTTATATTGAACTTATGTAACAAAATTGATGAGGGTATCAGTTTTGTAAAGGGGGTGGATTCTAATACCCCTTACATACCAAGTGACGGAATTCTAAATTATTGAGACGTCTTTTGGTGTAGTGATTTGGAGTACGTCATAACTTTCGAGTTAAGCATGCTTAGGTTGAAGCAATCCTAAGATAGGTGACATCCTAGGAGGCTGCTACATCAGGGGACAAAATTGTATGACATTTTACGCTAAAGCAAACAATACCTTGGTAAGAAGAGTTCTGGCTGGGTTGTTAAGTTGTTCCCCTAGTGGGTTAAGATGTATGTTTGGTTAGAAGTTAAGTCAAGTTTAAGTTATTTTGCTTTTTGGGGTGATCAAACAATTTCAGACATTTCAATCAAGCAACATTATAAAGCAATCAATATAAAGTCTAGCACTCCAAATAGCACAACCATATTTAAGCACACATGTCACATACGCACAAGCAACTAACATATAATCATAAGTAAATTACATATTAAAGCCTCCAACTATTCTTAAATAATACTTCAAAGTGAGGTGAAATACAGATCCCACTTACTTAGACATGTGACGCTCAATGGTACTGATGGTTGATCTTGTTCGCTTCAATTGTTCCCTAAATAATTAATATAATTACTTTAGTTTTACTAAATATAAAGTTAAATGAGTTCATTTTAATAATTTAAGTGTGATTATGACTTATTTTTAGTAAGTTGTGTAAGTTTTGTATCGAGTTCCTACTTGCTAGTAGAGTCTTTGAGCAAGGTTTTGGAAGCTTGCTTAATACCAAATTTTGGTTTCAAAACTTTCTGATGAAATCTCTAGATAAGTGTTTTTAGACTAGCAACCTTCTGACGAAGTCTTCTAAAGTTATCCTAGTGGCACTCCTTTCTCCAATCAATTCTTTGAACAAGCCTCTAAAGTTGTCTCCCCTAAGCATTCTACACCAATCAACCCTCAGATTAAGTCCCCGAAGCCCTTTCAACTATATTTCCTTTACCAAAGACTTCCTAAACAAGCCTTTGATGGGAGTAGAGCTAAGTCCCCGTTACTGTCCAACTTTCTTATTCACTCTTTGAACTTAGAGATTAAGTGCCCTCTTTACAGACCAATTCTTTGAAGATGTCTTTGAAGCGATTTTCATCTAAAATCTTTTAATTCAGCCAACCCATAAGTATGTCTTTGAAATCATTGCAACCACATTTCTTTCACCAGATAACTTTTCAAACGAGACTCTTACATATTTAGAGTTAAAATCCTTTCATTTACCAACCTTTTAAACATGTGTTTGAAGTCATTACAACTACGTCTTATTCACCAACTAACATCCTTACCATGACTTTGACATGTTTGCACCAGCTAACCTTTTGATCGAGTATTTAACCCAAGAATTTTAAGTCATTCTTTCACTAGGTTAACTCTTTGAATATATTTGATTTACATATTTGCACAGAGCGACCCACTTTAATACCTTACTACAATTGACAAGTTTGGCAAACCATGATCATACAATAGGTTCATCATACCAATGATCACCATATCATCCAAACTCTCAAATCCTCTTATCTTCAACTTAATGCATATATACCATAACTAGTGGTTTGTGCATATCTCAACTCCAACTCAAAACACATAACTCCAGATTATTCTTCATAGTAGAATATGATCCAAATAAGCTTTATAATCTAATACCAAGGGTTTTTATCAAGCTCAATATATGAAATCTTTAAGAAAATTGTATTTTCCATTGAATTAAAAGAACCAAAAAGAAATCATTTTTATCTAAAAACCCTTCGTGCAATACTTACACACAATGTAAGGACTTACTAGAAAAATTTTAGTTTAGAAACAACATCGATAGGATCATTTAAAACAACTTTGAAATTTGGTCAATTTCGCGCAATTTCACGTCATTTCTTAAGGAAGTCCTATATCCACTTAAAAATTTTATAATATGTTATCTTCCTCAAAGAGTACATGTAAAAATATTTCAAATTAATTTTTTTAATAATTTTAGGACTTAGTTTGATATTTTTACTAAATTATAGAAAATCGGGCTGAAATTGCAACTCATCAGAAATTGGTCGTTCGGCCACTAGTAGCCACCACCACTGTGCTAGCCCCTTTTGGCGCCACCTCCATTGTTGACTAGTGGTGGTGGTGGTTTACACCCAAACCTTTCATAGGTCATTGTTCTATGTTTTCACTTTGTTTATGTATGTTTACTTCTTTTTTTCCCTAGATTTTGCCTCAAGCTTTCTCCTTGTTCTCCAATTTTTTTCCACAACCCATACACTATAAAGAATCTATAGGAAGCCTTTGGACAATTTTCTAGGATTGCATGGATGAGAATGAAGCATTTTTTTTTTCTCTCATAAGGCCATTTATACTCCTAATTTGTGCAAGTGTTAAGTGTCTACAATCTATTTCAATAAACAACAGCTGTCCCACTCCATTTGCCAAGCCTAATTCCATATAAATCTATTAATTTAGTAATTTTTTTTATTAATTTTTAGCTAATTATGCATATTTTTGGGTATATAATTACATATAATAATCATACCTGAGGTATACATACTATTTATATATATATATATATATTAATCTATGTCACTTTATAATTTTAGTGTTTAAATAATTTATCTCTAAAGTTCGATTAATTTTCGTTACTTAATTTACGCGTTTACGACAGATAAATTATAATATAATATAATTTAATAAAATTATTTATTTTTAGTTATAATACTATTGTTCTATTATATTTCTATATTCCAGACTCACGGCATGCTATCATCTAACTCCTAGGACTCATACGTGAAATATCGTCTTGATTGGTTTACTTTCGTATACGCTTTAAATTACTTGCTCAGAATGATTACGTGGAATTATAGGGCTTACACAGGGAAAGCTAGAACAAGATGAAAGCAGAAAGTTCATACTTATAGAGACAGGAAATAGAACATATGAGTAGAAGACACAACTACAACACTTCAATAAACAAAAAGAGAGAGAGAGAGAGAGAGAGAGAGAGAGAGAGGATGTGAAGATACTTACTCTTTCTTACGACAGGCTTGGATCTTGAGGTTTGTCCTTCCTTCGCTCCTCGAGGAAGTATGCAAGTTAAGAAGTAAAACATGGCTTCTTCTTCTTTTTAGTATGAGTAGCTTGCAAAGCACCTATTAAGGATGTCTAAAAGCTGTGCTCTTTCTGAGAGGTTGTCGTGGTAACAAGATCAACTTGTCCAAAGCTGCGTAGATTGAATAGTATAGCTATGTCTTCTAATGTTGAAGTTATCTACCCCTATGAAATGATAAACGTATAGGTTTGAATACTCTAACGAGAAATGATTGCTTACCATTCTTCTATTCCACTCATTTACAGGAATCACAATTGAGTAGAAGTGGCAATAGCATAGAGGACTTTAGCTTTCTTCTGAAGAGTCTCATACTTTAACTTCTTTATAATGTATACTACCTTATAATCCTATCTAGAGCGAGGCTCCTTTAGGAATGTGAATTGGTTATTAGAGAGAGATAGCTCTCTCCTCTCATTTTTGAAATGTAACACTGAATTTCTCTTGATAATACCCTTAGAATTGGCATAAGGCTTATGCTCGATAAATTGGAGACCACTATTAGTACGAGGTGTTGTATAGGCTTCTTGCTGCTTGGCTTTGTCCCATAACGTGTTTTCAGAAATAGTCTCGTCCAACCACTTATCCTGAGGATATGGGATGAGTAGCGGATATTTATCTTGATGAACTAGTAAGTTCTTTTGCTTCATTACTTCCATGATCCAATTTAGATTGGTCTTCATTTTTTTTCCCTATTAGAGCACAAAATCAATATCTCCTGTAAATTAAAGAACCAATTAGTAAATTAAATATCTACAAGATAATATTGGCTCACATTCTATCATTGTATTTATATTCTTTACTTAGAGATGTTAAAATTTAATATCATAAAACCTTGCCATATTACCTATCAACAATATAAACTACTTTTCCTATCTTTATTTGTACTAGTGTTAGTTTACTAGATGAGCGTACCATGTAATGATGCTCTTTCCCTGCTTGATTTTGAATCAAGTAATGAATCGCAAATTACGTAATGTTGATGCTTTTTAACTAATTATATTTTCCTTAATAGTTATTTTACACATCAACATAATAAGGGTTCCCATGTTTTACTTATTTTATTTGTTACTTATCTTGAGTTTCCTCACTTGATTTTTTAAAATCAAATTGCAAGTTTCATCTCTGTTAGTTTTGCAATTGTTATAGCTAGCCTACTAGGAATTTCACTTATAAATTTAAGCAATACATATTTGAGCATTGCATTCATCAATGTTATAGTGGTATATTCATGAAATATTTATATTTGTAAATTCTATAAATACTTTAAAACTCATGCATGATAAATAGAAAAGGGATCCATATTTTAATTCTAAATAAGGATGGATATAATCATTATAACATTTACATATTTAAATGCTTCAATATTTGAAAATCCATAATATGTGGAATGGAATTATCCTTTACAGCATTATATTTTATCAACACTTTTCAAGAAATAGAGTATGTTGGAAAAGAAAATGAATAAAGAAATATATTCGTCTATTAAGCAATGGATGAGGAGTTCTATATACAAGAACTCATTCAACAAATAGAGAGAACCTCCTATGTGCTTAAATAACATGATGCTAAAAAAAAAAAAAAAAAATAGAAAGAGAGACAATGTGCAATGTCACCAATGAATACAAGACTAGGAAGCATGCGTTAGTTCATGATGCAACAAATATATATATATATAAGAAAAAAGAAGGAAAAAAAAAAAGAAGAAGAGCAAATGTACATATATACGAATATAAGGAAACATTCATGGTAGCAACTAAGTAAAGCAATTACTATATTTCGAAAAGCAATGGTATGACATAATCTTACGAGTAAAAGGGGAGTGCCCATCTCATGGTCTTCTTATCTGATTTTAGTGGATATGTTCAACTATAGATGATTTGGTATAACAAGTCTTTCCAAAGCACAACTAGTATAGAAATGGGGTTACTACAATATTTGTTAAACATATGGAAAAAGAAAAATATTTGGTGAATTTGAAATAAGGGAAACAGAAAAATATTGAAAAAGGCAAACAAAAAGAAAATAAACGAAAAGAATAGAGTCTTACTAGGTTAAGTCTATGAGGTATTGTGTGCATATATGTATATATAGATTATGTTAGGCATTTGATGAGATAAGGAGTTGAAGATTTGAATTAAGATTTGATAGGATTTATGTGAGATTAATGATATCCATTTGGATGTTTTCAAATTTAAGGTAATATAATACTAAAGATTCATAAAGAAGATATGAAGATATATGAAAATATCTTTTATTTCGATACGCGAAAGAGTAGCATGCCCCATGTTGAAGTTCATTGCCATTAAAAATAATAATAATAATAAAGATACATGGGTTTTCCTTGAATATAAGTTGAACTTTGTCCACGTTTGCGAATTGAAAGGAAAAAAAAAAGAATAGGACAAATGGTTGCATGCTCGGGATTCAAACGTGGAACAACGTTTCCTTTTTTTTTTTTTTTTATGAGCCAACAAAATTCTTCCATTGCAAGGAAAGAAGGGATATGTTAAACTAAAGGAAAAAAAAAGTCAAAGTAGGTTTAAAATATATTAAATTGAAATAATATAAGGATGACGTGGTAGGGTATAAAGCATGGCTTAGGATTTTGCATAGTATTTCAACTTTAGTATATGAAGTCCTTCAGCATGAGGGGATTCTTAGTGAGTTAACAAGCTTCACATATAAAAACCTAGCTATAATCCATAGAAGTTTTGTTTATTTATTCATTTATTTTTTTAGTTACAAGGTAAGAAAATTCAACCTACAAAATTATGGAATTATCATGAAACAAAAGCCAATTTTATTATTCATGAAACAACTATCTTATAGGATGAATTGGCTTGAAACAAATTTGTGCACTATGAAAAGAAGTGCATATGATATATGGCTAATCTAGTATATTACCATGGGGGCAATACTACTTTAAAATACCAATAGCAATGCATACAATTAAACAAAGTCGTGAGATGCACACTAAGGTTTATAATAAATGAAAATTTGAAGTGCTGGTGCTAAACTAAACAACGTCTTTGGCTATGTGAGCACACTTGGCAGTAACGTTACATTTTATGATGTATGTGTACTGAGTCGCAACATGGCTATTCAAAAGCAGCAATTGATACTTAAAATACTTTGACTCTATCTAAGAATTTTGGTTAAGGATCAAAATGTATAGGATTGAAAATTGCTATGTTAATTATTGAGCTAAGCTTATTATTTATTTAGGCTTGACTCTTTAACTAGGTAGTGAGGTCTAAGGAGTCCAATTCATATTTGAGTTGATTCAAAGAGAATAAGGATCATTAGATCGGTTTATCCGTATTTAACCTTTTTCAAGCAAGTTTATGCACTTATAAGAAAAGCCATTGGCCTTGGGCTTATCTACTTGCTCATTAAGGATGACTATGAATTGAGTAAGTTTCATCTTATTCGTTGATCACCTAGATGATAGGATGGATGCTGTTTTGCTCAAGAGCCTATAAATATTTAGCCTTTCCTCCTCATTTGTAACTCTTAAAGAGAATAAAGAAACAATGTTGCTTTGTAAAACTTTGCTCTCTAAGATCAAATAAACAATTCTGGTAAAGAATTAATCTTATTCCCTCAAGCTTTAAGGTGAATGCCTAAGGCCTCATAAGGCTACCTTATCTGTCGCTTATGTATTTGAGACACTGAGGTTACCTGTTTCTTTTCTTTACCTTGTTCTCACCTAATTATCTATTTAAGTGACAATTTTGCTCTATTTCTTTAAAGTCATGTGTAGCGTGTCATTTACGTAGTATATATGTGATTAATCTACCCCTTCATCTACATGTTGGTATCATAGTTTATGTTAATCATATTTTGTTATTACTTTGTGTTTCAATTAAAATTTGCCATATTTATTTTTGTTACAAGACTTTTGATGTGAATGGCTAATTTGAAAAAGATAAAAATCATATTTTGTTATTGCTTTGTGTTTCAATTAAAATTTGCCATATTTATTTTTGTTACAAGACTTTTGATGTGAATGACTAATTTGAAAACGATAAAATTTAAACATAATGACTTTTGATGTGAATGGCTAATTATATATTTAAGTAAAAAGGGTAATGAAATTTGTAGGTACCATAGAACTTGTAGATTGTATATATATTATAAGTTAGTTTGAAAGGATCATTTGATAAGTTTTCTTTCCAAATTTTCATAATGATAGGTATTGTACAAGATATAAGGTAATGATTCTTATTTATTCACCCTATACTCATTTATCCCTACCAATTGGTATTTAAGTGTCAAGCAGAGTAGGCCCCATTTGTTTTAGGTAGTTGGCTCATTGGTTTTGGTTCACGAATAATCTTCCTTCTAAATAAAAAAAATAAAACTAAAACTTAATACAAAAGGATTATTGAACAACATCTTGATATTATCAAATAATTAACATTGATTTTGTGTAAAATAATTAAATTTTCTTACTCAAATATTACAACATGAGAATTAAAAATAAAAATATGTGTACTACCTAGCGTTTGAACTAGTAAGAGTTAGAAATTTAGAATTAAGAGTTGTAACAAAAAAAAAAAAAAAAGTACAAAGCGACCTCTTAAATGTCAATATTAAAGATAGTTGTGTTACATTTGTCTTACCGAGTGAAAACACTATAAAATTATTGACTTTCGCATTAGAGTTTAGTATTGAAGAGAAAATTTCTTTGACTAACACTAAATTTTAGTATGAGATTTCAAATTTTAAAATAAACACCTATTTGAAATTAGATTCGGAAAATGAGTTAAGGTACACCCGTAGTTATTGTGAAACATAATATATTTGGTTAAACCTTAGTTTTATATGAAAGTATAGAATTGTGGTTTGATATATAATACAATGTTCCGTTATTTTTTAAATTAATTATGAGATGACCTTTAATATAATCAACTAAGATGAAAATAAATTTGAAAAGTGACGCAAAATAAAACCTAAACTTTAGCATTATCCTATGCTACATAAATATTAAAACAATTTTTTATTTCATCTTGTCCTTGAGCTGGCAATCGTAATATAAATGGTGGAGGATGAATCAGGGGATAGGTGCCATCAGGAAAATGTTTTGCAATATGTTATTATTAATTAAATAATATTTGCTAAATATCTATAACTACTTCAAAATTGCACCAGAAATTCATATCTTCTCGTAAAATTGTCAAATCTTAAGCAAAGGACCGTCTCACCATCCTTCTCTCACATTAAACGCCCTCGTAGCCGAACAACCACACCATAGCCATTGTCAACCACCACCTATTTTTGGCCCTTTCTATTTTATAATTAATAATTTGTCAGATGGATGTTCCAATTACAATTTGTATTAAAGGATACAAGGATATGGTGCGCTCTTTCACAATTAACCACAGTGGACCAACAAGAAACCCTAGAACATAAAGAAAAAGAAAAGGAACCCGAAAGAAGAAAAATTATATTCAAACTAGATGATCAACTGGCCTAGAAAGTGGGAGATCTTTTACGAAATTAAAATGAAAAATGGCAAAGTATTAGAAATATAATAGCAAAAAGAATTTTCAGAAATAAAAGATAGGAAAGTCTTTTTGATGACAAATGAAGTCTTTTTTAGAGTAATAGGAAAGGTCTTCTCTTGAAAAAATTAAGCTTCCTTATAAAAAGTAATAAAAAGGAGATTGTAAAAGGAGGATTATTAAAAATGGAAATATCTTCCAAATCCAAGTCCCAACCGAATTCTTGGTTCTTCTGATCTTTGGTTTCTAGTGTGTATATTTTAGAGTGGCATGAAAAATTTTGTGTTTATATCTTCCTCTTTGATTCACTTTAAGTAGATAGAGAAGTTAATTGATCTTGCACTTTATGAAGAGCACATTTACTTTCATCTATTGGATTATTATTGAGTGCCACTTCTAACTTCAACACTATTGATTCTTCATCTTCAGAAGAAGGTTGAATCACTTGTAAAAGGAGAAAACAAGACTATGAGGATACCAAGGGGTACTCCAGCTTAACTATTTCGATGCCTAAGTTGATATAAGAGTGGTGAAAATAGAAGAAACACCCGTAGAAAAGCTGGAGAGTAAAAGATCCCTTATTGCAAGGCTTTATCCTCTATTTATAGAGGATGGGGCCAAGCTATTTTAGGAAGGTAGATAAAGACCTCAAGATGCACTCTAGATTTCTGGGATGTGCATCTTTGATCCGTAGACTCTCCTTATATATTGAGCCATTGTTGTGTGATCCTTATCTGAACATCTGGACTAGGCTTAGTCGATCTAGACTAGGAGGCTTGAGTCTCTAGGAGCTTAGAGGTCTTTAATCTATTAGGCTAAGCTTGTGGCTAATGATTCATCATAGTTGTAGGTGAGGTCTATGGAACTTCTAGACACTTGATTAATGGTTTGCTGAGAGTAGCTTGATTGGCAGGAGCTTAGATAGAGTACAGGGAAGTCAGACTGTACCATTGGACCTTAGCCCATATCTTATGTAGGTTGGTTTAGATCTAAGATACTACGTTCAAGAACGCCTATCAACATATCTTCTCTTCCATATGTTTCAATTAATAAAAAGAATTTCCAAATGAGTTCTTATATCAATTCTTCTCTTCTATATGTTTCAATTAATAAAAAGTATTTCTAAACGAGTTCTTATATCAATTCTTCAATCTTCTTTTAAGATGAAGCACTTTTTTCCCGAATCAAGTGCATCTCGAATTATATATAAACTCCTCCTAACTTTTTAGCCACATTTAAGAAATAAGAATGTTTTTCTCCATATGTTAAGAAACCTAATGAACCTAACGTTTTGGATCATATCCTTTACATTTCTACTTAAGTGGATGACTTCAATACTTTCCCTTCCCATCCTAAAGGAATTTGAAGAAAGTCTAATCTAATCTTCACTACATAATTCCTCTATTCCAAGTGAAAGTTGAGTAAAAAAAAAAAAAAAATCACTTCTTCTGATCTAATTTTAACCACCATCTTATTTAAAACATTTGTAGCTTAAAAGTTAAGAGTATTAGCTTCTTTTCTTTCCTCTTCTAATTGAATAATATTCAAATTGCCACTAATAACATAAGATTTATGGCATCAACCAAACCTAAGGTTTTAAGTTTAACCACAATGACAATCTTTTCACTTTGTTATTCTTTGTGTATACATTTGAGACCTTCCTAATTTTATCTCTAATTATGCCTTTTTAGTTAGAGATAGTAATGGGGATATCAATATTATGCAGAGGATCAAAGTCCTTATGCTTTGATTGGATGCCTCAATCAAATTTGTAGAAGAAGCGAAGAAACTATAGAATCTATTAGTTTTAGTTTTTTTGCTAATAACTTATATCATTTCGATTGATTTATAGAGGTCTTACTACTTTTATATTAGAAAGTAGTTCCTTGTATTAGAACTTAATGTATTAACCGCTTCCTTAATAAATGTAATACCCCTAAAACTAAGACATAACAACCCACCACATGTCTATACCTCAGTATAAACACATTAAAGCTAAGAATTATTAAAATTCTACAATTTCTAACATGTGCCTATTCTAACATCAAACAAATAGGATACTTATGCTCTTAATAGAACATAGGTATAAAATTCAAAATTAGTTATAACCTAACAACCTATCGAATACTACAATAGTTCTTTACAACTTTTAGTTGTTTTAACATAGAACTTGATTATAACCTCTAATTTATAGTTGATAACACCTAGTCTTCTCTTATACTTGAAAAAGGTGTTCTTAAGTGTAAGCCAAAGCTTAGCATGTAATCATTAGAAACACATGCAAATGCTACACAAAAGTGGTTGTGCATGCATTTATAAATAAAAAAAAAAAAAAAACTAATGAACAATCAATTGGTTTTTCTCTTTTAATTTCATGTCATAATGCAATACGGTTGCATCCCAAGACTTAGGGTCTCTCATGACACTATATCAAACCATATGCATATAATATGTTAGTACTCCTTACATCTTAGAGTCTTAGAATAATAAGTCGCATTGTCCTAAAGTAAATACTAAGTGGTATGCTAGTCTAGATATAATCACCTACACATCGTTCCATTATGCCCATGACGGCTTGATTATAGTTTATCTCGACCACTAATATGTTATATGACATTATATTTGATTAGCAAACCACTGCATAAGTAGTACCTAAACTACCATGTCATTTTAGTATACAACTCCATTTAAGATACCACTACATATTGTTTAACGGGTGCTATGCCAGAGTCATTGGTACTCTAGGTCTTTTGACCCTAGACAAGCATAAGTAACACATTATTTAGAAGTTGAATAGTTAATAAGTGGATTGATCCTATCCTAACACTCATAAGGAGCAAACACACTAATTACATACTTGACATGCACTCTGCAGCAATTGACTCAAAATCTCTAACCTTAATTCATGATATAAATATTCATGTATAAGTGTCTAACATTAAATGCAAATTGATCTATGCTATTAGTTATTATTCTTAATAGTAATTACATTAATAAGTTGCATTAGCTCATAATTTATTGCCAGCACTAACTAAATCCCTTAAATAGCCTTTATCAATTTAGCTACAAGTTTTCAAGAGGATCTTAATCTTAGAGTGATTTAATTCTTATGTAAACTATTGAAGATATCTATAAATTTTAAGTGTAACTAAATGTTAACACCATCTACTTGGTAAAATACTTACTTATCGGACGTTGTAAAGAAAAAAACTATTAAGGACTTTTCACGAGTTGACGCCTAGATAACAATTCAGTAGGCATCTGTAGAGTTGTGCATTAGGTTGAACTAGCCTTAAATAGCCGGTTTACGGGCCGGTGATAAGTTGAACTAGGTTTGACCCTTAAGGTTGTGAGCCAGGGTCCCTTGAATCATGTAATCAGTTTTTCTTTTTCATTTTTTTTATTCCACATTTCCATAAATTATCGTAAATAATTTCTTGCCCACTTGCATATTTGTGTGTCTTTTTTTTTCTTTTTTAATTGGAAGTTCAAGCGGGCTAAGTTGCTGGTTTAGGGGACTACCAAGTTAACGGTTTCCCATGACTAAATCGCTTGAGTCCTTAGAGCTAGGCAGTTTGTAAGCCAATTCAAGCTTATTCTCATTTGAGTTAGATCAATTTGAAGGTCTTTCGAACTCGTTAACAGTTCGAAATCGACTTTTACATGGGTTTAGGCATCTAAACACTAGTTTGTATTTAAAAACTTTTGAGTTTTCTACCTACTATCCCAATACTACATGTTTCATTATCTAGATGGTAGCTGCAATTCTATAGATTCATCATTCAAAAAACTTATATAGGCATATGCATAAGCAATAATATTTAACTTTTCGTGCCCCCATTAACCCAAAATCATACTATATTCTTTTACAAATTCTTTAGGTAATCAAAACAACACCATAAATAGACTGGCTTGAATTCTTGAAGCCGTATCCCGTAATGCACCACAGCCCTGTACTAGTGATTATAGACCCATATCTTGTATTTAGCACAATCCAACACCAATATATATGTCGCATGAACGCTAATGGGAGGATATTGGTACTTACCAAAAATCCCAATATATCTCCTCACACACCTTACTTTTTCTTCTTTACATCAAGAAACCTTGTAAATTTGCCTTGATCAAATGGTTTAGGGAAAGATAACGGAAAATGTTCCATGAGGGGGATGCGACTATCTATGAAGGCAGAAATAAATAAGGAAGGGAAGAAAAACTAATGTACTAAGTTTCAGAGTTTAGACATAGAGTAAAAATCATAGAAATGTCCCAAATATTAAAATTAAATAAATAAGAGTAATTATATAATATAAAAGAAAATTAAAATACAGGTTTAGAGTATTTCAAAAGATATAAACTATTCTTTGCTTTAAAAAATTAAAGTAATAGTGACACTTGAGGCATGCCCGCATAGTTATAAACAGAGTCTTTCATATTCTAGCACTACTACATACAATTAAAAGACATGTCATGTCATTCTAGCAAAAAGAAAAAAAAAACAAAAAGAAAAGGACATCTCAAGTCCTTACTGAAACATCATGAAATAATCAATCTCTTTTCTCCTTTCCTTTTACTTCCTTTTATGTAATATTTTGGTTAATGGGTAGGGAAATTTTTTCACAAAAAGATGGCCACATCATGCTAATTTATAGATATTTATTCTATGATGCATGTAACCACGATTTCACATATGGCCGAACTAAAAAATATGGCGACAACAATATTCCTATAGTGAAAAGGTATTGAACAGCTAAGTAACTGCTATTTTTCTTTGATTTGTCTTGGAACCAGTAACACAACTCAAATTATTAAACTACCCTTCAAAACCAAGTTCCAAACCCCGCCCCTTAAATCATCAACTATCATAACCTAACTGCCAAAACTACACAACCCAAGTTCACCTCCAACCATCAAGATCTAACACCATCCACCGATATCACAGCATCAGCTGATTGGACAAATTAGTGAAACCATTAGAGTAAGGTAAGCATGAAGGTTGCTCGTATTGGTGTCGCATGTGTGGATCCAAGCTAATTGCCGACCGAATATGCATATGTTGTAGTTATATTTTTGCCCATAAAGCATAACTCTGCTTTTATCTTTTAACAATATTGTCATATACAAAATCCATAAATGCCACTTTACCTTTTGGGAGGCCTACGCCTCGTACCCTGTAGAGGTAAGGAATTATGGCATATTGGAATATTTATACATGCAACCCACAAACCTCACCTAACATCTTCATCTCATTTTCACAATTATCTATGGAGATGTCATACCCGCGTTTCTTATTACTATAAATTAGGTTACCTTATCTTGATGGGCTGCAAAACTCCGATTAAGCAGCATATATCCAAATTTTATTACCGAATATCAAAAAGGTTAGTGGAATATACTCTATAGTATCACAACTAGCTATTAGTATGAATTTATCTTTATATTCAAATTCCATTTCTTTCAGCAAATCGCCTTTAATTTTGGCGATGTGGTAGATGTAGATGAGATTGATGTGCTCATTCCAATAATTAGTGTAGACTACATACGTGCGGAAATAACATTAATATCTGTGAGGGGGTAGACATAGCATTTGTCTTTGTATATAGGGCTGGTCGGTTGTCAACTAGCAAGAACCGCCAGATTATGACAAACCCTTTTTGACAAATGGTTATAGTGCTTTGCCTTTTGGACTGGGTTTTCATGAATGCCATTAGTCGTATATTACAAACAGAAACTCAAGCCATGTGCTACTTTTTGCCGTCATAGCCCCACATGTGTATACTTAATACAACACCTCTTAAATAAAATAAAAAATTCATTTAATATTACGCGTTACCTTTTATATATATAAATATATATATAATATATATTAGATATATATATATATATATATATAATAATGGAATGGGTATATTTTGGAGCGATTATCAACTGTAATTTACAAACTATCTATATAATTGTCAAAATTATTACAATTTAGTAGTATTATCATTTGATTTTTTATTGGAATAGATTTCTCTATAATAGGCTAAAAAAAGGGAAAAAGTTTAATGACATGGAGTTAGGAGCAGTTAATCGTTTCCCATTGATTTCCGGCGACTGCCTATCCGGACCTTTTCTTGACACTAAAAGATAAAGAAACCAGTGCAATGGTTTATGACTTCTTTCGACAAGTTGCTGATATGTGTCTGTAGGTGTTTGTGTGCTTGCTGACCCTTTTCTTTCTTTCTTTCCCCAACCCCACCACCCCCCCTCTTCCTCACAATAGCTTAGCGAATATTACGTTCGATTCCTCACATTTTACTACCGGTTTAAACAAACTGGGCGGTTTACGGTGATTATTGCATGCGTAGGATTTCTTTTACCTGATAACTAAAAAATGGAAAAAATTACACGAAGGAAGACGAAAACCTAATCGTGTGTATATCATCTCAGATATGCATCATTTTTAGTATTGTTTATCTCCTATTTGCATTAGTTAGAACTTCCATCCTCTATTTATGCTTGAACCTGTATGTATATCATCTCCTATAGAATCTTCCCACCTTTAAAATATATTTGCATTCTTCGAATAAAACCAATAGAGTAGCTAGGGATTGGAATAAGCCAACAAATAACATTGAACAGATTGAGTTATTGTCAATTAATACGTGATTTAATTTTAAATGTTACTTTTGATTCGAATACATCTTAAGATTTTTCTCCTTATAATTATGGCAACCATCATTTTTAATGATACAATATCAAGCCATAATAATGGTTAGAGACGGCGAGCTTGGCTCAAACTTGATTTTTTAGATAAAAAATTTTCTATATATATACTTCTTTTAATGAGAAAAATATTAATATCTAATTTAATTCAAACTCAATTAATACTTAAATTTAATTAAGCTCAATTAGGCATGCAGATTGGTCAAGTTAAATACGATGAGAACTCAGTTCAATAAAACTAATTGAATAGCTTGAGAGATTGAATTCACTCAACTTGGAATATATTAAAGACGAACAACCCACTAAATGCTGAGTAAATGCTACAAATTTCCCATAAAGTAATTCAAAAGGTGGCCCATGAAATATTTTTCATGGAACCAAAATAAACAATGTACAATATCGGGAATAATTTCAATATAGAGCATCAACTAAATGAAAAGTGATTTTTATCATAAAAAATTTTCACACCCTTTATGCGCAGCAAATAAACTGTTGAAGATAATAACGCCTTAATGAATGAGCTTTTTATTTTATCAATGATCATTATAAAGTGGGGTTAGAAGTCCCGTGGTCGGTGGATTTTCAGCTAGAGTGGACACAGTTGTATGTCTATCAATGTTCGTTGCCGCGAGGATATCCGTTTCGGATACAGATGAAATGAAACGGACAAAAAAAGAAAAAAGAAAAAAGAAAAAAAAAATAGAATTAAAAAATTAAAGTTTATTGTATATGCAGGGATATATCTAATATTTTTTTGTGGTATTTGGATTCACTCTATTTCTAAGATATCATCTGGTTGCTTGATGTAGTTTTATGGTATTCAACTGGACGAAACTTTTTATCCTCTTATTAGTTTGCATAATTAATTATAATATTTGATAGTAATGGATAAAAGTTTAAAAATTTGTATAATATATTTAATGGTACAAAAATCTATTTCATATATGATAGAATAAATATATCTTTAAAATTCAAAAAATAACTCCACAACAAATTCTTAAATTACAATATTAAACTTTATGACAATTTATATTTATGAATAATTAAACTATATAATCTTTTTAATTTTTTTTAATGACAAAAATCTGTATCCAATACTACCATATCAAACATGGTACATTAAATTTACACTATCCTATAATCCTTATATCCTAATGTCTAATTTTTCTTATTTTATCTAACTCTGATAATCAAATGCTACCTAAGATTATATATAGGATAAATAGAAATAATTATCCTAGGGAAGAGACATATGTATGACAATGCAAATGAAATATTTGGCAGTATGAATCAATAAGAACTGTAGAAATAGTCAAAGTAAATGTTGATCTAAATGAGTTATAATAACGACATAAAGATGTTTTTTTTTTTTCACTGCTTTAATAATGTCTATCTCATCCTTATACTAATAAAAGTTTTGATTATCAGTTAAAAAAATAAGAAGTAGAAAGAAATTATGAATAATGATAGTAAATTTATGAACATAAGAGCATAATTACAAATTTTCAGTAAGATTAAGAAAAGATGTAGTTTAAGGAAATATTTAAGGATCATTATGAACATTTGAAGAGATTTTCAAAATTTAAGTATTTTTTAGGATATTGACCCTTATCAAGAAAAATAGGGTGATATACAAGTACATCAATTGGTTAAGATAAATGAAAGGTTTACAATGTGAAAAATGCTAGAGTCTGAGTAAAATCTCTCTCTCTCTCTCTCTCTCTTTTTTTTTTTTAAGTGGTTTTATGAACTTAGATGACATAAAAAGCCTACGTTGATTTCATCATCAAAGAGGGAAATCAAAATTGAATGAATGAATTGCTAAACCATAAGAGGCTTTTGAAAAATTTTAAGAGAAAACAATGGAATCTACTTAGTTTAACAAAAATTATGAGTTTAAGAGAAATAATTACCATGTAGTAAAATTAAAGTAGTTTCACAACAATAGAATAAATTGACAAACTTATTAGAATTTACAAGATATAGAGATTAGTTATGAACATTTGAGATAATATGAAACGTGACAGATTTTTATGGAGTAATAGAACAATGTGAAGTTACAAGTGATTTTATACAAAATAAAATGTAGAAGAAGTAGATTTACAAATTGTTGATAGGGGTCTTTTAGATATGGGCTCCTTTAGAATACGGCCTATCTATCCGTAGGAGGCCTCTAACCGCTATAAGATTCCAGATAAGGCTAAAAGACTAAGTCATGCAACAACCTCCTACATATGCAGAACATGTCAAACATCATGATCCTATTCTCAAATACATGTGGATGTGACTTTGCCCACTAACTCTTCTCTAATTGCTGGCATCACTCCTCTATAAATATAAGATTATTGTCCAATGGTAAACTATTTAATACTTTAGTACTTAAGCTTACTTATTGCCCTCATGCACACATATTCTCCAAATACTTAACTGACTTAAGTATTATAGTGATTGCGCTGAACAACCTTTCGACGCCCTCTCATTATACTCTCTTTTGCAAGCTTTCCTACTTGCGTAAAGTCCAATCTATACTAGTAAATTGTCTGTAAGAAGTTAATCTAAGTTCCTACCTAAACAAACCGAAAACACTAAATACACTCTCTAAACACCACCTTGACCACCATGTCTCGTATTAACGACCCTTAGAATTACCAGCTAGTAAATGACAAACCTGTTGAAAACTAGCCCCTCCCAAGGGAAATACTGGAGGAGTGCTTGGTTGAGGAGTTTGCCACCTTAAACAAGCTGCTCAGTGCTTACCTTAAGGAAACAGAGAGGCACAGCGCACAAACCTGCCCTCGCCAAAGCTTCTGATACCCGTATTAAGCAGAACAACCACCAGCAGTAGCATTAAAATAGTAAGGATCACCAACCCAATTCTTTAGTGTAGCAACAACCAACAACATTTGTGACCACCAATGACCGAGCTCTGGTTAGCAATGAGCAAGTAGCTGACTCTCGTAGAATTTTAGCACACTTTGCAGTGCACTAAGCTTATTTGATAGACAATGTCAATCATGAGGAGGCTCTTCAAGCAGTAGAGGAGCAAAGTAGCTAGCGGCGTTGGGCTGGTTGCTAGCAATAGAACCCCCTTTACTAAGGGTATTTAGGACGAAGTGTTACCCCCTAATAGTAAGCTTTTGACTTTAGACCAATACGACGACATTAGTGATCCTGAAGATCACCTCTTCCACTTCCATACCCTCATGAATCTCCGTAGTCATGAGGATGTCATAATGTGTAAGGCTTTCTCAAGCACTCTGTAGAAAGCAGCTCGGACGTGGTTTAACCTTTTGCTTGAGAACTCCATTAACTCCTTTGATGAGCTAGCGTAGAAGTTTAGCCTTCACTTAAATGTTAGTAAGCCTTTGTTCAAGGACACATCATTCTTGTTCTTGATTAGGTAAAGCGAAGGTAAGTCTTTGCAAGACTACATGGCCTAGTTCAACAATACCGTGGTCAAAATCCCTCAGTTAGATAAGGGAGTAATAGTCCATACCGTATAGCTCGACATTTGACCTTTGAGAGACTTCTTCTGATCACTTGCAAAGAGTAAATTGAAGACCCTAGATGATTTCTAGATTAAGGCCCAAAAATATATTAACCAGGAGGACAATATTTGCGCCAAGTGCAATGCTAACCGAAAGAGGTTAAGTGAAAAGGACAAGGAAAGATTGTCTGTAAAAGATCGCCTCGGTAGAAAGGCATCGAGTAGGGTAAATGGTCAAGGCTTGAGCAGTATGAAGTGCTAGGTCGAGTGGAACCCCTCCCTCCTCCTATAGACAAGTAGTACACCCTTCTAAATGGACCCATTACCCAGGTTTATTCTAAGGAGAAGCATAGGAACTTGCTGTAGCAACCCCCTAAGATGAAGGGGAATTTTAGTAGCTAAAACTCTAATAAGTACTGTTAGTTCCACGACGACTACAATCACACTATTGGTGAAAGCTTCCAGCTAAAAAACACGATTAAGTATGCTATTTAATGGGGCTTCTTCGAGGAATACGTAGCTTAGTAGAGGAACGAGGATCATTTCGATGATAACTAGGATAGGGCACCTCAAAAGTAGAGGACTGAGGTACTCGAGCAAAGTAAAATGATGATTACCATAATGATTGACCCCCAACATTGTTAACAGCATCATAGTTAAGGAGCTATACCTTAGGAGCTAGCCGAGCACTAATAGTTCAGCTAATGCCCCATTCGAGGTGTTAGCAATTAGAGAGAAGAGACAAAAGTTAGACACTTTGATCTCCTTCTTAAATGAAGATTTGGAGGGGGTAGACACCCTCCACCAAAATGCCCTGGTCATAGGGGTAAGGATTGCAAATATTGAGGTCCTTAAGATTATGGTGGACACTGATAGCTAGACTAACATCCTCTTGCTATATATATATGAAAGGATGAGGACTAAGATGCTTGTTAAGATGAAGTCATACCACCATAATCTCATTGGCTTTAATGGGAGCACTGTTTGAGCTAATGGGATTATCAGCCTTGACATGGAACTTAGAGATGATAACAGTATTGCACAGTAACCGGTGGAGTTCATCGTGATCGACTGCTCATCCCCTTCTAATACTCTCTTAAGATAACTAAGTTTGAATACATTTGGGGTCATTATGTCATCACTTCACTTGAAGGCTAAATTCCTGATCCCAACCAAGGTGGGATATGTAGATATGACCAAAAGCTCTCTCAAGAGCTCTATGTCAGGGCTAATAGAGTTTTTACTCTAGGGACTGGCCCATAAGAGAAGATGGTTGAGAGAGGCGAGCCGGGTGAAAAAACGGAAGAAGTGCAGATTAACCCTTCTCCCAACCAGAACACTAAGGTTGGGATTAAGACACTTTTCAAGGTGAAGGATAAGATAATTACCCCCCTGCGGGCTAACTCAGATAGGTTTACCTAGCTAGCATTGGATATGCTCGGGATCTCCCCTAACTTAGCGACCTATAGCCTTAACATAAACCCTACATTGCAGCTTGTCAAGTAGAAGAAGAGACACTTTGCACCAAAAAGACAGGTTGTGATCAAGGAAAAAGTGCAGAAGCTGCTAAAAGTTGGCCTTGTATAGGAGGAAAAGTACCTACTTGGCTAGTAAATGTAGTGCTAGTCAAGAAGAAGTTCGGGAAGTGGCACATGTGTGTCGATTATATATGCTTCTACTAAGCCTACTTGAGAGATTGCTTCCCTCTGCTCAAGATTGACTAGCTGGTTGACTCCACTCTGTGATATACCCTACTGAGTTTTGTAGACGCCTTTTCAGGTTACAACCAGATAAAGATGTACCAAAAGGATGAAGTCCATACCTCCTTTGTCACTGACTTCGACACATACAGTTATACAGTCATGTCCTTCAACCTAGAAAATGCTAGGGCAATATGAAGGTGTACGTTGACAACATGATTGTTAAGAGCAAGTAGCCCGATGATCATGTCAAGGACCTCTAGGAAGCCTTAGACTAGATGAGAAGACACGACATGAAGTTAAACCCTTAGAAATGTATGTTTAGGGTTGGCTTTGACAAATTTCTTGGCTTCCTCGTCACCCAGAGAGGTATTAAGGCCAACCTTGAGAAGATACATGCCATCAAGGACATGAAGCCCCTTACCTCAATCTAAGACGTACAAAAGCACACTAGTATGGTGGCCATGTTAAGTAAGTTTGTCTTCAAGAGTGTAGATAGATGCACTGAGTTCTTGAAAATCCTTCAGAATCCTAAGGGTTTTGAATAGGCTCTTGAGTACACGACAATCTTCAAGTAGCTACAAGACTTCCTCGTATACCCTTCGATTCTCTTGAAGCCCATTCTAAGGGAAGACCTATATCTATACTTGGTTGTAAGCAATCAGAAACTCTCATCTGTATTGGTCAGAGTAAAAGGAAGAGAGCATAGGCTTATATATCATGTTAACCATATACTCTAAGGGCCTAAGGTCAGGTACACTCGAGTAAACACTCGAGCAAAGAAGTTTGCTCCAATCGTCATCATCTTGGTATGTCAACTAAGGCCTTATTTCTAGCATTGCAGATCATTGTGCTTATTGACCAATTCCTACATACAATGCTGTAAAAGTCAAATGCATCTAGATGGATAGTGAAGTATACGATGGAGCTAAGCAGGTATAGAATTCAATATCAGTTATAAACGGCCTATAAGGCATAAGTACTAGCTGACTTCATGGTTGAATATATAGGAGAGAAGGAAGTATCGCTAGGTAACAACAAATCGGCGTAAACTCTCTATGTTGATGGATCATCAACCTTGGGGGGTAGAGGTACGGGTCTCATTCTGATCAGACTGCATAAGATCATAGTATGCTACACTCTCAAATTCGAGTTTAAGACCAGTAACAAGGAATTTGAATACAAGGCCTTGATAATCGATCTCAAATTGACCAAGGAGATTGACACTGAGCATCTACAAGTGTTCTTGGACTCTATGTTAGTTGTTTAGCAAGTCTAAGGTGAGTATGAGGCTAGGGACAATACTATAGTTGTAAACCCCGCAAATTTAGCTATTTAAGAGTATAAGTGAACCCTAATACTAGAAGTGACTTGAAGAGTCATTAAAACCAAGCAAGATAAAAATTTAACAAATCATAAATCTAAATATATTATAAGTAGTAAAAACCTTAGAAATTGATTAAAACTCTATATCGCATACTAAAACCCTAAAAACTGACTTACACACCATTAACCAAAATTGAACTCGAATTTGATTGAAACCCTAAAATTATAAATATAAACCTATAAAACAATTAAATATTACTCAATAATGATAAAATTATAGTCGATTGCAATTTTCGCCTAGAACGCCTATTCGTACAAAATTATAGCAAAATCGCTATAATAACTTGTAAAAATTATAATTGTAACGGGTACCAATTAAATTGATAAAAATTCACAAAAATTTGAAAATTAATTTACGAGGAGAATCGTTATAATTTATATGATTCGAAAAATTACATATATTTGTTAATAATTTTCATTTTCCTTCTCTTCCATTTTCAATTTATCTTTTTTCTTTCTTCCCTTTTTCATTTCAAGTCCATGTCTTGCACAAACCAACACCAAAAATCAGCAAAATGAAATCTAAATAAGCAGCCTATATGATGAATTACCATTGCCATGTGTTGAGTTATAATTTAATTGTCCCATCTTCATTAATTCACAAGATTAGGATAAGATTTAGTTTATTTTTTATTTTATTTTAATTGCTGCACATATAAAAAGAGAAGAACAAATCTTGGAAGAAAACTTGGAAAGCAAATCGAGAGAAGAAAAAAAAATTATGGACGTAAAACAACGTGAGAAAAGAGAAGGAAGAAAAAGAAAGAAGAAAGGAAGAAGAAAAGAAGAAGAAAAAGAAGAAGAAAAATTAAAATAAATAAGTAAGTAAATTATTTTCTAGTTTAGATGTATATTATATAGTATATACAGGTATAAATATAGTATTTATATAGTATATTTTTAATAAAACACTACTATTACATGTATATATGTGCACAAATACATAAATTAAATTATATATGCATGTATTAGGCTATGTATGTATACATGTATGTACATAAGTATATTATATGGAAAGAGTATGTATTATGTATTTTTTTAAGAATACATATAATTAGTATTATGTATTTCATTAAATAAACTATAGTATATATATACATATTAGTACCGTAAGTTACATATATATATGTATCCATGTATAATTATTTTGTGTATATATACATATGTAATCATATAGTATCAATATAGTAGTATGTTTATATAAATAATAATATATGACATATATATATGTAAAATATATAGTATCCATAGTTTATAATAAACACTACTATGTAAATATGTATATACCGAGTATATCATATAAGAATAAGTATTTGTAGATTATTTGTATATTTAGGTATTTGGAAATTATATAAGTTTATTTATATATATAAATACAAATACATGAATATATATATATGTACATAAGAATATAACCTATATTATGTATATGTAGTATACCGAAAATATATATAGATATATATATGTATGTATAAATTGTGAAGTACATAAATAATATGAAAATAAGAAATAATAAAAATAATAAAGGTCATACTAATAATATAATCATAATAAAGCTAAAAAATCTCAAAAATAGGAAAAATATGTTTATAATAATAAAAATATCAATTATATGGTTTAAGTAAATATTAAATCATAAATATATTTAGAAAAAGCTAAAATTAGTATTTTATAATTTTTAAACTAAAATAATAAATTTTGTGATATTTTTATGTCACGATTCAAATTGCAAGTCGCAACGTCCAAAACAGACCTCGTTACGAGAAAATACACTCGAAAACGATTAAAATAGACTATAAGTTCATAACGATTCGAGCTAAAACGAAAAAGTTACAAAATACATAAAGGAAGTCTTATAACTTATAAATACAAGAAAATAGTTATTATTAATCTGATCAAGTATGGTAACCCTATATACATTATACTTAAGTTATATTAAAGGAAACTAGATAAACTACAATAGACTTTTACTTAACTAAGGAATTTGACTTTTCAGAATACTTATAAGTGTTACTATATTTTAGGTGTTCAATATCAAGTTCTAGAAACCCCAAAGTTTAGAGAACGAGCAATAATCAAGGTAAGGGAGTTCTAATAACCTGCTACTTACTTGTGCGTATTACTTGTATGATGTTTTGCTGCTTGCTGCTTGCTGTTGCTTGTATGTTGAATGACTATTTTGCTTATATGCCATCATCTGTGTGATCATTTTTTTTTAAATTGATAAATATAAATATTTGACCCAAATAACCGGTTCTATTCGTCGCATGTCTATGACCCAATAAATGTATAGATGGAGAGTATTAGCTTTGTAAAATGTTGAAAAGGGTATTTTTGGAAAAAGTTTTCATAATTTTAAACGTATTTTGTACGATTTTGATAAGGGCTACAGTGCTAGAAATGTTATTTTATCGTTAAGGCAAAGTTAGCATGAGTTCTCCATTGGATAGCGAGAGGACCCGCTTTATTGTGCCTGTAAGACTTTGGTTAATTTTGGTTTCCGAGATGGACTTGCAAATTTAGTTAATTTTAGCTTGCGAGATGGACTTGCAAGTTTTGCTCGAGGAGCCTTGGAAGGTGGATAGTCCTAGTTTGGAATCCCCCTATTTGAATTGAAATTTTCTTTCTCGGCTAGGGTAATAGTCGAGTGCAGCCTAGGGGGTAAGACTCCTAGGTAGCCTTATGAGGGTAAGCTGAGGTGTCCTGTGTGGGTAAGTACAAGGGATAATCGAAGTGTAGACGATGTAATTCTACACCTTCCATAGTTCCGAACTCCTATGGATGTGTTGCTTGCATTCATCGCACTTGCATTCATCTTGTATGTAGATAGCTTACTTGCATGTGTGATAATAATGTGTGATAACTTACTTGAATGGTGGTGGTGAGGAACAAATTCACTGAGCTGTTATATGCTTACTCCCTCGTAGATTCTTTTGCAGGTTTACTTACATTGGGATTAGGATAAGTCTCGAGTGCCGAGTGTGAGATGAAGATATGTATCTTAGTATCAAGAATAGCTGAGTACTCTTTAGATAATATATAAGTAACCTTTGTTGATAATTTAATTTTTCTTGTATTTCTTTTATAATATTGATATATCCTATCTTATTATTTGGTAGGAGATACCAATTCTCTGTGGTTATGAGAAACTGTGGGATATCGGATACTCATAGTTATTTATCTTTGTATTTTACAGTAAATTATTTACTTAAAAATTAGTAACCTTAGTAATTAATCATTTAGAGTCTTGCAATCTCTGACTTGTAAGGCAGTTTTCATATCATGGGTACGTACATGTTATGAAAATTTTAGGTAATCTTACTAAGCCCCTTTTAGGGTCATGACAATAGTAAGATACTTAGAGAAGGTGAAGAGCCTTTTAGTCAAATTTCCTTTGTAGAATATCACAAAAATTCCCTGATATGAAAACTCAATGGTAGATTAGCTATCCAAGCTCACCTCTACTGGGATACAGAAGTTCGAGGTGAAGGATAGGAAGATCTTTATCAAGTACTTACTAAAGAAGAGCATAACTTCGTGCTCGGCAGAAGTCTTTGAAATTATTGTGCCAACATTAGAGCCCAGTTAGATTTATCCCATCAGGACTTACCTAGAGCAAGATATGCTCCTAGAAGACAGAAGAGAGGCAATGAAGATGAGATACAATGCTACTAACTACATGTTGGTCGATGGCATTTTGTCCCGTATAGGGGCAGCTTCCCCCTACTTAGATGCTTTCGGGAAGATTAAGGCCTATGCATCATGGAAGAGTTGCATGTCGGAGTGTGTAGCAACCACATTCAATCCCAAGCCCTTTATATCTAAGCTCTACGGTTGAGATTCTATTGGCCTACCATGAGGCAAGATGATAAGGTTATAGCCTAGAAGTGCTCTCAATGCTAGAAGCACACCCCCATCACTCATGCCCCCAGTAACAGTCCTAAGCCCCTAGCTAGTCCATGACCGTTCACTTAATGGGGCATCGACTTCCTCGATGCCTTCCCTAAGGCCTTGAGAGGTTGGTAATTCATCATCATCGTCATTGACTACTTTGCTAAGTAGGTCAAGGCCAAAGTCGTGGCAAAGATTACTGAGAGAAGTGTTGCATCCTTGGTTCAGAACAACATCCTCTTCCAATTTGGGGTTCTATATGCCCTTATTATCGATAATGAGTAGCAGTTTGATAACCCTAAGTTCAAAGAATTCTATGCTAAGTGCCACATCACACCGTACTTTATATCGGTCACTTACCCTCAATTAAATAGTTAGGTCGAAGTAGCTAATTGGGTCATCCTTAAAAGCTTGAAGAAGAGAGTAGACTAAGTCTATGGCGCTTAGGCAAACGAGCTGCTCAACATTTTGTGGGGGTATATGACCACTTATCGCACCTCTATAAGCGAAACCCCTTTTTGCCTAGCGTTTAGATCAAAGGTAGTCCTCCCCATTGAGCTCGAGCTACCCAACATTTGGACTCAAAGCTTCAATGCCATCCTTAATGAGTCCTTATAGGCTAATGTTGATACTATTGAAGAAATCAGAGACCTCGCTGTAACTCGGGTAACTGGTTACCAGTATCGAGTAACCAAATACTATGATCAGAAAGTAAGACATAAAGAATTCAAGGTCAGTAACCTGGTTTGCTGAAAGTTAGAGGCTATGGGTTCATGAGAAGGACTAGGCAAGTTGGCCCTAAATTGGGAAGACCCAATCAGAGTCAAAGAAAACTTGGGTAATGTAGCATACAGATTAGAGAGATTGGATGGCGAGCTCATCTTGCGAACGTAGAATGCTGATAACCTTTGGCTTTATTTTGATTAATGTACCATCATGTAAATTATTTCAAAATTATGAATGAAAGTTCAATTCCTCATGAGTCTATCTACAACTACTTCTTTCTCTCTTTATCTCTCACTAAGACCTAACCATCAAAGGGTAAACAGATTTATTAATTGGGCAGGTTGAAATGCCATTGACCTAACCTTAGTGGGTAACCTCTATAAGGGGAAATACCTCTTGCACAAAAGAACTCTTACTTACTAGGTAGGTTGGAGCGCTACCGACCTGACCTCCTTAAGTAACCTCTGTAAGGGGAAACACTCTTTGCACAAAGGAATTCCTACGTACCATGCAGGTTAGAACACCATTGACTTAACCCTTTTGAGTAACCTCGGTAAGGGAAAACACCCTTTAAACAGAGAAATCCCCACCTATTAGGTAGGACAGAATGCCATTGACTTGATCCCCTTAGATAACCTCCGCAAGGAAAAAACCTCTTGCATAAAGGAACTCCTATCAATCGAGCAGGTAAGGATATCATCAACTTGACTCCCTTAGGTAACCTCAACAAGGGGAAGGAACTCCTACCTACCCGACATGTTAGAATGCCACCAACCTGACTCCCTTCGGAAATCTTAGTAAAAGGAAACACTCTTTACTCTAAGGAATTCCCACTAAAGGGTAAGTCGGAACACCACCAGCCTGACCCTCTATAATAGCTTAGGTAAAGGATAACACCTCTTGTACATTAAGTATCAAACCATGCTATAAAGAACTAAGCAAGAAGGCAAAAAGCATTTAATAAAAGCCGAAGTATATAACAGAGTACATGAATAAATTCAAGTTCCATTAATAAGATGATGTATAAGATTAAGGTTAGCATCTTAACCTGGGGTACAAGAAGTAGGGAAAAGGATAACTACTACCTCGGATGAGCAAACTTCAGTAGTTTCGAAAAATCTAACGCTTCAATTTGCTTGAAGGGTTGGTCCATCAACGACCCTTGAGATGATTGGCCTTGGGCCGTTAAGGGGCCAAAAGCTACTGACTAGGGTCAGCGGAGGATTACCCTGACTCTAATCACCTTGAGAAGCACCTTTAACAACGATAAGTATCTTTTCAAAAGGTACAATAGAAGGATAATTCAAAATCTATTATGTTTGCTTGCTTATATTTAGTACTTAATTGTTTTTGGCCTTTCTTCCCATTTTGTTATCATAAAAAAACAACCATATATTTTTATGACAAAATTATTGAAGAACTTTCCTCACCCTTTTTCTTGTGAGAAGATAACCAATTTTTATAAAGGAAAAATAGATGATAAGACTTCTCCTTCTTAAGAAAATAGATCAAAGCCATGTTTTTTTTTTTTTTTTATGAAGAAACAAATTTCAACATCTTTCCTTCTCTCCTTATAAAAACATCTTTTAGAAAAAAGAGTTCCCCCTCAAAATGATACCAATTATTTATTATCAGTAATAAAGTAAAACATGAAGAGCAAATTAAAAAATATAGAATAAGATTACTAAGTTTGTTTATATCACTCATTCCATACTTTCACTTTCAATAAGGCTTTATTAATTAAGAAATATCTCAAATTAAATTTTGCCCCATGACCTGCAACCACTAAAAAAAACGATTATACATTCTTAGGAACCCATACAAACTTGGGTCCTTTAAAATTCAAGCTCATGATATTATTTGCATTTACTTAGTTTTTACTGAGCTTACAATTTTTATAAAAGCAGTACTTTTTAATATGACCCAACTTGTTACAGAAGAAACATGCATAGGGAGAAGAATAATCATACAAGTTACTTACCTTATCCCTTTGGTTTTGCTTTGGGTAGTCTTTAACATATCATCTGTACAACCTTCTATTATACCTTTTGAAAGGATACTTATCATTGTTTTAAGAATACTGTCCGTTGTATCTTCTAATAAGTTCAATCGTTTTGTCCTTATTATTTTCTTTGAATGTTTCTTGATTTTCACTTTTTGATTTAACAAACACTATTTCTTTCTTAGTTTTAGATGTATCTTTAAATTTAAAACTAAGTCCAAACTTTGAATTATCCATTCTTTAACTAGAATTCAGCATTTATAACTTTTTATCACTTTCATCAAACTTTTGAAACGTATTTTTTATTGCCTTAGATAAATCTTCCACATGATTTTTCAAACTTTCGATCTTTTCTTTCAAAATAAGACTTTTATTTACTATAGCTTCACAAGTAATATGTAATCCTTCAAAGTTTTATTTTCATTTTTAACTTTCGAAATTTTATAGTTGGCTTTTGAAAACGCTTTTAACAATTTACTAATTTCAACGCAACTATCATCAAATATATAATATTTATTAGATTCAAATTCAAATTTAGAACTTACTTCAGAATATGCCATCAAACATAAATTTGCTTCATCAACTTTACCACCCAAACCTTTTTCCTTAGACATTTACTTATTGATAAAGGCATATTTTTCATATTTTAATGTGCAAATTAGATAGAATTATTATTGATTTTATAGAAATCATTAAGAAATAGTACTTAATTATTTTCATTTTGACATCTTAGGAATTGGAGGATTTAAAGTGGAAATATGGATGATTTAAAGGAGTTGTACTCAAATGAACGAAGTCCGAATCAACACGTTGCAATTTGGAATTCAATACAGCCGGCCTATACTTATATTGGCAACCTTTAGAGTCTACGCCGCCGGCCTTAAATCCTACACTGCCGACCTTCATTAAAAAGAAGTCTTACGTGAGTCAACCCTAATTTTTATTATAAATAGCCTTATGTTTCATCGTTTGAGAGACTTGTTTTTAGACACACACACTTTCCTTAGACTTAGAGAGTCGTAGAACAATTATTAGATAGTTCTTGAAGAATTCTTCTATAGAATCGCTTGGATCATTGAGAAGATTTTGCTTTTGCTTTAGAGACCAAGTTTTGAAGTTGCAATTGAAGTTTGTCTTTTCCAATTACAAAATTGGTGACATCTATTTTAATTATATTTATGCAATTCTGTTATTTATTCATGCTTTCAATTATGAATTTCCTTGCAATTTCAATTAGTAGATGTGCTTTTGTTTTGAATTCCATGGTTGGCTAAATTAATTTATAGGAATTGATGAAACTTTAGATAGCTAAGATGATGATTGTGTTCGTGCTATAGGGATAATAGATATAGGGATGATTCATGATTGCAATTTCTATGATTTTAATTTCTATGATTTCAATTATAGTTGTTTAATTGATTATAATTGTTAGAAAGCCTAGTGATACGGGAATTAATATAAGGTTTGTTAGAAATTCTTGATTAATTTGATTAATTAATGTGAAAGTAGGGTTAATTGAATTAATTATAAATCATCTAGAGATTAGTGCGATGTTCGGCGATTGATTATTCACTAAGACATTAGGAATAATTTATTTACGACATTAAACAATCATAGTATCAAGAGATATATGATTATAATTTAGAGTCTACTGTTAATTGGAGATATAGGAGTTAACTGATTAATTAAGAGTTTAAATCCTTAAGTTTTAAGGCATAATAATTTTACTTGAATAACCATATAGCTAATAATTTATATAACATGATAACAATTTAATTTGCATAATTTAGGGTGGATTTTATTTTTTCCACAATTCTCAATTAATTGCTTAGTTTTAGAAATTTTATAGTCATTTTCTTTTTTATAGTTTTAGTATAATTATTAGATTAGTTAACTTATTTTTTGATTGCCTGAATATTGATAAGAACTATCATAGGTTTAGTAATATTATAGTCCTCGAGGTATTGACAACTTTACTTGCTCTATATTACTTGATTTCGGCCTAGTATACTTGTTGGAGTATTCACAATTTAATTTATATATATATATAGTTTAAGCAAATCACTCATCCAAATCACTCTATGTCACTAGCAAGCCTTTTTGTTTCTTTTTGTATTTATGGAGCTTTTTCAAAAGTAGTGGGTACTTGTACTTAATGTGCTTAGTCTTTTTGCATACGTAACAAACAACTTCCTTCTTTTCTTTAGTACCATTTCCTACATCATTTTAATTCTTATTAGATTTAAAATTATTAGAACTATATGATTTCTTAACTTTTTTTTCTTGAGGAATCTATTCAAACGTCTTGCCAACTGTATGACCTCTTCATCGTCATCATCAAATGAATCATCATTGTTTGAATCAACTTCTACTTCTTTAGCCTTAAATGCTATAGCCTTCTTTTTTGTATCTTCCAAAGTACTTTCTGATTTAAGAAAATCAGTTTCATGTGCTATGAGCTTGCTGTGTAGTTGACTTAGAGTTAATGTTTTTAGATCACAAGCTTCATTTATGGCAATTTTCTTTGCATTCCAAATTTTGGGAAGAATCCTTACTATCTTGCATACCATGTTTGCATCACTAATTATTTTGCTAAGAGAAGACAATTCATTCGTTATTGCAGTAAATCTACTAAAAGAGTCTTTTATTTCTTTACTAGGGAGAATTCAAAATGTTTCATATTGTTAAACTAGAAAGTTGATTCTTGTGTCCTTAATGGTTTCTATACCTTTATAGGTTTACACCAAAGTGTCCTAAATATCTTTAGCTATTGCACATAAAGCAATTAGATAAAATTTGAACATACAATAGTACTCAAAAGTAAATTCTTAGCCTTTGAATTGAGTTAGGGTTTGGTGATATCATCATTTGATGTAATAATGGTTGGAACTTTGAGATCTCCTATTGAGATGATTTGCTAAGCTTGATAGTCTGATGCCTTCACATAAGTCTCCATCCTGAATTTTCAATAAGGAAAGTTAGTTTCATAAAAAAAATGGTGCCTTGCCAAGCTGAATTATTGAACTACCACTTAATTTACTCATGATCTTAAACTCTAGAAGATATTAAAGCGCGCCTTTGATACCAATTGTTGGTTCCGTATAAGATATCAAGAAAGGGGTGAATTGATATCTTTAAACTTTTTCAATATAAGAAAAATTACCCCTCTTAATAACTTAATTTGGTGAACTGTAGTATTTTAATAATTCAATACACAAATAATCAACACAATTAAACAATGCAAATAAATAGAGATAAGGAAGGAGAATATCATGCTGAGGATATATAGAGTTTCGACTTTTTACCTACTAGTCTTTTCTAGCTCTACTATTAGGGACCCGGCCTACTTTACCGGTACTGTTTTACTTGGTTCACTAAATCAAAATCACGAGAAGTTTACAAGCATTCGTCATATATGGACTTTACAATACTATTCTACTTATCTAGCTTTTCTACAATCTAGGCTAATACAAATGTACAGAATATAATATAACTTCTCTTAACAACAAAGTTTACAGATTACAAGTAAGAACAAGAATACAAGTCTAAAATAATTTTGCACTAAATAGAAATAACGATTGATGAATAAATCACTTCTATGTAACTTTCTTAAAAAGACGTATTTTTTGTTTTGAATCCTTTAACCTTTTATACTGAAATCCTCCAATTGCTAATTTGTTGAAGATTATCTTCACTTTCATATTTATCCAATAATTCTTTGTTAAAGATAATCCTTAGATATTTTGAGAAGATCTCGACATTTTGAAATTTAAAAACAGCTCTCCTTATCTTGATTCGATAAGAAATTCTTTGTTCCACAACTTCTAGATAAGTTTCATAGTTGAAATTGATGAAGAGATATGCTTTATCAATAAATTATAGATAAACCTCATTTTCAAAAATTGAAATTCTGCAAAATTCGAAACAACTTTATCTTTATCCATTCTTGTATATATCTTGACTTATCCAAAATAAATTCACTAAAAAATAATCCCTGTGGATTTTAATTTTAACTTTAGTGAAACATGATTAAGTATATTTCCCTAATAAAATCAATCTAGTAGAGCTAAGCCTTAATTTAATTCGAATTTGATATGAGTTAATTTTCTACGTTATTCTTCTAAAATAATTATCTGAATAATCTTATAAAGAGTATCAATTTTCTTTTCTCTGAAGTCACTGAACAAGTTTTTGAAGTGTTGTACCAATTCTTCTTATAAAAGCTTCTGAAACACTTTTTGAAGATTTTCAGACTAGTTTATTTTTCAATTAATTCAAATCTTCTGAATAAGTTTCTAAATGCACTTCAATTTGCAATTTTAAACTTTTTGAAGAACTTTTTGAATACCTGCATACTTGTTAATTCATTAGTATTTTTCTCTTTTTGTTATCATTAAAATCTATGAGAGATATCTAAAAAAAAGAAAATTGGTTCCTTGAGCTTAGGCTTAGGCTTAGATTTAGCTCAGGCTAACATAATTCATATGTGCAGTTTGATTATATATATTGATAAGGCACAAGCCAACGGCTTGAGAGTTCTACACTCTAACTTAGCACTACATATAATATAGAGGTTTTGGGTTCAATTCTTCTAATGGGCACTTTGTAAGCTAGAATATACGTGGCGTAAAATTATTACGCCATGTGTTTGCACCTAACATGTAGCATATGCCCATTCAGCTACATGGTTGACATAGTGTCACGTCAACAATTTCCTTCCCTTTCCTTCCTTTTTTGTTCCTTTCTCGTGTGAAACCAACCTGAACCCCTCACTTTGCCTCCATTTTTCACCAAAATTCCATATGTAAGCACACTTGTTTTTTGTTTAATTTCGTACTCCACACGCCCTTCTTTATACTAAATCTAAGAACATGATCAAATTCATCCATTTGACCATTCAAATTGAGGGTAGAAAATAGGAAAAAAACTAAAATTATGGAATCTAATATTGGTGGTGTATAAACCATTAATGCCTATTTCCTTATATGATTGAGCACTCCACCGATCAATTCCAATCTTATCCACATACACAGCACTCCACGATAGAGGAATCTCTCTCGTCCAATCATCAACACACACATGCCACCATCCCATATTAACCACATCACCTAAGTATAGTAACTTAACAACGATCGACGACCCCAACGTTCCACTTACACTCCCAACTATTGTTACACACAATATAGCACCACTCGTAGCTGCCCAAGCACTCAACCACCATACTCCTACATACGACCTCAACTTCGACTACACAACCACTCAACTACTACTTAGCAAACATAACCCCAACGTCCACCACACAGTTGACCATGTTCTAACCATACATAACCCCCCTAATCGCTCCTAGTAACGCTTGACCAACATCTACGAAACAACCCTACAGCCACGCTCGTATAACCAAAAAACAATCCACTCCCCTAAACCTTAACCTAACGCCCACTGTCATAATAACCCCAATTTGATACCCTCTCAATTCTCCCTCACACTCAATACCTACACCTTAGTAAGAACCTTATGTCTACAAAAAGTGACATACGCCCACTCATTGTTGCACTTTTCCTTACATAAACATCGTTGCTACTGCCCTAATGTCTAAAACCGCCAAGCTAAGCTCCATTAGCCGATGCATTCGGCTTACCGCTTACCATACCCCCCACCCATTATCTAATCCAAAACTCACAAAAGTCCTTCTCCTTGCTCGATTTAGTGCTTCAATCATCTCAAGCTATCCTTACACATTGTTGTGGTTGAAAGAGACCTGTGACCTGACTCACGACTTGCCTAGAGCTTTTGACTCGATTCCTTAACCAACCTACACCTCTTTAATTTAGATTCGGTTTAGCCCTTTTATTTATTTATTATTATTTTTTGTTGTAATTTCTTTATTATTATTGTTTAGTGTTTTGTATTATGATAAATGTAAAAAAAAATCTGAAAAATTTAAAAAAAAAAATAGAAAAGAGAAACGAAGAAAAGAAAAAAAAGAAGGGAAGTTAGTTTTTTTTTTTTTTTTTTTTCTTGGTTAAAAAATAAAACAAAAAATACATAATAAAAATAAAATATGATAAAATAAGCAAAAATAAATAAATGTTTTACCACTTAAAAAACCTTTTTCTTAATAAAAATAAAATAAAATGGATCATTTTTAAATTTAAGACCTTTAGAATTTTCGAAAATATAATAAACAAAGTTTATGACCCTTTTTAGAAAGTTTCCTTAAATAAAGCAAATCAAATTAAAAATGTAAACTTGACTATTTTCTTAAAGTAAAATCAACCAATCCGCTAATATTTTCAAGAAAGAACTACATACATTTGATTTTGAGCAACTGGTACATCGGTACCTCTAAAGCAATGTAAAAAATGAAAAATTCAATTTTTTCCTTTTTTATAAAATTACTCAAATTGGTAAAAATAACTTTATTTGAATGTCATTTTTCTAAGGTGAAGTCAAAAAATCAAATTTAAATTTATAAAGTAGACAGTACTTGTAAGGGTTTAAAAAACCTAACCCCTAGACTTGATCTCTAGTCTTTCGGAAACCCTTTTTTTTTTAAATCGGCTTTTCTTCATGCAAACTAATGTCTAGGTCAAAACAAAATCTATCTATTTAGGTCAAAACCAATGTCGGGTGGTAACTCCAAAAGTTTATAAGTTTCTTAGTTTCTTTCTTTCTTTTTTTTTTTTTTTTTCAAAGCCAATTTTCTTTAAACCTCAGTTGAAGATTAATATTAAATGAATAAGGTTTAGTATTGACCGATTTAGGGAAAACTTATTTAAAGAATCGAGAAAAATTAAGCTCAACAAGATGGGGACTTCACTATGCATGTCAAGAGGTTTAGCCATGTAACTTTTCGAATTTAGACTTAATTTTTGAAATCATTATAGTGAGTATAATTTACTTGTTTCTTTATTTATTTGTTTACTTGTTATTATTTTCTACATTTTCCTATACTTTCTTGTAGGGTTGAAATTATCTAACTTTTTTTATTTTCTTTTCTTTTTTTATGGCTAGGGCTAGGGGGGTGTGCTGGAGGGGGAGGGTTGGTTTTACTTTTTGTATTATATTTGTATGATAGAAATGGTCAAACTCGAACCGTATTAGGACCTTTAGATGGTAGGGCCATTGTATAGGCTCCGAGCCCTATGGTGTAATCATCACTTGAGGTTGATTAGGCCTTCTCCACTTAAGCTTGATGTGACTAATGAAAGTGTTTTCTAAAACCAAGTAAGGTCACAAAGTTTAAAAATCTTTTAGAACCCACCATAATTGTATACATCTCTCTTAAACCTTGAGTTAATACACTACTCTTAAGAATTGCAACCTTAGTAATATTTGAAAATTATTAAAAAGTTAAACACCAAATCAAACAGTAGAGTTGCAACTTAAGGAGTAATATACTAACCCAAACGGTTCTATTATACACATGTTTCTACGTACATTCTTTTGTTTTATTAGTATCTGACTCTTGTCTACGAAATGTTTAGGCTTAAAATGGCAGATGACCAAGTAAATAATCAGAGAATTGATTGGCTACATAACCTCCTTAGGATTTGTAAGCAGCAACTAGAGGCTAAAATTGCCTATCTGAAGGAGAAGCTTGAATGCTCTAAAACTCACAACCGGGCTTTAAAAGCCCTTTTTGGGCAAGTCATTGGAGAAACCTATGAAATACTAGAAGACTTTACAGCTCGTCTATAAGACTTAGTTTAGGGTTTTTTCTAGTTTATAGCTAGGAGACTTAGAATAAATGTCAAGTTTTAAGAATAAATGTTAGGTTCTCTTCCTTGGTTTTTTGTACTTTGCTTTCTAATAATAAAAAGTTCTCTTCAGTTTAATTCTTCCTTCTTTAAGATTCCCTTTTGTGAATAAGGGCTTCAATAGTCATTCCTCTAACCATTTTTTCTATCTCCCTCAATGAAATGTAAATAATTGTTGAATTATAAATAGAACCCTAAAAATCACCATCCTTATTTGTAATTTGATAAAACTTTATCTTTCTCTCTTAAACAAAAAAAAAGAAAAAAGTTAATAAAAAGAAAAGTTGCTGACGATTATAAATCCTTATGGGCTCAACTCAAATGAGCCGACCTAAGCCCAAGCTTAAGCCTTTGGCCTACTTAAGCAACCAATCAAAACATTAGCCCTTTAGCCCGTTAAGGTAGCTAGCTCAAACACTTGGCCTAATAAGCTAGCCAACCCAAACACTTGGCTGGTTAAGGAATCCAACACAAATCCTTCGACCATTGAGGTAGCTAGCTTAAACACATGGCCTGTTAAGTTATGCAACCGAACGAAACCACTTGGCCCATTAAGGTAGCCAAGCCAAACATAAACCATAACTTGTTAAGACAGCTAAACCAAACACAATCCCTAGCCTATCAAGGTATCCAACTAAGTCAAAACCCTTGGTTTAGTAAGAAAACCAAACCTGACCAAGTCATCATTTCACATTAAGGCATATGTTAAGAAACTAAGGGGCACAGTCAATCTCCACCAAGAGGCAAATAAATAAAAGATTCCTCTCTAAGAAATTGGTAACTCACTTTTAAAAAGTTTAAGGTGAAATGAGGCAAACTATATTTCATACACTAACCCTTAAACAATTTGAGAGTTGAGCGACATAATGATGAGAATATTTTGGACTCATTCCTTAAAAAAGGTCTACTTTGAATGTGATACGTAGATTAAAATAAAGTTATGGATTCATTTTCAAATCCCAAACATAGCTATCCATTGTTAACCTCGTTAGACCAATTTGAAGAGTTTTTTAAGTTTAAACTTTGTTAAGAACCACCCTATATTGGGGCAATTTGGAGGTTAAGGTCACTGATTAGGAGAGAAGGATAAAATTGGTTTATGCTTGCTTAAGTAAAGTTAATTTAAAAATGACTTTTATTTTTGATAAGTTATTTTTCTTTAAAATAAAGAAGAGCCAAATTCCTTTTCAAACACCTCAAGCTTACTTTACTCAAGCCTATACACTAGAAATCCATAGATCTAAGGCGTTGAATCTCTTAAAAGACAAAGACTTAGCAATATAAATAATCACTTTTTGGGCCAAAGGAAAGAAAGAGCAGCAAGAAATAATGGGGCGAAGTAATGAATAAGGAAAGAATGGGGTGGCAAAAAAAAAAGAAAAGAAAAGAAAAGAAAAAAAATTAAAAAAAAAAAAGAAAAGGGAAAAATCTTAAAAATCAAGCTTATGTGTAAAAAGAAAAGCCCCAATTGAAGATAGCCCAAAAAATATAAGGCCCATAATTAAAGCTCAAACATTCCCAAGAAATACAAAGCCCTCATGCCCAGCCTAAAAATATAAACCCTACATATCTATCCCAAGTCACAAAACATAATGCCACATTACACAAACACAAGGCCTTCTCACCCATAATACTACCCATACTTAATAAAACTCTTCTAATCTTAAAGGATTATTTATTTTTAATAAAATTTTTTTTTGAAACTAAGGCAAGCATACTTTTAATTTTTCCTAAAGGTTCTTGACTTGCACACTTAGGTTGAATAAAAGTATTTCTTTCAAAATAGGCCTTCTCATTAATCCTTTTTGAGACCCTTTGACCAAAAGCCTAAATTTATAATATTGAGTCGAAAAAGACGTAACAAATTGATTAAAGCGTATCGCTTACAAAGTGGGCTATAATTTTTGAAACTGTAGTTAAAAGTGAAATCTAGTCCAAGAGTTAGTAAGGAAGTCCTCTTTGACTAAACTAATCATAACTTACCTTTTCCTTAAAAAAGGAATGCTTAAAATCACAACGCCCTACGAGAGAGCTCAACATTAAGGTTAGGGGCATTGAGATGCCCCACATGGTTACCAAGGAAAAAGATGGTTTTAATACTTGCTTCTTAAATAGGAATTTATACCCGTTAGCAAACTTTTAAAAAGAAAAAGAGAGAGAGAAAGTAAAGGCTTGTCACAAGTTTTTGTTCCTGTCGCTTGAGTAGCCAAACTTTCAATCCAAGTCATCTGTTTCCTTTTCAATGTGGTCATACCTTTTAAGCTGATCATGTTAATCTAAGTCATTAAAAGACTTAATCCTTGATGCATTTTTGTCATTAAATGGTTCTCACTAAATACTTTATTTGTAAATATTTTTTCCAAGTCAAGAAGTTTTTCAAACTAGTTATTTTCCTCTTTACTTCTTTAATCCTTCATCAACTTTCCTTAGGGTTCAAGCTAGTTCTTATAGTGTTGTCTCGTTTTTCATTCACTTTTTAGGGTTGTAGCCAACTTCTAAAGTGTTACCTCCTCTTTTATCAATTTCCTTTAGGGTTATTAACCAGCTCATAGGGTACCTCCCTTTACCAATTTCTCTTTTAGTCAACCCATAGAGTGCTTCTCTTCACTAATTGGTTTTAGCTAGCTCGTAAGGTACTTACCTTTTGTCAATATCTTTTAGGGTTCTAGCAAACTTTTAAAGCACTATCGCATCTTTTATTTTTAAGGTTCTAGCCAGCTCTTAGAGTGCTAGCTTGTCTTTCATCCTTTTTAAGGTTCAAGCTAGCTCTTAGAGTATTGTTTCTTATTTCACTCATTTTTTAGGGTTCTAACTAGCACCTAAAGTATTATCTCATCTTTCACCATTTTTAGAGTTTTAGTCAACTCATCGAGCACTATCTCAACCCAATCTTTTAGCAAACCCATAGGGCACTTCTCTTCACCAAATTATTTTAGCTAGCCTGTAGGGTGCTTTTCTCTACTAATTTGTCTTAGCTAGCTCAAGGAGCGCTTTGCTAATTCATTGAGGTTAGTTAACTCATAAGGGCATGACTAGGTTTTCAATCTTTTTAGGGTCTTAACTAACTCAAGAAGTGCTTTTGCTCGTTGACTTAGTTTATTTAGCACAGAGGAGCACGACTAGGTTTTTCTTCAACGGTCTTAGCTAAATCAAGGAGCACTTACCCATCTCATTCTCTTTAGTGTCTTAGTCAGCTCAATGAGCACTTTGCTAGTTCACCTAGGTTAATCAGCTCTAGGGGTACAACTAGGTTTTCAATCTCTTTAGGGTTTTAGTTAGCTTAAGAAGTACTTTTGCCTATTCACTTAGGTTAGTTAGCTTAGAGGAGCATAGCCAGATCTTCCTTTAAGGGTCTTAGCCAACTCAAGGGGTGTGTATCCATCTCATCCTCTTTAGAGTCTTATCTAGCCTAAGGAGCATTTTGTTCATATACCTAGGTTAGTCAGATCATAGGAGCATCATTAGGTTCTAATTTAGGGTTTTAGCCAGCTTAAGAAGCGCTTCACTTGTTCACCTTAGATAGTCAGCTAAGAGGAGCACTTCCAGGTTTTCTTAAATCAATTCCAAAATTTAGGGTTGCTAGTCTACTAGAGATGTTCCTGCCTAGGTTAGTTAGCTTAAAGGACCATGATCAAGTTTCAATGTAAGGTTTTAGCCAGCTTAATGAGCGCTTTGCCCATTTACCTAAGATAGTAAGCTTAGAGGAGCACTTCCAAGTTTTCACGAATCAATTCCAAAATTTAAGGTTGCTAGTTTACTAGATACACTCTTACCTAGGTTAGTCAACTCAAAAGAGCATAACTAGTTTTCAATTTAGGGTCTTAACCAGCTCAAGGAGCACTTTGCCTATTCACCTAGGTTAGTTAGCTTAAAGGAGTATAACCAGGTTCTTTAAGGGTTTTAGCTAGCTTAAGGAGTACTTTGCTCATTCACCTATGTTAGTTAGCTTAGAAGAGTACAACTAGGTTCTTTTTTAGGGGTCTTAGTTAGCTTAAGGAGCGTTTACCCATCTCATTCAATTTAGGGTCTTGGCCAACTTAAAGAGCACTTTGTCGATTCACCTAGGTTAGTCAACTTAAAGGAGAACGACTAGGTTTTCGAATTTTTTAAGGTCTTAGCCAGCTCATGGAACTCTTACCCATCTCATTCTCTTTAAGGTCTTAGCTAGCACAAGAAGCGCTTTGCCCATTCACCTAGGTTAGTTAACTCATAAGGGCACAACTAGGTTTTCAATTTCTTTAGGGTCTTAGTAAGCTTAAAGAGTTCTTCACCCTTTCACTTAGGATAGTCAGCTCAGCTTAATAGGGTACTACCAGGTTTCAATCTCTCATTTAGGATCTTAGCCAACTTAAGGAGCATTTTGCTCATTCATCTAGATTAGTCAACTCATAGGGGCACAACTAGGCTTCAATATTTCATTTAGGGTCTTAACCAACTCAAGAAGTGCTTTGCCCATTTGCTTAGGTTGGTCAACTCATAAGGGTATGACTAGGCTTCAATATTTCATTTAAGGTTTTAACTAGCTCAAGGAGCGCTTTGCCCATTTCCTAGGTTATTCAGCTCAAAGAAGCACTACTAAGTTCTCAATTTAGGGTCCTAGGTAGCTTGAGAAATGCTTCACCCATTTACCTAAATTAGTCAGCTCATAGGGGTACGACTAGGCTTTAAAATTCATTTAGAGTTTTTGCTAAGCTATAGAGGTACTACCCTCTTTCAGTTACTATTGTATCTCGGTTGGCTCTTAGGGTACCTCCTCTCACTTTCACCTTTCACCAAATCCCCAGTGAATCAAGCTTAAATCAATTAGCTAGTTATAAAGCTTCTTAGGTTCATTTCATTCCTAAGGCAAAAATACTATCTGTTTCAATTTTTGTGGCAAAGTTTTATTCAAACTTTACCACAAAGAAGAATAGCTGTAAACACCCTATTTTAGCTACCCCTATAATTTTAGAATTTATACAAGGATCCTAATTTAGGAAAAAAGCACAAAAAAATAAAAAATTAGAAAAGTAAAAAAAAAATAAAAAATTTACAAAAAAAAATCACAAAAAAATAGAAAATAGAGAAAAATCACAAAAGTAGAAAATTTAGGAAAAAATATCAAATTTTTTTTGTTGAAAAAAAGAAGAAAATTTAGAAAAAATTTATAAAATTAGAAATAAATAAATAAAATAGGATAGGATTTTTAATTTAGTTTTAGTATTTTATTTATGCCTTAATAATAATAAAAGAAAATTGGATACTTAAGCCCGAGCTTAGATCTAACCCAAGCCAACCTAATTTATATGTGCAATTTGATTACACGTATGGACAAAGCATAGGTCAACGGCTTTGCGGTTCCATACTTTAACTTGGCATTGCATATAATATGGAGGTCTTAGGTTCAATTCTTTCAATGGGCACTTTGTGCCTTTTTTTTTTTTTTTTTTGAGTTGGAATACACATGGCATAAAATTATTGCATCATGTGTTTGTGGCTAACACATGGCATACACCTATTCAGCCACATAACTGACGTAGTGCCCACTTAGTGTTACGCCAGCAATTTCCTTCCCTTTCCTTCCTTTTCTGTTCCTTTCTCATGCGAAACCAACTTGACCCCTTCACTTTACCTTCATTTTTCACCAAACTTCCACATGTAAGTACACTTGTTTTTGGTTTAATTTCGTACTCCACATGGCCCTCTATGTATTGAATCTAAAAACATGGTCAAATTCGTCCATTTGACCATTCAAATCAAGGGTGGAAAATAAGAAAAAAAAAACTGAAATTCTGGAATTTAACATTGGTGGTAAATCAACTATTAATGCCCATTTCCTTATATGACCAGGCATTCCACCAATCAGTTCCAATCTTATCTACACATGTAGCACTCTAAGATAGAGGACTCTCTCTCATCCAGTCTTCAACCCACACATGCCAACATCCCTTATTCACATCAACCCCTTCCTTTGACCAAACTACACACCGAACCACCATTGCCCAAGTACAGCAACTCAATGATGACCTATGACCTTAACCTTCCACTTACGCTCCCAGCCACTATTGTACATAGTATAGCACCACTTGCAACCGTTCGAGCACTCGGCTACCGTATTCCCATACATAACCTCAACCCTAACCACATAGCTACTCGACCATCACTTAATAGACACAGTCGCAATGTCTACCAAACGGTTGATGTGTGTCCCAACCACAAACATACCCTTAGTCGCTCCTAGCAACACTTGACCTACATCCATGAAACAACCCCCCTACCGATACTTGGACAACCAAAAAACAATCTATTGCCCTAAACCTCAACCCAATGCCCATTACCATAGTAACCCCAATCCGATACCTTCTCGATTCTCCCTTACACTCAACACCCATACCTTAGCGAGAACCCCATGGCTACAAAATGCGACACATGCCTACTCATTGTTGCACTCTTCCTTATGTAAACACCATCGCCGCGACCCTAATGTCTAAAACCACCAAGCTAAGCTCCATTAGCTAATGCATTTGTCTAATCCAAAACTCATGAAAATCCTTATCCCCGCTCAATTTAGTGCTTCAATCATCTTGAGCTATCCCAACACACTATTGCGATTGAAGAAGATCCATGACCTGACTCGTAACTCGCCTAGAGCTTCCGATCCAATCCGCTGACTAACCTACGCCTCTTTAATTTAGATTTGGGTCGACCTTTTTATTTATTTATTTATTTTATTGTTGTATTTTCTTAATTATTGTTGTTTAGTGTTTTGTATTATGGTAATGTAAAAAAAAAAAATCTGAAAAAAGAAATAAAAGAAAAAAGAAAAAAAGAAGAAGGGAAGTTAGTTTTTTTTTAATTTTATTTTCACGGTTCAAACATAAAACAAAAAATACATAATAAAAATAAAATATGATAAAATAAATAAAAATAAATAAATGTTTTACCACTTAGAAAACCTTTTTCTTAATAAAAACAAAATAAAATGGATCTTTTTCAAAATTAAGACCTTTAGAATTTTTGAAAATCTAAAAGTTTCCTTAAATAAACCAAATTAAATAAAAAACGTAAACTCAATCATTTTCTTAAAGTAAAATCAACCAACTTGCTAATATTTTTCTAAAAGAACTATGTACATCTGATTTCGAATAGCGAGTACGTAGATATTTCTGAGGTGACATAAAAAATAAAAAATTTATTTTTTTCCTTTGTTTAGAAAATTACTCAAATTAGTAAAATTAACTTTATTTAAATGTTATTTTTTTTTTCTTGAAAGGTGAATTAAAAAAATCAAATCTAAATTTGAAAAGTGGATGGTACTTGTAAGGGTTTAAAAAACCTAACCTCCGGACTCAATCTCTAATCCTTCAAAAACCTTGTTGTTTTTTTAATCAGCATTTCTTCACGCAAACTAGTGTCTAGATCTAAATTAAATCTATCTATTTGATTTTGACCTAAACCATTTATCAACCCCAATCGAGTGGTGATTGGAAAAGCTTACAAGTTTCTTTTTAGAAAAATAAGCCAGCTTTCTTTAAATCTTAGTCGATAATTAATATTAAATAGGTAAGGTTTGGTATTGATTGGTTTAGGGAAAACTCATTTAAAGATCGGGAAAAGTTAGGCTTAATACTCGATTACCCTCGCCGGGGCACTGACCTTGGCCCCCTCCTCCTCACCCTTGTTAAGAGGGGCAAGCATCTCCATGCTTAGCTTGTCGGCATCGATGGGTTCGTCTTCTACGGTAATGGGATTAGAAGTAAGGATGAAGCCAATAGAAGGAAGAGCTACACTCACAAGCTCGATAGCCAATGGCTTTGCTCGGGAACTAAGAGGAATCCCTCGAGGTAGAGCCACCAACTTAACCTTATTGGTCTCCTTAAATGGCCTTGCCCTTAAAGTTAGAGGCCTTCATTGTTAGCTTTGACCTATCCTGTCAATGCCTCATCAACTCGTCTATAAAGGGACGGGGAATCTCATTGACTGGTCTCTTGCCTGCAAGGAATCAAGTAAGTAGTTAGGAAAAGGAAAATCAAGCAAAGAATTTGAAAAGTTACTTCCACAGGAAGTTTTCCTGAGGCCCCTTCAACTTCTACTAGAAGACTCATTTGATGCTCCAACAATACTTCTCTTTAGATCAAATAGATTGTATCTACTTAAGCACTAATTAGCTCAGTTTAGTCTAGTCTACTCAATACCTCTACTCCATAACTTTACCTTGAGATACACAACCTACCATATCTTCTCCTCGACTCGAGTGCCCACTTCAGTCCCTAGAGTCCTCACTTTGGTTTGCATATTGGACTCGGCATACTTGCACTTTGCTCTGACCTAATAGGTTGGACCTCCTATATCCTTCTTCAAGTAGCTCAAATGCCTTTATCTCAGCCCTTTGCCAACCTAAATCTCCATCATTGCTACATCGGTACAACGGCATTAATATGGACACTTCCAGATTAGATTGATTACACGCTTGAGAAGCCCATTTTCCCTCTTCTCCTTGCCTTCATTATGATAATGAGACTGTAGGGGGTATACAAGTGTTGATAATGCCTTTTGGATATGGGCTCTTCAGGCCCATCTCGACCTTATATGGCTTACAGCTTATGATAAGCCACCTTTGGCCTAAGCTTATGACATGTCTTGTCCATCTATTGGAGGCCTCTAACAGTTAGAAGACTCCAAATAAGGCTACAAGACTAAGTCAAGCAACTACCTCTTACATATCTGGAACATGTCAAACATCATGATCCTATTCTCTAACACTTACGGATGTGGCTTTGCCCATTAACTCCTTTCAACTGTTGGCACCACTACTCTATAAATACAAGACTATTATTCAACAGTAAACTACTTGATACTTTGCTCACCTAAGCCTACTTATTACTATCAAGCACTCATATTCTTTAAATACTCAATTGACTTAAGCATTGAAGTAACTGCATTGGACAACACCTAGGCACCCCCTTACTATGCTCTATTTTGCAGCCTTTTCTACTTGCATGAAGTCCAATTTAGACCGGCAAAGATCTTGAGACAACACCAAACATAAAGAGATTGTAGAAAGTTTTGTGCAAAAATAACAAACCTATGACTAATGTAATGAAGAAAAAAAAAAAGCATACTTAGGAAGTTTTGGGCAATATTTACAAATTCTATAATTGTCTATGAACAAAAGTAGAATGGATGTTTGAGTGAATTGACGAAATAATTTCCAATCTGACAAAGTAATGGGAATCAAGACTAGAAGCATTCAAGCTTGAGAAGACTAGGTTATGGTTCTTATTTCAACTAGCAAACTATCAAAAGGCAAGTTCTGAAGCCTAAAAAGACTTATTATGGCCAAGACATAGGTCGTAAGAGGAAGTCTATTGAAGATTAACTTTAGAATCATAAAAGGAATCCAATAGAAAACACATTTGGTTCATCAAAGGAAAAGGTTAGAGGTTCTAGATGAAAGGCAATTTCTAAGCTAAAGAGAGATTCTAAATATAATCCTAAAAGAAAGAAATTTTATTGCTTCTAAAATCAGGCAAAATGCATTTGGGATAAAGCTTCTAACAAGCACACTAGAAGAAGTTTATGATGATAAAACTTCTAGAAGAAGTTATCTATGTGGGCATTTCTTCACTTGAATTAATTCTAGATAAGGAAGGAGAATATTATAGAGCTCAATAAATTAAGATGCAATTAGTTCCCTCTTGGGTATTTTTTCCTTTCTTGGAAAGTTATTACATATCCTTTCTACTACTTTCCTTTTATGATAGCTACCAGTGTTAGTTTTAAATATCATGTAGCACCATAAATTAGGCAATTTTATCACTTATCAATTTTCTTTGAATGAAAATTGTCATTTACTCTTTTAGGAGAATTTTGTGACACCTTTTATCTCTATTAAGGTTTGTCCCTATTGATCTTATCAGTTAAAATACTCTTTTAACTGTAGTAATTCTTTTAACTGATAATGTCATGAGTTATATCAACTACTTTGATTAAAAATCCATTTTATTTTCATAAAATGTGGGTAATATCGATAGTAGAAGTTTGAACATTTTTCATAGTTCTACTATTGGATTTGATTCCTTTGTTGTTTACATCCTTAATTTTATCTTTACTTCACCATGTTATAAAGAAAATCATAAAAATATTGTTCTTTCTTATTGTTTTAACTTCATAATACATAAGCCTCAATTTCTATCCTCATGCCATGCATCTAATTTGTGTTTACATCCTCATGCTCTTGGTTTGTGAGCTTTCATATTGGTAAGTTTCAAATCTCATCATTTTCATCTCAATATTTTGGAGTAGGGGGGATAGGAATAGAGATTTGATTGTGTAAGAGTTAGAGAATAGTATATTTGATCATGGTGATATTGCAATTGAATTTGGTAGCGCCATTTCATTATGCCAAGTTAATGTGGCAATGTTAGTGAAAGAGACAGTAGTGGTAATGTTAGGAGAAAGGAAAGGAATATTAGATGGAGTGAAGTGAGTTAGCAATTAGCTAAACTTATAGCGATGATGTGCATGATCATGGCACAACATACTTTGATTTAGAATTTGGGAGAAAATGCTAAAGGCAGTAATAATAATGGAGTATGTACAAATGGTAGTATGTGTATTAGAAGAGATGATAAGTTATTAGAAGAAAAAGGAGCTAATTATAGAGTAGAGCAAGTCATTGAAGTGGACACATCAATGAGAGGGTTGGAAACAATCAAATTGAAAATTATTAAATTTAATGGCCGTGGATGGCCAAATGATTACTTAGACTAGGAACAAGAAGTAGATAGATTATTTATGTCCTATGAGTATGATGAGCCAATTAAAATTAAAATGAAAATGGCCACCTAGGAGTTCATAAAGTATGCATCACTATGGCTAAGGGATGCTAAAGGAGAGATGAGGATGGTGAAGTAGAAGTGACTATGTGTGATGATGATGAAAAGAGTTATAAGGAAGAGATTTATTCCCTAATATAATAAAAAAATGAGTTGTTTATGAGATTGTAGCATTTAAGCAAAGGAAGATGTGTATATGGACGATTATGCATAAGAATATGACTTGGTTTTGCTAATATGTATAACAAAGGAGCTTATGGAATAAACTATAGCAAGGTTCATTTTAGGGTTAAAATATGAGATTGTAGATGTGATGGAGCTATAATCTTATGAGACTTTAGATGATGTAATTAAGTTGACATTAAGAGTTGGGAAGTAGAGATAGAGAAACAAAGGAATATCCTTTAATCTTGCTAATAAATTAGAGGCTTTATGAGAGAAGGATGCAAAACTTAAGAAGGAGCACAGAAATTTTGAGAAAGGTGATAATAGCAAGTGCAAGACTCCTCATCTATAGGAGAACGATGAGAAGTACTTAAGGAAAAAGTTGAATAAGACCAAATGTTTCAGGTGCATGGGGTTTAGGCATCTTGCTTCTAAATATCCAATTGAGGAGTCATGGTCTTGAAAGATGAATTTCCAAAGATGGAATTGCAAAGTAAAGAAGATGAGGTAGATGATGTTAAGGCTAGACTCAAGAAGTGTGATAAAGAAAGGGATGGAATTGAAGGAGCAGAAGGTGATGTTATATCCTTAATGGTCAGCTGAGGGTTATATGTCAATGCTTTAGAATAAGATGAATAGAGGAAGAATTTATTTTTATGCTAAGAGAATTATAAGGGGAAAAACTTATACTTTCATTCTTGATGGGGGAAGTTGCATTGAGCTTGTCTATAGTGCAAGATTGAAAGTTATGCTACATTAGAAACCGTATGATTTACATTGGTTTAGTTAGAAAGGGTCAAGTCAAAGTTCCAATCAAGATGGGCAAATACGAAGATGAAGTAGAATGCAACGTTGCTTTTATGAATACTACCAAAAGTTTGCTAGGAAAATCTTAGTTATATGACAAAAAAGTATTACATGATGGTTTTTGAAATACTCACACTCCTTGAAATGATGGTCACAAGATAATATTACTTATTCTCATTGCATAGAAAAAATTGCTTAAGGGAAGTTGAAGGAAGGTGTGAGTATCTTATTTGCAAGAAGGTTTCCTTACTCTCATTGTAGAGAGAAGAAGAGCTAATATCTAAGATGAATCTTTTTCAAAGGAGGGGGTAATGATGGGAATTAGGATTCCAAATTTAAAGCCAAATGGTCGTAGAAGCAGTTAAGCTTAAGAAGACAGGGTCAAGGTTCTTGTTTCAGGAACTATCAAAGGGCAAGTTTTGAAGCCTAAAAAAACTTATTATGGCCAACACCTGGGTTGTGGAACAAAGTCTACTAAAGATTGAGCTTAGAATTAGAGGAAGATTCCAATCAAAAGCACATTTGGCTCATCAAAGTAAAAGCTGGAAGTTTTGAATGAATGGCAATTTATGATCCAAAGAGAGATTTTGATTTTAATCCTAGAAGTAAGAATTGGCATTGCTTTTAATAATAGGCAAAAAGCATTTTGGGATAGAGCGTCTAATAGGCACATCAGAAGAAGGTTCTAATTATAACTTCTTGTTCTAGAAGAAGTTATTTATGTAGGTAAATCTTCATTTAATTAATTGAATCTTTTAGATAAGAGAAGATAACATTATAAAGCTTGATAAATTAGGGGAAAAAAAAAAGAAGTATACATTTTGAAGAGGAAAGTGCATAGAAAGGAAAAGGGAAATGGGAAGAATAAATAAAATTTTCACTCATTTTTTCTTTTAGTGTGGATATTCTCAAGTTTGCAATTTAGCTTTTGAATTCCGATAAATATATATATAATTATATATTTATGCATGTATATACAATCAAACACACATATTGTACTCGATCCATTAACATCATAAGAATATCTAAAATATGTCATATTATCATTCTAACACCCCATGGCCTAAAATGTAACAATCTACCATGAGTCATTATCTCGTTAAAGATACATTAAGGCTTAAAACCTATCTAAGATACCACAAATAGCTTGTATAAACTGCTAACACACTATAAATGGTATCTCTAAGTATCTATATATACTAAATTGTTGTAAGGAATCTTACTCATATCATAAAATGTAATAAACTAATATAGAAGGAATAGTAGAAGTCAACCTAACTTTCCATCCGGCTATAAAAGTGAACCATTTCAAGTCCATGAAAGCAATTAAACGACTACAAATACAAGAGTTTAGTCTTTGATCACATAACTTTGACCAAAACACACAAACCATCTAAGGATATCCCATAACGTCTACTTCTCGAATGAGACATAATCCATGTCATCTCTAGATTCTTAGTAAATTGTATCCCAAGTCATCATAATAGTAAGTAGCATTTGAAGTGCTTGTTCTTGAAAAGAAGTGTTCCAACAAGGGGTAAGCCAAAATCCAGTATGTAATAATTATAAAACACATGTGAACACCATATACAACAAGCATATAAACTTTCATAATAACCAATGCATACTCACATATACATATAAATACACATGCATACATATACATATAATATATATATATATGTGATGTTAGGTACTTCCTAACATTCAGGAGTCTAAGATTAACTTAAACCTACTATACCATTCTATTGTATAACTCTACTTGAGATAACACTACAAATTGGCCATTAACTCTCATGCTAACATCAGTGATACTCCTAATCTGTCGATTATAGCCAAGCATAAGCAACACATTAATTTTGAGGTCAAATATTTATTTAAGTCCATTAATGTTTCCATCTTAACAAGGTTTGATGACAAACACAATAACACATAACTTAAGCCTTTCAAAAAGCAATTGAGATTTCTTAACTCTGTATCTTACAATTAACAACATTTTAGTATTTTCTACAAGTTGTCTCAAAATTGAAATTATTACTCTTGAGCAATCTTATATTACCTAGTTTTAAAATCTTGTAATTATTACCTATTGTTACCGAAATCCTCTTAAAGCCTTTGCTTAATTAACCATAAGTTATTTACAGAACCTAAACCATTTAATCCTTAAGTAATCATTAATTAATTCTCTAAAACTTATGCATATATAAGTAATAAAATTTAGAGAAAATAAATAAGTTTTAAATATATAAGGATACTCAGTAATTAAACGGAGTAAAGAAATAGGAAATGCAAGCTTACTCATCAATAACTGGTGTTAAAATGGTATAGTGCCCATTAGCCAAATGCTAGTAGTAAATTACTACTTTAGACAAAATAAGGTTGACATCCAAATTGTATGGCATCAACTTACAGGATGCTACATAGGAAAACTTTTTGTGCCTTTTTCAAGGCCTACAATGTGATAGTATATGAGTTACCATCTGAATGATAACAGCAATTTCTTTGGATTTTGCGGATACTTCGACTAAACCTCCCAAATCTAAAACTCTTTCAACAGTATTCTCTCAACCCATAGTTTCAACAATCCACATATCTTTTCGACATTCTATTCCAATAATACATCCAAAGCACAATATCCAACATCCAAGCCACTCCATAAATTAACTGTAACATTTCATCATATCAAAATCTAAAATTTATCTATTTGAATAATCATATACATTAAGAAACTTGTTTGTTTTTTTGAATCCAATTCTTCCATGCTTATATTCACCTTTTCCGTAAAATCTATCCTTAAGCTCCTTGTCAAAACAATAACACACTAACATAAGACGTTTGGATTGTATGTTTGTTTTCCCCAAAAATCCAAGTGAGAGGAAGATTAGATCAACAAGAATCAAAAAGAAAGAAGAAGAAAAATCAAATTAGCATTGGTCTTCAATTGAAAATGTATGGGTAGAGGAGAGAGAAACATTAGTTTGAGAGAAAGTAGCCACCACCATAATACATTGTGATAGTTTAGTTTAGGTCTTGAAATTGGTGTGCAATTTATGAAAATACCTATGATGCCAAAACTAATAAGTTATTTAATAAACAATACTTATTATACCAAAAATTAATTATTAATTAGGATATTTTAATCTTTCTTTATAAAACATGATATGTTGTGAAATTGTTGATTATCGTCCACAATTGGGATGATCCCAAAAGCATATGTTTTCATTGAATCAATTTTAATAATTAGAGTGAAATTAAGACTAAGTCTTGATGGAATTTGCTAGACAATTTGAAAGTGGTAAAGGTAGATCTGGGTATGAGCCAGTTTCGAACCATCAATTGGCTTAAAACTAGCTCGCTAGTTCATAACCCATAAATTAGTTGAGATAAATTGGTTTAGAACCAGTAATGGAACCGTAAATTCTCATGAGTCTAGGTAGGTCAACCTTGCCAACTTGTGTATACTACGGTTCAATGAACCATTAGGTCTTATTAAAAATAAAATAAAATAAAATACGAATTGAAATGCAAGCTAAGCCTCCTGTTTTCACTTTACAATCAAGTCTCACTTTTACTAAACACATATTATTCTATTAGCTTTGGCTCTCAACATTTTAGGCTTCAAGCAATTTTTGTTTTTCTTGGCAAAATAAACATGTAAGCACTCTTCTTGCACATAAATCATAGCCTATAGGAATTGACATGAAGAAGAAGGAGGAGGAGGAGGAGGAGGAGTAAGAGAGGGAGAGAGTATATAGGCAAAAATGGCATGATATGTATGGTGCAATGTAGCCAGCTAGGCAACTTTAACATATATGGAAATTACTGAAAAGAAGGAGGGTATCTCATATTTTAACGACGTAGGTATTAGCGATATTTAAACACATATTAATAATAATTGATTTATATTTTCACGTATTAAATATATATATATTAATTTTAAAAAGTATGGTATGGATTCTAGATTCTTGGTAACCACTCTTTAAAATTTATAAAGTAATATAATATATATATATATATATATATATAAAAGTGAATGAAAAAGAATCTTATATTTTCTTCAATCAAGAAAATTAAATGAAAAAATAAACAATATTACATTAATTTTAAAAAGAAACTCAAAGCCAATACAAATCTTAAGCTTAAAACTAATGATTAAAATCTAAAAATAGTAACTTTAAATTTTCATGAGGCAATATTGTTGTCAATACTAATGAATTGTATCTTATTTATTTATTTATTTATTTTTTGTGATTACATCCTCATATAATTTTTATTTAATTATTTTGCTAATAAAAAATGCCATTTAACGTTTAGAATTCATATATTATTTGAAAGTGATTGTTTGGCATCGAAAAGAAAAAAATATAGTCAAAATTTGTCATAAAAAAGTGTGATATTGAGACTTACGAGAAAACTAAAAAAAATTTACAAGTTCCATTGTAAGTTTTATAAGATACAAGTTCTAAGGCGGTTTCGCCATATTACATGGTAAGCTTCGGTTCTAAAAAATTAGGAATCTATGCTTTAAATTAAGGTACTAATAGAGTCTCATATTCTATATTCACCTTATATCCACTCGCTTCTACTCCCCATATTAATTCATATTATACTTTTTAACTTTATATATATATATACTTTAGGATGTATTGCCCTACTAATTGAGATATATTTATGTATTGCGTAAATCAATCAATCATCTAGAAATAAATATAGTATTCTAGCATATAACAATTATAATGGGTGGTTTTGAAAAAAGTATGGTGATAGTCATAAAAAATTTCATTGATGCTATTGATAGGTAATTTTAGGCATTTTAGACCCCATTCGACTTTACTCTTGCTTTTAAGTAATCTAGGATAGCCCAATTTGACAATGGCTTAACGTCTCAACTAAGTTGACTCGATTTGTTGCCAAGTTGAATCTAAGGTCTCCTTTAACATGCCCCAAGGTTAGACCCATCAGGTGTTCTAGTGGAGTTCTACTCTCTTCCTCTCTATGAGCTAATCTAATTAGCTCGACTTGACTTGATAACAGTGTCTTGATACTTGTTAAAGGCTCTGCGCTCTATGTGGCTACCTCAGTTGAGGCTTGTAATTCTACATATGAGAGCTTCTCTAGCTCATGTAGATTTGGCCTCCCCTAGGTTCGAGTGTATATGAAGAAATATATATATCTAGGGTAAATCTTTAATAAAGATACATTTTGACTTCTAAAAGATACGTATCTAGTGAAGTAGGTATGCTGTTAATTTGAGAAAATTCAACTCTAGATATAATGATGCAAATCTTTCAAAAATCATCTCGACCTCATCATCTATAAATGAGGAATGAGGCCTTAGGTATAATCATTTTTACTCATATGATCATTACTTTGCCACTTTTTAGAAAGAGTCTAACTTAAGTGTCAGAATGTCTATTCTAGACCAAACCTCGATGATTTTGCAAATAACACTCCACTTTCTGCAAGATTCAAATCCACCGTAGCACACCTCCTCAATTTTAATCTCTAGCGAGGACGACAAGAAACAAATACAAAAAACATGAAATTAATAAAAGGGCATGTAAACGGAAATCGAAATATTGAGTATCTACATCAGTAATTTGTTCAACACACGGCAAAACAAAGATGACACGTATCCTTTAAATCCTTAAGAATTTCTGTACTTTTTTCTTTTTCAAAAAAAAAAAAAAAAATAGATACTCAGGAGTGTTACGCAAAGACTACCATGTTTTTGAATTTAACTAAAGTTGCATACTATTAACCTTTCCATATGACATATAAGCACCAAGAAAGCCTTTCCGTGATAAGTGAATTAGAATTATGAAAATGGTAGTAATCTAATTTTCCACACCACCATATGTACGTATACACATACATGTAGAATCCTACTGTATTTATAAATGCTATGACATTACTGTAATACTTAAGTAATCGAATCATTTACTGTAATAATAATTTCAGCATTTGTAGCTATTTTATTTAATTATAATATATATTACATATACAAACAAAAGTACGAAAATTATTTGAAGATTTATATACTAGTTGCATATATATGGATGGCATTTGCTGTTCCCATAATGCTATCTCAATATTTTTTTGCACTAATCACAGCCAAACACTTTAGAACTGCAAAATCCATCCCAATTATATATACATATATTTATATATATAAAGGCTAGACAAAGTCAAGCATTTGCTAATATATAGTAAAAACTAAGCAATATGGATTTTATATATACATGATATAAAGAGATTAGAATAATATTTGCTCCCACAAATTTTTTTTTTGCATAAAGGACAATATTCTTCCGGATAGTAATTAAAAGAATAGGATGCTAAATAGTGATGAAAAGGTATCGGAGAAAGTTATAAGAAGAGAAACAAAAAATTGTAAATGGTAAAAAAATAATTACTCAAGAAAAGTTAAAGTTATTCTTTAGAGATAGAGATGTATCTTTTTAATTCATTTTGCTCGTTGGATAGAATTGGAACTGATATGACAAAGTTAAAATTAGTTATTATGTTTCCTCTCTTTTATTATTTTTGCTTTCATTAGATAAAATAAATATTTTTTAATTAACTTAATAAGAATGGAATATAGTAGTTATTCCTTTTCAATAGAGTTTATCCAAAATCTAAAAAAGTTATTTATTATATCTGTAAGTTATGAAAAAAGAAAAATCTTTAAACATCATATATACATATAACTTATTTATCTATTATTTATTCAAATACATAACGGATTGTCCGGTTGTGTTTCTATTGTCGATTTTATCGACAAAGTTTTGTATCAACCCGAAATTGCCTCGAGTCACGCATCCTGATTTTCATAATTTCGTGAAGCCAGTTTGGGAACACGCGTAGGTTACTTTTACGTACGATGTTCATGTAATGAATTTGAAATAAAATAAGATGGATACGATGAACCATGCAATTTCAATTTGTGAGAGACAGAGAAGGGCGGGGGGGCGGGGGGTGGGTGGGGCTGGTTTGGGAGGGAGTAAATAAGGAAAAATGGCATGATATATATGGTGCAATGTAACAAGCTGGCCAACTTTGACGTTTGTGGAGTTCTGCAAAGACTTACGTATTAACATCCCTCCGTCCGGTTGGAGAAAAGTTTCAATAATGCAAATTAACACGCTAAGTGAATAGGTTAATTATTAATAAAAAATATCAATAAAATTTTAATATATAAAAATTTAAATGATAATTTGTTTACAATTATATTATATGTTTCGAGTTTGTATATCATTCATTTAGATATGTACAATATTAATATTGATGAATCTTCTTTTTTCTGTTGCATGGCTGTGGTATCAAGTTTTCCGCGTTCCAGCCCCGGGATTCTCTCATCTGCAACGTCAACTCATATGTGCAATGAATCTTGATAGGAGTAATACGAAATATATATATATATATATATATATATATATTATTAAAACTTTGGAGGTTTAAGTAACCATAATAATTAAAATTATTATTTTGATCAACATAAAATATTATTTAACAGAAAAATCAATATTAAAATGATATTATAAAATTATATATAAATTATATCATGAGTAAAATTTTCTTTTTTTACAATATTTACATCTAATTTTTTCTCTCCCACTCTAAAACTACCCTCTACTTTTTTCTCTCCCTCTTTTTTCTCTCTCTCACTTTCTTATCTCTTTTCTTTTACAATTTTCAATAAAGCCCTTTTTTTTCATAATTTCTATAATTTCTTTCATTAATATGATTTTTGGAAAGAAATCATTATCTATATTATTAAAACCTTTTGAGGCTTAAGTAACCACAATTTTCTCAAATTATAATTCAAACCTCAATCTATATATATATATATAACAATAAAACCAACACTAAATTAAATTATTAAAAGTACAAAATTGAATATATTTATCAATTCATTAATATACAATATATTTTAAATACTATTTTTTTTCTTATTTTTATCCTTACACCTAGTTTCTCTCTCTTACTCTCTGAAACCGCATTCCACTTTCTTCTCTCTCAATTTTTTATTTCTTTTTTCTCACAATTTTCAATAAGGCTACTTTTTTCACAATTTTGATGATTTCTTCTATTACACTATAATTTTTTAAAAGAAGTTATTATAGATTATGCAGATATATTAAAAGTAAAATTTATAATGATAAATAGAAAAATATGTTACTATAAGTTTAAAATAAATATATATTTTTTATTTTTTAGTAGATGTGAAAATAAAATTAATTTTTACACATGCAACGTAGGTGCATCAATAGTTAGAAAATTATATAGGTACATTAGAAGTAAAATCTGTAATGATTAATATAAAATGTTTATTATAAACTTGAAATAAATATATATTCCTTTTCTCCATTGGATGGAAAAAAAAATTTTACACATGCAACATGAGTATACCAACAGCTAATAAATATATATGTCCATACAACCAAACTCCCCCTATTTTTCAATCATACATAATCCTATAACCGCATCTCATTATTTTGTTGAATAAATTCATTTAGTAATATTCCCTCCAAGCATCTATATATACATGTTACGCTTATAATAACGTTTAGCAAATGTGAGTAGGTGGTTTTAAAACGGGCTATGATAGCAATGAAAAGATCCCAAGGAATCTACTATACATAAGATGCTAACGTGCGACTAATAAGCCTCAACAAATATGTTTCCTTTTCTTTCAAACACTACTAAAGGGCACATCTTGCCAGGCATAAATTTGCTGTCAAAAAATATTCACGATTACTGCAAAAGTGTACAGTTAAGGTTTTTGTAAAATTTATTTTTAGAAAGAATTATAACGATGGGATTAATGTTTTGGAGATAGAATTCAAATAGGAAATCAATATTTCAAAAAATTTATTCAAATAAAAAGTCAACATTTTGTTCAAATAATTTTATAAAATTTTTATAATAACTGAATCTTTTATTTAAATCAATTTGTAAAATATTAATGTATTATTTAAACTTTTTAAATAATTAATTTTTTATTTTAACTTACTTTTAAACCTTAGTCCTGTTCGTTATAATTTTTCCGTTATTTTTAATTAGTTACCATGTTAATATTCTCTAGATTCAGTACCAAAAGATACGAAAGTAATAAAAAATTAGAAAAGAAAATGTAACTATGAGTTAATGTATCCACGTCGGTAGTTTGTCAGACACAAGGCAGAGAAAAGATGATTCTTATCCCTTTTCATGCCTCCGAGCCATATCCTTAAGCATTTATGTTTGAATGAACTCCAAACCGAGTGTCTTATAAAAGCTGTCAGTTGTTAAATTTCCCCACAAGTAAAGGGTTAACCGATCCATATGATATCTCATGATAATTCCGTAATTGTACATTTTAATTATAACTATTTTATTTAATTTTCTTACTCAAATATACGTAATGAGAACATACTAGTTATATAAAGGCTAGATGAAGGAGCGCATTTGCAATAAATAGAAAAATTATGTAATGATATTATAATCTATCCATACTAGAAAAGAATGCAAAGTTATATTGTCATTCACAAATTTCATTTTTTTTTTCCCATAAAGGACAGAATTCTTTTGGATTTGCAATTAAAAAATAGGAAATTTGATAGCGGAAAGATATTGGGAAAAAGTACGAATGATATGAAAAACTACAAATCATAAAAGGAATTATTAAGTTAAAAAAAATACGATGTTTGAGAGCCAATCTTTTTCGAAGGATGGGGGTGATGATGGGAATTGGGATTCCAAATTTAAAATCAAACTGTCATGGAAGCAATTAAGCTCAAGAAGATAAGGTCAAGGTCCTTGTTTCAACCAATGAGATATCAATGGGAGGGTTTTGAAGTCTAGAAAAACTTATTATGGCCAACACTCATGTGTCGAAGGAAGTTTACTAAAGATTTAGCTCAGAATTAGAGGAGGATTTCAATTAAAAGCACATTTGGTTCATCAAAGGAAAAGGTCAAAAGTTTTGAATGAGAGGTAATTTATGATTTAAAGAGAGATTTTGATTTTAATCCTAAAAGGAAAATTAGCATTGCTTTTGATAACAAGCAGAAAGTATTTTGAGATAAAGCTTCTAGTAGGCACATTAGAACAAGGTTCTAACTATAACTTTCAAAAGAAGTTATGTATGTGGGTAAATCTTCATTGAATCTTTCAAATAAGAAAAGAGAACATTATAGAGCTTGATAAATTTAGGGAAAAAAAAAAAGAATTATTCATTGTGGAGAGGCAAAAGTGCATAGAAAGGAAAGGGGATATGAGAAGAATGAATAAAATTTTCACACATTTTTTCTCTCAATGTAGATATTCTCAAGTTTCCAATTTTTAACTTCTAAATTCAAATAAACATATATAATTATATACTTATGTATGTATATACAATCACACACACATATTGTTCTTGATCCATTAACATAATAAGAATATTTAAAACATGCCATACTATCACTCTAACTCCCTAAGGCCCAAAATGTAACAATTACCATGTGTCATTATCTTACTAAAGATATGTAACTCCCACTATCTACTATAAGTACACAAACTTGCTCATTCACTTTGTAAGTGATGTGGAATAGATTCTCTCTCTATTCCTCCTTAGTAGATGATTCTATGTCATTATCTTGCTAAAGATATGTAAAGGCTTAAACCTTATCTAAGATACCACAAACAGCTTATATAAACTGGCAACACACTATAAATGGTATCTCTAAGTGTTTATATATACTAAATTGTTGTTGTAGAAGTATTATTGTTTGTATTTTACTTTTTATTTCTTGTTTTTATAGCTAGATTAGTAGTTAGGTTGTTATTTTGTTATTGGTTACTCTTACGCGTCAACTTATGACTTAGCATGCACTTGTATATATATAAACCCCCTGTACAGTAATTTAATCAAGAGAGAGAGAATACATATTATTCATTGATATTTTATTTCTCTTAAATGTTTGTCATTGTTCTTTTACAGTTTTCTCCAAATCTGTGAGAACACCTTTCATGAAGGAAACCTGATCCTTCATCACTTCATATGGTATCAAAGTGACATCAACATTTGTAAGTCTTCTCTTCTTCAGGCTATTTCATTTTCTCTATTATTTAGGAGAACGAACAATAAAGTAGGTTTCCCATAAGGTTTACAGTTAGATTGTGCGAATGAAGATCCATTGTTCCTTTCTGGTTTTAATCATCCTAGAATGGTGATTGGAAATATCATGTTTAATGAAACTAATTTTCTTACATGGAGTAGATCTATCTAATTAGGTCTTAGTGCCAAAATCAAATTAGGGTTTCTAAATAGTAGTATTCCAAAACCTGAACGTAACTCTCCTGATATAAATAAGTGGATTAGGAATGACTATATGATGTACTATTGGATTTTAAATTCTATGACATCAGATTTAGCACAAAATTACCTCTATACATAATTTGCTCAAGAGTTGTGTATTGAATTTACTAAGCAATATGGTTAGAGTGATGCTCCTCTTATTTTCTAGATTCAATATGAATTGAGTAATATTAAACAAGCAAATCAATCTATTGCTATATACTATAATAGACTAAAGCGAACATGGGATGAATTAAGTGCGCTTTATAGTTATCCTACTTATGATTATGGTGCATTAGATAGTTGTACTTATTGCTTAAGACAAAAGGTTTATGAGTTTGAGTCATCGGGTCGATTGATACAGTTTTTGATGGGGTTAAATGAAGGTTATGAGTCAAAACATAATCACATTCTTTTGATGGACCCTTTACCCTTAGTCAATAAGGCATATTATCTAGTACAACAAGTAGAAAAGAAAAAGTTGTTGATTGTCCCTTTTTCCAATAATGATGCTTTAGCTTTTATGTTAAATTTATTAAGTTTTCTAAGGGGACCAATGACAAATGAAAAGGAAAGTTAGGTTCAAGGAACATTGTTAAACTAGTTTGTAAACACTACAAGAAAGATGGGCATACTATTGAGAATTGTTTTGAGTTACACAGTTATCTAAAATGGTATAAAGGTACAAGAGGAGCAAAGGATCAAAATAAAATGGTTGCTTTTATTAAAACAAGGCACTTGTTCCAAAACATGGGTTCCTTTACTAATAACATTTAGCCTACTCAAGATTCTCCTCTAAATGATGGTTTAAACACTAAATGTATGAGTAAGAAATAGCTTAATGCAGACTTGGTGTAATCTGTATGTCAAGAAATGCTTTGGATCATGTAAGATAGGCAAATGTGGCAAGAAGATTTGGGCTATGCAGGTGTGTCTCTTTCACTACATTGTCCATTTACTTATTTTAGTCTAGGGAATAATAAATGGGGTTCTTGGATCGTTGATACTAGTGCCTCCAATCACATGACACAATTTAAACCTTTGTTATTTGACATATAAACATTGCTACAACCTATTTCAGTGAGCTTGCTAAATGGACAATTTAAAACTGTTCAACTTGTAGGATCTGTTTACATAAATAAAGACCTAACCCTTCGAAATGTATTATACATACCAGACTTCCAATATAACTTGTTGTCTGTCCATCACGTTATTAAAGACAACAATTTAATTGCTAAGATTAATTCCATTCATTTCATTTTCTAAGACCCTCAAAATAAAGAAATTGCTTTAGCTGAGGTATGTAACGGTCTATATGTTTTGTTTACATAGAACAACTTAGGTTCCTTTGTTGATTCTAGTTCTTTTGTTGGTCATTCTTATAATAAAAGGTCAGATGTAAGTTTGTTACATTCTAAGCTTAGACACTTGTCTTTCTCTAAGCTTAAACAACTTGTTGACTATAAACTTTTGGATTCTTCCAAATTCTTTTGTGATGCTTGCTTTCAAGCTACAATTTATAGATTGCCATTTGAAAGAAGTATTAGTCATTCAACTGAACCTTTTTCTTTGTTGCATATTGATGTTTGGACACCATATTCACGTCCTTCTTTGTTTGGAATTGAGTATTTTCTCACAATATTAGATGATTGTACTTGTTTGATGTGAACATATTTGCTGAACAATAAATCCCAAGTGGTTATTTGCCTTGATAGATTTTTTAGAATGGTTGATAATCAATTTGAAACAAAACCAAAGGTTGTAAGATCTGATAACAACTCAAATTTCTTTCTTTTAGTTGCCAAACACTTTTCCATCTTTTAGGGATAATACACCAAAAATCTATGACATACACTCTACAACAAAATGGTTGAGTAAAGTGAAAACATCATTACCCTATTCAAACAGCAAGAGCCCTTCATTTACATGCTAACTAACCTAAAAATTTCTAAGGGGAATGTGTTCTTACTATAACTTACCTTATAAATTTGATGCCCATGTCCAAACTTGCATTGAAGTCTCCATATGAGCTTTTATATAAACATAAACTTGACCTCACTCATTTGAGAAATATGGGATGCTTATGCAATATTGTTGATCACTCTAACAAAAAGGACAAATTTAATCCTAAGAGAATTATATGTATCCTTTTAGGATATACATTTGGACAAAAAGGTTACAAGGTGTATGACATGGAATCAAGGCAAATAAGATTGAGTAAAGATGTCATGTTTTGTGAGAATATTTTCCCTTTTAAGGACTTAGCTCCTACTATTGATAAATCTATTTCATCCCATTAATCTACAGTTTCTGTATATCCGTTATTGGCTTCTGATGAATTGATTCAATCACATCATGGTGACATTGTTGATAACACTATTGAAGATTATCTATTAGTAAATAATTTTAGTCATATTACCCCTATTCCTTTTGTTTCCATTGAACCACATTTGCATAAGTCCACTCATGAACAAAAGCAACTTGTGTGGTTTAAGGATTATATTCACATTTTGCATGCATACTCAGCTAAAGTATCTCATAGTCCACACATTATATATTATCCACTTTTTGATACACATACCTTTTCTTTCTTTCCTCTAGATTATACTTCTGCTTTAGCATAAGTTTTAGCAATAAAAAAAAAAATAACTTTTTCTTATTCTCAAGCATCTAAAACAAGCAAATGGATTAATGCTATGAATAAAGAGCATGAAGCACTAGAATTGAATGAAACTTAGGAAATCACTAATTTACCCAAAAATAAGAAATCCATAAGCTCTAAGTGGGTCTATAAAATAATATGTAAACTAGATGGTAGTGTTAAATGGTTTAAAGCACGATTAGTAACTAAAGGTTATACACAATTGAAAGGGATTGACTATCTTGATATGTCTTCTCTTATAGCTAAGCTAGGCACTATACGGATTTTAATAGCTTTAGCTACTGCATATAATTGGCTTGTTTGCAAGTTGACATTAATAATGCATTTTTGCATGGCTTTATGGATGAGAAAATATATATGTTGCCACCCCTTAGTTATTCCAAAGCTAGTCCTAATAAGGTTTGTTGACTTAAGCGATCTTTATATGGCTTAAAATAAGCTTCTAGTTAGTAGAATTATGAAATTTCACAATTTTTAATCAATCGTGGCTTTCTTCAATCTATAAGTGATCCTTCTTTGTTTACACTTCAATTGGATGGCATTTTTCTAGTTATGTTACTGTATGTTAACAATATGCTTCTATCTAGAATTTATCTTGAATCTATTAATGATTTGAAGCAACCTTTACATGCTCAATTTACTATTATAGATATTGGAGTTGCTTAGTTTTTCTTAGGTCTCGGGTTGTGTAGGACAGATCCTAGTATGCTTCTTAACTAGCGAAAGTTTATACTTAACTTATTAGATGATGTTAGTCATATTGGGTATCGCCCAGTCTCTTTGCCTTTGCCATCTAAGCTGTTTCTACATAAAGATCAGGGTAATGTTTTAGATGATCCTCTTCCTTAGAGATGTGTTGTTAGGCATCTCTTATACTTAACCTTGACAAGGCCATATATTATTTTTATAGTAAACAAACTAAATCAGTTTGTTTCAACTCCTCACTAGCCTCATATATAAGCTACTATTCATTTACTCAAATATCTCAAGGGAAGTTTTGGTCTTGGTCTTTATTATCCTAATAGTAATCCTCTTGCTCTTCATTGTTATATTTACACTAATTAGGCTTCTTCTTCTTTTGATTGCAAATCTATTTTAGGCTATTGCATCATGTTGTATAATGCACTAGTCCTTTGGAAATCTAAAAAGCAATCCATTGTTAGTAATTCTTCTTCTACTAAGATGGAATATAAGAGAATAGCTACTATTGTAAGGGATCTCCTTTGGACTTCTTATATTTTACGTGACCTTTATGTTCCTATTTCTTTTCACATTAGTGTTTTTTGTAACAATAAGTCCACAAAGTTAATTGCAAGAGTCTGTACTTACATAATTGTACAAAACACATTGATGTTGATGTCCATTTCATCAAGGCTCATGTTACTAATGACTTTATTTAACTAGTTCATATCAGCTCTTATGAACAATTGGTAGACTCTTTTACCAAGCTCATTTTAGTTACTAAACTTACTACTGTTGTTTCCAAGTTAGGGCTTCGAACAACTCCTACTTGAGAAGGAAGGGGGGTGGGGTGGTGGCGAGGTAGGGACGGAATGGAAGTGTTGTTGTTTGTATTTTACTTTTTGTTTTGTGATTTTGCAGTTGGATTAGTTGTTAGGTTGTTACTTTGTTATTGGTTACTCTTTCACATTAGCTTATGACTTAGCACTTGTATATATATAAACCTCTTATATAGTAATTTAATTAGAAGACAGAGAATAAATATTATTCGTTGATATTTTGCTCTTGAATGTTCATCATTATTTTTCCACAGTTTTCTCCAAATATGCAAGAACACCTTTGATGGAGGAAACATGATCCTTCATCACTTTACAGTTGTAAGAAATCTCACTCATACCATAAATGCAATGAACTAGTATAGAAATATTAGTAGAAGTCAACCTAACTTACCATCATTTAACCACAAAAGTCAACTATATTAAGTCCATAAAAACAACTAAACGACCTACAAATACAATATTCTAGTCTTTCATCACACAACTTCAATTGAAACACACAAACTATCTAAGGATATCCCATAACATCTACTTCTTGAACTAAACATAATCCACTTCATCTCCATATTCTTCGTAAATTATATCCTAAGTCATCATAATAGTAAGTAGCATCCGAAGTGTCACGCCCCGAACAAGAAGAGTCATAACAGTCCCGCCGTGTAAACTAATCTAAGATAGAAGCTGACCTCACAGCTGCTATCGTAGACGCAGTTTACACAAGGCGCACAACTCAACCAGCTTGAAACGTCTGTTCTGACATCTGTTAATATCCAAACCTGTGGTAGAGCTTTAACAAAATACTTGTTCTATACAATCTGTAGTTTAGTACTACAACAGTAATTATACAACATTTCACGTCCAAGGGTAAGGATTACAATCAGAGTCTTTTAAAAACCACAGGTTATACGATTTATATACAATAAGTTAGAAAACTAGTGGGCTCCCAGGGAATTCCCATTTAGTTTTCTTCAAAACTTAAAGACAAAGCAAAAGCTCAGGTTCAGTTAAATTCCTCGTTCCTCACTTTCCCACACAGCAGCACACTAACCTGAGAACGTTGGTACCGGAACATCTTTTATCTTCACTCAGTACCTGCAAAAGAGTCTGTAGGGGTGTGAGCACAACTAGCTCAGTAAGTGGGGCGGAGTCAGAAGAGTACTATACAATCACAAATAAGGTTAATAATTATGATGAAATGCAATGCAATCACTCAAATGAAAACATCGCACAGTGTTAACCGGTCCACTGTGAGGTTAGAGAAATTTCATCCGCTCCAACCCGGATTGAGGAGTTTCATCGCGACTAAAGTTAAACCAAACCCGGGCTTGTGCAATGGAGAACACCCCCCTCCCAAGACCGCCTTCGAACCACGGCCCCCAACCTTGCCGCGACCTCCTCGCCTATCACTTAGTTCGACTAAGGATGGGGAAAGGACCATTTCAGCTATCCTCATCGAAGGAAGTCGGTGTTTGGCTTAACACTCTTAATCGTTTCCCCTAACGGGTGATTATGCGTGACCAATTACACTTTAGTCGAATAATCATTAGTGATAATCAGAGGTGACCAATAAGTTCACACAATACAGAATCCATGCAAATATGCAGAACAGCACACCAAGGAGTTGAACTCCTGTCACAACAGAGTATCATTCACACACATAGCATGCGCATAATCATCTAACTACAAACACAACCAGAAGTACTCTTGGGTCTCCGGATACTTTTAAAATAGTACCCAAACAGCGGCGAAGCTACCATCCCAACTTACTTGTTCAGACGTTCGTTATTTCTGACTTGAATTGTCAGCCGTCTTTGGAAGGTCCTAATTACACAAAAGGTCTAAATTTAGTTTTCGTAATAATTACGAAAACATTAGGGTTTAATCTAAAATGGATATATATATATACATATATATATATATATATTATTTCCATAATATACTGTCATGTTATTAAATTATTAATTATTAACATTATACATCATATTTACTATTACGTATTATATATCGTTTTGATCGTATTGAAACGTACTTTTTATTTATTAATTCACGTTTTGATTCCGGTAGAGTTACCGAAATGTGTATATTCTTGAATATGTTATAGATATAAGCTAGTTTGCTTAAGGTTATCCGATTTCAACAAAACTAGTGTCATTGAGTTCGTATAGACTTAACGACACATCTTATGAGTCCTGTTCTTAGAGATGGATTTTAACGGGTAGTTTGAATTTTTAATACAATTATACATAATTATATAAAAACGACCGTATTATGCATAATTTACAGTTTTAAATTATATTTTATCCAATTTGTCCTTATATTGTAATAATATAAGTATTATTCAATTTTAATACACCTAAAGTACATCCCGATCAGAAAATATTAATAATTGTAATAAAATCTCTATTTAATCCAATTCGACCAGCGATCCTATATATAGGTTTTATTTATCTATTTTACTCATTTTAGTCTATTAATATTACAAATACATCCCGACTTGTAATTTAAGCTATTTTACTTAATAAATTCGTAGTAAATAGTTCGGATCACCTAATAATTCCCCGAAAATTTCTATGGACTTCTAAAAATATAGGGAATTCAATTATCACTCGGTTTCAAGTTTTCAACCTATTGCCTATATTTTCGTATTGACGATTTTACCCTTAAATTTGACAAATTATCCAATTATAATTCTTTTAGCATCCAATTAATTCTAATCTGACTCAATACCATTATTATTTATTATAGATCAGTACATGTCCATTTCATCAATTAATTTCATAATTTCCTATTAAATTCATAATTTCAGCCTATTTTCGGACCAATTTCAAGCCTAAAAATTCAATAAATATTAAAATCATTCAAATAAAAATTTGGGCTACGTAGAAATTACTCATATATTATACTCATCCTACACAAAAATTTTCAGCTAGAAACAACATCATATAGTATATTTATTTCGCTAATATATATTCGGATGAATTACAGATTTCTTAATGAAGTATATTAAATATTACGAATTTTTCAAAAATAAAAATATCACATGAAAGCATGTCTAAAATAACCTAAGTGTAATTTTTTTCATAATTTTCTGGGCGGATTTACTATTTTTTAGAAATTATTGAAAAACAGGGCAGAAATTTGACCTTGGTGTTCTTGGGTGCTCCGGTGGCCGGCGGCGGCTGGGCGGTTGTCGGACGGCTGGCGCGGTGGGTGGACCGTGTGGGGTTGGCTGGGTTTCACAGCAGATCTATTCTAGGTTAGGTTTCCACACTTTCACTAATTTTTCTGTTTTTTTTCTAAATTTGTTTTTTTTTTTCTACGATTTTTTCTAATTTTTCTTTCTGATTTTCTCTGATTCCAAATTGCTAAAACTATCTTGTCTGATGATCTTGGCTTTTTATAGTGCTTCAAAGTCGGTTTAGGAATTTTTTTTCTTTAATTAATTCATATTTTCTTTTCCAATTTCTTTTTTTCTTTTTTTTTTTTTTATGCATGAGGTGTCCAAATATTGTAACTCCACTTTTTGAATCAGCAATATATTTTTCCATCCTCCTGCCACGCCTCCTTCCAATATTATTTAATTAATTTTTCTTTTTCTTTTATTAAATAATTACTTAAATATAGATATTATATGTTAGAATTAATTATTTAATTAATATATAAGTTTATACCTTATGTAAATAACACGTGAAATATATAACTTTACTCATATAATTAAGTTTCTAGCATATCTTTTATTTTTAGGATACATTCTAAGGTTAATTTCATGAATTCAACACAATATTTATATAATTACTCAATTTAAAGTTAATTTACGAGTATAATTATTATTTGTACCGGGTATACTAAAAATTACGTGTATTTTTTTATAGTAAATTATACTACATTATCTCATTTTATAGCTCAATTAGCTTATCTCTAAGTTCTCGTTGCAATCTAAGTTCAATTTTAGGAGTTCTGAACATTTTAGGGCTTTAGTAAATACTCCAATTTCTAAGGGCAAATTTGGGATTTCGGATCGTTATTACTAAAATCTAACTTCACTGTAATATCTCGACTAACTTTTTCATTCTAGTTGCAAAGTTTGGGCTCAATTGGATAAGTTACCCTAAAAGCCCTAAATCTGAGCTCGGTTATCCTAAACTCAATTTTGGAAGCTTACACGAAGTGCCTATTCTTAAAAAGAAGGATTCCTACAAGGGGTAAGCCAAAATCCAATACGTAATAATTGCAAAACACATGCAGACACCACATACAACAAGCATATAAACATTTATAATTAGTAATGCATACTCAAATATAGATACACATACACACACATACATATATATGATGTTAGGCACTCCTTCATTCAAGAGTAAAAGATTAACTTAAATCTACTAGACCATTCTAATGTATAACTCCACTTGAGACAATGCTACAAATTGATCATTGAGTCTCACCCTAACATCAACGATACTCTTAATTCGTCAACCATAGCCAAGCATAAGCAACACACTAATTTTAAGGTCAAATATTTATTTAAGTCCATTAATGTTTCTATCTTAACATAGTCAAATAATAAACACAATAACACATAGCTTAGGCCTTTCAAAATTGAGATTTCTTAACCCTCTTACAAGTAATAACCTTTTAGTATTTTCTACAAGTCATCTCAAAATATAAACTATTACTCTTGAGAAATCTTAAATTACCTAGTTGTAAAATATTGTAATTACTACCTAGCGTTATTGAAATCCTCTTTGAAACCTTTGCTTAATTAACTATAAGTTATTTAAGGAACCGTAAAGTTGAAAGCCATTTAATCCTTATGTAATCTTTAATTAATTCTCTAAGACTTATGCATATATAAGTAATAAAGTTTAGAGAAAATAAATGAGCTTTAAATACATAAGGCTACTTGGTAATTAAATGGAGTAAAGAAATAGGAAATGCAGGCCTAATGATCTATAACTAGCATTCAAATGGTAGTGCCTACTAGCTACATGCTAGTAGCAAATTGTTACTTTAGGCAAAACAAGGGCTGACGTCTGAATTGTATGGAATCTACTTGTGAGACGCCACATAGGAAAAATTTCTATAGCTTTTTCAAGGCCAATGATTTGTCACTATATGAGTTGCCATTTGAACAATAATTATAGTTTCCCTAGATTTTGTAGAAACTTCGACTAAACCTCCTAAATCTAGAACTCCTTCAACACTATTCTCTTAGCCCATAGTTTCAACAATCCACACATCTTTTCAACACTTCATTTCAATCATACATTAAGCATCTAAGCCACTCCATAGATTAATAGTAACATTTCATTATATCAAAATCCAAAATTTATCTATTTGAATAATCATAGACATTAAGAAACTTATTTGTTTTTTGAATCCAATTCTATCATGCCTATATTCAACATTTTTTATAGAATGTACCCTTAAGCTTCTTATCAAAATAACAACATACGAACATAAGACGTTTGGATCACAAGTCTTTTCTTTTTCCCCCAAAAATCCAAGTGAGAGGAAGATTAAGATGATCAAGAATCAAAGAGGAAGAAGAAGAAAAATCAAATTAACATTGGTCTTATGTTGAAAACATATTGGAAGAGGAGAGAGAAGCATTAGTTTGAGAGAAAAGAAACTACTGCCATCATAATACATTATGATAGTTTAGTTTAGGTTTTGAAATTGGTATGCAATTTATGAAAATACCTATGATGCCAAAGCTAATAAGTTATTTAATATACAATACTTATTATACTAAAAATTAATTACTAATTAGGATATTTTAAGCTTTCTTTATAAAACATAATATGCTGAGAAATTATTGATTATTGTCCACAATTGGGATGATCCTAAAAGCATATGTTTTCATTGAATCTTTTTTAATAATTAGAATGAAATTAAGACTAAGTCTTAATGGAATTTTCTATACAATTCGAAAGTGATAAAGGTAAATCTAGGTAAGAGCCGATTTCAAATCATCAATTAGCCTAAAACCAACTCTCTAGTTCACAACCCACAAACCGACCCAAGTAAATTGGTTTAGAACCAATAACAGAGCCACCAATTCTCATGGGTTTAGGTAGGTCAACCTTGCCAACTCTTATGTACCACAGTTCAATGAACCATTGGATTTTACTAAAAAACAAAATAAAATATGAACTGAAATGCAAGCTAAGCGTCGTATTTTCACTTTACAATCAACTCTCAACTTTCACCAAATGCATATATTATTATGTTCACTTTATCTCTCAACATTTTAAGCTGTGTAATTTTTATTTTTTTGGCAACATAAACACGTAAATACTCCTCTTGCACATAACTCATTGCCTATATTTTGTAATGTTTGTTGTTGCATACTTTTTAATTTTTTTTTTTAAAGATTGGTTTCACGGTTTGGCTCGGGTACATGAATTGCCAAGCCTATTGAATCAGCGTCGAATCAGGGAACACAGGCTAGTCATTGTTTCATATTTCTTGAACCATGAAATGGTAGATCCAGGCCCGATTTCAAATTAGTTCAGCTCGATTTGTAGTTCTAGACAAAGGCTTCTCAAAGCCAAAGCTCTAATCATTCAAATTCTTTTGGAAAGAAATAAAGTGGTTGACTTTTAAGCAAAAGGCTAGAAATTTAAAGATAGATTTTTTTCCCCAATTCAATTTATTTCTTCGGATAAAGTAGGAATTGTTACAATAAAGCTACATAAATTGGACATGCCTATCTAATTTTTCCTTTGCAAGGTTAGTATATGTCTCCCTGGTTTTATTTGTTTATTTTTTTCATTTAATAAAAAACATTATTTTATTTCCATACAATCGAAAGAAAGGATTCGTGTATAATTAGATGATAAGATCTTAGCAACCCTACTCTTTTTGGTTCTTTCCTTCTTTCATTCAATGATATAGGAACCGGCATACTGCCCGAGGGTTTGCCACTTGAAAAGCTTTCATTTCCTTTTACTAACGATATTCAGTTTTGTCGATGCTAAGATCCAAAAAAAGGATCTCATCTACCCGTCTGTCTAGAAAAGAAAAGAAAAAATTGGAAAAAAAGGAAGAGAAGAAGAAGAAATCATTAAACGACGACCAAAAGCGATACTAATATGACATGTGAATTAATAAAAAATATATAAGTATTAATAAAATTTTAACACATGATAATAAATTAACGTATTTTTTAAAAAAATACCAATTATACTTTGGCATATCAATATTTTATAAGTGATTTTACACTATTGATAAATTCACGTTATATATTAGTAGCATTAAAATTTCATATACTACTAATCTATCTTCCTAACATGCTAAAATCATTAAAGTTTTTCTTTAACTGAAAAAACGTAAGAGTCCAGGTCCCTCCGATTGCAACGCATCATATTTTGTGCGGTTCCAGCCCCCATGTTGCTTAGACAACTCAATACGTGCCATGAAAAAAATTCAAACTACGTTATCAAAGGGTAAGATAGCATTTGGCGTATTAGACCTCTATTAAAATATATATATATATATCTATATATATTAATTTAGCTTTATTAAATAGATCTTATTAGATGTCAACGGTTAGTGTAGAATTTCTATAAAACTAAAACAACTAATTTATCGCAACACAATACTCCTTATTCTTCACCTATTACCTTGATATGATCCACTCTCTAATACTAGGGAGTAAGCAAGCAAACTCCTATATCAAAAGTGATCTATATTTTCCTTAATTGGATAGGTTTTAAATGGATATTAAAGATTATAAAATAGGTTTTAAGTAATAAATTTTTAAAACTTACTCTTATTGGATAACGTTGAATATCCATTTTTTGAAATTTATCAAATAATATATTATATATTAGTGAATGAAAAAGAATCTTATTTCTTCAATCAACAAAACTAAAAGGATAAAAAATAATATCATATTAATTAAAAAAAAAGAAATAGCTCAAAACCAATATAAACCTTAAGCTTAAAGGTAATAATCAAAACTTAAAGGTAGTAACTTTAAATTTCATGAAACAATATTGTCCTTGGTGCTAAAGAGCTATATTTTCTTTTCTTTAGTGCCTACATTATCATATGTTTGTTATTTAATTATTTTGCAAATAAATTGTATCATTTAACTAACAAGTTTCACATATTATTTTTAAAAAAATATTTTAGCATGAAAAGGAAAAAAATTTATATAACCTACTGGGAATTGCGAACGAATAACGCTGTCCTCATTTTCATAATTCATTAAAAAAATTTAGGAAAATATGTAAGTTTTACTTTCATGTTCAACGTTCATGTAATTAAATTCAAATAAACAACTCGGCTTTGATGAAGAATTTTTTGTTCCATATCACAGAGAGGGAGTAATAAGCGAAATGTGCGATGGAGCAAGCTGGCCAACTTTGACATATATGGAAATCAGTGAAAAAGAACGTATATCAAGAGCACTGATCCCTCCGATCGCATGGCTTCATGTTTTGTGCAGTTCCAGTCTCTGGATTCCCCACATTGCTTAGACAACTCAATGCGTACCGCGTACCGCAAAAAAAGAAGAAGAAGAAGAAGAAGAAGAAGAAGAAGAAGGAGGAGGAGGAGGAGGAGGAGGAGGAGGAGGAGGAGGAGGAGGTAAGTTTACCCTCTATACGCAAATTATTTCTTCAAAAATTGGTGGTGCGCAAATTTATTTCCGTTTCGAAGTGGGATATAATTTTGGCTCAGCCTCATCCTGATTGGTTAGTTCAATACAAAGACTTAGCATTTAGTGAACGCGATTTTCTAACTGCAAGTCAAATCAATCACACCTGTAATCGGAGAAAACGGACAAAATCTAAATGGCATCTACTATATGTGATTTGTTAATAGTAATTAAGTAATTAGTTTGCCAAGAACTATACTTACCTATAAGGGGCAAACTCACCATTTCCATGTAAAAAATTATTAGACCCCCCTGAAAAAATTAGTTTACTTTAGCTTTATTAAATATATCCTATTAGATGTAAACATTTATGAAAGAATTCGACTAAAACTAAAACAACTAACTTAACACAACCCAATTCTCCTTATTCTTCACTCACTATCTTGATATACTAATGTTATGATTCACTATCCTTATTAGGAATAAACAAATAACCCTTTTTTAAAAGGTATACTTGATCGAGTAGATTTAAGATAGATATTGAACATTACATGACAGATTCCAAATATCTAAGTTTATAGAATTTGCTTTTATAAAATAGAGTATAGGTTCTAGACTCTTAGTACTCACTCTTTAAAATTTATCAAATAATGTGATATATATAAATGAATGAAAAAGAATATTACACTTTCTTCAATCAAGAAAATTTAAAAGAAAGAAAGAATAAATATTACATTAATTTTAAAATGAAACTCAAAGCCAATACAAACCTTAAGCTTAAAACTAATAGTCAAAACCTAAAAATAATACTTTAAATTTTCATGAGGCAATATTGTTGTTGGTGCTCAAGAATTGTATCTTATTTTCTTTTGTGATTGTATCCTCGTATATTTGCTATTTAATTACTTTACCAATAAAAAGTGCTATTTAATGTTTAGAATCCATATATTATTTAAAAGTGATTGTTTTGCATGGAAAAGAAAAAAATGTAGTCAAAATTTGTTATAAAATAAGTGTGATATTGAGATTTATGAGAAAACAAAAAAAAAATTATAAATTCCACTATAAATTTTATAACGTACAAGTTTAAAGACAATTTTACGATATTACATGTTAAACTCTAGTTGTAAACAAATTAGGAATCTATACTTTAAATTAAGGTACTAGTAAAGCCCTATATTCTATATCTACCATGTATCTACTCACTCCTACTTAGCTATATTAATTCATATTATACTTTTTTAACTATATATATAGAGAGAGAGAGAGATGTATTGCCTTGCTAATTGAGACGTATTTTTATGTTGCGTGAATCAATCAATCATCCAAAAATAACTATAATATTCTAATATATAACAATTATAATGAGTGGTTTTGAAAAAAGTGTGATGATAATCATGAAAAAATTCATATATGCTGTCAATAAGCAATTTTGAGCTTAAGCCTCCTAGATATAATGCAACTTCACTCTTGCTTTTAGGCTATCTAAGATAGCCCATTTTGACAAAGGCTTGACGTCTCAACTAAGTTGACCTGACTTGTTGTCAAGTCTTATATAAGATCTCTTTCGTCCTGCCCTCAAGTTAGACCTATAAGATGTTCCAATGGAGTTCTACTCTCTTCCTCTCAGCAAGCAAATCTAATTAGCACAACTTGACCTAATGATAGTGCCTTGATACTTATTGATGTGACTACCTCAGTGAAGGCTTGTAACTCAACAAATGAGAGCTCCTCTAAGCTCATGTAGACTTGGCCACCCCTAGCCTAGGTTGGAGTACATATGAAAAAATACATATCTAAGGTAAGTCTTTAATAAAGATACACTTTAACTTTTAGAAGATGTGTATCTATTGAGCTATGTATCTTGCTAATTTAAGAAAATTCAACTCTAGATATATCAATCCAAATCCTTCAAAAAAAAAAACATCTTGATCTCGTCATTTATAAATGGGGGATGAGGCCCTAAGTATAATTATTTTCACTCATATAATCATTACTTTACTACAAAAAGTCTAAGTGTCATAGTGTTCATTTCAAGACAAAAGCTCAATGATTTTGCAGGGAGCACTATTCAAGGATCAAGCTTCCCAACCCAGTTTGTGCAAGATTCAAGCCCACCACAGCCTACCGCCTCAATTTTAATCTATACCGAGGAGACAAACAACAAATACAAAAAAAACATGAAATTAATAAAAGGATATGTAAACGGAAATCGAAATATTGAGTATCTACATCGGTAAATTGTTCAACACACGGCAAAACAAAGTTGACACGTATCCTTTAAATCCTTACAAATTTATGTATTTTTTCTTTTCCAAAAAAAAAAAAAAAAATAGATACTCAAAGTGTTCTGCAAAGACTGCCATGTTTTTTAATTTAACTAAAGTTGCATACTTTTAACATTTTCATATTACACATAAGCACCAAGAAAGCCTCTCCGTGATGAGTAAACTAGAATTATGAAAATGGTAGTAATGTAATTTTCTACACCACCACACGTACATATACACATACATATATAGGTAAAATCCTACTACATTTATAAATGCTATGACATTACTGTAACGACTTAACTAATTGAATCATTCACAGTAATAATAGTTTCAACATCTGTAGCTATTTATTTAATTATTATTTATATTACATATACAAACAAAAGTATGAAAATTATTTAATGAGGATACACTAGTTCTATATATATAGATGGCATTTGCTGTTTCCATAATGCTATCTCAATATTGTTTGCACGAATCACAACCAAACCCTGTAGAACAGTAAATTCCATACCAATTATATATATATATATATACGTATATTTATGTATATAAAGGCTAGACGAAGTCAAGCATTTGCTAATATATAGTAAAAACTAAAGCAAAATGAATATTATATATACATGATGTAGGGAGATTAGAATAATATTTGCTCCCAAAAAATATTATTTTTTTGCATAAAGGACAATATTCTTCCGGATAGTAATTAAAAGAATAGAATGCTCAATAGTGATGAAAAGGTATCGGAGAAAGTTATAATTAGCGAAACAAAAATTTATAAATGGTTAAAAAGAATTACTAATGAAAAGTTAAAGTTATTCCTTGGAGATAAAGATGTTCGTTTTAATTCATTTTATTCTTTGGATAGAATTGAAACTGATATAACAAAGAAAATTAGGTATTATGTTCCCTCTCATTTATTATTTTTTGGCTTTCATTAAATAAAATAAAGATTTTCTAATTAACTTAATAAAAGTAAAATAGAATAATTATTCTTTCTCATAGAGTCCATCCCAAGTTTAAAAAAACTTATCTAATGTACTTGCAAGTTATGAGAATGAAAATATCTTTAAACATCGTATATATAACCTACTTATCTACCATTTACTAAAACCCATAAAGGATTAGTATTAACCATTTTCTTTTTCTTTCGGTGTTGTCTAGATGTGTTTCTATCGTCGATTTATCGACAAAGTCGTATCAACTCGAAATTGCCTCGAGTAACGCACCCTGATTTTCATAGTTTCCTGGAGCCAGTTTAGGAACGCTGTAGGTTACTTTTATGCACGATGTTCATGTAATGAATTTGAAATAAAATAAGATGGATACGATGAACCGTGCAATTTCCATTTGTGAGAGAGAGAGAGAGAGAGGGTGGGAGGGTGTAAATAAGAAAAAATGGCATGATATATATGGTGCAATGTAACAAGCTGGCCAACTTTGACGTTTATAGGGTTCTGCAAAGACTTACGTAGTAACATCCCTCCGCCCGGTACGTGAATAAATTAATTATTAATTGATATAAATATTAATAAAATTTTAATATATAAAAATATAAAATTATTTATTTATTTAGACATGTAGAATATTACTATCGATGAATCCTCTTTTTTCAGTTGCATGGATGTGGTATCGAGTTTTCTGCGTTCCAGCCCCTGGATTCTCCTATCTGCAACTTTAACTCATATGTGCCATGAATCTTGATTGGAGTAATACACAAAATACACACACACACACATATATATATATATATATATATCCATGTAATCGAACTCTCTATTTTTCACTCATTACCTTAATATATAATCCTATAACCTCATCTTATTATTTTGTTGAATAAATTCATTCAGTAAAATTCCCCCCATGCATCTTTATATACATGTTACACTTATAATAACGGTAATGTTTTAGCAAATGTCAGTAGGTGGTATTAAAACGGGCTATGATAGCAATGAAGAGATCTCAAGGGATCTACTGTACATAAGTTGCTAACGTGCGACTGATAAGCCTCAATAAATATATATATATATATATATATTTTTTTTAAACACTACTAAAGTGCAAAAATTGCTAGGCATAAATGTGCTGTCAAAAAGTATTCAAGGTTACTGTAAAAGGGTAAAGAACACGTTACGGTTTTTGTAAAGCTTATTTTCAGGGAGAATTATAACGATGTCATAGATGTTTAGGAGGAAAATTTAAATAAAGAATTAATATTTTTAAAAAATTATTTAAATAAAAAATTAATGATTCGAATAATTTTATAAAATAATTATTAAATTATAGTTTTATAACAAACGGATTCCTTATATTTAAACCAATTTATAGAATATTAATTTTTTATTTAAATATTTTGAACCATTAACTTTTTATTTGAATTTACTCCTAAATGTAAATTCTCACTATTATAATTTTTCCATTATTTTTAATTAGTCAGCACGCGATTTATGTTAATATTCCCTAGATTCAGTGCCAAAAGATACGAAAGTAATAAAAAATTTAAAAAGAAAATGTAACTATGAGTTAATGTATCCACGTCGGTAGTTTGTCAGACACAAGGCAGAGAAAAGATGATTCCTATCCCTTTTCATGCCTCCGAGCCATATCCTTAAGCATTTATGTTTGAGTGAACTCCAAACAGGGTGTCTTATGAAAGCTGTCAGTTGTTAAATTTCACCACAAGTAAAGGGTTAACCGGTCCATATGATATCTCATGATAATTCCGTAACTGTACATTTTAATTATATCTATTTTATTTAATTCTTATTACTCATATATATGTGACTATATAACAATTACATAATGAGAACACACTAGTTATATAAAGGCTAGATAAAGGAACGCTTTTGCAATAAATAGAAAATTAAGTAATGATATTGTAATCTATCAACACTAGAAAAGAATGTAAATTATATTATCATTCACGAATTTCATTTCTTCCCCATAAAGGACAGAATTCTTTTGCATATGCAACTAAAAAAATGGGATGTTTGATGGAGAAAAGATACTGGGAAAAAGTACGAATTATATGAAAAACTACAAATGATAAAATGAGTTATTAAGTTAAATTCAAAAGCTTTTTAAAGCTATATATATATAAATTTTTCTACCATTCCATCTTTATTTTTTATAAAACTATCTAAACTTTTATTTTATTATTAATTTATATTTATTTAAATCTATATTATTGAACTATTGTAAATTTGACCGTCTAAATTTAAAGGATTATAAATGGATAATGGAATAAAAAGTTAAATAGATCCTGTCAAAATCAGGAATGAGACTATAAAAGCATATACATATATATATACACACATACAAACATAGAGAGAGAATAGATGCAATAACACAGTTATGTAGGCTTTCATAGTTAACAAAGAGATGTCAAACTTGTATCACGGGTGTCAGTAAAAAAGTAAAGGGTTATATTGATAATATATGAGATTGTTTAAATCATATCTGTTTCTATATGGTGATGTTAAATTTAACTTTCCTTTTTCTCAGTAATCTCCATTTCTTCTTTACTTTTAATTTTTCTTATTTAGATCATATAAGACATGGAAACACTCTTGTTTTTTATATTATTAATTATATAACAAGACAATTTTAGCATATACAAGTAAGAGGTAATTGTGAATACATCCTTTAAACTATTCACGATATGTAAATGGACCTTTAAACTTCCAAATGTGATTTTAATTTATGTAAATTTTAAAAATATGCAAATAATTCACAACCTATTAAAAGAGTCCCAATATCATCGGTAAAAAGAAAAAAAAAAAAAAAAGGGGACAAAAAATAGTTAAAGATTTTGGGACTTTCCTAATGATTGTGAGAGAATATATATTGTTTCAAAGGATTTGGATCTACTGATTTACTTTCGCTCAATTTCCTTTAATATATAAATTAATAATTAAATTATTGAGATTCTTAAAATATTTTATGATGTCATTATCTTTTTTATATTGTCAATAATACAAGACAGCATCTTAAGAAGGTAACTCGAGGGGAAATTAAGAAAAAAGTTATAGGAAGAAAAATAACCGTATATCGTCATATACTGGATCGATAATTTATGAGATATATGTGGAATTTTAACTTAGACGTGAAGCAAAGAGTAAATAAAAGATTCCTATCCATGCATGTCCTGTTAGGCTTCTTAGTTTCATCTATCCTTCTACGTTCCTTTGAAACTTGGGAGAATCTAAATGCTGGAAGCAAACAAAACTTGAAGGGATCCGCATCCCATATAAGAAACATTTGGCGTCAACTTTTTTGCCCCATAGGCAAAGTTGGCTTTATACATGCACGGTCCATATCATGCCATTTTTGCTGATCAGACTCTCTCTCTCTCTCTCTCTCTTTTGTATTGAAAATTAAAGAAACGATTCATTGCATTTGCCTTTGTTGTTTGATCTAAACATATGAGTAGAAGGATAACCAACATGTTGTTCAGATCGACCATTCTTCATGAATTATATGGAAAATCACAACGTGTTACTCGTTTCAATTCTGACAAAAGAATCAAAATTAGACAAGGAAAAGGAAAGGATCACCTCTGTGCTTGGTCTATGTCGGCTAAAGAATTAGTCATTTCAAGACGGAAATATCGTATGGATTTAACATCGAACGGAGGATTGAAAAAAATTTAGTAGCGCGTAAGGAGGAAATTGAAACGTTATTAAAACTTATGTAAAGGGGGTATATAGATACACCATTGCTGTGATTCCGTGTTGTTGCTAATATTACCATACCGGCATCCATTTTTCGCATTTAACGTGTTCAATTGGCTATATATATAACAAGGTTATAACAGCAACATATTAACGACTTCCTTAATTTATAACATTTTTATAATCACGTTCATATCCAATTTCCGCTACCAAAACTTTTCATTTGAATTTGGACTTATGGACATCTATCCTGTTATTTCGGCATGTGAAAACCGAAATTAGACCGCTTTTTTGAATTTAGGACCGACTAAACGAAGTCCTTTTTCTGTAAAGGAAAAGTAAGACATTTTTTGGTTCCATAATGCCTTGCTTTCAACCTTTCGCTTTCACTTTCAGACACCACACTATGCAAGAGAACAAACGAACCAACCAGTAACCATCATTGCTCGTAAAAGGCCTTTTTTTTTCACAAAGTTATGGTTGCCATGCGCTCTCCGGCAAAATAGAAAAATACAAAAAACAATTTGATTCCCGTATCCCAATATCACAAGCAAATAAGCATCATATATTAGGTTAAAAGTAGCAAATAATCAAATCAACAAATACTAATAAACTCATTTTAACTACTTGATCCAAAAGTTTCAAACTTGTGTTGATAAAATATTTACAATTACAATTACAATCACAATCACAATCACTGCTTTATAAATTAGTACTATAACCTTTCATGATTCATATAAGACATTTATCCATGGGATCTCGTAATCTTTCCTTTTTAAACAAACGACGTCCTTGTTGCAAGGCCTTATAATTGGGCTCAAATTTTCCCCATTTTTTAGTATCTCATATAAATTGTGAAATATTGTAATACTAGTTTATAAAATTATAGTTTTAAACACCCCGTCAATACAAGCTCGAAACTTTTGAGCCTAATTGTTGAAATGAGTCTATTGGTATTCATTGGTTTGACTATTCATTACTTTTAGCATAGGGTATTACATAGCACATCTATTTATCACCCATCTTTCATGGCTGTTAAAAAGCAAAAGTTAGGGTTGTAGAAAAAATTTGTGATGAGTAGTAGGGTACGCCTACATTTCCCTAATCAAAGGTAAAGTCAAATTTTCTCAAATTAAAGAAGTGGAAAACTTTCATCCAAATATTAATATTTATTATATCAAGGGTTTATGTTAACCTAAGGACATTAAGTAGGAAGAATTGCATAATTTGAAAAATGTTTTGTTTTAGAAAACACTATTGTACGAAATCACTTATCACTAATTCAATTGTTATCATGATTAACTAAGTATTATATACATTACTAGCATATTTGTATAATTAGATCAAGATTATCCACAAGGGTTGTATTTTAGTGATTAAGAATATAGATTTAGGTGTACTAAAACATCGAGGTTCAAACCTTGTGGAGAATAGGACAAAAAGAAAATAGTTAATGGAGGTTAGTCGATAATAAGGTTAGGCTAAAGAAAATCTAAAACAGAACATATTTGGGATAGAGAAAGGAAGGGTGAATAGGGTAGAGAGAGGGGTAAGGTTGCTTCTCTTATTCAACCTTAAAATTTATCCCATTTAGATTTCTCCTAATAGAGAGATTGGACCTTTTAGCCTTTAGAAGACTAAGGAGGACATACAATACACACTAAGGAGAGTAGAAAATGTGAAGAATATTACGGCAAGGTTATTCCCATGCTTGAGTTAGAGTTTAAAGAGGAAAAGTAAGGGTACAAAAACAAAATAGTGTGTAAGAGAGTATAACATTGGCCTCATCCCTTATTTATAATGGATGAGGTCGAGATAAATGCAAAAGGTGGATCTCTATATATGGCGTCGTCTCAAGGTTCTTGTTGGTAGTCTTTAGGATGCTGCACGTAATGGGCCTGCAAAATAGTACACAATGAGGGAACGCAGGGGAGTTGTCTGGCGTAGCCACTCCGATGCTTAAATTAGCAATAAGGCTTAAGAGTATAGAATACTGAGGCTAATATACAAGCTTAGTATGCAAAGTGTAGAGAGTTTTACCATTAGAGAGTGACCTGGTATTTATAGTGGAGTAGAGCCAGCAGTTAGAGATTAGTTGGTGGGAGAAATCTTCTCCTACAAGTGTGTGGGGTTATTGTACCCGATGTATTCCACTTATTTAAAACGTAACTATTTCATCCTTATCTTATGCATTGTAGCTATTACATGGCTTACTAGGCTTAGTCCATTCAAGCCTAGGGCTTAAGCTCATAAGGGTGAGCCCTAGGCCACAAGATGCATTGGGTCCGGTCGAACTTGAGGAGCACATGTCCAAAGTGCTCTATCAACACTTGCGTACCCCCCCTCCCCCGTAGTCTCATTATTGAGGTGAAGGCAAAGAAAGAGGATACATAGGCTGCTCAAGCATGATCGATCTGACTCAAAGGAATCTGCCTTAGCATTATGGGGCCGACGTGACGGGAGCAGGAGGTCCAGACTGGAAGGTAACCGAGGTGAAGGTATCTGAGGCAATATATACCCAGGTCGAGAATATTCGAGGTGAGATGAACAGGAGTAGTGAGGAGTTCCGAAGCGGAGTGCCGGAACCCTAAGCGAAACTTAGGTTGGGGCATTAGAGCAGTATACCCTTACAACTCACTAGGTAAGCGTTTCAAGGTTATGAACGAGTCTATCTAAATAGTGCTCGACGAAGGCCGAGTAGAAGCGACTGTATCATATCTTTATCATACCGACTAGGTAGAAGTTTAATAGGGCCTGAAGAAGCTTCTTATCGAATGAACTTTTTTGAAAATGTGACTTTTCTCCGCCAGTATTCCATGCGTTAAATGTGACATGATAAGTATTGTGCTATAACAGACTAGCATGTAGCTACATGTCTTTTACCTTTCAAAGGTAGCCATTCGATCAAAATTCTTTCCATGAGTCTGCTATGCAACATTCCAAGGGATTCATGTTTATATAGATCCCTATAACCGCCTATACGGCTTCCCAAGCAGTTTATCTATAAGTAAGAGGATCCCAATGAGAAACCACTTTTCTATAATCTCTTTATTTTGCCATTATCGAACTTCAAACTTTCTTCAAAATCATTTAGACTTTCTCAAAGTCTCTTTTTTTTTTTCTTGAATGAGTACTACAGCCATATCAACCAACAAAGGTAAGATTGGTTCCTCTTCATCCCCACAACTCTCTAGTTCAAAGTCTATAAGGAATTATCCCCCTCAAGCACAAGAGGGCGAGGTCTTGTCACTAGCATAGCTCGACTAACCTGCAAAGATAGCCATGGAAGCACTAGACAAGGCCAGAATTATCAATGCCATCCCTAGGAATGTATATGCAGACATTCCCTTATCCCCTATGAAGGACTTGTTTAATGCTCTTGATATGGGCAAGGGACCTAATGACCGTGTGAGTAGAAGTAGGCAATCTACCCCCAGTTGGATCATCAGCAACTTTCTTGTAAGGGCAATCCCTAGGTAGCAAATTAGGTTGCCAAATAGGGATGAACAAATGGCCCTACTATCAGGGAGGCTCTTCACAGTCTTTAAGAAGTGATTAAAGTTTGGGCAGCACCTCCCTCTTAGTCACCTTGAAAAGGAGTTCTTCAACTACCACTGTTGTAGTCGGTCATCAGTCCCTCCCAATGGGTAAAGGGTACTAAAGGCTTTTTAAGTGCTTTATGAATACTTGGAGATAAGGGCTACTCTCGAGCTCTTTTGTCTCTTTTACATGTGGAAAAGCATTAGGGGTTGGCCTTACCTCTAGCCACGCCCTAGGAAGAAGCTGTTCTATAGCCTTGTGAACTCGGTCAAAGGCTGGCAAAACGATTGTGTAGTGGTCAAATTGCCTAAGGAGGTGGATTTCTAAACCCAATGGACTTGGATAGTTTGTACCAAAGGTGAGAAGTGGCTTGGTCCTAGTGACACTGAGGCCGTGCAAGAGACCCTGGCTTTCATGGCATTAAGAGATGGTGATAAAAGGTATTTTTTATTCATATTTTAATAAGTAGATTAGAGATAATTATTATTGATTTTATAAAAATTATTAAGAATTGGTACCTATGTATTTTCATTTGAACATTTCAGGTATTAGAGAATTCAGAGTGGAAATATGGCCAATTTAAAGGAGTTTTATGCAAACAAAGAAGCCGAAATGAGTTACTGCTCGATTGGAAATGAAGACAACCAACCTATACTGAACACCACTAGCCTTGGATGACTACGCTGCCGACCTTGATGAAAAAAAATGCCTTTCGAAAGCCAACCCTAATTTTCTCTATAAATAGTCATGTGTTTCAAAATTTAGAGAACTTTTACATCTTCTTTAGAATTAGAGTCTTAAAACAGTTAGTAAATAGTTCTTGAAGAATTCTTTGGTACAATTGCTTAGATCGTTGAGAAGATTTCGCTTTTGCTGTAAAGATCAATTTTGAAGTTGCAATTGAAGTTTACTCTTTACAATTACAGAATTAGTGACATCTATTTTATTTATATTTATGCAATTTTGTAATTTATTCATACTTTCAATTATGAACATCTTTGTAATTTCAATTAGTAATTATGCTTTTGTTTCAAATTCCATGGTTGGCTAATTTTATTTGTGGGAATTGATAAAACCCTAGGTAGCAAAGATGAGAATTGTGTTCATGTTATAGAATTGATAGATATATGAATGATTCATGATTGTAAATTTCTATGATTTCGATTATAGTTGTTTAATTGATTATAATTGTTAGAAACCTTAGTGATACAGGAGTTGATACAAGGTTTGTTAGAAATTCTTAATTAATTTGATTGATTAATGCGAGAGTAGTGTTAATTGAATTAATTAGAAATTATCTAGAGATTAATGCGATGTTTGGCAATTAATTATTCACTAAGATATTAGGGATAATTGATTAGGACATTAGACAATCATAACATCGAAAGATATATGATTATAATTTAGAGTCTACTATTAATTGGAGATACGGAAGTTGACCAATTAATTAAGGGTTAAGTCCTTAAGTTTTAAGGAGTAATAATTTCACTTGAATTACCATACAGTTATTAATCTGTATAACATGATAACAATTTGATTTGCGTAATCTAAGGTGGATTCTATTTTTCCATAATTTTCAATTGATTGCTTAGTTATAAATATTTTATAGTTATTTTCTTTTTGATAGTTTTAATATAATTAATTGATTAGTTAATTTACTTTCAATTACCTGAATATCAATAAGAACTAACATAGGATTAGTAACTTTTTTAGTCCTCGAGGGATTGATAACCTTACTTGCTCTATAATACTTGATTCTGACTTAGTATACTTGCTGGAGTATTTGCGATTTAATTATATATATATATATAGTTTAAGCAAATAAGATGATTAGGAGATTAATGCTGCGGAGATTGTAGAGAGGTACTTCCGACGCCTAATCTCCGAACTCTTCCCAAGTATGAAGAAAGCTATGGTAGAGAAGTAGACTAAAGGTACAAGTTCATTCTTATGCACCTACATCTGTTGTGCTAGTATCAAGGTACTTCGTCCAACGCCTGTAGGATGGGAGGACCTCCTTGGCCGTGATGATCATAGCGGTGTTTTGCAAATGGTAATGGGAGTTTCTTTTCATTCATTCTTGTTTTCCTTTTCTAAATTTCGATCAAGTTTCTTGCAGGCAAAAATTTGGCCTCGAAAATGTCTCATCTATCTGTAGATGACCTAATGAGCAAGCGCCAGGCACGAACCAAGGCAAACCTACCCAAAGTGAAGGCAATAAAGCCGAAGTTGAGGCCTGGCGAAACTAACAAAGCTTGGCCAAGGTCTATTCTTCAAGGGATTCCCCTTAGCATTCGAGACAAACTCATAAATGCAGAGCCCTTGGGTATGGCTCTGCTTGCTCTTACCCTCGCTCCCTCTATCGAGCCCATTGTCTTAGGTGATGAAGGTGTTGAAGCGGAAGGGCCCAATGTACAGGTGCTTTCTCCTCCAAGGGCAATGGGGGAAGAGATTGAGTAAGTGTCCACCTATCCTCAAGTTGTTGGCCAAAAGCACAAGGCTCCCAAGACGGCCAGGAAGCCTGGTCTTTGAGTGAAGAAGCAAAGGCCCTTGGCGAAGACGCCTTTAAATAAGGGGAAGTGGAATGAGTGGCCGATGGGCTATCCCTATTAGAACATTAAAGACATGGGGGATACATTCATTGAAGTCCTTAATAACTTTAAACTAATGGGGATAGGGCCAGACTCATTCCAAAAAGTATTGTACACTTCTCGGGATGATAAGTTATTAAGAAGAGCCCTCAAGTCGGACATGAAGAGGGTCTAGGGGAAGCTCCTCAAGCCGAAGTGGGAGGTCTATGCCAATGATCTGATGCTGCAGCATTAGACACTCAACTACTAAGCTTCGATAGGATCTTACACCCCCGATGACTTGGCTATTCACAAAGGGCTCTCTTAAGAGGGTGGGGGCAACCCCATACAGATGGTGGGCCATTTGAGTACGCTAATGTAGCAAGTAAGTTTTTGTTGCTCCTATGTTATCATACTTTTTATTTGTCAGCTATATTAACAATGAGCTCAATTTTTGATTTGTAGTACCACGGCCAGGTGCTACTTCAATTGAATAAATCTGATGCCCCCTTAAGAGAGGTAAAGGGCTTTCAGGAGGCATTGCATTGGCATATGAAGTACCTGTTAGAGGCAAAGACTTCTAGTAAGAGGTACTTGAAAAGGTTCACCTAAGCTAACAGGTGCCTACGTCGCTCTATTGTGCAGGTGGCAGGGCTTAAGGCGAAGCTTAAGGATGCAAAGCGAGAGAGAGATAAAGTTAAGAAGGTGGCTCAAAAGGTTGATGACTTGAAGACTTAGTTGGAGAACAAGCAAAAGATAAAGGCTCGTCTCTCTTAGAGGTTGGACTAAGAGGCGAAGCTAAGGCCCGACTCGAAAGAGAGAATGCTGAGTTAAAGGCTTCCGTAGCTAGGTTACAAACCGAGCTAGTGATGAAGGCATCCGAGTACAAGGGCATTAGGGCTACTTCATAAGAGCTGGCCAGTTTAGAGCAGTAAGTATAGGAGCTATGGGGTAGAGTTTCAGAGATGGAAGAGATCATCTCCAAGATGGAGAGTAGGGAGGTCTTCAGTGATACTGCTACTAAGAAGGTGGTCACCAACTATTGAAACAACGAGGAATGGTTAGAAGAACTAGACAACCTATCCACTAACTCTACCCATTACACTTGGAGGGAGGTTCTCTCCCATTATCTGGACCTAGACTTGAGCTTCCTCAACTTTCTGGATTTCCTGATATTTAATGAGAAGAGGGAGGCCCGGCACGAGAAAGAGAGGTCGCTTAAGCGGCTAACGATGATGCAAGCGCTCCCTCTTCTACTGGAGCAAGTCAAGGCACTTCTACATCCGCTTCCGCCCTAATAGCCCAACAGGGGGCCGCCCCTAAAGTAGTTCCTAAAGATCAATCATCTAAAGGCAATCCTCCTCTTATTCTTAGTTTGCATCACTCAGGCCTCACTCCAAGTCAAGGTCTACTACCTCAAGCAGTGATGGATCAATGCTCCGAGCAAATAGATGCCTTAAATTTTTTAAAATTACTAGAGTTAGTTGATCCTAGGAGATAGCAGATTTCTCTTTCTTCTTTCTTTTTTTGAAATAAATGTAAGTCAAGTCTGGATGCCGACCTTTGTTGTGTAATTAAACAATTCATGAATGACTAGGTGAATATTTTTTAGATGTCGTTCCCTGTTTTCTCTATCTTTAAATATATTTGCTTAAGTTATCAGTTAAGAGGAGTTGACCCTTGTGCAAGGGCCGTTTCCCTTTGCTGAGGCCACCCTAGCGAGGATTAAGTCAATGGTGTTCCAACCTGCCCAATATGGGGGGAGTTCTACTAAGCAAAGGGTGTTTTCTTTTGCCAAGGTTACATTAGGGGGCTAAGTTGGTGGCTTTCCAACCTACCCAGCGTAGGGGAGTTCCTCTATGTAAGAGGTGTTTTCCCTTACTGAGGTTATCTTAGGGGGCCAAGTCGATAACGTTCTGACCTACCTACTATGGAGGAGTTTCTTTATGCAAGAGGTGTTTCTCTTTGCCGAGGTTACCTTAGGAACCAAGTCAGTGGCTTTCCAACCTTCCCGAATGACTATCCATATGCCTCTTCGAAGCCTCAAATGGTAGAAAAAAAAAAGGAGTGAGAGAGAGAGATAAACAATCAAGTGTGAAACTTTTATTTCGTCACGGTAGAAAGAGAAACTTGTACATGATGGAATTCTAATCAAAATAAAGCCGGAGATTGTTAGGGTTAGATGTGTGTAAGATGAGCTTGCCATCCAATCTTTCCAGCCTGTATGCTCCATTGCCTAATCTCTCCCTGACTCTGACTAGGTCTTCTCAATTGGGGGCCAACTTGCCCTGTCCTTCGCATGAACCTATAGCCTCTAGTTTTCGGAACATTAGGTCGCTAACCTTGAACTCCTTGTGTTTAAACTTCTGATCGTAATATTAGGCGGTTTAATGTTGGTACGTAATCACTCAAGTAGTAATAAGGTCTTTGATTTCCTCAATTGTGTCAATGCTTGCTTGTAGCAATGAGTCATTAAGGGTGGCATCGAAACTTCGAGTCTAGATATTAGGGAGCTTAAGTTTGATAGGAAGGATTGCTTTGGACCCGAAAGCCAAGCGAAAGGGGGTCTTACCCATAGAAGTGCAGTATGTGGTCTTATATCCCCATAAGATATTGGGCAGCTCATCGACCTAGGCACCCTAACATCGGTCTACGTACTTCTTCAGGTTGTCTAAAATGACCTGATTGGTCACCTCCACTTGTTCGTTTGATTGGGGGTAGACAACCGAGGTGAAGTGCAGGGTGATGTAGTGCTTGGCGTAACTCCCTAAACTTAGGATTATCAAATTGTCAACCATTGTCTGTGATGAAGGCATAGGGGACTCTAAATCGAGAGAGAATGTTGTTACTAACGAAAGACTCAACACTTTTCTCCATGATTTTGGCCACTGCCTCGACCTTTACCCACTTCGTGAAGTAATCGACGGCGACAATTATGAACCATCGTCCTCTTGAAGTTTTCGGGAAGGTATCGAGGATATCGATCCCTCATTACGTGAAGAGCCATAGGTTAGTCAAGGGTAAGAGGGTGATGCTACGTGCATGACTAACTAGGGTGTGATTCTGGCATTATGGGCACTTTTAGGCTACAGCCTTTGCATTCTGCTTCATAGTAGGCCAGTAATACCCAAGCTATAGCGCCCGTAGCTAGAAGGCTAAGGATTGAATGTGATTACTGTACACTCCGACATACAGGTCTTCCATGACACGTAGCCCTTCCTCTCCTTGGAGGCTTTGAAGTAGGGGGAAGCTAACTCTTTAGCGAGACAAGACGTCGTCGACCAATGTATAATTAGTAGCGTGGTATTGAAGCTTCTTTGCCTCTTTCCCATCTTCTAACAGCATGCCTTACTCTAAATAACTCTAGATAGGATCCATCCAGCTTGGCTCTAGTGTTACTGCGGTGAGTTCTAAAACCTCAACTGAGCCTAAGCTTATGTTTTTTTTTTTTTTTTTGGTAAGTACTCAATAAAGATTTTGCTATCCTTCACCTTAAGCTTATGTATACCTATTGAGGCAAGCTTAGACAGCTAGTTAGCTATGGAATTTTCCATTCGAGGGATTTTCTTGATGTCCCAAGAAGGGAATTCCACTAAGAGACCTCTTACCTTTTCTAGGTACCAGGCCATAATGCTGTCTTTAACCTCATATTCACCTTGGACTTACTGGACAATGAGCATGGAGTCCGAGAATATCCGCAGCTAGTCGACGCTGATCTCCGTGGCTAACTTGAGACCGGTGACAAGCTCCTCATATTCAGATTCATTATTGTTAAAATAGAACCCGAATTTGAGGGTGTAATAGATGGTGATCTTATACGGGTTGATTAAAACAAGGCTCGTACCTCCACCACCAGAGGTGGATGATCCATTGACGTGGAGAGTCAACACCGGTTTGTCGTCGCCTAATGTTGTTTCTTGCTCTCCAATATATTCTACTACGGAATCGGCCTGGACCTATGCCTTATAAGCCGTTCATAGTTGGTAATAGATTTCATATACGCTCAGTTTCATTGCGTAGTTCATCATTCATCTAAACGCATCAAGTTTCTGTAGCGTTGTGTACAGTGGTTGGTCTATCAGTACAATTACCTAGTGTACCTAGAAGTAGAGCCTCAATTGTCGGGCTGTGATGATGACGGTTAAGGCAAATGTTTTTGCCCAGGTGTACCTGACCTCAAGCCTATGCAATATGTAGCTGATGTAATATACTGGCTTATGTTCTCTTCCCTTCACTCTAACCAATATAGAGGAGAGTGCCCGATCGCTTATGGCTAGGTACAAGAATAGGTCCTCCCTTAAGATAGGCTTGGAGAAGATCGGTAGATGAGCAAAAAAGTCTTGGAGTTGTTGAAAAGTGGTAGCATACTTCAAAGTCCATTTAAAACCCTTGAGGTTTTTTAGAATTTTGAAAAAATCAGCACACCTGTTAAAACTCTTTGAGATGAATTTGCTCAAGACAGCCACCATGTCAGTGAGCTTTTGTACATCTCAGACTAAAGTTAGAGGCTTCATTCCCTTGATGGTCATAATCTTATTAGGGTTGGCCTTAATACCTCTCTAAGTGACCAGAAATTCAAGGAACTTACTAGAGCCTACGACGAAGACGTACTTCTAAGGGTTCAACTTCATGTCATATATGCGCATTCAGTCAAAGGCTTCTTGGGGATCCTTGACATAATCGGCCAGCTTCTAGCTCTTGAAGATCATGTTATAGACATACACCTCCATATTGTGCTCGATCTAGGGCTTAAACAATTTTGTCACCATTCACTGGTATGTGGCCCCTACATTTTTTGATCCGAATAACATCACAGTATAATAGTATGTACCATAGTCAGTGAAGAAGGAAGTATGGACTTCATCCTTTGGGTCCATCTTAATTTGGTTGTATCTCAAGAAGGTGTCCATAAAGCTTAATAGGGTGTGTCCTGACGTAGAATCGACAAGTTGGTCAATCCTAGGGAAGGGGAAATAATCTTTAGGGTAGGCTTTGTTTAGGTTAATATAATTGACTCACATGCGCCACTTCCCATTCTTCTTTTTTACCTGTACCACATTTGCTAACCATGTCAAGTATTTTTCCTCCCTTACGAAGCCGACTCTAAGTAGCTTCTACACTTCCTCCTTGATCGTGGCTTACCGTTCTGGGGCAAAATGCCTCTTTATTTGTTTGATAGTCCACGTTGTGGTGTCAATGTTGAGGTTATAGGTAGCCAGGTCGGGGGAAATTCCGAGCATGTTCAACGCCAACCAGGTAAACCTATCCGAATTTGCCCGCAGGAGGGCAATGATTTCGTCTTTCACATTGGCTAAAGTCTCAATCATGACTTTCATAGTCTAGTTAAGTCAGGTTTTGATCTGAACATCTTCTGTTTTTACTCTGGGTTCAGCCTTCTTAACTGGCCTCTCCTGCAAACCTATTTCCATGGCAAAGACACCATCTCCTTTGGTTGCCCTAACGTATAGCTCCCATGAGAGCTTCTGATCACATTTACAAACTCGCACCCCAATTAGTGTCAGGAATTTGGCTTTCAAGTGAAGGGAAGATGTGATCATTCCAAACACGTTGAGGCTTAGTTTTCCTAAGAGTGCGTTATAGGGGGAGGGGCAATCGATCACAACAAACTCTACGAGTCTTTGTATCACATAATCGTCATCACCAAGTTCCATATCTAGCGTAATGATGCCCTTAGCTCGGATCATGCTTCCATTGAAGCCAATCAAATTATGGTGGTACGGCTTCATCTTTATTGGCAGCTTCTTCTTCATCCTCTCATATGTAGGGAAGAAGAGTATATTGGTAGAACTACCAGTATCCACTATAATCTTCAGGAGTTCAAATTTTAAGATCCTTGCCCCAATAACCAAGGCATCTTGATGGGGTGTGTCAACCCCTCCAAGGTCACTGTCAGAAAAGGAGATGAAAGTGTCTAACTTTTGTCTCTTCTCCCTTATTGCCAACACCTCTGATGGGGCATTAACCGAGTTGCTAGTACTCAGTCGGCTCCTAGGGTGTAGCCCCCCTATGATCGTGTTTATGATGTCATTGGTGGCACAATCGTTGTGGCAATCGTTATTCTACTCTGCATTGGTATCTTTAGTCCGTCACCTCTTAGGCACCCTGACTCCATCATCATCCAAGCGGTCCTCATTCATTTAATGAGCTATATATTCGTTAAAGAAGCTACACTAAATGGCATATTCGACAGTGTTCTTCAACTAGAAGTACTCTTCAGTAGTATGGTCATGGTCATTATGGAACTAACAGTATTTGTCAGAGTTCCAACAACTAAGGTTCCCCTACAATTTCTGTGGCCTCTAGAGCCGGTTCTAGTGCTTCACTTCAAAATAAACTTAGGCAATGGGTCAATTCAGGAGCGTATACTAGGTATAAATGGGAAAGGGGAGAAGGTCGCGCTCGGCTCAGCGATTCTTCCCAGAGCTCTCCTCCTCTGGCATACTCGGCATTCTACTGTCTAGAAGATCTTTTACAGATAATTTTTCCTTATCCTGCTTTCCGCTAACCTTTCTCAATCGGTATCTAGCTTAGCATGAATGTTGTCTTCTTGGTCGATGTACTTCTAAGCCTTGTTCTAGAAGTCGGCCAAGGTCTTTGATTTGCTTTTTGCAAGGGATCAGAAGAAATCTCCCTAAGGTCAGATACTGAGCTGGGCGGCATAAACAGCAACTCCCTCATCCAGTTAGGAGATTTCGACCACGGCGTTGTTAAATCAAGCCACATAGTCGCGTAGGGACTCACCTTCACCCCGCCTTACTAAGTATAAGGACGATGTGTCCTTAGACAAGAGCTTGCTCTATGCCAACTCATTAAAGGAGCTGATAGAGTTGTCAGGGAAGTGGTTAAACCACGTTCGAGCTACCTTCCGTAGAGTACCTAGGAAGGCTTTGCACATGAAAACATCCCCATGACCATGAAGGTACCAAAGTAGAGAAGATGGTCGTCCAAGTCGCCCGTGCCATCATATTAGTCCAAGGATGGAAGTTTGCTATTAAGAGATAACACTTCATCCTGGACACCCCTGGTGAAGGGGGTCTTGTAGTTAGTGACCAACCTGGCATCGACAGCAAGCTTGCTCCTCTACTGCTCAAAGAGTTGCCTTACCATAGCACAGAGCTAGTTCAAGTTGGCATCATCTACCGGGTAAGCTCATCATATAGTCAAATAAGCCTGCACTCCCTGCGAGTCGGCTTCTTAGTTGTTGCAAGCTAGAGCTCGGTCACAGGTAGCCACAAACCTTACTGGCTGCTAATGCAACAATGGATCAAGTTGTTAATCCCTGCCATTTTGCTCCAGTAGTGAGTTTACACGCTATGTTGCTCCACCTTGCCTAGGTAAGCTTAGAGCAACCTGTTATGTGTGGCATACTTTCTGCCAAACGTTCCATACGCTCCGGGTGCTCCTCTATAATAGCTTTTGGGAAGGGCTAATCGACCCTAAGCTGGTTGTTCACTAACTGTTGATTTTTTTTTTTTTTTTGTTCATCGTGTTAAGACATGATGTCAAAAGGATTGTTTGTAGAGTATCTGTTTAAGGTGTTTAAGGTTTTAAGTGTAGGAATTCAGCTTCTTGCTACAAACGGCGCCAAATGTTGTCTCAAGGTTCTTGCTGGTAGTCTATAGGATGTTGCATATAATGGGCCTACAAAACAGTACACAGTAAGGGGATGCTGGGGGGCTGTCCAGCGTGACCAATCCAATGCTTAAGTTAATAATAGGGCTTAAGAGTATAGAATACTAAGGGTAATATATAGGCTTAGTATGCAGAGTGTAGAGAGTTTTACCGTTAGGGAGTGACCTAATATTTATAGTGAAGTAGAGTCGAGCCGGCAGTTGGAGGTTAGTCAGTAAGAGAGAGATCTTCTCTCGCAAGTGTAGCAGAGTGGGGTTATTATACCCAACATATCCCACTTATTCAGGATATAACCATTTTATCCTTATCTTATGCATTGTAGCCGTTGTAGGGCTTATTGGGTTTGGTCCATTCAAGCCTAGGGCTCAAGCCTATAAGGGTGATCCTTAGGCTACGAGGCGCGTCGGGTCTAGTCGGGCTTAAGGGGCCTGTGTCCAAAGTGCCCTATTAACATATGGAATGCATATTTTCCCACTAAAGCAATTTTTGAGTATCTTAAGGGTAAGTTGGAGATAGTTATCCTTCTATTCTAGTACTCGTTTCTTTGTCTAGTGGGCTTAGGCCTCAAGTCACCCAATTAAAACAAGTTAGACTTGAGCCAGCAACCTACTAGAGGTCGAACTAACTTCTCTATGACTTAGCCTCGATTTTGAGAGCTAGATGACTGAATTGTGAGAAGCTTATATCAGCATAAGAACTTGGGTAAGGCCTAAATTGTTTAGGTCTTGCCTATAGCAAGTCAAATGGGGCTTAAGTCGCTCATCCTCATGCCTTAAGTAGGTCGGTGTAAGCCTAGCAAGGCTATATACAAAATGGCCTATCAACAAAATTAAATATCAACATCCATCTTTCATCATTTCAATCAAGATTCATCTATAAAAAAAATAAGGATAAATTTCACATTTGGTATCTAAACTTTATCCTCCTTTCAATTAACTACGTCAATTTTAAAAATCTCATTTCTTTACCTTAATATGTCCTTAAATTGACTTTCTTAATTCATTTTGTAAACCCGTTAGAAATTCTTTCCCTATTGTTTCTTGAAAGATTAGAAGAACACTAATGAGGACTTTGTTAAATGTCTCTAACTAAGCCAGCTATAAATTTCAACATTGCCCTACTTAAAAGATTAGAAAGACACTAATGAGGACTTTGTTAAACCTTTCTAAGGCAATTATAAATTTCAACATTACCCTACTGAGTAAAATCCAAAAATTTTCACCTCATAATCAAATTAAAACATATATTTGGGATAAAAAAAAACCTAAGATTTTTATTTAATTAAGAATCCTGTAATATAATATAGTGAGAATTAATGTATGCTAACATTATAGCATATAGTTAGATATAAATAACAATTACATATGAATATCATTTAACTACATAATAACGTATCACTATCTAATTAGGTATAAGTAACAATCATATACAAATACTTTTTTGAGATAATTATAAACATACCCCAAAACTATAAGTCAAATGTAAATAGATCCCTAAATTTGAAGTGGAGCTTACCCTATCAATAATTTTCAAATATATGCAAATATTCCTCAAACCGTTAAAAACCCTATAATTTTTTCGAATAAAAAGATAACTATTGATGGTTTCAAGACTTTAATAATAGTTTAAGAGATATAAGTATAATTTTTGAAAGATATAAAGAGGTAAATATATATTTTAGGAGTTTAGGGGATATATTTGCATGCTTCTCATAGTCTTATAGGCATATTTGCAATTAAGCAAACTTTTTTAGCATATGACCTATTAATATAAGATACCTTTATTCTTTTTGGCCATGAATAAATAACATACATTAGGTATATGATTATATTTGATACATAAGGGATCAAATAATTATATGTTTCTCATATAGTTATCTCAATTAAGAAATACAGTAAAAAAGAAATGTATATACAAGTTCTAGCTTTAAAATTCTTGCAATACCTTTGGATTAAGTTTGCTTAGTCGTTTGATACTAAAGAAATTTCTAATTAAGCAAAAGGACGAGATTTTTTAAATTATAGAAATTGAAAAGGATACATCTTTTACTCTTGTTACTTGTTTAGGACTTGTCAACTAGTTTGTTATCAACAAGTATAGGATCATGCCAACAATAAGTTAAGGAAATAAATTATCGTTGAATAAGTAAAATCTATTACGATGGATTGAAAGTGAGATATGAACCTAGCTTTAAAGATATCTGCTAATGTCCACTTCGATTCATCATATTAGGCTCCATCTGAGATTGCGGGTAAATTGTAAGAGGGGTAGTAAATAGTCTCTATTAGGGGTAGCATGGACATGGAGAAGATTGTAAGGACAACAATCTATGGAGAGAATATATTGATAGGGGAGCCATAGATAAGCTCAAAATGGAAGGGGATGTTGCAACTAGCCAACTGATTGGCTACTTGGGAAGGTAGCCAATATAAGTTAGTTATGGATAAGGTGGCATGCTAAACTAAGACATGACAAGCATTTGTTACTGGAGCACTTCTATGTTAGGTTGGCCAACTTTTGATTGACTGCGTCAATTTCGTTGTCCCTACTAGAAATTAGTGAGGAAGAATTGACCTCTTTGTAAAATGTTGGTTATGTAAAAGGTGGGATCAACTCTCAATATTCCAATCCTCAATAATACTAGGAGTTTTACCCTAAGACCTTCTTAATGATGATAGCATTAAACTTAAGCTAACCTTTGCTCTCCAATATTCAGGTCTTATCTTCTGTGTGCATATGTAATTTCCTCTCCCATATAGCATAAATAACTCATTAACGAAAATGAGCTAAATAGGTCAAACAAACCTAAACTAAACATTAGTAAAGTATCTATACATACTCTTGTGCTGTTGTGAGGTTAATCTATATACTCATATTTCATCTTCTCCTTCATAATATGTAAACACCTAAGTTTAAACATCCATCAATTTTTGAAGGAAAAAAAAAAGGATTAAAAAATGACTATGAAAATACCTACATTTAAACAAATAAAAACAACAAAAGATGACCTCTTTTAGCTCGTGGTATAAAAATAAATGTACTCTAGCTATATGGTTATACTTTAATTTTAGCCTACTCTTCATATTCATTACCCCTAACTTTAGTAAGTAAAAAGCTTGAAATGGAGCTAAAAAATTGGAAATTGTGTTAAATTATATTAGGTACAACATTTTCTATAAGATTTAATAGATTCTTATATATGTATCAAAGAAATCACACAACTGTCTTCACTCCTCAATTTGATGCTCAAGTCCATGTAGTGTTGCAATGTAAGCAACCTCTCCTTTCTCTTTTTTTTCCCCAAAAAATAGTTATGAGCATCCATTTGCACTTTATTATAAGATTTGGAAGCTACTATTATTGTATCCTCCTCTACATTTTACTCTTCAACCCCACATCAATTCTATATAAACCATAATACAAATATGCCCAATTATTCTAATATAAGTTGGAATTCTTTTTATAGTGTAGAATGGATTAACACTTGTCATTACCTTTTCCATAATAATTAGGCATGTTTTAGTATCAATGGTTATCCAAGCTACCCCTCCAATGAGAATTTAAGATACGTAGTAAGATATCCTTATGATGCTTCAATTGAAACTCTAAGTGTAGTTGCCAACGATGTTTAGCCACCCATTATTAGCAAGAATCCACAACTTCAACTTTAGCTAATATAAATGTACATTTGCTCCATCTAATATGCCCCTTTATGTCCCAACCCATCTAGATGGTCTTAAATCGTCATCACCCTCTTCTCTATTAACATTATCCCCTTATTTGGTACCATCATCCATTTCTCCAGAATTAACATCCCCTCCCTTTAGAATTATTGTCATCATCTCCATCACCCTTCTCTCCGCATGACCTTCCCTTCCAATGCTTCTCATATGCTCAACTTTTATTAGTTGAGAGAGTAGAAGGGAAGTGTAGTAATCACCTGCAAGATTTAGAAAAAGTAATAGTAATTATTAAACTAGTAATTGGCTTACTATTGATGCTCTACTATATAATCCTCGATGAAGTCATTCTTTATACTATACAAATATGTCAATTTATTAACAAAATAACTAAGGTTAAAATTCAATCATAACTATTAAACATACATAGTGTAAATTATGGTTATCAAACTTACGATGTTGCCTAGAATTGGAATGTGTAGATTTATGGAACTATATAAAATTGATATAATCTTAAATTTATAGAATCGTATACATAAACTCATAATTTTACCAATAGGTTGCACTTAAATGACTTTATATTCAATTTAACTAAAAAAAAACCTCATAAAATTATGAACTTATAGAATTATACGAGTTGAAAATAATACAACCCTTCAAAATTTATTAGCCATTACTTATTTATTGTTGAAGTGTCTTCTTCCTTATAAGGTAACTAGTAGTCACATTATCATTACAATATTTAGTCATGAATAAGGTCCAATCATATATGTATCGATGTTGAACCTTCTAAACCAGTCTTTAATCACCCAAATGCATTGGTAGGTCTCTTTAATAAACTTGATGTCTATAGTTGATAAGAATGTTCAAGTCATTGTCATACCATGTGCAATGTGTATGTTAGTAGATAGCTTATCCAATGAAATCCCTCTAGGTTTTTGCATTACGTGTCATACAATTTGCACTTAAATAAGAATAAACAACGACTCCCATATTGTTTTTAATTAACTGTATTGGATAACATCTCATAAAATGTGATAAGGCTCTCATTGTGATCAACCACGACAGACACCTTGCTATTCTATATTTTAAACCTTGCAATCCTAGATTCTATGATAAACTTGACTCTATTCACTATATAGTCGTTATAGAGGTGGATGTAAGGGTCTAAACACTATGATAGAGTTTCTACGGCATTAGATTTATATGCATTGGAAAAAGCCATAAGCTACATTTGTGCATAACATTGTGTAAATAACTTATTCACCTTGCTCGAGTACATAATCTATACAATCTACTTACTCACCTTATTTTATAACAATAAGAGAAAAATGTGTTGCTAACAATCAACTTTCCTTGTGAACATTAGGGACTTATATTTCTACTCAAATTCTTTACTATACATGTCAAAGTTATGACATTATATTAATTATCCAATGTTATTTTATGCTATAGAGTTTAATGCGTGCCTTAGGTCTCTTTTTAAGGTACATAGCCATCTCAATTTTGGAGCCATATTTCTACGTAAGGACATTCCTTAGAGACACAATATTAGTGGAAAACGTTGTAGAACCTTGGCTAAAATTTTCTTCTTTCCACCAATCTTAACCTTCTACCTTGATCATTACATATTAAACAATAGTCTATGTGTCGATACTCATTTCTCAATAGCACACAATTATTCTTGCATCCTTCAATCAGGTTCACATCCATTTTGAATGCTTTTAGTATCTTTTGTACCTCATAATATGATGATGGTAGCATTTCCCTTTGATAATAAACTCTTTAAAAAAGTAAAAACTTTGTGCACCCAAGAAATACCTCACATTTTGCAACCTCAAATACATTGGTCTACTTTATTTGTCTTAACATTATCTTCGACATTATCATCTATTTCATCCTTCTCCTATTCAATTTTATTATGTGCCATATCTTGTATCATCTAGTTATATGCTTGATCATTGAATGTTAGTGATCCCATATTATTGCTATCATCTACAATCATAAGAAACTTTATATCTAAATTTATAGTTAGCCCTTAAACCTCCCAATGATACATTGATGCCATACAGGATCAAGCTATGCTCCTTAGGAATAAATGCATCTCAATAATGTTAATGGGATACTAGTATAAATTAAGTTAGTCTTAGTATAAATGGTGGATGAGCCCATTGTCTTCTCAAGCATGGTATATAGTAACTATAAAGAAACACATCACCCTTCGCTATATTTGTTTAAAACCCTATTATGTGCCATATGCTACATTCACTCTTACATCCTATTCATAGACATAGTTGTTTTTACTAAATATTTTTTACTTTTAACAGTTTTTCTTAAAGTGAACTACAAAAATTCAAAAGTTAACCTCAATATATTTAATTACTTTGAAACTTACACAAAAGTTCCAAAAATTATTGATTTTCCATATCAAATTTACAAATATTACAAAACTAATTAAAAATGAAAAATGGCAATAAACAGTACTTTCTTATATAAAAAATTATAAATATTTCAAATATCATTGATTTTTTATAGTAAATTTTCATGTACATAGGAATTTGTCAAAATTTCCAAAAAAAAAATTCAAGCAACAAATTTACAATTAATTTTATAATACTACACTTTACAATGGTACGTAAATATCCATGAAATTGATTGATATCCTTAGGGAATTATTACAATCTTCTCAAAATACATATTTTTGATAATTTTTTTCCGTTAGTTCATAAAAATATAAGATATCTTAAATTACCATACTTTCTCTAAAAAATAAAAAATTTAAAAATTTGTAGGATATCACATAATCACTATATATTCCAAAAATCATCATCCCAAGTTTAGATTAATATTTAAAATCTTGAGAAGAATTGTAAATACTTTATTTTTTATTTTTTAAATTCAAATGACCATTAAAGATGTAAAAATTATAAAATTAATTTACCTTTTAATGCTTGGCTAAATTTTGAATTTTGCAAAAATATATCTTTAAAATAATATTTTCTAAAATTTAGGATATTATCTTTATATTTAGGGAAAAAATGATAATGAAGCTTTATTTCTTCTTTTCCTACAATTTGCCTAAATTATAAAAGTAAAAATTAGAATTAAAAAAGAAAAGGATAACAAGATTACTTTTTAATTTTCTCAAATTCATCTAAATAAAGGAAAATGAAAAAAAAAATCAATTTAAATTTTTTGTAGAAAATTTATAGAAAAATCTATTATTATTTTTTAATTTTTGATAAAATATTGAGATGGAAAAAATGAACAACAATATATGTAATAGTAATTGTTAAGCCAAAATTCAACTTGGGCTTTAGAGCTCATAACAAACCAAAGGACCAACATGATAGCCTGAGTCTACAGTAATGGGAGTAGTGCCTTGGCCAAGTAAGTAGGTACTTGCCTCTAGAGCACCTTGCACTTCTTAGAGTTCCTTGCACTTAATGGGGCCTGCAAAGCCACAATGTATTAAATGCGAAGAGACACCCCTGAACAAGATGCAAACAAGCCCATCATTGATGGGTCATCACATCTAAAGCACGCCCTACATGATGGTGACTGTCTAAGCCTTATTCTTAGTTGCACAATTTGAGTATAACCTTTTATGCCTCAATTATAAATAGTAGGATCTAGGTATTTGTAAGGAAAGTGATTTACACACTGGCTTTACCCATTTACTAGCTTCTTCTTACTCATTAACAACCAACAACTTGCTTTAACATCAAAGTGCTTGCACTGAAGGAAATTTCGACATCCGTTCTAAGGACTTTTACTATTTTGTAGGATTAGGGAAGCCTGGTAAAGAGTTACATGAAAAATTATCAATAATAGCAACTATATAATTTTGTCAACAACTATACACCACCAACAACAATAATCTACAGCAATAATAACAATAGTATCACCCATACATAAACAAAGAGAATTTAGGTTATTTTAAGATTTGGGGAGACGAAGGGTAGGAGGGAGAGGATGAACTAATAGAGTACCTCAAACTCAATTTGAAGGGCTTGTTCTCTTTGGTTTTTCCTACATAACATAAAAGGGCATTAGATGAGTGCAAAAAAAGGGGAAAATTAAATGGTCAACTCAAGCTTAACTGTAGATGCAAAACAAAAAAAAAAAAAAGAAAAAGAAAAAAAAATGAGAGGAGACTTAAGAAACAATTTTATGTAACAAAAGAAAATGGATGAAAATGATGGTTTTAAGATTTTTTACTCGTGGCAAAGAAACCATATACTTGTTGAATCGGTATACAATCAATATACTTGGCAATTTCTCATTTGCCCTTGCTTGAGAGCAAAGCCTCGCAAGGCATTAAAGCTTGATGAAGCTCATACTTTCCAAATTTTTAGTATTAGTCAACGCTTATAAAATGATGTATCCTTGAAGGATATAAAGTCACCAAACCATGTAACAACAAACATACACCATGCTCATGTATAATAATACAAGTTACTAAATGCATAAATCAAAACACATCAACAAGTAAAGTTCAAATTCATATGTTTATATCCTCTTATCTATTCACACTTTCACAAGCACTTGCCCCTTCATTTTGGTTTCTCAAACCAATCAAGCTAGTTTTAGGTGGCTAATAGTGTCATATCTTGCCTTATAATGGGTTATACCACTTTGTTTTGAGTTTCCAACTAATGATTGCCATTCGCAACTAGTTCCTTAACCACTTGTCCTATATAGGCTATGATAATATATATGTAATCCTAATTACTTCCTCTTGACTTTTCAAGCCACTTTAATGGTCGATTTATTGCTCTTGTGCCTTGCCCCACATTAGATAATATACATCCTATGTTTTACTTAGACACTTCATTTTAACTTCATAAACTATTTAAATAGCTATTGTTAATTATGACTTACATACCTATGTTATATTATGTAATAAGGGTCCTAAGTTTAATCATAATCTAATGACTTCATTAGAATTTCTTAGCTTGCTTTAGTGGCCATCATCAGTTTGTATATGAGTCATATAACCTACCAAATACTAAATAAAAATACAAGCAACAAACAACTTGGAGGCCATTAGCCACTTGTTTAGAGTGTTCCAATTAAGTACCGTTTACTATCAAAATTTTCAAATTTAAATTAACAATCAATTAAGGTACTTAATTTCAAAATCTAGTGTTCAATGGAGGATTTATGGAGTTAAATCAACAAATTTAAAGGTTTTATTTTAAACTTTTGGTCCATTTAGTTGATAGAACTAAGGTTTGGTAAGAAAATAGGTTCAAAGGGATAAGATTGAGACTAAATTGGTTCAATCGATTGCTTGCTTGGCTTGATCTTCTACAAAACCATTAAATCAAACTTTTCCTGATAGTAGTCTAGGTTTTCCAACTTGAAATATTCTTATAACCCTAGTTTGAACTTTTTACTTCCCTTAATGATTATCTACTCGTTGTTTCTTCTACAAATCCACTCTAGACCTTCTCTTAAACTAAATTTGAATTAAGAATGTCAAGTTGATTATCTTGTTAAAATCCCCACCTTTATCTTATCAAAACCCATTTAATGATTGCCTATTTATAATCTACTCTATCCTATTCAAATTTGTGCAACCATTCTTTTATTAGATTTATTTACTCAATCAAAATTGACGACCTAATTCCAGATAAGTAGCTTAATTAAATTAATCATATCAATTAAGTAATGTTGCTCTACTAAAACTTATACTAACGGTTCATATATTAGATCTAATCTTTAAGTCAATTACAAATTGTAAGTCAAGTAAGTCAAAGATTTGTTTCCATGTTCTAAAATTTTTCACTTCAGTCTTCTACATCCTAACAAAACCAAAGAAAAAACTAAACTAGAAAGGTGTTTTAATTATAAGACATTGGCTTAAGGATTATTTTTTACTCAAGTGTTTTGTTAGGTGCACTTAAATGGTCAACAAGTTTATCAAAAGGCTAATGATCAAATTTTTAATAGTTAGGCGAATGTTTTGGGATTATTGATATCAATAATCCTAAAATATTTGCCTAACTTTAAAAATAAATGGATAAATATATGATGATTAGACTTAGCTAGGAGCTGTTTTAACTAGGAGTAAGTGGTACAGGATGAGTAGGGTATAACACTTTACCAATACTCAACCTATAGATACATGCTCCAAAATTTTTGTACGTAGAACATACCATGTAGCTTGCTTAATTGAGTAATCAAAATTTAAAAATGAATGGATAAATATACAACGATTAGACTTAACCAAGAGTTGTTTTAACTAGGGGTAAGTGGGTATGGATGAGTAAGGTATGATATTTTACCTATACTTTACATTATAGATACAAGTTTTAGAATTTTTGTACTTAGAATCTATCTTATAGTACCTTGAAATCACTACATACCTTATATCCTATAAATTATATAGGGTATACGGTACCTTGTAGAACCTTTTTTTTTTTTTTAACTTTAGCTTCTTTTCAAATATTGTGCAAACACATAATTAATAATATCAAACTTGTAACTATAATAATGAACCAAATAGTAATAATATGAAAGGTTTTTATATTTGCAATACATCAAATTATAATGATGTAAAACTTTGGTAGGTAAAATAAAGAATATTCATACAATTAAAATGTTTCACCTTTGTTTTGGTCATGCTAAATTATTCTTTTTATCTATTTCTTTTTAAATCATTAAAATAATTTTCTTTATCAAATCATGAGATTGTTATAGGTAGAATACATAAATCTTATATTGAGTAATTCTAATAAAATATATTGGATGATAGTTTAAGGATTAAGATATTTTTAATATCTTTATAGTTTAGGATCAATAATAGAGGAAGAACGCAATGTAAAAATGAGATAGTAAAAAATAGAGAATGTTTTACCTAAAAAAAAATATAAAGGAAAAAGGGACAAGACAGTAGATACAAGGGCATATAGTCTTAGATTTTATCATAAATTGGGCTTTTATTGTTAGTTTCTTTAAACTTAAAAAAATGCAATAATACTAATTTTTTTATTTATTAATATTATTCAATTAATATCACAATGTAGATATATGATACCTTAAAATTTGTACCATGTAATTTAGAGTGTAACGTGAATGCAAAGTATCATAATGTTATATCTATATCTCATCATGTAAGAATAGATTATGAAAAATTATTATTTGAAACCTACCTTATTACTTTTTATATCCACTTGAAACCTATTTAGTAGAGCAATATTCGGATAGGTACCCAGTATAATAGAACTATTTATTCACTCGTAACTTTAAGTGATGAATAAATAATTAAAATACATATTTAAATGGTTTTTGACAAGGTTTCTAATTTAATGGTATGAGCATTGGTTTTTTAATATGATAGACCAACTTCGAGTCCCCTTCCTTAAGTTTGTCATATGTAATATAATAATAATAAAAAAAAAGGTTTATGCTATAGGATTAAAAAAAAATTGCAATTGATACTTGCAGTAGCGGGGAGATAAAGAGGAGAACAGCTCAAACCAGATGCGGCAAGACTAAGATGCCCACAAACAGAAAAGTGATATTGATCCTCTCTTTCTCAACAATAACAGCAAAATATATGTTTAAGGAAAAACAGAAAGCAGCCGTTGCTCAAAAAAACTACCTACTGTCCCAAAAAAGCTTCCAGCTGATTTTCCGCTAACCTTAAAAAAACAAAAACACAGGTACCGTACCTCCTCTAGTAAAGTAATAACCCTGACTGCACACATCAAAACCTAAAAGATAAAAATAATAACGAGAAAAGGTAAACATTTGATAAGATTGAATAATATTTTTCCAAGATGATATCTCCGGGGACCTCTTAGAAGTATATAACTATTCATCCCTCTGGCAAATATCTCTTTCTTCTCACCGTAACTTCTATACACCAACTCGATCATCTCTTAGAAGACGGTCTTTATTTTGCTTTCTGTAAGATCGGACCTTGATTGCTTAAGCGAGTTAAGCAAATTCGAACGCAGACCGGAGCCTGACCCTTTATTCTTGATTCATCAAGTCCTTCGACTCAACAAACGTGCCGTGAAAACCGTACGGCACTCGTGAAGGCAACTGAACCGAGGCTTCCAATGCTAAACTCATCGCATTCACAATCTGAAGCTCCGATTTCCCGGTTCTCTCGTCGTGTACGAAACAAAGGATATGCCCATCATCTTCCTGGACCGAATTCTGGCTTTTAGGTAAGAAAAACGGCTCCCCACCATACTTTCTATCCCCATATATGTACTTACTTACCTCTCCAGTTTCCAAGTCCACTTTCGCGAATCCGGAAACCTTAGGCCATGGTTCGGCTATCGCGAGGTACGCGAACCGGGTCTTTCGGCCTAGAAGGTCACGGTTCACCATACCAGCTTCCAAATTGATTTGCTCATCCTCACCTTTAATTATTGGCCTCCGGGTGGACTCACCGGTTTTTAAATTTAACCGAATTTCGGACAATACACTCTTCAGGCTTTCGTCACATTCGTTGAAAATCGAATCGGGAGGCGTCATGCACGAACCGATCACCACAATTTCATCGTTTTCCCTTTCCTCCCACGCGTTCCATAGATGGAAGCAGAAGGTGTCAGTCGACTCGACCCATGTGATCGAACCAGCATCTTTTGCGGCTTTGGGTAGAATCCCAAACCGAGACTTCTTATTCTTGTCGTAAATGACAGGGGACCCACCTCGCAGCATTTCGTGAAGCTTGAATACTACTTGCTGGTCAGGTATCACCACGAAGTTTTCGGTGATAGCGAAGTCATGCATCATTGTAGGGACCGGAAGTGGGATTTCCACGTCCGGTGATTTGGTCCCGTCTGGTGAGAAACTGAAGTACTTCAAGTAAGGTTTTTGGACCACGTCGTAGCTCAGTGCGTGCAGGTGCTTCGAAGCTGGGTCGATTTTAGGGTGTGCGATCATGGTGGATTTAAGCTGGTGGTTGAAGTCGTAACGACCAACCGTTTTGAGATCGCCTGAGCGCGTAATCCGCACGTGGTAGGGGAGGTCGTCTTCCGACATCGCGAGGAGGTGGTTGTTGAAGTACACAAGTCCGGCGTTTGCGACTCCCGAACCGTGCGTGTGGTCTAGCAGACCACATATGCCTCGCGCGTAGAAGAGAAGCAGACGCGCGACGCCGGAGTGTCCATGTAACTCGCCAATGGCCTTAGGAAAAATGGGGCGGCCCAATTCTCGCTCCTGGACGAGACGCTGCGTCTCGGTGAAGCGACAAGCATAGCTTGCGGAGCCGTCACGGATGGTGACGGCATGGACCATGCCGTCCCCATCAAAAAAGTGGTGGCCAGCCACCGGCTCGTATAATGGGTTGGCGCCGTTACGGACGTAGACGCCATCTATGCACTCTGGGATGGTTCCAGCCACGGGGAGCTGGTGGTGGACGGGCTGCTCCGGGACGGGGCCGAAGTTTCCGGCGATTTGGACACGTGGGTCAGCTGTTTTTGGAAGTGGGTGTTGGAGCTCGAGTGAGACCAACGCGCTCTCAACCGCGTCTAACCCAGAGGCAGCTGCTCTTTGTAGTAAGTTCCATTTGTTTTGGGGTTTGGATTCGACAGCGTTAGGTGCTGTTTGGTGGGGCTGCTTTGGGAAATGGAGTACCGAGGCAGCGTTTATGTGAAGTGTTTTGCCTCTGCTTTTGGGCTTATTAACGTTGTTAAAACAGCATTTTGATTTCAAGCCCAAATCCATTAACTCAGTCTTTTGAGTACTCGAAGCCCAACTACATGAATTGGCTGCTGCTATCCTAGAAGAAGCCATGTGAGTATGTAAGTTGTGTTTTTTTTTTTTTTTTTTAGTAAGCTTCAATTTTTTTGTAGTGTATTATCTTTCTCTCTGACAACTAATGGATTTGGAGAGAGAGAGAGAGAGAGAGAGAGTACTTGTGGAGTGTTGATGAAGGAATGGGGGTATAAATAGAGGGGAGTGAAAGTGAAGCGGTTTGTTTTGAATATAGAAGGTCCACCTAAGACATTTAGGAGAAGACCACGTGGTTGATTTGTGGAAAGGGCACTTGAGGATCGACACAAGGAGTATGACGTAAGAAAGTAATGAAAAAAAAAAAAAAAAAGCTTGTGGCACAATTCTCAAATATATTGTGTGGGAGTTTCTTTTTTCAATTACGTATTTGAAGCCTGTCGTGAAATTCTGTAGGTGTATGAATTATCAATTCCTAAGTTGTGAAAACATGCATTTATGGAAACATAAATTTTCTTAAAAGATGTCTTCCTGTTATAGCTTAGATAATCATAAAACTGAAATTCGTTTGGTTCCATTTCCACATCATATGAACTAATCCAACTTCAGTACATGTGGGGACTGTGGGTATTTCTACATAATTATTTATTAGGTGTATACGCATATTTGACGCGGGTAATCTAAAATATAACTATCCCTTTACATTTTAAAGTAAAAAATAATAATAATTAGGGAATAAAAAAAGTTATTTCTTGAGAATAAGCTTGGAAATTGCATTTCAGTATTTACTTCATCTCATTAAATATAGTATTAAATTTTGAGTACAATTAAAAATATCAATATGAAGGAAATTGAGAAAAAGATAATTAAGAGAATCCAAATATGAGCTGGTTTAGAGTTTTAATGATATGGATAGGTATAGAACCAAAAAAGATAATAATAACTATTCATGTGTTTCATTAAAAAAAATTACAAAAGTAATAACACAACTAATTAAAGGATGATAGGCAATGAATTAAAAAAACAAATTAATTTTATAGCTCCAAGTTTTTTGAAAAAAAAAATTCAAGAAAGATAGACGAAATAATCATGGAAGAGATACAAAAATATATGGCTCATTTTTCCATCAAGAGAAATTGAGAGCTTGGAAATTTCGAAAAGAATTGATATCGTCAAAATTATGTGGGATAATGTCATAATTAGTATTGAAATTGACAGTCAAAAAGTTTAAAAGCTTAACTGGAAAAGGGAGAAAAAGAAAAAAACAAATAAAAACCCCTGAACTTCAAATACCAAATGCCATTTATCCTTAATTAATCACTTCACAAAAGGAAAAGAAGTTAATGTTTTTCCCCCCGGTAATCAAAAGAAGTTAATGTTGATTGTGCTGTTTATTTTCATCTTAAGAAATAATCAGTTGTACACCTAATACTGCAATTAAAGCATTAACATTTTCTCTTTCTTGTTGATGTTCCCAAAGTAAAAATGAAAAGAGGAAAGAAAAAATAAAGAAGCCTTTTAAAAAGAACAAGCAGAACTATTAATTTTCCTTTGTTGTGTATATATATATAAATTGATGCAGAGAAAACTCGTCTTATGAATAGAGGATGAAATTTCTCTGCGTCGGTTAACTAGGATAGATTAGAGGCTAATCGGGGAAAAAAGGAATAAAAAGGAACTTCTAAACTTATCGAGTAAAAGTTTATGTTGGGAACTGAACAGCATTGATTGGACGCTCTCCTGGGATAATTGTGGCAAGAGGTCACGACAAGGAAGAGGGAAAATAAAAAAGGAGAGAATTGAAATTGCAAGTGGTGGGGGCTGCCAAACACGACATAAATTGAAATTATTTAGCTACTTGATTTTGTAGGAGAATAGAAGAGGAAAACAAGAAAGAAATGGAAGCTCTATAATTGGTTGATCTCCTAAAATTAAGGACCAATAATGGTTAAGATTATAGTCAATATGGAATCTCCACAAAAGCTGTCCACTGAAAGAGAGAGAGTAAAGAAATGAATTAATAGATTGTCCCCTCACTCAGCCTAAAAGACTTAACTTTTTCGAGAGGATAAATGTTATAGAATGCCGTACAGGGGATGTAATCCGACGAATTTGGGATGGGTTTTGTAAGATTTGAAATGAACCTGACATTTTATGAGATTTTTTTTTAAATTAAAAAAGAATTTATAAGCTTTTTCATTTTATACTTAAAATCTGTCTCAACATCCAATAGAAAATAAGCTTATAGAGAAATTATCAGTTTAAACAGTGAAACACCCTGTAATTACATGGTTACTTATACCCCCAGACGTATTATAGGCCTTAATGTTAGTTTATCTTATTATTAATTTTTTTTTTTTTTTTTTAGGTTTGGGTTCTCCATTAAATTCTATTTTAATTATGAAATCTTTCTCTAAAGCTTTATAAAATTCTAAGACACGTTTAAAAATCCTATAAAAAATTACTTTTTGAGATAATTATCTTATAAATGTAAGTTTTCTTATACCTTATATTATGGAATAGGTACAAAGAGCAGAAAATATTATATATTAAAATTTTCTTTTTACTGAAATTTATAATCAATTATAAGACAATATCTTAATCAATCAATCTATATATCCATAAGATTAAAGCTTTATTAAAAATTATATTCTGTTATGAATAAGTATTAATAGAATTCAATTACTCGTTGTGTCCATTTTCGGTGAGGGACCTTTTTCTTTTCACCTACTCAATCGCATGGCCGTTTTTCTTCTCTTCTAACCACGAAATCTTGGTCCCATCTTGGACCCCAACTGCTCACCCCCGTTCACATGCACACGCACTCCCTCCCTCTCTCTCTCTCTCTCTCTCAAAATTCAAAAACACACGCACACAAACGTACACAAATACGCCCTACACATACATACGCATATGCATGCCCATAATCTCAGCACCGGACAATCCAAATGGCCTGTTTTGTATAACATTTACATACCCCCAAACAAATCGTCCGTGACTATAATAAGCCCATTCCTTCGAGAAAATATTATACTAAAGAGCATTTTTCAGTAGAGCTGTTTTGTGTATAACAATCTTCTCACAGATTAAGATCTCACAGTTCGCAAAAATCTTATTCCACTTATTGAGCTGCCGAGTCTCTCTCCTCCCGAAAAAGAAATAGAAAAAGAAATAATAATAATAAAATAAATGAATAATAGTCGTGGCACAGTTTTGATAAATAATAAAGCCAAGATATTTGACTGAATATCCACGAGTAAGAGTAGCATGCTTTCGGTTTCTCCGTTTCGTAGAGGACACACCGCTAAAAATTCTATGTATATTAGAGGAAGTTCGCAATGCGTATATTTTAAAACAATGAAGATTTCTTAATGCATTTGATTTAAGTAAAAGCACGGTTGTAATACCGTCCTCTAAACTACCTTTTTTTTTTTTTTTTTTTTTTTAGTTTTCTTCATAATCGTAACTATATAGTGTGGAGTTCGAATAATTAATATTGACTTATTATATGTACTGATAGATAATGTACTTAATATTGAAGGTGTAAAATTAATTGAAATTGTTAATAAAAATGATAAAGGATACTGAGTGTCTTGAAAAAAAGAAAAAAAAGAAAGAAATCATATAATTAAAGTTAAATATTCATTCTCTTTTCTTTTTTTTGAGGAAAATTAAGTTATCTTTTTTTTTTTTTCTCTAATTTCAAAACACAAAAGTTTATCTCTTGGAGAGGAATGGACAGATTTGATAAATTCAAGTATAATATCAAAACCATCTCTTTCTAAGCATTATTTACATTGTAACTCTTAAAATTGCTGGATAAACTCTTTTGGAGGAATGGGCGGTGGGGTTGTTAGGGCGAAGGAAGACAAATAACCATTTGGAGAAAAAGAAACTGAAAATGTTCACATGTTACCGACATACATTGAGGATAGGAGATAAATATCAGGCACCCAAATTCATAAAATAGCAAATATTTGGCGAACGTTGCAAATTATCCATACTATACAAACTGTTGCCCACATATTTCTCATGACAGCACCTATGAAAGCTACATTTGTCCTTTTTCACGTACCGAGTTCATGTGCTACAACACATTGTTGGAGGAGGTCCCCCTCGTAATGACAAATACAATCGATCACTGTTAGGAAAATAGAATTTTCATCGCTCGCTTGTAATATTTGGGCTGAAATAGGAATGGTGCCAATGAAGCCTTACCACCTTAGAGAAATGTGCCCTTTCTGCTTTATACTTGTTGGCTCTGATTCGTAATAAGATTAGTAATTTCTTATACACGGTATGATAACATCGACACAGGGAGGACCGCGACTCCATGGTAATGAAACACAATACTCATATGACGCATAATATAAACGATTATGGTACGAGTAAACACGACTATAATAATGCTGAGTAAATATCAGCGATTTCCACTCAATTTTATGCACTCTTATACTGATACCAATTCGATGTAGAATAAGACAAATACCAAACCCCGTCAACACGAATCGCGGCACTTTGATTCGGGATGTCATTTGCATTGAGAGGCTGCGGTCCTGGAGCAGCCAATTGAAGGCGCTTTCGAGGGCCATCGGGAAGGGAGAGCTCGAGCGTGACACATGATGCAAGTGGTTTCTGCAGCATTCTCTTGGACTGTATGCTACACCTTTAGCTTCAGATGTCAGTATTTATTGTTAGGCATAATTGGCCTCCTATACTTTATCTACGCAAATGTACCTTTTATTTTTATTTTATTTAATTTTCCGCTCTGGATGCATATGGACGCTTCTTATCATTTGATAAGCGCAAGAACTTAGCAGCAAAAGACTTATGAAGCAATTGAATATATTATGCAGGAAATTAATTATGAAGCAATATGAATCTATGTAATTATGCAAATATATATTATATTGGACTCTATACCCCTTAAAAATTATTGATAGTGATTGAATTACTTCAGATTCTTTTTCATTTCACTAAATATTACCTTTTCAACAACTCCATATCCACTACATAAATTTCACATACCCACATTTTGTAGAGACAATCAAGACCACCAAATATCTATATTATCAAAGGGAATGAGGGGCCTTTGTTGTCCTACATATTTCCTATAGTCATCTATATAATTAAGGAAAAAAGAAAGATATAGAAATTACAATGAGAACAATAGAATAGAAGTTGCCATAAGTGATTTACTTAATTATTCATTATTTTTAATCATTTGTAATGTGGTTGCAACGACCAATAATATTTTATGAAGTAAATTCACAAAATAGAGAGGAGAACTCATAAATTTATTCATAAAAGAAATCTACAATCATAGATTATGTAAAAACATTTTTGTCTATTTCTATTTTAGAATTGTTGCGAAGACAGTGATTTGGATAGAAGAATTGGAAAGTAAAATTCATGTATTTTCTAGGATGAAGGTTTAAGAAATATATTTTACACATTGGAAAGAGAAATTACAATACGTATGTTTATAAATGTGAAAAAAGCAAAAGAGTAGATAGGTTCAATTTTTTAAGGATTTAATAGGTATTTAAAGTAGTAAAAAAGAAAAGTCAAGCTTGTTTTTTAGCAATAATATGAAAGATGAAGTAAAAGAGGATCTTTTTAATCTCTTGAGTATTAGATTTACATGTAATTTGGGAAACTATTTGGGTATTCCTGATATTTGGGTTTGATCTAAGATTTTAGCTCTAGAGACTATCAAAGACAAGATAGCAAATGAACTATAAGGATAGAAGAGTTCATTATTATCTTATGGAGGTATGGAGACTATCATTAAATCAGTTGCCTAAGCTATCCGAACATATTGCATTGTAGTGCCTAAGTTTCCTAAACAATGGTGCATAGAAGTATTTGCCATGATTTGTTGATTTTTGTAGGTAGGTGATAAGGAGGAGAGGAAGATCTATTGGAAAAATTGGAAAGACTTGCAACTTTCTAATGTGAAGGAGCTATGGTTTTTAATCAGCTTAAAGAGTTTAATGATGCTTTACTAAAGAGTTATCTTGGAAAACAATAAAGCATCTTGATTTCTTATGGTTAAGGTGTTAAAAGAGCATTTAATTTTTCAAAGTGTGAGTTTTTGGAGGCTAAGAATGGGAGTGGATCGTCTTAGGTATGGAATAGCATTTTGGAAAAATGAGAAGTAATTAAACGTTGTATAGTAAATAGGAGATGAGAAGTCAGTTCATTGTTTTAAGGATTTACGGATCCTTACATACATTAATAAAGTACCTTGTATCATGCCCCAAACTAGTGAATTGTGACAATCCCGTCATATAAATTAACTTAAGCTAGAAGCTAACCACTATAGCCGTTAACATAGATATAATTTACATCAAGCCTTACCACTCTATAGCTTTAAGTCATCTAATTCAATATTTGTTTGGTATCAACTAGTAGTGTAACTTTCTAAAATAACTTTTAAAAGAGACCTTGTGGTATAAAAATTTAAAAAGAAAACAAGTTTTATAAATAACTTCAGAAAAATGACAAAATAAGAAGTTATAAATGTCCACAGATTTATAGAATATAGTACCGATAACAATAATTGAAAATTAGAGAGTTACCTGAAGAGACCTTATTAGTTTTCCTATAGGTTAATAAAGTCAATCAACAAAATAAGAATCTAACCAATTGGTATTGAATCTCACTTCTCGAACCCGTTCTCTACACCTTTGGAACTTGGAGTAGTGCTAGTATATCTATTGGGAAACTTGTAAAATAGCTATAGAGAAATAAGTGACAATATGCTCAGTAAGTGAGATGGAAACAATAGCACCTATCAAATATTAAGCAACTAGCGTTTTAAGCAAGGTTAATTAGATGCTATGCATGCTCAAGCAAATGCCATCACACGACATTGAACAGTTGTCGTGAGATCAAAAAAATTGCACCATCTCTAATCCGGGTTTTAAGAAATTTGACACTATGCACTTTACGAATTGGAACCAAACTAGAGCTTATACAATAGAGAAACACACTCCGTCTCAGACTTCACTTTGAACTACGATCCTCAACTTTACAGCAACCTCTTCTCTTATCACTTAGTTTAACTAAGGAAGGGAAAAAACCATTTATACTATTCTTATTAAAGGGTCCGTGTTTAACTTAAGAATTGAAGTCATTTCCGCTAGCAAGTTGTGATGCAGGTCCGATTAGAAGTTAGATTGAGTTTAAATTGGTTTGCCTCTTAAGGTGATTAAGCAATTTCATACAATTCAATAAATGCAATATCATAAAACAATCAATACATAAAATCCAGCACTTCATAACAGCAATACAATATCCAAGCACATACGCTGCGCAAACACAGGCTACTAATTTATAATCGTAAACAAGATACATACTAAGGTCTCCAAGTGTTCTTAAACAATACTCTAAAGTACAGTAAAATACTAATCCCACTTACTTAGAACATAATTGCTCGATAACTTAGTTATGCACTTATCTTTATGGGTAATCCCTTGATATTTATCTCGATATAGTACTTTATTTTGCATATAAATTATGAAATGTTGTTAGTTTATTCGTCTATAGTAGAATTAGGTTGATTAGTTGTTAGTTTATTAGCTTACGCCCTAAGTATTGGAAGTTTAAAATGGTACTGTAAGTTTATGTTACCTTATGGGCGTCCCTTGAGTTAAGATGTCAAGAGAGGCTTCTGAGATATCCTCTACACTATTTAGGCATTGAAGTTCACCATAAACTCAGCCTCCATGTCAATCTTTGAGATTGGTAAATCCCCAAGATTTTCAATAAACAACTTCTGAACTAAATTCTAAGTTAAGTGACCCCTGAAATTCATAAACTAGAAGCTTCTGAGTTGTCTTCTAAACCATATTAAGGTTAAGGTTTTAATAGGATTATCCTCTAAATCATGCTTCGAGTTTGATAACTACCCAAGATTTCCTATGAATTACCTTTTAAAACAACTTTTGAGTGCTTACACTCATATATTTTCACTTCAAGTACCCTTTAAGACACCTTTTGAACCAACTGTATATTCTACTCAACTTTTAGATCTTTTAGCACAATATCCTCTGAGCTATTCTCCAAGCCTAGTCAACTTCAAATTCCTTAATAGTTCACCGTCTAACTCTACCTCTGAGTTTCCTATGATCCAATTTCCTCACTAAAACTTCCTCTAACTTAACTTCTAAGTTAGGTCTTAATAGAATTTTCACTCAATAACCCTTTGAGTTGTCATTTGACCCTATTTACACTTTTCATAACAATTAGATTTGTACATTACCTTCCCAAAACTCACTACCAAATACACACTAACAACACCCATTCAACACCAAAATACCCTACTATTTCACTAGAGCTTTATTTATCCGTCATAACAACACCCATTCATAAGAGTACATATTGTGAAACTCAACTACATAAATCACATGCTTCTTAAGTTCACAACTCCTATTTGCAAACTTCAATCCAGTAGCTCCAACATACCATTATTACTCCATTAATTACTCAAACTCAAAATCCAAGTGAGGTCCTTAGGAAAAATAAGTTATTTTTCACTAAAATTACTATTTTAAACATAATTTAGGGCTCAAAAATCAAATAAAATTTTAGAAAGTAGTTTTATGAGAAATCTTTTCATAGCTTTTTAATACAAGTAGACAATAATTTACCAAAAAAAATTTAGACTTGAAACTATGTCAACAGGGTAATTTAATTTGATATTGAAAATTACTTAGTTTTATCGATTTCTTAAGGACGTGTACTAGAGCTATTAAATTTAGAGAAAACCATATTTTCCCTAGATTCTACACATAAAAATATGTAGGAATAAATTTCTATATAATTTTCTAGAAACTTTTTATATTTTTACTAATTTTTGAAAAATCGAATGAAAAAGAATACCTACCAAAATCTTGAGCTCTGGCCACTAGTGGTGGCTCCACCCTTATCGGAGTGGCTAAGAGGTGGTTGCTGCTTCTTATGGTGGTGGCATTTGGTTTCTAGCAACTCTTATGGTTCCTGAACGCTCCTAAGCTTAGATTACACCCAACTTGGCATTTTTTTTTTCCTAAATTCACCCTTTAATTTCCAAATTCTAAACTAAATTTCTCCAGATCCTAACTTTCATGTACTAATTAGTAGAGAGTGTTTCCAATTTTTCCAAAATTTGCAAGTTACCCAAATGAATTTCTCTCTCTCTCTCTCTCTCTCACACACACACACACACTCTTTCTCTTTGTTTTAAAATTGGAGTTTAAGTAGGCTAACTGCATGTTTAACTAAATCCTACTCGCCAACAGCTGTCTATAAGTTCTACATGCCGAAATTGATTCACATTTGGCTGCCCCATTAATTTTTTTTTTTTGAATTTTTATTATTGTTCTTTGTTTATTTTACCTTAATTGAGTGTTTTGGATAATTATGGGTATATATTATTATATAAAACTTATACTCAAGGTATACATAATTACCCTTTGTATTATTTTATGTAACATAATATTTTATTATATATATATATATAATTTATCTTTAAAAGTTTATGAATTAACGAAATCTATTTTATGTGTTTATGATAAATAATACGTATTTAGTTAAATTACACTATTTAGCAATATTATTATTATTTTTTTATTGTATTTTCGAAATCCAAATTTATGGAGTGCCTTAAACTAATTTTTCAAGTCTACTCGTAAATTTTTAAGTCATTTGAATTAGTTTTACTTACACTCTAAATTATTTACTCGATTAACTACACGAGATTAAGGGGCTCTCACCTTATTATACTCCAAATGTTATGGTTAACCCTAATTGTGAGGTGGAGGAGCTTATTAACCAAAGAAGTGACTTTTGAAATATGGAAATATATTTTCTTGGTTTGTAAGGGAAATTGAGAATAAAATCTTAGTAACCTACCCAAGTCAAAGAGGAAGTGGAGATAGAATTACATGACCATCGGAGTTAAATGGTGAATATGTTTTTAAGAGTGGTTATAGGACCTTGGTGAAGCAAAAACCAATAAGTAGTGACAGGAGATCTTCATCGTCCTACCATATAAGGTCAAATTTTTGGAATTTGATCTGGCTACTTGAATGTATACATAAATTTAAGCATTTGCTTTGGAGGTGTTATAAAAATTCGACAACTAGTAGCTGCAATCTTCTCAAAAGGAAGATAGGGGAAGATTCATTGTATTGTTTTTGCAAGGAAGAAAGAAAATCTTGAGCATGTGTCCATGGTGTGAATGGACTACATTGATTTTATTTGAAATTTTTGGCCGGCAAATTCAAAAAGAGCTAGTGACTCACTTTGATAATTAGAAGTAGACATATGCAAGTTTCTCAACAAAGAGGATGTGAGTCAAAGAAATTGATATCACTTCTTTGTAATTGCCTTCAGCATATTTGGAAGCTGTAACTGCAAATGAAAGATGATTTGATATGCAAAAGCAATGCTTGCCTATTATTGTGTGGACTCCTCTTGCTTATGGAAGGGTTAAAATTAATACAGACAGCACATGACGTAAAATTGATGCAAAAGCAGGTGTAGGAGTGATCACTAGGAATTCTCATGGAAGATTATTGGCGGGTTTGATAAAGATTTAGAGGCCAGGAGTGTCATTGTTGTGACAGTTGTGATGGTCTTAGAGAGAATAAAGATGACTCGAGATTGGAGATAGAAGCATGTAAAGTTCGAATTTGATTCAACATTACTTAATTAGGCTTTAAAGTTGAACTCTTATTGCTAGGATTTAAAACCAATTGCGAATGACATTTTAATATAAGGTTTTGATTTGGAATTTTTTTTTTTTTTTAGTTTAATCAATAAAAAGGTTAATGCTTTTATCAATTAGGCAATGGCTTAAGGTAGGAAGGGAAAATATGTTTGCTTTGGTGTATTGATCCTTCGTCTCCTTTACTTTCTTATTTATTAACTAATTATGTCATGAGACTTCCCTATCCATTTTGGCAATAATTGTATTGTTAAATCTTTTCTACAATAAAATTATATTTTGGCAAAAAAAAAAAAGTAGTTATATAAAGGATTTTAAGTTTTTGTAAAATCAATTATTAAAATTAGCGTAGAAGTGAATAAAGGTAAACTTATGTCATTTTAAAACATAAAGCAAATTAAAGAACTACTATTGCAAGTTTAGCTTTCTACTTTCTAGTTCCAAGGAAGCTATTTTAGTTAAGGGGCTATTACTAAAATAGTTATACCATTCATAAAAATAAATAAATAAGTAAGATATATACAAGATCATGATATATTGACAGCGATCTATGCTAAATTTTGCCTCTTCATATAAACTTATTTTAGATCATACTTCTTCATTGAAATTTATATAAACCGTGCTAAAACTTAAAACTTCATCACACCCTTTAATTTAAGTTTGATGCCCATATGACTTTTAGGTCCTGTATCTTATCTTCTTTTTTTTTTTTATCTTATTTATATTTGTTCTATATTTGATCTGTATCTAAAATTTAATACTTAGAAAACTATCTTATCTGTTTCTATTTTATAATTATAACAAAATTGGTGATTATGGTGTTAGAACTGAGAAATAAAATTTCATGTAGTTTAAGATGAATGAATTGAAAAAATATATTTTATACATTACAAATGATTATTTTGATTCGTATTTTTGTAAATACGAATAAAGTAAATGGTAGATCAATATAACTTTATTAGGATTTTTTCGTATTTAATTTTAGAAGAATGATATATATGGAATTATATTTTCATATTGTTGGTGTCTTATTCTTGCTAAAAGCAAGATTTAAGAAGACACAAAAAAGACAGGGAAAATGAATTAAATATTGCAAAAATTAAAAAAAAATATAAAAAAATAGTAGTTGCAAAAAAAATTCCAAAAATATAGCACTTGATTTGGTTTTTCAAAATGCGAATTCAAAATGAACTGAAATTGTATCTTGAAAAGCCAATTTTAGACAATAAACTTAAAATTGATTCTTGAAAAGCTGATTTTGATTGACTTTAATATAATAATGTAAACCTAAATAATAAGCAGCATGAGTTTAGTAGAGTAATCTAGGCTTTGGACTTTAACATCATTGTTTAGGGTTCATTCCCTAATGGAAAGTTGCATTGTTAGGATTTGAAATCCAGTTGCTTAGGTAAAATACTTGCATCTTAAGCACTACAAAACAACATAACATCAAAATGTGTTTGATATAATTATATTGAAATCAGCTTTTGAAAAACCCAATTTTTTTACAAATAATAAAATCAATTTTTCAAAAACCTAATTTTATGTTAAATTTTGCATATTTGGCCTTTGAAAAGCCAATTTCAGTATGTTTTAAATTGGCATATTGAAAAACCAAATTCAAGTATTATAGCTTTTGGATTTTTTTTTTTTTTGTAATAATAGTATTTTTGAAAATTTTTGAAAAAATTTCATGATTTAATTTATTTTCGCCAAAAAGGTACTAACAAGATGGAGAAAAGATAACCAAACAGAGCATTAACTAGAGCTGTGCAAGTGGGTTATGTTATAACCTATGTATAATATGCTAAGATATTTTTGATGTATCTATAGATACTATTTATAAAGGCAAGTATTTATTGTATTTATATACTTTTCTGCTAATATATATTTTACAATAAATTCTTATAGATAATTAGAGTATGTATGGAATTATAATAAAAGTATATTATCAGTGAGATTATATTATATTATATTATCTAAAAGTTGTCTTTGGTCAGATACATATAGGGAGGGAACATAGATAATTAGATCAACACGTTATATAACTAAAGTCATTCTTACTGGATCGAAGGAAAAATATCCGAGTTATACAAGTGGATACCCAAAGTTAAATGGATACATTGAATATGACTCGCTAATAGAGAATACCAAATGTTTAATGTTATTAGTCTCTTCTTTAAATGAATGAGCAAAAATAATCACTAGATTTGAGACTTTCATATATCAAATATATGGAATACTGTGCTTGAATGGCGTTAAATAGTCTTTATTTGGATTGTAAATAATAAGAAAATAATAACTTGTAAGCTCATGGTTGCGGTAAGTATTATTAAGTTTATTTTATCTTAGAAACCAAGTAAAATGATTAAACGTTGACGATATGATATGCAATGGTTTAATTAGAATATCATCTGATGAAGAGATTTAATTTCGCAATAATCGGTTCATAGTGGTTTCTCGTTCATACTTTTTCTATTACGTTAGATGACTAATAACTATTACTAAACGATTATTTTGGTTTATATTTATATATACATTATCTCCATATATAGAAATCTAAAGGGTCACATACTATAGCACGATCAATGGGAACAAAGTTTTGGCAAGAAATTTTAGTGGATGCTAAAATTTGGCACTATTTATTTCAGAGCTAAAATAAATTAATTTGAAATAATAAATTGGAAGCAATTTATTTTATCTTATAGTATATATTTGCGGGTAAATACCTTTTAAAGGTTATATATTTTATTTTTACCTTTTTTTGTAAAAATAGATGAAATTTATTAATTCCATATTTAATTACTATTGAAAAATTTATGGCAATTGAAAAGATATAGAATTTATTAATTTCATATTCAATTGCAATTGAAAAGTTCATGACGATTAAAAGATTGTCTACCATTAATTGTATATTTAATTGTTGTTGTATAATTGAAAAGTTAATAGAATAAAAGGTCTTTTCATTAATTTTAGTTAATGTTTAAAAGATACAAGAATAAGAGAAAGAGTTTGATGATGATTTTTTATTTAGAGAAATGCCTAAAGAAAAGGTAAGAGAGAGATATATAACATTTTGCATCCTATTTTTTTCTAATTCTAATCTCGGTTATCTAGTAATATAAATGATTAAAATTTATTTTTATTAACGTATGTGTAGATATCGTTAGAAGAATTATGTTTGGAGTCCTTGTGGTAAATATATTTTGAAACTATAAATCGGATTCATATTTTAATCGAACTCTATCTCTACATGGAGATGGTGGTTCTTATCAAGGAAAATATAGTTTCATAATCTTTTATTTCATGTTACATATGAATCTTATGATAGGTTTTATAGTTTTTTTTTTTTTTTTTTTTGTTGCGTTCTCTCTGATCTATAAAATCTAACAGGTTAAATGGGCCAACCAATCTTAGCTTACTTATAAACTGGTTAGAATTTGTTGGCCCAACTCGGCTCGTATGGGCTGGTGGGTTAAACAGGTTAACCTATTTACTTAGCTTATTTAAGCCACTTATGTAGTGTTGTGGGTTAAATGGGTCAACCTAGTTTAACCCATCTTTATGTTTTTATGGGTTAAAGAGTTAACCTAACATATTTAACCCATTTATATTTTAAATATTTTTTATTGAATTCATCAAATTTATATAATCACAATATATATTTTAATAGTGCATCATATTATGAGGTTTATTCCATTAACAATATTCTTATCCGCACAACATTGTTATGACCAAATGCTCTAAAGAAAGGGGTTTTAATATTACAATATTGTAAGAGTGTCAAAAGGCTGTTGTTTACTAAAAAATGTATTGTCTTTTGCTATATATTAAAGGCAAGATGTGAAAATCTTTTTAACTCTATGATGCTAGATGTATGGAGAGCGGTTAAATCATGTAGGTTTGCTTTGGAAGAGACATATTTTATGGAGGTTAATATCATGTTATCTTTTGGATCAACAGTTAAAGTTGGTAGAATTGAAAATTCTATGGAGGTGGAGTGAAGAAGCTAGATTGTATTGCTATCAGTATAAATAATCATGTGGATAATGCAGTTGACTTGAGTTAGAATGTAAGGCCAAAAGAGAGGGGGCGAAACCGAGACTACCGAGAGCTGACACACATATCAATTGTGGTGTTGATTTTAAGTCTCTATTGACTGGGTTTTAAGTCAGGAAATCTAAATTAGGAAAATGGAGATATAACGAAAGGCCTAAAAGAACTAAATAAAATTATATGAAACAACAGGCCAGCAAAGACCTTTTTGAATAACATTTATCAGGAAAAACAAACATTTATATTCAAAAACAAAAACAAAAGTGAAGCTTAGTTTGCATCACGGTCACGACGAGGGAAGTGAAGTTGCAATGGCTGATGAGAGCCGAGTGAGGTGAAGGAAGAGGGAGGATAAAAAGAAAATAAAAACTTAAGGTTTGTGACTTATGTGATGTGTAAGTGTAAAATTAGGATTTAAGATTAGAAAATAAAAAATTATTATTTGATAATGTGTTGCTATTTTTTCATATATATATAAAAAAAAAAATGAGCCAACTCATTAAACGGGTTGAGCCAAACTAGCCCACTGTTTACATGGATTAAAAAGCTTGACCCTAATTTACTTTGAAAGCGGGTTAGATGGGCCAACTCAAGGATAAAAACCCATTTACACAAATAACTAAACCTCCGATTGATGTCTATATAGCGTTTCTTGTAATTGATAACGGTTGATAATTAAGATATGGTGAATCAGGCATTTCCTTATATGAATATTCAGTATAGGAAGATATATGATCAAAAAAGCATTGAACAATATGAGGCGCTAATTTAATTTATTGAATAGTGTCCTTTTGAGTGTCTTTTAAGTATATACTCCTAACTAGACTTGGACAAGGGTTATTTTGGAATCGTGAACTGGTTTGGGCCCAATAGCGACAAGGTTGAACCGTTCTAACAAATTGCCAAGCTTTAAGAGTCCAGGTGGTTCGCTTAGGTAAAACCGCTTGAACTTGCGATTTACGAATTGACAAATCAGCCTGATCAATTCACCTTTTTAAAAAAATTGAAAGAGAGAGGGAAAAGTGAAGTTATGAAATTAGAAAAAATAATTGAATAATATCCAATAAATTATTGTATATCATAATTATTTTATTTGTAATGATGAATGATAATTTTTTTTAAATAATATCATCAAATTAATAATAAATGACTAGTCATAAGTTAATTATATATTAAGGATAAATAAAAAATTTAATTTTAGTTAATGTAAATCCTTTTTGTAAAACTTATCAAATATTAAGAATTTGAATATGAAAAATAAAATAAAATTTGAAGAAAAAAATAAAAAAAAGTTGGAATCACATTAAATTAGAAATTAATAAAAAAATTTAAAAATTATTAATAAATTAATATATGAAAAAAAAAACAAAAAAAAAAGAACACATTATTAGGACCGATTCGGCTCAATACTCAAATCTACTCTTAACTCATGCAATCAAATCGAGAGTTTGTGATGTTATTTGTCTTCATAACTGGTTGGAAAATATTTTTAATTGATTGATGGATATTTTAGTTTCTACTTCCAATTATCTTGAAAAAGTTTTCTAAAAACCAGATGCATCTTAAGAACACAAATAAAGTATTCAATAACAAATTCCAGTCACCACTAGACCCATCTGTATTATCATCCTATTGGTCTTGCATATGGTTACCTACTCGTTATTTTGTTATGGGCTTTTTGTAACCAACATATCTATATAGGTTACTGTAAATATTTCCATTAAGTATTCGGAATCTAAGAAATTCTAAGAAAAGAAGTATTTAAGATCGTTATGCGAAATTTGAGAGTCAAAATAAAATAATATCCCATTTGGGTCCATGCAATCCACATACATAATCAGCGCAGTCTTGAGAAAAAGGCAAAATGATGGAAAACATCTATTTTCGCAATAGCGCTATCAATCCGTAAAGTATAATGATTTTGAAATTTAAATTTTCATTTTAATTATTCCATGTTAGGTGCTTCTTTTTGTTATTTTTGAGTTTTTATTTATTTCTTGTGACTGTATACCTATTCAAAGCCATTCAAGACTAGAGAATTAAATTTGGTAATTTTATATGGCCTATTAATTTATTATTATTTTTTAGTTTCATTAGTTTCCTACAATCTGGAGTAGATTTAGGCTTAGTCGTGACAGAGAAAGCATGTCTGGCAAACAAGGTCTTCAAATAGGTTGATCTGACAATACTAAGACGAACGCTGATTAACAAACTCTCTAACATATTCGACCAAATAGTTTGGTGGAAGACTTGGGCAGGTCAATCAAATTCTTGAGATTCTCCATTATGGTCAACCAAATCCTTCACAATCAAGTGGGATTCCTATATATAAGAACGTTCTGATTTGTTTATTATTTCTCTTATTTTCATTACTTATTTTGTTGCATTACTTATTTGGAGTGTTTATTACTTCCTTTATTGTCTTATTTCCTAGTTTGATTAGCTTATTTATAGTCTATAAATGGACAACCTTTAAAATGAATTATTCATTATATGCATTAAGATATTTAACACAAATTACTTTCTTTAAAACCTAACGTGATCCACTCTTTGTGATGGTATGATTCCATCTCTACTTGATGATATGGTTCGTTGGTATAAAGTTATATTTATCAATTAATGCAATAAGAAATTAAAGATTGGTATAAAACTATTGAGTTATATGATTTGTATTTATCCAAAATTTCCTCTATCAATCTCTAATTTCTTCTTGCATTCATTGAGAAACATACGAAATTCTATTGGTTTATTGCAAGTCATTATCATATTTGGAGATATTAAGAATTTAGTGTTCTGTTTAATATTTCCAAGATATTGATGTTGTAAGCAAAGAAGCTAGATTAACTTGTAGTACTTGATTAATTAGATTGTTATCAAGTTTCTTTTCATATTTTAGTAGCAACTTAATGCAGTTCTTGCTTAAAGTTGTTTTTCTATTTGGTGTTTATGAATTTACATGTTGCTCTTATCACTTTTATATAGTTTGCTTTCTTTCAAAATGTCTTGCATCATAAAGTACAGATAACCTTAAGTGAAAATAAGTTACATGCTATTATATACTCATTTTTGCCCATGGCCTTCCTTCCCCCAAACTCTCCCTCGACCCACACAACTCAATCGACCTACATTACCTGACCTCTTTCTTTAGTTGCACTAAGACTTATCCTTCTTAAGAAGAATACTTACCGAAAGCTAACTAATATAAGATTACCTTAATAGTATTGGACATCGGCATGATAAGACATGTTAGAAGATATAGCCCCCACATAAAGAGATGTGCTACCACCTATTAGTTGCTAATTAGAAGACAAAAGTACCCACTACAATTGAAGATTACCATCCATGTGGCTTGATCCTAATAGCCAATCCTCCTCCCATATAACCCTTAAGACAACACTGTGGATAGAGGGACCGCACTAGAACTCTCACTCACATACTGATTAGATGCACATTCTAAAACTCTCTCTCTATTCCCCTACCCCCAACTCTTTTCCTTCAAGTATTGAGACTAAAGGTTCTCTCCCTCTTACGAGCCTTTTGTTAACTTGAGCATTGGAGTGCTTGCACCAAAGTCATATCTAGTACACTCTTAGCTCTCATCTTCTCTTTTAAAGGCCTAAGATCCATTCTAGCTAGACAACTTATCCTACAAGGACTTTCAATCATTAGCACTTACAAGAATACAACATTGAAATTGAGGGCAAAAGTCAAATGGATCCTTTCGTTGCTTCAATAGCTTAACAACACTTAAAAAAAAAAAAAGGCCAGCGTACTAATCCGATACAATTCAAAAGCTCACAAAAGAAAAGAAAAGAAAGGAAAAGAAGCTACTACAAGCTATAAGTTCCAGATTGGTATCAAGCTCAACAGCTTCGCTAACACAGTAGGCTCTACATTAGCCTCTAAATCTCAACAGCCTCAAGAGACAATGATGAACCGATGCTAATAGTTTCCAAAGCTTGAATTTGAAACCTTTAGACCAAGTATCTAAGCTACAAATGTTAAGATTAAAGTGCAATTCCCTCCCTTTCCTCGACCCTACCAAAGATCCTAAAGATGCTCCAATAAGAACCATAGAGAACAAGAAGGCACTATAGTAAGTAGTTTACAACTACCCCTTTATTGCCTAAAGGGACTAGGATAAACCCTATTGATAGGTTACTTTCAGTTGCCATCCTTTCCTAAGAGCGCAAACTAAGCCATAAGAGCAACATCCTTAAGGACTACTTTATTTGCCATTCCCCCTAACCCAGCCTATCACATCCAATCCCTTTAACCTAGGTAAATCCCCTAAGTAAGCTAGGAAAATAGAGCTAGTAGGGGAAGTAAGATTACCCATCATCTGTCCCACTCCCCCTAACCTAACCTTAATAAGAGATCTTAAAATCATGGCCTCTAAAACCCTCTAGGCTTTATAGAGGACAATTAGTGACATGCTGATAACCTAGGTACGATATAATCGTTACCTCTAATAGAAAAGTAGTATGCTTAGGGTACTTAATTAACAACCAATAGGTACAGCAATGCTCTGCAACACCATCCAATATGTTCATAAGAAGCTTCTCAAAACAAGACAATCAAAGTAGAGTGAAATGCGTCAAAGAAAACAAAAGCAGAAAATGCCTCCAAATGAAGCTAAGGATTTCTATTTACAGTGATAACGAACCCTCAAAGCAATCAACATACATTAAATGCCATTTAAGACGGTGCATCGAAAAATTCCTTGAAACAATAGGATAGCCCTTTGTTTATAGATTTTCTAAGTGTGCACTCACATCCACCCATATACATTGTTAGACACGAGATCAAACCAATTAGATTAATCAAAATATACAACTTCTGTGGGTGCTAAGGCTATCACGACCAATTTACAGGTGAAATGTGTCCTCAACAGTTATATCACATATTCATTATCTTGTGATGCATAAATGCACTTTACATCCATCAATGAAGACATCTCATAAAGATAAAAAGACAAGACAACTAGCTAAAAGCCTAAACACTAGAGAATTTAAAGGGTCCTACAACTTTAAAAGGAGATAGAAGGGTAACAAGCCCGCTCCACCATTTCATCTAAGAGGCCCGCATGAGTAAGGCTAGACCTAAGGACTCAATGCTCCATACAACCACTTACACAAGTCGATCTCTCACTAGTTGTAGTAGAGGGTGATGTGCTTAAGAGCTTAATAATCACTAGGACTTACTGTAAGAAATAAGAACCAAGTGGGTCCTTTAAGATATCGGAGAAAACTAGAATAGAATGGTCGCCAAACGTAATACAATAGCTTACATAAAGCTGCTCAAAGGATGTGACTCACCAACAAACATAACATGACTCAACACTTCGTTTGATGTAACGTATAAGCTAATGTCAAGATTCACCCGCTACTAATCTTGAGCTACTCGGCAAGATTAAACAAGGGTTTAATGAAATTATACTAAAAAAGAAATAACTTACAAGAACAAGTATATTCAATATCTGAGAGTAATGTAAGATATTTCAATTATAGAGAAAAGGGACTATATATAGTAAGTCCATAAGGCAACATTAGAAATAAGGAAAATTACAAAAAAGAATAAAGAAGAAAGGGATTCTTATTATGTACGTAAGGGGTAAATAGGACAAATGACAAAAAGGAATAATAGTATAATATCATAAAAAGTGATAGATAGGTGGTAGCTTATCAATGGGTTCTTACTAGGGAATCTTAAGGCATTACTATCGAGTTGGGTTCAAGATATGGCGGCTGTAGATGGGTAGTATCTAGAATTGTCGAGGCGAATAAGGGATGTTGTTGTTTAGTAAGCCAAAAGAGAATAACCTAATGTGTAGGGGCTTAGGCCTCGGCATTAAGCTAGTCAGCCTCGGCACATGAAATTCCTATAAGTTGGGGCAGGGTTTCAAGTGTATTGACCTTAGCCGTGACATATGAGTGGTCAATGATGGCACAAGGATCAAAATAGAGTAGGTTATATTCGAACTGGTTTCTCAAAGAGTTCATCAACGGTTCTTTTGTATACAGTATGATAGGAATCAACCCCTTTGATCGATCATAAAAAGCCGAGCTAGAGGACTTCAAAAACTCACACAAAAAATACTAGCTTTAGGCTATAGCCAAGATAGGGATTCCTATCTTGAGTTGGCCTTCTACCGACCTATCTATTAGATCCTCATGTATGTCAGACATGATCCTGCCTAACAGCAAAGTCCTAATCCAAAAGATAGCCTCGAGCTAGCTGAGTCAAGCTCCCCAACCAACTATTGGTGTTTGACTTCAAGTCAGTTAATCTCTTTACTAGGTTGATCGACTCCCAACTTGATCCAAATCAGGTTAGCCCTTAACTGCAATGTATCCCTACCTTCGCCTATGTTGTATCATATTCCTGATGTCTAGCCACCAAGTAACACATGTCTTTTAACACAATGTTCTAGAATGATTCTTTTTTTTCTATGCTTAATATTCTTTGTCTCTTTTACCCTTTTTAGTATGTTTTATATAACCTAGTTATAGAATACCGTTTTTGTCTTTTCATACATATAAAGTAACCTTAATAGACAGGTATATAACCCTCTACTTTCTTATATGTGGAATCAATCATCCTTTCAACACATAAATTATTCACTTGAGCAATTTTAGTGTTCTCGTTATCATTCAACTTTTATCTATTCCCTTTAACAAGGAGTAGTGGCGAATGACCCTTCAGTTCGGACCAGTATATCTTATCTAGCAGATTATAGACTGAGTAGGATCGAGTAGTGTATCATATCCACTCAGTAGCTACCTAGACTTTGCTAGCTTTTTCTTTTGTTTCTTTTCGGTCGTTTCGTTGTGGTGCTTCTTTGTATGTCTGACCCCAAAGATGCATAAGCTTTGCTAGTATCAGAGTACGCTTTCGCGAGGGAGTATGTGAAGTTGCAGTAATGTTTTAGTTCACTGTACTGTTAGTGGCTATTATGTTCCTTTCGTAGCTACTGCAATGTGTTTACGCAATAGCAAGTGTGGTCTCATTGTTACCTAGTTTCTACTATGTTTCTCATTGCAAAATCAAAGTAAGTTTAGTTCTATTTGAGTGGCAATCAGGTATTAAAGTTGTTAGCAAGTTGTTAATCTATTTAAGCAATATTGTACCATGTTAGATTCAAGTGTACAAGGAGTTATTGGTGACTAAAGTAGCAGTACTCAACTTGGTTGTAGTCATAATAGTAGTAATACCCTAGGGTCGATTGACGATAAACTTGACAAACTTACAAACCTTGTTAAGAGTCTAGTCACCACAATACAAGTTAACAGACAACAACCTCAAGGTGTACAATAGCAAAACCTACAGGAAGACGGCAGTGAGAGACACTATGGCCAATGTAATCGGACCAATCACCTAATTTAATAGCCATGAGTTAGAAGAGTAGTAGATAGAGCTACTAGACGAAGACTAGAGTTGGAGGAGATTGGGGAAGATGACAAGGAGATGGATGTTAAAGAGTTTGGTGAAGAAGAAGTAGACTATTACCAAGCACAGGGATGGAGACGTCAAGTTCCTTGAGGGTTAGATAATGTTAAGGTGCAAATTGCACCCTTCGATAGAAGTGGAGACACAGATGAATACTTGGAGTAGGAAGAGAAGGTCAAGAAAGTATTTGAATGTTATAAGTATAAGGATGCGGTCAAAGTCTAACTTACTATGTTGGAGTTTACTGGGTATGCCATCATGCAATGAAAAAATTTGAATGTAACCAGAGTAAGAGATAGAAGATAAGGTGTTAAAACTTGGGATATGATAAAAAGGTTGTTAAGAGGCAAAATTGTGCCCAAGACTTACTTACAAGATATGTTTGCAAAGTTGCAAGAGCTTCACCAAGGAAGCTGATTTGTTAATGACTACATAAGAGAGTTGCAAATCTTAATGATTCGAGTTGACATGAAAGAATCAGAGACCTGTATTGTGTCAAGGTTCATTTCTAGGCTCAAGTATGAGATTCACAATGTTATGGAAGTATAGAGGTTTTATACGTTGGAAGAGGCCATTAAGATAGTGTAGAAGGTTAAAAGGTAGAAGAGAAGTATTCCAAGCCGACTTAGGCCAACACTCTTACGAGTACTGGTACTACACTAACCTATACAAGTTGAGCTTAGAAGAGAGGAATGACCGATTTAAAGACAGCTGAGGGAACCAGTAGGGCTAAAACGATCATCTAGGTCGAACCAAGAGTAAGCCAACCTAGAGGACATATGAGAAAGGGCAGACCTCTGGACGAAAGACTAACAAGGTGAGGTGCTTTAAATGTCTAAGCTTCAGATATGTGGCTATTGAATGTCCAAATCGATGTGTCATGGTGCTCTGAAGAGATGTAGTAGATAGCACCAACGAGAGTGAGCCCGAGAAAGAAGATGTTGGAAAACCTGAGGCTAAAGAAGAAAAGGAGACCTATCTCTATGCTGACCAGGGAGAAGTGATGACCCTAGTCTTGAGACGAGTACTAAGTTCCTTGTCGAACCTTACGGAAGACTAGAGGGAGAATTTGTTCCATACCAAATGTACCGTCAAAGGCTAATTATGCACGCTCATAATGGATGGAGGAAGTTGCATTAATGTGATTACGCAATCCTTTGTGTAGCGGTTGGTTTTGCCGACCTCAAAGCATCCCTAACCTCATAAGCTACATTGGCTTCATGATAAGGGTACTTTGCACGTAACTAAACAAGTGACTGTACCGTTCAATGTCGAAAATGTGTACATGGATGAAGTAATGTGCAATGTCGTCCCCATGGGAGCTTCACATCTGCTACTTGGACAACCTTAGTCATTCGACCAACGTATTACGCACGATAGGTATAAGAACACCTACGCCTTTGTTAAGGATGGAAGGAAGGCAATGTTGCAATCCTTGACCCTGTCCCCATCCCAAGTAAATGAAACCCATAATCATCTTACCCGAGCTAGTAAGAAGAAAGCCTTAGTGATGAGCCATAGAGAGCTCCGATCTGTTGAGAAGGCTGATGAATTAGTGTTCTTGTTAGTTAGAAGAGTGATGGAGATGAGGGAATTGCAAGATGTCCTAGAAGAAATTTGAAGCTTGCTAAATTAGTTTTCTAGCTTGTTTCCTAAAGAATTACCTAGAAGACTGCTACCAGTCCAATGCATAAAACACTGTATTGATCTACAGCCAAGCATCGCCCTATCAAACCAACTTGCATATAAGATGAACCCTGAGCAGGCTGCCAAGCTGAAAAGATTGGTGAACAAGCTCATAGAGAGAAGATATGTAAAGGAGAGCATGGGCCCTTATGATGTACCAGCTCCGTTAATTTCGAAGAAAGATAGTTCATGGCATATGTACATCGACAGCCGAACGATCAATAGAATTACTATCAAGTACAGATACCTGATATCGAGTCTCGATGACACCTTAGATCTATAAAGTGGCTACCACCAAATTTGCATGAGGCCAGGTGATGAATAAAAGACTGCCTTTAAGACTAGGCACAAACTCTATGAATGGTTGGTTATGCTGTTCGAAGTTACCAATGCGCCAAGCACGTTCATGAGATTAATGAACCATGTGTTGCACCTTCTGATCAAAAGATGTGTGGGTGTGTATTTTGATAACATACTAGTATATAGCGCTAACCTGAATTGCTATGTTCAACATCTCCATAACATATTTGATATTTTGTAAGTTGAGAAGTTGTATGGGAATGTGAAGAAGTGTACATTCTGTCATAATGAGGTGGTTTTCTTAGGGTTTATAGTGTCAGGGGAAGGAATCTGAGCAAATGAGGAGAAGATCCAAGCTGTTTTAGAATGGCCGATACTAAGGAATATCACTGAGGTCCGAAGTTTTCATGGCCTAGCTTCTTTCTATAAGTGATTTATTAAGGACTTTAGCACAATAGTTGCCACATTGATCGAGTTGACTAAGAAGAGTAAAGGATTTAAGAGGGACAACCGAGTTAAATAGAGCTTTAGAGAAATTAAAGAGAAGCTCACCTCAACACCTATCCTTTCACTACCAAATTTTGACAAACCCTTTGAATTGGAATGTGATGCATTGGGAGTGGGAATTAGTGCTGTCTTAATGCAGGAATTACGACCAGTCGCTTACCACAGTGAGAAACTTAATGGTCCTACCTTGAACTATTCTATGTATGAGGAGGAGTTGTACTCCCTTTTCTAAGCCCTTACTGTTTGGTAACACTATTTATTGTTACGAGAGTTTGTTATTTATATAAACCATGAGTCTTTAAGGTATCTTGGAAGTTAAAACAAGCTTTCGAGCAGGTAAGCCAAGTGGTTAAAGTTTATAGAAGGGTTCTCATGCGTTATTTGGTACAAGAAGGGAAATGCAAATATGATCATTGACGCTTTGTCATGATGGCAATCTTTGCTGACCACTTTATAAATAAAATTATTGGGATTCTTACTCATTATTGAGCAATATGCTAATGACCTTCACTTTGGTTCCATTTTTAAACAGTGTCGAGAAGAAATAATTGTTGGAGGATATTATCTCAACAGTGGCTATCTATTCAAGGACCACAGGCTATGTATTCCAAACCGCTCCATGCATGAGCTATTGGTTAGGGAAGCTCATAATGGTGGACTTTTAAGCCACTTTTGGGAGGTCAAGATAGCCAATTTGTTGAAGGGGAACTTCTACTGGCCAGGTTTAGCCAAGGGTATCCATAAGGTAATTGACAGTTGTGAAGTGTGTAAGCATACTAAAGGGAAGAGAGAACCCTATTGAAAGTACATGCCTATGCTGACACTAACCTTACCTTGGGTCGACCTCAGCATGGACTTTGTCCTAGGGTTGCTCCGGATATCCAAAGGGAAAGATTCTATCTTTATTGTAGTAGACCAATTCAACAAGATGGCGCACTTCATTCCGTACCATCAGACTAATGATGCTTTATATATATTACCAATTTGTTTTTGCATGAGGTTATCTAACTGCATAGAGTACTAAAGACTATTGTCTCAAATAGGGACACAATTTTTTGGCTATTTTTGGAAGACTCTTTGAAGAAGGCTTAGAACTAAACTTGCATTTAGCTCCTATAGCTACCCTTAGACTGATGGTCAAACTAAAGTAGTAAATAGGACACTAAACAATATACTCAAAGCTATCATGGGAAAAAACTTGAGGGATTAGTGTAGACACCTAATTTTTGCTCCCCTTTTATTTTTCAAATTAGGTTATAAGGTCCTAAATTAGAAAAAGTTCAAAAAAATAGAAAATTAAAGAAATCCCTAAAAAATGAAGAAATTTAGAAAAAAAAATACAAAAAAAAAAGGAAATTTGAAAAGTCACAAAATAAAATAGGGTATTTAGAAAATAATAATTTTTTAAGTTGTTTAAATAGAATATAATTTTAATTTCAATTTCAATAGTTTTGAATAAAAGGCTGTTGGGTCTAAGCTTAGATTTGAATTTAGCTCTGGCTAACTTAGTCCATATGTGTAATTAATTACATTTATGAATAAGGAAAAACCAATAGCTCAACTGGATAAGCATCTGGACTTGATATTGCATATGACTTGGTGATCTTGGGTTTAATCCATGGAAGGTGCAAAATGCATCTTTTATTTTCTTTTCTCACTTTATCGCAATGTCATCGCCATATCATGGGCCACATCGTCGCCACGTCATTTGCCAACTCACTTCTAAGTGTGGTAGACATACTCTGACACACTCCGGCATATTCATATACGCACAGCTATGTATTTGACACCACATATTGTCCAGGTTTGTCAAATCTAAAAATGGAAGAAAATCATATTGCATTTAATTTTTTTTATCTTTAACTCGACCGTAACACCTATAAATAGGGGTATATTCTTCATTTGCAAAATACAACAAAAACTTCGAAACACTTTAGAAAAACAAAAATTGAAGTTTTCTCTTTCTAGCACGATTCCTCTCTCTCTCGAATAGCATTCCCTACAGTGTTTTTACGAAAACCACCACTATCGGATTTCTCAAGCCGACTAAGTCAACTCCAAGCCGATCAAGCTGATTGAAGCTGAAGTGAGCCAACTCAAGCCGATCGAGCCGATCCAAGCCGTAGTGAGTCGATCCAAGCCGAAGTGAGCCAATTTAAGCCTAAGTAAGCCAACTGAGCCGACCAAGCCGATCCAAGCTAAAGTGCGCTGATCCGAGTCGTTCAAGCCAATCTAAGCTTACCTAGTTTTTTCCTTTTTCTTTTTTATTTATTTGTAAATGTTATAAATGAGAAAAAGAAAATAAAAAAGAGAAAAGAAGTAATCTATTTATTTATAGAAATAGATAGAACAAGTATAAAAGAATAATAAAAAATAAATAAATAGGTTAGTAAAAAAAATCATTTTGACACTTAAGAAAATTGAGTTTTCTAAAAATAAATGAAAATAAATAAATCAATTTTCAAATTAGAATCATTTAGAATTTCCAAAAATAAAATCCAACTTAGGACCCCTTATAATTTTTCCTCAAATCAACTCAAAATGGGTAAAAACGTAAACCCGGTAATTTTCCCAAAGTTAAAATCAATTAACCCGCTATATTTTCATTAAAAGAACTACGTGCGTCTGATCCCGAATAGCAGGTACGTAGGCACCCGTACGTAAGTATGGGGTGACTTAAAATATGGAAAGTTTTATTTTTTCCATTTTTAGATATTTGTGTAAATTAATCAATTTAATCGCGTATATCATAATTAGATGTTTTTAGAAATTAAAAAGGGTATATTTGAAAAGAAAATTTAAATTCGGAAAGTTAAAAGTGGTACTCATTTAGGGTTTAATAAATTAGCTCATGGATCCAGATCTCTAGTTTTTAAAAAGACTGTATTTATAACTTGGTTTTTTAATCGATAAACCGATAGCTAAGTTATAACAAATCCACCTAATTGGTTATAACTTAACCCCTTTTCCCGATTTCAGTTGGGTGGTGACTCTAAATCTTTTCAAGTTGGAAAAAATGATCTTCTTTAAACCTTAGTTGAGGGTCAATATTAAATAGGTAGGGTTTAGTATTGATCGGTTTAGAGAAGACCTAATTTTATAAAAAGAATCGAGAGGGTGAAAAACCAAGCTCGACAATTGGGATCTGTGCCTCCCAGTTGTGAAGTTTGTATACAACTAAACTATTCACAGCACTATTGGGAAGACCTCATTTGAGGTCGTCTATGGCCTTAACCTTGCTATTCCTTTGGATATAATCAGCATCCTAGCAGCTATTGAAGAGAGTCAATCCAAAGTCGACTAAGCCTAGGAATTGCATGAGCTACACCAGTCTATAACCAGGAAGATCACTAAGTTTAATTAGAGGTAGCAAGAAATTGGTAACTAAGGCTGCTGAACTGTTTCTTTCCACTCAGGAGACTTGGTATGGGTACATCTCAACCGAGAACAATTCCCATACTTGAAACAGAACAAACTGCCTCCTCAAGCTAATGGTCCATTCAAAATCCTAAAGAAGATTAATTGCAATGCTTACTAAATTGAGTTACCTAATGACTATGACATTTCTTCCACTTTCAATGTGTCCAATTTGATCCCTTACCAATCGGCAAAAGATGACCTTGCGTGCGCCCCTAAAGAGAAAGCAGAAACCACTTCAGATTCGAGGGCAAATCTTTCTGACTGCCAAGCAAATGATAAGAATCAATCCCCTAGATCGATCACAAGAAGCCGAGCTAGAGAACTGTAAGGACTCGTATGGAGAATACTAACTCTAAGCCATGGCTAAGATGGGGATTCCTATCCCAAGCTGGCCTCCTATTAACCTGTCTGTCAAATCCTTACGTATATTGGACATGTTTAGCCCTGAACTAGCCAAGCCAAGCTCCCTAACCGACCACTGGCATTTGACTTCAAGTCAACTAATCTCCTTACTAGGTTGATCGACTCTCGACCTGATTCAGATTAGGTCAGCCCCTAACTGCAATGCATCCCTGCCTCTGCCTACGTTGTATCATATTCTTGATGTCTAACCACCAAGTGATACGTATCTTCTGAGACAACGTTCCAGAATGATTATTTCTTTTTCGTACCGAATATTCTTTATCTCTTTTACCCTTTTTAGTATGTTTTACATAACCTATTTGTAGAATACCCTTTTTGTCTTTTCATACATGTAAAGTAACCCTAATGAACGAGTATATAAACCCCTAATATCTTGTATGTAGAATCAATCACCCTTTCAATGCAAAAATTATTCACTTGAGCAATCTTAGTGTTCTCATTATCATTCAACTCTTATCTATTTCCTTTAGTAAGAAATAATGGCGAGTGACCCTTCGGTTCGAACTAGTGTGTCATATCTAGCGGATTGTAGGCCGAGTAAAATCGAGTGGTGCATCATATCCACTTGGTAGCTACCCGAACTTTGCTAGCTACTCAGACTTTGCTAGCTTTTTCTTTTGTTTCTTTCTGGTCATTTTGTTGTGGTGCTTTTCTATGTGTCTGACCTCAGAGATGCATCACAATGTCTTGTTCTTGGTAAGCTAACAAGAGAAAATTCTTTTAGTAAGAGATTGAAGGCCTCGGAAACAAGCGCGAATAAGGGGTTTGAAGGTTGGCAATCTATTTGAGGAGGGTGGCGAGAGGGGAGGGCAAGCATGAGCAAAGCTTAACCACATACCTCAACACTCGATACATCCCCCAACACACTAGCATCTCTCAACTAGGTCAAGAAGGAAGAGCTAGGTTTGAACTTAATCACTAGACTAATTAAGCTTATACTTCCCTTTTGTAAACACGAAGCACCAATGTTACTCCCTTTTGAGTCAATACTCTTTAGCTCCGTCATGGAACAAAGATCTTGGTTCAACCTCACTCATCCAATTGCTAAGGTTTACACACCCCTCCCTTAAACATTAACCATTCATGTTACTCCTACTCAAGTCTAACAACAGCTTAACCAATAACCAAGCCCTCACCTAGAAGAGCTTATTCAAGTTAGTCTAACTCGGCTAACAACCTCATGCACCAATTGCGTATAAACTACCTCTTATTGTTAGCATGTTAATATAATTAATGGAGGTAAGTGTTATTTGCTCGTTTCCATGGGCCTCTACCAAACTCTCCTTTGAGCTACGTAGCTCTATTAGCCTACACTACATGACCCCCTTCCTTTAATGGTACCTAGACTTACCTTTCCTAATAAAAAGACCCTCAAGAAATTATCTAACATCAAAATACCTTAGTACTATAGGATGATGGCATCATAAGGCATGTCAAAAGATATGCCCCTTGCAAAAGGAGATATGTCACCACCTATTAGTTGCTAGCTCGAGGAAAGAAGTATCAACTATAATTGAGAATCACCATCCACGTAGTTTAATCTTAAGGGTCAATCTACCTCCCATAGAACATTATGATAGCACTATAGATGAAAGGATCACACTTGGAACTCTCACTTACCTACCAACCTAGGTGCACACAGTAAACCTTACATCCCCAACACCCCCCTTAGTTCTCCTTTTTTCCTTCAAGTGCTGAGATTGAATGATTTCTCCCTCTCATGAGCCTTTCTGATAGGAATCAAACCACCAGACCCTTGACTCGAGCTTGATCTCGAGGGTTGGAAAGCATAGCCAAGTGAATTCTTTCCTTATGACCCACTACCAAGGAGTTTGAGTTGCTATAATCTGCTGCCTTGATGTTTTGGTCGAGCTGAACCTTCTTTCACTCATCATTCGTCTTTAGTTGCCAACCTAAATGACACTCAAACATCAACTTAGCTCATATGACCATTAGCTCAGTTAACTTAAATCCAAGCCATATTGAATACATTTGAGGCAAATTCACCTTGGAAGAATTATCTGCTCAAATTAACATAGCTAATCTACTACCTCTGCTCGGCACCTCAACTTGGCAGTCGCTAACCTAAATGTATAGTTTGTCATTTCCTACCAAAAAGTCATCCATCCGTAAGGAGCTACATATCTGAGCAACCATATGACAAAATCTTCCATATAAGAAGCTCATTTTGGTGTATTTTCAATCGTACCCTTATTATTCCTTGTAAATTACTTCTCTTATATGATACCCTTTTTAGTTTTTTCCATTTTAGGCAAGTTGTCCTATTTTTTCAGGTATAAATACTCATTATATATGTAGCTGCAATGATCTTATCATCATCATAATGAATACACTTCTTTTTCGTGAACTTTGCTTATAGTTTGTTTGCTTACTTCACTCTTATCCTAATCTTTAAGCAAAGTTAGGTGGCAAGTAACCTTACTGGACCATATCATACGTCATATTGAGTTGTGTCATAAGCCATCGGAAGTTCCTTGGTGCATCATATCCTTAAAGCTGTTTGTAGGTTTTCTTAATTACTTTTTTTGTCTTTCACGCAATTCCCATTTCATTCTTTAAGGTTTCTATAAGCTTGAACCCACCCCTACGTTCAACCTTATCTAGCCTTGGCTTTAGGTTTACACCATCTTGTTATCAGAGTAAAGGTTTTGCTTGGGTAAGTTATATTTGAGTTTTTGTTTGTAGTGGTAATGTGTTGAGCTTGTGTGAAGATTCACTGAAGTGTTTGCATAAGTTAAAGGGTATAGTAGTTGCTTTTGTGTATACTTTGTTTTGCTATATTTCGAATGCCCAAAAACAAAGCAAGTTTCACTTAGGTTTATTGTTCTTTCGAGTTGTTGTGTTTACAAATTAGTTGAATGTTTATGAGGAAAAGTATATGTTTGTGTTGTTTGGTGTAAAGAACTGTATCTATTGTTTCTTAGAATCTAAGTTTGCTACTAAGGTTTTGTTGAGAAAATGATGGACCCGAATGTTCAAACTAGTATTGGGGGTGACAATAGTGGTGTTGTCCACCATGGCTAATAGCCCTAGGGTACCCCTAGAAGTATAGACGAATGATTAGATGAGGTGGCTAACCTCATAGTCAAATTGACCAAAGCTGTTCATGCAATGGCCTATTAACCTACTAAGGCTGTACAAAACACTCCACAAGTTGCTCGACTCGCTAGAGGACAGAACCCAACCTGACAAGTTTAAGGTGGAGGAGTAGGAGGATGAGTTCGAAGAAGGATTGACTTAGGTGATATGGATGATGAAAGAGAAGAAGAGTTTGAAGAAGAAGAGGAGTGAGCTCAAGCACCTCGAGTTGTCGACCATGTGAAGCTCTAATTTCTGAGCTTAAATGATTCTTAGAGTGCAGATGATTATTTAGACTAAGAGAAGAAGGTTGAACGTATTTTTTATTATTACCAGTACGATGATAGAGAGAAGATGAGGATTGCTGTTGTTAAATTCTCAAGTGTAAACACCTCATTTTTGTTATTTTATTTTAATAATTTTATTGAGCTAGAAATATAAAAAATAATAAATAATAAAAATAAATAAATAAATAAAGGAAAATTGAAAAAGATAATAAAAATAAAGTATCGAATCTAGTCGTATTGAGTTAATTCGAATCATGTCAAGTTGTTTAGGGTCGAGTCGGATAATAATGTAGGTTCAATTTAGTAAATTCTGAGTTGGTGAAAGATTGGACTCTAATGGAATATTTTAGTCCAGTCAAATATAAAATGGATTTTTTACGTAATTTATATTGGGATAGAATAGGCTTAATATTTATTAAGTAGGTTTTTGGGTTAAATCAAGTTAAACCAAGTCAGGCTGTAAAAATAGAAAGCTTAAATTAAAATAGGATTTTTAGAAACTATGTGAAATCTTTAAAAAATCTAAATCATATCTTTCGTATCTAAGTTTATTATCATATCTTTTAATATGAAAGATTCAATTGTGGCTTATAAATAGTAAGCCGACAATGAAGTTTAAAAATTTTTTTATGATTATATACCCTACAGTCACAAAACATAAGTCCATGTAAACACCTAATTTTTGCCCCTCTATAGTCCTAATTTTTATTTCTATAAAAACTGTCTCAATTCAAATACAAAAACGGTCCCAATTTAAAAACAAAAATAAGAAAAAAAATTACTGAAAGATAAAAAATAATAATAAAAATTAACAAATGATGAAAATACTAAAAAAATAAGAAAAAGAAAAATTATAAAAATTTCGTAGATTTTTAGGAAATAACTTATATTAGGAACAAATAGTTTTAGTTTTAGTTTAGTTAAAAAAATTTTATTTTAGGGAATTGGATAGTTTAAGTATAGTTTAATTATATTGAATGTCAAGGCGTAGGCCAACGGCTTAATGGATAAGTATCGGAGTATTTGGGTTGGATTTAATTTGAGGTCTTGGGTTTAAGTCTCAACAGGCACCTATATCTTTATTTTTCCATCTTTGCAAAAGCGAGATGAAAATGGGATTCATATCTAATTAAATTATATGAATTTAGTTAAATCGAATTTGAATTTAGTTTAATTACCAAATCAGATACAATAGATATAACTAGATATGATTTGATTTGGACCTTAAAAACACACACACATACACATGCATAAAAAGAGAGGAGAGATACAGCAGAAAAATTCAACGACATCCAACATCATCTATATAACACGAACATAAGCTGAAGACCTTTAATCCTAACAACCAATTCATGATTGCTGAAAATCTGACAATTCCATTGATATCCCAATCCCCCAACACAATCCAATGTTTAATGAAGCTACACCACATGACTACAAATTCCAATAGCACTACGCTACGGGGCTACGCAACGCCAGCAGCCATCTCAGTTTCTCGACCAAATTCCACTATCCTTGATCACAATCCTGATGCACAATCTACGAAGACCACGTAATCTAACCAAAAGCTCACCTGACGAAGCTCTACGTTGTCTACTCCATAGATTCAAAGCTAAACGTCCAACGATCAACATTCCAAGCGCCACGACAACACACACCATCCGCAATCCTCACTTTTGACTGCTTACGTCTACATTACACATGGCAGCAATTCATTGTCGCATTGACCAGACATCAACCAGCGACGTACGAACGGATACTCACCGCATCCAAACATCTAACAAAGCCATCTCTTTCGTCAAAACAACAGTACTCCTAACTCGCTTGCGACAACACAACGCCTACTACTTCACCACAAACCACGTACTATTACTGATCGTCATTGTTCACGTAAATAGGAAATTCAGGTACTTTCTTATAGTTTTGATTCCTTTTATTTGTTTGTTCATATTGCCGTTATTATTTAGATTTTTAGTTTTAGGAGATTTTTATTATTTTACGTGAATAGTTGTTAACTAAAGCATCTTAGTTTTATTGATTATGTAGATTGAGGATTAATTAGATTATATTGGTTTAATTGAAGGTTTATTTAATAAGTAGTGATATGTTTTAGTATTAGTTATTATATAGAGGTATCATATGGATTATTTTTTTTTTGTAAATATATATATATATATATATATATTAGTTTAAGAGTCGTTAAGATCAGTTTTACTATATATATACATTATTATGTTTTATCAGTTAAAATAGTATATAATAATGCATATGTTAGCATAAGAGTTTTAGTGATAGATCTTATATAAATGTACTATATGGAATTATATTATTTTTGGTAAATAGCTATATGTATATTAGTTTAGGGATTATTATGATTGGGCATTTATTTTTTAGGTTTGGTTTTACTTAAGGATTTGTTATATAGAAAGTTGTTTTTCTTTTTCTTTTAAATGAAACTAATAAAAGACCTTTTTTAAAAAATATGATTGTTAGTCCATTTTTTCCTTTAAAACAAAAAACACTCAAGAATTAGGGCCTTTTAGATTTTATTTGAATAAACTAATTTGGTAGCAACGTAAATTCGGTTGGTTTTCAAAAATTAAAATCAACTAATACACTAAAATTTTTGGAAAGAACTACGATCGTTTGATCCCGGCTAACGGGTACGTAAGCACCTTCGAGGCAACGATAAAATATGTAGAAACTTAGGTTCTTTTTTTTCTTTTGATTTTATTTATTTATTTATTTTTTAAATATTATAATTAGCAGAATAATCCTAATTTCGGTAAATAAATAGTGGTATACGTTAAGGGTTTAATAGGTTAGCCCCCGAACTTAGAACCCTCTAGTTCTTTATTTAAAATTGAAATCAAAGATCGGTAGCCAAATTGTGATCAATCCACTCAATTGGTTATGGTTTCTTTTCTTTTCTCGACTTTGATTAGGTAGCAAATCCAAAAAATTATTTTCAATAAAAACCGAGATTTCTCAATTTCTTTGGTTGAAGATTAATATTAAATGGGTTAGGGTTTAGTATTGATAAGGAAATGGGGAAATTAATTTTAAATAATAGAAAACCGAAAAATCAAGCTTGACAGTCTACAACCTAACACACACTCCGACAAATATGATTTGTACGAACACATTCATCCAAACACATCTCCTTACCACTCATTGATCACACGACATTCAATCACCAACCCTCAAAACTGCCTATGTGTGAAACACTCAACACCGCAACACTCTCCACGACATAGCACACATTGTCCCATACACACACCGAACACTAGCATCACTCCCTAACACCGCACTACACTAACGCTTAAACACCCCATCACTCACAGCACACACATAGCCCTCAGTCACATACAATAGCATCTAATTTCACCAATCATGACAGCATACTAACACACGTACACTAGTCTAATGATACACTGACGTAAACACAAAACGACACACTAATGCCAATACGGACATGATGGTATACAATCACATCCCCACATAGAGCCCACACACGTACGGTTCAGCACAACACACACCCATGCTTGGAGTCAACATACCCTCAATTACACCCGTAACTAAGTGAAGACAGTAGCCATTCACATGCGATCACGCCTGTGACCATCTGAAGACAGCAACCATTCACCTCCTTATCATGCTTATAATCATCTGAAAACAGTGCTCCCGATTAGGTAATAAAAATTATTATTTTATTTAATTCGTTTATTTAGTTAATTAATTATTTTATTAAGTTGTTTTCTTTAGTGTAGTTTCTTTTTTTTTTTTAATCATCATATTGCTTGCTATATTTTTTAGAAATTTTCAAATTTTAAGAAATTTAGTTAAGCTGCATTTTTAGTTGAAAATCGTGTTTTTTGAAAAATTGCATATCTTTTCTCCAAGATTTATATCTTCAAAGAAGATTCATATAAGATTTAGAAAAAATATTTTTTTTTTTACATGTAGTAATTTTAAATAAAATAAAAAAAAAAAGATCTTACATGGAGTTTTTTTTTAAAGGATTTAATTAGTTAGGATTTTTAAATAGATTCATGAAATTAGATTTTTAATTTTTTTAAAATAATAAATGGTTAAATAAACTTAAATTTGGCTCAATTTTTAAAATAAAAAAAATTCACCTACTAAATATTTTATTAAAAAAAAAAAACTACGTTGGTTTGATCCCAACTAGCAAGTATATAGGTATCTTCGGAGTAACCATATAAAAAATAATTTTTTTTCCTTTTTCTTGAAAAAATTGTTAATAAAAAAATAATAATAAATTCTTTTTAGTTATGTTTTGTATATTTGTATTATAGCTTAGTATTTTTAGAAAAATTATAAAAATAAAGCTCATTAATTATTATTATTATTATTTTTTACATGATAACTTAGTCTTAATAGGTTAACCTTCAAACCTAGTTTTTTTTTGTTTAATTTTTTAAAAAATAACTTTTTAGAAAATTCACAGATTATTGGCTAAATTAGGGTTTTCCCACTCGAAAACCCTAATTTCATTTTTCTACCAGTTTAAGTAGTTAGTAACTCCAATTTTTTAAAATATTTTTTTAAAAAAATAGTTTTTAAGAAAAATGTTTTCTTAATTTAATGTCTAATAATTTATATTAAGCAAGTTAAGCTTGATATAAGTTAAATTAAGGATGACAAAATATGGCTCGATAGAATTGGCGACTCTATTAGTGACACTAGTGGGTTAGCCATATAAAAATAAAAATTAATTAGTAGGCTTTCTTTTTCTTTCCTTTTTATGTTTATATTTTAATATAGTTATACTAACTGGTTTTTAGTAATGTAGGCCTTTAGAAAAAATCTAACCCAATGGGCCTATATTAGGGATTTAGGTGGGGTTTATTTTAATAACCATTTGCATACTTAGATGTGATCGAACTTAGATCATCTTAGAAACTTAGGACGAGCCGCCATTGTGTAACCCTCAGTTCGCTAGAGTCTTTACCTTCGGTTGGCTATGATAAATGAGCCCACTAGGTTTTTCTTTGGAAAGCCTTAAAACTATAGAACCTGAGACCTATAGATCCTACCCTCTTGCATCATTCTTTTTGAAAAAAAAAAAAAAGGTTGTCATTTTTAAATTATAAGAAAAGGCTAATCAATTTGAGGTCGATTCATCGTTCTTTTTCAAAAAGAGGGGAAATTAAGAAATCAGTAACTCATATATATAAGTATTTACGAGCTTCATTTCTTTTTAAGTCTTATTTTGAATATACTTATATATAAAAGTACTCTCCAACTATAAGTTCATAATAATTCTTATAATTTGTTAATCATCAACCCCTATTGCATTACATGCATGTGTAGTATACTGCATTTTTTTTATATTTAATTTTATTTTTGCTATTTCTTATTTCTATGTAATTATTTTTTATTTCTTGTATTATATGTGTTTAGATTTTATTGTCTATTAGTAAGTAGAAGGTTGCGTAATTTAAAAAAAATTTTGAAGAATTGAAGAAGCTGCAAAATTATTAATATCATATCCAACTTTTTGTAAATTCAATAGCTTCATTGTAAATAGTTGCATCATTTCATGTTTTATGTAATATAGATATAATATAGACATGGAAAGTCAAGTCAGCATCAACCTCGTAAAGCGTGTTCTAGTCAGACCAGTCGGCTCTTATAGACATATGATTGGATTTTTTTTTTAGAAAGATTAGTTAGGAGTTTGTTTTTTTTTTTTTTCTCTTTTAGTCCATTGTATTAGGTTAGATTTTACTATTATTAATAAATTTGCACCTTCATTAAATGAAAACCTTTATTGATTGTACAATCTTTTGCTCATTTTTAGTTTCCTTTTAAACAAAAATAAAATAAAATAAAATTGACAAAAACAAAAAATAAATAAATAATAGAAAAAGAAAAAACAAAACAAAACAAAAACAACAAAAATTTTAGTTAACAAAAATGTTTAAAACTTGGGTTTTCGTTTAGAATTTTGAAAATAGCGCCTTAGCGAGCAGACTTAGTTAAAAGCCTAATATTTGCTTGTTCCAAGGCAAGAATGTCAACTCAGGGTATTGGAAACGTTAGTCAAACTGAGCCCTGAACTGGAATGCAGGCTCTCACTCGAGCTATTGGAATTCTTGATCCCCTGATAGTTATAACCTTGGAAGAAAACATGAACAAGATAGCTAAACAAATCCAGGCTCTCACTTGAGCTATTGGAATTCTTAATGATAGGTAAGCATCTCAAGTCAACCCAAATCGAAATGTTAAAGCAACCCCTCCCCTTAAATTGGAAGATGTAGAATTGCTTCCTAACATTGAGACATGGAGGAAGGAGATTGAGGAAAAAGATTGAGAGATGGAAAGGAAGTTTATGTAGAAGTTGATCGAAAAGATAAAAACCCTGAAATGGTTAACAGGCTTAAGTAGATGGGAATGATCAATTTGCTGATGTATGAAGATGATGATTTTTCGAAAAAGTTTAAAATTCCAGAATTTGAGAAATATGATGGGACCAGTTGCTTGAAGCTCTACACTAGGTTGTACATTAAAAAGATGGGAAAATACACAAAGTATGATGAGGTAATGGTCCAAACCTTTCAAGATAGCATTATTAGGCCCACCTTAACTTGCTATGCCCAATTAGACTTGAACGAGATCGATACTTGGGATAAGCTAGCTCAAGCTTCCTATAACTAGTATAAGTTCAATATCAAGGTGACCCCATCCATGTAGGATTTGAATAGTATGTGAAAGAAGGCTAACGAAAGTTTTAAGGAGTATGCCCAAAAATGGAGTGGCATGGTAACTAAGGTGATCTACCCTTAATAGAAAAAGATCTAACTTTTTCCTTTAAACTCTTAGAAGTCCATACTACCAACATCCAGTAGGACACCCTATCTCTAACTTTGCAGAGATTGTGGCTATAAGGTATTGAATTGAGGAAGCTATTGCTACTAGAAGGATTCTTAATCCTAAAGTAGTTAAGAAGAAGATGCCTTTCATAAGATTTTCCAAAAAGGCTAAAGAAGCTATTGTAAGCGTCGTCGATACTGATAACCTCATTAAACCTACAGCCCTAGTAGCCATGATAAGAGAATCCGTAAAACTTGAAAATTAGCAGTAATTTAGCGAATGATTAGAAATAAGTGTTGTCACAATTATTATCAGAATACCTTGACATATTTGCTTGGTCTTGTAAGGACATGCCGGGTTTAGATTCATCAATTGTAGTTCACAAGTTGTCAATAAGAGAAGATATTAAATCAAAAAGGCAAAAACTTAGGTGGTTTAGGCCGGATATACTCCTTAAAATAAAAAAAGAAGTGAAGAAATTACTAGAAGTTGGGTTCATAGAAGTGTCAGATTATCTTAGATGGGTAGCTAATGTGGTGCTAGTGCTGAAGAAAAATGAGAAAGTATGGACTTTCATGATTTAAAATAAGTGATACCTATGGATAACTTCAATTTACCACACATTGATGTGTTGGTGGACAATACGGTACAGGCGGAAATCATCTTTTCTCATTTATAGATGGTTTCTCAGGATATAATCAAATCAAGATAGTAGAAGAAGATAAGATCAAAACTACCTTCATTATCACTTAGGGAACGTTTTGTTATCGCGTAATGCCTTTTAGATTAAAGAATGCTAGGGCAACTTATCAACATGTTCTGGTAACTTTATTTCATGACATAATGTATTAGGAAATCGAAGTTTATGTGGATGATATGATTGTCAAATCTAAGGAGGATGAAAATCATGTTGATGTTTTGCATAAACTATTTGACAGGTTAAGAAGATTTCAATTGAAGCTAAATCTAGAAAAGTACACCTTTGGAGTAAGCTCGGGCAAATTATTGAGTTTTGTAGTTAGTAGAAAAGGAATCGAGATGGACCTAAACAAAGTCAAGGCAATCATGAACATACTTGCATCGAAAACTGTAAAAGAAGTACAGGGACTATTAGGGAGGTTAAATTACATTGATCGATTTGTATCACAAGTAATTGATAAATGCAAGTTGTTATTCAAACTTTTGAGGAAGAATGCAGTGATAGAATGGAATGGAGAATGTGAGCAAGCATTTGCTCAAATCAAGGAGTATCTCATGAATCCGCCAATACTGATCACTCTTATACTTGGAAGGCTATTAATTCTTTACTTGACAATCCTCCCTAAATCAATGGGATGTATGCAAGGGCAGAAAGATGAAACAGGTAGAAAAGAGCATCCTATATATTACTTAAGCAAGAAGTTCACATAAGGCAAGTAGAAATACTTAGAAGTGGAAAGAACATGTTGTGCCTTAGTATGGGTATGCATAGGATCAGGTAGTATACTCTATTACTTTGTGGAGTTATTGATAAAACATGACTCGTTGAGGTATTTAGTAGAAAAGTCGGCATTGATCAGGAGAATATCAAAGTGGCAAATGTTGCTCTCTGAGTTTAATATCAAGTACGTAAGTCAAAGTTCAGTCAAAGGGTAGGCAATGGTTGATCAATTGGCAAAATACCCACTAAAAGATGAAGATGAAGATTTAGAAGCCTAGTTTCCTGATGAAAACGTAATGGTGGCAAATGAAATGAGTATGAGAAATTAGAATGGAGAATGTATTTTAATGGAGCAACCAATGCATTTAGATATGGAATAGGAGCAGTGTTGGTATCACTTGAGGGTAGTCATTTTTCTATTGCAGCGAGGTTAACATTTCTACATACAAACAACATAGCAAAATATGAAGCTTGCATTTTGGGGCTCAAGATGGTGCTAGACATAGGAATATAAAGGCTTGAAGTGAAAGGAGATTCCTCCCTTATAATGCTTCAGATCCTAAGAGAGAATAAGACAAAAGATGAGAAATTGATACCTTATCATAGGCATTTAAGCAAGCTGATTGAAAGATTCCAAGAAATTTCATTTACTTACGTTCTAAGAACCCAAAATCAATTTGCTAATGCACTCGCTACATTAGCGTCAACAGTGAAAGTCATAGATGGGATAGAAATTCAGCTCTTAAAGATTGAAGTAGAGGAAAGACCAACTTTTTGTTTGACCATTAAAAAGAAGGAACATAGGAATCCCTGATATTATGATATCAAAAAGTTACTTCAAACGGGTGAATTCCCTAGTAAAGCTCATAGAAAAGACAAAAAAGCCTTAAGGAGATTGGCTGCTCATTTCTTATTGAGTAGAGCATCATTGTACAAAAGATTACTAGATACAACATTGCTAAGGTGTATAGATGGAGAAGAAACTGAGAAATTGATGAAAGAGGTGCATGAAGGAGTCTATGGTCCTCACATGAGTAGGTACATGTTAGTTAAGAAAATTATGAGGATGGGGTATTTTTGGATGACAATGGAATCATACTGTATCAAGCACGTGAGGCAATGTCACCTATGTTAAGTATATGCTAATAAAATCAATGCTTCTCCCCAAGAATTACATATGTTGACGGCTCCTTGGCCTTTCCTAATGTACAAGATAGATATGATCGATCCAATTTCACCAACAACTTTGAATAGGCATAGATTCATTTTAGTCACGATCGATTATTTTACCAAGTAGGTAGAAGCAGCGTCGTATGTTATGATGACTAAAGGAGTGGTAGTCAAATTTCTGAAAAGAGACATTATTGCCAAATACGGTGCACCCGAGTTCTACTATTATGAACAACTGGTCATATTTGAATAACAAGTTAATGGCTGAAGTGTGCAACCAATTCAAGATCAATCACAAAAACTCAACTCCATATTGACCTCAGATGAATGGGGCAGTTGAAGCCACTAATAAGAATATCAAGAGAACCATTGAGAAGATGACAATCACTTATAGAGACTAGCATGAGGTGCATTCTTTTGCTCTCATAGCGTACAGAACCTCAATCAGAACATCTACAAGCACAACACCTTATTCAGTGGTATATGAAATTAAAGCGATACTACCAGTAGAAGTAGAAATACTTTTGTTCTAAGTGTTGGCGGAAATTCAGCTCGATAAAGCAGAGTTAGTGAAGAAGCGAATGAAGCATTTAAACCTCTTAAATGAAAGGAGGCCCATAATGATATGTCATGATTAGTGTTACAATCAAAGGATGATCTGAGCTTTTAAAAGGTGCGCTCGAGGTACTTCAAGGAAGGAGACTTGGTGATAAAGAAAATACTACTGAATGCAAAAGACCTTAGGGGCAAGTTTGCTTAGAATTATAAATGCTCTTATGTGGTAAAAAGGGTATTATCGGGAGGTGCATTAGTGTTGACAAAAATAAATGGTTCAGAATTAGGGAGACTTGTGAATTCAGATGCAGTCAAATTGTATTATTCATGAAAACTGAGTGCAATAAAGATTCCAATTTTTTCTTGAAAATTGTTTATGGTTGATCTTTGATAACTCTGATTTTAAACATATTTTATATGGTGATTTTATGGCATTTCCCTTACATTTTTTGTTTTCTTTGAAGAAAATGATACTTAATTGAGTAAAATGTTGATTTCATGGTTTAAACGCGTTCTAGGCTTGAAAACGAAGAAAACGAATCAAGTTTCACTCAATTCCGAGTTCAAACGAAGAAGTTATGAAATTTTGAAGTTATGCAGAAATTTTGCCTTTGTGCAGAAAGTTACACGACCTGGGGACACGGCCATGTCCCAATTGCTTAACCAGAAAGTTTTCGTAGTCTATTGCTTTCTAAATTGCTTAGTTAAGTCTCATAATTAGTTTAGTTTATTAATTTCAGTATTTTTAATTCATTCAACTCGACATAATTTTCCGGTTAGATAATAAAGCTAAAGTTAATATTAGTACTCAAAATCTCTGAGGGATCGACTCGGACTCATATCCGCTATATTAAAATTGATAGGTGCGCTTGCCTCGTATCAAGTTTTTGGCGCCGCTGCCAGGGATTTTTGATATTAAGAACGTTAGTTGCTTTATTACTTTAACCATTTTTTTTTTCTTTTCTTCTGTTTTCAGTGTTTATTTTTATTATCTAGAGCTGCAATTGATTTTATTTCTTGCCTTTGTAGTGCATGACCCGCAGTAATCCGGAAGATTTGGTAGAACTCGATCCTGAAATTGAGAGAACTGCCCTTCAAAATTTGAGATTGCGACCAAGACAAGTTGTGGCGATCATAGACGACGAATCAATCGTTGAGATCAAGGAAGAAGGTAAAGAGGCCAACTCTCAATTCATCGAGCAAGAAGATCCACCACACATGGCTAACAATGGGAATGAAGCAAATCAGACCATGTCCGATTATTCAAGGCCTACACTCATTGGAGCTGACTCCAGTATTGCAAAGCCAACTATCGCGGCTAATAATTTCCAAATTGCACCTAACATCATACAAATGGTGCAACAATATGTTCAGTTTGACGGTCTCCAAGATGAAGATCCTAATGCCCACATCTCTAGTTTTCTAGAGATTTGTGATACGTTCAAAATCAATGGAGCCACGGATGATGCCATTCGACTGCGACTATTCCCTTTCTCCTTGAGGGGAAGAGCAAAACAGTGGTTAAACTCCCTACCAAGAAATTCAATCTCAACTTGGAATGAATTGGTAGAGAAATTTTTGGAGAAATATTTCCCACCTGCAAAAACCGCTAAACTTCGGAATGATATTTCGTGTTTTACTCAATTGGAAGCGGAGACGCTTTATGACACTTGGGAGCGGTTCAAGGACTTGCTCAAGAGATGCCCACATCATGGCCTCCCACTATGGATGCAGATTCAAACCTTCTACAATGGTCTCAATCTATCCACTAGACAAATGATTGATGCATCCGCAGGAGGTACTTTCAACACTAAGACACTTGAGCAAGCCCAAAATTTGATTGAAGGAATAGCGATAAACAACTATCAGTGGGAAAGCACTAGAGCCAAGCAAAAGGCCATGGGAATTTATGATGTGGACTTGACCACTGCTCTGGCAACTAAGGTGGACTTATTGAGTAAAAAGATTGATGCCCTCTCAGTTGGCCCTCAACAAGTGCAATCGGATGTAAGTGATTTTGGTATGCAGGGTTATGGAACACAAAAACAACTGGAACAGGTGGATTATCTAGGAAATCCACCTAAGCAACAAAATAACTCCTACAGCAACACTTACAATCCAGGATGGAGGAATCACCCCAAATTTCTTATGGGGAAACCAAAACCAAGGCCAGCAGAAGACCAACTTTGGCCCACCTGGATTTCAACGACCATTCCCACCTCCTCTCCCTCAAGAAAAGAAGCCCAGTGTAGAAGAACTTCTCACAAAATACATTCAAAGCAATGAGGCTCGCTTATCCAACATTGAATCCTTGCTGAGGAATCAAGAGGCTTCAAATCGTAACCTTGAGAACCAAATTGGTCAACTTGCGAAGCTAATCTCTGAAAGACCACAAGGAACACTCCCAGGGAATACCGAGGTTAACCCTAGGGAACATGTTAATGCTGTGACCTTGAGAAGTGATAGAAAACTGCAAGCGGAGAAGAAAGATGGTGAGGAAGTAGTTGAGAAAGAAGTGGAAGTCAACCGTAAGGAAGATGAAAAGCCACTAAAATCAAAAGAAAGTACGGAACCACCGAAAGTGAAGGAGTACAAGCCTCCCATCCCTTACCTACAGTGCCTTAAGCAAAGCTACACTGATCCGAATAAGGAATTTGGTAAATTGCTTGATATTTTCAAACAATTACACATTAACTTACCCTTTGTTGATGTTATCTTGCAGATGCCGAAGTATGCGAAATTTCTAAAAGATCTTCTATTGAACAAGAGGAAGTTAGAGGAGCTTACAACTGTCACATTGAACGAGGAATGCTCGGCACTTCTCCAGAAAAAGCTGCCACAAAAATTAAACGATCTAGGGAGTTTCACTATTCCTTGTATGCTTGGCAATTTGTTAGTAGATAATGCTTTGGCAGACTTAGCAGCCAGTATAAATTTGATGCCGTATAAATTGTTCAAAAAGCTAGGGTTAAGAGAACCTAAACCAACGCGCATGAGTCTTCAATTAGCTGATAGGTTTATCACATACCCTAGAGGCATCATAGAGGATGTTTTAGTGCAAGTAGACAAATTCATCTTTCCCGTGGATTTCGTTATACTTGATATAGATGAAGATATTGAGGTGCCAATCATTTTAAGTCGACCCTTCCTAGCCACTGCTAGGGCTATTTTTGATGTTAGTGAGCATAAGTTGATATTACGGGTCGGGGATGATGAAATAGTTTTTAAAATTTCAGAGGCAACGAACAAATTTCTTGACCCAGAGGACAGATATCACAATGTTAATGCCACTAATGTTGTTATATCTACATGTGTGCAGGAAACGCTTACCAAGGATTCCTCGAGCTATTGCTTGCAAAAGGGAGATGAAGATTTGGTGACCAACCCCAATTGTGCAGAAACGGTAGCTCAAATAAAAGTTCATGAATCTGTTGTAGACAAGAAGGGGGTTGATCAACTCCATAAGTCAAAGGATCCTAGGTTAAAATCCTTCAAAGATAAGCCACCAATCTTGGAACCAAAACTGTCAAGAAATTATTTGGAACATGCCTTTGTAGTGAGAAGTTCAAAACTTTCAATGACAAACGCGTCTAAGGTAAAAGCGGACAAGATGAAAAAGTTTAGGCTACATGAATTTGATAAGTGGCATGATAAGGAGAGAAACTATGGAAGTTATCCACCAATGAAATGGAATTGGCAAGGTCGATGGCCTAAGGGTAAATTAAAGCTCGTATGGAGAGTTCGAAAGCGAGATACAGGAGGAGTCCTATCTCCAACTGAATGAAGAATCATGAGAAGACGTATCCCGTCGAGCTATCGACGTTAACTAAAGCGCTTCTTGGGAGGCAACCCATGTCTAACCTTACTCATATTTTAGTTTATTTCAATTTATTTATTTCATTTATTTATTTATTTATTTTTCTTTTTGATCTAGTTTTGCTTTGTTTCTTTTATTTGTTTCAATTTTAGTCATAGGCTTTTCCCTTTTTAGTTTCATTTTTTTTCTCTCTTTAGTTTTATTTGTCTTATTTTTTTAGTTTAAGTATTTTTATTTATTTATTTATTCTTTATTGATTTATTTATTTTAAGTTTTTTGTATTTTTAAATCCATGAATTTAGGTAAAAAAAAAAAAAATTATTACACGGACGAGGGACACGGTCGTATCCTAGCCCGTATCCATCCAGACGTTCAAAAATGTCTACCCACAGAAAGTTACATGGGCGAGGGACACGGTCGTGTCCCAGCCCGTGTGCGCCCAGAATTTTCCACCCGCGAACAGAATGTTACAGGGGCATGGGACACGGTCGTGTCCTAGCCCATGTCCGTCTAGTTTTCATACATGACCAGAGCAAGTCACACGGGCAGGGGACACGGTCGTGTCCCAGCCCGTGTGCGTCTAGGTAAGACACGACGACACAGATTGTTACACGGGCGTGGGACACGGTCGTATCCCAGCTCGTATCTGCCCAGCCCCATACGATTTCGCATACGCACTGCACAATATTTTCCAAACACACACACTCTCTCTCAACCACTTACAAACATCCACACAACTTCATTTCACATTTCATCTTCTCTCCATCTTCTCCTCATGTTCCCGATCTAAGTAAGTTCTTTTAATTTTTTTTTCTTCTGTCCTCTCTTGTTTATGCTGTATTGTCCTCATTGTTTAGGCATGTTTAGCTACCCGACGTTTAGGACTTTTGGGAATTGATACATGCATTTTGTCTGAGAGTTTACTTCATTTTTATTCTTTCATGGTAAGGAAGAGGCGGTTGGAGGTCGTGAACACGATGTTGAGGGCAGTGACGACGATGATGATGCTTCCTCGTTATGAACTTCTTCACCTTATTTTCGACTGGCAGGGAAGTATTAGTTTCTTTTTCAATACATGTATTTCCTTTTTCCCTATGATAGTTTTTATTGTTTCATATCTTGATGTTATGCTTTCTTAGTGGTACATTGGGGACAATGTACATTATTAAGTATGGGGAAGGGATATATATGATTTTGTTACTGTTTAGGAGACCAATTATTCATATTTGACCTAATTACTTTTTAAGTTAATTTGCAATAGGTGATTAACTGGTATTAAGCCAAATCAACTATGTCATGTTGATCATTATTGACCTTATGATACTTTACTAGAATTGATTAGTCAAATTTTTGGAAGGTAATGTTACGAGTTATTTAGCTTAGGATTTTAAGACTTGAGATTGGAGCAACATCACTAGTTGAGAGTTATTCGTAGTTATTTTTAAATTTACTTTTGTGTATACCTTTTTCTTAGAAATTTTTAAGAGTCCTATAATTTTTAACAAACAAACAAATGAAATTCTTCTTTTGAGAAACCCTTGAAAAATCATAATGGTTGGAGGTCAAAAGTAATAATAAGTGTATGAATAGAAAAAAATTGGTAAGGATTCGTCTTGGTCCGTCAGAAGAGCGAGATTGAGCCCCAATGCCAATTCTAATGAAAAAATTGATATGGATCGGTCTTGGTCCGTCAGAAGAGCAAGGTTCTTTCCCGCTATCAATATAATAAATAAGTTGGTATGGATCGGTCTTGGTCTGTCAGAAGAGCGAGATTCTTTCTCGCTACCAATACAATTGTGCTTAAATAAGGTAAATTCAAAAGACCTCTCAACAAAAGTATGAGTTAGGGAGATGATCAGAGGAAGAGTGGATGTAAAATGTGTTTGTTTTAGATTATGGTGCTTAGTGAGATGGAAGAGAGAATTCTATACATTTTAGTCAAATGGATAAAATTTTTATGACTCTTTCTCGGTTGGCGAGATGTTAAATCTAATTTTTAGTTTAAGAATCCTTGGTTAAATGGTTTGGGTAAACTTTGATTTTCATAAATTAACTAGTGAATTCTAGTATTAAGTATTGTTGGAGCATTCGAATATGGTCAGATGAAATTGGTTGACTTTATTATTGCAAGTTAGTTGAGAATGATTTTCTTACCTTTCTTCGGGTCAAGTGTATTCTTTCACCGGTTTCTTAAACAATGATAAATTTTGATTAGTGTTTCTTGTCCTGAAAGTTTTGTTTTGATTTATTTGCTTGAGGACAAGTAAATGCTCAAGTGTGAGGAAATTTGATAACTCTGATTTTAAACATATTTTATATGGTGATTTTATGGCATTTCCCTTCCATTTTTGGTTTTCTTTGAAGAAAATGATACTTAATTGAGTAAAATGTTGATTTCAAGGTTTAAACGCGTTCTAGGCTCGAAAACGAAGAAAACGAATCAAGTTTCACTCAATTCCGAGTTCAAACGAAGAAGTTATGAAATTTTGAAGTTATGTAGAAATTTTGCCTTTATGCAGAAAGTTACACGACCTGGGGACACGGCCATGTCCTAAGCCGTATCTGGTGACGAAAATAAAATCCGTGAAATACACATATAAAAGGGGATCTTAGGGTTCAAAATGAGGGGAGACATTACAGAAAAAAAAGAGAGACAAGAGACGAGAGGAGACTTGAGGAGAACATCAATCAAGAAGCAAGAACGACATCGATTTTAAGATTAGAGATTGTTCATCAAATCAAGAGGGGTTTTCATGCTTTATTTCATGTTTTTGATGAATCTCGTTTTTAGATTCATTATGATAGCTTAGAATTCAAGTATTTAGGATTATGGAACCTAGGATTTCATGTGATTCTTGGATTGAATTATAATTTCAAGAAAGTTTCTATCTTTTCTTGATTCAATTATGTCGTTAATTATTGATTGATAATTCTAGAGTGTCAATATATGATATTATGCATGTTGATTGAGAAATTGCATGTGTAATTAGATCTTAGCATAATTGAAGAGAATTACATGTATACTTAGAGATAAGATACATGTTTCTTTCGGAAAGTTGATTGTTTGTGTGGGAATTCATTAAATATTAATGCAATTCTAAGTTATATTACTAAGTGAAGAGATTCCGGTAAATAATTTAGGATTAGGGTTAATATGCTTGAGAAAGATATTAGCTTTAATTGTGAATCCCTCCGGTCAAGAATTATAGAAATTGAATTGAATATATTTTAAAAAGGTTACATGTTAAACACTAGGGGAAATAATTTCTAAATACATTATTGCATATTTGAAGTCGTTCGTAGTTTATTGCTTTCTAAATTGCTTAGTTAAGTCTCATAATTAGTTTAGTTTATTAATTTCAGTATTTTTAATTCATTCAACTCGACATAATTTTCCGGTTAGATAATAAAGCTAAAGTTAATATTGGTACTCAAAATCTCTAAGGGATCGACTCGGACTCATATCCGCTATATTAAAATTGATAGGTGTGCTTGCCTCGTATCAATCTTTCATCGTTTACAAGTAAAGATGATATCCATGAATGTTCTTAAATTCTGATAGTTATCTACTGACAAACACTTCACTAATAAACACTTGTATACCATGTTTCTTAGCTTTGTACACTTAAACACCAAATACTTACCAATGGATATGAGTCACCAAATAAATTGCAATCGAATGTTCTTAATGATTTAATCTAGTTTTTTCGAAAAGAGATTTATTTTTTAAGAATCATAGAGGTGGAAATTGAGGCCCTATGAGGACAAATATAGAATCAAGACATGACCATGGTACAGCTACAAAAATCATTAGCAAAAGATTTCAATCATGAAAAAGATCTTATTCCAAAGAGAGAGAGAGAGAGGAAAAAGAAAAATAGAAAAAGGGAAAAGAAGCAAGTACAATACTTTGGTGATATTTTGCCGATTGAATGAGTGAATAACGGGAGTCAATGTGAGGTATGCCAATTGGTTTCTATCTGCGAAATTCTCCATTCCTAGATAAAATGATCTTAAAAGTCCTTGAAAGACATATTTAGGAGAATTAATAAGTTTTTTTTTAAAATCTCAAAGAGATCTATCCTCTTCAGATCATCCACTAAACCAAAACAAGTTAATTTGACCCCCTAGTGGTTTTTGCCCTATCCTTTCAAGATAAGCGCCCTTAATCCTTCCAAGATAGGCACCCTAAACCTTTTGCCCTATCCTTCTAAGATAGGTATCTTAAATCTTTAGCCATATCCTTTCAAGATAGGCATCTAATTCCTTTGCCCTGTTCTTTCAAGATAGGCAATTTATTCTTTACATCGACCTTTCAAGTTGATATCCTTCATCAAGATTAGACATAACTTAGTTGACCATTCAAGTTAGTAATCCTCATTCTATTAGTTTAAAGTAGGGTTTGGTAAAAATGGATATCTCTTTTGTCTTTATAATAAAGTTCTAATCGAACTTCCTTACAAAAAGGGACAGTTATAAACATCATATTTTTGTCATTTTATTTTAGTAATTTTATTGAGCCAGAAATATTTATAAAAAAAAAGAATAAATTAAAAAAAACGAAAATTGAAAATAAAAATAAAAATAAAATATCGAGTTTAGTTGTATTGAGTTAATTCGAGTCAAGTCGAGTCATTTAAGGTTGAGTTGAATAATAGTGTAGGTTCAATTTAAAAATTCTAAGTCGATGAAAGATCGGGCTCCATTGGAATATTTTAGTCTAATCCGATATAAAGTAGATTTTTTTTATCTAATTTATATTAGGCTAGAACAGGCTTAAAATTTATTAAGTGAGTTTTTGGGCTAAATCAAGTTAGACTGAGTTGGGTCTTAAAAATAGAAAGCTCAAATTAAAATAGGGTTTCTAGAAACTAGGTTGAATTTTCAAAGAATCTAAATCATATATTCCATATCTGAGTTTATCATCATATCTTTCTATACGAAAGATTCAATTGTAGCTTATAAATAGTGAGTTAACAGTGAAGTTTAAAAACATTTTTACAATTATATACCTTATAGTTACAAAACACAAGTCCACAACCCAACACCTACTACGATAAACACAATTTGCATCCAATCCCCCTGAATACAATCATCCAAACACATCTCCTTACCATTCATTGATTACATGACATTCAATTGCCAACCCTCAACACTGCCCACATACAAAACACTTAACACTGCAACACTCTCTACAATACAACACATACTGTCCTATACACACACCGAGTATTGCCATCACTCCTTGACACCGCACTACATTAACACTTGAATACCCTATCACTCATAGCATACACATGGCCTTCACTTATACATAACAACATCTGATTCACCAATCACAACAACATACTAACATAAGCACACTAGCTTGATGACATACTGACACAAACACATAATGACACACCGACATAAATATACGACACAAACATGGACATGTTGACACACACACACATCCCTATACAAAGCCTTTACATGTATAGTTAAGCACACCACACACCTATGCCTTAAGTCAACACACCCTCGATCACACTTATGACTAAGTGAAGGCAACAACCATCCATATGCAATCACGCTCGTGACCAAGTGTAGACAGTAGCCATCTACACATGATTATGCCCATGACCAAGTGAAGATAGTAGCCATCTACACACGATCATGCCCGTAACTACCTAAAGATAGCAACCATCTAACTCCCTATCACGCCCGTGATCATTTGAAAATAGTGCTCGTTTACTCTTCGATCACGCCCGTAAGAGTTAGAAGCCAGCGACCATGTAACTCGACCTAACTAGGTAATAAAAATTATTATTTTATTTAATTCATTATTTTACTAAGTTGTTTTCTTTAGTAGAGTGTCTTTTTTTTTTTAATTGTTATATTGCATGCTATATTCTTTTTAGAAAATTTCAACTTTTAATAAATTTTATTAGGTTGCATTTTCAGTTGAAAATTGCATTTTTTGAAAAGTTGCATATCTTTTCTTCGAGATCAATATCTTCAAAGAAGATATATATTGGATTTAGAAAAGATATTTTTTTTATATGTAGTGATTTTTTAAAAAAATAAAAAATTTTAACTGAAGTTTTTTATTAAAAAAAAGATTTAGTTAGTTAGGGTTTTTAAATAGATTTGTGAAATTAGATTTTTAGTGTTTTTCTTAAATAATAAATGGTTAAATAAACATAAATTTATCCCAATTTAAAAAAAAATTCACTCGCTAAATATTTTATAAAAAAGATAAAATTACATTAGTTTGATCTCGACTAGTGAGTACATATGCACCTTCGAGACAACCATATAAAAAATAATTTTTTTTCCTTTTTCTTGAAAAATTTCGTAATAAAAAAATAATAATAAATTCATTTTAATTATGTTTTGCATATTTGTATTATAGCTTAGTATTTTTAGAAAAATTATAAAAATAAAGCCTATTAATTAGTTTTTTTATTTTCACATGATGGCTTAGTCTTAATAAGTTAGCCCTCGAGCCTAGTTTTTTTTGTTTAATTTTCTAAAAAAATAATATTTTATTAGTGGCAAAATTAAGGTTTTCTTATCTAGAAACCTTAATTTCATTTTTCTACCAATTTAATTGGTTGACAAGTTTAATTTTTCTAAATATTTTTTTAAAAACATTTTTTTTTTAAAAATATTTCCTTAATTTAATGTCAAATAATTTATATTAAGCGGGTTGGGTTTAATATAAGTAAAATTAAGGAAAACAAAATAAGGCTCGACATTAGGTTACGCCACGATAAGGTGGAAGAACTTCCAAATCATAAGAAGGAGAGAAAGATATAGAGAGGTGAATACTTGGCCTAAGATGAAGAAGATACTCATAAACAAGTTCGTATTAGATATTTATTTACAAGACACTTTTGCTTGTCTATATGAGCTAAGACAAGAAAGCTGAACTATTGATAAGTACGTTCAAAAGTTTCAAATACTCATGATTCGCTGTGAAGTAAAAGAACCATCAACATGAACAGTATCCAGGTTTCTAATCAAATTGAGGAGTGACCTACAAGATATTGTGGAACTTCGCCAGTTCATCACATTAGATGAGGCTATACAAATAGCCTAGCAAGTAGATAGATAAAGAAGAAATAGGTCAATCTAACCTCCAATGAGCCGACCTGGTCAATTAAGCCAATCTGTTCAAGGAAATTACCAAGCTCAATTAAGTATTAAGCCAACCAAAAGGGTAGATGTCAAAGTCAAACAAAATGGTCAACCTAATAGTAATGTATTGACCAGAACATATGAGAAGGGGTAAGGATCTAGAAAGAAGACTAACTAAATCAAGTGCTTTAAGTGCCAAGACATGATTGCTTAGTGCCCAAACCAAAAGACCATGATTATCAAGGGAGATGTCTTGAAGATTGAAGTGGAAAGTACGGATGAGGAACTAGAGCCGAAGAAAGGAGTGGGAGATGAGGCAGATGTTAATGCCAACTGGATTAAGGAAGATGTGTTTGTAGAAGATCTGGACAAGTTAACTTTAGTTGTCCAACATGCAATTAGTTTAGAGCCTTCTACCAAAGAGGAGCAAAGAAAGAAGTTATTCTACATTACGTGTAAAGTGAATGAGTAGGTTTGCATACTCATAGTGGATAGTGGAAGCTATACCAATGTAGCATGTACACTCATAGTAAATAGTGGAACTTATACCAATGTAGCATCTACCAACTTGGTTGAGAAGCTTAAGTTGCCGACCACTGCACATCTAAAGCCATATAAGTTACATTAGCTAAACGAGAAGAGAGCATTACATGTTACACATACAAATGTTGTTACCAACCTCAATTGGGAACTATTTTGATGAAATTCTTTGTGATGTACTACCCATATGCACATCACATGTGCTGTTAGGCTAACCTTGGCTTTTTGATTGAAGGGTTATTCATGACGGTTACAAAAATACATACGTATAGAAGGATGGAAGGAAGATTATGTTGAACCCTATGCCATTGAGTTAAGTTATCAAGCTATAAGCTAAACTTGCTCGAAGGTCAAAGAAGGCTTTGGTGTTGGGTAAAGCTAAACTTCGAGAAGCCATTAAGGCCGATGAGATAACTTTTCTGTTAATCAAACAATTGCTAGAATTGAAGGAGTGGGGTGAACCATCCTTGGAGGTCAAAGAACTACTGGAAGAGTATACCAACCTATTCCTAAAACAGTTCCTCAGGGATTACCCCCTTTCAAAGGTATTAAATATTGCATTGACTCGATACTCGGCACTGCCTTACCGAACAAACCAGCTTATAGGATGAATCCCGAACAAGCTGTCAAACTTCAAAGGTAAGTCAATGAACTACTAAAGAAAGGATATGTGAAGGGAAGTCTGAGCCCTTATGCTGTACTTGCATTACTTGTACCAAAGAAAGATATAACTTGGCATATGTAAGTGGACAATAGAGCTGTCAACAAGATTACAATCAAGTCTGATACCCCATCCCAAGGACAAACGATATGTTGGATGAACTGAGTAGCGTGAAAGTATTTAGCAAGATAGATCTAAAGTCAAGATACCACTAAATCTGAATGAGACAAGGGAATGAATGAAATGCTGCTTTTAAGACCCGAAATCACTTACACAAGTAAATGGTAATGCCTTTCAAGTTATCAAATGCCCCAAGCACTTTCATGAGGCTAACGAATCATGCTTTGAGAAATCTGATCGAGACATTTGTTGTCGTCTACTTTGATGACATCCTTATCTATAGTACTGACCTGATAATGTATACTGGCTACCTTAATTCCGTTTTTAATGTTCTCCTAGTAGAGAAATTGTTTAGAAACTTGAAGAAATGTTGTTTCTATCAAGAAGAAGTGATCTTCCTAGGCTACATGGTTGGTGGAAGGTGATTAAGAGTAGACGAAGAGAAGGTGCAAGCTATTGTTGAGTGGCTGACCCCAACCTCCTGTGTCAAGGTGAGAAGTTTTCATGGATTGGCATCATTCTATCGACGTTGTATCCAAGGATTCGGTACCTTTATAACGCCTCTGATTGAGTTAACAAAGAAGAATGCAAAGTTCAAGTAGGGAGAGAAAGAAGAGAGGAGTTTTACTAAGGTGAAAACAAGTTGACCTTTGCCCAAGTCTTGGCTCTACCAGACTTTGATAAAGTATTTAAGCTTGAATGCGATGCATTAGGTGTCAATATCGAAGCTATGCTGATGCAAAAAGGCTAACCTATTGCTTATCATAGCAAGAAGCTCAAGAAAATGTAGTTAAACTATTTTATATATGACAAAGAGCTTTTGGCCTTGATCCAAGCCCTTTGTGTATGGCAACATTATCTTTTGCCAAAAGAATTTATCATATACACAGATCATGAGTCCTTGAGATATTTGTGGAGCCAATCCAAGCTTTCCAAACACTAAGCTTGATGGATTGAGTTCTTAAAGGGATTTAACTTTGTCATTAAGTACAAGTAAGGCAAGAATAATGTAGTTAGCGACACTTTATCAAGAAAACACGTTCTTCTTACTAAGCTGTAAACCAGATTGTTAGGGTTTGCAAGCACAAAAGAGCAGTATTAGAATGATCCTTATTTTGGCCCTATATATAGGTGCTGTGGAGAAGGAAGAGTAATGGATGAATACCATGTAGAGGATAGGTATTTGTTTAGAGGTGACTAGTTATGTGTTTTGCCCTATTTGATAAGGGAGCTATTGGTGAGAGAAGCCTACAATGGAGGACTCTCTAAACATTTTTTAGAGCGGAGAACGTATGAGCTATTGAAAAATAGATTCTTCTAGCCTAGAATGAAGTATGACGTGCATTGTGTGATTGAGAGATGTGCCATCTATAAGAAAGCAAATAGCCAAGCAAGGCAAGGGAAGGGAAAGTAATGCCTCTGCCTAATCTAACCAAACCATGAGTTGACCTGAGTATGGACTTTGTCCTCAAATTAGCCTACATTACTCAAGGCAAAGATTCTATTATGGTTGTCATATATAGGTTCATCAAAATGGCACGTTTTGTGCCCTACACCAAAACTAATGATGTTTCGGTTATTTCTTCTTTGTTTTTGTAGGAAGTAGTTCGCTTACATGGAGTATCAAGGAGTATGGTGTTAAGCTAAAGCCCAAAATTTTTTAGCCATTTCTAGAGAACCCTATAGTGTTGGATAGAAACCAAACCGTTATCCAACAACTCTTAGCATCCCCAAATTGATAGCCAAACTGAAGTAGTCAATTGCACCCTAGGATCACTGCTTCAAGCTGCAATAAGGAAGAACTTAACCAACTAGGATATTTTCCTACCCATGGTTGAATTTACTTACAATAGGACAGTATATTGACCAAGAAGATCCTAAGGTAAGAACCAAAGATGAGTCCATTCGGCAGATCTATCAATGAGTCACCTAATAGATCAATCGAGCCGCTAGAAGACTAAAAGATAAAAGCAAAGGAAGGAAGACCAAGAAGTTTCATCATGGAGACCAAGTGTGGTTACACCTAAGTAAGGAGAGGTTCCCTAATAAGAGGAAGAATAAGTTATTCACCCGAATTAAAGGACCATTTGGGATACTTTAGAAGATCAATGACAATGTATATCAACTTGAGCTTTCAAAAGATCTTGGAGTGTTTATTTTGTTTAATATTGCTGACCTCAGCCCTTACCGACTCGAAGAGAACTTGGACGAGGACTAGCCAGATTTGATCCTAAATTCCAATCAATTTAGCGAGGATGATAAGAATCAAACCACCAAACCCTTAATCTGAGCCCAATCTCGAGAGCTGAAAAGCATAGCCAGGCGAATTCTTACCTTATGACTCACTATTGAAGAGTCCAAGCTGTTGCAATTTGCCGACCTAATGTCTTGGTCGAGTCGAACCCTCTTATACTCATCATTCGTCTTCAGTTACCAATCTAAACTACACTCGAACATCAGCTTAACTCATGTGACCATTAACTCAACCAACTTGAATCTAAGCCAAACTGAATATGTTTAAGGTGAATTCACCCTGAAAGAATTATCTGCTTAACTTGACGCAGTTGATCTACCACCTCTGCTCAGTACCTTAGCTCTGTAGTCACCAACCCGAATGTACAGTTTGTCTTTTTCTACCAGAAAGTCATCCATTCGTAGGGAGCTATGTGTTCGAGCAACCATAGATGCTCATTACTTCTTTTAGATAATACCATTTTTAGTCTTTTCCATTTTGAGCAAGTTACACAAGTTTTTCGGGTATAAATACCTAACATACATGTAGCCACAATAATCTTATCATCATCATACTAAATATACTTCTTTTCCATGAACATTACATACAGCTTATTTACTTACTTCACTCTTATCCTAACTCTCAAGCAAGGCTAAATGGCGAGCAACCTCACTGGATCGTCTTATGCATCATATCGAGTTGTACCATAAGTCTTCAAAAGTTCCTTGGTGTGTTATATCCTTAAAGCTGTTTGTGGGTTTGTTTAATTAATTTTTTTGTCTTTCATGTAATTCCCATTTTGTTTTTCAAGTTTTCTATAAGTTTAGACCCACCCTTGTATCCGGCCATGTCTGCCCTTAGCTTCAAGTTTGCACCACTTTCATTAACTTAATCATTAGAATGCACATACTAAAGCTACCTCTAATGCAATCTTTGCTCATATGTTTTCTTTCGTAGTCCTAAGGTTCATTCAAGCTAGATGGCAAAGCCTATGAGAACTTTCAACCATTAACATATGCCTTTTTTTTTTATCACACTGTAAACTGGAAGGCATGCTAACTCACCATAAGGCTTTAGTTGTAAGTAAGATCATTTAATACATTGTAGTGCCAACATGCATCTATGAGAGCCCTTAATTGTCTATATCTTATACTCTAATAGTTAATTCTTACCTTACATTAAGATTAGACACTTAGTATAATTGCTTCATTTGAATTCCTTGCTAGGCTTTCAATTAAAATATAAGTAGTTTCAAGAAAAATGAACATAAAAATTATCAAAGGTTCCATTTTTTATACAAGGTCATCTTAATTTAATATGAAAACTAGTTCTAAATAGTTAAAGAACAAAACCATTTGAGAATGTGTTGGTTACTTACCCGAGTGTCTTTTACTATAAATTTATTTATATTGTATTAACATAAAATGTTACCTTACAAAACAAGAAAACTTTGAATTACTTATTTGCCAAACAAAAGGTATTAGTTAACCATTGTTGATAGGTTATTTTGGACATGAGTCTCTAAACCCAAGCTAAACTCCTCAAGGCATAGGGAGCTTAGAAGCCTAAGATTGGCTTGTTTGAAGCCATGGTCAAGCTCTCCAAAGCTCGGTCGACCTCATTACATTCTAGGATAAGTTACTACTATTAAAGACAACATCACCCAAGCTTAGATTGTACTCATAAGAGCTAGGTAGACCTCACCAAAAGACACCAATTGAGCTCTTATCTCTGTCCTCACACATTGGAGCTTAGGCCCCCAAGATTAAGATGCATAAGACAAACCCACAGGTTCAAAAGAAGACTACAAAGGAATAGCTCGGTAGATTAAGAAAGTTTATAGCTAGCATGCACTTGATCCATAATCTTCTCCATAAAATCCAAAGTTAAAGAAAGGGTCTTGAGATTGTGATCCACCTTCTAAAATTAGATTAAATACTAGGTAAAGGCTATGGGTAAAGCATCCACACTTTCTCATTCTTAGGCACCATATCTTGTCTTGAATTTCTTAAACACTGTATTAACTTAAGTATTGGAGTAACCACATGGAACCACCTCTAGCACCTTTTTAATAACTCACATTTGTTGTTTTGTGTAAATTGCCTCCTAAAGATGTGCATCAACAGCCCCCATACTAATGATTGGTTGGCTGGTCCCTTTCAAATTCACCTTTTTAATCTTGAGCCCGATTCGGTTAATCGGCCAATCAATAGTTCTCAACTCGCTCGATCTCCTATTTCAGCTTTTTAGTCTTACTACTTTGCATGCATCCTCTCCTCTTAGCTTTGAATTTCAAGTATTACTCTTAGCCGTATATCGATCATTTATCTTCTTGTTATTTCTTCATCTTAAATTCATATACTTTTGGTTCGAATCCTAATTTTACTTTTTTGAAAGTTCTCAATTGAAACTACTAATTATTAAGCTTTAGGGTAATTGATTATGAGTCATACACTTATTCAATGGATAACTGAATTCAATTTTTTTCATTATTTTAGTATCGAGAAATATTATTTGGAATAAAATAAGTTTTCTCACTTAAAAAAAATGCATTTGAAGAATGTTGATTTTGACCAAGACTCCATTTTTTGCTTTGTCCATGCAACACAGTTTTGACTATGCGCGGGCAAAAGTCACCTCTATTAATTCTTCGTTTACTTATGGTAAATCAGAATTATTAAGAAATTGTAGTGCTTGAATGAATTTTTCCTCTTTTTGAATGGTAAATATTTCTCATAACACCCCCTTGGTGGTAGGTCTTCACTGGCTTCACTATTAGGTAAACATACAAAATCAAAGAAAGGAGCCAAAAAGATGGACTTCCTTATCTCAAGATCACTCTGCTTGATGTTTAAAAGAAAATCCATCTTTAACATTAATGTATTCCAATAAGATTCTTTAGTTGAGTATACTACTAGTCTTAGTTGTTTATGGCGGAAAAGAAGATTCTCTTAGTGTTCAATTTTATTTATAATTGATATTCTTGCTTTTTTTTTTTAATATTTGATAACGTTTTAATAAAACAAAACTATGAAAGGATAAAACTAATTGAATAACCTTATCTTCCCTATACATCCCCGGTTCTAAATTCTGGGGAATTTTATTTAGTGTTCCTCAATAAGAAATATTTCAATAACACTGATACCCTATGTATTTTAATAGATAGTGATTAAGTATTAGTAAAATTTTAATATTTCAATAACACTGACACCCTATGTATTTTAATAGATAGTGATTAAGTATTAGTAAAATTTTAATACATAAAAATATGGGACATTGTCGTGGATAACACCTATACTTTACCCATTTTTTCAATTTTACATTTGAACTTTCTACTTGGCCTAATACGCACTCAATTAAGTATTAACTTGTCTTATCATACATCTCAGTTATCTCCCACTAACCCCATTAGTCCAGTTAGCGTTATGAACCAATGAATTCGTACCATTTGCATTATTGTCAATTAATATTTCCAACGTAGGCTTTGTATTTCCAATCAACATCTATATTAGCAACCTTTTTTCCACATCAAAAGCACCCCAACTATTGGAGAAACTAAATTTCAAACAACAATATTATAAACAAATAAATACTACCTAGCAAATCCAAATCAAAAACACTTTCTCTTCCTATGAACCCTAACCCCTTTCCCTCAACTTGAAACCCTAACTCCTTCTCGTTGATGTGATAACAGTATTCCTAACATAACAAATCATAATAGCAAATGCGTTACCGCATCCCTTTCTCTTTTACATAGATAAAAACCTAAATAGTAAGGAACGCTTGTGTTGAGTTTAGGGAAGCTTAAATTTATCTAATGGAGTGTTGTTGAGAAAATTGCATGTACAAAAAATGTCCTTTATAAATTCCATAAACTCATTGTGGTCTTCTCGTAATTGTAGTGGTGGTACTGTGATATGCAACTGTGGTCTAAAAACTAGGGTTTAACAGGAAGGATAGAAGCAAATGTGGGAATTCAAGGATGTTTTATGGTTACCCAAGGTACAACGATGTACAATAAGTGTAGTCACAAAAAATTTTAGATGAGTTGATTTGTATATTTAAAGTTTTGTAGTGGGTTTCAATTTAGGGTTTAGATAGGTGACTTTATGAGAAAAACAACTGATTACTGATAGTTTAGCTTCAAATTACTTAAGATTTCGGTTTTGGATCATTGTCTTTTCAAGGTAGAGTTTTGATTTCACATTTAGGAGAAAGGGGAAGGAGTTTCAAGAGGAGGAAGCAATGTAAAGTTTTCTATCTATGTATTTTGTGTTTATAGATCGTAAGTTGCTAAATTTTTTGTTTCATTTTTCTTTTTTATTTTCTAGAGTATGCATTTTTTTTTTAATTTTGATTTTACTTCATTTTATTTTCTGATATGGAAATATCTATTGATAATATTCCATGTGGCGCGAATTTATTGGTTCATAACATTGATTGGACTAATGGGGTTAGAGAGATAATCGAGGTGTACACTAGGATAAGTTAATATTCAATTGAGTGTATATTAGGCCAAGTAGAAAGTTCAGGTATAAAATTGAAAAAATACATAAAGTATAATTGTAATTTGCAACAATGTTCCTAAAAATGTTGATATATTATCATAGATATATATATATATATATATATATTGATGATAATTATCCATTACTTATTAAAACACAAAATGTATTAATATCAATCAATCATAAAATTAATATCATCATACAAGAGTTCTAATAATTCATTTTTGCTTCTTTATTTCACCCACGAAGAGGTAATTGATGCCCATCCTTTAAATAATTCCCTCGAAAAATATCTTTCCCCACTAATGGGGAACATTTAAATGGTAGCTGCCTATCCTATCCAGTGGAAGTGGACAAGTGTTCATTTGACTTTTATTCTTTTGTCCTTTTTCATTTTTTTTCTTCCATTAGCACATCCATTCCTCTTTTAGTAATATTGAGAAGAACTTTTAGGAAACCAATCATGAAACGTCATAGCTAGGTGCCAACTTGAAACTCCACGATATTTCCATAGTTTCCATTTTAAATTTGTGGATAATTATAAATAAGTTCTTTAAAATTTTGATTAAAAGCAAATAGATTCTCAAGTTTTAAAAATACGATTTAGCCCCTCATAAGTTTTGAAAGTACGTGAATAATTTCAAAAAAGTTGCTAGATCTCCAAGAAATATGAAGATTTAGTGACAATTCATGACATATAAGCATATTATTGAATTCGATGATAAATTCAAATTTTTAATGTTTAAGAGATTTATTTGTGCCTCACCAAGTTTGCAACATTAGGTTTTTTTTTTTTTTTGTTTTTTTAAGCCAACTATTATACAATTTTAAGGGATAAGGAAATCGAATTAGCTCTATTAAATTGAGAAATCAGTATTTATATTATTATATTATAAAACTTGTAACTTAAGTTTAGATATATATAGATTTTCTTCATTGTTTTTCTTCATTTCCTAATAGTTAGCAGTGTCAATGGGAGGTCCCTACTAAGAACTGCTAGTGGCCGATGCTTGAGGATGTTTGCGAATATAAAATCCATTTGCAGTGGATAGTGAGGGAGAAAGAGATGCACTTTTCTTGGGCACCCCGTCAGATTCAACCTGAAAATTTATCCGATTGTTGTTCAGCACATACACATGTCGAATGCTAACTTAATGAAAATGCTATGCGTCTAGTCATGGAGTAATAAGCAGAAGTGCAAGTTGTACACCTTCGTGTCCTCTTTTTTTTTTTTATTGTCTGTTCTCAAATCAAATGATTAAGGGAACATTCTCGGTTGATCTATAGCTATGAATAAAAAGTTGAATTTTAGTGGGGATTAGAGAGTGACAATAATCACAATAAGAGAAGAAATAGGAGGAAGAAACAGTTAGGAAATTGAGGATATGGGAAGAAAGAGGAAAAAAATAGGTTAAGAAAAGGGAAATTAGAAGAGATGGAAGAAAAATAAGAGGAAAAAGAAGAAAATAGGAACAAAGAGGTTATTATTATTTCTTTTAAATTACATTTTGTGATTTTCAAAAGAAGAGAAATTGACTTAAATGTGTGAAATTGAGAGAAATTAGTGAAAATGGAAAAAAAAAATATTTATAATCTCCACTTTATAAATTGGTGATAAGGAATAAAATGAGATGGAAATAAATCTTTTAATCTGTTTGTATGTTTGATATTACAAGTAAAAAATGTAGATGAAAGGTTCTGACTAGAATAGTCACATGCGAGTCACATAAGTATCGTCTCACATGTGGCCTTAGAGCAATAACATAGAGATGACACTAAACGGGATGTTTTCAAAGAGAATGATAGGGAGGAGAAATATGCAATCTTGGAGTCTTAAATACACAAGTGACAGGTAAGAGAGCCGAAGGAACCTAAGGTGTCAACCTTGCAATTCTTGAGTAGCTGAAATTGTTTTTTTGCCTGAACGCTGTTTGATCTTAAAGAGCAAAGATTTCACAGTAGAATAATGTTTCTTTGATCTTTGGAGTTGTTGCAAATGAGAAGGAATGACTGAGTATTTGTAGACTCTTGGGCTTGATGAAATCCATTGGATTATGTTAGCGATTGACGAAAGAAATGGAGTTTTACTCATTTCATAATTGTTTGAAATGAGCTTGCAAAAGCCTAAGGCCTAAGGCTAATAGCCTTCCTCATGGTGTATAAGCCTGCTTAGGAAAGGTTGGAGGCGGATGGACCAATCCAAGAGTCCCTACTATAAGTCTATCAAGCTAAATCTCCTTAAATCATCTCATTATAGATTGAACTCCTAAAACTCAATCATCTAGCTTAAGGAGTCAAGCCTAGATAAAGATTGAGATTAGCCTAATAATTAATATAACAATTTTAGCCTTTTACATTTTGTCCCTTGACCAAAATTCTTGGCCAGAGTCTAAGTATTTTGGGCATCAATTGCTTCCTTTGAATAGTTGACGCACATGCGCTATTAATTAGCTATACCACTGCTAAGTGCAATCACATAGTTGAAAACTTCATCTAGCGTTAACGTGCGTAACTTCATTTATTATATGCCTCAATGTGCAAGTTTGCAGCATCATTTAATGGCGCGCGTCGCTTTTGACACATAGGAGTATTATTGCCCCCAAGATAATATATATTAAATAAATATTCTTCAGTGGAGCCTCAAAAGAAATTCCCATTAGAAGCACTTCAATGAAAATAGCAAAAACATATATTTAACATAGATAATTGGGAAGGATTGACTTATAATACTTTACACCATGACTTCTCGTGTCAAGGTTCCATCAAAATGAAGATGCATTAGACTGTTCAATCGCAAGTTGCTTCATCAAATTAGTTTCTCCTGTCAATTCTCATAGAATAAAAAACTAAGACCCCCTTCTCATTATTTCTTCAAGCCAACCTCTTTTTCCTAATTGAGCTAATCATTGCAATCAAGTATGCTGCTTCTTTTTCTTCTTTTAACTATTATAATGAAATTCCAAACATGGAATGAGGCCATACATGAGTCCTTAATCCACTGTCCCCTTCACTAATCAAGATGAAAATAATAACTCCCAATCTTTTTCAAATCCTTTAGTTGCCAAATATATCTCAAATCCCCATATATATACATATATATATGGCAAAAACTAGTTCATCAACAAATCCTTTTTTCTCATTTTTTTTTAAGACTATCGAATTATCTATCTCAAACCTCAAAAATATCATAGCATAAATCTTCTGAACTCATCAATGAATATCCTTTTACTAAAACTTCATTCATAATACCTTTGCAAGATATTCTGGTACATATTATATCCCATTTTAAATATAAAAATATATCTTCCAAATCTATCAACTTCTAAGATTAAATCACCTTCATATCTTTTTGTTGCATCCTTGTAGCTACTATTTATATATAATAGTTTCTAATTTTTTCTTTGTACTTCATACTTGCATCGTTTGAACTCCAATCTTTGACTCACAAGGTCAAATGAATTAATGCTCATGTTGCAATACTCCTTTAGACAAAGTACGGAGCAACTTCAACACTTATCAAGACTTGAGGAATCGAAAACCACACTTCTTTCTCTTTTGCTCAGACCATAAAATCCAAGCGCTAACTTGTGAATGCTAGAGTCTTGGTCTTCTCTTAGACTTTTCTCATAATCATCATGAATGTGAGTCTTAGACATCTTGAGCTCGGACAATATTAACGAGCATAACAAGCAACCTTCCTTGATAAGTGAATAGTGAATATAAAAGTGGTCAAACGAGAATATAAAAGTCAATGGGTTCATGCCCTGTCAACTAAGCATAAGAGCTACCTTTCTTACAATCATCATCAAGACTTTTCTTGTTTATTTTTATTTATTTATTTATAGGGCATAACGAGCTTAGACAATATTAAAACAAAGATAAGACCTAATGATCCGATATTTGACAGTAGCACCATGTGTTAATCACAACCAGGTTATGAAGGCTCAATTCTCTCTTGTTTATTTACTTGAAAAAATAGTTGCATACTTTCCTCATTTATTTTCTTGTATCATCGTTCTTGGCTTTAGGCATTAATTATCTCAACTACATATGTCTTCGACAAATCGAAATCTACTAGTCACATTAGATGGAGACAATCTTCTTTAGTTATTTCAAATTGTGTCTCTTGATATTGAACTTCTTTTATTTATAATAAACACATGCAACTTGACCTATTGCCAATGCTTTTCCAAAGCTTCAATGTTCTACTAAATTTGATAATTCATGAGTTTTCTTCTCATATATAATATTGACTTGCCACTCCACCAAATTCAATTCCAATTGATTCCAATAGTGATGGTCTTCTCATATTAAATCAAGTTGTGGCTATTTCCCATTGAGAGTTAAGCAACTACACATTAATATGTGCCATTAATTTCATGAAATGCTTAATTCTTCATTGTACTGGGTACCATTACTAACACTTGGAACTAATGACCTATTTCTTTTCTTTTCATAGATAATATTGACTTTGTGCTCTAGTAAGAAAAGAGATGAAGATCAATCCAAGTTAAAGCATGGAAGCAATGAAGCTAAAGGACTTGTTGGTGCATTAAAATAAATGCCCACCACCAGTCCTTTATCCTACTAATAAGTGGCTAGAATATTTCTAAAGACATGTTCTAGGATAAAGCCATATGCTGAGAAGCTTGTGTAACACCCCTTATTGATGGTGTTCTTTAGTTTATCAAGTGCGAGCCTTGTACTAATTCTAAAGATACTATCAAGGGAGATTTAGTGTTACGCTTCAAAAACGAGAGGAGAGAGCTACCCAATTTCCATTCCTGAAGGAGCTATCCTCTGCATTGGATGATTAGGCAGCATCCATTGTAGAGAAACTAAAGTATGTGACTCTTTTGAAGAAGGCAAAGTCCTCTGTACTATTGCCACTTCCACTCAGTAGCAGTTCTCGTAAACGAGTAGAATAGAAGTATGGCCAGCATGGTTTCCCAGTGGAGTATTCAGAGTTTCCAAAGATATCATCAAAAGAGATTTAGTATTCAACACCATTATGAGCGTAGTGAGCTTCCTGTCATTATCTTGATTATGGCTTCAAGCATTCTTCTTTTTTCCCTTGTTGTTGAATACCTTATATGCCTTGTCTTGCTAGCTTCATTCCTTATTCTTACAGGCATTGTCTCATAATCAATAATGCCCCTAATCAATCTCAATATCAACTTCAAGAGCTAAAAGTAGGCTAAGTGGTTCCTTGGTAGAGAACTAACTTCCAATAAGGAAGCTTCTAGCATGGTGTAAGCCCTAAAGCTAAGCTAAATAACCGTATGAGTGAACTTAGTATATAAAGTTTAGAACAATCAATTAAAGGATCCGATCAAATCTAAATTATAAACTATAGATAGAAATATTAGTAAAAATGACCTCATAAGCTTAAATTTAAGAAAATAAGTAATAAAATAGGAAACTATAAAATTTTCAAATTTTAAGTATAATAATTGTTAATTATCGAAAAGGCAAAGAGCGTAATCTAATAACTAATAAATTACTAGAGATAGATTATATGTATACTAAAAATCATAAAATGACCTAAATAATAATTAGGAATGTTCATATGTACCCCATATGTATTTCTGTGTAGATAAAAATACGCGAAATTACTTAAATTGGCCAAAAACTTAGTAAATAATTACAGAAAATTATTAATTAATTGTGAAAAAATCAGAGGAATAGGGAATGATATAGATTTGGTCGTGGCAAGTTAGGAATTGAAGAAGAAAAATTAACCAATTAAAATCAAGCAACACAAAAGGCAAAAATTAAGGGATTTGGGTAATATCATGTTCAATTAAATATATAATAATTACTAAAAAGCTCTATAAATAGGGAAAAAAATTAGAGAGCTCATTTAGATGGTTAGAAGTGAAAAAAAAAATTAGGAGCATCGAAATTGGAAGAGAAAAATTTGGGTTAGGAAAAAAATAAGAAAATTGTGCAGTAAGGACTAGTGAACCAAACCCACACACCACTACCACGTGGGACCAAGCTGCCACCACCACCACTACCCCACTCCAGACCCACTATCTGGACCGACCGACACACCTGGACCGATGTTGAAAGCTCAAAAGTCATCGAACCAGGTGAGTTTTTTATCTGCTCCGATTTTGTATAATTTCTTAAAATTATTTATTTTGCCCAGAAAATTATGAAATTTATTATTCTGAGGTTTTATTATATGTAGATTTAGGAAAAATAGTGATTAAGTTTAATCACATATGAAAATATAAGGTTCCTAACAAACTAAACAAAACCGAGCATGATTAGAACTAGAAATAAATAGGCTTAGGAGTGTAGTATGGAGCTCAAATTTTTTCTGTAGAATGCCTAAGTGATATAGAACAGTGCTATGAAGCCACTTTTTTAAATTTAATTTTTGAAATTTTTAAGTAAATTTTTAGCCCTAAAATGATGGGAAAATTGGGTAATTTTGGGTTAATTAGGTGATTAAGTGATTAATTACTGATTTAGATAGTAATTAGATGTTTAAGGATGTTAATCTCTAATGTGGAAACCTTATCCTAGCCTTTGGAGTATTAAGTGTAATTAACATAAGAATTAGGTAGTAATTGTAGGAAATTAGGAATATGTGGAATTGGAAATTTAATAAATATAAAAATTTAGAGTTATTTAGATAATATAATAATAAAAATCAGAATATAATAAATTTGAAATAAAATTTAATTTTAGGTAATTGTATAAAAAAAATGTAAGATTTTCTCACATCGGAAATAAATATGGTACCCCAATTAGGATTAGCGTGTACCAAACAGTTTAGAATACTAAATTAAGACCCAATATGATATTAGAATACTCGAGCTTAATGTGATTAATTTCACATTAGGAACTCGAGTGATTGTTCCTTCATTAGAGGGAACATTATGCTTTGATAAATATGATGCACCATCTCCTTTCATGATGCCACTAGAGGGCCTCCTAGTAGCAAAAGTCATTTGAGCACCTGTAAGTCATCGTATGCATAGGAGGCTATGCCTTTACTTAGCAACAACAATGAAAGTCATTATAATTGGCATTCTTATAGGTCATTAAAATCTTAGCACCTGAGGCTACTTAGACTCTATGATCTACGGAGCCACCTAGAAGGGTTATCATGAACATAAGCCTACTTAGATTATTATGATTTAAGGAACTTCTAGAGTCATCTCATGCAATAGAGCAAAAGCTCTCACTTACAACGATAATATTTAAGTGAGCCCTTTAGAGAAGGTATTCAATCATGCTAAAGCAACAATGATGACATTCATTGTCCAAGATCAATAATTCTCTTTCATCAGTCAAGGGGGTATTTCCCACTACTCAGTTACTTAGAATTGTCTTACTTAGTTGTGACAACTTGCAATGCGCCTAGGAGGCAATGCTCTTACCAGTTTGCATTATACAAGCTTGTCTTTTCATTGAGCACCTAAGAGTCTACACTCTTACCAGTCAACAACGACATTTGTTTAAGTCTTTCTTAATTGCAGAAGTCACTTTTTAGTGAACTTAATTGACGACATCTCATACTTTAAAGCAATTGTGATGTAAGATGTAAATGTCAAGGTATTACCTAATCTTAAGGCATGGAAGCCAATATAACAAGGCATTGCCTGGGCTTAAGGGGTAAAAGCCAAGATCCCAAGGCATTAGTTAGGCTTGAGGCATTGCAACCCAAGATATTGTATTGCTTAGGCTTAAGGCATGGAAGCCGAGATGTCAAGGCATTACTTAAGCTTGAGGTGTAGAAGCTAAGATGTCAAGGCTTTGCCTGGGCTTGAGGCGTAAAAGTTGATGTGCCAAGGCGTTACCTAGGCTTTAGGTATAGAAGACGATGAGCCAAGGCATTGCCGTTACCCATGCTCAAAACTTAAGAGCTGAGTTACTGTGACATTGATGATATGAGGGTTTTAGCTTTAGTACTCCCATAGGTGACTTAGATTATATTTCCTTCATATAAATGTTTAAGTCTTTCTTTATTATAAAGGAAATCCTTGGAGTAGAGGCCATAGACACAAGTTATCGAGTAAAAGCAGCATTAGGGTAAGAATTATATTCACCTAAGGTTTGGATGGAGGAATAGGCATGCGTGAGGATGAAGAGACACCTAACTAGACTCTTACATTTCCTATTGTAGGGGTTAGTTGTTATGTAGGTTATGGCATAGGGGTTTCATACCCCCCCTTAATGAAAATCTTCCTTAACAGCTGGAGGATTAGCTAGTTAAGTAGAGGTAGTGGTGCTTAGCTGTGGTGCAAAGCCATACCTTGTTACGTAGTAACAATGGCAACCATCTCAGTGAGAATGGGTTGAAATATAGCCGTGAACTAGTGTAAAGCCCTCATGGCTTCCTACATTACTCGCATTTTCTACACTTGATCTAGAGGAGCCACAAGCGTTGAATGGTTCTAGCTAGCATTCTCAAGTGGTGGGACCAAATTCTGCTTGGTAAGTTCAATACTAATGTCAAGCTCTTGGGATGTGATATTAGACATATCAATTGTTCTCTACTTGGGAAGTACCATGTCTCTACAATCACTCTTGCCTAGTGGAGTCGCTAAAACGTAGATGAGGGGTTCTAATTTGGAGCAGTAACGTACGAATCATATGAGTATTGCATTACACATGGCCTTAGAGTAATGACGCAGAGATGACACCTAATTGGATGATTGGAGAGAGGACGGTAGGAAGGAAGAGTAGGCAATCCTAAAGTCTCAAATGCACAAATGATAGGCAAGGAAGCTAAAGGAATTGACAACATTAACCTTGCAGTTCTTGAGCAATTGAGATCATTCTTTTGCCTGAACGATGTTTGATCTTAGAGAGTAGAGGTTTCATAATGGAACACCATTTCTCTGATCTTTGGAGTTGTTACAAATGAGGAAAAATAACTGATTATTTATAGGCTCCTAGGCTTGATGACATCCATTAGATTATCTTGATGATTGACGGATGAGATGGAGTTTTACTCATTCCATAATTATTTAGAATGAGCTTACAAAGGCCTAAGGCCAATAACCTTCCTCATAATGCATGAGCTTGCCTTGGAATGGAAACGAATGAATAGGTCCAATAATCCCTGTTTCAAGCTCACCAAGCTAAATCTCTCTAAATTATCCTAATATAACCAAATTCCTTAGACTCTACCATCTACCTAAGGAGCTAAGCCCAAATAAATATTGACCTTAGCCTAATAATTAATAAAACAATTTTAGTCCTTTACAAAAAATAAATAATAATCAAAGATGTAATTGACTAATGTATGCTATGTGTTATTTACTAAAAACATTAGCTAAGCTATGTTAAAATAAATTACTTTATTTTTTCATCACTCACCACTTGTGTCTCCCTAACTTTGAAGAAATTACTTGAGTTTTAAAGTAGAATTGTTTCCAATATATTATGTTTCATTTCATTTTCTTTTATTTCCACTTTTCATTTAAGTTACCAAATGTCAAACTTCCTTCTATTTCCTTTAATTTATTTCCTTTTATAATTACCATGAGCTTCATCACCAAACTTTTATTTCCATTTTTACTATAAAGCTTCTCCAACTTATGCTTCAAGATGAGGTAGTCATCAACAATTCCACCTCTAGAAAGGGTGAAACTTCAACTTCACTATTTCTAACCCCTTAGGTAGGCAAACCTCTTTAACACCTTTACCTACTTCAAAATTATCTCCTTTACTCTATGCTAATTTATCATCTTCACATTGCTCCTCATGACCTCCATTACACTAAGCCTTTACACCTTATTTGTCATTCCTTGGCATATTCACTCCATCAATCTTTAGTATTACGTTGCTTTTATAGTAGTTGTTGAACAAGCATGGAAAAGTTACTCACCATAATGGTGAGATCTAAAATTTGTTAATCAATAGTTCTTTCTTGAATGTCCACTACCCTACATCTATTTCTCAACCCACTTTTATGATCACCAAATCCACCATGCATATTATCATTTAACATAGTAGAAGTTTGGGTTTGTTGGAAATCTTGGAGTGAAATAATGTAAACTCTTAAAAAAGATTTACTCTCTAGGGTAATTATGTTAACACATGGTGTGTACCAACAATATTCCATGCAAACGATCACTTCCTATCATCACTAGTTCTATGTTAGTGGAGTCTTTTGGGGCCTCCATGATCAGATGGGTTAAGCTGAGGTAACTTTAGGTTTTCTAAACTGATTTACAAAATAAACAAAAATAAGCGAAGCAACCAAGGGTTATTCGATTGGGCTACTTCAATGCCCAAGTCAATAATACTTATAAATAAGTATGCAGTTTGAGAGAGGAGGCTTATAGAAGAAGATAGTGAGTTAAGTCCCATCGGTTATTCCTTCTTATGATAAGTGTCTAGAAAAGGTCCTTTTTCACCTTGAAATGGGTACTTATATGTTGAACTTATGGGCTCCTATCAATTCATGGTGCATGGCTCTAAGTTTTAGGGCTTAGAGTTGGTAAGATTTTTTTATGATGGCATGGAATAATTACTTTGGACCTTATGTTTGTCTATTCTTAATTAATGTATGACATATTATATAGTTGGGCTTTCCGAAAGATAGGTTGTTAGAATAAATGCAATGTGATTGTTGTACAAACAAGTTTTTAGGGATTCCTTGCTAATGCTAGATGGGAGCTTTCAGAAGTTATTTTGGAGGGAGTAATTAGCTATTCCAGAGGGTCAAAATGTAGGTCATGGAAGCCAACTTAGGCTCAGCAATAGTTGGCTCGAAAAACTCACTCAATTCTAGAGCTGCACTAGCCTAGGTCGCACAACCATGTGGAAATTGCTTAGATATGGGCCTAGTTTAGTTGATCCAAGCCCCATCAAAGTCGTGCCCTTTGTGGGTTAAGCTATCTAGAAATAAGCCTAAGGTGATCAGCCTAAGTCCAAGAATTACCATCAACACTTCCTACATTGCAAATTGAGCTATGATACTAAAAGATGATGTGCCTAGGTTAACAATCACCATTATGCAATCAATCAAACACAAATTAAACAATTTGTATATTTTAAGTTTTTTGTATATTAAGAATAAGAACAACTTCTCGGCATATATAATACACCAAAGCGAATCCAACTATGTTTATTTAACACCATATAAAGCATGAATTAAACAAATATATTTCTCCCTACAAATCTGAGAGATCTAATAAGAACTAAGGTTTTGATGAGAAAAACTCACTTATAGAATGAATATTGTTGATTAGCTAGTAATGTCTACAAAGAATAGCCCTTATTAGTTTATAATTAAGGGCTAAAGCATAATCAAAAGTAAATAAAACTTAATTAAGGAAAGAAACAGCATAATAATATATATTCTTAAAAATATAAAAAGGTTAAGAACTTTTAGAGAAAGTCTAGAGTGTTGCTTCAAGGAAGTCATGCCCAATTCTTCCAGTGCATGAAAGGTCCGGAACCTTTGGTGGAAGGTTCTGATCTTTTGAGGTCACTTAATACTATCTATTCTATCGCTAATGAGTCCGGAAATGTACCTAGAAAGTCTGGACGTTTTGAGGGCATTCTGCCATAGGATGTATTCTACTCACATGAATGATCCTAACCTTTTATAAAAGGTCCAGACTGTTCAAAAATTACAAGTTCCACCTACTTCATGGCTCTTCTAAACTCTTCAAAATCCGCTACCAGTAAAACTCGATCATCTAAACACTTAAAACAAACTTCTTAACCCTTAATAATAGAATTCGCCGCCTCATTTTGGATATAAGTCAACACTCGTTTGAGTTTTGCAAACCTCTTGCTTTAATTTGAGTCAAAGGCCCTCAAGACGTCTTCCCATCAGTGTGTAGAATGAAAAATAAGAGAAAGAATGAGATATATTTCTATTTGAAGGTACAATGAGGAAAGGAAAGGAAAGAAACTTTCATCTTTATTAACTGTATAGGGAAAGCACAAAGAGCGCATATGTTAACGTAAAGAGGCACAGTCTGGTTTTAAAACAAAAAAAGAAAGGCTATTAATTAAGTTAAAAGGTAAATGGAAATTTATAGGTATGAATATATAATCTTTCTCGTTAAGAATTTGTTTGGCAAATTTTCTCAACTTTTAAAAGGTATCCTTATTTGTCAGAAATAGCACCTAAGTAAAGCGTGCTAAATCATTTATTATCATAAAATTTCCATCTAAGCTTTGGATGCTGGTGGATCTAAATAAATCCGTGCGAATTTTTCTATCGTTCTCCTGAGGTTTATGAATTAAAAGATTTATTTCTTTCAAACTTCATCTTAGGGTGCCTTTCACTATGTTTTTCTTACATATATCACAAAGCGTCTAAATCACGTGGCATAATATCTTATAATACCAAGTAATATTATTAGGTGAGATTAACAAAAAAAAAAAAAAGGCACAGATATGTTACCGCTTTTGCAATCAACTAACATGTATTCTTTCCTCTAACAAACTCAAAACCAGTATTTTTCCTCGTTATACAATTGTCAACTACATCATTATAATCCCACGCGATACAAATGTAATCCCAAAAATTACCCAAATGACAAATGTCAAATCCATGTCTTTTATTTAATCTAGAGCTTATTTGTCCGTAGGTTGGAGAAGAAAAAAAAGTATGCAGAGCATTGAGTCGAGGGTTCCATAAGATATATGCCTAAATTGGATTTTACTTTTCTCAAACCACATGCATATCATATGGTATTTTAACGGAGCAATTCACAATTGTATAATGGAGACAAACACGAGTCATAAGTTTGTTGAAAGAAAAAATATAGATGAATTGATTGTAAAAACACCAAAACAACAGTTATATTCCTATTTTTTTTTTAATTAATTATTATATTCATCCTTAGACGAAAAGAAGTCTTCTTTGGTAGAACCAAAAGTTCTTGGATATTATCGTCTAAACAATTTCACATCTTTGAGCCACTAATTTTTATAATTATTTGTGTACTCTTCTTAAAAGTCATCAGACATCATGTGAAGCTGCTAATACTAGGCATGTGTTTTGAATTACAGCCACTACCTCGATATCATCATTTACCCTTTTATTTTCACACTTCCCTTGAATACTTGTAACGTAAGGAAAGTTATTTGGCATTTGGACTGGTACTCAAGTCAACTTGGTTCCAGAAACATTTGCTCATGCACGCATCCGATTGCACAATGTGAGCCTCAAACTAAACCTATAATCAAAAGAAAAACGTTTTCAGCGACATAAAACAGATGTTAGGTATTGGACTTTAGGTAACGATAGTTATAATCCGAGCATAAGAAGATGGCCTTGATTATTCTAACCTAACATATATCGTTCGCTTTCCGGAGATTAGCACCCATCACTACTTCTCTCACTGGCATTAGTGTTCATGCCATAACTTTGTAAAATTGTTTTATTTTTATATGTTTTTTTTGTTTATATAAACTTTATCATTATTATAATAGATAGTACAATAATTCACATAACCATTTCGTTATTTGAGAAAGCTCCGAAAAAGTTTCAAAACATATGTAATGGATAATCATAACCTTTTTATTTATTTATTTTTATATTTTTACCCTTAAGTTGTATCGGTAGATTATGCTTCCAATCTAAGTTATAGTTTCAGACATTTATACACTAACAACAAAAAAATCGGCGAGATTAGGTTTGTTCTTCACTTAATGATGCTTTGAATACAATTCTTCCAACTCATACGAACTAACCATCGAAGTCTCAAATATCTAGTAGAATAGAAAGAAATATTCTATGGATAGTACAAGTTGATGCTCTCCACATGAAAAGAGTTAGGATCCATCAATCAAGTGCACTCAAAATTAAGGAGTTGACAGGTTTAATAGACCGATCAGCTAAGGGCCTACTTCACATAAATATTGGATAGCCCCACTAGTTAAGTTAACCAACGTATAGAAAGATGATCTTAAGTATCAAGTTAAAATCTGAAAATCTTGGTACGATTGGGAAGCTCAAACCACAACATGCATGAGTTCTCCTTCAAACACCATTGCTCTTCTAAGAATCATTTTAATCGGAGATAGAAGAAAGGAAACTTTCCAAAAAATTATCAAATACATGCCCAACGCTCAGCAGATAATTGTCCTTTTCTCCGAGCCATGAGCTTTTAGCTATCGAGAAGTTAGGCACGAGAAAACACAGCTAGCAATGCAGCCAACTAGCCATGCAAGTTGCGTAACTTGATGAGACAGAGCGAGAAAAATTGCACCAATTAGTATACCACCCCCACCCCCGTACCAAATAATCAATTCTTCGTTCAGTCCCTTCCATAAGTGGTTCATTACTAGTTTTGGAAGCAACGAAGAGTGGAACTTGCTCATCCACTACACAAAAGCAATGCACATGTGGCCAGTCTGACTCTCACAAACTTGTTGGTCCCATTCTGCCATCTTAAATTTGCAAGTGGTTTCATAGTACGATTCCGACTCATCGACAAGAACATGAAATGAATGAAAAAGGATTCGCGAGATATTACATGTCTTGTATAAATATATATATAGTGTGTAACTATTAGTTAGATTTGAACACATAAAATTGACGGTGGTTGACTACTTAAAATTCCGTTATTAATATTTTTGCATATTTATTAAGTATGATTGGTAGCACACACTAAGTGCCCATTAAATATTTTTTTCTAAAACGACATGACCTTCCATGCAATGCAATAATAACGCTTGGCCATTTATTTGAGCTTCATGCATCTACTAGCAGATGATATTATTTATCATGAAATCAATCGCTATTGCTAAGCAAGTCAATCTAATATCTTTTGTGAGCAATGGTGTTTTAAATTCCCCGACGTTTTGAAAACTTTTGTGTTGTTGCTTGTCGTGTGGCAATTGTTTATATAGGTTTGGTCGGGCATTTAGGCTTATATATAATTTGTGAAGTGTGCTTTCTTCCACATTTTAAATGCCGTTGGAGAATGCATTATGTGGTTCCGATTCCGAAACATCACTAACTTCCCTAGGCTTGATTGCAATTCCAGGATTTTCTATCCTTGCTTTATATAATTTTTAATTTGTTGGTTCAACTTGAAGATATTTACTGGCAAGTGTGGATCTCCATTTCATTATAATAAAAAAAAAAAAAGTAGGAATGTTCCTTTCGACGAAGTTTGTAATAGTACTAACATATTATTTAGATAGATTAATTGGTATAAATATTAATAAAACTTTAATATATGAAATATGGACTCATCATCGTTAATTTGTGTTTAAATATTATTAATATTTATCTACCAATCAACAAAACATGTGGATTAGTACTGTTGTATCATTTTATGTCTTTTTCATTTCTGAACGTGGAAATAATTTGTCCTTTTCGGTTTTCCATTCGCTAGATTAAGTTCTTAATTTGAGCTTGAGCTCCCGTCTTTAGTAGTTTGTGAATTTTATTGTGGGACGAACTTCACCAATCTCTTTCTTTTTTAAATTGCTTGAGACTTATTTTAATACTGGAAAATCTCTTTTGGATTCTATAATTTCGTTTTAGGTCTAATTGGACAATTTCTATTAAAATCCTCGCATCTGCTTTAATGAAAACTTGATAAAGATGCCACATTGGAGCTACAAAAGCTATATAATTCAAAATCTCTCAACTTTAGGAACGTGATGTTTCTCTCTCATTAATTGTTGAGTTCCTAAGGAATTGAAAGGTTCAGAACCATGCTTTTATATTCGTGCTCATGCACCCCTCAGGCCGTTGTTAAGAAATACTTAGCCATTTGTAGCCTAATGAGGCTTTAGTGGAATATAACATGGAACCATTCAAGAAATAAGAAAAGATCGGCACCATGGCTTATAGATTGGCGCCACTTCTAAGTCTAGTAGGAGTGCGTAATGTCTTTTATTTATCCCTCCCGAAAGATTATATACAAGACCCAGACCCAAACTAAGTGGTTGAGTTGGAGTAACCCAATACACAAACTAGCTTAGCAAAGTTTGAGAAGGCTAACCATCAAGCATGTGAAAGTTGATGGAGTAATCACTCAAAAACGGCATTAACCTAGAAATTCGACGGAAATATGCATACCAAATACCCCGAGTTATTTCCACCTTTAGGTAAATATCAGTGATAGGAATTGTTTTTATTTTTATTTTTTTTGAAGATAGTAATGATGAAAAACCTTTAAAACCAAAGGTAATTGAACTTTTGACTGAACATCAAACATATGAAGGTTGATGGAGTAATAACTCAAAAGGGAATCAACTTAGAAATTTGATGGAGAAATGCATACCAAATGCCTCAGAGTTATTTTCACATTTAGGTAAATATAAATGATGGAATATATATATATATATATATATATATATATTTATTTATTTAAGGCAATAATGATGAAATACCAACAAACTATTTTAAAACCAAAGGTAATTGGACTTTGATTGACCATTAAGCATGCGAAGTTTGATGGAGTAATCATTCAAAAAGGGATCCAACTTGGAAATTCGATCGAAAAATGCATACCAAATACCCTAAGCTATTTCCACCTTTAGCTAAATATGAATGTTGAATGATGGAATTTTTTTTTTTTAAGGTAATAATGATGAAAAACCAACAAACTATTTTAAAACCAAACGTACTTTGACTCTTGACCTAGGGTTTTTTCTTTATGTATAAGAGTAATAATTTTTTCATTGTTACAAAAACCTAAAGTTATAATAATCTCCTCATTCACTTAACCCACTCAAGCACTAACCCTAAACTATAAAGTGCCCCTGCCATCACCTCTCTCTCTCTTTCCAATTGGAAATATATAAGGTAGATTGTATTTTCTTCCACTTACTATTATAATATTCTCATCATTTTAGGAAAATTGATTAGTCTAACATCAATTCCATGATAGGAGGAGAAGAAGAGTCAATAGGAAAAACTTAGAGAAACCTACTTTCATATAATAAGATTTCAAGAATTCCTGAGCTTTATTAATATGTTTGAACAAAGAATCTATTTTATTAAAGGATGAGATTTTAGACAACATGCCCGTATTGGATCTCACAACATGATATAACTTTTTCCTCTTAATGTTAAGGTGAGGATTTCTCTTGAAAATCTACTATCCCTTACTCTACCTATAGACTTTAATAGCAAAATGGGGAAATAGAATATGACTAAGAAATTAATTATGAAGTTGATTAAAGAATATAATTAAGAGCATGAGTTTGTGAATATAATTACTTTTAATATTTATTTTTTCTTCTATTTTGTTTTTACATTTTCAATATGTGTAGTTTACTTAGTTATAGATTTGCTAGGAAATTAGTTTCTTTACAGCTGGGATTTGTTAGTTTTGTTAGGACTCTATTAGAATTCTATTACACTCATTACACTTGTATAAATACAGTCATAAACAACAGAATAAGAGAGTTTTTCATTTTCTACTTCATATTTCTATGTTCTTCATTTTCTCTATATTGCTTTTCTTCCTTTCTAAATAATCTGTTCTTTTTAGTTGCAACATGTCAATCTTAAACAACTAATCGCAAACTCACATGGTATTAAAGCAGTCACCTGGAAGTTGATCGGATTTCTTTAGTTCTATAAGTCTGTTCTAATTGTTCTATGATGGCTTTGGTAGATCAATCTAGTTTGGATTCATTCTTTCTGTTTAATTTAGATAATCCTAACATGCTGTTAGGAAATGTAGTTTTTAATGGAAAAAGGTTCATTGCATAGAGTAGATCGATTAAATTAGGGTTAAGAGCTAAATTGAAACTCAGATTTATTGATGGTACAATCTTAAAACCTAGAGATGATTCACCTGATCTGATTAAATGGGTTAGATGTGATTATATGGTTCAATCTTGGCTCCTTAATTCTCTAAACTCAAAATTTTCTCTAAATTACTTATATGTTCAATCAACTTGAGATTGGTGGTTAGTAATTAAGGAACAATATGGTCATCCTAATGGTCCTTTAGTCTATCAATTACAACAAGAGATATACAATTTAAAACAAGGAAATTCCTTTGTTACAACTTACTATAATAAGCTTTGAAAAATTTGGGATGAACTTCAAGTGTTAAAGCCTTATCTGCAGTGTATATGTAGATGTTCGGCTTATTGCACATGTGATGTGCAAGCTAGAATTATAGAGTTTGAATCTGAGCATAAGTTAGTTCAGTTCCTTATGAGATTGTTTGAAAGTTTTGAACATGTTCAAAGCCAAATATTAGGAATGGATCTACTACCATCTATTAGCTATGCTTTTTATTTAGTGTAATGGGTAGAGACTCAGAGGTAGATAACAAATAGTTTTGGTTTAGAAATAGATTCAATTGTATGTCATATTAATAAGGAAGCTAGTGAAAAGAGACAAGGAAGAACAATAAGGAATAAGGCTTATTGAAAACATTGCAAATCTGATGGACATACAATTAAGGCATGTTTCGAGATCATAGGATATCTAGATTAGTACAAAGGGAGAAGGATTACTAAAAGAAATAAGAATTCAAATGCAGCAAATTGTTCTTTTAAGGATAAGAGGACTGAGTTCTGTTTTCAAACTCCTTTTGATCAACAAGAATTATTTGGCTATATTTCTAATCTTAGTGATTCAAGTGCTGTTGATAAAGCTTTGGTGCAAAAGGTTTGCCAAGAAATGGTTAAGTTGTTAAAAGGTGAAGCTATTGTAGAGGATCAAGATATAGCTACAGTCAACATGATTTAAACTGTAGGTATGTTTTCTTCCATTAGAAGTATACATTCATAGCATAGTTATATGAATGTTACAAGCATTGGTTCTCAATCATAGATTGTAGATACTGGAGCCATAGATCACACATGACTTCAAATGAATCTTTGCTTTTACATAAACAAAAATTACACAAACTAATATCAGTAAATTTGCCTGATGGTTCACATAAACTTGTAACAATGATTGGGACAGTTAAAATACGTCTACATAGTGAATTGCAGAATGTCTTCCTAGTACTAGATTTTACACACAATTTACTTTTAGTGAATAAGTTTTTGAAAAATCAAAAATTGATTGCAAAATTTACTGATGATTCTTGTGTTTTCCAAGACTAGGGCAGTAATTATATAGCCATAACTAAGGCTGTTAATGGTCTCTATGTACTTGATCCTTTTCTGGTTTCTAATAACACCTTATGTCTAACTTTAACTTCGAGTTGTAATAAAGTAGACATGTTTTAGCTAGTACATGCTAAGTTAGGTCATATCTCATTTGATAGGCTTCAAAGATTAGGTATTTGTCAAATTCCTTCTATTGAGAACGTATGCCGTAACACTTGTAATGTTTCTAAAATACATCGAGTTCCCTTTCCAAGAAGTGATTCTCGCTTTGAGAATGTTTTTGACTCAGTGCATATTAATTTATGGGAACCCTATCAAGTTACATCCTTAACTGGTGCAAATTATTTCTTGACTATTTTAGATGATTACAATAGATGTACATGGACTTTCATGATAAACAATAACTCATAAGTATATTCTTCTTTAGTGAATTTTTTTTAAATATGTGCAAAACCATTTCAATACTACTCCAAAGCATGTTAAGACAAATAATGGCTCTAAGTTTATGTCATTTACTTGTCAAGATTTGTTTGTTAAGTTAGGTGTACTTCATTAAAGAACAACAACATACACACCACTACAAGATGGGTAGGTAAAAAGAAAACATAGGCATTTGTTAGATACTTCTAGAGCTATCAGATTGTATGCTAATATTCTAAAAAAGTTATGGAGTGAGTGTGTTTTAGCTGCTACATACTAAGTGTTTTGTTAAATTGGAAGACACCATTTGAGCTTTTGTTTCATCATAAACCTAATTACAATCACCTTTGTACTATTAGGTGTTTATGCTGTGTGGCACAACTACCAGTTTCAACTAATAAATTAGATGCACGTGGGTTACACTATATGTTTTTAAGCTATGCTTCACAACGAAAAGGGTACAAAGCTTATGATCCAATCACTAAGAGAATTTTTGTTGGTAAGGATGTCGAATTTTATGAAAACTTGTTTCCTTTTAAAGAAAAGCTGATTGATGATATATCTTTGCCATCACATTGTCATGTTCCTTTCACAAATGAACTTCTTTCTACTCAACAGCATGTTTCTCATACTGACATTACTTCTAGTTCAGATCTTTCTATTACTGATAATGTTCACCATGCTATTTGTTGTTCTAATTGTATCAGATGTCCACCAAAATGGTTAGATAATTTTGTTCATAGTGCTATTGTTTACATGTTGATCCATCTATTTTTGATTCTTCACATGCTAGTACTACACATCCTTTATTTCAAATGTCGAGTTTTTTACAATTTCCTTCTAATTATGTAGCTTCATTTGCCAATGATTTAACTATTCCTAAACCTAGTTCTTATTCTGAAGTTATAAAACATCATGAATGGATTTGTGCGATGAATCAAGAACTGGAAGCTTTAGAAAAGAATGGTACATGGGAGCTTACAACATTGCTTAAAGGAAAAAGAGCAATAGGAAATAAATAGGTTTTTAAAGTCAAGTATAGACAAGATGGTACAACAGAACATTATAAAGCACGTTTAGTAGCAAAAGGTTTTACTCAAATTGCTAGGGAAGATTATACAGATACTTTTTCACCTATAGCTAAGCTTGGTTCGATTCGAAATTTCCAATAATAGCTATTGCTAAAGGTTAGCCTTTATATCAAATAGATATTAATAATGCTTTTCTTCATGAGTATTTAGATAAGGAGATTTATATACATCCTCCTTTAAGATATTCCAAAGCATAACCCAATCAAGTGTATCGGCTTAGGAAGTCTTTTTATGGCTTGAAGCAAGCTTCTCGCTAATGGAACCTAAAGATTTCTTAGTTTTTGATTCGTTATGGTTTTAAACAATCTAAGTGCAATTATTCTTTGTTTGTACATAATGATGCATATGGCTCTCTTGCTGTATTATTATATGTAGATGATATGTCAATCACTGGTACTAATGAAGGTTCAATTACAGCTTTAAAGTAGTCTTTGCATACTAAATTAACTATAAAAGATCTCCATTATGCTCGCTTCTTTCTTGGATTAGAATTTGGTTGAACTTCAATAAGACAACTTGTTAACTAGGGTAAGTTTCTACTTAATGTCCTTTATAATGCTGGTTTAATAGGCGCTAAATCTGTTGCTACACCTATGTCACTTGGAGTTAAGTTTGATACAACAATTGGCAATCTACTTGAGAATCCTTCATTTTATCATTGATTAGTTGATCATTTGTTGTATTTATCCTTAACTAGACTTGATATAGCTTTTGCTATGCATAGGTTTAGCCAATTTCTTTCTGCAGCTCGAACACCTCATTTGCAGGGAGTATTTCATCTTCTCAAATACTTAAAGGGAACACTCTCTCTTGGCTTGTTTTGTCCATCTAACAATTCTTTAAGTCTATTTGGTTACTCTAATAGTGATTGGGCTTCTTGTCCATTAGATTGGAATCTATAAGTGGATACTATGCTTTTGTAGGTTCTGCTCGAGTATCCTAGAAGTGTAAAAAGCAACATACTGTTGCTACTTCTAATGTAAAGGCTAAATACAGAAGCTTAGCTTCTGTTGCTAAGGAAACACTTTGGGGTATCATATGTTTTACAAGATTAGGGTATTGAATCCTCTCTTCCTATTCCTATTTGCTATGACATTCGTTCTATTCAAATGATAGCTTGCAATCCCTCTCTCCACAATCGAACCAAACATGTCTCTATGGATGTACATTTTACTCTTGACCACGTTTAAGCTGAAACCTTACAGATTGTCCATGTTCCATCCAAACTCCAACTGGTTGATTTACTTACTAAGTCTGTTCCTAAAGCTACTCTTCATTTTATTCTTGCTAAGTTGGGTCTTCAAGAAGATTTAACTTGAGGAGTAGAGGGGGGGAGGGGGGGAGGGGGGTGTGGATGTGAATATAATTAATTGTATTACTTATTTTTCCTTCTATTTTGTTTTATATTTTTAACATGCGTAGTTTACTTAGTTATAAATTATCTAGGAAATTAGTTTCTTTATAGCTAGCATTTATTATTTTTGTTAGGACTTTGTTAGAATTTTGTTACATTCTTTACACTCGTATAAATACAATCATAGACAACAAAATAAGAGAGTTTCGCATTTTCTGCTTTGTATTTATGTATTCTTCATTTTCTCTGTATTGCTTTTCTTCCTTTCTGAACAATCTGTTCTTTTTAGTTGCTGCATGTCAATCTTGAATAGCTAATCACAAACTCATAGAGTTCAATGCAAAAAAAGAATATGAAATTGGAACAACCTAACAAGGATCAGGGGTTTGAAATTTTGAATTTTGGAGAAAACTTAGGAGAAAAGCACATTAAGACATCACCCAGTCAATTCTGGATAAATTAAAAGTATGCATAACCAAACTGATCATTGGGCTAGTCAATTGGCTAATTGACTACATGAGCCAATAGACCTCCCTTACTTTCAGATTGATTAGATAAGTTATATAGCAACCCAAGACAAATTTAATTGAGGCTTAAACAACTAATTTGATGGAGAATTAGCTAATTAATAGGAATTTCACTCTATTGGTCCTTAATATGCTATGTGCACTACAACAATTTATTTCAATTTTTGTCAAGATTAACAGAAACTAGGTAAGTAAACAATTGTTGCTTGATGGTTGTGCAAGTTGGGACTTGAACAAACAAATGAGTAAAGGACGGATTATCAATTCAATTTATTGTTACTTGTACTTGATAAAATCGATTCTTTTATAAAATTTAGAATGGTTAAGGCATAAATTTTCAAAAATGACTCTAAGGATTTGCTCAACACTTTCAAAATGACTCATGAACTTTTTAAAGGTATCCTGAAACCACTTTCTAAAACCGACTCTATGGATCATATGAACTCACATTTTGAAAATCAACTTTAGGGATCCGATTTATCCACACTTTGAAAGATGACTATAGGGGTTCGAAGCACTTCTAAAATGACTCTAAACCTCCAAAGAGCAGATAAGAATCTACATTTTTAAAACCAACTCTAGGGTTCTTGTTCTACATTACAATAATAACAAATAAAGTGACCTTGTTATGTTGTATTTAAAAATATTAACTTACATGTGATGTGATATTTGTATTTATATGCATATAGAAGTTTTGTTTTATGTTACCGTTCACCCATTTAAGATAAATTTGTATTTTGGGTTAGCGATGATAGCATATATTACTCATATCAAGATAAATAGATGAGTTTAGCTGTTAGTGGGACTATCAGTTTTAATAGTTTATTTATTTATTTTGGAGACGTTAGTGAAAAGACAGCATTGTGTACTTATACCTTTTTATGGAGACTTTATTAATGCAAGATTTTTAGTGATCTAATTGTATTATTTTTGGAGTTTAATTGGTTTTCTAATCTTATATACTTTCGCTACAGAATGAGCAAGCAAGGAATTGTGGAACCTTTAGTTTATTATGTGACATCTTGTAAACCCTCTAATCATAAAAAGAAGAAGTAGATTTCGCCCACCGTTAAAAGGCCTTTTTTTTTTGGCTATCTAACCATCAAACTAATTAAGTGTACAGATTTCAAAAGAAAATATCATAATAGCATAAATTATTGCAAGAGAGGAGCTTCTAGGATATTATCGAAGAGAAGATATATTAATAATGTTCGTCTATATGACCGAAGGAATGGATTTTCCGTAGAACACGTTTCTGAAAGGAAAAACGGACATTATCATTATGTGAAGCTTTCGATCAACTTGCAATATAAATCTTGATTCTCTCATTAGTTAAATTTTCTATATATATATATATTTTGATTTATAACAATGAAACTTATAATTAATATCTGCATGCATTTGACTTATTATGAGTGTAAAGTCGATGGGTGGGTAATCGTTCATTATCGTTGGCCTATGTATAGCCAATTGCAGATTGGAAAGCAGAAAGATATTTTTATAGAACCTAGCAATAGTTGTATGGTTGATTAATTGATTATGGAGTGAAAAGTATATATCAGGAAAATTTTGAGAGAAATATCTATGCTTTCTAAAGGTAGCTTTTCATGCTTACGTCACGTGTATCAAGTGTTCAAGGTTTTCAGTAGCAAATATCGCGACTAAAAGAAGAAAAAAAAAATAGGCTTTAGACATATGGTCTTATATTTTGCAAATTTTATATAATATTTTTAATTTACAAGTTATTACAATTATATAAAAAATTACTACAATACTTATTAATTAAAAATAGAATTATCATTATAAATTGATAACTACACTCATAAAACGTTGCTAATTGACCGGGGAAAAAATAAAAAAAGACGTACTCAATTTCTTTGCATTAGCTCGTGCCGGCGTTAGGCTTAGTACTATAGAACAGTAAAGATTAATAAATATGGTCTTTAGATTTCTGACTCATTAAATTTTTTTTTCCCAGTTATATACATTTTTTGCTAGAACATAGAAATTTTCTACTGGGGAATGTCGTCGTTATTAACTCTATGGGGGCACTATTAAAGTTTAAAATAGAAATTTTCAAGCTTTTCAAATGTTATATGGGTTTCAGAAAAAATTAATGTGGAAAAAGAAAAAACTAGTGATAATTGCAAATATACTTCAACAAAGTGAGGTGTGAATAAACCTTTTACTTTTGTGGTGTGATTTTATTTTCCCACAACTTTTGAAAATAGATAAACGTATTCAAAATAATACTAAAATCTCAAAATCATTGCTTAGAGGATCATAAAAAATGGTAATTCAGGACCTTAGCAATAGTTTTGGGCGTATTGAAAATTCTTTATATTAGTAGGTGAAATTATACTTTTATTTATTTATTTACTTCTTTTTTTTTTTTTTGGGATAATCATCCTTTTGAGAGAGTCTATCTACAGTTACACCTAACCAATATTGCATAGAATGTAATGTACATATAATTTGTAAAGAAAAAAGTGGGAAAAATCCATATCTTTGATCCCACGGGAAAAGGTACAAATGCTCAAGCATAAAAGGCCATAATGTGACTCTTGTGGATATTTTAATTTATATATTTCATTTCTCGCATTATCAGATGCTCCACGTGCTTGAAAAAATAAAATCCAAAAGAACTTACACTTTAAGAAAAAATTAATTGTAGGAAAAATATGAAAAATGACTTTCATTTGGTCTCATAAAAAATTAGTATCCTAGGGGCACTATTAATATTTTCTTCCCATTATCAAATGTCTTGAAACAAAAAATGTTTGAAAATATTATTTCATATTTGTCAAAGATGATTATGTACTTTACAAACTAATTAATATAAAGGAAAAAAAAACTTTTCTAGCTCTAAACATAGGGGAATGTAAATGGGACAGGTTATAGGAATCTAAAACCTATCTTGTTATACTAATAGGGTTCTTAAATTTATCTTAGAACCTTATAAGACTTTTAACTCTATATCTAGAATTTGTCCCGTCATCTTAATAGAGTACCCACTTCTTGACTCACCAAACTTGTTTATAATTTTCTTTTTTTACCAAATAACTATTTTTTCCTTCATTAATTATTACATAAGAAATTGATTTGCATTATTTACCGAATAGGAGTAACACAATGATAATTGAGGAATTCATTTGTTATACACTCTTCATCTTATGTACCTTGACATCAGTAAAGTAGCTAACAGTATTGTTATACAATAAATTTAATTATTTATGTAGACTCTATCTTTAATTTTTCTATATGTTTTGATTTTAAATATATGGTCAATATTTGTATCAAGTTTGTTATCTATTTAATAATTTGTTTCCACTATATAATAAATACACAATCATCTTGTTTTAAGTAAAAAAAAAACTCACATAAATATATATTAATATATACTAATAGAAATAGTAAACATGATGAAAGTTATTATAATTCCTATTTCATCTATTTATTATTTTGGATATTAAAATTTTTAGTTAATATTATATTATTAATTTATTATTTTTTACTAGCCGGTTTCTTCTTGGGTTCTTTAAAAATCTCATAACTCATTCCATGAGTCTTAATTAGATTTTATCTTATAATGTTTTTAACTATTTGAGTAGATCAAGTATCATGTAACAACCCACCTAATTATATTTCTATTATCATATATCCTAAGGATTTTTTTTCCCTATTTAATTCCTCCAAACATATTATAATTTTTTTCTCTTGTGGATCCTCTAATTTTAGGGGATGTAGACTCTTTCCTACAGGTAAAAGGTTCTTTTATTCTTATATATATATTGACTTCCACATCATGTACAATTAAGTGCAAAACACATAGTTGGGGATACATGTCTTGCAGGCATTTTATAGGAAAATCCCCGGATGGTATAAATTATTGCATAAGAAGCTATATGTGTCAATTATAGCCATAGTGAATTTTTTGTAAACCGTGTTTCTCTCAGGAAAAAAAAAAGAAAAACATTATCCGATATTATGTAATAAAAATGATTCATTAGATAATTCAAGTCATGTGTTGTTTCGATCAACTTGCAACATAAATCTTAGTTCCTAAATAATTGTATCTGCGTGCATTTGACTTTTGAGTATACTTATAATGTTGGTGGGTGTCCAATGTAGCCATTTGCCGTCGGCAGCACAAAAAGGTTGATAATTCCCAGCACGAAGAGACTGATTAACGTGGAACAGATGTATACTACAAATTCTATACTAGTGGGTGGGGGTTGGTTGTGGAGGAAGAGAGAGAGAGAGAGAACTAAAATCATTATAAAAGCTAGCAAGCTAGCTTCCAGTAGCATGTATCGCAATGAGCAACTGTCCTTGGATTCTGGTCGTACTACTAGGGGCAGGACCGACCTTTTATTAGGTCTATATTAGATTTACCCATGAGAAACATTTTCTTTTCTTTTTTAATTATGACACGTATTATACGACGTTCTCAATTATGGCTTCATTTTACCTTTATCCGTCACTTTGTTTATTCGCAAGACAAAAATTAAGAATAAAATGACAGATTTAGATTCTGTTAATTTTTTCCCTCAGCAATCCCTTCAAATCAGTTGTTGCAATTATTTATACTTTTGAAATGCCATTTAAATGCTATCATGATATTTTTTTTTTTAAATTATAATCTCAACGATTAATCACACATAATAACATCTTAAGCAAATAAATTAAAAATAACAAAAAAAAACTAATTCAAAAGGATCCATTTTTATTATGATATCATTTTCTTTATTATAATTTTAACTATCATTTCTATATGATAGCATTTTAACTGAATAAATTGATTAACAAAAAAAAAATTAAATCGAAATGATTCATTTCCTAATATACATGAAATAGCTTTTAAATATAAAATATCATCGTTAAATTTCATCACATTAAAAACTTTTCAAGAAAGCTTACACGTAAGACTTATTTTTGCTCTTCTAAAGGGGCATGAACGCAAATAAGAACATCCTTTTTTAAATAATTTGGAAGGAAGCTTCTTTCTTTATTTACCATGAAAATTAGAACTATATAATCTTTACGTTGATAGACGGTTGGCCCTTTTTCTTCAACTTCTTACACGGCCAGAAAGTATGTAATGATTTTACTTTTTACACTTACATGTTTTTTCAATTTTTTTTCTTTTCTTCTCTGGCAAAGCACGTTATTTTCGTCGGCAATGCAAAAAAAGGTATAGTCTGCAATACCCTAAAATTTCTTATGAATATAAAATTAGTAATTGAAAGTTTCCTAAATGTAAAAAGTGATTTGCCAAGGATTGCTGCGCATCTGATAAGACAACGTTTTGAAAACAGTTATTTTTCTCAAAAAATATGTGATGGATTTGTTCCAAAATTGCATCACTTCTCCTTGTTTGATAATCTCAATAAAATTTTCAATATACTTATAGTAAGGTCCTCCACCTTTTTTTAAATGTCTTTTCCACATATCATGTCAACGACGTGACAAGACCTCGTTGCATCTAGGAGGAGAGAAATTATTTCTTTTGAACTGTAGAATTTTCTCTTCTTTTAACAGAAGATGACACGATTACTGGTCTCTTTTGTTGACAATGGCCAAATTCACCTTAAAATTAACTATCTAATCTATTAAATGCAAATGGAAACAGATAACAAATTGACAAAATAATATCCAAATATAGAAATTGCATTAACTAAAATATTTAAATTACACCTTTTAGTAAAGCAAAAGTGGAATACACAATGGAGGAAAAACAAAGGACGAAGGATATTGGGTGTCAAGTGGACCTTTTATGATTAGTTTTAGGAAAAAAAGATACAATGGGAAATAAAAACTGGAACCGACCTTCTAAAACAATAGTAAGCCCATGGCTCATTTGTACAGCTCAATCCAAATCATCATAGATATTTCTACTGTCAAGTTGCATTGAGTAATACATGTTTTTTTTTTTTTTTTTTTCACAAAATAGAAAAGCTATAGTCCTTACCAAGTAAGCTCATCAAATCAGTTTGGCCAACATGTAATTTTATTTTTGTATAAAGCCTTCTATGTTTACTTCATAAGATTGCCAACCGGAAAAAGAATGAACGAAAGAGAAATACTCGGTCACAATCATAGGATGTTCGTAGAACGAGGGTTGGGTTATTTTCTTAGTAAGATCCATCATATGCACATGGGTTTTGGTGTAAACCTATGTATGCCAACTATTGTTGATCCAACAATCAAACTCTGTGAAAAACCTCGTGCATGACATCAGACTAGACAAGCTTCTAATTGTCGAAACAAAGCTTGACAATTGAAGCTTGTGAGCTAGCCTATGACCTTGCCTTTGATGGCATCATCTGCTCTGAATATGATGGTGGACGTAGTGGTCTCTTGCTGCTTTGACACGAGAACTCACTGGCAGTTACCCGTCTCCAACAATCTCTCCAAGAGATCCACGTCTTAGTCAGGTCAGACAAACTAACTGTAGCTCGTTTTTCACTGTTGTGTATGCAAGTGATAGCGAATATAATAGGAAAATGCTGTGATCTACTCTGCGTTACTACTATGGATAGATAGGAGACAAACCTTGTTGTCTTCTAGGCGACTATAATGAAATTGTCAACAAGTCTAAAAAATGGTGGTGGGGGGAGGTGGGCATATATGACAGATTGTAGCTTACAAGACTTGGGTTTTAGGTTTTGTCGGGCTCAAATATACTTGGTGGAATAGAAAGAAAATCTCGAGCCTTATTCATACTACAATAGATAGGGGCCAGGCCAATAAAGTTGTACCCAAACTCAATAGTTCGACACTTAGGTAAATCCGTACCGAACCACTGTCCGTTACTCTTAACTACTCAACCCACTTGGCCTATAGAGACAGAGAACCGTCCTTTTAGATTTCAACCAACCAACGTGGTCTACACACCCCACATTCAGTAGAGTTGTCCACCAAGTTTGGGCCAAAAATAACAATGACCTACTTAAAATATTACCCCACTTTCAACAGGCCCTTAAGAATTGGAATTCCCAGGTTTTCGGTTCCCTAGGCAGAAGGAAAAAAAGATGCTCTTAAAAAGCTTAAACGTGTAGAAATTGCATAGCATCGCGACCTACCCAAGATTTGATTGATCAAGAAACTCTTCTAAGAGACACACTAAACCACATCTTTAGTCGAGAAGAGTACCTCTGGAAGTGGAAAGTGAGACAAATTTGGGTCAAAGATTGGGAAAGAAACACCAAATACTAGGCATTCAAAAAATAAAATTTGGGGATTGATGGATCAATCTTGGAATCGGATGTCAGACCCAAAACAAATAAAGAGTCACATCTACAAACACTTTTCCACCCGATACACGACCTCAAAAATTCAATCATGATCCCAAATGACTGCCACTTTGGACTCAATGAAAGTCAGCAACTTGAACTGCAGCTACAGGTCACATCTACGGGGACTGAACAAGTACTTTTTAGTATTGGCTCGTCTAGGGCACCAGGGAAAGAAGGAATCAATGCTAATCCCAAACTAACCTTGCCTGCAAAAACAATTGAAGAAATTGACAAAATAACTTGTTCTTTCTTTTGGAGTGGCACCAATAATATTAGGAAAATGCATTGGCTAAGTTGGGATAATATATGTAGACCAACTAAAGTAGGTGGACTTGGGTTTCTAAATCTTAAGGCGAGAAACAAAGTCCTAGAAGCTAAAAAGAGCTTGGAACTTTCATGCAAAGAAAACATTATGGAGTATATTTTGTGTCTCAAAATACCGAAATTACATTAGACGCCATGAGCTGCTTAACAGTAGTAATTCTTCCCCCCTTTGGAGGTCACTCGTCAAAGGAAACCAAACACTCTTAGATCGAAATATAGGTCACCTAGGCAATGGCAAACTCATAAACTTCTGGCTAGATAAGTGGCTGGTAAAGACACCCCTGAGGTCGTTAACACAGGGACCGATTGGGCTTAACAAGGAACGATTAACTGTATCACAAGTATGGCTAGATGAACATGAATGGAATAATGACCTTATTGGCTTTGAAATTTCACAACTCATTTTCAAGAAAAATGGTCCATGTCATCTCAGGGAAAACGCAACTGATTGTCTTTTAAATACTTTGCATGCTTTTAGTACTAAAAGGATGTATGAAGAATTATTGAATGTCAAAAATGCTGTTGAATATAGCTGGATATGGAAACTCACTGTCCCTTCCAAATTGAAATTTTCTTTTGGAGAATTCACTTAAATGCTTTTCCTGTCGATGTGGACTTACTTAAGCGTGGCATTAATGCAGCCACTTGTCCAAGATGTAAAAAAGAAGCTGAAACTCAACTGCATGTTTTTGTATTATGCCCTAGTATACATGATCTCTTGATTGAGTTAGACTTCAACACGCCATAAGAGCAAGAGCTCCTTCCATGGTTGCAGCGGCTGGGGCAGATTTCTAAGAAAGAGAAGAACAGATAGCTAGCTCCAAAAGGAGTTATATTATTCTTCTTTCTTTGGTTGAGTTGGAGGGAATGAAACAAAATGGTTTTTGCAGGTCTTACTAATTCAAACCCAAGTCTGATCTGGCAATCAGCTAGGAATCTAGCAAACGAATGTTGGTGTTCTAATGTTTTTAAAAAATCATTAAGAAAGTAAGAAATTACTGTAGACCATGGAGGCCGCCACTAAAGGATTGGCTAAAACTCAACACTAATGCTTCTATACTCATGGGAAAAGCTACAGCAGGTGGAGTGGTGAGAAATGATCGAGGAGAATGGATTGTTGGTTTCGCTGTTAAACTGGGTGAAATCGATATATTAGTGGCTGCGTTGTGGAGTCTTTGTTGGGGTTTGAATATATGCAAGAATATGGGAGTCGAAGAACGGGAAGTTCAAATGGACTCAAAAATTGCTGTTTATATGCTAAATGGTCATTGTAAAATAGATAATACTACGCATTCTATCTTGAATTTATGCAGGGAAAAGATATATGACTTCAAGCAAGTCAAGCTGTTTTTTGCCCCACAGGAAGCCTACACGGTAGCAGACAAGCGAGCAAATGAAGCCAGGAATATGTCAAAGAATGCAGCTCTTATGTTTGTTTCCCGTAGCGGATTTTGTTTTTGTTGAGAAGGGACTTGCTTCCTTTAGTTATTGCTAAAAAGACGATGTTAAACTCTGTCTATACTAGAGGCAATGACCTCTTTCCTTTTGTTTGTAAGAGAGGACTAAACCTCTCGTGGACTTTGAATGGGGGAATGCCCCCTTAATATGCCTGTATTGGAACTCCTTTATTTATATATATAGCTTCCTCTTTGCTACCGAAAAAAAAAAAGAAAAAAAAACTCTTGTTCCAAGAACTGTACCCCATCTTACTTATTAGGGTAAAAGGATATAGCCTTAATAGGATATAAGATTACATTTATATTTTATTCTATATATATAAATTCTCAAATTTTAAAATTAAAACTTATCTCGCTGTAGGTATAAAATATCTTATAGAACTTATAAATTTTTCTATTATATTTTTATAATATTTAAACTATAAGGTGAATTTCGATAATTCAAAATCATCAATATTCCATGGCAATTCATTTAGAATCGCATGAAGATGCTTTGTGCAAATTTAGACGTGTGACATTACAAAATCTAGCTCTTGTAACATTTAGGAACAAAGTGACAAGATAACAAGTCCATGAAGAAGGTATACAATTTACTTGTGTGGTTCTTGCAAACTATTAAAAAGTTTAGTCTATTCTCTTATAATATGTATTAACAAATCCATTACAGTAAATTTACATGTACAACATCTACTAAAAATATAACAACAAAACTAAGGTTGAAAATAGAAATTTAGAAATAAGAGAAGAGAGAGATGGAACTAATGAAATAGGAAATTCTTCAAATGTTTCTTATGAATGAATAACGATGGTTATAGACTGTAACATATATTTTCTTTTTCCTTTTTGGTAAAACTTATAAAGTAAAAATATAATATTAATTTATATTCATATTATTTAATAATTTTAATATGGTGAGTATATGATACCCTAAATTCTATACTTTACAGTATAAGTTTTAAAATAAATATAGAGTATTAAGATATTGTATTCATATCCTAACATGTGGGAGTAGGTTTTAAAAAATTGTACATAAAATCTATCATAATCTTTAATATTTATTCGAAACCCATCCGATGATAGAATCCGAGAATGTAGGTTAGAATAAGGTTATCCATCCCCTAGCTCCACCGACAGTAGCTCAATTCATTTCATTTGTCAAATTCTCTTGTTTATGTATCATATTAATGTTTGTTCACGATGGACGAACAGCTCCCTCGCATGTTTAGAGGTGATGGTGGTATCAAGGCGCATGGTATAAGGCACTACTATGCATTTGAAGTGAGTTTATTCATTGAATGCATGTTTGTAGTTTACTGGTGTATTTCTATTAGTATTAACTTAAATTAGTGTTCCCCGATATTAACATGTGATATCAAGTTTGTTATGTCAAATTATTCTCTATAACACCTATGATCACGGTGAGTTCTTAGAAAGAAATGAAGACGAGATTAGCACATTCGTTATCTTTGATTTGATCAAGAGACTTGGTTCAGAGATTCGCACAGGTGGTCAATGTCAATCGGGTAGGCTACCGGATACAACCAAGCTTTAAGAAAATACCACAGTAGCCTCATTTGTCAGAAGTTTCATGCAACACCAAAGTGTGATTTTATCTTTAGATCTAAAGCGATCACCCACTCTTAAGCGTCGAACTTCACGATTTAATATCAGGAAACACAATCCTTAGCAATAGTTTGAAAATGACATGAAGCGTTTAGGGAAGATCATGACAAGCCAACCCCAACTCAACCTCTTCTACCCAACCCACAGCATCCTCCAAACCGATTTCCTCCACCCCGCCCACCATCATTAATATCGTCCCTCCTCTATGTCACCAGCGAACCCTACCAAACCCTTACCCCTTGTTATCAACATGGGGACAACTATCTCACCCATGTCCCCTTGAAAGCCTCCATCACCGCATGGTCTCTCTTTGTGTCAGCTACCCGGAGAGCGATCTAGCATTCTCGATTATATTTTTTCCACGATGAGATTCTCAATAAACTCGTTTAGAGCCACTGCATTCAAGTCAAGTCATCTCCGTTGTTCTCCAGTTCCGGTCACTATTGTAATATCAACTATCACATTTTACAAATTGAGCATGTTTTGATCTTGTCTTGCATCTGCTTTGTAGAAGCATTGGGATCTACATTCCATAAATCATGATGCTTCCAACATTTGATCGCTGAAGATAATAACAGCCATACAACAGCCTTCACAAAACAATTTTAACCAAGTGCAACTACCACATAGTTTGCAAACAAGTAAAGTGATATTCTCTTTCATCCAAACAATCTAAGCGTGACAATATAATGTTTTCAATATTTTTGCAGAAGGGGAAACCTGGAACATGCCACATCAGAGATTTAGTCTTATACAAACCAAAATTTTCGTCAAACAGTAACTTAATATAGAAAAGTCCAAAGGAATTTACTTGCCGATAATGAAGGAAACCAACAATGGTGTAGCTAATCTATCGACTGTAGCAGAACTGGTGTTACTGACAGAGTTCTTCAACTGCGGTCACGATTTGTGCAGGTTGAACCACCGTCCAATCCTCCAATGTCCCGGCATATGGTGTCGGCACATCTTGTGAGGACAAGCATACAATAGGAGCATCAAGGTAATCATGGAAGTTTTCATTTATAGCTGCTGTCAGGCTAGCACCAATTCCACCAGTCCTCATGCACTCTTCCACAATCAACACGCGATGGGTCTTCTTGACTGAATTTCCAATCGTGTAAAGATCAAATGGTTTCAATGACCTTATATCTATCACTTCTGGGTCGTATCCCTTGTTAACCAAAGTTTTAGCAGCCTGCATCACGTGATACCTCATCCTGGAATAGGTGAGAATGGTGATATGCTCTCCAGGCCGAACCATCTCAGCTTCCTCCAAGGACAAAACATATTCTTCATCAGGAATCCTCTCCTTCAGGTTATACAGCAGAACATGCTCAAAAAGGATCACGGGGTTCTCACTCCTAATCGCAGCCTTCATTAAACCCTTGGCATTGTAAGGAGTTGAACAAGCCACCATCTGGATGCCAGGGATGGACTGGAAATATGACTCGAGACGCTGAGAGTGTTCTGCACCAAGCTGTCGCCCCACACCACCTGGACCTCGGATGACTATTGGGATTTTAAATTGACCGCCAGATGTGTAATGGAGCATACCGCAGTTATTGGAGATCTGGTTGAAAGCTAGCAGAAGAAATCCCATGTTCATTCCCTCTACAACTGGCCTCAAGCCAGTCATGGCAGCTCCAATGCCCATGCCTGTGAAGGAATTCTCGGCGATGGGGGTGTCCAGAACCCTGAGATCCCCATATTTGTCAGCCAGGCCTTTTGTTACCTTGTATGACCCTCCATAGTGGCCAACATCTTCACCCATTACACAAACTGTGGGATCTCTGTCCATTTCCTCTTCAAGGCCTTCTCTTAGGGCTTCAAAAAGTAGAAGCTCATGACTGAAAGTAAATTCAAATATCTCATTAATAAACTTTATGCAAACATTTATGCAGTTGTAATGGAAAATGAAGAAAGCTGAAGAAAATTTTCTGACCCGGTAGAGAAATACATGTAAGCATAGAAAAATATATAAGCATAAAAGAATTCTTCAGCAGCCATGTCAGTCTATATACTCTACAACAAAATGAAGAAGATATGGTAAACCAAGTGTTATATTCATTGATCTTGAATGCTCAGTAATCAGCTAGTGCAATTTTCTTTATGAGAAAAAGCATGGCTGTTTTATTAAACATTTTCATTTATTGACCTGAGACAAGCAGCACTTCACAAAGAATGATTTCTAGGCTGAATGCTTGGTCTAAGAAGAAACTAACTAGAACTAAGAGGAAGGAAAATCAGCTAATTGTGTCAGAAAAGAGGAAAGATACACAGTTGGACAATTCAGTGTCTGCTTAGATTGTAATTTTTTGTTTGTATCTTTTCATTTTAAATCTAATGTTTCTAATACGTCTGATTTATATCTGATCAGCTTCAACTTCAGACATAGCACAGATTATCATCAAATGTATCTCATATTGGCTATAAATAAAACATTAAAGCATTTGAAAACTTGCAGAAGGTACTAATAATTACAATAGAGATGGCAATTGCAACAAGAGGACCTGAAAAATTATTTATTTTGAAAATAGACAATCATAAAAGAAGAGTTTAATGATGGGAAAAAAAAAAAAACTTTGTCATGTCTTCTTGTGAATAAAGGCTACTTAGGTACTTGATTTTGTGAAGTGACTATACAGCATTTTTTTTCTCCCCATCTTTTTATATCATAGTTCGATGTTCCAAACCATTAAAAGTTAAAAAAGATAAGGAAAACATGGACCAGAGGATCCTAAAACTGTAGCAATAGATTGGATAAGTGCAGGATATTCACAATTCACTAAGACAATAGCAGGCATCCCAACATGTAAAATTATTGATTGGATTCACATGGACATTCATGGTTATAATAATCGATGGCATTCTGGCACATGCACATTGATTTAGCACATTGACATCAAGCTGTTAAAAGGAAAACAACCAAGAACAAAGACAAGTGCAAGATAGCACTAGACTCATCTATTATTAAAGATAAGATGCAAAAACTGATTAAGAGCCCACTTTGACAAAGACAAGCATGACTGTCTGTCAGCAAGGACCTTGAAAGGCTAAAATACCCATGTTGAGTTTAAACCCAGAAAGACTGAAAATGGTGACAAGTTTCTTAAGAATCAAAACAATCATGAAAGTTATATACTACATTCAAGTATGTCTTAAGGGGAATCTAGGATCTGTTTGACTGGGCAGAAAACTATAAGATGGATTTGTCAAATAAAAGAACTCTTAATGGATATGTGGTCGTGTTACTCTTCCATGAGAGTGCACAACTGGTATCAAGCAGTAGCCTACAGGTTTATCAGTGCAAATGGGGAGTTAGTTCAGTAGAAGAAGCATGTACTTAATAAAATTACATGGAAATTATTTTTCTTCAGATGATCTACTGCAACACACTAAGCAAGATATAAACTAAGCTGAAATTGCCAGTTCAATCATATGCAGTATTCTGATTATAGAATCTGACAAAAATAGTAATGATCGTTTAACTTGCATCATTTACTAAACTGAGGTCACCATGAATCTAATGATGGACGGTGCGAATCAGCATATAAAAAAATGGCATAGCAAAATCCTGACACATTAATCAGCAACTATCCAAAATAAAAGGGCTAGAATGTACAGGAGACTGCTCCTGAATGGAATGAGAATCAAACAACTGATTCACTATTATTAGGCATGTATTTGGCAATATATATATGTATATGTAAATTAGAGATTTTTACTTGGTTGAAGTAATGATAGAAACCATGTGAAGCCTGAGCCCCTACTGAAGAGACACAAAAGGACCTTCAAAAAAATAAGGACAAAAAAAAATTCCAGAGTAGCAGAGAATCTGTGAAGGTGCTTTATAAATGAAATGGCTTTTTTTAAATCATAAATATCTGTTAACCTAACATTTTTCTTTACAATAAGATAGAAAAAGTTGTGAAAAAACAGTTACGACCTAAAATCATAACCAATAATGTATGTAGATGTAACTCAATGCAAATAAAAGCTCGGCCCCTTGATATTTTTTTGGCTATAAAATAACCAAAAAAAGAACAACCAAAACATGATTTTCAGTTAAGGACCTATATGTCAAAATCAGAGGGTGAGCCTTGGGGTGACTCGATAAGTTGCTCTTAGTGGCATAAAGTTACTACTTTAAGGCAAAATAGCCTCTTGCAAAACACAGAGGGAGAGTTGCATACACATGCAAACTCCATCCTTTATATAATGGCCCTTATATATGTTAAAAGCACACATAAAAAGGCTGTCGGATCAGGGTAAATCCATTAGAGGTCATGAGCCTTTTCAGGAAATCTTCAAATAAGTCATCAGCATTTTAAGTGGATCAAATAAAAGATCAAAATTTCAATTTATGCTCCAAAGATTTCATATAAATTTTAAATGACTCAAATAAAGAAATTAACATTTTGACATATGTTTCAAATAGGTAATATGTTATTCTTACTTTTTTAAACATATAAGAAATATGCTCTCAAGCAATTTTTGAAACTGTGTTATACTGGTATTTACCTATTTGGAGCATTAGCAAAAGGGTCATCCTCTATTTCACTCATTAAAAATGTTGATGACCTATAAAAACATGGTCAGTTTCATGACCATTAGCTAACCTCATTCCTTATCAAGGGCTATTATTACATACTCTTGCCTCCCTCCTCAAAAAGTGGGTGAAAAAGAAAAGATGGATAAAGGTTATGCAGGCAATATCGTAACACCAGCCTCACCTTGCAACATTTGAAATGGGGACAAAAGAACATGAAATACCCAAAGTCAAAGTTACAGATTGGTTTTTTTGTCTTCATGATATATTCTTCTTTTCCTTATTTCTTTCTGTTTCTTTTCATTTGGCAGAATAACTCCATATAAAAAGTTAGCAATATGACCAATTTTCATGTATTGTAATCAATTTGCTTCACAAAATAGAAGTGTAAATGTGCTCAAGGACTGCTATAGACATATAATCATGAAAATTGCCACTGCTTGTTTAAACATAATGAAGAAATAAGATATAGAAATTGTAGAGCTATAGAACGAATGAGAAATGGACATACCCAGGTTTTGATGCTGTGGAAATAGATGCGTTATCAGCCTTTGTCTGCAAAATAACCAGAAGCAGAAGAACATCACTAATATTCCATGCAAACAGAAACAATCACATTAATCCATTTGTTTTGTGGATCAAGCTTTCCAAACTTTAACTATTATTGTGATCATGTCAAGATATAGGAGATACTAATAAGCTTTAGCAATAACTAGTGGTTGAAGGCAAAGGTAGCGGCCAAACTACAATGGTTGATGGGTGATAACTATCGAAAATTCATGCTGACATTTTTTTATGATGTTTATTCACCACTATGGTCATCAGCTACCACATACGTCTTCGATCATAACTTGACACTAAAAGCTACTTATAACCACAATACCCTTACAATTACTACCTAGGACATGACAACTCTAAAGCTTTTGATTATCATAAACATCAAAAAGAAATTCCACGCGAACAGAAATCAACCACATGAATGCCTTTGTTTGTTGGATCAAGCTTTACAAACTTTAACTATTATTGTAATCATGTTGAGATATTGGAGATACTAATAAGCTTTATCAATAACTGGTGGTTGAAGACAAAGTTAGTGGCCAAACCACAATGGTGGATGGGAACCATCGAAAATTCATGCTGACATTTTCTATGGTCGTTATTCACCACCACGGGTCATCAGCTACCACAAACGCCTCTGATTGTGACTTGACAGTAAAAGCCACTTATAACCACAATACCCTTACAATTACTACCTAATATAGGACAATTCTAAAGCTTTGATTATAATAGACATAAAAAAGAAAAAGAAATTCCTACGAATGTTTTCCGTCCAACGAACAAACCACTTCGACCAAATTCAATTGACAAAAACTTAAGAAAGAAAGACTACTAACTGCAACAGCATTGGAAATCAATCTCTTGGCACCACGCGGCACATGGAAACTCTTCAGTGTCACATTCCCGTCAGATCCTACCAAAATTAAGCAGGAAAAAAAAAAAAAGGAAAATGGTCACACTTGCCTATCAAACAAACAACCAACCAACCAAAACAATACAGCTCAAAAATAACCTTAAATCGACAATACAAACTAAACGAAATGATTCTCAATCTAAATCCTAGAAACATAACATAAAGAGAAAGTAAAGGATCCAGGCTTCAAGCAATACAGAAAAATAAAACCCAAAGTGTGAACTAAAGAACGTACCAGTGAGAGATCTATGAGATGGGAAGCAAAGCTTTTTGGAATCAAATGAATTGGGGAGTGACAGAGCAGTTGAAGCTCCCAATCCTTGAAAAATGGAAGCCATTTAAGTAACAACACCAGAAGATATCGAAAGCTTCAGAGTTTCGGAATTTATGGAGATTTGAAGAGAGAGAGAGAGAGAGGGAGGAAATGTGTGTGTGCGCTCTTGAGGTTTATAGGGGATGGAAGGAAAAAAGTGGGCGGAGAAATTGAGGGAAGCAGAGAAAAAAAGAGAGTGGCTCTGTGGTTTCCGTTGGAGGAGTTCGAAGCCAACTAAGACAATACGCGGACGCATTGATTGCATCGTCTTTTTTATTTTATTTTTATTCTTTTTTCTTTCCACAAGGTCTATAGAACTAGTAAAGGTGCTATTGACTCATAAACAAAATTATTATTTTTTTTTTTCAAGAGAAGAAATTTTTTGAATTTCATAATTATAGAATAAAAGTCTTGTTTCTTATTATTTAATATTATCTTCATTGTCTTTAGACCAGATCCACCTGTATGTTGAATCCAATTCGACGTATTCTAATTATACGATCGGTTTCAGTTACTCTTTAACTCTAGTTAACAGTTATTTCGGTTTGATTCACTTAACCTGATTGGTTCAACCGATTTATATGTTAGTCTATCGAGTTTTTTAATCGAAGCATATTGATTATTTTTTTATTTTTAGAAAATATACTAATTTACTTAAAATAATAAATTTATATGAAAAAAAAACTATAAAAGGCTATTAACTTTGAAATGGTCTGATATATATCTACAATTCTTATTTAAAAAAATTATATAAATACAAATGAGATAAAACTAATTACGTAATTACTCATACTTTATAAAAATATTGTATTTATAATAAGCGATTTAATGAATTGGATAGCATTGTTAAATTGCATTTGATAAATGCTTAAATATATAACAAAGACAATATAATAATGTAGTGATTAAATTGCATACTATAATTCATTAGGTTTGTGATTCAACACCAAGTGGAAGTGTTGTTGTGCTTTTCGTATAGGCTTGTATCGCATTTATTACATACAATATTAATAAATTACAAATTTGTTGTTGATTTTATCATCTTATTTATGCAATTAGATTAATGTGATTAGTATTTATATAATATTTATTAATTTTTACGATAAATACATAAGCTTCTCAACTTTCAAATCTCAAAATTGTGAATCACTTTATTACTTTATAAATAAATATAATTTATATTTTAATATTTTCATTGACTTCGATTCGATCTTGACTTGACCATTGATCTCTTTTTATTCCCAAGTCAACCTCTTATGTCTAATCTCACAACACTAGTTATCTTCAATTAAGCTTACGATCTAATAGGTGAGTTTATTGTATCTATATATATATGTATACATGCTAATAGTCACTGCACTCGTAATATATATGTTAAAAAAGAATATATGATAGTTTAGTCATATTAAAATATACATTACTTACATGACTTATGGATTCTCAAGAGAAACAAGCTATAACTAGTCAAAACTTCATTTTATGTGTGGATTAGTTTAAAGTATATATATCTTAATTGAAATAATAAATTTAAGTAAGAGAATATAATATTAATAAATTAACATTATATATTCATGAATTTTCTGAAATGTAATGAGTGATACCATTTCATTCTATAGAATATATATAATGAATTATAGTATAATTTTATATCCTATGGAATTATATGCTATTTACAAAGAGTTATAACCCTTCTCAAAATATATTGAATTATGCAATCTTACATTAAATCATACAAGTCTTGCAACTTTAACGATTCTTTAAACAAAGTACATATCTCTTAACTATAAAATTGAAATAAAAATATGGTTTAATGAACAAAAGGTATCGCTAACAAAAATATGAAAATAATAAAAGGTTTTGAAATTATATATAAAAGATAATAAATAATATATTGTAATTTTTAGAATATTTTAATGCAAACAATATTAAAAAGATAGTATAAATTTAGTTGTAACACATTTACCATATCGTGTGTTTACCATTAAACAACACATAAATTTAGTTGTAATATATTTAAACAATACATTAATTTAACAATAACATTTTTAATTAGCTTTTGCATAGTTGTTTATTTTGTATTATATATCTTATTAGCTTTTGCATTTTTCGTATTTTAGATATTCAAATTTCACTAAACAACACTTTAATTTAATTGTAATACATTTGTTCTTTCATGTTTGTATCATTAATTAATTTGAAATTGTGATTTTATTTTCTCTTTTCCCTAAATACATATATTTTTTTTTATTTAATTTTCCCAAACTTGATTATTAGAGTAGGATTCCAAAAGTTATGCTTTTCTAATTTTTTTAAAGACAGTAATATCCTCATGTTTGACCCATTAGCATTTTCTTTCGTATTTCAAATATTAAAATTGCACTAAATAGCACATAGATTTCGATGTAATATATTTATCTTTAGAATACTTGTATTATTCAATAGGATTATGTTTGGACTATATGTCATATTAACTCCAAGTTATGTAAAAATAAGAACATATAAATAACCAAAATTATCATTTATATTTATTGTTTTCCATTAAAACTTATCCATGCATTATAGGGTCTCTTAATCCGTTATGTATTTTAATAGACTTATAGGAGAACTTACCTAGAAAATACTACATAAATTACAACTAACTTCTTCTAGGTGGGGCTTATGAAAAGTATATGTAGTTTAAGAAAATTATGTGTCCCCTTTTTTTCCTATTTCCCAATTAGATTACAATAAAATGGATATTATCAAACATAATAATCAATTAAATTACAAAGAGAAAAATAGTACTTACCAGATTCCATATTTGTAAGAACGAAGACAATTTAATATACTCCTTCATTTTTTCCTAAATTGAATAGTGACTTAACTACATCTAAGAGAAACAAAAAACAACACAATAAGTTTCATAAATTGTACATTAAGTTCATTCCAATATAATTGATCTATGGATGTTTGCTTCCTTTGCCTAAATATCCTCATCGATTCAAGCCTAGAATAATATATATATATATATATATATATATATATAGAAAAGTCCACAACGTTTGCCTTATCTTTTTATTTTAGTTGTCAAAGTTCTAAAATTTTCATTTAAGTTCTTTAGCGTTTACAAAAATTTGTAAACAAGTTCTTTTAAATAATGGCATTTAATTTTAAATTGAAAAAATACAGAAAGATCCTCAACGTTTACTTCTTTTTCTATTTTAGTTTTTAATGTTTCAAAATTTTCAATTTGAGTACTCAATGTTTTCAAAATTTTATAAATTAGTCATTTTAATTGATAGCATTACATTATCATTTACATATTAATGCGTGGCAACATTTTATTAGTCTACATAATTATACTAAATAAATAATATAAGAAAAAATTAAAAATTAACTAAGATATTAAGAATTATAGAGAAATATTAAAAACAATGAAAATTTATAAAAAATGGAGAAATTAAAAAAGGAAAAATTTGAAAAATTGAATAAATAATTTCTATGATAATATATTAAGCTTATATATACGTATATACAAATATATTAATTTTAGTTTAAAAATAAATTAATAAAAGCTAATAAAGATTGTTAAAAATTAATATTTTTCCATTTTTTGGGTGATTTTTGTTTTAAAATTAATATTAATACATATAAGTATATGTATATTACTAAATATATAATGTTATTAATTTTTTTTTCAATTTTTTCTTTTCATTTTTCATTTTTTCAATTTTTAATAAATTTTCATCATTTTTATTATTTTTTCTATAATTTTTTAGTACCTTAATTAATATTTATATTATATTATTTATTTAATAGAAATATGTAGACCAATAGAATGTTAACACGTGTCAATATGTAAATGATAATTTAATGCTATCAATTAAAATGATTAATTTACAGATTTTTATAAACATTGAGGATTTAAATAAAAATTTTAAAATGTTAAGAATTGAAATAAAAAAAAAGAATTAAACATTGAGGATTTTTTTGTACTTTTTCAATTTACATTCTAATGCTATCAATTAAAATGATTTATTTACAAATTTTTGTAAACGTTAACAACTTAAATGAAAAATTTAAAATATTGAGGACTAAAATAGAAAATGAGGTGAGGATTGAGGATTTTTTTGTACTTTTCTCCAAACAAAAAGGAACCTCATTAGTTGAGCATCTAATTATAGTTGTACTTACGATTCTGTATCTTGTTATGTGATATGTGAGTTGCCCTAACATCTATTTATGGGGACTAGGGGAAGGAGTCACATGACTGTCCATCTCTTGTTGAATACCTCTTTTGTGAAGCTAAAGAAGTCTTAGTAGCTACAGTGGAGCTCTATAACAATGTCTCAATTTGTCATGATAGCCATGTAGATGAACTTAACTCATACAGATGCTCATGTTTTAAGGGAAAATGTGTTGTTGGTGAAGACTTAGCCTAGGAATCTAAAGGGCGTAAGGAAATTGGGTCTAATGGCGGTTTTACAAAAATTATTAATTTTTAATCAAATTTAAAAGCTAAATGAAATAATAATGAACTAATGTAAAGTAAAGAGAGAAGGGGATTAAAGACTACACCTAGATTTTAATATAAGGTTCAGGTAGTCCCTTACTCTTTATGATTGCATAATCACCTTCAATTGATGACTTTACACCATTTTTTATTAATCACTACAATGGAGGTTTCAAAGCTAGTTACATAATTTGTTTTACTAAGTAATACAAGTGTAATGCTCTTTAAAAGAATTGCAATTGCAAGACATTGGGCACTATACTCAATTTTCACTTAATGTATTGCAAAATAATGAACAAACAAAAAGATCAATAAGATGTTAAGTTGCAATGTTTAAATTGCCTTTTGACATGTATTTATAAGCTTAGAAACACTATGATCGTCACTTTCCTCCATATTTGTGTCAAATGCATCTTCAAAATAACAATAGCTAGTTTCTTCAAAAAGCATCTAGACTTACTTTAATATATGACCACATTTATCAATGATGAGAAAAAAACATCCTTTTCTATTCAATAATGTGTTCAAATTTATTTTAACAAATGAATGCATACTTAGAAAATGCAAATGCATCCAAACACATCTCTAAAAACATTAAGTTCTTTTCTAAACAGTTTTGATTTTTTCTATTCAAATCCACTTTTAAATGCTTAAAGTAAATTGAGTGATTTTCATGTCAAAACATCATAAAACTTGGTTAAATGTTTTGTCACATTAAAATCCAAATTATGTTGAACGGCGAGAAGGAGGATAGGACAGTGAATGAACTTGATCTACATTAGCAAGTCCATTTATAATTGCAACATCCTCTAAGGTAATGCCTCCTGATGGATGAATGATTAGTACTACCTCAAGTATCATCATATGGCATTAGAAGATGTAAATCGGTGTACACATCCTACATTTAATAGTACATGGTATGATTGAGCAGTAACAAAACAAATAAGACAAACATAACACATAAAATATTATGTGTATAAACCGGTGTCTCAGAAGAGGTCTTACCTATGCATGGATGGGTCATCTAGAGAGCAACTATCGGAGAAAAAGATGAGTAATGGGTTTAAATGGAAAACACAAAAGAAAAGAAAAGGGTTGAACCTTTCAAGTTACTTGCGAATTGACTCACCACTTAAATACTTACAAATTTATACCTCATCATATGTGACTCATTGGTCTAAGATAAAGGATTGCTTGCTGGCACAACTTTACTCAAGGGTTGCTATGAGTTATTGCTATGAGTCACAGAGGGATAGAGTTCTCAAACCAGAGAAACTTCTAAAATTTTCATTAACAATAAAAGGGGAATTTGAATATAACAATTGCTATAAAAGGATATCTATACTTAGCGATCTCTATAGTTATAAATATGCAAATTTACTAAAGTGGGTAAAAGATTATATACTAATAATAATATAAAGGAGGAAGGATAATTAGATAATTATTCTAGAAAGAGAAGATTCCATTATCAGGTACGTGTCCATAGGGAATAGGATGCATGTCTTCGTAGGGAAGGTTAGAGCGTCTACCAATAATGGTTTTTAACATGTTAGGATAATGTCAGCATCAGAAAGGCTCCTTTAGTCGCTTAGAACAAGAGGCTTATAATAGGAGGCGATTTGCATGATAGGTTAGAAAGTTTGATCCTGAAATCTTGGATAACTTAACCAAAATCTAAGCTGATCAAGGTGACACACCAAACAGCTTGGAAACTACGAAGGTGATAGAGGTTAGCATTTTTGTTCTTTAGGTTAACGTTTATGGAACTTGCTAGGTAACTGAGGATTTAAGAGGCTAAACTAACCACACCTCTTGCTCTTGCTTCGATGAGAGGTCTAGGCGGCAGATTACTATCAATAGACCATATAGGCCTAGCATGACACTTGCTTAGTTGATGTATCACCTAATCATCCTACAACATTAATGTTCATAGTTTGAGTTTGCATCATTAGTTAAGCCAATAAGTGATTCTAGTTTGATGATTTGTTTTAGATACCCTCATGCCATATCAACCATATTTCATTAGTGTGTGACTAATTCACCTTTGTTTGGCCCTTTAAGTCCACTTCATGTAGCTATTTTTCTATGTTATTATGGGGAAGCATGGACTGGGGATCTCATAACTGTCAAGCATGTTATCTGGAAAAATAGAGCTCTACATATGGAAGTAGATTAGAAACACCTTTACAAGCCATACATAGAATGAAAATGAGAACATGGAGAGAGATTGATAGTAGCATCTAAAGTATATGAGCATCAAGAAAATCTAAGTGGTTAGAAGTTATAATATCTAACAATTTAAAACTAAAGAAAAATTTAAAATTGTTAAGTTAAATATATGTTTAGAGACCTAGCAATTGAAGACGTCATTTATGCAATAAAACAATATATCTAAAGACAATTATCACATTAAAGTCAGTTGTTCATTGACATAAAAGTGGTTACATTCAACTACAAAAGTGCTGTCAGTAAAGTGATATTATATTATGTCTAAACTTAGAGAATGATAATAAATCATTAATCTCAACAATGTCATTATGGATAACAAGGTAGAACTGGCAATTTAACCATGTCAAGCAACTTTTCCCTAAGCTATAGTGGGTAGCCATGGAAAAGCTTCTAAAATTATTAAGCAAAAACCATTTCGCCTAGGAGCTTGAAAGTGTAGGTGCTTGCATGCCCTCGTATTATTTTTGCACCTAGTAATATCATTCAACCACCATTTTAAAACTTTTTTAAATCATGATTTGAGATTTTTTTTTTTCTATTACCTTTAAGTAATGGGGCCATTAGGTACTTGCTGAAATTTTTTCAATTTCATGGTTTAGGATTTTATTTTATTTTTATTTTATTTTAAGGACAAATATAAAAGTTCAATAAGTTTTTCTATGGTAACGTACCATAACGTAATAATAGATCACATTCTATTTTAATGTATTATATTATAAATAATAAAATAAAATTTATTAACAATTTTGTTTCGATTGAATTTTAGTTAATCATACTTATCAATGATAAAAATAAAATTATTCATGATTTTTATTTTACTGTTTATATATATAATTGGCTTAAATTAAATATAATTTATTATAACGTTGTGGTTTTGTGCAAGTGGCGAAAGTTTATGATTGTTTAATTGACATTTAAAAAAATTAAAAATGCCGACGTAATTTGTAGACTATGCTGTCTTCAGGTCAGTATTTGATCCCTGCTCTCTGAAGTCTGGCGGTGGCGTGTGCTACATGAATTAAATCGCCCAACAACCCCAACCAACCTTTTCTTTTTAACTCTGTCATTTTCTCCGCCAAAACCTCTTTCCTATTTCGTACAAGTCCCTGTCCTTCTCTCTCTCTCGTTCATTGCGAACGCAAAACTGTGAAGTGCGAACTCAAAATGGCAGCGATATTTCAAGAATCGAGGGCTACAAGAACTTTGACACCTTGCAACTACTTTGACTCCATATCATTCCTTCCCAAATCTCTCAGATCTCTTCAAGGTTCCACCTTCTACTTTATTATCTCCTATTTTACTCCATAATTTGTTTGTATATTCTGCATCCCCGACTCGTATAATCATTTAAACGGTTCCTCAATGAGCCATTGGAGCCCCTTTTTAACTCTGAATTCGGATTTGAACACTGGAATTATACTTTTTGGTGATCTACTCAGGGAAAAGGACTTGCACTATAGTCGCCAAACTTGACGGGAAGGCGATCCCAAGGACCGGTCGACTGACTACTGATGCTGTAAATTATCTATTCACCATTTCCCTTTTCAACTTGTAGTAGATATTATGGAATAAATAGTGTGGCGGTCGATGAGAATTTAGTTTTCTTGTGTAACGGAAGGTCGTGATCATGGCATTTTTCTTTTTCTTTTTTCTTTTTTCTTTTTAGACTAAGACAGATGGAGCAGCAGCTTCTACGGGATCCAAACCCGGGGATGTTGATCATTCTTGCTAATGTGCTTTGTCACTTGCTGCCTCATTCTCCTGTTTTCAGTTGCTCATTGATCTAACAACCTGATCTTTCTAAACTGCTAGTTTGATCCGTGTAGTTAACAAAATAAATTCACTAATGCAAATTTATTTGTCATTTGACATTAAATTTGTTTTCATGCCATTATTTTATTTAGGATTCTGCTTTGAAATGAATATAAGCTATGAAGGCGAGAAGAGAAACGAGGATATGTAGAGCATCCCCTGGAGACTGACAGACTAAATTTTATCTTTTACTATGGCCTGTCACTGCCTCGCTCCTATTTAAAGAGTCGTAGGAGAATTGGTTACTAGAATGATGCTTCCATAATAATGCTTTGATGTGCTTTTCAGTTTCTGCACCCTTCCTTTTCATTTTTGTGGTGGAGGCAGAAGGTTCTGAGATCACTGTGAGGGAAGTCATGGCTGCACCTCTGTTTTCTCTGAGTTGCATTGCTATGTTTGTAGGTTATGATTTCAGCTCTTGGTTGTTCTCTGTTGAATTTGTTTTCGATTTTTTAATAAAAGAATAACTGATCTTATAGATCTTGTCCATTGCAAAGACAAGGCCTTCTTGGCTAAACAAACCCTTTGCATTCTCTTGTGCTCATAAAATCTGTCCGCTTTCACTATTTCCTCAATTTCAGCTTATAGCATTAGATCAGCAGAAGGAAAATTGTTACCATGTGATTATTGCATTATTTTAGGGGGGAAAAGAAGGGAATTTGTTCATGGAACTAGTAACCAGATGCTACCAGTTGAAGGCAGCTATATGCATTTATGCAAAATTGATAAAACCGCATATATATTACCTTTAATCAAATCTATCTAGTAGTCTATATGGGTGTTTAAACTCACAAGAACTTGTTGGGATTCTTAAGTAAGTTGTAGCCAAATGACAGTCTTTCGAAGATTGAGATTGCACTTAAAAGGTGTGTCTTAGGTTTTTTCCTGCTGACAGCATTTTTGTAGTACACTTGTCAGTTTGAAAATTCACTGGTTTGACAAAGCTGCTTTTTGTTAGAGGACTTTAATATCAGATTTTCCACCTAGTCGTAGATAAATCAAATGCCAATGCACGATTTTGTTCTCTGTCTAAACTGTGTTTTTCTAGTGGCTAACATCTAGCATTTATCCACTCTCTTGCTGTCCATACCTGCTTCCATGTGAGTTGTACCTTGTTTAGTCTAACTAATCTTTCAGCGCTGATTCATTTATGGAGTCCCTCTCATCCTTGTATCAGTTGAGTAGTCAAGACTCTGGTATTAGCTAAGTACTGAAATATTTAAGACACATTTGCCACAACATTTGTTCAAACAGATATAATTAATTTTCTGAAGTTGTGTGAACTTTACTGTTGCTTTCTTTCATTTCATTTTATTTTACTCTTTTTACTTTCTAATCATTTGTTGACTGGAAAAAGTAGTGATGCAAAGAAGATACCTGTCCACTGAGGAATTTTTCTATACTTATCCTACAGCATCAAAATAGCATTTTTTTACAGTCTTGACATTTTTTACAATCAAGTTGCAAAAACTCTTATGGATAAACGAAACATTCCATTTTCCTTTCAGTCACGAACTTCTACTTTTTGAAGCCCCAAGAGAAGGCTTTGAAGAGGAAATAGACAGAGATCCCACCGTATGTGTGATGGGTGAAGATGTTGGTCACCATGGAGGGTCATACAAGGTGACAAAAGGCCTGGCTTCCAAATATGGGGAACTCAGGGTTCTTGACACCCCCATTGCTGAGAACTCCTTCACAGGCATGGGAATTGGAGCTGCCATGACTGGCTTGATGCCAGTTGTGGAGTGTTTTGAACATGGGATTTCTTCTGCTAGCTTTTAATCAGATCTCCAATAACTGTGGTATGCTCCACTACACATCTGGAGGACAATTCAAAATCCCAATAGTCATCAGAGGTCCTGGTGGTGTGGGGCGACAACTTGGTGCAGAACATTCGCAGCATCTTGAGTCATATTTCCACTCCATCCCTGGCATCCAGATGGTGGCTTGTTCGACTCCTTACAATGCCAAGGGACTGATGAAGGCTGCAATTAGGAGTGAGAACCCTGTGATCCTTTTTGAGCATGTTCTTCTCTATAACCTGAAGGAGAGGATTCCTGATGAAGAATATGTATTGTCCTTGGTGGAAGCTGAGATGGTTTGGCCCGGATAGCATGTCACTATTCTCACCTATTCTAGGATGAGCTATCACGTGATGCAGGCTGCAAAAACTTTGGTTAACAAGGTATATGATCTGGAAGTGATAGATGTAAGGTCATTGAAACCATTCGATCTTTAAACAATTGGAAATTCAGTCAAGAAGACCCATCGTGTGTTGATCATGGAAGAGTGCATAAGGACTGATGGAATTGGTGCAAGCTTGACAGCGGCTATAAATGCAAACTTCCATGACTATCTTGATGCACCCATTGTATGCTTATCCTCACAAGATGTGCCAACACCATATGCTGGGACTTTGGAAGAATGGACTGTTGTTCAGCCTTCACAAATTGTTACAGCAGTTGAGCAACTTTGTCAGTAGTCACCATTTCTGAAGCTGCTAATGTCCTTGCTGCAACTTGTTTTATGTTATCCAGCATCAGCAACTAGCAAGTATATCACAGGTTAGTCATTGCTATCAGGTATAATTTGTCGGTTTCTATCAGATTTGCTGGTGGCTGAGACTTGTGAATTCCATACGATTCGTGCAATTAATCAGTTCCATGTGAACTGAGAGGTCCGAGCATGTCATGTATGTTTCTGCCAGCCTTATTGTGTAGTCTTTTCGTTATCTTTTGTTGATAATTATTTTTTGTCCTTTGTGACCCTTTGACCGATAGAGCAGGTAATTGGTCATCACAGTGGTTTCATGTGGAGAACAGTATTGTTATTCTTTAGAAAGATTCCGGAGGCACTATATGAAAATACGGTTCTGCTTCATATAAATTCTGTGACTCTAGTTTGTTTTTCCTTTTAGTGGAAATGTGAAGTTCTTTAATATAGACCAGGGGAAGGCCTGGTGATTTTGCTCAGGCAAGCTTACTTCTGGAAGCGCATAAATATATGCCCTTTGCCTTAGAAATTGGAAGTTGTTAAAAGTCTTGTTACAGGCTTCCTAAAAGTCTGATAATAGAAGATGCATGATTTGTCCCTCGTCCGAAAGCCGAGATCTATCTTTGCAAATGGCTTATCCTCGGGGGAGCTGATAAATTTAATAATTTAGTCATTTTTCCCAGAGTTGTGCCTTGTAGGACATCACCACAATTACCATCTGAACCGGCATTGAGTTGAAGCGCTAGACCTCGTTTGCCTATCTGTAGAAATTCTTGCGGTGAGAGTGTCTCAACGCACATGCACCACACACTGTTCACAAACTCCCTGCGATAAGAAGTAATGGAAGTTTTAGAACCGGGTTTTAGAGACAAATTTACATCCTCCAAATCATTTCTCTTCTGTTGTTTATTTTGGTGCAATCCTATTGATGAACTTTAGGGTATTCCGTAAAAAGAGGCCCTTATGTTTGCTACATGAACATTATTGTCCATATCTTTGGAATTTTGCGTTTAGACCATTAAATCTTAAAAAATTGCGTTTTAGGTTCTTTTCATGATCAACTTGCCCTTGAAAAAATATTAAAGTAAAATAACAAATAAAATCGAGTATAACAAAGTATGCAATATAAAAGATGTGAACATCTCAATATCCTTTGATATTTAAGTATAACAAAATATTCAAAATTGTAGAGGAGAATCATCTCCATATTCTCTAATTTTATGTATATTTTTAGGAAAAGTTACAATAACATAAATTTCGACTCCTTTGTGAACTCATAACTTTTTGTTTTTTCTTTTGACAAACAGATGATCTATGTTTGTGTTTCATCATTTTATGTTAATGTATCTACAATACTTAAATCAATAAATTAGCATTATTAAATAAATTTAATTAAATATGATATTTTATCTGATAAATAAATTAAACAAGTTACTTTTCCTAAAATGGTGTTACTGGGTTCCCCAGTAATTGCGTTACTCTTTAACATTTTCGAATTCGAATAGACATGGGAAGCTATCTCTTGTAAAATTACCTTCTTACACAATAAAAATTAAAACTTGCTTTCATTTTCATTATTTCCATTTCATTCCTTAGTTTACCTTCTCGTTTCTAAAGCCGTCTCATAAAATACTTACAAGGCTGATAAACAAAGCTGAACAAACTTTTTCTTAAAAATAGAAAAGGGATTAAGGCGAAAATGGTGAAACTTTGCGGCTGTGCCACTCCTTACTAAGAATCTATAAAATGGCAGCAGTGAGGTAATTATTGGCAAACATAGAGACACCATTTTCACTTCCACCTCGGTGAAGAAGAGGAACTTGTTTGATTTATTGAACATCAATTGAATCGATTTGATTCACTATGAACCAGTTGGGTTCAAGGATGGTTTGGCTTCTTTCTATTATTATTTTATTATTTAGTTATATTTTCTAAGTATTTATATTTACCAAAGTATTAATATTTTATAGCTTTGTACTAAATCACATTTCACGACTTTCCAAGTTTTAACTATTTTCAGAAGATCAAACCGATTTCATCCAAGATCTTGGTTCAAATTTTCACTCTTTGATTTTTAACTTGGGTTAAAGATTTTAAAGCTTTGTTGATTGACAGAATTTCATCAAGAATTAATCAACTAACTCATAATCAAATCACAAATTTATGAAAAATTCAACTAAAATAATTTTTTTCACTAGAATTAGTTATCATAAAACAAGCATATTTAGCGAGAATAGATTAAATATCCTTTGAAGTTCATCAACAACATTTAAAACTCGTTCAAGCACATATTCAATCTTTCTAGAAAAATAGAACATTATAAGTTATAACATGTAGTCTATGATATTCTATTAGAATTTACAAGGTCCAACACTTACCATGTAAAAAACATTTTGAATATTCAGTGAATATATGAAGAACATTGTGAACGTTCAAGTCTACATTCAAATTCATTATGCAATTTTTTAGGAAATTCATCAATAACAAGAAACTTCTCAACTTCACTTATTAATCAAAATCACCCATAAATTTATCACAAGAACAACTAGAATTTACATTCCATTTAATCAAGATTATCAAGAATCCTCATGCTTTTTTACATGCATAATTTATTAACTTCATATTTATATCATATCCATGGTATTCATATTTTTCATTGCATATGTCAACTCCAGAATCAATCTATTCGTCCGAAATCATCATGATCATCACCAAGCATCAAATTCGCCTAAAATCAACACTTCACTTGCTTGATTCTTCAATCTTCATTGCATCGAACATCATATGATAATAATCATATTTTAACAATTCCTTATTATTTACACCTCCAAAATTCCTTGTATAGAAACATAGTGATTCAATTAGATCTATGATCGACCTTACTATATCTTAAAAAATTAAGTATACTTACTCAAACCACTATGAGATCCACGTGTAGCTTTAAGTCTGCTCCTCAATTCATCTAAAATCCTAAGATTGGGATTTGGATAGTCATTATGTGGTGGGTGTAATAATTTTTAAACAAATTCACATGGAAATGAACATATACATCGATCAACATATTTGGGAGGAAAGGATATTATTGTATTTTCTATCATATTTTTTTGTTACATGGTGTAATGTCTATTTATAAGGTAGTCCTCTTTAGGTTATAATATTTTTAGGATGCAAGTACCATGTGCTACATCACCCAATTTCTATTACAATGCATGTGATTATAGATTCTAAAAGATTCCCGTAGATAAGATTAATTAGTTGAATTTGCTAAAATATGTAGCAAATATGGACTTGGGCTATGCTTAATTATTCATTCATTTGTGATTTGAGCTATCAAAGCCCATCAGCCCAATCCATCTCCTCAGACTCAATGTCTTCAGTCAATTCTTTGAACACATTAACTCCATGATCTCCTAAACATTTTGTATTGTCTACTTTCCCTTTACTTATTAAACTCAAATCTACCCTAAACTTACATGAAGCAAACCCTAACTCTGACAATCCCTTATCTACAAGGGTAAATTGGGGTATCTCAGGTGAAAATCCATGAGATATTCCTAAGTTGCATTGGATTTGACCTATCCCTGCCAACAAATGAAGACCATTGTTTCTGCCTTTCCTTTTCTTCTCACCAAAGGTGAATCAGGATATCTCATGAAGTAAACCCTAATTGGTACAATCTATTCTCCTTCAAAATCCCTTATCCACAAGGTTGAATCGAGGCATCTCAAGTGCAAATCCACAAAATATTCCCAAGTTGTGTTGGATTCGACCTATGCTTGCCAACAAACGAGGACCATTGTTTCTACTTTTCCTTTTCTTCTCACCAACCTTCAACCTAACAATTTTTTTGGTTGTAACTTGGTTTTTCTAGTATCTACAAGTGGTGAAGTGGTGTGATTTATGGTAGATCCATGGTAACAACATAGTTGTTAGACATGGAAGGTAGGATGGATGGAGGTCTTTGAGGGTAAGTCCAAATGGTAAGCCACTTCACCTATCCTATCAATGATTTTGTACGGGCCATAATACTTAGCTTGTAGCTTTTGTTCTTATCTCGTCGTAAGACTTACCTGTTAATACAGTTGTAATTTCAATAGTGCCCAATCGCCTATTTCAAAAACCATCTCACTCCTTCCCTTATCTGCTTGTTGCTTCTATTTGTTCTGAACTCTAATAAGATGGAATTTAAGTGTCCTTATCATTTTCTCAATATTTCAATTTCATATCAACCGCTTGATTCCTTGAATCCCCTGTTATATAAGGCAAAAGTATGGGTGGAGGGTACTTGTATAGAACTTCAAAGGGTATGCATCTTGTACTTATGTGGTAGTTTATATTATACCACCATTCTATAAGTGATAGGTAGTGCCTCCACCTTTTTAGGTTCTCCCTTATCATATACCTGGGGTAGGTATCCAAACATTTGTTGACCTCTTCAATTTGTGATACAACTTAGAGTATGTAACGGACACAAACTGTGAATGGGTATTCAAAGTTCAATGGGAATGGGGGTTTGAATGTGAATATGGATGGATATCATGCACTAAGATAAAAACACAATCAGGGGTTAAGCTTGAAATAGGATTTGATATGACTTACGAATACTAAATCAACAACCGGGTTTCAAATGAAGAGTTAAATACGACTCACTAACTTGCTCAAATGAGAGGTTCACCACAATTTTAAGAAGAAGATTGATAAGAACATAAGAAGATTAAAAAGTAATAACACACTCAACAATCACTCAAAAGGAGACAAGCTTAAAGCAAGCTTCGCGAAAGGAAATTCTTTGGGAAAGTATTCTTAGTGATTAATCATAGAGATATGTTGTAAGCTACTTACATAAGTTATTATTTATAGTACATCCTAAAACCTTAGTAGCGAAAATAAAAATAGTGTACAAGGCCTTAAACCCTAAATATTAGGCCCATAATTAAAATAAATAAAATATTTACAAGTGTATACAACTATGCGTTTAACTGGGATATCAATATGTAGGTCATCTGAGTTGTCCTAGAATGAGTTGGATCTAAACTAATTGAGGTTAGCAATTAAATGTCCTAGTTCGGGTAAGAGTCGTTGGAGTCCTACAATGCTTAGCCTAGTTTCTTGTAAGGTTAGTCTATAGTTGTTGAACTCGTGGGTTGCTTGGCATTAGATTCCTCATGCTATGTCGAACTGGTCTATGTACTTGGCATTACAATTGCTTGGTCTCTATTCTTCTCGGCAGCCAAGAAAGATGTTGTCGAGTTGTCTTTCTCTCACTTCTTAGCCTTTTAGTAACAGCTCAACCATGGGTGGGGTAACCACCTTGGCTAAAAATAGGTACGGCCTCAGCTTGTAACAAGTTAGCCTCGACTTGGAGATTATCATAAGTTGTTTCTTATCAGTTTAGCCATCATTCTAGATGTGATAGGCTGCGCTCATGTGTAACTCAACTCTCTATATTCTAAAAAATTTCTTTTCCAAAATGTATTGATGAAAGTCGAGTCTCTATCACTTACTATGTTTTCTTGCCATTCATGTAACTTAAATACATTGCCTATGTAGGCCTAGGTAACTTGTGCTATATAACGTTAGCTTAATGAAATGCCTATATTTGCTCAATTGTCCACTACTACTAAAATGGCATCCTTCCCAATTGGACTTTGGTAATCCCTTAATAAAATCAAGACTAACATCAATCTAGCATCCTATAGGTATAGGGAGTGGTTATAACAAACTTGGGTAGACAGCATTCTCATCCTTAAACCATTGACACACATCACATGTCTTTGCATAATTTTTCACTTCCGTCTCCATCTTAGGCTACTAATAAATAGAGCTCCGTCTTTTATAAGTTTCCTAAGCTCTTGAATGGCTACCTATTACATCATCATGATATACTCATAGCAGGTTCAATCTCAATGCTACTTGTAGCCCAACAACTATTTTTCCTTTGCTTCTTAGAATAACCCCCTTTTATGGTAAAATGTCCATAAGGTTGGTCACTCTTGAGCTTCCCATTTAATTCGATATACCTATTAGGAAAAATCTAGCTCTCCTTAATCTCATTCATAATCTCTAAGTTCACCAATGAAACCTTTAAAACTTGTAAGAATGGGTCGTTAGGCAAGAGAGTGCATCTGTAACAGCATTCTTCTTACCATTCTTGTATTGAATCTCATAATCAAGCCCTAAAAACTTAGCAACCCACTTTTACTAGATTATTGTGGTGAGATGCTACCTAGCTAAGTATTTCAAACTATAGCGATTCATCCTTACCACAAAACATCTTCCCATTAGGTAGTGTCGCCACTTCTCAAGTGTAAACACTAAAGCCATTAACTCCTTCTCAAAAGTGGCAATTTGACCTTCCATTCATTAGTGGTTACATCTAAGTCAAAATCTTAATCTACTTTATACAACCAATCCTTAAGCCCATTCCCATGAAACATTGGAAATTTAACTCTTGGCACATGTGTTTGCAGTGGTATTTGAGTAGTGATTATGGTATATTAACCAACCTATAAGTTTGCTTTATTGTAGGGGTTTTGGCCCTGATCTAGTGTAGATGAAGTAGACGCAACCAACTTATTAGGTTGTTGGGCTTGAGACTTTATAATAGTCATATGTTGCTGGTCTAAACAAGCTTACAAACATCTCATGTTCTCAGCCAACGGCCTTAAATTTGCCTCAAACACTGCTTTAAGCTTCTTATCAAATCTAGTAACTTTAAAAGGGTTCATCTTGCTTCCACAACCTACTTTGATACCAGTTGTGGCGAGTGTAATAATTTCTAGGTGAATTCACACATAAATCAATACATATAGAAGAAAACAATTTCACATTTGATCAATACATTTGGGAGGGGAGGGTATTTTTGTATTTTCTATCATATTTTTTTATTACATGGTGTAATATCTATTTATAATGTATTCCTTCCTAAGGTTATAATATTTTTACGGTGCATGTGCCATGCATGACATCACCAAATTTCTATTACAATGCATGTGATTACATATTCTAAAGGATTCCTATAGGTAAGATTAATTAGCTGAAATTAGTAGACTATCTAGTAAATATGGACTTAGGCTACACCTAGTTATTCATTCATTTTTTATTTGAGTTGTTAGGACCCATTGGCCGGTCCATCTCCTTATGCTCAATGTCTTCAATCAATTCCTTAAACAAATTAACTCCTTGATCTCCCAAGCATCTTGTCTTGTCTATTGTCCCTTTGCTTTTCCTCATTGAACTCAAACCTACCCTGAACTCACACAAAGCAAACCTTAACTCTTGTAACCTTACTATGAATTATTATCAATCTTTGAGTTAGATTGATTTTTTTTTTTTTCGCTTTAGGTTAATGACTTAGATTGAATTTAATTGAGCTAAAGGAATTGATTTATGAAATGAATGAGTACTTAAAGTTAAGTCTTCTAAAGCACTTGAATTCTCTAAAGATTGTTTCATTCATCTATTGAAGAAGAAAATGAACCTCTTAAAAGACGTATAGATGGTGATAGGGTTATAAACAAGTCGATTAAGACAATATAGTATCAAACTCAATCTCTAGCTAGACTCAAAATCTCAAAGCTCAAACTCCACCTATGCTATAGAATTTTGGGCTCAAGCTCAACTTAAGGTATTTAATAAGCTCACTTAATTCAATTAAGCATGATTTATTTATAAATGAATTCTCTTCTAATAATAATAAAATTAATATTGAAACTCAACTTAATTTCACGATTAATATTTGTACTCAAATTGAGCTTTATTAGGCTTATGAGATAGTTGAGCTAAACACTATAAAGCTTGAGTTCGACTCAATTGATTATTTGAATAGCTTAAGCAAGAGATCAAGCTTAGCTCAATTCAACTATTCTTGAGTCAAACTTGAGTATTGATAGGACATAAGTCGACTAGCACTTGTGTAATTTGATTCGTTTATACTCTTAGATAGCACCACTATTAGAGAGAGTAAAGAGGGTATTCTAGAGTATTCTTTCAATTTGAATTGCTAAGTGAATAAAATAATTCAAATAACCCTTTTGGATAATCATTGGATTCAAACTACTAGATTACCCTCATAAGCTTAAGCCTATGTTTAGGATGAAGGAAAGAATTAAGAGGGGGAGAGAAGGAGGATTTTTAATGTACTTTCCTTTATTTGGAAAGTGAAGGAAAAGTGGAAGGAATGATTTAGAGGGTAAAGTTTTCCATGAGCCCCACCAATTTATATTCTTCTCCAAATTGGAGATAAAGGGGAGGGAAAGTTAGAAAAAGTTATTTAAATTCTAATTTTATCCTTTCTTTATCAAGATAATTCATATCAGAGTGCTTGAACTTTTGATTTTAGGCAATTTAGTGACTAAATATTCAAAACCTGAATTTCAATGATTGAGAATTGAAATTTTATTCATTTAAGTGTCTAAACTTTTGATTTCGAGTAGTTTGATACCTATCATATTCAAGTTTTAAATGTTTTGGCACTAAACTGCCCAAAAATAAAAGTTTAGATACTCTCATATGTATTATCCCTTTCTTTGTCTTATCTCTTATTCTTTTTATAGAAATGTTAGTAATTTCATTTTATACTTTATTTTATCTTTAGCAATGATTAAAATTCCTTCCACTTTCCTTCCTCCTATTATCTAAATACAATAAAAGGAATTAAATACCCTCATAATTCTTTCCTTTCTATTTCTTTCCTCCCAAAATCATTCCTCCCATATTCCTTCCCTCATGCCAAACAAAGTGTAAAGTAATGCTTAGGGTCAATTTAGTATTTTTCAATTGCCCTCATATCATATGGCTTATGTGGAAGGAACTTTAAAATACCTAAATTACCCCACTTACTTTAGTTCACTTAACTCTCTTTTTCATTACTTTTGTTACGCTCCTAAGCGGTAAAATCGTAATAGCCTTACCATGTAAATCATTTTAAGATAGAAGTTAGCCTTACAACTACTATCCTAAACTTGATCTATATAAGGCATCCATGAATAACCTGTTTTGAAGTAAATAGTTTATAATTTAAATAAATTATTTACTTAAGAAAGTAAAATATATATATATATATACATTAGAATTCAGTTATTACAATTAACATTTACAATGTTTTACCGTAATCTATTTTCTAGTTAATACATTATTCAGAATTGGAAAATTCTAAGATAAGAGCTTAAACCCTAAAAATATATGTCTGTTCTTTAAATGTTTTTCCTCATTCCTTAAGATCTAACAATTGCTAGCTTTAGAGTAGCTATAAACCACTTCTTGGCCGGCACCTGCAATGATGTCTATAGAGATGTAAGCAACCACAGCTCAATAAGTTTAGATGAAGGACTTAAAACTATATCACCAATACAGACAAGGTTATTAACCAACTTATTAGGTGCAATGCATGTTCAAGCAAATGCCATTGCACAACGTTATCTAGCCCATTGTGAGATTAGAGAAATTGTGCTCGTTCTAATTCGGGTTGAGGAGTTACTGTTAATGTAACAGCTTACGACTAAACCCAGGCTTATGCAATGGAGACACTGCTCCTCCCATAATTACCTTCGAACCATTGACTTCACCCTTACCGCGACTTCCTCACTTGTCACTTAGTTCGACTAAGGATGAAGAAGGGACCTATTATGCTATTTAACGCTATCCCTTTTAAAGGGGTTAGTATTTGGCCAAAGAATCCTAAATTTCCCCTAATAGGTTGCTATGCAGGTTTGATTTATGATTACAGGTTGTATATCTAATTAGGTCCAGTTTAGGGTGATCAATCATTTCATATAAATCATATAATACAAGCTAAGTAGCAAGTAAAAAATTATATCATTAGCTCAAAACAAACATAATTGAGTGCAATTTCAAGCCTTTAAAATACAATACTGTATTAATCCTAACTTACCTGAACTCCTTGCTCACTCACTCGAGGTTTGATTTGCTCAGGTCGTCTCCGATCATCCCTATAACATAAATGTAGTTTCAGTTTTTCATATAACTATTATAGGTTGGTTTTATCCTATAACGCTTATTGTTATCTTTTGTTTAGGGTTTAATATATCTAATTATCTATGTCTTAAATCTTTTACAATTCTTCTTGAATCGTGTTAAGTTCTGTTTCAGTTTTTACATCGATTTCTAAATTAGGTTTTTAACTTAGTTTTTTATTAGAGATTTATAGGTATACTTTAAAAAATCATTTCGACCTATAATGTGAAATTAATCATATTATCTTTGGATATCCTAAATATCGTTTTTAGTTTCTAACTAGTGTTCTAGTCCATGCAGTAAACCCGAATCTTAATTTAATTACCAAATTCACTCCTGTTATGAGAAAATCTTACATTTTTCATATAATTACCCTAATTTAAGTTTCCTATAAGATTTATTGTATATTCTTATTATTATCATAATATCAATTCTAACCAATATTTTCCTAATTATTAATTTCTCATGATTACATATTACACATTATTACTTAATGTATACAATATAATGTGTACAAAATGCACACATCTAATATTCCCATCACTTCAAATATCATCTCTCAACATCAAATGACATTCCAAATATTTAAATTCATCCTAAATCAGATTTTGAACATAATTACCCTAAATTACCAAATGAATTCAAAATTTCTCATTTTTTTACTTGTTACATATTTACTACATAATATGATAATAAGTATATTTAGCACTCCAAATGCTATAAGTATCATACTCCATCAGATTTCAACATCTTAAACATATAATTGTACATCAAATCAGTAATTACCCATTTAATTACTTAATTAACCCTAAATTACCCATTTTATGCCTCATTTTAAGGCTTAAAAATTATCTAAAATTTTCGGAAATTCATTTTTGAAAAAGGGCTTTGTGGCACTATTCTATATCACCTAAGTAGTCTACATAAAATTTTTGGGCTCAAAATTACACTCTTAAGGTCATTTATTTCTAAACTGAAATATGTTCGATTTTGCATATTTTTTAAGGATTATTTATCATGGGACATATTTTCATCAAAATAATATTTTTCCTAAAGACTAGATACTAAAATATTTCAAAATAATAAAATTCAAAATTTTCTATGAATATTTACTATTTTTATAAAATTACATAAAATCGGGCAAGAAATCGAATTTAACGGTTTGAGTGACTCCGACCACCTTCGGTGGCCATGGGTGTGTCGGCCCACCTAGGTGCTACGACCACCATATGGTAGTGGTGGCCATCCACTCTTAACTGCTTGTCGGGTCTAGGTTCTCTTTAGAAGCCCCAATTGCACAGATTTTTGCTAAATTTTTATAAAACCCTAATTTACTCTCAATTTTGCCTCTCTCTAATTTTCCAAGCTTCTTGACATCCAAAATGAGCTTCTGAAAGATTTAAGGTATTTATAGAGATCTTGGAGAATTATTGTGCATTAATTTGATTATAGAATTGCCTTATCTTCTTTCAATTTACCTTTTGTGTTGTTCTAATTTAATTGGCTAATTTTTTTCTTATTTTCCCCAGCTGCCACAACCCAAATCTGGATCATTCATTATTTTTTATGATTTTTCTTTATTTTTCCTTAATGAATTATGAATTTTATTTAATTATTTAGTATTATTTTAGCACATTTTGCTTATTTTAAGTAATTACGCGTATTTCTACCTACATATAAATTTATATATAGTACAAATAAATATTCCTAAATATTATTTAGGTTATTTTATGATTTTTAGTGTGCATATAATTTATCTCTAGTAATTCATTAATTATTGGAATGTATTTTCGATAAATAACGAGTAATATACTTAAAATTTGAAAATTTTATATTTTTTTATTTTATTACTTATTTTCCTAAATTCAAACTTACGGGATCATTTTTACTAATATTTCTAACTTTACTTTATAATTTATGTTTGATCGGATCTTTCAACCAATCGGAACTCCGAGTAGCTGGTTGTGGGGTTTATAACTTTAATTATTTTTCTTAACTTGGATTATTTCATATGTCCTTACTACATCATATAGATGGAATAACCTTGAATTGAAGAGAGAGAAAAGGGTTTTAGAGAGATGAATCAGAGAAGATTAAGCTTTTGGAGTGGGCATGAGGTTGGAGAGAGAAATAAGAGGGAAGCGAGTGCATGTGTGTTATTTGCATTTTACCTTTCCTCTTCCTTTATTTTTATTGTATTTTCTTTTCTTTACTTATTTTGATTTTTATTTGTGTTCATATGATTAAAATGATTTAAAAAAAATAGAAAATACTCAAGTGAATGTTCTTGTACGTAACTTTGCAATTTCCAAACAATGTTGAGAAATATTATAGAATATATTTTATATAAAACTAATCTTTTGTTCCATTTGTATATCTTAATTCAAACATGTTATATGATTTTGTTTTGTTAATATATAATAGAAATTAGATAATTTTTATATATTAATTTAATACTTTTTTTCATGATTTGATGTTTAAATTTCATGTACTATGTTTGCCTTGTGTAGAAGAAAGTTTCAAATACATCATGATGATAGAAAACATATTTGTTTTGTGTTAATGTCATGAATGCTATCAAAGGTTCATCAAAATGTATAATTTACTGTTTGTATTTTGAAAAAATTAAATTACTACCTAACTAAAAAAATCAATTTACCTCTCAAACCTAAGGTCACCAAAATAGCCGTTTAAGGTGAAGTGGGTTGTTTAACCCACTGGTAGTTATAACTCAATTTTTTGTTTGTTCTTATATCTCTGTTAGCAAACAAACTTAATAAAATTAGTTCAAGTAGCAAAAGTGATTACGAAAGCTTCAATCAAATAGTAAATTGATATTTTCAAAGTATTAGTAATAAACTACACATTTTAATAAAGTTTATGCATTATTTGTGTTATCAACCATATTTCTTTTCAACAAAGTTTTGACTTTTGCACTATAGAACTTGTCTTTCATAATTTTGGTTAGGTTGAATTAAATTAAATTAAATTCTTTCATAATTTTTGCACCTATAAGTGTATTTTTAGATTTGTGGTGTAGGGGAATTAAATTTGCCTATGAGTATTTGAGTTCAATTTGATGTTTATTCAAGTTTATTCGATAGGAGTCCAGTTTTGCTTGAGCTTGAACTACTATAATAATTTATTGAATCAAACTCAAATATTATGATATTTATCTTGACTAATTTGTAAGTCTAATCAAATTCAAATTGGATATAAGTATCAATAGAACTTGAATTAAGTTTGGTTACTAACATTACTTAAGCATAACAAAAATATTTTTTAGATAAATAGACTTTAAACTAGTTTCATCCTGTTAGTCTAAGCTTATTGAATGATAGCTGGAGTGAAGCTCTAGTTTAGTATCATTTGATCTTGACTCTTGTCACCTTATAATTATCATGATTTTTTTTTTCCATTCTTTAAATTGTAGGATATCTTACCACTATGTAACCAAAACAGTTATTGGTGAATCTATGCATTATTGTATAACATGAATTCGAAGCAATAAAACTGAGATGCTACCTTCTTAGCAACTACGTTGTAAGAATACCTATGTTGCATTTACTAGAATGATCAATCTTAATCCAAAATGTTTTTCTAAGACTAGTCACTATGAGTTTCCTAATCAATATTTTTTAAGTAGTTTCTAACATCTCATCCCTTTTGTTATTATATGCTAGACTTACATATACTGGTATATATAGTCTACAAAGGCTAGAGTAGGTGAATATGTAGTCATTTCATATATCAAATGTGAAAGTTATAATGAAGATATAGATTTGAGATTTAGTACCTATGAGATCAAATTGAAATTTCAATAGTAAATAGTTTGATTGTAGTTAATCAAGACCATTATAATCAAATGGTATGAATATTGATGTTTTAGTGAGATGGATCAAGTTCAACTCTTTTTACCCATTGTCATAACAGTATTTGGATGAAAAAAATAAAAAAGCAAATAGTCAAATTTATACATGGGGTAGGATATAGAGAACCAAAGGTCAACTAGAGTTCAACCTTAGCGTTGAAAAAACTAGAAAGCCGTATCCTCTTTGTTTGCCCTAAGAGCAAGGGAACTCTGCACAACATTGTAATGTTTCTAACAGAACAATGTCTGTTGCTAACCCTGACATTGTTATTCATCACTATGCACAAGTAAATTACCGTTCAAAGATACCATTATGTTTTGGAATTTTGCTAAGAACTTGCTCACAGTTTAGGCTAAGAATTAGGACCTACTGGATCATGAAACTTGCTATTTAATGTGTAGAATAGGTTTTGCATCTAAATTTTGGTAACTTACTATTAAAGTGTAGGGCATGGTCCCGTATCTAAAAAAAAAAAAAGGGTATAATCTATATACTACGCTTTTAGCTAAAAAATAGTAAGACAATTAAGTCCATCTTGCATGTCAAGCCTTAAAACCAAGGGCGAAGGGTTTGATAACACATCTGCTCATGAATCATTATCTAAGCTTTCCAACATCAAATTTATTAGAAAGCCCTTCTAGATCAATGAATTTTGTTTATAACTCTAAACTATAACATGTAAAGGAAAGTAAATTGATAACTTTATCAAAATCATAGTTTTCAAAATTCAAATATCAACTAAGTCATAACTAAAGAGTTATTAGCTTTACTGATTTCCCCGATCTTCAAAATAACTATGGTCTCATCATGTAAGCCATATTCCATATAATATCAAGATCTCCACACTTGTAATGTCATTAACATTTGAAATAGAAATCCTAATTATAGGTGAACTATGAAGGCCAATGTGGATGATGTTGAACCATAGGATTATTGATTAATTTTGATGAGACGATATAGGAATTTGTTGTCTAGTAAAATTTAAGTTCAAATCCTCGATTAGCTACTTTTTAACTATGATATGAAAGAACTTAAAGATCAAAGTGATGCAAATCTACTTACTTTTGCTAAAATGAAACGTTTAGATTTGTAAATTATGGCATGAGATTAAATAAGCAATAAGAAAAATATAGTAGATATAAGGAGAGAGTAAGGATAAAGAGATTGAGCCTAGATATGTAGAGGTTTGCTCTCCTACCTATACCCTCTCTACTAGTACAACTAACTTAAGCATTGGGAATCCACTTGATGTTACATGTAAGGCTTCCTATATTAGGATTGGATTTTTATCCAATTTCAGAATATTGAAATCCTCATTAAGTTTGCAAAAACTTGATTAGAGGTTCAAAAGTTCTTGTAAGAGGAAAAGAAACTTATGTCATGAACATCAACAATGCATCTCACTTACATACATACACACATATAGTAATAATAAAAGGATAAAGAGTGATAGAGCTCTCAAAACTAAGGTATGTACACTCAGCAAAGATATCAGCTTACAACTTAGGCACCAAACAAATATGATAATTATATAAGTCACATGTATATATATATGTATATATAGTTATCCATAGTATCTAAAAACCCTCAATAATACCTATGATAATAAACTACTAACAATACTATAATACTCTTTTATACCAAAATCTTTTTCAAATATCATTAATCTTGTTGCTAGTAATTCTTAGTTCCATTGTGTGATCATTTGCAAAATAGAAAACAGATATTGGTCGATGTCAGAGGGTGTTTCAACAAGCTACTTCGATGCGTAAGTTAGTATAGGTAATTAAGAGTGAAAACTTTAATGAAAAAGATCAGAGTGAGAGGGCGTAAGAGAGTCCTTTTACTTGAGACCATTTCTCCTATTTATAGGTGATGAGGCTAACATATTTTAGGAAAGATATTGATAACCATATTTAGGGTTGAATCTTTTCAAATAGAAAAACATATCTAGTTGAATAGATACACATCTTTTAGAAATTAAAGTACATTTGGGCTATTAAAGCTTGTCTTGAGTCTTGGGCTAATTAGTTTTTATCTTAGGGCCTATGTACTAAAAATGCCTATTAACAAATCTTTTAACTAGTATTGAATATTTTCTTTTAAGATAAGTGAGGGATATTTTGGATAATGCCAAATTTTAAACCCCTACTTCCCCCTTTTTGCAAATCATGTTCTTTCCCTCATCTTCTCTTTTCTTTTCCATCTACTTACTTTGTCCATGCAAAGTTGGTAGCATTAAAAGACATGGGATGAAATCTCATAAACCAAACTCTAATTCACTCTTTACTCTAGCTAGTGCTTGTGCAATACTAACATTATCACAAAAAGTACTTCATTAACATACTAATCAAAGAAAATTATCTCTATACCTTATTCATAGACCACAATCATCAAGGGAAATGCAAGCATCCATGGATTATTCTTCCTGAATCAAACACCTATGTACTAAACATCTTTAAATAATTAAGTTAAGCATATTTTCTCCAACTCAAACATGTTTTTAGCTTATTAAACTTCAATTCCAAGATGTAGTGGCTTTAAACATGAATTTATAGATTCATTTGTCACATTTATATTTCATTTACTACAATTGATAACTACTCATTCATATAACCCTCCAAACTCCCAAATCATATCAAATCATTCAAGTATTTGATGGTTTTACCTCTTGAAATTTCACTTCTAGCCTTCCAAACAAATTGTTGCCACTTGGTTGAGCCTCTAAGGAGCTTTCTCCACTTTCTCAAGCAAAACCTAAGATCAAGTGTTAATGACTACTTATTACTAGAGTATAAGTACTAAAAATATGAAAATCTTCATAGAGCCTTGATTGTTTTTTTTTCACTTACTTTTTTCTCCTAGCAATTAACACCAAGCCCCTTACAACTCCTAAGATAATTCTTGAGCTAGAATACTTAAGATAAACACAAAGCTTAACTAAGTTGGTGAGTTGCTTTAGGATAAAACTAAGGTTAAAGGATGCTTAGTTAAGGTTTAGGGTTTTCGTTTCGCTTACTTGTCTTAAGGGTTTTAGAATATGCAAGATGAATTTAAGGGGGCACATTGGGGGCATAAGATCCCTTTTATAGGGACTCTTGTTGCATTAACCTTAGATGGGTCATGTGCTAAGCATATGACTCATCTTTTCCCACTGTTAGTAAGAGATACCTTTGAAACCTTACTTAGGTTTTTATTTTTTATATTCTTTATATTAGGCCTTGTTTATAACTAATCCCACTTTGAAATACTTAATTGGTTGTCTTGGTCAATTTTTAACTTCTCTTGTTGAAAATGGGTATAGGAGCATTTTGGCTACTTTTGAAATCTTTGCCTTAAAAACTTGATTTTTCTCTATAAATGACCTTTAAATATTTCCAATGGACTTAAAAATTACAAAATTTAGAAGCCATTTGCAATTTATGTAGAATATTATGAAAATGATTAAAGGATACACAAAAACGTAAGAATTTTGAAAATAATATATTAATGCAAGCAAACATTTAAGGAACTAAAAAACTTTTTGCCTATTATTTTCTCTTTTTTTTTTTGTCCTTGTAATAGTGCTTTATTTTTAAAATGTAAAAAATATAAATGATTTAAACTATGGGGAAAGGAAAATAATAATATAAAATAAAAAAATCCATAAAATAGAGTAATTGGAAAAATAATTCCAAAAATACTCTATATAAGATCGCCTTTTGAAAAGATGATTTTAAATTGAAAAGGCAATTTAACTATCACCACTAAAATCCCCTTAAGGCAATTTTAGCATTGTGTACCATATTTATGCCACTTTCCTAATTCCTATGCTATGTTGTGTTTTATTGGAAGAAATGGAAAAAGTAGCGATGACAAAGCAATTTTGGAAAGCTACATAGTATCCATGCATTAGGTGTTTTTATTTACAAGACATTTAACATGTTTCCATAATTTTGATTTAATTCCTTGTAAGATCTGCCGATGCTGGGAAATTCTAGTCATGTTATGTGTGTTCCTATGCTTCCATAATTATGATTTACTTTCTAAGTCCCTATGTTATGCATGTCTTCGATTCAGCTTTCCTAATCACCCATGCTAACATGTTACTTTATCGAGGCTATGCATGTTCCCTATACTAACACGACTATTTACAATAAATCACCTATGTGAGTTAAAGGTGTGCAAGTGGGTTTTGACTTGCGAGGTGATATGTTTAACCTACTTTTTAAATGAGTTTAGGCTAAGGTTTTTTGACTCGTTTAAAAATAGGCTAAATGAGCTTAGCTCGTTTAACTCATAGGCTAAAACATGCCGATTTGGGTCAGCCCATTTAATATATTTATTCCTTTAGCTCGTGGGTCGGCCCGTTTAACCCGTTTTTTAAACAGGTTAGGGCCAAGGTTTTTTGGCTTGTTTAAAAGCGGTCTAAATGTGCCTTACCTATTAAACCTATGGGCCAAAGTGAGCCGGGTCGGTTTGGCCCGTTTAACCCGTTTGCACACTTCTAATGTAAGCTAAGAGGCAATTTTAGCATTGATGCTTTCAAGAGACGAATTTAGTTCAATTTAAAATTTCTTTTTAAAAAGACGATTTTAAATACGGTGTTTTTAGACTATTTTCCTAGGAACTCCATTTTCGAAACTTTTTAATTTTATATTATTATTTTCCTTTTCCCTTTAAACCATTATACTTAAAAATGAATAATTTTCAACTGTATCATTTTGAGGTAAAATAATAAATTTTATATAGTTCATAACCTAAGATTTCCAATAATCATTTAATTCTAGGCATATGAAGTTTGATGTGCAAGTTATGGGATTACAAAGTTATAGAAATCAATATCTGTATATTACTTGGAATATGAAAAATTTTATAATATATATGGAGGTGTATTACTTGATAAGTTTGAAAATGAATGTTATGAGGCTAAGTAACACATGATTTGCATGTTAGGACCTTTATATATATATATTCTATCAATGTAGTCCCTTACATAGGTGATCTTATTTTCAAGTAAGAATAGATGTCTAGAGCTTTCCAACAACAAAAGGTTTGCTAAAAAATGAAAACGGGAAAAAATTGTATTTTCTAAAAAAGGTCCTTAAAATAGGGCTCTTCCAAAAAAAATCCAAAAAATACCATACTTAAAATCGATTTTTAAACATACACTTTTAAAATGAACTAAAATTGGCTTTATGAAAAAATTGGCTTTTGAAAAGCTAATTAAAAGAAGGGGATATTGATTTCTGAGAAGCCATCTTTAGGCTTTCTTAAAACCTGAGCAATAAATAAGTAGACCATAATAGCACTCTCCAATGAGGGTGTAATACATGAGACAAGTGGGACGTGGGACAACATAGGAAACCGAATGGTCCCACTTATCCTATGTGTTACATCTTTAATGAAGGGTGTTATTAAAAATAAGTAGATCAGTAGTATACTTACTTTTCCCTTAAACTTCAATAGTTGATGGTATACTATATTCGTTTTATTTCTTCCCTCCTTGCTTCTCTCTCTTTCTCTTAAACTTTTGCAATAAATTTTAATATATACATATATTGAGGTGACAATGATTACTCTAACCCAACAACTTTTCACAAATCTCCCCTTTTTCTCTCTTTCTCTCTCTCTCTCTCCTTTTTTTCTTAAGTCCCTATCTATTGCTTTTGTTCTACTACTTTCTCTTACTAATAATGTCCATTTTCAATCAACATCATCAGTAAAAAAGGACTTTTCAAAAACTAAATATACTTTTGTTACTTAAAATCAAAATTTCAAAAACCTATATACTAAATAAAAATTGATTTCAATATAATTTGAAATTGTATATTCAAAAATCAATTTTAAGTATGGTATTATTGAAAAAGCCCTATTTTTAGGATTATTTGTCATGTCTCAAAGTAGATAAGTTGTAATAGTTCTACTGTATATACCATCTTAAGGTAAGTAGAAGCTGACCTTATAGCTATTATTATAGACTTGGTTTACATAAAACGTCTACAATTAATATGCTTTAAAGTAAACATCTCAACATGTCATTAAATATTAATCTATGGAAGCTTGTAACTTATAATTATAGGCTCATTTATCTGAGTTTATCTTATAATACTTTGTAGTTTAGTTAAGTTATATATATTTACACATATCCTTATAACTAGCAATGAAAACCCGCTAAGTTGCTTATAGTGGTTCAACTAATTTTCCAAAAGATTCTATATAAATATTATTATATTTTTGAACTTAAAGGAACAACAACTAGTACACCAAAAGTATTATAAGTAAAGCTAATCTTCAGTTTCCTTTCCTTACACCCTGCTTCCCTAACAACAACTACCCTTGGGATAATTATAACGTGGCATTTAGTCTACACTTATAAAAAGATTTATGGGGATATAAGCAACCAATCGCTTAGCAAGTAAGGATAAAGACATGATAATATACAATAAGCACAAATAGGGTTATTAGACAATTATTTAAATACAATGCAATAGAACAAATACTACCATATGATGTTGTTCAGTTAGTCGTGAAATTAGAGAAATTTTGTTTACTCTAATTTGGGTTTGAGGAGTTTCAACGTAAATATAACATCTTACGATTAAACTTAGGCATGTACAATAAAGACATTTCTTTTCCCGTAATTACTTTTGAACTAGTGCCTTTAAACTTATTGTGACCTTTTCTCTTGTCACTTAATTCAACTAAGGGTGAAAAATGAACTATTTTAGTTATCCTTTTTAAAGGGGTCAATATTTGGTCAAAGAATCTTATTCGTCCCCTAATTAGTTTCAATGCATGTCTTATAAATCTTAAGTCTGCTATAGCTTAGTCCAGTTAGAGGTAACTAATCGATTCATTACAATTCAACCGATCATATTCCAACAAAATAAATCACAAGATAATTCAATCAAGATCAAAGCCACACAAACATGCACACAACCAACCTACTTATAACCACAACCAAGTATAATCTTAAGCTCTAAATACTATAAAGCAATAGCCCGAAATATAGTTACGTATTAATCTCAAACTTACTTAAATTTCTTATCGTTCAACTAAGTGTAGTTGTTATTTGCCTCTTTACTGCAAATCTTTATAATACAAATAACACTTTTATTATCTATACTAGTACATTATACTATTATCCTATATTTTAGTTCATTAACCTAAGTTTAGAGTTTTATTATACCTAGATGTTCAATTTTACAAATCAATCGTTACTAACTTTTTCTATACTTATCCTTTGATTGCCCTTTGAGTTATTCTTTGAATGATCCTTTAAATGCAATTTATTCAAAAAGTCCTTAAAACATCATCTAACCTATTTTTTGAGTCTAACCTAACTCTTATTTGCATATACACAGTCTTTGATTTAGCTTCTAAATACGTATCTAATATAACATTCACCTAGAAGCTTCCAATTTATCCTATAATTTCACACACACTCTACATTTTCAACAAAAACTTCACAACTCCCTCTCAACCTCGATCAGGATCAATAACCAAATAATATTTACAACCTTAGTCTCATTCTATATCAATAACTATCAACTTTATGCTTTATTGTATGCAATTTAATTGAGAAAACAAAAAAAAAAAAAAACATTTCAGCCTCATTTTCTATCAAAGTAGTTCAAAAATATAACTCTTTTACCTCGAGAAAATTATTTTCAAGTTGATCATCACCAAAAACAATCAAATATTCAGATTATAATAAAAATCATATTGAGCCCTTTAAAGAATTTTCAACACAAGACACTAACAGCCTACTGTTTACACCGAAATTAAAATTCCATTCAAATTCGTCTTCATAATTTTGAGAAACTATTCATAGCATGAAAATATAATATTTGCGGATCTTATATTTAAAAATTAAGAACAAAACTACATCATTTGATATTTTGAAAATGCGATGGAAAATTAGTGCATATGTCCAATTTCTTAATAGACATATATAAACTAGAAATTGGAAAAATTGATTTGATTTTTGAATTCTATACAAAATTACTTAAGAAAACTAAGTGGCATATATATATATTTTTTAACATAGTGAGGTACTTTTAATAATTTAGTGGATATCAAACAAAAAATTGCAACTCACTAGTGATTGATGCTCAGATCACTGGCGACGCTCCACTTCTTGTCGAAAGCCTTAGGTACGGGGTCTTTTGTTAGGTGGTGATAGTGGTCCTTCTCCAAAAGCTCCCTAACCCTTCAAACTCAAATTCACTCCATTTTCACTCAAATTTTGTATAATGTTTCCTAATTTTCTCTCAATACCCCTGAAGCTCCCATTATTTTTCCCACACTCTTGACTTTGTAAAGTGATTTTCAAAAGTGGAGTTGAGTGTAAATAAAGTCTCTTATTTGGTGGAGAAACCAACAAGTAACTAATTATTCTCCTTTTGGTGCCTTTTAGATGTCATAAGCTTAGTTTATTTGGGTCCTAAGTTGCAATGTATGTCACCATGCCTTAATCATGACTTTTCATGCTGTCCATCTATTATTTAACTTATTTATTAATTTTTCATAATTTTTTTAGTATGTTTTAGGTTTTTTAAGTAATTATAGACATGTGTTTATGGGCATAAAATACATATATTATAAATACATACCCTTAAATATTATTTCATATCATTTCATAATTTTTAGCATTTATATAATTTATCTTTAAAAGAGCATTAATTATTGAAACTCGTTTCATATGTTTTTAATAAATAAAGAATATTATATTTATATTTAACAGTTCAACTATATTATTATTTTGTACTCCTAAATCCAACCTCATGAGGCCACTTCTAAGAACTTTCTTAGAGTTATCATAAAAATTAAGCTCAATTGGATAACTTTCACGATTGTGTTAAATTTTACATACCGATTGCAAATAGTCTAACAACGAGGCTTAAATTTTAAAAAACAAAAAAAATATTTTTTTTTCCTTTACCTATAATATCACATGCAAAAACTATACATGGTCAAAATTACTAGATATAAATATTGTTTTTTTAATTCTTAGAATAGTATATTGATTAAAAAAATATCAAAAGTCAATTTTTGAAAAATTAATCAGTGAATAAGCACCAAAATGCATCAAAATTAAAATAAAGATTCTACAACGCAACTAAAATTAAAGTATAAAGATTAAAATGTATAAAAAAACTGTAATAATTGTTAACTTTTCCATTAACAGAGATATCAACTTGAAACTAAATTTCAAATACAAGTGTTAAATTGTACAAAATAAAAGTTTAAGTACTAAATTATCCAAAGTTAAAAATATATACACTTTTTATACCTTTAACCTTATAAATCACTATCAAAATAATAATGATATAATAAACAAGTTCCACAAGGTATGTTGGTACTTTAGAATGCAGATTCCACAATGGTTTTAGAGAGTTAGGTTCCGATTCTAAATTTTAGTTAGAAACTCATTTATATATAGGGTGGAGTCTCTATTATACGCTTTCTATATACCTATTCACTCCCACTAGAGAGGTTCTCATTCCAAGTTCTAAGAACCCGCCGCAAGTGTAGGGTAGGATAGGCAGATGATACGCTCTCAAAAGTAATGTTTTATCTTTTACTTTGCATGCAAGAGAGACTTGGGCTCTCCATGGTTGAATCGCGTTGAAAGGTATTTCAGCTGAAAAGTTCTCGTAAGGGGTCCTTGAAGACGGCTAATAGTCAAGGGCCTTTCTGAGTCTTCTATTAACTGTCAACACCCAAACTCTGGGACCCAATTTCTTTTTGTCTTATTTTCATTGACTTAGTTCATCTAAAGTACTATAAATATAACACTCAAACCATATCATTTCCTAAAGCAAAAAGTTAATCAGTGAACAACAAATTTTTAATTTGTATTTTCGATGGCTTTGTCAACAAGCCATAACGATGAGGTAATAAAAGTGACTTTCATCAATACTCAGTTCGTGGAAACTGACGTCAAGAACTTCAAATCCGTGGTTCAAGAACTCACAGGTATGAAGTCCAAATTGGGGATGATTGAAGAGACGCCGGTCGTCACCAATAATGGGAAGACCGTATGCCCCGCAACTGGCGGCGAATCTGCTAGTAGTGGCATAAATGTAGACGGTGGTGATCGAGGCAGCACATTATTGCACGACGGAGCAGTGGCTCTAGAAGACTTGGACGAATTCTTGCTAGAGCTCCCTTCCATGGAGGAGATGGACTTGTTGTTAGAGTAGAGGATTGACTATGCTCCTGTATTCAAACATAGTATGGCAGGCATATGTTATGAGCCTGGTAATTCTTCTACGAAAAGCCCGGAAAATTTTTAGATACAGTCGGTGTATTATATCTTTGCAAACGTACAAGAAAAAATAAAATAAAAATATTTCATCTAGTTCATTATTCTTACCATTTTCATCTATCTTAGGCTCAACAAGTCGTATCTAGCTAAGGATTTTTTTTTTTTTTTGTTTCAAAGTTAAAAAGGCATGTGCTAACTTTTCCCATAAAACTTCTCTATCTGTTTCGAAATGATTTTAGAAATGTCACATTTAGCATCAAAATTATTATTAATGAACTCCAACACTAGTCCTTCGTGCTTTTGAAAAATTCAACCTTTATCGTGAGAAAGATGTCTTATGGATTAATAGAAAAAGAATCTTCTAATACGATAAAATAGATTGGAATACTGTAATTATTTTTTTGAAGACTTTTATCTTTTGATATGAAAAGATTAAGTGAATGCTAAATCTATTCTTATACAGGTACAAAGCTTCTCTCTCTCTCTCTCTCTATATGTATATATATATATATATATATTTAGTCAATCTCTAAGTTTTGCATCTGATAGCAAATTATGCATTAATTATAAATTATCCAATACTGAAATATTAAAAGATAAAGCTTCATATAAAACTTCTTTTATACTTGTAAAAAATTTAAATAAAAATGTCATTCTTGGAACTCTTTTTATAAATCAAATTTAACCATTTCTTATCGATAAAGATGGAAATAAAACATAGTATTTCAAAAAAGAAATTGTGTTCAAATTTATCACAAAACCACAAATTAAATATATAAATCAATTAAAAACTGATTCAATCTCTAAATTAAATTAAATTAAATTATTTAATTTATTGCAAAGAAAATCACTTAATGTATTTGAAAAATGATCTTAAATTTAAAAGAAATGAAGATTAGCTCAACAATGAAAATTTGAAAATAAAAATTTCTCAAGTACAATTAGAAATAAAAAATTCAATTTGCTCTACACTCTTAAATGCATTTTGGAATCGTAAATCACATATTATAGATTTACCATATGAGAATGATTTTGATAAAAAAAATATTCTAACAAAAGTCAGATCATCCTAAATGAATAGTGAAGTCTTAAACCATTGTAAAAATGAAATAAAAGATTTGCTTAATAAAAAATTAATCAGAAAAAGTAAATCTCCATTGAGCTATTCTGCTTTTTGTGTTAATAAAAATATAGAAATAGAAAGAGGCATCTCAAGATTAGTAATCAATTATAAACCTCTTAATTTTGCCCTTAAATGGATCAGATATCTAATACTCAATAAATGAGATTTACTAAATAGGTTGAATAATGTTAAAATATTTCAAAATTTGATATGAAATCTAGATTTTGGTAGATCTAGATTAAGGAAAGTGATAAATACAAAACTGTCTTCACTGTTCCTTTTGGTCAATTTGAATGGAACATGATGCCATTTGGATTGAAAAATGCTCTTTATAAATTTCAAAGAATAATGAATGAAATTTTTAATAATTTTGCTAGTTTTATAATAATCTATATAGATGATGTTTTAATATTTTCATCTAAAATAGATCAAAATTTTAAACATATAAAAATCTTTATTAATATAATAAAAAACAATGGTTTAGTTGTTTTACCTTCTAAGATAAGTTTTTTTCAAACTAAAATTAGATTCTCTCTTATTAAACATATCTTCACTTGGGTGCTCGTGTTGATATTAGAGCCATGGAGAGAGTATATAAATTAAATCTAATATCGTGATTGCTAATTTATGACTAATTTAAATCTTGTATTTGCTAATCACTTAAGACAAATCTTTTGTGGAGAAATTTAATCTTTCTTTAATGCAATTTAAATCTACACTAATATCAAATAACGTAGGTGTTTATAAAATGAATTCGTTATTGATTTTGTTTGAAATATTAATTAGCCATTTTCTTGTTGTTATTTGAAGAAGATGCATTAGGTAATCATTATTATCAAAAACTTTTGGACTTTTTTCATTTGAGGTTTTGGAGTTGTTTTCTTAAGTTACTATTTTTTGATTCAGTTCAAAAAGATCTTTTTGAAATTTTATTTGCATTAATTTTAATTCTTTTATTACTTTTTTTTGAATATTAATTTCATTTTATAGATCATTAATTATTATTAATTTTTTATGTTTACCTCTTTTAAGGATTTCGTTAAGATTATATGGTAGATTTGGTATAAGAATTGAATTAGATTTAAAACTTTTTATGAATTCAAGTTTTTCATTATTATTAGATAGTTGATTAATATTCCTAGGAGTTTCTTCTTCTTCATTTGTTAAAGTATTAATTTCATTTTTTTCTTCAGTTGACGAAAATAAAGTGAAGTTTATGTCATTGACTTGAATTCCATCATCATAATCGTTTTCTGATGAAGAAGATTCATTATTGTAGAATATTTGTAAAAGATTTTCCATTATTTGTTTATCTAAATTTAATTCATTAAGTTTGTTATTTATTTTTCAAAAATTTACTATATGACCAATTTTTTTACATTTATAACATCTTTGTTGTTTGATTGATTTTTTTTTATATTTTTTATTTTCAGGTTTCTTTTCACTTTTTAGTTTTTTAAAAGATTTTTTCTTAAAATTTCTTTGGGGTTTTTTATGTGAACACTGGGGACAATTTGAAGAAGTATAAGAGGATTTTTTACTATTTTTCAATTTTTTATTGACAAAAGAAGAGTCATATTGAGTACAGAAATCACTAAGGCTTTGGCGTTTTAAGCGCTGTTCATTTTTTAATTGTTTTTGCAATCTTATTGTATTGCACAAATTGGTTTCAATTTTAATAACATATGATGCTAATTCTCCATATGATAAATTATCATAAGGAATTTCACCATTATTTTATTCCCTAAGCATCTTTCTAACTTGTTCGCCTATTAATTTTGGTAAACTGGCTGAAAATTTTTCTTTCCAAAAGGGTTGATTACAATCATTCCTAAGGAAAACTCTTTGAAAGAAAATATCTTTATATTGTCTAAATTCTCCTAGGGATTTACATTTCATATAAGATAACAGATTTAAGGTTTTGTCCCTAATATGTGAGGAGTCTCCTATGAAATGTTAACTTATAGAAAATATTAAAGTATTGACCATGTCTTGAATTGGTTCATTATTATCATCTAATATTCTTCTACCATTTTCATCAATCTTGCAAGAAGCGAGTATATTGATTTTTTGTTCCTCAATGAGATAGTTATCCTACCATCCTTTTAATTGTCCAGTGAAACCAGAAATTAAAAGGAGTACTACTTGATAATTAGTAACATTTGGAACAGTTTTATTAGTATTTGAGAATATTATCATTTGATTAAGGACATTGAGAATTTTCTATTCTGAGTAACCATCTATATTCCATTCATATGTAGATCTTATATAGTACTTATTTTGGTAATTATCATTTTGTTCTTCAATTAGTATATCTGGAGGCATTGCTTTCTGATAATACAACTTTTGAGGTTCTTTCCAATTAATTTTATTAACTTCATTATTTGATTCATTAATATTTAAATCTTTCAAAAAAATATTGGACATTGTTTCATTCATTGATTTAGTATCTATTTCATCTAAAACATTAATTTTTTCTAAAGGTATATAATCAATGACAATACCCTTTCTAATTAAAGTTGGCGTATTCATATTTAGAAAATTTATTGGTTTTGAAGAGGAATTTTCTTATTTTATTGTTTTACTTTTTAGTATTCTTTTCCTATTTTCTAAGGCTTTTAAAAATTCACTACTGGGATTTTTGAGCATTTCAAAAGGTTTAAATAAAGGCGTATTTTTGTTGGTTTTATTATTGAAGGGTTTTTTTGTTAATCTTATTAATCTCAGTATTAATTGTATCTTCCATTTTATTTAATTGTTCTCCTATTGTATGTAAATGTTGGTTAGTAAAATTATTTTGACTTATTATTTTTTTTTATTCCTATGCCTTCTTCTTTTATTGCATTTTTGAAGGGAGTGAGAGTGATTTCAGTATTTTTATGAATAGCTTTTATATTGCTAAGTTGCGGATGATTTGATTCTATTATCTGTCCATCACTTGGTTTCCATTTAAAACATCTATTACTTATATTAATTTCTTTGGGTTTTAGATAATATTCTTCCAACCATTCAAAGAAATATATCTGAGTCCCAATTTCATTCATGAAATTATAATATTCATCTTTTATTTGCATTTTAACCTCATTGAATGTTTTCAACTACCATTTTCTAATTTTTTTTTAGGTGAATTAAATTCTTTATTTAAAAGAATTCTTTTGGGGTCGAAAGGTTTTTCTATGATATTGAGTTTTAGATCACCTATTTCTGATAATAAAGGTTCTTCATGTTTTGGTTCATTAGGTTGGTAAACTGGTTGGGTTATACCAGACCTATTATGAACAATTCCTAAAATGGATGGGTTATCCTAAATATTTGGTTGTCTATCTAGCTGGTCATTAGATTGAGTATGGAATGGTGTATAAATTAATGATGGAAGATTTAGAAGGTCTATTGATCTTCTAGAGGAATATGATATTGATCTTATTTCTAAGGGTCTATTTGGTTGATTAAAAGATCTACTATTGAATTAGATGGTAACTTTATCATCTGGGTGTTGAATCACATTTGACGGTTCAGTATTGTATATTGGTTGTTTTGGAAGTGGGTTTTCTATTTCCTAATGTTTAGGCAAATTGACTTAAGACCATTTAATCATTCTTGGGATTGAGACATTAGCTTTGGTTAGGTCTATTTGAATAAAAAGAGTTTGTCCTCTTTTATCTATTTTGTATTTCTTAGAACCAAAAGCAATTTTCATTAATTTGAAATAGATTCTATATATTATGACCATAGGTATTGATCCTTCTATCATACGGTAATTATGGGTTTTAATTTGAAGGATTAAAGAGCTCATTATTATCTTATCTCTAAGAGTAAGAGTAATATTCGGATGACATTCAAATTGGATTGGTCCACTGCTAAGACTGGTTTCAATTGTTGCATGTATTGACCTTTCATACACCAATTCCCTAACATCTCTAAGAACCATGAAGACAGAAGTATCTAGACTTAGTTTAGTGAGAGGTTTTACTCTAAACTAAACTTAGATGCATATAATTCCATTCTTTTACTTATTTTTTTATTGAATCTGTATTCAAAAGTTTTATTGTTATTAAGCCATTTGAAATAGGGATATCTTTTTCTTCAATGGCTATCACATAATCATTTTTCCCAAAAAATTTTCCATTTAGCTATTTGATATATTTGATCATAAGAAGTTTTAGGTATTTTTCATTCATCTATTCCTTTATCAAAGTCTTTTACATATATTTCATCTCTATTATTTACCATAGATTTTTCTGATTGTTCAGAAGGAGCAAAGTTAGAAGAGGACATAGTTCTTCTAAGTAAATTCATATTTTCAAAAGAGATTAATTTATCTAATTTTATAAGTCTAATTCACAAGACTAAATTAAATTTAATATTGTGATTTCCAATTTATGACCAATCTAAATCTCATATTTGCATTGAAAACTAGTTGGGAATGTTTGTGGAAGAACAATTATCAAATACAGACTTACTTAAACTAACTATATACTCTCTTCATGGCTCTAATACCAACACGAGCACCCAGGTGAAGATATGTTTAACAAGAGAGACTTTATAAGAGTATATATTAGATTTTATAAGAGAATTAGTTATCGTCGAAATATATATTTATTAAGTAAAACTTATCTCCAAGTAGAGAATATGCCCAAATTATATAAAATAAAAACTCTACTGCGTCTTTTAAGAATTGATTATATTTAATTAGATTTTCTCCGTTATTATCTTTAGCTTTTTGAGATATTAAACATTTATTATTATTTTATTGTTTTCAGTAAATGGCCTTGTGTGTCTGAGAACTCGGGAGGCCTATGAAATCCTCACCTGTTCTTCCGATCGGTCCCAGTTTCTAGCCAATATAATGAAGAATCCTTTGATATATTAGAATATTTTATTAATTATTATGATGCAGAATATTTTCTACTCTTCTAAGTAACTAATATAATCTATGAAAACATTCAAGAAAAATAATACAATCTTGAAAATAAGTATAGAATAATTCTATATCCTGTTTGTTTTCATGAAAATGATTATAATCTACAGACATAAATATTAATACCAGTTACTATTAACAATCAAAGTATAATATCGCTTAAAAAATTTTATTGCACTATTCAAATAATTATAAGCATGAATATCAACAATAGATTGTGACATAAATATGTAAGCAATGTATAAATAGAACCACCATAGGCAGCAGTGTCAAACTAGTGGGGTTTTATGCAAATATAAAATCTCCAAAGGCGGTAATACCGGCTGATTATGGAGTTTTGTTTAACTAATAATTAAATAGATAAATAAGATCTCGTAGAATTACACCCAAATTAATTGGAGATTCCCCACACGAGATGTAATGTAAAAGAAGAATTAATTAAACTGAAATTTTATTAATTGAAATTGGTTTGTACAAAATACAAGAGCATATACTGAAAAGAAATATTGAAAATTTTTGGAAATATTGAGAGGTAATGTCTCTACCTTAAAAACAAAGAGAAGCAAACAATTATGCTTCAAGGAGCAGAGAGAAGTAAACAATTATGCTTCAAAGAATAAAGAGAAGCAAACAATTATGTTTTCGGGAAAGTATTTGATTAAGAAAATTCATTGTTGGAAGCAAGATCGGAAGGAAAGATACTGTGTGGAAGGAGGAAGAGAAAGAAGAAGAGATGAGAGAGAGAGAGAAGAAGAGAAGAGAGGATGAGAGAGAAGAAGAGGTTGTGTGTTTGTTTTCTGACCTGCCTCAAATGATGAATGAGGTTTGATTTTATAATGGAAAATTTTGACCAATTACTGTTATGAATAGTAATATTATGGCCGATAGGGTACTGTAGAAATAATTAATTATTAAGACATTTTACTGTATAAACAGTAATATGTCAGATAGTGGATGCTGACAACATTGTGCATCATGGTACATATGTTCAAACAAGTATGTATCTGTGTTTTACAGTGAGAAAATTACATTACAATATTCATGGATCTCCTAAATCTATCTCATAGCAATCATCTTCATTTATATTTCCGTTGTGGTGAGATGTTGAGTCTGATGCTGAACTTAATCTTTGGGTTGATTTGTTGATATTTACTGATGTCATTTCTAGAATCTGCTTCATTTGAATTAGAGAACTTACACTTGCTAGAAAAGAAATTAAAAATCCCCTATTATGGTATTGTGGGGTTGAGACCTTAGATTACGGTATTGAGGAATTGGTTTTGATCTATATATATATACTTTACCTGAGTGGCACAGTTAAAGCACAGGTATGGGACACATCTGTCTCGTGCCCCATAATGAACTCGTCATGTTGCGTTTAAGATTCAATGAGCCTTAACTTTTTTTTTTTTTTTCCCTGAAAGTATCTCTGATGAAATATGTAATCTGACGGGATCGTGATCAATGTGGCCCCATTAGGGGCCGACGAGTCGAAGACCCACCCTAGATTCATCTACTTCATTTTCAGTCCGAAGAGACTGGTCAAATCCTTATTCTTCATTTCTAAACCAAGCACCGAGCAGGTCATATCGAACCAGAGAGCTATATACCCATATCTAAGCACAATATTAAATTCTTACATTGTTTCACGGCATTTATCTATATTTAGTGTGATGTTTGATAGTATGAGTGTATCAAATGCCATGAAATTGAAGCACTTTATGAACATAAACCGGCAATAGGAAATGATAATATATAACTTTGAGTTGAGTTCATTCTTGGCTCTTGAGGACCAAGTTACAGATTAATTAGGTGCGGCAAATGACTACAATCTAAATTCACCAAGATTCGATTAAAATATTTGAGAGAAAATTCCTTTTTGCCATTTATTCTTAATAAAATCCATTCCTAACTTTAATTGTACTAACACGTTATTTATATTGATAAATAGTGAGTTTTTAAAATTGTAAGAATATGAACTTACTATTATTGATATATATATATATAAATATAAATATTATTAATATTTATTCATTATGATCAAAATACATCGTATCTTATGTCTAATCAATTCTTTTTTCGTCTACCTAGGATGCATTTTACAACTTTTCATTTTCATGAGAAAATGCATCACTACAAATGCGAAATCTTCGGAGCCGTAGTCTTAAGCATGGAACGGACTTTTCTTCCAAACAGTAGACTCTTGTGGTACACAGTGTACTGCGTTGAAAAATCTTACATATGTATTATATGTGTTTTATTATATTAAATTTGGAATTCCTGATATTCAACTCGATTATCTCACAAATTTTATTCAACTTGAGTCTGAGTATGAATATTAAACCAATTTTAGTTCAACTTTGATGTTAATATTATTTTAACAGGACAAAAAACTCTACTCAGGTAAAATCAAACTTAAACGATTTTGATCGAGGTCGATCTTCAATGCTATACTATCTCACCGTTTGCAACTACCGAATGATTATTATGGCAATTTCTTTTTTTTTTTTTTCGTTTTTTGAGTTGTAGGTTATTCCATCAAGAAGTAATGAAAACAGTCATCGCTTGATGGTGAATCTACACGTTACTGAGCCAATTGCATATCATGCGTTCTGAGAGCTATAACCGAGGCGGTGTCTTCTTAGCAACTGCGTTCTGAGGATATCTAGGCCACTTTTACAAGTTTGATTAATCTTAATCGAAAATGTTTTTGTTATCACTACTGGTCACTGTAATTTTCCCAAAAAATAAATATTTTTCCAGCACTTTCTAACATTATCTCGTCCCTTTTGTTATTCCTTGCCTTAGGTGCAGTGATCTATGTAGTCCATAAAAACTGACATTAGTAATTATATTTCATATATCGAATTTGAAAAATATGATGAATATATAGATTTGAGATTTAACATATTCTCTGTGATCCTGAATCAAATAGTCCAATTTAACCTGATATGGAATGGAATCTAGAGCAATACCAAAGGCCAGTCTGAGTTCAACCTTAGTGTTGAAAAACTAGAAGCTCGTATCTACTATGTTTGCCCTATGACCGAGGGAACGGATGAGCAGCTGCGTGATACAGCTACAGGATTTGTGTATTTTTATAATTTTGATGGGAACATGCCCCTAGTAGATCCAAACTTCTGTGTTGAATCCTCTAACTTGTTGAATAATATATAGTTTGAAAGGTTCTAAAATGGTATTATAAGTCATAAGATAAGTTTTCGTTTCAGATTTTTAGAACTAGCTTTCATAAAATAGAATACAAGTTATGAGCTCAAATCTAACATAGAATTTATACTAGAACTTGTATGGTTAGAAACAATAGGTTCCCTTTTTTTTTTTTTTCCCTCTTTTCCAGTATATTCAGGGGTACTTTATGCAATATATGGAAGGTACTACTAATATGTATAGTTTAGATAAACAAACATAATCTAAATCTAACCAAGTATGGTTAGGCAATTAAGCCTGACTTGTATCTCCAATAATTCATATAGGCATCATGGTTTAAACTTCTTGTAATTTTGTTGTTTCTTTATTTCAATTCATTATACTTGCATTTGTTTTCATTTATCTTTAAAAATGATATTAACTTGTAAATTAAATATAGTGATTTTATGTAATATATGAGTCATGACATGTAAATTTCAAAAGAAAATAAAAGTTTAAAGTTGTACGAGTTAGAAGATAAAAATTCTATGATAATTTCTGAACACAATAAAGGTTTTATAAGAGCACGTGCAACGGGAGAGCTTGATGCGTTCTCCAAGAGTTGTTGCCATCTCTTCTCCAAGGCATGTCCCTCTATGTGGGGATGTTGTTTCTGGTTTTTTGTTTATTTGTATTGATTGGTTAAGTATTTTTATTGGGTTCCATGAAAATTTTAATAGAATGTGTAAGGAACTTATATAAAAGAATTTAAGGTATGGTTTGGTTGCGTAAAATTTATAGAATTGAATTGAACAAAGTATTTGGTTCAATGTTTGGCTTATGATTTGAGCTTGATTATTGGATAGAAAGAGGTTTAAAGTTTCGAACAAAATGCTCAAAATTTATTATATTAGAATATGGTACAAAAGTTGACTTCAATAAACAAAAATATAAGTATTGAGAATATCAATGTAATTATATAAATATTAGATATTATTGAGAATATAAATATTAAATAATATTTAAATGTTTTACATTTTAAATAATATAAAAATATTATGAAACAAATATTAGATAATATTAAGGGTATAAATGTAAAAAAAAAAATACTGAGTCCAATACTTGTATATACCAAATAAGCGATATCACAAAAATTTTTGTTTAGTATTATACATATCAGACATGATATAATAATATTATATTAATTTATATTCTTTATACTTATACTATCCAGTTCTCCTTATCATGTTTAGTTTTAGTAACTAAACTTTATCTAAAGATAAAATGATAAGTTTATTGAGAAGGGAGCTCCACTGATGTGGTATTTAAGGATAGAGGTGGGTACGGTTTAGTTCGATATATTTTCCTCCCTTTTACTGAATTAAATTTAATATAACGGTTCGTTTTTTTTTTTTAAAAGTCGAATTTAGCTATATGATTCATTTTATAAATTTTTCGAATGTAATTAAAACCGATTCGGTTCAATTTAATCTACGGTTCGAACTGTTTGTATTAAAAATTTACTAAATATTTTTATTTTTAATAAATATGAAATTTTAATTAGAATTTACTTAATTTAATCTTAATAATTGACACAAAATTAAGATAAAGAATAACAAGTTATAGAAATTTTGATGGAATTTATGAAGATTGATGGAAAAAAAAAATATATAAAAAGTATAAAATAATTACATGAATTTTTTTTATTTAACTAAATAGTTCGATTCGCTTCTTCAAACCGAACCATAAATCCTTTATATATAACGATTTGCAAGAAGATCCATTTTTCGGTTTGATTCATGATTCGATTTACGGTTCGCTTTTTTTATTTTATTTTTTTCCAATCTTACTTAAGGATACAAAATGGGTTCTTTATGGATATATATGGCGTAGGCCGCTTTTGAACGAGCTTAGTCTAATCCTAGCATGATCAAAGTCCCAATTGAACCATGGGCTACTTTTATTGAGCTGACACTAAGCAATATGAGCTGATCCATTTCACAACAGCGTGGCCGCTGGCAATGGCAGATGAGACACTCTCAAAAGTAACGTTTTGTCTGTTACTCTATGCCGGGAAGACTTGGTTCTTATTGGTTGAATTGCTTTGAACGGCACTTCGGGGAAAAAAAAAAAACAGTAAAAAATTATAAAAAATCAATAATATAAACAAGTTATGTGTTTGGATGAATAGCATATTAGTATCAATAATAATATATAAATTTTAAAAAACTATAATTTATATTTTTATATATTAAAATTTTATTTATACATCACTAAACTATTCATGTGATATAATAAATCTAAGCATCTCAAACGGCTGAAAAGTTATCATGGACTGCTTATAGTTGGAAGGAGCCTTTCCGAGTCCTCCATTAACCGTCAACACCCAAACTCTGGGACCCAATTTTGCATATTTTCATTGACTTAGTTTATCGATGAATTACTATATGTGTGTATCTGCTGAAGCAGAAAGTCAATCAATCAACAAGAAAATTTTAAGTAATATTTTCAATGGCTTTGCCAGCAAACCAGAACAGTGAGGTAATAAAAGTGAATTTTATTAATACTCAGTTCGTGGAAACTAACGTCAAGAACTTCAAATCCGTGGTTCAAAAACTCACAGGTATGGATTCCAACTTGGGGATGATTGAAGAGACGCCGATCATCACCAATGCGAAGACCTTAGGCCACGTTACTGGCGGTGAATCTGCTAGTGGTGACATAAATGTAGATGGTGGTGATCGAAGCGGTGCTATGTTGCACGACGGAGCAGTGGCTCCAGGAGAGTTGGACGAATTCATGTCGGAGCTCCTTTCAATGGAGGAGCAGGACTGGTTGCGTTTAGAGGATTGATTCTGCTCCCGTATTCAAATTTAGTAAGGCAGACATATGATACGAGTCTGCTAATTATTCTAGGCAAAGCACGAGAAAATTCTTTAGTTAAGTGGATCCAGTATATTACACTATAGCTGTTGTACTCACAATGCATCCAAAATCCAAGAGGAAGAAAATAAAATACTGGATATTTTTTTTTTCCCTGCCAACAAAAGTACTCGTTTATTTCATTCTATTTAAGATTTTTTTTTTAAGGTTAAATTTTCTGATGAAACCTCTTTGCGGAAAGAGATTTTAAAAATGCCACATTTAACATCAAAATAATAAGGAGAAACTGCAAATAACACTTAAATTTTGATTTAAGCACATATTAAACTTAAACTTTTAAAGTGTAGTTTTTTACTTTTTAAACTTTGATAAATTAGTTATATAAAGGATATTTTTTTTTTAGTTAAAAAATATTATATTGTAGTTAAACTTTACGAGGTTTTAAAATACATTTTGATAAATTTAAAGGATATTTACACATTAAAATTAAAGTTTAAGGAGGTTATTATCAACTTATAAGAATTTTTTTATCAATTTATCAAAATTTAAGAAGTCAAAAATTATATTTTGAAAGTTTAAGAGGTTAATTTGCATTTGGATTAAAATTTAGGAGGTTTATTTGTATTTTTTCCAATAATAAGTATTAATTAGCTCCTTTACTAATCTCATGTGCTTGTGAAAAACTAGACCTTTATCTTAAGAAAGATGGTTTATGGCGGAATAGAATAAGAATCTTCATTTGCAATAAAATAGATTATGGTATATAAAGTGGTATTTTTTTCCTCTTTATTTTTTTATTTTTATCTTTGATATAGAAAGAACAAGGTTATCTCAACCTTAAACAACTCTATAAGTTTCTTACAATATCACATCAATACCTTGGACAACTTTTTTTCTCAAGGACCTATAGACTTTATCTCTAATATTACATTTGGTATACAAGAATTGGTCAATATGGAACCTAATGAAATAAGCTGAAATGAAATCGCGATTTTGACTCTTTAAAGTTGAAATCAAAATCTCGTTGAAAGCCAAAATCAGTAATATTGAGTAATCATGATTCTCACTTTTAAAAGTGCATCCAGACGTAGAGAAATGGAATAAGACCCAAAATTGAGATCTCATTCTAGCTCATTCTCACATACCAAACACAGCATAAGGTTCCTTACAAGAGTTTCCTAGGATTTGTTTTTAAAAAGTTTTTATGGGTCCCTTAATATTAGAAATAATTAATGAGTTCAGTTACTACTTATATTTGCTTATATTTATAGAGAGAAAATTTGCTAATAATTTTTCATATTTTTCAATTTTTTCCCATTGCATTGTGTAAATTAACTTTCATTAGGCTTACTTTTTAATTAAGAATGTTGGGTGAATTAATGTTGACTAAAAAATTTGAATGTTCATTGGCTAAACAAGTGTTAAATTTGAAGTTGTTTCTTTTAGGGCCATATTCAAACTGTTAAGGGCTAAATTATTAACTTACATTAACATGATCTAAAAAAATAAATAAACAAAATAAGACGATTGTATTCGGTGCTTGTTAGAGCACTATTTCCTACAAAAGCAACCTTTGCTAGTGTGAAGCAACTCTATGTGGAGTGCTTTAACTAACCCAATTAATTTTGCAACCACTTTATAACTTGCTTGTAGCCAATCTATAATCAATCTACAACTAGTTTACAGTCAATCCTTAAATATATATAAATAATTAAATTAATAATTAATCATAATTAAATAATCCCAATAAACTATAGATGAAGGGGTTTTAACTAGATTGGTCATATGCTAGTTATGTAAGTATTGTGTTACGTGCAGTATCAAAGTAGTGACATAGACATGACACTATGAGATGATTAGAGAGAGAATGACAAGGAGGAGAAATAAATAATCTAATAGTCTCAAGTGCATAAGTGACAGATAAGGGATGAGAGCCTACGGAGCTTAGGACATCGACTTTGTAGTTCTTGAGCAGGTGAGATCATTATGGAATTCACAAGGCCATCTCTTAAGTGAACATGTCATTATATACAAAGCTTACGCTAATAAATATGTGACCCAAAGTTAGTGATGAATCTAGGCATAGATTAGCGTTGCATAGCTTAATGAAGCTGTGATCTTTTGTGGATATTAGGGATAAAAATAATGAAAAGCAAATATTTTAGGGTTTTCCCCCTATATTTATGATAGTGGATATGGATGAGTACTAAATCAGATATTACATACTGACTCAATAATTGAATTGCTTGTGATTGAATCTTATAAATGATATGACTCATAAATTTGGAAATTAATCAAACTGATATTATAACTCGATATAACTCATCATATTGCAATATTAAGGTTTCGAACTACACCTACTATGATACACAGATGAACAATATGAAGTTTGGTTGTCGCAAGCATCTATATCATTAATTGATAAGACAAATGATTTAAGATAAATCTCACGAACATATTCAATAGCTAAAAAGAGGTGCGTTTAAAATAGTGTTTATAAGATTATAACTAGAGCCTAGCTAGCGTTGCAAGGATGAAAATGGAAAATAGAATTAATAGCTACAAGAAATATTACGAGAAAAGAGAGAAATGACAAATACACACAAAGATGCACATTTCAATGGCATGATCGTGTAGAACAATCATGTAACTCTCGGATATGTAAGGACAAAGTTAGGTGGACATTATTGCCGGGCATGTCCAATAACGAAGATGACACGGGCCTTTATAATTTATTTGGTGTTCATGGCCTGAATCTTCACTTATGGATGTGTTCTATATTACTTCATACACCTTGTTCTTGGTGTGTGCATAGGTGTGTACTTTTTTGAGCTCTAATTTCCTTCATTCTAGCTGCAAAAAACTTGAATTATGTCTTAGTTTTTGTATGCATGGACTGATGTTTTCATTGAGTAATCATTTTTGTTCCACTTCTTAAACTTTTTTTAATTGTTAGTTTAAAATTTTGATGTTCTCTTACATATTAGATTACTATCATGTAGAGGCAACTAGTAATGTACATATAAATTTGATGACCTGATTTTAATTTATAAATATTATTTATCTAATAATTATGCTATTTAAATATTTTCTTAATAAATTAACTTGAATTGTGCATTAAAATAGAGTTCATCTCGTTCTTAATTTTACGCAAAAAGTGACACAGTAATGTGATCAATATGCAAGCTAGTAGTTTCACTGAGTTAAAGAGCTTCGCTGAGTTTTATTTGTCGATTACCCGGAAGAGAGCAGCTCAGTTTGTACAAGTTGTCCTAGGATGCCATATCTCCGGAATTAGCAGAGAACATGTAGAGGTATAGTAGCAGTAACAATCTGATGCAGATGGTTTGAACTAGCGTATTCATGATAAATAATATTTATTAATTTGCTTTATCTATTTCAACACGTTAGTCTCCTTTTTATGAAGCAGTCGGTTTTGTTAGGTTTTGTGAATATATTAATCTTTCTTGCTAGAAGTTTCCTAGTGGATCTTCTACCAAAATAAGTTTAAATGGACCCATGATGCATCACTAGAAGAGGAAAATTTTTCTTTTATAGCTGGGAATTCCCATGGATCCATTTGCGGTGGGTTTGCTAGTTTATGTCATGCTAATTCGGTAGAGGCTATTGAGACTGAGTTCTCTTAGGAGCATGTAAATTTGCTAAGATGAAAGGGTGGGGGATGTTATTTTTGAGATAGATACTATACGTTAAGTACTATTATCTTAGATTTAATTAGATTTACAGGTAATAAAATAAAATTGTAGATTGAGTTGCTTCACAAACCAAAATGAAAATGTGTCTAGATTGGGTGTTACATCCACTATGTTCTCTTAAAGATAGTCTTTTATCCTACTCCTCTTGTTCTCAATTTTCATTTGAAGAGATAACTGATGCATTTATATCTTTAATTTAATATTAGTTTTCTTTTTTGGCAAAAGAAAAAATGAATAACCCTCTAATCACCCTATTATAAAAAAGGAAAATAATTTTTTCTTTTGAGAGCGAGATGAACTTGGAACATTAAAAATAAAGGCTAGTTGATAAACAAGCACGCATTATATTCATATATGCCATTATAATTGTATATGCTATTGCTCGCTAATCATATTTTAGGTCGATTATTAATAATTGATGTGATTGTGGATTGAGAGTAAATATAAATGGGGATTTTTAGTACATTGAAATTGAGTAGTTGCATTATCAAATTTATAAATATAATCTTATACAATATTATGGATACACTATAAATGCAAACCAACTCAATCCTACACTAGAAGGTAACATACAAATAAAGCTCAATCCTTCACTTCTTCTCTTTCTTTTATAAAAGAAAACATTATTCTTTCTATTGTAATTGTGCATCTCCGTTTACTTTTCTAATTTAATTCATCCTTTTATTTAAAGAGCTAGATGAATTTGTATAATATTATCACATTTTATTTATTAGTTGATAGTTCAAATTAACTTATCTATTTGCCCTTTTGAAAAAATTTCTACATCTATGCTACAATTAATATTATATATACATAAAAAAAAATCCCATTAGATAGTATAAGTTGGTGTTTCGAGATTTATTTAGGCTATTAATGAGTGTGAAAAGAAAAAAAAATACGAAAAAATAAAATTACAAAAATGAGGTATTTCGAAAAATAATTCTAGAAATACTGCATTTGAAATCGTCTCTTGAAGAGGCAAGTTCAATTTGCACTGAAATCGCCCTTAAAGAGGTGATTTTGAGCGGTTAAAATCACATCTTCAAGAGGCGATTTCAGTGCAAATTGAACTAATTTACCCAACATCCGATCAATTTCAGTACAAATTATTTTACTATACTCACATTTTACATTTTTGTTTATCCCTCCACTTAAATATAATTGAGCCCATATGTGATTGCATTTGAAAACTACATTACCTTAAATTAGCCCATATAGGATTTTAGTTGAAAACATATTTGGAACGTGATATTTAGTAGACAATTAATTTTTTTTAGTTAATAAGTGAAATTATATTCGGTTATTTATTTGTGAGATGTTCGGTTATGTCCAAGTTTGGTACTACATAGATATGCGTTTTGAATCAATATCGAGAACTATAAATAACTTTAAATTATGAAGAAATGAAACCATCGAACGAAATGTAAGTAAACTGTCAAAATACCTAAATGGTGTTTCAAAAATAAAGAAAGTAAGTAAGAACTGAAATATACAAAACTAATGACATTAGCGTTGTCGTCAAGGTAATGGTCGAACATCTTGAGGTTTTGCATTGGCTTGTGGTTGAACCATCTGAGCTATATCTAGCTATATGATTTGTCCACTGTCTTGGTTATAAGCACCCAAGAACGACCCATGCATGGGCATCGGAGAAGGGTGCTTCTACGTGACTCCCGTACCCATGTTGTATTGAGTATCTCTAATCGACTTCTTTAATAGTACCGGCGGAGTATGAAATTGACTAGTGGAAGCCTCTCCGAAGACAAGGGTGTGACACATAAGATCGCCAAAGCTCTCCCCGAGGAATAGCCTACGGAACTTAAATCTAAGTGGTCCAGGAGATGTTAGCGGTGAGAAATGTGGAGTAGAAGCATTGTTGCGAATGTCAACATCAAACTATCTACGTCCTTAGCCCCTAACTCGATGACGATCACTTACCCTACGACCCTTGCCTCTCTGTGGCTTGTCCGATGGAGAGTTGTCTTCATCAACATGTAGATTGGGTGGAGCTGGGTTGCTTAGGTAGACCCTAATAATGCCTTCGATGAGGTCATCTACTCATTACTACTAAGATAACATACCTTCATATGACATATGCCACACTCTATGTATGAAGTCCACTTACATTCCGAATGTAAAAGTTTGATTTGCATAAAAATTAGAAAATAAAAGTGTAAACGAAAAAGCAACTATACGTACCATATATATCTAAGAGGCCTCAGATCGACCAATATATCTGTAGGTGACTTGTTGGTACCAGGGGACGTAGTTTGGATGTACACCAGGCAATGGTCGAACCTGAGCTATCCAGTTTTGGCAATCCTCCTATTGTGCTATCTAAGCTACATGGTAGGTCGCCTAATTTATATATGTCTTGTCCCTTAGGTCAATATCATGCAAGATATGTCCCATATCAGGGTGGGTTAGGATCTCCTTTATCTTGCTAAACTATTGAGTCATGCAGTCAGGATAGTGCATCTTTATGTTGTGGAAGCATATAAGTGGTACATAAGCTATCCATATGTCACTCCCATACCGACAATAAGCTGGTAATCTGGCTACATCATCATGATCATATGGAATCCAAACAACTTGAATTGATGATCAATAATGAGAATGAAAAAAGTAACAGTTAGTAAATGAATAAGGAGAACGATTTCGGTAAATACGCACTTACTCTGGACGCTGGCTATCAAATGTATCTCTGTACTATCTAACCACATGTGTGGGCAACTCAATTACGTCAAAGTCCGCTCCCCATCGACTCATAAGTGGTTGACCATTGATAGCTGTTGTAATCTGGCGACGCAAGGGAGTGATGTGTGGGAAATGCTCCCATACCCATAACTGTAGAATAACCAATGGACCACTAATCTCTCCTGTGTTGGCCCTAGAAGCCAGGCACAATTGGCGGTATAGCTACGCCAAGTAAGTTGTTCCCTACACATATCGCCTGGTCATGGCAAGGTCCGATAGGAGAGAGAGGAACATTAGGTGTATGACATTATTAGACTTGTTTGAGAACAGCATACCCCTGATCAACTGCATGATATGTGCCTTTATCAAGCGCTGCACTATCTCTTCGTCTACATCAAAAGGCAAATCAGTGAAGTTGTCCTTCAACCATGACAACTTCAATCTAGTACCCTTTAAGGTACTCTTTGGTGGGCGAATTCCTAATAGGTAGTGACATATCTCGACCTACTTAGTAGAAGCCATCACTCCAGTAATTGCATCGCCATCGGTTGGCAAACCTATGAGTAAAGATATATCTTGTAGTGTTACCGTCATTTTGCTAGTATGGAAGTGAAATGTATGTGTCTCCTTTCTTCATCGCTCAACCAGGGCGGTAATCAAGTGCCAATCTAATTGTATGAAGGGAACTTGGTGTGTACCAATGAAGCTTGATTGCTCTAGATATAGGATCATACATGGATCTACTAAACTCTCTTGGCCATCTCGACGCCTAAATATCACCTCATGTCTGTAGCACCTGAGCTAGTAGTTTTCCCGTAAAAAAGGAAGAAGAAATATTGTTACAATTAGTATAGGAAATGGAACAAATTGCAAATATATTTTCCATTTACTATTCCTTACTTGACCACCCCATACTAGCTTAGATCTATGGGATGGCTACAATTAAAGTAGTGACTTATTTGTTGGTCCTAGATCCATTTGCTCCTATAAGTATAAAAGAGGAAAGAAAATCTATAAGCTTGCTAGTAAACTCATGGTAAAAACAAAAAGTTAGAAAAAATAACTACTTCTTAAATACATTACCGTATATATAATCAATCAATATCATTACTGGTTTTTTTTCATATTCAATAAATGAACTACCGCTGGATCTACTTGACATTGGTTGTCTTCCTTGCTACGGACATCTTCTTCTATTATGTCCATCCTTACCGCATAGTCTATAGGTTTAAGTTAACAGTCCTTCCTAGATGTTCATCTCATTCTGGAATCATTTCTCTAGTGGCTTACTTGGATTCCTAACCTTGTTTGATGTTGTAATGGGATGCTATACAGGAATGTTAAGATCTAACCAACTAGACTTATTGGTACAAGGCATGAAGGAACGTGTGTCGTAGCTAATTTTACATAGTGTACTAATACCCAATGTGTACAGCATAGTCCATGCTCATTTTTCCCATAATAGCTATAGCGTATGAGCATGGAACTATGTATGTTTGCCACTTATTGCAAGTATACCGTGCGGTCCTAAGGGCAACAGTGTAGCTGTTCTCTCCTTTTTGCCCATGCGTCGTTGGTTTGGGCACTATTATAACCTTAAATATCTGCTCATTGTAGTAAAAAATCACTACCCAATGACCAGTGGCTATTTTGCACCACCTGTCAAACTTTCTCTCTACGAATTTGGTCAACTCTTTGCTAATGCCCATTTGCTTTGCTAACTCGATCCTACATTTATTGAAGTAGTTGTTGCAGTTTGAGAAAGTTTTCTTAAGTAATGCTGCCATAGGTAAGTTTCTAGCATTATGCAAAGTACTATTATAACTTTCTACAATATTGGTTGTCCCATGACCAAACTGAGCTCCATTGTCATACACCAGCATTCACATTTTATGATGTAAGCCTCTAAAGTAAGCTTTAGTATGGGGCTCATAGTCTTAGCTTTGTCATTGTAGGCGTGAAACTTCCGAGATTGCAATTAGTAAGCGGCCTTCTTTATCATCTCTTTGTACTCTTTGTTCTTAGCTCAAGTGTTGAAGTTACTGGTGATGTGTCAAATACACCACCACCAAGGCTAACCCCTTGGCCATACTGCATTCTCGCCTTATACAGCATATTGGATACTGGCATGCCGATCCAAAATCAAACATATGTCGGTACGATCTCTTATAATGTGGGTGAGCACACATGTTAGGAACCAACTCCAGCTATTGAAACATTCCTCATCAATTGGGGAAAAACCAAGTGGGATTATGTGATTCTAACCATCAACTAATATTGCAATCAGCAGTTTATGCTTGTACTTCCCATATAAGAATGTTTTGTCAATTGTAACTATAGGCTTGCAATGTATAAACGCCTCTATGCACGATCTAAATGCCTAGAAGACTCTATTGAAGAGTACGTACCCGGCAATATCACTCTCTCACCATCTCCACTATACCATAGTACCGAGATGAGCCTCTTGGATAGCATTTAGTAGATGTGGGAACACTGCATATGATTCTTCCTACTTATAGTGAAACTATTCAATCGTTTTATGCTTTGCTTCCTTAATTCTCTTATTGTAGACAGTATAATTGTTTTGTTTGCAAATGGTTGCTTGCAAGTGTCTTACCTTAACACTTGGTGACTCTTAAACATCTTTAATAAAAAAGTAGGATAGTGTATTTGAGTCTAATTTCAAGTGTTCCTGGCTAATTGTGGGATTGAGGTACGTATGTAGACCCATAAACCTGGTTATCACAAAGCATCTTACATGTTGCTTCTTATAAGCTCGGAGTTGCCACCTACAATCATTTTTCCAATGAATGCATCTGATAGACTATAATGTCAGTTCGGACTCTTTTACGATGAAGTCATTGTAGTTCATAACATGATACAGTCTCATGGCTGTCTGTAGATGTTTTTTATTCTTGAATCACATGCTTACCTTCAATTCATCGTTGAAGCTCCATTCACTACTACTTATACTATCATCAGCCACTAATCCATCCCTTACACTTGATGTGTAGAAAGGCATAGGTTTTGAAATCTCAACCGTATCCATAGATGTTAATAACCCATGCCTCTAATGCTTCCGTTTACGTGACCCTTGTGCTTCTTTCACTTCCTACAACCAACATTCACTCAGACCAATGTTAGCATTACAATTTGTATCATCGGAATCTTCATCAATGTCGGCAAATGCCGATTCATTTTTCACATCAGTATCTCTATTTGACTCGCTTTTAATCAAGACATCATGTTTACTGGACATGGGACTGGTGCTTAGTACATTCTTCAGTAGGACCACTCGGGATTCAAATACCCCACTTTCAACTTGCAGTCCAATATTATCATTGTGCTGTCTAACATTGTCTTCAACCGTGATAGAGGCTATCGGTAGTGGGTTCACTTCATGAATTTCAATATATATTTTCGCAAAACCGCTAACTCCACCATGCCCTACTAAAGAAGTCATCAACTGTTGCACATCGTAATCATTGTTGATGGGCATGGCATAAAACATATCTCTAGTCTCGCTTATGCGGGGGCATTTATGAATCAACTTGATCCGATGTGTTGTCATGTCAACTTGAAACTGATTACATATCATTCCAACTACCTGGTCATACGTGGCCCTAAATGGAACTTCGACTACTATTCTTGGGCACCTGTCATACCATACTCCATCCTCTCCCTTCATAATATTTTCACCAACATAGCAAACCAATCTCATATTATCCATTGTACACTTATTTACCACATTAGTTGCATAAACTTCAACATTTGTGTGTACAACTACTACCTTACGCTTGCGGATATTAATTTCTTTTCACAGTTAATATTATGAAAGCTAATGAATCTTATTGCATAAAATATAAGTAAATAATAATATTTATATTATTTGTTGTATCACTAATTTTTTTTTCACAGCTAATATTATGGAAGCTAATGTGTATAATTTACAACTAATTTCTTAGTAACATCATTATATATACATTATAATTTACAATTATTAGTATAATTTTTTCATAAAATAAGATACCACATGCTTAATAAGAATCAAAATGATTGTAAAATTACTAGTATACAATAATGTACCATCATGTATCAAGTCATAATACTATTTCTTTGAAAAACATATACTTAAAATGAATTAAAACGAGTAAAAATTATGCCTGTTCGTAGTAAAGTTTAAAATAACAAATCACATACATACGTACACACTTATCCCATAATTTATCAGTATCCAACAATGTACCATCATGCATCAAGTCATAACACTATTTCTTCATAAAATATATGTTTAAAATGAATCAAAACGAGTAAAAATCATGCATTTTCCTATTTTGATGTCTAGAGAGAGAAAAAGTGATGATATCGTACCGATTGTCTCTCCGTTTCCAAAAAACTTCTCATGATATTGATCTACACCACGCAACTACTCCAATTCTATGATTGATTTGTAAAAAAAAAGGGACTTACATTGCTGATTTGGTGGAGTGTTTTCTCATATCATTGAAGAGAGAGAGAGAGAGAGAGAGAGAGAGAGAGAGAGGATATTATGCATGCTTAATGGTGAAGAAGAAGGATTAGGTGGATTATATGCCTGTGGAAATCCTCTCTTGAAGAGGCAATTTCAAATGTTGTATTTTTTGGATAATTTTTCTAAATGCCGCATTTTCATAAATTTTTTTTTTTCACATTTTTTTTTCCTTTTCCCATTAATGAGCAATCGATTTATACAACATATTTACACTAAAATTAAATAAATTGCTTACAATAGTAAATTCTTATAATATTGTTGTGAATTATTGGTATTGTAAAACCACTGATAGATAGCTAAGTGGAGTTGCTCCCACGTAAGTAGCTTATGCTTACTAAGCTTAGTCACTAAAATACAATTAGAGCATGTAAGCTATCCCTCTTCTTTTGTTGTCGGTTGCATCTCACTGCAAGCATTAAACTAATGAAATAGGGGAAGATCTCCCTTCCCCTTTTATTAATTACCAATAATTCCGTTTCCATAGTAGAGCATATTCTTAGAAGATTAATTGTCACTATACTAAAAGTCTTTTAAAATAAAATAACTTCATATTGCATATCTTTCATATTAAAATTTATATGTTATGGATTAGTAAAAAAAAAAAAAAAATACTAACATTATTGATGATATAATTAGAAGTTGAAATTTCTTCAAAAAGAATTTAAGTCTATAACGAATACTTTTGTTATATTTTATCCTTAAACTTTTTAAATGTTTTTATTTGATTCCTAAATTTTAGAAATTTAATGAGATCACAAATTCTCAATATTATTAATAAAATCTTTCAAAATCTACATTTGTGTCACATGAGGCAACAATACCAGTTAAACTTGTACAAACGCTATATTATGATACTTATCTAATGAGACAACTAAATCAACATATTATAGCAAGATAAAAAATCAACAGAGATCCTCAATGCATCAATCTTGCACATTTTTAGAGAAGCCAATTGCCCTATAGATTATTTAGAAAAGGTAATATGAATAGCTAAACAAATTAATTTACTTGTGACTCCTTCCAATTTAGAAAAAAACATGTGCAAATTTTTAATTTTTTCATATTAGAAATCTTCTCCTTATGTAAGTCATCGAAGTATTAATTACTATTTGAGTTGAAAAAGTTCCTTAAACATACATTTTATATATACTTTTCTCAACTAATTAAAAAAGAAAGAGAGTAGATTTAGCTCTTCTTATCATTTAAAGATGATTGCCAAAGAATAACTTCCTAATAAAAGTGTTTACTTTCTAATACAGCACCAAATTTTATGAGATCTGGTGATGACTTGGAAAATTAAATTCATTTTAAGAGTTATTGCAATAAAAAATAAGAATAAGTTGTGTAAGCCCTGCAATTGGATGGTTTGGATTCGATATATAAAATTTAAGAAGATTATGAAAGTTGTTCAATTGATTCCGAATTTCATGATGAAGTTATGAATATTAGTAGAAGTAGTCCCATGAGTTTGGGTTTAAGAAAATAACATAATTAAATATTACATTTATGGGATATACTTATTTTATTCGTTATTTATTAGAAACGTGTAAAAAGGATTTTGATAATTAACGAATCATTAGAGATAAATTATATGCATACTAAAAATTAAAAAAATAATAAAAATAATATTTAGTAATGTTTATTTGTATTAAATATGATTTTACATATAGGAAAATATATTCAAAATTACCTAAAATACCTAATTTATACTAAAATATGCCAAAATAATTAAATAAAATTAGTAAAAATTTGGAAAAAATTATGTGGCACCTTAGGGAAATTTGTATTGTCGCATGACAATATGGAGCGTTTGATTTAGTAAGATTAGGAAAGGAATTAGGACATGTAACTTTGAGAAAAGTAGTGATTAATGCCACTTGTCAAATTTCATTTTACCTAACCAACCCCACATTATCCTATAAATCTAGAATTAACCTCCCTTAATTCATTTGGACAATCTATTGAAAATTATACAAAAATATTGCATTTTAGGGTAAAATTAGAGTACAAGGTTCCAACTAGAACTTAGAAAGGAACCACGACCAACATCCAATAATGACCCCTACGCCTTGGTTGGCCAACAACCTTAGGGTAGTTGAAGGTGGCTGTAAAGTCATTTTCCAGTATGTTTGAAATCTGCTTTGATTTTTGCAAAAATTATTAAAAATATCAAATCTTCTTAGAAAATTATGAAAAATTATTATTTTTTAGTTATTTTTGTATGTAGTTTTTGGGAAAAATATTATTTTGAAAGTAACAACTAAAACCAAACCTATTTTGCTTTCATTTTCAAAATCCTTCATAATGTTGTTTTGGCTCTAAAATTTTTTTGTAAGATACATATAATATGTATTAAATTATTATGAGGATTCTTTTTATAAAATCTATTTTCCAAATTTTTATCTAATTTTTAGGCCCTAAAATCCTATTAATAGCTATTTATCAAATTATACTTACTAGTTTTTTAAAATCTTGACTTGGAGTCCGATTTTGTTGATGTTCTTATATAATGTAATATTGAATTTTGTTGAGGGATTAAATTTATGGTGTTGGAAGTGTTGGATTGAGAATTGAAGACATGGTATCGAAATTTAAGTAATATGTGAGTTATTTAAATAATGTAGTATGTGAAGTTTGATTTAAACTGGAATAGTATTAGGTTGTATGATGTATTTTGATTTTGTTCATGAATGGAAATTGTAGAAATTATATTAAAATGTGGAGGGTGTAACAATCAAAGACTAAATTAGGGGTTAGAGTAGATATTAGGCGTAGATAGCAAACTAGGAAATTGATAAGAAACTAAATCAAAGGCTTATATATACTTGAAGTATAATTAGTTAAACTTTAGAATGTGTTAGATGATATTTTTAGGACTTTTGAGTTAAATTGCAATTAGGGACTGAAACAAAGACTGGTTAAAAGAGAGACTAATACCAAGTAACCTAGAACTTGAATGACTAGGTATGGTAGAACCTTAAACTTATGTTAACAAATTGAGTACAGAATAAAGCTCATATATAATAATCATATGAGCACTAAAATAAAGTTTATATTATAGGGACTAGTGGTGAAGGTATATCATAAGTCATACCTTAGTGAGCAAACAAAAGGGTCAGGTAAGATTGAGATCTATATGTAATTGTATTTTGAAGTACTGTTTTATAGTACTTAGATACTTAAGGTTATACTTGGTTGTGCGTGTAAGTAGCTTGCTTGTGCACATGCTTGTGTATCTTTAAGCTTGATTGTATACTATTAACTAGTTATATTAAATTACAGATTGATTGAACTGCGTGAAATTGATTAGTGACCTTAAATTGAATTTAACTATATTAGACTCGGAACTTTAAACTAGATATGTATTGCAACCCATTAGGGGACGATTAGGATTCTTCGACTAAATACTGACCCCTTTGAAAAGGACATATGAAATTTTCCTTTCTTTATCCTTAGTTGAACTAAGTGATAAGAGAAGAGGTTGCGGTAAGGGTAAAGGTAGTAGTTTGAAGGTAGTCATGGGAGGATGAGTATCTTCATTGCACAAGCTTATATTTGGTCGTGAGCAGTTGCATATGCATTGAAACTCCTCAAACTTTGATTAGAGTAGGTATAATTTCTCTAATCTCACAATGGATCGGACAACATCGTGTTATGGCATTTTTTTTTATATTGCATTGCTTTTAATTAACCGTTTTATAACCCTAAATGTGCTTGTCATATAGACTTATTTCTTTGTCTTTACTTATTGAGTGGTTGGTTGCTCATATCTTTATGGATGTTTTTATAGGTGCTAATTAGGATGTTGTGCTATAACTACCCTGAGGTTAGTAGCTACTTGATCTTGGAGAATGAGGTTATAAAACTGGAGAATAGCTGGACTTTTTGAAGTTTTTGCTATTATCTTTTGTTTTTTGGTGTCAACTACATAAATAATTAAACGATCTAAGTTACTAGTCATGTAAATATTACTAGGATTATTTGAGTTTTATTATGAGTTTTAAGACTTTCACTAATAAAATAACGATATTTATGTGAATTGTTTACTTCAAAACAAGTTAATCGTAGACATCTTATATAAATCAAGTCTACGATAGTAATTGAGGAGTTAACTTCTATTTTATGATGGTTTATATAGTAAGACTATTACGACTTTGCCGCTTTGGGGCATGACAATTCTTAGTTGGTATTAGAGTGTGGTTCTAATGAACTCACTTTGAAGCATCATAATTATAAGAATGTAGACATCCTACGAGTACAGTAAGAGTAGGTATTAATAAGTGGGTGGTAAAAGACTTATTATAAATTATAAAGTAAAATTGATTATAATACTCAGTTGTGGTAAATGTTAATTGATCTTAAATTCATCTACAGGGTCGTAGAAGTGAATTGAAAGTTAGTTGGTTATGGTTTAAGTGGAATGGAGAAGAATTTCCTATCTATTACAAGGGTTAGGATCCAAAGATTGTTGTTAGAGATGGTTGACTGGAATGTATTTAAGACTATAGATAAGATTATTGATAAGTTTATTGATGGCATGTGTTATAGTTAGTAAGACTCGTGGGTATTGATGGGACCAAACTTGGGTCCTTAGTATAATAGGTATACTACAATAGCTGCCTTTAAGTAGAGATGGTTGGTTAGTGAAGGGATGATGGCCTTAATGGTGCCCCCTGCTGATAAGCCACTTTTTAGTGAGATTAGAAGAAGGGAGACTCCATCCTACTAGTATTACTTATATTCCAATTAGTGTACCTTACATCCCTAGATGTTACCCTCAAGGAGTTATTGATTGGTTCTTATGCTTTCTTGATCCAACTGGTGCAGGTATAGAGATACCCTTACAACAAAATGAACCTCACCTTGAACAACTGTAGTACTTGAAGTACCATAAGAAGATCAACAAACCGTAAGACCTCAGAACGATGCTCAATTAGATATATAAAGTAATCAAGGGTTAGATGAGGGTGAATTAGAGAGTAATGTAAAGTAAGATCTATAAGAGGAAGAACTTGAAGAAGAGGAATCAAAAGTGGATATTGCATGAGATCCTAGTGAAGACATGTATGTTGTAGTGATGTAGGCTATAGCTATTGTTGAAATGAATGAAATAGTAGGAAATGTTGAAGGGGAGCAATTAGAAGCAAATTCAAAGAATGAATCAAAACCTATATCAAAGTCTTAATCAGAACCTAATTTAGAGGTTGACCTTGTACAAAATGAGAATGTGGCTCATTAGGTAATAGTTAATAATGATGTTGAGGAGTTAGATGATGATAAAGTTTATGAAGTAATTATTGTTCTCGATAGTCTTGAGTTAGTACAGCTAAGTTTTGAATTTGTAGGTGAAGAGGAGAATAACATAGTAGGTGGGCATATAGAATAGGTTCTTTTTGAGGAAGTGGTTGCAAAAAATAGCTTAGATGATAAATAGTTCTTGATGGCAGACTTTGTTCTTGCTAGGTCTTCAAAAATGATCCTATGATACTTTTGATTGAATTTAATGTAAATTTTAATCTTTTGATGTACTTTTGATCTTTTTGATGTATTTGCAGCTTTTGACCATGTACAGGTGTTGTAAATAATCTATGTAGTTGGATCAAATGTATGTTAGTGGCCAGTTGTAAATATTGAGTTAGTATAGTTTGAAGTAAATAGTAATGTACTCAAGTTGTAAATCTTATGTATTTGTAAATTTTGTTCTTTGGAGTCTATAAGCAAATGTAAATGATGTAAAGCTAGTACCAAGCGAATAGTGGAACTTTATGTATATCATTTATGATGGATGAAATGTTATCATTTTTTTTTATAAGTGCAAGTCGTAGGAATTTAGCAATCCTTCAATTGATTACAAAAATGAGAATGAGATATCGGATGGACTTACGATTGGATATTTGTGTGAGTTTTAAAGTTATAAATATTAAGTAAACAATGGAAAGAACTGAAAATGGAAGTCATAAAGAAAGGTCTGAGAGGAATTAAGACCGTTAAGCTCCTTCGCCACTAAAGGAGCAACCGAAATAACATATACCCTCACCCCTACAAGAAGTTATCCCTATTGGACAATTACTTATTAGCATGCATAATGATAAGACAATAGGGAACATTGATCCAGTATCTTTTTATTGGAGGAAATACAGGAAATAGCAAGCCTTAAGTGACAAGGGTAGATAGCCTTTAGGATACTAGTAAGCTCTTTGATTTCATTATAGCCACTTGGTACTTTAAGGGTGAAATGGGTAAACTAACTCTGCCTGATGACTTGCTAGCCTAAATTGGAAGGAGTTTTAAGACTTTTAGAATTCTAGAGTCCTAAAAGCTGGCATATGGTACTTTCATGCAAATGTTGGTAGATCGAGTTTGGTGGGACTCAAGAGATAAACGGTTAGGAGATAATATTACTTGACAAATGTTTAAGGAGAAATTTAGAAAAGAGTATTTTCATCACAATGTCCACACTAAGTTGTTGCGAGATCTGTTTGAGCTAAAGAAGGGGATCATGAATGTGACCCAATATGAAATAAAGTTTTATAGATTGTTGCAATATGTACTAGCTTCTTATTGATACAATCCTGAGTTAAAAAAAGATTTATTTTTTTACTAGATTTGATCTTATGATGCGTTGTAAGTTAGAGGACTATGATTTCACTACTTATAATGAAGTGATGGACAAGGCACACCAATTGGAAAACAACTATTTAAGGATGCAAGCTCAATGGAGTCAAAAGAATAGTAAAGGTTTCTGATTAGGCTTCTCATTCAAGAGGTCTTACCCAGGAGCTATTGCTAGTTTTGAACCAAAAAAGAAGAAACCAGCAACTATGGCTAGTAGCCTTGTACAGTTAGTTCCCAGTCTGAGTTTCTATGATAAGGACAAGAATGTTAAATGTTAGAAGTGTAAGGTAAATCATTCACCTAGACACTGTGCTTAATTTAAGGGGAGATGCTTCATATGTAGAGATAAAAATCACGTGTTGCATGCATGCCCAAGAATGAAATTAGTCAAGTGTAATAAATGTGGAAAGAATGAGCACTTATTCAAATCTTGTCCATCGTTTAGGCAAGGAGTTGGAAAGGCTAAAGGTTCTAGCAACATAACTGCACTTGCCGTATCTTCACCATAGAAGATATAGAGGATGATGAAGAAGACTTTGTTAATTGGATGGAAGAGTATTATCATGACGATTCTGATGAAATTATGGGAGTTGAAGATGAAATTGATGAGGGGCTAGTAATAAGGGATATACATATAAATAGACAGCTTGCATTCTCATTGCTTGACACTAGTGTGTCTCATTCTTTTACAAGTTAGAAGTTTGTAGATGAGAAAGGAATTAATATAATTAAAATTAACACTACCTATAGAGTTGAAAACAATTATTGGAGAGAAAGTAACAACTCAAAAAGCTGTGGACAATGCTTAAATTAAAATCTAAGGAAAAGAGTACCCTATTATTCTTGTAGTATTACCTTTACAAGGCTATGATGTGAATGTAGGAGTAGATTCATTGTTTAAGGCAAATATGGAGTGTAGAATCAAGACTGTTACCCTGAATGATGGAGAAGTGGTGTTCTAAGGAAAAAGGTTAAATTAAAACTAGTTGTTGAGATATGTGATAAAATGGATGGAGTAAAAATAGAAGAGAACAAATGGAAGTTTTGTCAGGTGTTTGATACTAAGGAAAAGAATGAGGCACCAAAAGTATTGGACATACCAATGATATGTGAGTTTCTAGAAAATTTACCAAGTCTAGCTCTACATTGAGAACTAAACTTCACTATTGAGTTAGTTCTTGAAACTAAGCATATTTCTAAAGCTCCATATTGGATGTCACTCATGGAACACTAAGAGTTAAATAATCAACTTCAAGAGTTATTAGATAAAGGATTTATTTGCCTAAGGGTTTCACCATAGGGAGCACTTGTGTTGTTTGTAAAGAAGAGGGATGGTACCATAAGGCTGTATATAGATTATAAGGAGATAAATAAAGTAACTATTAAGAATAAGTATCCTTTACCTCGAATCAATAATTTGTTTGATTAGTTGTAAAGAGCAACTGTGTTTTCTTGAATCGACTTAAGGTCGAGCTATCATCACTTGCAAGTTAAGTTAGAAGATATACCTAAAACTGCATTTAGGACCCAATATGGTCACTTTGAATTCTTGGTGATGCCCTTTAGATTAACTAATGTACTGATTGTAGTAATGGACTTAATGAATCATATATACTAGTCGTATCTAGACTAATTTGTTGTAGTGTTTATTAATGACATTATGATTTACTTAAAAACTAAGGAAGAGAATGCACAACATTTATAGTTGGCACTATAGAAGATAAGAGATAATGTGATTTCTAGTTAGATAACATTTCTTTTTGGGGTCATATTGTATCTAGTGAAGGAATTTCGATAAACCCTAAAAGGGTTAGAGTAATGTAGAATGAAAACAACTGACGATTGTTTTGGAGGTATGAAGTTTTCTAGGCATGGTAGGATATTATAAGCGATTTATAAAGGATTTCTCTAAGATTGCAAGATTGCTAACTCAATTGACTCAAAAGGATGTCATGTTTGAGTAGAGTAAGCAACGCGAGCAGAGTTTCTAAGAACTAAAGAGAAGACTTGTTAAGGCACTAATATTGATGCTACTAGATTCAAATAAGCCGTACAATGTATTTAATGATGCTCTTGGAATGGATTAGGTTATGTGTTAATGCAAGATGAAAAAGTTATTGCTTTTGACTCAAGACAGTTAAGGCCACATAAAAGGAACTATCCAACTCATGATTTCGAACTTATAACTGTGGTGTCTACTTTGAAAATTTGGAGACATTACTTATATGGGCAACGATGTGAGATATATACTAATTATAAGCATTTGAATATTTCTTTACTCAGAAAGAGATAAACTTGAGGCAAAGGAGATAGTTGGAGTTCATCAAGGTTTATGATCTAACTATAAATTATCATCCTAGAAAAGCTAATCTTGTAGCTAATACATTGGGTTGTAAGAGCTATGAGCAAGTTACATTACTACTAATAATACAACGATAGTCTACCTATACGATTTTATGAGTTTACGATTTTAAGTAGCTCTTCTAAGTTGACTAGTGTATAAAATCGTTTTCTTATAAAAACTTACGTTTTTAATCTATTTTATATATCGAACTTGGTAAAAATTAAGTTTTGGATTAAATTTACTAATTCTACTTATATGAGTTGAATGAGTCAAAAATTAAAAATAATATATATAACTAGGCTTCTATTATTCCATTAACTATTAAGGTATTAAAGTATCTTCCCTGTCCTATTCCAATTATTTCCCCCTTTCTCTCTCTCCCATTCCCTTCTTCAATATTCATAGTCTTCATCCGAGTTTTAACTTTAATATAAAAGTTTATAAAAAAACCATATATTGAAGTTTACACCATTAATAACTTAAAATGAGTTGAAGTATTTGGTTTTCTTCAATTCATTGCTTATTTTAGACAAAATAATGGAAAAAAAAAATTAATTTCAACCCATCTTCTTATTTGTACTCTGTGAATATTAGATTATATATTAAGAATTTTTTTTATGGAAAAAGAACGTAATTTTTTAATTTCTTAATTTTTTATTTCCCAAGTTTTTTATAATTACTATGAATATATCTATATATTTTTGAAAACTATTTTACATAGGTTATAAAAAGTTACAGTTTTATATTTCGATTTTATGTTCTAGTTTTATAGACCCTGTAATGTTCTATGTATAATCATAAGTTTGACAACCTTGGATACAACATAAGTTAGTACGAGAATTAGAAAAGATGCAAAATTGGGTTTGATTGGTGTGAACTTAATAGTCAATTAAGAAATTTGGTGGTACAACCTTCTCTATTGGATAGAATCAAGCAGCATCAAGAGGAAGATAAAAACTTGAAGGAACTAAAAGAGAACTTAATCAAGGAAAGTGTTTCTGATTGTTAAGTTGATGAAAGTGATATATCAACATTGAAGGTAAGAATTTATGTACCACAGAACCTTTACTTGAGAAGAGAAATAATGGATGAAGCACAAATTATAGGTTATACAGTACATCTAGGGGGAAATAAAAAGTACCATGATTTAAGATCCATGTTTTAGTGGAACAGGATGAAAAGAGATGTTGCACGATATGTGGCAAAGCGTGCTACGTACCAACAAGTTAAAGTAAAACATCAAAGGCTTGGTGATTAGTTATAACCTTTGGAGATACCGAAGTGGAATGAGATCATGTTATAATGGATTTCGTAGTAGTACCTCCTAAGACTAAAGCGGGATATGACTCAATCTTAGTAATAGTTGATAGATTAACAAAATGTGTGCATTTCTTGCCTTATCAAACGTGTAATTCAATGGGAAATATGGAAAGATTATATATTAGAGAGTGTATAAGGCTACATAGAGCACTTGAAAGCATTGTCTTTGATCAAGATAGTCAATTTGTGTCCAAATATTAGAAAAGTTTACATAGGGCTTTGGGTATAAAGTTACAATTTGGAGTGGCTTATCATCTGTAGATAGATGGTCAATCTAAGCAAATAATTCAAACTTTAAAGGATATGTTGCAAGTTTGTGTATTAGAATTCGGTGGTGATTAGAATAAGTATTTGCCATCAAAATAATTTGCTTATAATAATAGTTATTTGTTAACTATTCAGATGGCACCTTATGAAGCATCATATGGATGGAAGTGTAGATCACCACTGTATTAGGACAGTGAAGAGTATGCCATGATTTGACCTTACATCATTAATTAGATGAATGAAAAGGTCAGGATTATACGAAAGTAGATGAAGGAAGCTTAAGATTGTTATAGGAGTTAGGTAGATTTCAAAAGAAGACCATTAGAATTTGAAGTTGGAAACTATGTTTATGTTAAGATAAGTCCATTCAAGGAACTCAAATGATTTGGTTTAAAAGGAAAGTTAAGACCTTGATATATTAGTCCATTTGAAGTAATGGAGAAAGTAGGTAATGTGTCCTACAGAATAGCCTTACCACCGAGTTTATCAAGTTATCATGATGTATTCCAAGTCTCTATATTAAGAAAGTTCATTAAGAACCTGAATGCAGTAGTAGATATAAAGCTAATAGAACTATAGAAGGATTTCAAAATTGAAAAGCAACCCTAGAGATATTGAGTAATCAGGTTCAAAAGTGAAGAAATCGAGATTTGGAATATGTGAAAGTACAGTAGGGAAAAGTTCTAGAAGTAGAAGCTGCCTAGGAGCCTAAGACAACAATTATGGAGTAGTATTCATTGGCTCTTTTAATTATTAGGTTAGTAAAGAAGTATAAGTTGTAAATATAGTTTATTGAATGAGAATTTGGTATATAGAAGTTTTGGGGGCAAAATTTTTCCAAAGGGGTATGGAAATGTAAGCCCAGCAATTGGATGGTTATGATTTGGTGCATAAAATTTAAGGCGATAAGGAAAATTTTTCGATACAGCTTGAATTTTACGACAAAGCTAGGAATGTTAGTAGAATTAGCACTACAAGTTTGGATATAAGAAAATAAAATAATTAAACATTATACTCATAGGATAAATATATTTTATTCATTACTTATTGAAAAGGCATAAAATAAATTTTGATAATTAACAAACTATTAGAGATAAATTATATGTATACTAAAAATCATAACATAACATAAATAATATTTAAGAGTATTTATTTGTATTGAATATGTTTTTATGTGTAGAAAAATATACTTGAAATTACTTAAAATATCTAATTTATAATAAGATATGCCAAAATAATTAAAGAAAATTAGTAAAAGTTTGGAAAAAAAAAAATTATGTGGCACCTTGGGGAAATTTGTATCATAGCTTGGTAGCATGGGGAGTCTAATTTAATAAGATTAGGAAACGAATTAGGACATCTATGTTTAGGAAATGTAGTGATTAATGCCACTTGTCAAATTTGATTTTACTTAACCAACCCAACATTGTCCTACAAATCTAAAATCACCCTCCCTTATTTCATTTAGATACTCCATTATTTGGGAAAATTAGAGAGTCTTAAAAAGAGTTATGAGGAGTTTCTAGAAAATTATACAAAAATAATGCATTTTAGGGTTAAATCAAAGTGTGAGTATCAAATTGAAGTCCTCGAAAGGAACCACGACCACTACCCAATAGTAACCCCTATGCCTAGCTTAGTCTATAACCTTAGGGTGGTTGGAGGTAGCTATAAGGTCATTTTTCGATAAGTTTGAAATTTGCTCAGATTCAAAAATATAAAATCTTCTTAGAATATTGTAAAAAATTATATTCTAAGCTGTTTTATATGTAGTTTTTGAGAAAAAGTTATTTTGTAGAGATCAAATGTCAAAATACATTGCCTTGAAGAAATGACTAAAACCAAGCCAATTTTACTATTGTTTTCAAAACCCTTAACAATACTGTTTCGACTTTAAAATTATTTTGTAAAGATTTTTTTTTTTTGTGAAAACAATTTTCTAAATTTTTATCCAAGTTTTAGGTTGTAAAATCCTATTAAATAGCTATTTATCAAGTTATACTAAATATTTTTTCAAGAACTTGACTTGTATACCAATTTGGTTGATATTCTTGTATATTGTAATATTGAATGATGTTAAGAGATTAAATTTGCGGTGATGGAAGTGTTGGATCAAGCATTGAAGACTTGGTGTTGAAATATAAGTAATATGTAAGTTATTTAAATAATGTTATAGGTAAAGTTTGATTCAAACTGGAATGGTATTAGGTTATATGAAGTATTTTGATTCTGGTCAAGAGTGGAAATTATAGGACTTATGTTAAAATTTACAGGGTGTAATGATCAGGGACTAAATTAGAGGTTAAACTAGTGAATAAGCGTAGATAGCAAACTAGGAAGTAGAGGTGTATAAGTGGGTTTTGGACTACAGGCCTGCTTATTTAACCTACTTTTTAAATGGGTTTAAGTTAAGGTTTCTTGGCCCGTATAAAATGTAAGCCAAATGAACTTAGCCCGTTTAACCCATAGGCCAAAGTGGGCTGGTTTGGATCAACTTGTTTAATACATTTACGCCTTTTGTCCATAGGCTAGTCTATTTAACCCACTATTTAAACAGGTTAAGGCCAAGGTTTTTTCATTCATTTAAAAAGTGGGGTAAATGAGCTTAGTTCGTTTAAATCACAGGCTAAAGTAGGCTAGGCTGGGTTGGCCTGTTTAACCTATATGTACACTTCTACTCGCAAGTTGATTAGAAACTAAATCACAGCCTTATATATATATATATAGATATATAAAGTGTAGTTAGTTAAGCTTTAGAGAATGGGTTAGAAGATATTTTTAGGACTTTTGAGTTAAGTTGCAATTAGACACCGAATTAAAGGCTATTTAAAAGTAAGACTAATAACAAATGACATAAAACCTAGATAACTAGGTATAGTAGAATCTTAAATTTATGTTAATAAACTAAGTACAGAATAAAGCTCATATGTAGTAACTATATTAACACTAAAATGACGTTTATGTTATAGAGATTAGTAGTGAAAGTATATCATAAGTTGCACTTTAGTGATGAAATAAAAGGTCCAGGTAAGTTGGGGATCAATAAATAACTGTATTTTGGAGTATCATTTTGTATTACTTGGAGGCTTAAGATTATACTCAATTGTGCATTTAATTAGCTTACTTATGCTGGTACCTGTATGTCTTTGAGCTTGATTTTATACTATAACCTTGTTGTATTGAGTTATAGATTGATTGAGCTACATGAAATTGATTAGTTACCTTAAATCAGATTTAACTACATTAGACTTATATCTTTAAACTAGACATGGAATCGAGAACCATTTATCATATCAGGCTATTTGCAACACATTAGGGGATAATCAGGATTTTCTAACCAAAACTTAACCCCTTCGAAAGGGATAGCTGAAATAGTCTCTCCTTTATCCTTAGTCAAACTAAGTGATAGGAAAAGAGGTTACGGTAAGGATAAAAGCGATTGTTTGACAGTAATCATAGGAGGAGAGGTGTCTCCATTGCATAAGTTTGGGTATGGTCATATGTTGCTGCATATTTGCTGAAACTCCTTAAACCCAGATTCAAACCAATGTAATTTATCTAATAATATGATGGATTGAACAACATTGTACGATAACATTTTTCTATCGTATTGCATTTAATTAACTATTCGATAACCCTCATTCTGCTTGTCGTATAATCTTATGTTTGCATCCTTACTTATTGAGCGATTGGTTGCTTACATTCCTATAAATCTTTTTGCGGGTGCTAACTAGGAGGTTGTCCTATAACTACATTGAGGTTAGTAGTTGTTGGATCATAGGGAGTTGGGTTATAAAACTGGGGAACATCTAGATTCTTAGAAGTTTATGTTATTATCTATTGATCTTTGGTGTCAACGATGTAAATGATTAAGTGACCTAAGCTACTAGTCATGTAAATATTACCTAGTTTATCTGAGTTTTATTATGAGTTATAAGATTTTGTAAATAAAATAATGGTATTTACATGTGAATTGTTGATTTTAAAGTAGGTTAGTTATAGATGTCTTGTGTAAATTAGGTCTAAAATAGCAGTTGATGGATTAGCTTCAATCTTAAGATGGTTTACACAATAAGATTGTTGTAAGTCTATCACTTTAGGGCATGGAAAATTGTGTTATAGAAATGAGAACACTGATTTATGTTGATTCATACATTTTTAAAGCTACCTAGTTTATGTTATCAGCCTTATTCTTTTATCTTTAAAAACTCGCTAAAGATTAACTTATTTTTTTGAGGGTAACTAATATTACAACATCAATTGATATTAAAAACTGAAATCATGGTACCTAAAATATCTCTTCTAAATTTAACTTAAATTTAAAAAAGAATGAAGTTAAAATTGAATTGAATATGAAAGGGTCGAAAATATAATAAATAAAGTGAAGTTGGCTAATAAGGAATTTGATATGATGTAATCTATTTAGGAAACTTAATGACATTAGGTAAAGTAAAAACTTGCATATAGTACACTCTCTTCCACCAATCCATTATCCTTAAAATCATTGTAAACTAACAGTGCCGAATCAAACTCATCTAATTTCACTAATCCATCCATGATCTTATTATATAAAAACATCATCAATTTAACACCCAATTCATTTTCTCATAGGCATAATAAACCATAAGACCCTAATTAGCATCAATGTGTAATCTAATCAAAACCTCAAATTACTTCTCACTTTGTGGCTTCCTTTGAGAATCCATCAATTCAAGCAACTGATCAGTCACTCGAAACCAATTATTTATATTTAAGCAATAAGCAAATGCATTATAAGAAGCAAATTTTATGTCTATAACCCTTTTCCTTACCTGCCCAAGCAAGAACTTTGAGGCAATTATTGGAGTTGTTGTCAACCTTAAGGATCTTCAACTCTAAATTTGAGCCTATTGATAGAGTTTGCAAACAATCTCAAGCCCCTACTTGTATTGGTCTTTACATTGACTATAAATGTGTACTACTATTCCATGTTTGCTCCCTCTTTGATTTTGTAAATTTTTCCAAATTGCAATTCGAATAGCAAAACATAGATTCACATTGAACAAAAAAACATAGACTCATAAAGATCATAAGGTTTTGAATGATCTAGGAGTGACTGGTTTATAAGAAAGAAAAAAAAAAAAAGGTGAATGCAAGAGAGTAGAAAATGTGGGTGTGAGAGATGGTTTTAATGGGGCATAGAGCATTGATGGTAAAGAAAAAGAAATGATTCGAGGTTTTGAAGTGATTGATAGATGATGGTAGGAAACAGTTTTAATGGAGTTGAGATTGAGAGTACAAAACGTAGGACCAAAGAGAAGAAAGGAGAGAGAGGGTAATGTTGGAGGGAAGAGAGAACAGCCTTATGCTTCTTCGAAGTTACGAATTTTCCTTATATGAACAATGATATATACTAAAGCAAATCCTTTATCAATAATCAAAATTTTAGTTAAAAGGGTTAATAAGTAAAAATAACTAAGATTCTATTTTGATGGTTATTGAAGCCCCAATCGATTTTAATAATATAAATACATACATATATATATATATATATATATGACTTTATTTGTAAATATACTTATACAAATATGTATAAATTGATACATATAAATGTAGTATTTATGTTAGTGGAAACATGTACGTATATACTTGGAAATATGTATGTATAAATTTGTATTAATATATGTATAGATGGAAATGTATGAATAATGTATAAGGAGAATTATAATGGAAGGGATTAACATTTGAAGGGAAGTTCAATCAAGAGATCAATGTTTTTAAAAGTTCATATAAGGGATCAATGTTTTGAAAAGTTTAAATAATGAATCAACATTTCACAAAGTGGTTCAAGAAAGGAATTCATAATAACCAATTTATAAAATTGTTTGAATTGCTTTGTAGAATGTTCATTCTTTATTTAAACTTTTTGAAACGTTGATATCTTATTTGAATGATTTTGTAAAACGTTGATCCCTTATTTGAACTTTTCGAAATATTGATTCCCTATTTAAACATGCCCCAAAATGTCTATCCCTTTTATTGTAATTCTCCTAATATGTATAAATAGGTGCACATATATGAACACGTACTTATATATGTAGAAATATGCACGAACAAATGTATATAAATATACATACAAATATGTATGATTTGGTAAGTATATACTTACATTTTTACATATGTATCTATAAATTTTTTCTTTGGAGTCTGTAAGCAAATGTAAATGATGTAAAGCTGGTACCAAGTGAATAGTGGAACTTTATGTATATCATTTATGATGGATGAAATGTCATCATTATTTTGTATAAGTGTAAACCACATGAATTTAGCAATCCCTTAATTGATTATAGAAATGAGATTGAGATATCTGATGGACTTATGATTAGATATGAGAGCAAGTTTTATAAGTTATAAATATTAAGTAAACAATGGCTAGAACTGAAAATGGAAGTCATAATGAAAGGTTTGAGAGGAATTAGGACCTTCGAGCTCCTTCGCCACTAAGGGAGCAACCTAGATAAGATATACCCCCACCCCTACCCCCACCCCCATAAGAAGCTATTTGATGCGGACTGAGACCAAGAACAGACAAGGTAGGTTGTTAGGGTAGGTTTAACCTTATTGAAAGCTTAAAGAATGAGATGTGGAGTAGTGCAACAACTGGAAAAGTAAATAAGCAAACCTACGATATGAAGCACCAATAGAGCTTTTGAGAACTTATTGCACAATTGGATATGATACATGAGATGGTTTGGTAAGGTTACTTGCCACCTAACCTTACTTAAGGGTTAGGATAAGAGTGAGGTAAATAAACAAGCTAAGGAAACAATGTTCACAAGAAGTATATTCAATATATTGATGATGATGATTATTCTGTCTTGTAGTTACATGTACAGTGGATGTTTATACTTGAGAAATTAAGGCAACATGCCTAAAATAGAAAAGACAAATAGGGTAATGTCCAAAAAGAGTAATGTATAAGGAATACAAAGGGTAAAAATGAAAGTTTAAAGAAAATAATAATTAGTTTAGTCGATTCCATCACATAGGACTGGGATGCATGGGGATTGCCCATACCCTATTGGGGATGCTATTGGTAGAAATAGACAAAATAGTATAATCAGGATGGAGGGCCGAGCAAGGGTGCCAAGCAAAGGTGTTGATTAGATCTGGACCCATCTAAGAGGAGATGGTTGCGGATTTGCGTTAAAGCTCTCATCTTCTCGACACTAAAGTTGCCGAGTTATTGGTTGACTTGGTCATCATCGAGTAGTTATGTATGAGGGGCTGGGTAGTCAGTGGGGCATTCGTCCAGTCGGCACAAGACTTCCGAGATATGTGTGGTTACTCGACTTGATATATGAAGTTAGTCGATAGTAAGGATTAGCTTGGCCTCAGTAAGAGCCGGTTAGGACAGAAGGATTCACCTTATTAGTCCTTCTAGGCCTTGAATGTGGTTGCGGGTCAAAGGTTTAATAGTCCAATTCCTATCACTATCCCTATTGGACAATTACTTACTATCATGCATATAATGATAAGAAAATAGGGAATGTTGATCAAATATCTTTTTACTAGAGGAAATAAAGGAAACGGCACGCTATGGGAGATAAGGGAAGATAATCCTTAAGATGTTAGTAAGCTCTTTGAATCTATTAAGGAAACTTGGTACTTTGAGGGCAAAATGGGTAAACTAGCTGACTATTGACAAGCTGGCCCAAATTAGAAGGATTTTTAAGGCTTTTAGAATTCTAGACCCCCAAAAGCTAGCATATGGTATTTTCATGCTAATGTTGGTAGCCTGAGTCTGGTGGGACTTAAGAGATATACGGTTGGGAGATAATATTACTTAATAAATGTTTAAGGACGAATTTAGAAAAGAGGATTTTCATCACAGTATGCTAACTAAGATGTTGTAAGATCTATTTGACCTAATGAAGGGGATCATGAATGCAACCCAATATGAAATAGAGTTTAATAGATTGTTCAATATACACCAGCTTCTTATCAATGAAATCTAAAGTTAAAAAATGATTTGTTTCTTACTTTATTTGATCTTATAATGCATTGTAAGTTAGAGGACTATGATTTTACTACTTATAATGATGTAATGGACAAGAGGTGCCAATTGGAAAACAACCATTTGAGAATGCAAGCTCAATAAAGTCAAAAGATTAGTAAAGGTTTCTGATTAGGCTTCTCATTCTAGAGGTCTTACCTAGGGGCTACTAGCAGTTTTGGATAGAAAAAGAAGAAACCGGTAACTATGGCTAGTAGCCTTGTACAATCGGTGCCTAATTTGAGTTTCTATAATAAGGATGGGAATGTTAAATGTTGGAAGTGTAGGGCGAATCATTTCCCTAGATACTATTTTCAGTTCAAGGGGATATGCTTCATATGTGGAGATAAGAATCATGTGTTATGTGCTTGCCTAAGAATGAAATTAGTTAAGTATAATAAATGTGGAAAAAATGGACACTTCTTCAAATCATGTCTACCATTTGGGCAAGGAGCTGGAAAGGCTAAAGTTTCTAGCAACACAACTACGCCTGCCCGTATCTTTGCTATAGAAGATATAGAGGATGATGAAGATGACTTTGCTGATTGGATGGAGGAGTATTATCATGATGATTCTGATGGAATTATCGCAGCTAAAGATGAAACTGATGAAGGGCTAGTAATAAGGGATATACATATAAATAGACAACTTGCATTCACATTGTTTGACACTGGTGTGTCTCATTCTTTTACAAGTTAGAAGTTTGTAGATGAGAAAGGAATTAACATAATTATAAATTAACACTACCTATAGAGTTAGAGTACATATCAAAGAGAAAGTAACAACTCGAAAAGTCATGGATAATGGTTAAATTAAAATTTAGGGAAAAGAGTATCCTATTAGTCTTGTAGCATTACCTTTACAAGGCTATGATGTGATTATGAGAGTAAATTGATTGTTTAAGTATAAGGTAAATATGAAGTGTAGAATCAAGACTGTCACCTTGAATGATGGAGAAGTGGTGTTTTAAGGAAAAGCTAGTGAAGGTAAATTAAAACTAGCTGTTATTGAGATATGTGATGAAATGGATGGAGTAAAAATAAAAGAGAATGATTGGAAGTTTTATTGGGTGTTTGATACTAAGGAAATGAATCAAGCACTAAAAGTGTTAGATATACCGGTGCTGTGTGAGTTTCTAGATGTGTTTCTAGAGGTTTTACTAGGTCTAGCTTTGCATTGAGAACTAAACTTCACTATTGAGTTAGTTCTTGGAACTAAGCATATTTCTAAAGCTTTGTATTGGATGTCACCTATGGAAAATCAAGAGTTAAAGAATCAACTTCAAGAGTTATTGGATAACAGATTTATCCGCTTAAGTGTTTCACCATGGGGAGCACTTGTATTGTTTACAAAGAAGAAGGATGGTACCATAAGGCTATGTATAGATTACAAAGAGATAAATAAAGTGACTATTAAGAATAAGTATCACTTACCTCAAATTGATGATTTGTTTGATTAGTTGCAAGGAGCAATTGTGTTTTCATGAGTTAACTTAAGGTCGGGATATCATCGATTGCAAGTTAAGTCGAAAGACATACCTAAAATTGCATTCTAGACCCGATATGGTCACCATGTATTCTTGGTGATGCCTTTTAGATTAAGTAATGCATTAATAGTAGTCATAGACTTAATGAATCGTATATACCAACCATATTTAGACAAATTTGTTGTGGTATTTATTGATGACATTCTGATTTACTCAAAAACTAAAGAAGAGCATGCATAACATTTATAGTTGGCATTGTAGAAGGTAATAGATAATAAGTTGTAGGCTAAGTTGAGAAAATGTGATTTTTGACTAAATAAGATTTCCTTTTTTAGGTTATATTATATCTGGTGAAGGAATTTCTATAAACCTTAAAAAGGTTAAAGCAATGGTGGACTGAAAACAACCGACAACTATTTCAAAGGTTTGAAGTTTTCTAGGTATGGTAGGATATTATAGGCAGTTTATAAAAGATTTCTCTAAAATTGTAAGACCATTAACTCAATTGACTTAGAAGGATGTCATGTTTGAGTAGAGTAAGGAATGCGAGTAGAGTTTCCATGAACTAAAGAAAAGACTTATTATGACACTGGTACTAATACTACCAAATCTAAATAAGTTGTACGGTATATCTAATGATGCTTTTTGGAATGGGTTAGGTCATGTGTTAATGCAAGATGGAAAAGTTATTGCTTATGCCTCAAGATAGTTAAGGCAACACGAAAGGAACTATCCAACTCATGATTTAGAACTTGCAGCTGCGGTGTTTGCCTTGAAAATTTGGATACATTACTTATATGGGCAACGATGTGAGAACATTACTTATATGGCCTCAAGAGTTTGAATATTTCTTTACTTAGAAAGAGATAAACTTAAGGCAAAAGAGATAGTTGGAGTTGATCAAGGTTTATGATCTAAATGTAAATTATTATCCTGGAAAAGCTAATCTTGTAGTTGATACATTAGGGTTGTAAGACTTATGAGTAGGTTGCATTACTGCTAATAATGTAGCCATAGTTGTCAAAATGGCAATTTCACACATGCAATTCTATAAGTTTACGATTTTAGGAGGCTTTTTCAACTTGACTCGTGTATAAAATTATTTTTTTATAGGAACTTATGTTTTTAACTGATTTTACATATCAAACTAGGTAGAAACTTAAAATTTTAACTGAATTTACTAATTCTACGTATATGAGCTAAATGAGCCAAAAATTAAAAACAATATATATATATATATATAACTAGGCTTTTATTATTCCATAAACTATTGAAGTGTTAGAGCATCTTCTCTGTACTATTCCAATTTTTTTTCCTCTTTCTCTCTCTCCCATTCCTTTCTTCAATATTTATAGTCTTCATTCGAGTTCTAACTCCAATATAAAAGTTTATAAGAAAAACCATATATTGAAGTTTATACCATTAACAACTTCAAATGAATTGAAACATTTGATTTTCTTCAATTCATTGCTTCTTTTTAGATAAAACAATGGAAAAAAAATTAATTTTGACCCATCTTCTTATCCTTATTCGTGAATGTTAAATTACAAATTAAGAATTTTCTTTCTTATGGAAAACGAACGTAATTTTTTAATTTCTTAATTTTTTATTTCCATCATATAGTCCAAGATTTGTAACTATTTTAAATATATCTATATTTTTTTAAAACTATTTTACATAGGTTATAGAAATTTATGTTTCTACGTTTCGATTTTATAGACTCTTTAACAATTCTATATAAAATCATGAGTTTAACGACCTTAAATACAACGTGAGTTAGTACGGAAATTAGAAAAGATGAAATTGGGTTTGATTGGTGTGAACATAATAGTCAATTAATGAATTTAGCGGTGCAGCTTACTCTATTGGAAAGAATCAAGCAATAATAGGAGAAAGATAAAAACTTAAAGGAAATAAAAGAGAACTTAATTAAAGAAAGTGTTTTTGATTACTAAGTTAATGAAAGTGATATATTAAGATTGAAGGGAAGAATTTGTGTACTATAGAACCTTGACTTGAGAAGAGAAATACTGGATGAAGCACAATTATAGGTTATACAGTACATCTAGGGGAAAATAAAATCTACCATGATTTAAGATCTATGTTTTAGTGGAACGAGATGAAAAGAGATGTTGTATGATATGTGGTAAAAGGTGTTATGCGTCAAAAAGTTAAAGCAAAACATCAAAGACCTGGTGGTTAGTTACAATCTTTAGAGATATTGAAGTTAAAATGAGATCATATTACAATGGATTTCATAGTGGCACCTCCTAAGACTAAAGTGGGATATAACTCAATCTTGGTAATAGTTGACAAATTAACAAAATGTCTACATTTCTTGCCTTGTCAAACAAGTGATTTGATGGAAAATATGGCAAGATTATATATTAGAGAGACTTTAAGGCAACATAGAGCACTTGAAGGCATTGTCTCTGATCGGGATAGTCAATTTGTGTCCAAATATCATTTGTATACAAATTGTCAATCTAAGCAGATAATTCAAACTTTGAAGGATAGGTTGCAAGCTTATGTATTGGAATTCAGTGGTGATTGGAATGAGTATTTGCCATTAAAAGAATTTGCTTATAATAATAGTTATCGGTCAACTATTTAGATGGTACCTTATGAAGCATTACATGGAAGGAAGTGTAGATCACCACTATATTAGGATAGTGAAGAGTAGACCATGATTTAACCCTAGCATCATTAATTAGATGAATGAAAAGGTTAGGATTATACAAAAGCAGATGAAGGAAGCTCAAGATTGTTATAAGAGTTAGGTAGATGTCAAAAGAAGACCATTAGAATTTGAAGTTGGAGACTATGTTTATGTTAAGATAAGTCCATTCAAGGGACTTAAATGATTTGATTCAAAAGAAAAGTTAAGACCTTAATATATTAGTCCATTTGAAGTAATGGAGAAAATAGGTAATTTGTCCTACAGAATAGCCTTACCGTCGAGTTTATCAAGTTATCATGATGTATTCCAAGTCTCTATATTAAGAAAGTTCATTAAGAACCTGAATGCAGTGGCAGATATAAAGCTAATAGAACTATGGAAGGATTTTAAAATTGAAAAGCAACCCTAAAGATATTGAGTAATCAGGTTCAAAAGTGAAGAAATCGATATTTGGAATATGTGAAAGTATAGTAGGGAAAAGTTCTAGAAGTAGAAGCTACCAAGGAGCTTAAGACGACAATGATGGAGCGGTATTTGTTGTCTCTTTTGATTATTAAGTTAGTAAAGAAGTATAAATTGTAAATATACTTAATTGAATGAGAATTTGGTATACAAAAGTTTTGAGGGAAAAATTTTTCTAAAGGGGTGTGGAAATGTAAGCCTAGTAATTAGATGGTTTTGATTCGGTGCATAAAATTTAAGGTGATAGTGAAAGTTGTCCAATAAAGCTTGAATTTTACTACGAAGTTAAGAATGTTAGTCGAATTAGCCCCATGAGTTTGGATCTAAGAAATTAACATAATTAAATATTATATTTACAAGACATATATATTTTATTCGTTATTTATCGAAAAAGCGTAAATTGAATTTCGATAATTAACGAACTATTAGAGATAAATTATATGCATATTAAAAATAATAACACAACACAAATAATTTTTAAGAGTATTTATTTGTATTGAATGTGATTTTACGTGTAGAAAAATATATTTGAAATTACCTAAAATATCTAATTTATAATAAGATATGCAAAAATAATTAAAGAAAATTAGTAAAAATTTGGAAAAAAATTGTTTGGCACCATAGGGAATCTGTACTGTGGCTTAGTAGTATGGGGAGTCTCATTTAGTAAGATTAGGAAAGGAATTAGGACATCTATGTTTGGGAAATGTAGTGGTTAATGCCACTTGTCAAATTTGATTTTACCTAACCAACCCAACATTGTCTTATAAATCTAAAATCACCCTCCCTTATTTCATTTGTACACTCCATTATTTGGGAAAAATTAGAGTCTTAAAAAGAGCTATGAGGAGTTTATAGAAAATTATACAAAAATAGTGCATTTTAGGGTAAAATCAGAGTACGAGTATCAACTGAAGTCCTTGAAAGGAACCACCACTACCACCCAATAATGAGCCTTACGCCTAGCTTAGCCATTAACCTTAGGGTGGACAAAGGTAGTTGCAAGGTCATTTTTCGGTAAGTTTGAAATCTACTTCGATTCAAAAATATCAAATCTTCTTAGAATATTATAAAAAATTATATTCTAAGCTATTTTGTATATAGTTTTTGAGAAAAATGTTATTTTGTAGAGATCAAATGTCAAAATACATTGCCCTGAAGAAACAACTAAAACCAAGCTGATTTTACTTTCATTTTCAAAACCCTTAACAAAACTGTTTCAACTCCAAAATTTTTTTGTAAAAAGTTCTTTTTTGTCAAAACAAATTTTTAAATTTTTATCTAATTTTTCTGCCTTAAAATCCTATTAAATAGCTATTTATCAAGTTATACATAATAGTTTTTCAAGAAGTTAACTTGGATTCCAATTTGGTTAATATTCTCATATATTAAAATATTGAATCACGTTGAGAGATTAAATTTGCGGTGATGGAAGTGTTAGATCAAGAATTGAAGACTTGGTGTTGAAATATAAGTAATACGTAAGTTATTTAAATAATATAATAGGTAAAGTTTGATCTGAATTGGAATGGTGTTGGGTTTTATGAAGTATTTTGATTTTGGTCAACAGTGGAAATTGTAGGAATTATGTTAAAATGTAGAGGGTGGAATGATCAGAGACTAAATTAGAGGTTAAACTAGAGAATAGGTATAGATAGCAAACTAAGAAGTAGAGTTGTACAAGTGGGTTTTGGACTGCAGGTCGGCCCATTTAACTTACATTTTAAATGGGTTTGGGTCGAGGTTTTTTGGCCTGTATAAAATGCAGGCCAAATGAACCTAGCCCATTGAACCTGTTGGCTAAAGTAGGCTAATTTGGATCAACTCGTTTAATACATTTATGCTTTTCATCTACAGGCCAGCTTGTTTAACCCGCTTTTTAAACAGGTTAAGGCCAAGGCTTTTTAACTTGTTTAAAAAGCGAGCTAAATGAGCTCGGTCTGTATAATTCATGGGCCAAAGTGAGCTAGGTTAAGTTGGCTTTTGTTACCTACATGCACACCTCTACTCGAAACTTGATTAGAAACTAAATTATAGCCTTATATATATATATATCTAAAGTGTAGTTAGTTAAGCTTTAGAGAGTGGGTCAGAAGATATTTTTAGGACTTTTGAGTTAAATTGAAATTAGAGACTAAATTAAAGTCTATTTACAAGCGAGACTAATAACAAATGACCTAAAACCTGGATAACTAGGTATAGTAGAATCTTAAACTTATGTTAATAAATTGAGTATAAAATAAAGCTCATATATAGTAATTGTATTAACACTAAGACACATTTATATTATAAGGATTAGTAAAGAAAGCATATTAGAAGTCGTACTTTAGTGAGCAAATAGAAGGTCCAGGTAAGTTGGGGATCAATAAATAACTGTATTTTAGAGTACCATTTTGCAATACTTGGAGGCTTAAGGTTATACTCGGTTGTGCTTTTAAGTAGCTTACTTATGTGCATACCTGTGTGTCTTTGAGCTTGATTTTATACTATAAGCTTGTTGTGTTGAGCTATAGATTAATTGAGTTGCATGAAATTGATTGGTTACCTTAAATTAGATTTAACTATATTAGACTTATAACTTTAAACTAGACATGGAATCGAGAACCATTTATCATATCAAGCTATTTGCAACCCATTAAGGGATAATCAGGATTTTCTAACCAAAACTTGACCCCTTCAAAAGAGATAGCTGAAATGGTCCCTCTTTTATCCTTTGTCAAACTAAGTAATAGGAGAAGAGGTCGCAGTAAAGGTAAAAGCGATTGTTCAAAGGTTGTCATAGGAGGAGGGTTGTCTCCATTGCATAAGTTTGGGTTTGGTCATACACTATTGCATATTTGTTGAAACTCCTTAAACCTGGATTTAAACCGATGTAATTTATCTAATAATACGATGGACTGGACAACATCGTACGATAGCATTTTTCTATTGTATTGCATTTAATTAACTATTCGATAACCTTGATTTTGCTTGTCGTATAATCTTATGTCTGCATCCCTACTTACTAAGCGGTTGGTTGCTCACATCTCTATAAATCTTTTTATGGTTGCTAACTAAGAGGTCATCCTATAACTACATTAAGGTTAGTTGTTGCTAGATCATAGGGAGTTAGGTTATAAAATTGGGGAACATTTAGATTCTTAGAAATTTATGTTATTATCTATTGATCTTTAGTGTCAATGATGTAAATGATTAAGTGACCTAAGCTACTAGTCATGTAAATATTACCTAGATTACTTGAGTTTTATTATGAGTTATAAGATTTTGCAAATAAAATAATGTTATTTACATGTGAACTGTTTATTTCAAAGTAGGTTAATTATGGGTATCTCATGTAAATTAGGTAAAAAACAACGGTTGATGGATCGGCTTCTATCTTAGGATGTTTTACATAATAGGACTGATATAAGTCTGCCGCTTCAGGGCGTGACAAATTGTGTTATAGAAATGAGAACATTGATTTATGTTGATTCATACATTTTTAGAGCAACCTAGTTTATGTTATCAGCCTTATTCTTTTATCTTTAAAAACTTGCTAGAGATTAACATATATATATATATATATATTTTTACGGTAACTAGTATTATAGTATCAATTGATATTAAAAACTGTAATCATGATACCTACATAGTATCTCTTCTAAATTTAACTTAAATTTAAAAAAGAATGAAGTTAAAATTGAATTAAATATGAAAGGGTAGGAAATATAATAAATAAAGTGAAGTTGGCAAATAAGGAAGTTGATATGATGTAATCTATTTAGGAAACTTAATGACATTAGGCAAAGTAAAAACTTGCCTATAGTAAAAACTGAGCTCATTTTCTTAACATCGAGAGAGGAAGATTTCATAAGAAAAGGTCTTCAAGAAGTTGAAGTCAATATTCATGCAAATATATTCAAAAGATGTATAGAAGGTAAATATATGTGAGAGGAAGGTGATCACATAGAAACAATTATTGTAGAGTATACTTTGATTAATATGTAAAGACTAAGGTATTGATTTTGTTTGTAGAATTAGAGAATTTCAAACATTTGATTTCATTGATGTAGTGAAATTTTGTTTCTTTACATTTATTATACATATTACAGTTTTTAGGGATGAGGGAATTTAAACTTTATCAATTTTTGCGATATTGATGTTCATATTACTAAACTAAATGGCTTCGATGATATATAAAAGTTTGATTTCTCAAAATGTTACTAATAGCCAAGAAACAATTAATTTAAAAATTTTAACCATGGAACTCTAATAAGCCTTTAAGAATGAATGAGGTTGTGTAGGATAAGATGAATGATAGGGGCTAAAGTGTGCTAAATTGAAGGTGGATCGAAGAGAATCAATCAAGTTTAGTAGGGTCATAGAAAAAGTACTGATTCATCATTTCTTATAAACACTTTATTGTGAGTTAAGTACTAAAGTTACAATCATTTAGTACTTTTTAATTTATTTGAAAATAATCTAAAATAACTTTTTTTTTTTTTAATAATCCTTATCTAAAAATAATTTATCTACACATAGTGACAATCCAAAATAACTACATAAAATGACTTACTTTACATAATACTTTTTAATTTATTTGACCAAAATTATGTAAGCCATTAGGTATTACCATACGGTTTGATATTATATGTAAATATATATTTTTTAAATTTAAAGAAATGAAAAAAATTAGAAAGAATTCAATAACCTTATAAGTAAAAGAGTCACATAAATTCTCTCTCATATCTCTATCTTTTAACCCCTTCTCTAGATCCCTCCAAACAATAGCAAGGTCAATTTGTAATATAAGATTTCCTTTTCTTTTGACTTATTATTTATATTACATTTAAATGAATAAAAAATTGGTTTCTCAAAATGCAATTAATAACCAAGAAATGAGAAATTACAAAATTCTAAGCATAAAACTCTCATCAGTAATAAGATGAGACTATAGTACACCTAAAGTGTGTATGATTAAGGATAAGGTTACAGTGCCTAATCTATGTAGGATAAGATGGACAATAGGAGGCTAAAGTGCGCTAAATGGAAGGGCGGATTGATCAAGTTTAGTGAGGTCATAGATATAAATAATTAGTATGATAATAACACATAACCTACTAATTAATCATTTCGTATAAAAACATCATTGCACATGTAGTATTGAGTTATGAGTATCTATAAAATGTAAATAGTTAAGTAATAATAAAAACAACCACCTAAAATAACTTTTTTTTTAATCTATATAATCTCTAATTGAAAATAATCTAAAATAATTAATCTCTACATAATGACCATCCATAATAATTACAAAAATAACTTACTCCATGTAATACTTTTAAATTTGTTTGACCAAAATTATGTAAGCCACCAAATACTACTTTTCACATTGATATTATATATAGATATATATTTTTTAAATTTAGAAAAACTGAAAGATTATAAAAAATGAAAAGAAATATAATAAACTTAAAGTAAAAGAATCACATAAACAAATTTCTCTATCTCCTTTGTCTTCATCTCTTATATATTGTGTTTGCTATGTAGTATGGGATTGGAATGGAATTGTGATTTCGGGTTCGATTTCTTTTCCCATACATTTTAAAAGGGTGGAATCGTGACTCCATTCTACCTTAGTAAATAGACAATTACATAAATAACCTCATTAATATATGAATAGCATGGAGGAAAAAAAAAAGGTATATAGTGACTCGAAAAAAGCACTACCTCCATCTTCAGTTTCCAATCATTTATAAAATTATAGCTTTTTAAATGTCATATATAGAAGTTAAATATATATAAAATACTTATCTAGATTATATATCATTTATAAAATTATATATATATATATATGACTATATTGTTATAATGAAAATATATGTTATATATATATATATATATATATAAGTTTTATTTGTTTACATAACATATGTATATAGATTATATGTCTTATTTATAATGTATAATTCCATATATATAACTACATTATAGTATACAAGTACATATTAGGTATACATATAAAAATTTTATTTACACATTTTGTAATAGTAATATCAATTATATCTAATATATAGCTTTATATATACATATATAATTATGTTGTAATATATATAACTTATATATTATATATAAATTTGCAAATGTTAACATATAAATTTATAAATATCACTTATATGTTATAACTATATTGTTATGTGTATAAAGTATATGTTTTATTTTTAATATGTCATTCTATATATATAATTATGTTGTAATTCATAAATATATATATTAGGTATAAATGTATAAATATTATTTAAAAATTGTAATAACAATATAGTTTATGTATAATATATAGTTCTATATATCATATATAATTATATATGTCCAATGTTATGTGTGTATGCACATACACATAGAGGACATTTTTTGTCAAATACTACCATTTGCTCGTTCCATTCCATTTCGAATATAAAACAAACATAATTATGGAATAAAATTGGTGATTTGTTGATATTTACAAACATAGGAATGGATCTTTCTTGATTCCACTCCATTTTGGATGATTTATACATATCAAACGTAACATTATGTCTTTATCTCTTTACCCCTTCTATAGTTATGATCCTTGCAGCAGGTAATATATAGATTTTTTTTTCTTTCCACTTATTATACATATTAAAATTATTAGGGAGATAGGAACCATATCAAGTCCACTTTTGAGATATGAATGTCCATCTTAATAAGCAAAATGGCCTTAGTGATGTATAGGTGTTTGATTTCTGGAAATATAACTAATAGCCAAGAAATGAAGAATTTCAAAATTCTAATCACAGGATGTCCATCATCCCTTTAAGGATTAGGTTATAGTGTGCCTAATGTATCTGGTAAGATGGACCATAAGGGGTTAAAGTGCGCTAAATAAATGGGTGAAATTAAGAGAATCAATTAGGTTTAGTGAGTTCATAAATACAAATAATTAGTATGGTGATAAGACATGACATACTGGATGAATCATTTTGTATAGAAACATTACTACGGGTTTAGTGAGGTTATAGATATAAATAATGAGTATCTAGAAGATGTAAATAGTTAAATAATCATAAGGAAACCATCCAAAATACCATATAAAAATTACTATAAAAGTAACTTATTCGACCAAATATTTTTAAATTTATTTAACCAAAAATATGTAAGATGCTAAATACTACATTTACTCTAATATGACACAACACATATTTGTGAATATAAAATAAATATCATATAAAATTAGTGTCTTTTGTTCAAAGTGAGACATTTATATAAAATTAATATCTCATTTTCAACATGAGATATATCATTAATATTTTTGTAATTTTTTTTATATATAGTTAGTATTTATGTATTTGATTGAAAAATATGAAAATTTCTCTATACATAAAGCTATCATTTTTGTCTCAATCTACTTATACATAAATAATTATATATATATTATATATCTTTTGCCACTTCCAGAATCGTATTGCTTAAGTAATCACGTTTTTCACCTATTATGAGATGCATTATAGTTGTGATTCAAGAATTGTCTTAGTTCTTAACAGTAATTAAACAAAGCATTTGATTAACTATTAGCATTATGGTTGGTTAATTGATTCAATGTTTAGATGAATGTTTGGTGTTGACATTGATGAACCTGCTAAAAGAGAAAGAATGATCATTGTTCTTTTACAATTTTTTTCTTTGTCAGTATATTTTGATGCATTTATTTACGCTCAAAGATGCAATTGTAATATACATTATGTATACATTTCACATAAATCATACGGTGGCTTATATTTGTGATTTTATTATTACTATTTTTATTTTTTTTAATGATCATAAATACACTCCTACACAATGATCATCTACAAGTAGATTATCATTTAAAAATAATATAAGAAGTCAAAGCCATTGTAGCCAAACAATATTAACAACAATGTCTCTATAGAAATTAAATAATTTTATAGATTTATTATTATGAATCTATTATTTAAAATATTTTGTGAAGTGTCGATTCTCTATTTGAATTTATCTTCAAACGTTGATTACCTCTATTGTAATTTTTCTAATATTAAACACACACATGTATATATACATATACGGTAAAATCACAATCATTATAAAAAAAAAAACGATATTCATTCGATCAATAAAACATACACACGGTGTTTCACTATTTAGTAACACACACACACGCGGTGTTTCACTATTTAGTATTAGTAAAATCACAATCATTTAAAAAAAAAAAAAAAACAAAAGAACGATATTCATTCAATCAATAAATCTCAAGTCCATAAAGAAGGCCAGCATGCTTCTCCTGCTCATTAGTCACAAAATATATATCTGTGAGCAAGCTATCTGAGGCGGCTTGATGACACTCTCCGATCACCCGTTTTACTCCAAGCGTATTCGCCACCCGCTCCAAACCGCCATGTAAACCGTCGCAGAACTTCATCAAGTGTTTAACGTCGTATACTTTGCTCCCAAAAAAAAACCCCAACATCCCTAAGAACTCCTCCAAAGTCTCGGGCAAACAGCAGTGTGAGAGGATCTTCACTAAGTACCCGAAATCATACGCGCTGTGAAAGGTAACCCAGTTCACTAAATCATTCCCAAGAAGGCCGGATGAGAACATTAAATCAACAAACTGGGTCGAGTCAACCCCAAAGAGCCAGTTCTTCTCGAAGTCAATACCCTGATGCCTAAGAAGCTCGATGGATTCAGGCGCGTAGAGGTCATGCTCCACATCGAAGTCACAGAAATTGAACTCCCAAATGTAGCAATAATCTGTACCGAAATCAGGCAGGTTCCCATCGGAATCTGAGAAAGTGAAGCCGACCTGAATGAGTTTGAGCGCATCGACATTGGCTTTCAAGAGACGGTAGTGATCAGAAGGCTTAAGAAACCGAGGATTTGGGTTTTTAGGTCCAGTAGGGAAACGATAGATGCAGCCAGGAAACTCGGTGTCCATTGATACGTACTTAAACTCACGAATCACTTCACGGATCAACCGAAACTCATACTCCAAGTTAAAACACCAAACATCTCTTATTATCACCGGCTTTGCATCTTTCGGCGACAGCCCTTTAGGCTCCATACTTGACATTGCTGCTTGCATGGTGGAGAATAAGAAGAAAGAGAGAAAAATTGCCTGAAATATCTTATATTCGGATGTTTCAGGAAAAAGAGTGTGTTCGTGATTTGTGTGAGTGAGAGAGAGATAGCGATTACAATTTATATATATTAGAGATATGGCGGCTGTGTGCATGAAATCAAATCTGAGGGATGAATTGGATTAGTGAAAGCCAAACTTAAAAGCGTGACATGTAAGGAAACTAGATTACTTTCCTATTTTTATTTCGAGATTTTAGTAGGTGAATCATATTTGAAAACTTTGAATTTAAGTAATTAATAATGTTTAGTTGTATGTTTTTCATTGTTTGTCATTGGATTAACATAAGTCGGCATTTATTTTAAAAATCAATAATGGTGAGGAAATTATATTGTAAGATAATATATAAATTGTTCATTCTTATCATAAATTAAGATTCTCTTTTAAACATATCATAAGTTATCTTCTTCTTCTTTTTTTTTTTTTTATTTTTTCCTCTGATACATAAAAATCAGATACCACATAATTCTTTCTAGTTATTTTGATCAAAGAACAAAAATACACTAAAAATGACATGTTTATTTATTTATTTATATGTTTATTATCATTAACACAGCCTATCGTCTTGGAGATACAATATTTCATGGAGAAATGAAGGTATAATAAGGCTACACCCCAAGGGATGGTGATTGGGCAACTACATTCCTTTGGGTATCGAGTGCTCATGTTTTTTGTTTGTAGGGCCCATCATCATGCTTTTCACATGTCGCTCATTTATTTGCATGCCAGCCTACATGCCCTCTCATATTGTAGTTGGGCTCCAATTATAATGTTGAAAATATCTTTTTAACATTTTTAGGTATTTACAATGATTTATGGTATTATATATTTTTAATTTTTTCTAGCTCCAACATTTATCGCATATATTATACTATTATTATGTGTTTATACAGTAACTTATTAAGTGATTTTATAAGTAAATATAATGTGAAAAATAATAATTAAGAATACGTATTTTCTACGTGAAATGTATATATATAATTAGTGTATACGCTATGTACGTAAAATACATATGTCCATACCATATAGTTTATTTATGTACTTTTATGTGTAAATATGAATAACATACCTATGTACGTGTAGAAAATTTGTATAACAAGTTTATGTAAAAGAAATAAGTAAAACTATTTTGTATGTATTTATCAGAACGTATATACATTTATATAATTATATATGTATGAATATGTGTTTATATAAACGTGTATATTAATGCATAAATATGTAGATGTATTTATGAACATATAAATATACTAGTAAACTACGCATATGTGTTGCAAGTGTAAAACTAACTTTGTGTGAAATTATTTATAAAAAATGATAAAAATATAATTGACTTATAATAGAGGTGTCTAAAAATACAAATATAGCCATAATCCCATGTTTTTAAAACTAAAGCAACTCAACTTTCTTCAAATTTTTTTCTTAACCTAAAATGAAAAAAAGGGAAATAGAACTTAATTAAGAGTTTATACTCTATAAAGTGAAATATTTCAACATAAAAAGGGTCAAATAAAATCTTTTCCTTTTCATAGTATAGAAGGATTAATGTCTATAATGAGCGCTTTTTAGAATATAAATTTTTGAAACAAATTTGCACAAAAGTTAAAGTTGAAGAAATGATATTGAGTTGTACGTCTTAGGGAAAAAAAATCTGTTAAGAAAAATGATACCAAAAAGATTTATTTATGAAAACCCTATAATTTTGATATGATAATTATTATTTTTTAATTTTATAGATATTTAGAAGATATTCAATCAACTAATTTAAAGGAAAATATGCATATCTCATTCAATTGATGAAAAGGAAAGGGAATAAGAGATAATAAACCAAAATAGAAATTATAAAAATACAATCTATAGATTTTTAACTAAAAGCATGTAACAAAAATTTTTATTGTGATTTATCCTACTCAAGAACCAAATATAGCACTCTTTGCTAGTGTAGTGTTGCCTATATAGCATCGTTAATACTCATCTCATTACCAAACCCCAAATAAAAATATAAAATAAAAAACTTTCTCATAGAAAATGAAGAATAAAAAAGTTTAGCTTAAAAGATTAATAGATTGGAGTATTATGGATGTGGATAGTAGCGTTTCTACCAATTGAATAAAAACAACTATCTTGTTTCAATACAAAAAATGTTTCTTTTATTAATTTCCATTAACATGGGTAAAGTTCTCTACAAAGTGTATACACAATATAAATTTAAGTTAAAAGAAAAAATTGCTAGGAAAAAACTTCTTATAGCCATGCTTAAAAAATGTAAAGAAAATAAAGACTTACGTTAATGCTATAAAATGTTGAACTAAAAGTACGAACGTAAATAGAAATATTGTGGTAGCACTTGCACCATGTAAACTACAATGGGTTACATTAAAGATAAAATAAGATTGAAAGAGACATAAGTTGTGTATGGTGTTGTCTTAAGGATCTTGTTGGAATTGATTAAAGTGGAATTGGGCTTCGCACGAGTGGTGAGACCTATAAAAGAGAGTACAGTGAGAGAATGTTGGAGGGGTTGTCCGGCGTAGCCACTCCGATACCTAAGTTGGTTGTAGGTATTTGGAGAGTATGAAAGCTCAAGAGCAATTAATAGGCTTAAATGTGCAAAGTATTAAGTAGTTTATCGTTGGGCAATGGTCTTGTGTTTATAAAGAAGTAATGTAGGTAGTAGAGAGCAATTAGTAGGCAAAGCCATTTCTGTAAGTATTGGAGAGTGGGATAATGGTATTTGATGTGGTTCAGATAAGTAGGAAGTGGTTGCTAACTTAGTTTATTGGCCTTATCCGAAGTCTTCTAGCCATTAGAGGCTTACTAGAGTGTGGCAGGTTACATTCTAGGCTTTAGCTGAGGATGATCTATCATAAGGAGTGAACCTAATGAGTTCGGGACTAGCCTAAGGAGCCCATGTCTTAAAAGGCCTTATCAACACTTACCTCTTGCAATATTGTTGTCGTAGTGAAGGGAAGGAAAGGGGAAAGATGGGCTTCTCAAGCGTATGATAGATCTGGTTAAGTGAAAGTCTGAGGTGAAGACGTTCGAGTTGATGTGGGGTCGAGGCAGAGAGGTCTAGGTTAATGTAAGGCCAAGGTAAAGACATTTGAGTTGACTAGTGCGGGGGCTAAGCAGGTGCACCATATTAGATCAAACTACCTTTTAAGTAGAGGTGAGTGTGACAGTTTCAAGGTGAAATACAAAAGGTTTGACCTCTTTAGTCCGAGCAGTTGGCCCTTAATTTGATCAGAGTAAAGCATGTGTCTATGGGGCTAGAGGGGCGAACCCAGGTGAAGACTTCATAGCTCGAGGCGGGTGCTTTGAGTTGAGGTGAGAACACAGTGGGTTATGTCTCATTAGAACCACATGGTAGAGGTGTTGAGTAGATTGGACTAAACTGAGCTTACCATTACTTGAGTAGCCACAATTTGTTTTATATGAGGTGTAGTACCATTAGGGTGTTAAGCAAGTAGAAGTTGGAGGGACCTCGAGGAAACTTCCTATGGAAGTGACTTTTCAAATTATAACTTTATTGTGCCTGTTTTCAGTACATTTAATGTGATGTGATAGGTGTCTTATCACAATAGACTTGCATGCGGTTGCATGTGACACGTGTCTTTTGACCGTAGTCATGCAGTTGCATGCGATGTGACAGGTATCCTTTTACGTTCTTGGTTATGCACTTTGAATTTTTTTTTTTATTGAACATTTTTCCTTGTTTTCTTGGTTAAGTATACAAGGGGTATTATCCCTTGCGTAAGCTATTATAGTGGGGGGTAGGTAGGTGGGTTGGATTGGTGGCATTTTGACCTATCCAAGATAAGGGGTGTTTCCCCTTACTAAGGTTACCTCAAGGGGTTAGGTTAATGGCATTCTAAACTATTTGGTAGGTGGGAGTTTCTCCATGTAACAGGTATTTCTCTTTACTGAGGTTACCCAAGGGGGTCAAATTAGTGGTGTTCCAAGCTGTCCAGTTAGTGAGTCTATTTGTCCTTTAGGGGCTGGGTATTGGTATGAGTAAGAGAGAGAGATGGAGAGAAACATTGATAACTTGTATGAAATGAAACTTTTCATCCAAAATTTGAAATGATTTACAGAATGATATACTAATCAAAGTAAAGCCGAAGGTTATCGGCATTCCATGTACACGAGATAAGCTCGTCGTCCAATCTCTCCAATATGTAAGATCCATTGCCTAAATTTTCTCTAACTCTGATTGAGTCTTCCAAAATGGGGGCCCACTTACCCTATCCTTCTTGTAAACCAGTGACCTCTAACTTCTGGTAAACTAAGTCGCTGACCTTGAATTCTTTGTATTTGACCTTTTGATCGTAATATATAGCTACTCGGTGCAAGTAAGCAATTACCTGAGCCGCAGTAGGGTATTTGATTTCTTTAATGGTGTTGATGTTAACTTGTAGTAGGAACTCATTAAGGATGGTGTTGAAACTTTGAGTTCGGATGTTAGGGAGCTCGAGTTCGATGGGGAGGACTGCCTCTAACCTAAACGCTATGCAAAAGGGGGTTTCGTTAGTAGAAGTGCGGTAGGTAGTCTTATATCTTCATAAAATGTTGGGCAGTTGGTCTCCTTAAGTATTATGGGCTTGGTTTACTCGCTTCTTCAAACTGTCAAGGATGACTTAATTGGCCACTTCTACCTAGCCATTTGATTAGGGGTGGTTAACCAACATGAAGTGCGGCATAATGTGATGCTTTGCATAGAAGTTTTTGAATTTGGGGTTGTTAAACTACCGCTTGTTATCCATGATAAGGGCATAAGGGACCTTAAACCAGGAGTTGATGTTATTCCTAACAAACAACTCAACACTCCTTTCTATAATTTTCGCCACAGCTTCAGCCTCAACCTACTTAGTGAAGTAGTTAATGGCAACTATGATGGACTACCATCCTCTTGAAGCCTTGGGGGAAGGCATTGAGGATGTTGATGGCCCACTAGGCAAACAACTATAAATTAGTCAAGGGCTGGAGACTGGTGCTAGGTACATGACTGATAGGGGTATACTTTTGGTAATAGGGGTACTTCTAGGCTACGGCTTTAGAATCTTTCCTCATGGTAGGCTAATAGTATTTGGGTCGTATTGCTTGAATGTAGAGGGCTTAGGACTGTAGTGTGCAGCTTTCCCATGAGGCGTAGGCCCTCATTTTCTTGGAGGCATCTTAGCAAAGGGAAGCCGAGCCTCCTGTGTTATAGGATGCCATCAACCAATGTAAAGTTAGTAGCGTAATATCTCATCTTTTGTACCTCTCTCCTATCTTTTGGAAGCATGCCTTGCTCCAAATAACTCCGAATAAGATCTATCCAATTTGACTCTAATGTTGCTGCTGTCAATTCCAATACTTTTACCAAGCCTGGAATTATGCTCTTCTCTAATAGGTATTCTATGAAAATTTTCCTATCCCTCACGTCAGGATTCTTATCCAATAGAGGCGAGTTTGGATAGCCAATCTACCATTGAATTTTCGAGTTAGGAGATCTTCATGATGGTTTACTAAGGGAATTTAGCTAGAAAGCTCTTTACCTTCTCTAAGTACCTTGCCATGGTATCGTCCCTGGCCTTATATTTGCTTGAACTTACTGGACAACTAGCATAGAATCCAAGAAGACTTGTAAGTGCTTAGTGTCGATCTCTATGGCCAATTTGAGATTGGATATCAAGGCTTCGTATTTGGATTCGTTATAGCTGGTGTTGAACCTAAACTTGAGGGCATAGCAAATTGCGATCTTGTATGAGCCAGTGAAAACAAGACCCACACCTCCACCTCATAAAGTAGATGATCCATCAACACGGAGAGTCTACACTGGTTTATCATCACCTAGTGGTGCTTCATCCTCTCCTATATACACAATCATGAAGTTGGCTAACACTTGTACCTTATAGGTTGTTCGTGGTTGATACTGGATTTCATATGTACTTTGCTCCATTACGTACTTCACCATCCGTCCAGACATGTCTGGCTTCTATAGCATAGTGCACAATGGTTGGTCTGTAAGCATAATGATTTGATACGCCTAAAAATAGGGCCTTAGTCACCATGCTAAGATGACGATGACTTGGGTTAACATCTTTGCTCGGGTGTAGCTAACCTTAGGCCCTTAGAGTATGTGGGTAACATAGTATACGAGCCTATGCTCTCTCTCCTATGCTCTGACCAATATAATGGAGAGCGCTTAGCTGCTTATGGCCAGGCACAGAAATAGGTTTGTCCTTAAGACAAGCTTGGAGAGGACCGGTGGGTGCGCAAAGAAGTCTTGTAGCTGTTAGAATGCTACCATATACTTCGGAGTCCATTTAAAACCTTTGGGATTTTTTAGGATTTTAAAGAACTTAATGCATCTATCTATGCTCTTCGAGACAAATCTGCTTAACATAGCCACCATACAAGTGAGCTTCTCCATATATTAGACTGAGATTAGGAGCTTCATGTCCTTGATGGCATGTATCTTTTTATAATTGGCCTTGATACCCCTTTGGGTGACCAAAAAGCTTAGAAATTTGTCTAAGCTGACCTTAAAGACACACTTCTAAGGGTTCAACTTTAAGTCATATTTTCTCATCTAGTTGAAAGCTTCTTAAAGGTCCTTAGCATGATTGTTCGGCATCTTGCTCTTAACAATCATGTCGTCAACGTACACCTCCATGTTACACCTGATCTAAGGCTTAAACAACTTTGTCACCATGCGCTGGTATGTTGCCTTGGTATTTTTAAGGCCGAAGGGCATGATTGTGTAGCAATACGTACTAAAGTCGGTGATGAATGAGGTATGGACTTCATCCTTCGAGTCCATTTTGATCTAGTTGTAACTCGAGAAGGTATCCATGAAGCTTAGTAAAGCGTATCCTGAAGTGGAGTCAGCAAGCTGGTTGATCCTAAGGAGAGGGAAGCAGTCTTTGGGCACGCTTTGTAGAGGTTGGTATAATTGACATACATGCGCCACATCTTAAACTTCTTCTTGACTAGCACTACATTTGCTAGCCAGGTCGAGTGCTTTTCCTCCCTTATGAAGCCAGCCTTTAACAACTTCTGCACTTCATCCTCAATTGTGACCTACCTCTCTAGGGCAAAGTGTCTCTTTTCCTACTTGAAAGGCCGTACAATGGGGTTGATATTAAGGCTATGGGTGGTCGGGAGAGATCTTAAGCATGTTTGACACCGATTAAGAAAGCCTATTTGAGCTAGCCTACAAGAGGGTAACTATCTTATTCGTTACCTTAGAAGGAGTCTCAATCCAAACCTTGGTAGTTTGGTTAAGGGAAGGGCTAATATGCACTTCCTTGGTTTTTTCACTTAGCTCGCCTCTCTCAACTAGCTTCTCTTACGGGCTAGTCTCTCGAGCAAAGACTTCATCAACTCTAGTGGCCTTAACATAGAGCTCTTAAGAGAGCATTTGGTCACATCTACATATTCCTACACTTATTGGGGTTGGGAATCCGGCCTTCAAGTGAAGGGAGGATGTGATGACCCCGAGCACATTCAAACTTGGTCTTCCTAAGAGAGCGTAATAAAAGGATGGGCAGTCGATGACAACGAACTCCATTGGTCACCGTGCAACGTTGTTGTCATTGCTAAGTTCTATGTCGAGGGTGATGATTCCCTTAGCTTGGATAGTACCCATTGAAGCTAATGAGATTATGGTGGTATGGCTTTATCTTAATGGGCAACTTCTTCCTCATCCTTTCACATGTGTAGAAGAAGAGGATGTTAGTGGAGCTATTGGTGTCTACAATAATCTTGAGGACCTCAAAGTTCGCTATCCTTGCCCCTTTGACTAGGTCACCTTGATGGGGGGTGTTTACCCGCTACAAATCAATGTTGGAGAAAGAGAACAAAGTGTCTAACTTCTATATTTTCTCCCTCACTGCCAAAATGTCATCTTAAGGATCTTACCGGTATTGATAGAAGTGGAATTAGACTTCACACGAGTGGTGAGGCCTGCAAAAGAGAGCACAGTAAGGGAACGTTGAGGATTATTCGGCGTAGCTACTTTAATACTTAAGTTAGTTGTGGGTATTTGGAGTGTACGAAAGCTTGAGAGCAATTAACAGGCTTAAGTATGCAAAGTATCAAGTAGTTTACCATTTGCCCATTGTCTTGTATTTATAAAGTAGTAGCACCAGTAGTTAGAGAGTAGTTAGTGGGCAGAGTCACTTCCGCAATTATTGGAGAGTGGGATCGTGGTATCCGATGTGATTTGAATAAGTAGGAAGTAATTGCCAACTTAGTTTATTGGCCTTATCCAGAGTCTTCTAGTCATTGGAGGCTTACTAGAATATGGTAAGTCTTATTCTAGTCTTAGGCCAAGGGTGATCTATCATAAGGAGTAAGCCTAAAGGTTCAGGACCGGCTTGAGGTACCCATGTCCTAAAAGGCCCTATCAACATATGGTATAAAAAATTAATTAAAAAAAAGGCAAAATTAGGAATACAACATCATAATATTGTGTAACTACTTGACAAATTAAAACATGTACAATAAAGCATCGGATATATCAAAAAGCATTTGCTTTTTTTAAAAAAAAAAAAAATCGTAATGCAAAACATCTTATTTGATTATTCCACTAAAAGGTAGAAACTTTACCTTTAGTTTTCATAATATAAAGGAGATTTCATTCTATATATTTAAAATCTCCTTTTTGGATATCAACAAAATAAAAGAAAACAACATCTTTATCTTTATAAATAAATTGAAAGTAATCTTCATAAATAGATCCAATGCTGTAGCCATTCCAACTATAATGAGTTCCATATTTCATGAATCTTGTTGTATTGGCCCTTTTCTTCATGACATCGATCCCAAGCATTCTAGTTGTTGAATTTCCTTATATTTTGTAGGTTAGGAGATAATGGAACATTGACACCTTTTATTAGATTACCTATAATGGAACTTGTCATACCTGCAAAAGTAATGAAAAAAATACCGTTACATGAAATTATTCGACAACGATATAAAAAAAAAAAAAAACTTATATAGACATACATAAATAGGTGATTAAGTTATAAATCTCATTATGCATCCTACAGTGAATGTTTTCCAAAGTATCAAATGATTGTAAGTAAAAAAAAAAAATTATATATGAAAGTGGAAAGGGGAATCAATTACAAAAGTCAACATCATCCAAATGCTACATTCATTAGAAAGCATAAAAATTAAGTTACGTTGTCTTCCCACATGACCATGAGCAGAACCTAATTGAATTCATCAATTTCAATCACACACTAATAGTAAAGCAATAAGCTGAACGAAATTCCAAGAGCAGCTACAATAGTGAAATTTCCACTCTACCTATTCCTCATATTAATATCTGTATAGCTATTGTCAAGTTTGGTTTTTTCCTCTTGGATTTTTTATAAATTAAGTTTTCTTTAAACCTATTAGTATTAAACTCTACTCGTGTAACACTGACCCTTGTCAAGGATTTAAAGAAAATCAATTTTTTAATTTGAAAGTTGTTTGGAGTCGCCACCCAACCGTAGTTGGGAAAAAGAGTTAAGTTATAACTAATAGCTACTAATCCAATGATAAAAACCAATTTTCAATAACGATTTTAAAACCAAAGATCTAGATCTGCAAATGAGGATTTTTAAACTTTTATGAGTACTATTAACTTTTTAATTTTAATCTTAATCTTAATCTTAAAAATCACTTTTCAATTCTATAAAATGGAACTCCATTATTTAACGAAATTGGATAACTTAAGTAACCTAAAGTAAAAAGGAAATATAGGTTTTTTTTTTTTTACCGTCACCTTGTACATACTTATATACCCGTTATTTGGGATCAGACGTATGTAGTTCTATTTTTTTTTTTTTAATAAAACCTTAGTGAGTTGGTTGATTTTAGTTTCGAAAAAAGGTTAGGTTTACGTTTTTTACTTGATTCAATTTATTTAAGGAAATTCTACTAAATGGTTCTAATTAGTATTTTATTTTTTGGAAACTTTAAAATAGTCTTAATTTGGAAAGAGTCTATTTATTTTTATCTATTTTGGAAAAAATTGATTTTTCTAAGTGTTAAAAAGTGATTTTTATTCATTAACCTATCTACTTATTTTTATTTTTATTATATTATCTTATTTATTTATTACTTATTTTATGTATAAAATATAGACCACACTTTTCTTTTCTTTTTGTTTTTCTTCTCTTCCTTTTTTCTTTCTTCTTCTTCCTTCTTCTTCCTTCTTTCTTTTGTATTTTTTTTTATTTACAAGTACATAAATAAAATAAATAAATAAATAAAGTAAAATAAATAAAATAAAACAAACAAGATAAAAAAAAAAATTGCAAACTGAATTGGGCTTAGGTTAGCTTAAGTTGGCTTGGGTCGGCTTGAGTTGGCTTGGTCGGCTCTAGTTAGCTTGTATGGCTCAGATTGACTTGAAAAGTCAGATTGGAGTATCTTACTTGGGGTTTTTGGGTATGAGTATTCTAGTGGTGGTGGTGGTGGTTTTCGCTGAAAACCACCATGGAAGAGGCTATCCTAAAGAGAGAAAGTGTAGTGTATGTGTAGATATCTCATTTTTGCTAATTTTTAATTTTTTTTTGTTAATTAAGCCAGGTTAATGAATAAAAAGAAAAATGAAAAATAATAAAAAATGAAAACACAAAAAAATGGAATAAAGAAAATCAAGTTAGGTCATAAGAAGTTGAGTCAAGAGTCAAAACGAGTCAAGTTGGATTAAGTTGAGTTATTAGATCAATTATTAAGATGGGCTGAATCAATTAGTTTTGGGCTAAACCAATGTAGAGGCTTAAAATCAAGATTTATTAAATTATGGGGCTAAATTGGATCAAGCCGAGCCTTAAAAGAAAAGCTCGAACTAGTTAGGGTTTTTAGAAGTTAGGGTGAATCTAAGTTAAATTGTAAACAAATCTTTTGTATCTTTAATAGGAAAGGTTTGATTTTAGAACCTATAAATAGCACGTTGGTCAGTAATTCGTGGAGAGTTTTTATTTTTACACACAACACCTAAAACACCACACATGCCACCATACCATCCTTACATGCTACTACGCGCCCTCACATACCGCTGTACGAGCACCATGCATTATAACCACGTCATACTGCATCATTGCCTAGATCTACACTATTACCGAATGGCACCACCGCCCAAGCATTGCCTAGATCCACATCGCTAACACTATCGCCTAAGCATCGCTTACTGTTGCTCGAAGCATTACCTAAGCCATCGCCTAGGTCTCTGCCTAAGCATCTCTTATTGTCGCCCGAAGCTTTGCCCAGACCATCACTTAGTCCATTGCCACTAATGTCCCAGACTATTGCTTAGTTGCTCGCTTATATCGTCCGCCATAATCAAGCTCTCGCTCGTGCTATCGCCTTCTCTTGCTCGAAGTCTCATTCGCTCTCGCCCAGTTTTACCCCCATTTGCTCGCCCATGCATGCCCAAGTCATTGCCCGAGTCACCACCCGTGCTTACCCACAATGTTGCCTATGTTGCTTAGATCATTGCCTAACACCAACGGTCTAACGTTAGGTAATTTATTTATTTATTATTAGTAATTTTTATTAATTTGCTTTATTGGTTATTTATTTTTATTATAAATTAATATTTTGTGTTTAAGTGCAGGTTTTTTTTTATATTGAATTTTTTAAATTAGGTTTTTTTTGAAAAATTACGTTTTATTTAATAAAAAATATATTTTTGACACTTAGTGGTTTTCAAAAAAATAAAAAAAATCTAAATTGAGTTTTTTTTTTTTTTAAAAAGAAAGGATAGTTAATTAGGGTTTTTGTTTAATTTAAGGAAATTAGATTTTTTAGAGTTTTTCTTAAAATAATAAATTGATAAAAAATGTAAATTTGGCTTGGTTTTCAAAATAAAAATAACCCACTCACTAAAAATTTTATAAAAAAAAGAACTACAGTCGGTTTGATCCTGATTAGCATGTAAGCACCTTTAGGGCAACCGTTAAAAAATAATTTTTTTTCCCTTTTTAGAAATTCGTAATAAAAAAAAATAATAAATCATTTTTAATTACTTTACCTATTTTGGTATATTTTAATATTTTTAGAAAAATTATAAAAAATAAAGCCCATCAATTTTTTTATTTTCACATGGTAAAAATTTTATAAAAAAAAGAACTACAGTCGGTTTGATCCTGATTAGCATGTAAGTACCTTTAGGGCAACCGTTAAAAAATAATTTTTTTTCCCTTTTTAGAAATTCGTAATAAAAAAAATAATAAATCATTTTTAATTACTTTACCTATTTTGGTATATTTTAATATTTTTAGAAAAATTATAAAAAATAAAGCCCATCAATTTTTTTATTTTCACATGGTGACTTAATCTTAATAAGTTAGCCTTTGAACTCGATTTTCTGGTTTAATTTTCTAAAAATTAATATTTTTTAGAATATCCACAGACTAAAGAAAAGAAATGTTGTTTTAAAAAAAAAAAATGGAGTTCAAGATAAGGCTTGATAGAATTAGCGACTTCACTGGGGACCACTTGTGGGCTAGTCATGTAAAAAATAAAAACTTAATTGATGGGTTTTTTTTTTATGTTATTCTTTTATTTTATTGTATTATAGTAGTATTAATTCTTTTTTAGTGATGCAGGCCTAAGAACAAAGCCTGGCCTAATGGGCCTTCTAGGGGGTTAGGAGGAATTTTTTTTTAAATCATTCATGTATTTAGATGTAGTTATACTTGAGTTACCTTAGGAACCTAGGATGGGTTGTCATTATGTAACCTTCAAGTTATTGGGATCATTATCCCCACCTGGCAATAATAGGCGAGCCCACTCAAGCTTCAATGTAACCCATCAAGCTTCTCTTAAGAAAACCTTGAAGCTGTAGAGCTTGGGACCCGTAGACCTCACCCTCTTGCACCATTCTTTTCAAAAAAGGGGTACTTATTTTTTAAATTATATGAAAGGTTTGATTTAATTTGTGGTCAGTTCATCGTCCATTTTTAATTAAATTTTTTTATAAACCCTTATATATAAGTATGCACAAACTTCATTTTTATTAAATCATATTTTGAATATACTTACATATAGGGGTGCTTTTTAACCGTTGATTTATCATAATTCCTATAATTTATTAAATTACCGACTCTTATGGCATTGCATGTGTGTGCAACATATTTCATTTCTATATATATGATTACATTCGTTTTTTTGTAAATATTTTATTTCTAGTGTTATATGTGTTTCATTTTTTTATTGCCACTTAGTCTGTGAAAGGTTGTGCAATTTCTAAGGAAATATTTGAAAATGCTTTGGAATTATTAGCATAGGATCCAACTTTATTCTAAATTTAGGGTCCTCGTTGTAAATAGTCCTTGCATTTTATTTCATTTATATCTTTTTGTAATATAGATATGGAGAGTCAGGGTAATAGCAGTATGGAGCCCATTAGCCTAAAGCCCACCTGTGAAGTCTAGTTAGATAAGTATCCTTCCCCAAAGCCATCCTGAAAAATTGGTTGAACCAGCTTCCGCCCGCTAAGCAAAATCACGTTTGCAAGAAGATTGGGCTAGTCATATCCTTCATGTAGGTCCTGCTCCATTGGCCTTTAATCCAAGCCCTTATCCATTACTGGGATCCTGAATTTATAGCTTTCAACTTCAGCCCCCATGTATTGATACCCACCATAGAAGAATACTCGCAGTTACTTAGTGCCCCACCCCTTGAGGCAAGCATAGTTATCTTTAATCTTAGAGTCTAGCTTGAGAAAATCTTCATGACACTATTGGGGGTCAAGAAGTCAGCTTAGGCCTTACTCTTATCTTCAGAGGGCAAAAAATGTCTCAGTATCTTAAGATTGGTAGAGTAGTTTTCAAGCGCAAATGCTTACCAAAAATATTGCCAAATCTTCTGCAGAGGATATGAATTGTGGACCGAAAAGAGGATCAACACCTTTATTGTAACAGTGTTTAGAATAGTGTTGTTTCCCTTCAGATTTGTTTAGGTCCACTATAGGGTTGCCAAGCTAGTGACTCAATTCTTAGCTGGTAAATCTTATATACCGGCACTGTTGGCAGAATAGTTCAAGACGCTTACCCACTTGAAGAAGTAGGGGTATGGTTATTTCATGGCTAACCTTACAATCCTTATTGTATGGTCTCTTAGTCATACACAAAGGTATGGAGGGAATCTTCTTAGAGAGTCCTTGATAGAGAATATGGACCTAATGGACGAATTTTCTCACTACCTTAGGGTAGTGAATGAAGCTCAATTTAAGGGATGGGTGTCAATTATTAGCAAAATGCAGCCAACAGACTTTATGTGGATAGATAGATGGAGCCATTGCACTCAAGCCGTCTTGGGGCGCATTAATTATGCAGGAGTTCCTCTTATTGGTATTATGGGTTGTATTGGATATTTCTCGGCTTGTATCACCTAACAGTTGGGCCTACTATAAGAGATAGCCTATAGAGACTCCTTGGATGTCGTTACAGTTAATTATCAAGATCCTTGTCTATCTACGACTACTCTAATCCAACGACTAATAGAACTCGTGAAGCTTTGGGAACGAAGATAAGTCAAGAAGATAGTTAATGTGGAAACTTTGAGGGGCAAAGTCAAAGAATACCAAGCTACCAAGGAGTTCATTTATGATCAATTGGAGAAGACTGGACAGATATGGTATGAAGCTCCATATGTATTTAGACACGAGCCAGATCCAGCATGTCTTTCACTCATTGAGCGGGCTTACTAAGACACCATATGAGCCAAAGTTGAAGCCCGGTTCTAGGAAAGTAAGAGGATCATTGAAGAGTTAAGGTTGGAAAATGAGAGACTACTAAAGGAAAATCAATTCTTAAGGAATAAGATTTTAGAAAGGGATGTTATTGTATGAAGACTTATGAGGGAAGTTGATGAAGCTCGTCCTAGCCAGATCCATCGGCTCTTGTAGATATAAGATTTAAGTTTCTTTTGAAGATTAGTTAGGAGTTTTTCTTTTCCTTTCACTTAGTCCGTCGTATAAGTTGGATCTTATAATTAATAAATTTGTAGCTTTAGTAAATAAAATTTTCTATAATTGCGTAGTCTCTTGCTCATTATTATTATTTATTTGTTTGTTTATTTGACTTTTAAAAAAGAAGAAAAAAAAAAAACACAAAAGGAGGCAAACGGTAGAATAACAAACGTCACAAAAACAAGAAAAAAACAAAAAAACTATCTTTAATTCACTAAAAAGTTTAAAACCTAGGTTTACGCGTAGGATTTCGAAAATAGCGTCTAAGTGAGTAGACTCAACTAGAAGCCCGATATTCACTTATTCTAAGGCAATGATGTCAACTTAGGATACTGGAAATGTCAGTCAAACCGAACCTTAGCCAAGAGTAGCAACTTTGGGAGAAAACATGAATAAGATGGCTAAATAGATTCAGACTCTCACTCAGGCTATTGGGATCCTTAACGATAGACAAGGATCTCAAGCTAACCCAAACTGAAATGCAGAAAAGACCCCTCCCCTTGAACTGGAAGATGAAGAATCAACCCCTAATGCTGGGGTATTGAGGAAGGAGATCGAAGAGAAACACCGTGAAATGGAAAGAAAGGTCATGCAGAAGTTAACTAAGAAGATGAAAACCCTAGAAATGGTGAAAGGGTTTGAGCAAATGGGAATGATTAGTTTGCTAACCTACGAAGACAATGACTTCCCAAAAAGATTTAAGGTATTGGAATTTGATAAATACGATGGGACTAGCTACCAAAAACTCCACACTAGGTTATACATCAGGAAAATGGGAAAATACACGAAGTATGACAAGGTGATGGTCCAAACTTTTTAGGATAGCTTAACTAGACCCACTTTAACCTAATATGCCCAATTGGACTTGAATGAAATTGATACTTGGGATAAGTTAGTACAGGCTTTCTACAACTAGTATAAATTCAACATTGAAGTAGCCCCATCCATATGAGATTTGAACAATCTACGAAAGAAGACCAATAAGAATTTTAAAGAATATGGCTAAAGATGGAAGGGCATGGCAGCTAGGGTGACTCCACCCTTAACTGAAAAGGATCTGACCTTCACTTTCATTAATACTCTTGGAAGCCTATATTACCAATACTTGGTTGGGCACCCTGCTTCCAATTTTGCAGAAATTATAGCCTCAGGAATCCGAATTGAGGAAGCCATTGCTATTAGGAGGCTCTTAGTTCTGAAACAATTGAAAAGAAGATACCTCTCCCAAGATTTTCCAACAAAGCTAAGGAAACCACTATTAGCGTTGTCAATACCGGTAACCTTGTTTGACCCACAGCCTTAGTAGCTATAACTGGAGGATCTAATCCCCCATCGAGTCCAAATCAGATCAACTGTCCACAGAGAAGACAGTTTACACATATTCCCATTCCTCTAAGTCAGGTTCTCACACGATTAAGGAGGGAGAATCTCTTGACATTTGAAATACCAAGAGAAAGGCAAAAACCGAGGGATTATAACTTAGAGCTTTGATGTGATTATCATCTGGGGTAAGTGGGGCATTCTACGGACTAATGTTAGAGACTTAGACATAAAATCTAAGATCTTATTGATGCTAAATTGGTTTAATTAGATTTCATCTAAACTCCCACTCCTAACGTAGCTAACAACCCTTTGCTAAATCATGGACATTCGATTAATATAATCGTTGCTGAAGCTTCTGAACTAGAAATTGACCTAAATAGTCTCCCCATCACTATTGAGGAGATAGCGTGGAATTTGAGGAAGGCTGAGTACTTGTAGGATATGAATCTCTGGGATAGGACCCAAATTAAACCAGTGAAATATTGACTACTTAAGGAAGGAATGATAAAGAAAGTCGATATCATGGCTATGACAATTCCAAAACCGTGAAAGAGAAGTACTTAGAGGGAGCTTAGAAAGAGATATGAAGATGGAGATTCAATGGTTGACACCTTGGGAGAACTGATAGGGAAGTTTGAGTATTTGGTGGATTACGCCGATTCACCCACCATATACACTGACACCTCGCCTATTAGATGGGGTCCAGAATTTGAGGAAGAAGACAGACTCATTGTAGAAACCAAGAAGATAGCTAAGATGGTTGGAATGATTGGAGACGAGCCTAAGCCGTTGATTTTTTAATATGATGGAAAGACTAAGAAAGTTGAGGAATCAGGAAAGCCCAAGAAGATCGCTTTCAATGTCCCAATAGCTGTAGAGAATTATAAAGCAACACCTTTGAATTACTAAGCAGTGAATCGAACAACTAGGGCCTCATTACCTACGGTCGGTGGGCTTACCTACTTAGGACGAGTTTATGATCAGCATGAGGAAGCTAAGAGGAAATCTAATGTGGAAGAGGCTTATTGAAAAATCTTTGAAGATACGGAAGATAAAGGTTAGAATGTTGTTAAGAAGATAGTGAAGGCCAGTAAACACAAGATAATGGATCAGCTAGCGAAGGTATCAGCCTAGATTTCTTTAATGGGCTTGTTGTTGTCATTAGATACTCATCGAGAGGCACTAATTAAACTTCTGATGGAGGTCAAGGCACTTAAAGGGATTTCTTTGGAAAAACTGGGGTTAGTGGTAAACTCAATATTTGCAATGCATCAGATCTCATTTTCATTAGACGAAGTAGGTAAAGAAGGAGACTAGCACATAAAGCCCCTCTTCATAGTGGTTAAGTGTGTGGGGAAAGTAGTTGCTCGAGTTTTGATAGATAATGGGTCATAATTGAACGTGTGTCCATTGACGATGCTAAATTTATTTGGTGTAGAGGCAACTGAAATAAAGCCCAGCTTGATTTCAGTAAGGGCTTTTGATGGATCAAAACGGGAGATAATTGGAGAAATCGGGTTGCAAGTTGAAATCGGCTTACAAGTGTTTACTATCCCCTTCTAAGTTCTTGACATCCCTCGAACTTTCAATCTTTTGCTAAGAAGACCGTAGATTCATTCAACAGGGGCAATTCCATCTAGTTTATATTAGAAAGTGAAGTTCATAGCCAATGGATAGTCGGTTACTATTCTTGGGGAACAAGACTATGAGATTTACAAGGAAACAACTATTCCCTATATCGGGGATGGAGAATTGGAAGAGCCAGGGTTACATATTTTCAACGAAGTTGGTATGATCAAAGAAGTAAGATAGGGGGCATGGGGTCATTTGAAACAACCTAAGCAGCAGATTGGAACGTTTAGACTTGAGTATGAGCCTACTGAAGAGGAGATTTAAGAAATGAAGGCTAAAACTAGGAGCAAAAGAGGGAATCAGCTGTACCATGCTCACATGGATTTTCTGGACATCCATAAAACATTCCTAGCACCAGCTGATGTTTAAGAACCTAAAGTTGCCGATTTATCTAGGGCCCTGACTCAGCAATGCAACATCGATCCGAATGGGAGAGAAGATGTCGACGTACCGGTTTCTTTGTGCAACTGGTTTTCCATTCTTATGAGTAGGACTCTCTAGAAACAAAAAATTAGATTAATTAAGAACATTTGATTTCGATAATTAGTCTGATTGGTTAGGTTTTTTCTGTCAGACAATTTGAATTAATTCATTCAATAAAATTCGTTGCTTTCCATCAATTCTTCCTTAATATTTATTTATTGTCCTTTTCTTTTTCCTTTACTCCTTAGATCCGATAAAAACGATGAATGTAATAGATATCTTACGTATGTAAATGATGAAAGTACTAATATCACCTTCAGCCCTACTGGGTCAGACGTTGGAGATGATATTGAGACTCCAAACGTAATTCAGGAGAGTTGGCGTAGACATGAACAGGTTAGAGTGATGATTGACGAACTAACGGATGTGATTAATTTGGGAACAGAGGAAAATCCATGAAATTTGAAAATTGGTGGTGATTTCATGAACAATCAGAAGCAGGAGTTGTCACAATTGTTATCTGAATACTCGGACATATTTGCTTGGTCTTATGAAGATATGTTTGGTTTAGACTTGTTTATTATGGTTCATAATTTGCCAACCAGGGAAGAAATTAAACCAAAAAGACAAAATCTTAGATGATTTAGGCCAGATCTACTCCTCAAAATTAAAGAAGAAGTTAAGAAGTTGTTAGAACTCGGATTCATAGAAGTATCGAATTACCTCGAATGAGTGGCCAATGCGGTGCTAGTGTTGAAGAAAAATAGGAAAGTTAGGGTCTGCATAGATTTTTGTGATTTAAACTAAGCGACACCAAAGGATAGTTTTCCTTTGCCACATATTGACGTATTAGTGGATAATACAGTCGGGAATCATCTTTTCTCGTTTATGGATGGTTTCTAGGGGTATAATCAAATTAAAATGGCTGAAGAAAATAAAATTAAAACAACGTTTGTTACCACTTGGGGAACATTTTGTTATTGCGTTGTAAACATCTACTTTTTGCCCTGCTTTTTATTTTTTCTAATTATGAAAAGTTTAAAAAAATAGAAAATTAAAGAAAGCCCCAAAAAAATGAAGAAATTTACAAACAAATAAGAATTCTAGAGAAATACAAAAAAATGAGAATAAAAAAACATAAAAAAATAAGAATTTTATAAAAAATACAAAAGTCAGAAAAAAATTGAAAAAATAAAATATTTTAGAAAATGACATTTTATTAGAGTAGATTTTTAATTTTAATTTAGGTTTAGAAGTTGGACCATTGAACCTAGGTTTGTATTTAAATCTAGCCCAGGTTGATCGAGTCTACATATGGATAAGGCATAGGCCAACGGCCTGATGGTTAAGTATATGGACATAGCACTAGTATTGAGTATGAGGTCTTGGGTTCGAAACTTAGCAAAGGCAGGGAGGCCTTTTTTTTTTTAATTTTTTCAATCATATCAGGAATTGCCTTGTGTTAGGATCTGATTGCGCCACGTATCCTAATATGTGGCATCCTCATATTTGACTGCCTTACTAACATGGCGCTATGTAACATCCACGTAGCGTGTCACATTAGTTACCACGTATCACGAATGATACGTGGCATGCCAGGGTTGGTTGGCACAGTTGATGTGGCGCCACGTTAGCCCACTTTTCCCTCCCCTTCTTTCCTTTTCCCTTCTTTTTCCTCTCTTTCCCTTCTCTTCTCCTCTCCTTCCTTCATTTTCCCTAGATTTCTAGTACTTTCCTTTTTGGACCGCCCATTTTAGCATGATTTTTAGGCCCTTTCTTATTGCAATTTCGCCAAATCAATGGCGAAATTGCAAACTAGACATGGCCTAGTGTCAATAGCAATCAAGAACATATCTAGATTCATGCGTTAACTCAGTCAAATCAAGCTCCAAAAAGTTAGAAAAAACTTAAAATTCGGTTTTTTTCATTAAACTCCGATTTGAACTTTCCATGTTTTTAGGTTAATCTTGAGTATATAAAGGGTGTCGAGGGTGATCATGGAGGACACAGAACCATTCCGAAGCTTCAGAATCGACTCCTAAGCTCTCCCTCTCTCTAGCGATTCTCTTTCTCTCTCTAGCTCATTCTCTCTCTCTCTCTTCGAATCTCTCTTTTTCGAGCCCTCTACCACAACCCAATACTACGACTGTGACCGTCAATCCATCAACTCTCAAACCCGACTACCTTCGTTTGCTATTGTAGCCCTTAGCGACTCCTTCGAGCTACCTTCCATCAAACCCTAACTACTTCCCTTCTCTCTCTTCGAACCACTATCCTCAGCCACCTTCGACCCAAACTAGCCACATAACTAAACTCCCCACTCTCCAAAACCCCTACCCCAATTGACCAATCATACCCAGCAAACTCCATACGACCAAACCACCGCCGCCACTTGCGGCCAACATTCGAAAACTACCAACTTGTGCTCCATTGGTCTCAGCACTTTGCTTACCCCCATAAATCCAATAAGATACTTACTGAAATCCCTTTTCCCCCCTGTTTAGGTGGTTGAAAAACGCTTGGAGCTTCCCTATCGCGTGGTGCTGCTTCCCTTCTATCCATGACCCGAACTTGATTCAATGACTCGGATCCGACCCGATCGCTCCAACTCGGCTGACCCAAGTCTGACTTGCACATCTTCTTCTTGGTCCGGATCCTTTTTTAATTATTTCAATTTCTTTTTATTTTATTTTATTTTGTTTGTTTTGTTTTTGTTTAGTTTATTTTATTTATTGTTGATTTTGTTATTATTATTGTTTTTTTTGTTTTTCTTATTTATTTACCTCCAAATGTAAATGTAAAAGAAAAAGAAAAAAAAAAGAGAAAAAAGAAAGGTAACTTTATTCTTTTTTTATTACTTGTTTAAATAAAAATAAATAAGCTATAATAAATAATAAATGAATTAATAAAAAAAGGGATAAAATATATAAAAAAGGAAAATAAATAAAATAAGATTAATCACTTAAAAAAATTGATTTTTTTTTTAAAAAAAGTGAAAACAAATAGACCTCTTTCCAAATTAAAACTATTTTAGAGTTTTAAAAAATAAGAAATCGATTAGGACGTTTTTTAGGAATTTTTCTTAAACAAATAAAAACTGAGTAAAATGTAAACTCAATTATTTTTTCGAATTAAAATAAAACCAATCTACTAACGTTTTACAAAAAAAAAAAAAACTACGTACATCTGTATGTAGTAGGTACGTAGGTATCTATACATAAGTATGGGGCGACTTAAAATTTAGAAAGTTTTATTTTTTCCATTTTTAGATATTTCTGAAAATTAATCAATATAGTCGCATGTATCATAATTAGATGTTTTTAGAAATTAAAAAGGGTATATTTAAAAAGCGAAGTTAAATTCAGAAAGTTAAAAAGTGGTACTCATTTAGGGTTTAATAAATTAGCCCTCGGACCTAAATCTCTAGTTTTTCAAAAAAGCCGTTTTTACAAATTAGTTTTTTTAATTGATAGACCGGCAGCTAAGTTACAGCCAATTCACCTAATTGGTTATAACTTAATCCTTTTTCCCGACTCTGGTCGGGTAGAGACTCTAAACCCTTTTTAAATTGAAAGAAATGATTTTCTTTAAACTCTAGTCGAGGATCAGTATTAAACAGGTAGAGTTTAGTACTGATTGACTTAGAGAAGACCTAATATTATAAAAGAACCGGGAAGGTAAAAAACTAAGCTCAATAGCTTGGCGACTCCACTGGGGATCATTAAGAGGGCTAACCACTTAAAAACATTACAAAATCAAAATCGCTTTTCAAATTACCCGCAATGTTTAGTTATTTATTTATTTATTTCTTTATATATTGATTTGTTTATTTATTGTTGACTTCATGTATATATTTGTTTTAATTAGCATATTTATTTTGTAAATAGCATACACCAGGGCATGGGATTTATTTTGCTGCATCATAAATGCATGATAGATACGATCGAACCCAAGCCATCCTAGGACCCTTAAGATGGGGAGTCATTATGTAAAGCCTCGAGCGTAATGGGGCAACCACCGTTCGGGGCCGATTAAGCTACCCCACTTAAACTTCGATGTGACCAAGGAACTGTTTCTTCTTAAATGTGTGAAGTCACAGAGTTTAAGGACCACTAGGACCCACCTGTCTTGCATTACATGGGGTCGACAAATAACTAACAAAGTGGCAATGTTACAAAAAAAAAAAAAAAATGATGACAAAGATTCTGGAGTTTTTCCCTATATTCTTCCTAAAATTGATGTACATAGGGGGTCTTGTATATTTTCTCTTCTTGTAATTAGTCTTTCCCTTGTAATTTATGCTTTTTTTGTAATGTTTCAGAAATGGCCAGCTCATCCAATTCCAAGGTTCTCGCTAAAGAGATTCATGTCCACAAACCTACAAACCCAAAGCCCATACTCAACCAGTGGTTTCAACCTTCAACCCGAGAGAGCAATAGTTCATTACCAACAAAATTAGACCTATACTCTCACTAGCCAAAGTGAAGGTTAACATCACGCTAGTAAGGGCCTTACTCCATTTCTAGGAGCCTAAAAAATGGCTTTCCAGTTTAGACTACATCTAATCAGCCCAACTCTAGAGGAGTACACCTAACTACTCCAAGCTCCTCCTTTGGATAAAATATACATCCTGGAACTCAGCTTTGGTCCAACATATATCTTCTCAAAATTTTTAGGGATCTGTAAGATTAAGATAAATGAGGCCCTAGACGACTGCAATAAATACGCCATCAAGATATGGGATCTAGTCCATTGGTTCCAAAATGAGCCTAGCTCCAACAAACAAGCACTGTTTCATGGGAATTGGAGAGAAAACCGAATCAAGGCCTATGTGCTAGCTGTGGTTGCCACTATCTTGTTTGCAAGTGGGTCTCTTCTTATACACTTTAAGGTAACAGAGTTAGTGGCTCAATTTTAGGAAGGTAAGTTCTACATTCCTGCCCTACTTATAGAGCAAATAAGGAATCTTAATTTCCTTAAAAAAAAAGGGGCTGTAGAGATCTCAAGTCAAGCGTGGCACTATTATTGGTTTGGTTCATTAGTCACATTAAATGCTTTAGATTGGATTTAATAAGGGGAGCATTCGCAAATAAGATTGACCTTATTGATTCTTTCGTCGATAAGATTAAATTACTAGAAGATATCCCTACCCTTCTCTGGATAGAGGTTTTATAAGATTTCTAAGTAGAAGACATACTGTGGACTGCCAAGTGGAGTAATTACACTAGGGTCATATTGATTTGCAAGAATTATCATGCTGTGCCACTAATCGGGATGAGTTGGTGTATGGGCTACTATCTAAGCAACATGGTAAGACAGTTTGGAGGGATCCAGGACATAGTTCACAAACCTTCATTGGAACCATTCACTCTTAATCTCAAAGAGCCTCACTCCATAGAAAAGGCATCCAAACTTCATAAGATCAAAACTTGGTGGGACACTCGGACCATAAGCCGAAACATCGATCTGAGTGAGTTCATAGGAGAAGTGGACAAATACCGGGTTACCAAAGAGTATTTATACAATCAACTTCATAAGGTAGGCGCAATGCAATATCGGGCACCAAAAGTCCTTCAAACCTCCCCTATGTGCCCTAACTTTGAAATGGTGGCTTATATGGACCAAATGAAAGCGCGTATGGAGATCCTCTATGATGAGAAAGATAAATGGGCAAACCTATGCCGAGAATCTATACAAAGGTTGTACGCCTTGGAACACCAGCTAAAGATGGCTTAGAAGAAAATTCAAAAGTTTGAAAAAGCAACTAAGCATGACCAAAAGAAGAAGAAAATGTCATCTGGATTATAGAAAGAAAGGAAATTAGCATCGATGAATTTGTATCTTTTTCTTTCTTTCATGTAATAAGACTCTTAGAATCCAAAAATAATGAATAACTTGCCGTTCTGTTAATCATTTGTTGATCTTCTCCTTTTCATCCATGTGATTCACTTGCATTTCATTCATTTGCATTCTTTTTCAAAATATCCATATGCTAACTTATTGAGAAGTGGTTTTTACCTAGGTTACTAAGATAGCTCCCAAACGTCAAACTTTCCAGAGAAGCCCCATCAAAACTTGTTCTCAAACCAGAATGGCCAACTAAGGAAACAACAACAATAATGGCAACAGTAACCCCGAGGTTATTGACTCCACGAAGTTGAGATTCCAATCTTTAGAATGAACAATGGGAAAGATGGCAGATCAACTGAGCTTTCTTGTTGATAGCATCTCTTTGCTTAGGTCTATAGCCCCATCAAATGAAGAGCACTCCAAAGCTCGATATAGAATGAATACTGAGGCCCCACCCTTTGAAACAGAAGAAGCTTACCCTAAAGACAATCAGGGCTTTGAATCCTTTGAAACTGAAGAGGTATTTCCAAAGGCTAACCTAATTTTTGAGCCGAATACTTACTCATTCCCAATTAACCCAAAACCTAAAGCTGACTAGGATAGATTGAAGGAGCTCGAGAAGCGGTTAACTCAATAGATTACTGAAAAAATGAAAATGCTCAAAGGATATGATGGATTTGAGCACACTGGAATAACAAACTTCTCTACCTATGATTATGGAAGCTTTCCAGAAAAATTCAAAGTACTTGACTTTGAAAAATACAACGGGACTAGATGCCCCAAGTTATACACCCGGCTGTATGTACATAAGATGGGCAAGTACGCATAGTATGATCAACTTATGGTCTAGACCTTTTAGGATAGCCTGACAGGCCTTGCCTTAACCCGGTATGCCCAGTTGAACTTAAATCAAGTGAATACATGAGAGAAGCTAGCCAGAGCATTCTATGAGCAATATAGATTTAATGTCGAAGTGGCACCAACAATGATGGATTTGGTTACCTTAAGGAAAAGGTTCAATGAATCCTTCAAAGAATATGCTCAAAGGTGGAGGTCCCTAGCTGCAAGGGTATTTACCCTTGTGATTGAAAAAGAGCTAATAGCAACTTTCATTAACACTCTTAAGAGGCCTTACCTTGCTCACTTGATCGGATAAGCTTCATCTAGCTTTGCAGAAATAGTGGCAGCAGGGTGTCGAATTGAGAGTGCCATTTCCTCCGGCAACTTACAAGAAACAGCAGATAGAAGACCACCTTTTTCTAAACCCACCACCAGTAAGCCTAGAGAAGCTACTGTTAGCATGGTCAACTCGAATGCAAGACCTAACTCCCAAGTTTCTTTTTGGATGAATCCCCTACCAACTCAACCATAGTACAGAAGCCAACTATAGGCTAACAGAGCCTTGAGACAGTTCACCAGAATCCCTATTCTACTCAGTTAGGTGCTTAAGAAGTTAAGAAGAGATAATCTGCTCCATTCTGAGGCTCCTAGTGAAAGGTATAGACCGAAGTTCTTTGATCCCAATGCAAGATGTTAATATCATTTAGGGCAAGTGGGCTATTCAATTGATTCGTGTTGAAGGTTGAAAAACAAAATCCAAGATTTAATTGATGAAGGTACAGTACAATTAGATTTTATAGAGGCTATACCCCAAACGTCAACAACAACCTACTGCTAAACCATAGACCTATCATCAATATGGTATCTGACCACCCAAAATCTGCCATCAACATAATCAATCAAAACCAAGAACCAAAGGTTTATAGGTTCTACAAAAAAGAGGTCCCATAAACTAAAAGGTATACATTCTACGTACCTATGGCCCCCGAAAATTATAAAGCTGCCCCCTTCAATTACCAGGCAATAAACCAGGAGCAATCAAGCTCACTTATAGGGGGGATCACTCGCTCCGGTAGAATTTACGATCCAAAGGAAGACTTGAAAAAGAAGGGCATACTGGAAATGCCAAACACCGAACAAGCTGAACATGAAGAAGGATTAACTGCCTTCACCAAGATGATCAAGTCTAGTGAGTATAAAATAATGAACCAACTCGCTAAGACCCTAGCACAAATATCCCTCATGAGTTTATTGATGACATCAGACCTATACCGAAGGGCCTTATTCAAAACATTAAGGGATGTCAAGGTCCTTCATGAAATCCCGGCTGAAAGAATTGGCCCTATCACCAATTCCATCCTTACCATAGATCAAATTTCCTTCTCTGTCGAGGAACTGGGCGAAGAAGGTTCCCAGCACATAAAGCCTCTGTTCATAATAGTAAGGATAAATAACATCATCACAACAAGAGTCCTCATTAATAATGGGTTATCTCTAAATGTTTGTCCTTTGGCCACCCTGGATCTATTGGGTGTTGATACAACTATTATCAAACCTAGTTTAACAACGGTAAGAGCTTTTGATGGATCCAGGAGAGAGATAATAGGGGAAGTGGACTTGCCAATTGACATCAGCCTACAGACGTTCAACATCCCATTCTAGGTTTTGGACATTCCAAGGACCTTCAATTTGTTATTGGGAAGGCCTTGGATACATTTAGCAAGGGTTATATTGCCAACTTTTCACTCGAAAGTTAAGTTCATCTCCAATGGCCAGGTCATCACAATTTTGGGTGACCAAGATTATGAAATCTATAAAGAGATGGCCATACCATATATCGATACAGAACGATAAGAGGACTTTGGACTCCAGATGTTTAATGAGGTGTGCATGATCACCAATCAGCAGAAGGACAAGAAGCTAAAATACAAAGAAGGCCAGTTTGGGTCCTATGAGATAGGATACATTCTAACCCTAAAGGAAGAATTGCAAAAAATGCAAGTTAGGAGCAGAAAGGGTGATAGGTTATATCATACTCCAATGGACTTCCCACCATTGTCAGAAACTTTCATCAGGACCAAAACCCAAAACTCAAAGCCTGCTAAAGAAGGTACTTCTAACAGGAATGAAGGGGCTGGCCTAATCAACAAATCCCATCGCTTGAATAATTGGTTTTCCATCCCTGTGAATAATAATAAGTTTGCCCTAGGGTAAAGGATGAATCATGATCCAGTATTTTATAGAATTTTGTAATAAATTACCTTTGTTCTCTAAATGCTTGTACTCAAAAGAGAGTTCCCCAAAATAAAATCAGCTTCTTTTCTCTTTACTCCTGCCTTACTTACACTCTTCCTTTTGCACACTTTCTTTTTTCTTTCCAGATCCAACGACTTGAATAAAGGCCATGGATACCTCGCGTAGATAGGCGATGAGAATATTGATATTAGTTTCGGCCCTACTAGGTTAGTCGTCGGGAGTGATGTTGATGATCATAATGACGTGCAAGAAAGCTAGCAAAAACATGAAATAAGTAGAATTTCCATTGATGAACCAACAGAGATAATTAATGTTGGTATCAACGAAAACCCTAAGGTATTGAAGGTTGGGGGAAATTTGGAAGAAAATCAAAAGATAGAGATGACCACATTATTATCCGAATACCAAGATGTATTCGCATGGTCTTATGACGACATGCCTGGATTGGACCCATTGATCGTGGCCCATCACTTACCGACACAAGAGGATATCAAGCTTAAGAAACAAAAGTTGAGAAGGTTCCGACTAGATATCTTGTTCAAAATCAAGGATGAAGTTAGAAAATTATTGGAAGTTGACTTCATTAAGGTATCTGATTATCTTGAGTGGGTAGCCAACATAGTACAAGTTAAGAAGAAGAATGGGAAAGTCAGAGTGTATGTGGACTTTCGAAACCTCAATCAAGCAACCCCTAAAGATAATTTTCCTTTGCCCCATATCAATGTATTGGTCGATAACACAGCCAAAAACCATATTTTCTCTTTCATAGATGGATTTTTTGGGTATAACCAGATTTGAATGGCTGAAGAAGATAAAGCTAAGACCACGTTCATCACGACTTGGGGTACGTTTTGCTACAAAGTGATGCCTTTTAGACTCAGAAATACTAGGGCAACTTACCAAAGGGCTATGGTAGCAATATTTTATGACATGATGCATAAAGAAGTCGAAGTATATGTCGATGACATGATTGCCAAGTCTAAAGAAGGAGAAAGTCATGTGGAAAATCTAAGGAGATTGTTTGATAGGTTGAGAAAATTCCAACTGAAACTCAACCTAGAGAAGTGTGCTTTCGAGACGGCTTCAGGGAAGTTATTGGGTTTCATAATCAGCTAAAGGGGCATTAAAGTAGACCCTGATAGAGTTAAAGTGATAGTCGACCTACCCCCACCACGCACACTTAAAGAAATCAGAAGTTTATTGGGCTGTTTAAACTATATAGCCCGGTTCATATCCCAACTCACAGACAAGTGTCGTCCTTTATTTAAGTTGTTAAAAAAGAATGCCAAGATCAACTGGGATGAAGAGTGTGAGCAGGCCTTTACAACAATTAAAGAATACCTCATGAACCCTTCAATTCTAGTAGCTCCAAAACCTGGGAAGCCTTTATTCCTATACTTGACAATATTACCAAAGTCCATAGGGTGCATGCTTGGCCAGAAAGATGAGGAAGGAAAGGAACGGACTGTATACTACTTGAGCAAAAAAATTCACTGAAGGGGAATAGGGATATTCAAAAATTGAAAGAACCTGTTGTGCTTTGGTTTGGGTAATACATCGGCTCAAACAATACACACTCTACTACTAGGTTGAATTACTGACTCAATACGATCCCCTAAAGTACTTAGCAAACAAACTAGCCTTAATTGGCAGAATCTCAAAGTGGCAAGTGCTGCTATTAGAGTTCGACATTACATATGTGAACTGGAATTTAGTCAAAGGGTAAGCTTTGGCAGATCAATTAGTAGAAAATCCCTTTGATAGCACTCCCTAAGAAGTGTAAGTCAATTTCCCCGATGAGGGTATCATAGTGGTTGGAGGAAACTCTGATAAAGGAAAGGATGACGAGCCACCAAAATGGAAAATGTTCTTTGATGGTGCAGCCAACGTGTCTGGGTATGGAATTGGGGCAATACTAATATCCCCTGAAGGTACTCAGTATCTTATGGCCATAAGGCTCATTTTCCCATACACTAATAATATTGCTGAGTATGAAGCATGCATCATGGGACTCAAGATGGCCTTAAAGAAAGACATTCAAGAATTAGAAGTGTATGAGGACTCTTTACTCATTATTGGCCAAGCACGGGGAGAGTAAAAAACTAAAGATCTTAAGCTGGTGCCTTATCACTAGCATTTGACGGAATTAATGGAAAGTTTTAAAGAAGTCACCTTCAATCACATACCAAGGACTCATAATCAATTTGATGATGCCTTAGCTACGTTAGCATCTATGATCTAGATATCTGGTGGAGTCGAGATTCAGCCCCTTACTATTGAAATTGAAGGCAAGCCTACCTTCTGCCTAACGATTGAGGGTATGAACAACCAAAAACCGTGATATCATGATATTAAGATGTTCTTACAATAAGGCGCATACCCTAAAGAGGCTGAGAAAAGAGACAAAAAGATGATTAGGAGATTAGCCACTCAATTCTTAGTAAGTGAGTCTACCTTATATCGACGCTCATTTGACAGTACACTCTTAAGGTATGTGGCTAATGAAGAGGCTAAGAAGTTAATGAAAGAGGTACAAGAAGGAGTATGCAGCCCTCACATGAATGGATACATGTTGGTAAAGAAAATCATGAGGCTAGGGTATTATTGGTCAATAATGGAAAGTGATTGCATTAAACATGTTAAGTACTGTCATTTATGCTAAGTTTATGTGAATAAGATAAACGCTCCACCTTAGGAATTACATGCTCTTTCAGCACCATCTCCTTTTTCAATGTGGGGCATAGATATCATCGGCCCTATCACTCCAAAAGCATCTAATGGACATCGCTTCTTATTAGTCGCCATTGACTACTTCAGCAAATGGGTAGAGGCTTCATCTTACTAGAATGTTACTAAAGGGGTCATAGTTAAGTTCATCAAGAGAGACATTTTGGCTTGGTATGGGACTTTTGAAACAATCATTACTGATAATGGCACCAATCTCAACAACAAGCTTATGACAGAATTATGCCGGCAGTTCCGAATCATTTACAGGAACGTTACTCTTTATCGACCCTAAATGAATGGAGCCATCGAAGCAGCAAACAAAAACCTCAAAAGAATCATTGAAAAAATGGTTGTTATATAAAAGGACTGGCATGAGATGTTACCCTTCGCACTCATAGCCTATTGGACTTCCATTAGAATGTCGACTGGGGCAACACCATACTCTTTAGTATACGACACTGAAGGAGTGTTACCAATAGAGGTCAAGATCTAATCACTCAAGGTATTATCAGAAACTTATTTAGAAAAAGCCGATTGGGTAAAGAAACACATCAAATAGCTAAATTTGATTAATGAAAGGAGATTGACAGCCCCGTATCATAATCATTGTTATCAACAAAGAATGGCTTGAGCTTTCAACAAAAGGGTGCGACCTCGTAACCTTAAAGAAGGAGATTTGGTGTTAAGAAAAGCTCTCCCTAATGCATAAGACTCCAGAGGGAAATTCACCCACAATTACGGGGGTCCTTATGTCGTAAAGCGAGTATTATCAGGAGAGGCTTTGATTTTGTCCTAAATGGATGGTCTAGATTTGAGAGACCTTGTAAATGTTGATGCTATAAAATTGTACTATCCATAAGAAGTCAATGAGAATTTTGCTCAAAACACGAAAATGCCAGTTATTTTGAACGTCATTATGGCCTAATTTTCATTATCTACAAGCAAATTTGGTATCCTTGGCTATTGTCGTCATTGGAATAATTACCCTCTCCCTGGAGAGGTCCAATTCCCTTTACCCTATTTAATTAAACCCATACACTACAAACACGAGAGGAGTTAAGGAATGAGATTTAGAACATTGGTAGTTAACAAAATTCTTTAAAATACTTTATTACGGATTGATCCCTATCAATGGGGAGTTTTATTGTTTGTTTTTTCAGAGGAATGCGAAACTTAAGTAGGCAATCATGGTAGATGGGAATGAGGCCTTTGGGTTAATAAAAGTTCCAAAGAAACAAAAACAGTAGGTGGTTTTTCCTACATCGGGTTAATTTCCATGACTTCTCTAAAAAGAACCAGTAAAGTCATGAACGTTGTATGACAATAACTTCTGGGTTGATAACAAGGAACTAAAACAAAGAGTCAGTAATTTTTTGATGGGGGCTTTTCAAAAAAGGTTTGACAGATTGGGTGCTATTGACAAAGACCAAGTAAGTATTTCCATACAGTGTTAGCACACCAATTTTTTTTTCTTGCATTTAGACCAATTTTTACTCCCAACAATCTTTTTAACCAACCCATAAGGCGTTTACTTTTTGCTTTTAATGTTTGGCCAACTTACGAAGACACGATCTTAGCTTGGTTCATCCTTCTAATCCATAAGGTCCCTCTATTCACCAAATTTCATGCAAGCAAGCCCCTTTCTTCACCAAGTTCTGTAGGGCACCTCCTTTCACCAAGTTTCTCTTAACCAGCTTGTAAAGCAATTACCTTAATCATCTTCTTAATTAGCCTTTGAGGCATTGTCCCATCCTTCTTGGAGTCTTAGCTAGCTTTAGGAGTGCTTCGCCCGCTTTGGTTAGTCAGATCATTAGGGCATGACCAAGTTTGCTCATTTTTCTTAGGCTCTTAACCAGCTCTAGGAGCACTTCGTTTACCTTGGTTAGTCAGCTTATTAGGGTACGACCAAGTTTTCTTATTCTTCTTAAGGTCTCAGCCAGCTCTAGGACCGCTTTGCCCGCCTTAGTTAGTCAACTCATCAGGGCACAACTAAGTTTGCTCATTCTTCTTAGGCTCTTAATCAGCTCTAGGAGCGCTTCGCCGGCCTTGGTTAGTCAGCTTATTAAGGTATGACCAAGTTTGCTCATTCTTCTTAGGCTCTTAGCCAACTCTAGGAGTGCTTCGCCTGCCTTGGTTAGTCAGCTCATTAGGGTATGACCAAGTTTGCTCATTCTTCTTAGGCTCTTAGCCAGCTTTAGGAGCTCTTCGCCCACCTTGGTTAGTCAGCTCATTAGGGTACGACTAAGTTTGCTCATTCTTCTTAGGCTCTTAGCTAGCTCTAGGAACGCTTCGCCCACGTTGGTTAATTAGCTCATTAGGGCACGACCAAGTTTACTCATTCTTCTTAAGGTTTTAGCCAACTATAGGAGTGCTTCGCCCACTTTGGTTAGTCAGCTCATTAGGGTACCATCAAGTTTTCTCATTCTTCTTAGTGTATTAGCCAGCTCTAGGAATGCTTTGCCTACCTTGATTAGTCAGCTTATTAGGGTACGACCAAGTTTGCTCATTCTTCTCAGGGTCTTAGCCAGCTCTAGGAGCGCTTTGCCCGTTTTACCTCAATTCATAAGAGCATGACTAGACTTCAATTCTTCTTTTAGTCTTTCGGCCAACTCTTAGAGTGCCACCCTTCTCTTCTCCAAATCCCCAATGGATTGAACCTAGAATAACTAGCTAGCTGTAGCGCTTCAGCACTTCTTAGAATAATATTCGTTTTTAGGGCAAAAATAGTGTTTGTTTTATCTTTGAGGTAAAGTTTTGCCTAAACTTTACCACACAGAGAGGGAATTGTAAACACCTAATTTTTGCCCTCCTTTTTATTTTTTCAAATTATGAAAAGTTCAAAAAAATAGAAAATTAAAGAAAGCCCCCCCCCCCCCCCCCCCCAAATGAAGAAATTTATAAAAAATAGGAATTTTAGAAAAATACAAAAAATAATAAAAATAAAAAAAAAGGAAAATAGGAAAAAAACACAAAAAAAAAATAAAAAAATTTAGAAAAAAATACAAAAGTTACAAAAAAAAAAATTGAAAAAATAAAAGATTTTAGAAAATGACATTTTGTTAAAATAGATTTTTAATTTTAATTTAGGTTTAGAAGTTGAGCCATTGAACGTGGGCTTAGATTTAAATCTAGGCCAAGCTAACTAAGTCCATATGTGCAATTTAATTGTACATATGGATAAGGCATAGGCCAACAGCCTAACAGTAAAGTATATGGACATAGCACTAGCATTAGCATTAAGTATGAGGTCTTGGGTTCGAAACTTAGCAAAGGCAGGGAGGCTTTTTTCTTATTTTTTCAACCATATCAGGAGTTGCTACATATCAGGATTTGATTGCGCCACGTGTCAGTGTTAGGATTTGATTGCGCTACGTATCTTAACATATGGCATCCTCGTATTTGACGGCCCTATTGACATGGCGCTACGTGGCATCTACGAGCGTGCCACGTCAGTTGCCATGTGTCACGAATGACACGTGGTACGCTGGAGTTGGCTGGCATAGTTGACGTGGCACCACGTAAGCGCCGTGTTAGCCTACGTTTCCCTCCCCTTCTTTCCTTTCCTCTTCGTTTTCCTCTCTTTCCCTTCTCTTTCCCCTTCCCTTCATTTTCCCTAGATTTCCATCACTTTCCTCTTTGGATCGCCTACTTCAGTAAGATTTTTAGGCCCTTTCTTGTTGCAATTTCGCCAAATCAATAGCGAGATTGCAAACTAGACTTGGCCTAGTGTCAATAGCGATCAAGAACATGTCTAGATTCATGCATTAACTCAGTTAAACCAAGCTCCAAAAAGTTAGAAAAAACTTGAAATTTGGTTTTTTTCATTAAACTCTTATTTGAACTTTCCATGTTTTTAGGTTAATCTTGAGTATATAAAGGGTGTCGGGGGTGATCATGGAGGACACAGAACCATTCCCAAGCTTCAGAATTGACTCCTAAGCTCTCCCTTTCTCTCGCGATTCTCTTTTTCTCCCTAGCTCATTCTCTCTCTCTTCGAATCTCTCTTTTTTTAGTCCTCCACCACAACCTAACACTATGATCGTAACCCCTAATCCATCAACTCTCAAACCCGACTACCTTCATCTGCTGCCGTAGCCCCTAGTGACTCCTTTGAGCTACTTTCCATCAAACCTTAACCGTCGCCCCTCTCTCTCTATGAACCACCACCTTCAGCTACCTTTGACCCAAACTAGCCACACAACTAAACTCCCTACTCTCCAAAACCCCTACCTCAACTAACCAATCATACCCAGCAAACTCTATGTGGCTAAACTATCATCGCCACCCGCGGCTAACATCTGAAAACCACCAACCTGAGCTCCATTGGTCTTAGCACTTCGCCTACCCCCCATAAATCCAATAAGATACTCATTGAAATCCCTTTTCCCCTTCATTTAGGTGGTTGGAAAACACCTAGAGCTTCCCCATCGCGCGGTGTTGCTTCCCTTCCATCTGCGACCCGAACCTAATTCGACTACCCGATTCGACCCGATTGCTCCGACCCGGCCGACCCAAGTCTAACCTGAGCATCTTCTTCCTGGTTCAAATCCTGTTTTATTTTTTTCAATTTCTTTATTTTTTTTTATTTTGTTTGTTTTGTTTTTGTTTAGTTTATTTTATTTATTATTGATTTTGTTATTATTACTGTTTTTTTTCCTTTTATTTTTCTTATTTATTTACCTCTAAATGTAAATGTAAAAGAAAAAGAAAAAAAAAAAAGAAAAGAAAGAAAAGAAAAAAGAAAGGTAACTTTATTCTTTTTTTTTTGTTACTTGTTTAAATAAAAATAAATAATACATAATAAATAATAAATGAATTAAGTAAAAAAAAAGGGATAAAATAAATAAATAAAAAAGGAAAATAAATAAAATATGATTAATCACTTAGAAAAATTGATTTTTTTTTTTTTAAAAAAGTGAAAATAAATAGACATCTTTCCAAATTAGGACTATTTTAGAGTTTCCAAAAATAAGAAACCGATTAGGACGTTTTTTAGGAATTTTTCTTAAACAAATCAAAACTGAGTAAAACGTAAACTCAATTGTTTTTTTGAATTAAAATAAAACCCATCCACTAAAGTTTTACAAAAAAGAACTATATACATCTGATTTTGAATAGCGAATATGTAAGCACCCGTACATAAGTGTAGGGCAACTTAAAATATGGAAAGTTTATTTTTTTCATTTTTAGATATTTATGAAAATTAATCAATTTAGTCGCATGTATCATAATTAGATGGTTTTAGAAATTAAAAAGGGTATATTTGAAAAGCGAAGTTAAAAAGTGGTACCCATTTAGGGTTTAATAAATTAAGCCCTGGACTTAAATCTCTGGTTTTTTAGAAAAGCCGTTTTTACAAATTGGTTTTTTTAATCAATAGACCGGCAGCTAAGTTATAGCCAATCCACCCAATTGGTTATAACTTAACTCTTTTTCTCAACTCTGGTCGGGTGGTGACTCTAAACCTTTTCTAAATTGAAAGAAATGGTTTTCTTTAAACCCTAGTCGAGTATCAGTATTAAATGGGTAAGGTTTAGTACCGATTGGCTTAGAGAAGACCTAATATTATAAAAGAACTGGGAGGGTGAAAAACCAAGTTCAACATGCGTGATGCCGTTTAGGTTGAAAAATGCTAGGGCAACTTACCAGCGTGCTATGGTTGCTTTATTCCATGACATAATACATCAAGAAATTGAAGTTTATGTGGATGATATGATTGCCAAATCCAAAGAGAATGGAAACCACGTGAATATTTTACGTAAACTATTTAAGTGATTATGGAAGTTCAACTAAAGCTGAATCTTGAAAAATGCACTTTTGGAGTGACTTCAGGTAAATTTTTGGGTTTCATAGTCAGTAGGAGAGGAATTGAAGTAAACCTAGATAAAGTCAAGGTGATTGTGAGCATGCCTGCACTTAGGATTGTTAGAGAAGTTAGAGGATTACTGTAGAGATTAAATTATATCGCTCGATCTGTATCACAGCTAATTGATAAATGTAAGCCGTTGTTTAAGCTATTGAAGAAGAATGCCGCGATAACTAACTGATAAATGTAAGCTGTTGTTTAAGCTATTGAGGAAGAATGTCGCCATAGAGTGGGATGTAGAATGTGAGTACACATTTGCTAAAATCAAAGAATATCTCATGAATCCTCCTATACTAGTCACTCCCATATCGGGATAGTCTTTGATCCTTTATTTAACGATTCTCTCCGAATTAATGGGGTGCATGTTGCAGCAGAAAGACAAAAAGGGAAGAAAAGAGCATCCTAGATACTATTTGAGCATGAAATTCATAGAAAGCGAGCAAAAGTACTCAAAAGTAAAAAGAGTGTGTTGTGCTTTAGTATAGGTGATGCATAGACTCTAACAATACACTCTCCATTACTCAATAGAGTTGTTGACAAAACATGACCCGTTGAGGTATTTAGTAGAAAAGCCGGCATTAATTAAGAGAATATCGAAGTAGTAGATGCTACTCTCTGAGTTTGATATCAAGTACGTAAGTCAAATTTCAGTTAAGGGGCAGGCAGTAGTTGATCAATTGGCAAAATACCCATTAGAAGATGAAGATGAGGGCTTAGAAGCACAATTTCCTGATGAAAATGTGATGGTCGAAAATGAATTGAGTGGTGAGAAGTTAGGATGGAAAATGTATTTTGATGGAGCAGCCAATGTGATTGGATGTGGGATAGGAGCAGTATTGGTGTCACTTAAGGATAACCATTTTCCTATGGCAGCAAGATTAACATTCCCATATACCAACAACATAACAGAATATGAAGCTTGCATTTGGGGGCTTAAAATGGCACTAGATATGGGAATACAAGAACTGGAAGTGTATGGAGATTCATCCCTTGTAATTCTCCAGATTTTAGGGGAATATGAGACGAAAGATGAGAAATTAATACCTTATCACGAACATTTAAGTGAGTTAGTTGAAAAATTCTAAGAGATTTCATTCACTTACATTCCAAGTATCTAGAATCAGTTTGCCGATGCATTGGCTACATTAGTATCAATGGTGAAAGTCACAAACGGAATAGAAATTTAGCCCTTGAAGATTCAAGTAGAAGAAAAACTGGCTTTTTGCCTTGCAGTTGAAGGGAGGGAACAAAAGAACCTTGGTATCACAATATCGAGAAGTAACTTCAAAGGGAGAATTTCCTAAAGATGTTGATAAAAAAGATAGAAAGACTTTAAGAAGGTTGGCTACTCATTTCTTATGAAGTGGGGCCACATTATATAAAAGGTCACCAGATGCAACGCTACTAAGATGTGTGGATGAAGAAGAAGCCAAGAAATTGATAAAAGAAGTGCATGAAGGAGTTTGTGGTCCTTACATGAATAGGTATATGCTAGCTAGAAAAATCATGAGACTTGGGTATTTTTGGATGATGATAGAATCAGATTGTATTAAGCACGTGAGGTACTGTCACTTATGTCAAGTGTATGCTAATAAAATCAATGCTCCTCCCCAATAATTGTACGTGTTGTCAGCTCCTTAGCCTTTCTCGATGTGGGGAGTCGACATGATTGGTCCAATTTAGCCAATGGGCTTTAAACGGGCGTAGATTCATTTTAGTCGTGATTGACTATTTTACTAAGTGGGTAGAAACAATGTCATATGCTATGGTGACTAAAGGAGTAGTGGTCAAATTCTTGAAAAGAGATATTATTGCAAGATATGGTACACCCAAGTCTATTATTACAGACAACAGGATGAATTTAAATAACAAGTTGATAGTACTTCAAAGAGGGAGACTTGGTATTAAAGAAAGTGTTACCGAACGCAAAAGATTCTAGGGACAAGTTTGCCTTAAATTACGAAGGCCCTTATGTGGTGAAAAGGATATTATCAAGAGGTACATTAGTGTTGACAGAGATGGATGGCCTGGATTTAAGAGGACTAGTGAATTCGGATGCAGTAAAGTTGTATTATCCATGAAAACTGAGATTTAACAAAGTATTCAATTTTTCTTGAATAGTTTGTAGTTAATCTTTCATCGTTCACAAGTAAAGTTGATATCCATGAATGTTTTCGAATTTGGATGGTCATTGACTAACAAACACTCCACCAATAAACCCTGTTTCTTAGCAACATACACTGAAATACCAAACACTTACCATTGAGTTTGAATCACTAGCTAAATTAAAATCGATTGTTCTTAATAATTTAATCTAGTTCATTCAAAAAGAGATTTATTATTCAAATGTCATGAAGAGTAAAAATTGAAATTTGAAATCGGACTAAGCAAATTCAAGATGTGGGCATGGTTCAGAAGAGAAAAGAAAAGAAAATAAAAGAAGAAAGAAAAGAGAAAGGGAAAAGAGAAAAAAGAAGCAAGCACAAACCCTTGGAGAAATTCTGCTGATTGAATGAGTGAATATCAAGAGTCGATGTAAGCATGCCAATTAGTTGCTATCTGAGAAATCCTTCAACCCTAGAAAAAATAATTTCGAAAAAAAAAAGTCATTGAAAAGAAATCTTTTGAGGAATTAAGCTAGTTTTGACAATCGATCTCGAAGAGATCTATCCTCTTCAGATCAAACCAAAAGGAATCTTTGAGAGATCTATCTTCTTCGGATTATCCATCAAATAGAAAAAATAATTTTGAAAAAAAAAAGTCTTTGAAAAGAAATCTTTTGAGGAATTAAGCTAGTTTTGAAAATCGATCTCAAAGAGATCTATCCTCTTCAGATCAAACTAAAAGGAATCTTGGAGAGATTTATCCTCTTTAGATTATCCATCAAACCAAAACAAGTTAATTTTACCTCTAATGGCTTTTGCCCTATCCTTCTAAGGTAGGCCCCCTTGAAATTTTTGCTCTATCCTTCCAAGATAGACACCATTAAGCCTTATCCTTCCAAGACAGGCCCCCTTAAAGATAGATACTGTTAAGCCCTATCTTTTCAAGATAAGCTCCTTTGAAATTTTTGCTCTATCCTTCTAAGATAGATACCATTAAGCCCTATCCTTTCAAGATAGGCCACCTAACCTTTTGCTCTTGGGCAATTTGTTCCTTACATCAATCTTTTAAGTTGATATCCTTCATCAAAATAAAACATAGATCAGTTTAAAGTAAGGTTTGGCAAAAATGGGTATCTTTTTCTATCTTTGTAGCAAAGTTTTAATTGAACTTTACTACAAAGAGGGGTAGCTATAGATACCTCATTTGTGCCAATTTTTAATTTTTATTTTTTTTTGTTAATTGAGCTAGGTTAATGAATAAAAAGAAAAAAGAAAAATAAAATAATAATAATAATAATAAATGAAAAATCGAAAAAATGGAATAAAGAAAATCAAGTCAGGTAATAGGAAAGTTGAGTTAAGAGTCAAGTCATGTCAAGTTGGATTAAGTTAAATTGTTGGATTAATTATTGAGATGGGCTGAATCAATTAGTTTTGGGCCAAACCAATTTAGAGGCTCAAAATTAGGATCTATTAAATTATTGGGCTAAATTGGATCAGACTAAGCCTTAAAAGACAAGCTCAAATTAGCTAGGGTTTCTAGAAGTTAAGATGAATCTAGGTTAATTCACAAACAAATCTTTCATATTTTTTATATGAAAGGTTCGATTTTAGAACCTATAAATAGCACATTGGTTAGTAATTCAAGGAGAGGTTTCTTTTCACATACAATACCCATAACACCACCTACGTGCCACAAAGCCCCACGCGCCACAACCATGCCACATGCGCTACCATACTACCCTTACGTACCACCACGTATTCCCATACATCGCTGCACGAGCACTACCCGCCTAGGCATCGCCTACTATTGCCCGAAGTACTGCCCATCACCGCCCGAGCCATTGTCCAGGCATTGCCCACTGTTGCCCTAAGCATCACCCATTGTTGTTGCCAGCATTGCCCAGACCATCGCCTAGTCCATTGCCACCGATGTCCTAGACCATCGCCTAGTCGCTTGCTTATACCGCTTGAGTCATTGCCCGTACCATTGCCTTCGCTTACTCATATGTCACCCAGGTTACCGCCTGTGCCATTGCCGAGCTCTCGTTTGTATGTTACCCAAGCTCTTGCCCGTACTATTGCCCTCTCTTGCCCAAAGTCTCGTCTACTCTTGCCCATCCACTCGCCTACGTATGCCCAAGCCATCGCCTAAGTCACCGCCTGTGCTCGCCTACATTGTTGCTTAGATTGCCCAGATTACTGTCCAACACTGACAATCCAACTTGAGGTAATTTTTTTATTTATTATTTTATTTTGTCTATTTTTAGTAATTTTTACTAATTTTCTTTATTTGTTATTTATTTTTATTATTAATTAATTTTTTGTGTTTAAGTGTAGGTTTTTTTAATATTGCAATTTTTATTAAATTAGGTTTTTTTTTTTGAAAAATCACGTTTTATTTAATAAAAAATATATTTTTGACACTTAGTGGTTTTGGAAAAAAAATTTTAAATTGAGTTTTCTCTTAAAAGAAAGGATAGTTAATCAGGGTTTTTGTTTAATTTAGGAAAATTAGATTTTTTAGAGTTTTTCTTAAAATAATAAATTAATAAAAAAAAATGTAAATCTAGCTCGGTTTTCAAAATAAAAATGCTCCACTTACTATAAATTTTATAAAAAAAAAGAACTACAATCGGTTTGATCCAAATTAGCCGATATGTAGGTACTTTCGGGACAACAGTTAAAAAATAAATTTTTTTTCTCTTTTTAGAAATTCGTAATAAAAAATAATTAAAAAATCATTTTTAGTTACGTTTGCCTATTTAGGTATATTTTAATATTTTTAGAAAAATGATAAAAAACAAAGCCTATCAATTTTTTTATTTTCACATGGCGACTTAGTCTTAATAGGTTAGCTCCCAAATTCGGTTTTTTATTTAATTTTCTAAAAATTAAACTTTTTTAGAATATTTGCAGACTAGTAGTCAAATTAGAATTTTTCTACCCGAAAACCCTAATTTTATTTTTACTAATTGGACCAGTTGGCAACTCCATTTTTTTTTTTTAAATTTCTTTTTCTTAGTTTAATGTCGAGTAATTTATATTAAACGGGCCGGGCTTAATATAAGTTAAATTAAGGCAACCAAAATAAGGCTCGATAGTGTGTGTTCCTTAGAGTGATTCTAGTGCTTGTGTGTGCTGAGGATGAAAGACTAGCCCCTATTTATACTATTAGCACGAAGTATAAATTGAGAAAGTTGGGAAAAATGAATTCATTCGCTAAAATCCATTAATGGGTTTATACCCAAAAATTTAATTTTTTTTTTTCGCTTTTTTGAGCTCAATTTTAATTGCACGTTTGATTGAATTTGGATGGATTTTTGGGTGAATTAAGAAGTAAGCCATGCATATTATACGATTTCACCATTAATTTAGTGAAATTATGGAATGAATAGGGTAAAAAGTGGCCTCGAATAAAGCATACAGGGAAGGAAAAAAACCTGGAAAAAGACCTGAAACTTGTAACTCTAGAAGAAGAAAGGGTGCACTAGTTACTTGTAAGGTACGTATCACGTAACCCTATACATGCATTTGAAAAAAGTGGGGTGTGCACAACAATTGCACATAGGGCCTTGGGCCTTGCTCGATTCAAAAGAAAATGGATCAGGTTTTATTAAAACCTAATCTGACCTACTTCCCCTTTATATATATATTATATTTTCTTAAGTAAAAATAAGTAAATAAAAAATAAAAGTAAGAATCCTAATACTCTTAAAAAAAAAAAAACTTCTCACTCTCTCTTTCTTCTTCTTCTTCTTTTTTTATTTCTTGGGTTTTTTCTTATTTTTCTAAATTTTTTGTATTTTTTCTAAATTTTTATTTTTTGTGCTTTTTCCTATTTTTGTATTTTTCTAAAATTTCTTATTTTTTTCCAAAATTTTTATTTTTTGTGTTTTTTTTCCTATTTTTGTATTTTTCTAAAATTTTTATTATTTATACTTTTTTAGATTTTCTTTAATTTTCTATTTTTTTATGTTTTTCCTAATTTAAGACTCCTTATCCTATTAAAATAAAATAAATAAGGCAAAAATTGAGTATCTACAATTGCCACTCTTTGTAGTAAAGTTTGGGCAAAAATTTGGTGTTTAAGAAACGTTGCATCTAGCTAGTTAGCTATCCTTAGCTTGATCTACTAGGGATTTGGTGAAAAGATTAAAGAAAGAGGAGGTGCTTTAAGAGTTGAAAAGAAGAATTGAAGCCTAGTCGTGTTCTTCTAGGCTCATTAACTTAAGAGAGAGCGTCTCTCGAGGACTAGTAACCTTAAACTGGGATCAATCTAGAGAACTTGGTCATGCTCTTTTAGGCTTACTAACTTAAGAGGTAACATCTCTCAAGGACTAGCAACCTTAAGTTAGAATCGATATGAAGAACTTAGTAGTGCTCTTCTAGGCTTATTAACCTAGGCGGGAGCGTTTCTCGAGGACTAATAACCCTAAGTAGAGATTGATCTAGAGAACCTGGTCATGTCCTTGTAGGCTCACTAACCTAGGTAGGAGTGTCTCTCGGGGACTAGTAAACCTAAATTAGAATTGATCTAAGGAACTTAGTTGTGCCCTTTTAGGCTCACTAACCTAGTTGAGAGCATTTCTTAGGGACTAGTAATCCTAAATTGACTTTTAGAAAAAGTGCCTTTATAGGCTTTCTTGAGAGAAATTAATAAAGTGAAGTGCCTTGTAGTCTCACTTGAGAGAAACTGGTGAAGGGAAGTGCCTTATGGGCTCAATTAAGAGAACTTGCTAAATAGAAGTAGCCCTGTTGGCTCGCTAAAAGAATAGAAGAGCCCTATTGGCTTGTTAAGAGAATTTTGAAAAGAGACTGAGTTAAGATCGTGCCTTCAAAGGCTGGCTAAGCACCAAATGCAGAAGGTGAGTGCCTTATAGGCAGGCTCAAGAAGACTGTTAAGAGTAAAAACTGGTTAAAGTCTAAATGCAAATGCAATGTTCAAAAATCGATGTGCTAACATCGTATGAAAGTACTTACCTGGTCTTTGTCGATAGTACCCAAACTATCAAACTTTTTCTTGAAAAGTCCCATCAAAATTGACTAGCTCATGCTTTGATCCTTTGTTGTCAACCCAAATGATTTTCGTACGGAACGTTTGAGACTTTGCCAACTCTTTCAGAGAAATCATGGAAATTAACTTGATACAGAATGCCACCCACTGTTTTTGTCTTTTTGGAACTTTTATGAATCGAAGCCCTTATTCCTGACTAATAAATATCTACTGTGAGGTGATTGCTTACTTAGATTTCGCACTTCCCTAAAAAATAGACTATCAAACTCCCCGTCGAGGGGGATCAATCCGTAATAAAGTATTTTAAAGAGTTTTGTCAATTACCAATATCCTAGATCTCATTTCTCAACTTCTCTTGTATCTTTAGTATATGGGTTCTATTAAATGGAGTAAGGGGAGTTGGACCTTTCAATGGAGAGGATGATTGTTCCAACGTTGACAATGGCTAAGGACACCAACTTTACTTGCAGATAATGAAAATTATACCACAATGACATTCAAAGTGATCGGCATTTTCATGTTCTGAGCAAAAATTTCTATTGACTTCTCATGGGTTGTATAACTTTATAGTATTAGCATTTACAGGGTTTCTCAAATCTAGACCATCCATTTAGGACAAAATTAAAGCCCCTCTTAGTAATACTCACTTCACAATTTAAGGGCCTTCATAATTGGGAGTAAATTTCCCTTTGGGGTCTTACATATTAGGGAAAGCCTTTCTCAACACCATATCACCTTCTTTGAAGTTCCGAGGTCATACCCTTTTGTTGAAATCCCAAGCCACTCTTTGTTGATAATACTGATTATGACATAGGGTTATCAATCTCCTTTCATCAATCAAATTCAATTGCTTAATGCATTTCTTTACCTAATCAGCTTCGTCCAACTGGGTTTTTGATAGTACTTTAAGCAATGAGATCTTAACCTTTATTGATAACACCGCTTCAGTGTCGTATACCAAAGAATAAGGTGTTGCCCCAATTGACGTTTTGATGGAAGTTTGATAGGCCATAAGTGCGAATAGCAACATCTCATGCTAGTCCTTATATGTAATAGCCATTTTTTCAATCATTCTTTTGAGGTTTTTATTGGTTGCTTCAACGGCTCCATTCATTTGAGGTTGATAAGGAGTAGAGTTCCTATGAATGATCTTGAACTATTGGTATAACTCTAACATAAGCTTATTGTTGAGGTTAGTACCATTGTCAATGGTGATCGTTTCTACAGTCTCGTATCGAGCCAAGATATCTCTTTTAATGAACTTAATTATGACCCCTTTAGTAATGCTTAAGTTAGATGAGGCTTTAACCCATTTGCTGAAGTAGTCAATGGGGACCGGTATAAAGTGATGCCCATTGGATGCTTTTAGTGTAATCGGGTTGATGATATCTATTCCCCACATTGAAAAAGGCTATGGTACTGAGAGTGTGTTTAGTTCTTAAGGTAGGGTGTTTATCCTATTTGCATAAACTTGGCATAAGTGACAATACTTGACGTGTTTGATGCAATCACCTTCCATTGTTGACCAATAATACCCTAGCCTCATAATTTTCTTAGCCAGCATGTAACTATTCATGTAAAGGCCACACACTCATTCATGTACTTCTTTCATCAACATCTTAGCCTCCTTATCATCTACACATTTTAAAAGTGTACTGTCAAAAGAATACCGATACAAAGTGGACTTGTTTATTAATAGTTGAGTGGCTAATCTCTTGATCATCCTTCTGTCCTTTTTCTTAGCTTCTTAAGGTATGTGCCTTGTTGTAGGAATGTTTTAAGATCATGGTACTACGGCTTTTGGTCATTCGTACCCTCAATTACTAGGCAAAAGGCAAGCTTGTCTTTAATTTCAATAGTAAGGGGTTAAATCTCAACTTATTTAGATATCTGGATCATAGATGTTAAAGTAACTAAGGCATCGGCAAATTGATTCTGAGTCCTTAGTACGTGATTGAAAATGATTTCTTTGAATTTCTCCATCAATTCAATCAAGTGCTGATGATAAGGTACCAATTTAGAATCCTTCATCTTGTATTCTCCTCGAGCTTGGCCGATAATGAGTAAAGAGTCCCCATACACTTCTAATTCTTAGATATCTTTATCTAGGGCCATTTTGAGTCTTATGATACATGCTTCATATTCAGCAATATTATTAGTACATGGGAAAACGAGTCTTATAACTACAGGGTATTGAGTACCTTCAGGGGATATTAGTACTGCTCCAATCCCACATCTAGACACATTAGCTACCCTATCGTAGAGCATCCTCCATTTTGATGGTTCATCCTCTTCTCCTTTATTAGAGCTTCCTTCAACTGCTAAGATATCCTCATCAGGGAAATTAACTTGTATCTCTTGAGAGGTATTATTGGAAGGTTTTTTTGCTAACTGATCTACTAGAGGTTGCCCCTTGACTGAATTTTGGTTCATGTACGTAATGTCAAACTTTAATAGTTGTCAAACTTTGATAGTAACATTTGCCACTTTGAGATTTTGCTAATTAGGGCTAGTTTGTTTGCCAAGTACTTTAGGGGATCATGTTGAGTCAACAATTCAACCTGGTAGTAAAGTGTATATTGTCTAAGTTAATGCATTACCTAGACCAAAGCAAGGTAGGTTCTTTCAATTTTTGAGTATTTCTATTCCCCTTTGGTAAATTTCTTGCTCAAGTAATATACAACTTGTTCTTTTCCTTCCTCATCATTCTAGCCGACCATATACCCCATGGATTCCAATAATATTGTCAGGAATAGAAATAAAGGCTTCCCAGGTTTTGGAGCTATCAAAACTAGAAGGTTCATGAGGTATTCTTTGATTATTGTAAAGGATTGCTTGCATTCTTTTTCAATAACTGGACAACACTTATCTGTGAGTTGAGATATGAACCGGGCTATGTAGTTTAAATAGTCCAATAAGCTTTTGATTTCTTTGAGTATACATGGAGGGGGCAAGTCATCTATTGCTTTGATTATATTAGGGTCCACTTTGATTCCCCTTTAGTTGATTATAAAACCCAATAATTTCCTTGATGTCACTGTGAAGGTATACTTCTCTAGGTTGAGCTTTAACTCAAATTTTCTCAACCTATCAAATAATCTCCTCAGATTATCTACATGATTCTCTCTTGCCTTAGACTTTGCAATCATATCATCAACATATCCTTTAACTTCTTTATACATCATGTCATGAAAGATTGCTACCATAGCCCTTTGATAAGTTGCCCCAGTATTTTTAAGTCAAAAAGGCATTACTTTGTAGCAAAATGTGCCCCAAGTTGTGATAAATGTTATCTTGGCTTTATTTTCTTTGGACATTTGAATTTGATCATGTTTGGAGAATCTATCCATGGAAGAGAAAAGATGGTTTCCAGCTGTGTTATCAACTAAGACATTAATATAGGGCAAGGGGTAATTATCTTTAGGGGTTGCTTGATTAAGATCTTAAAAATCCATGCACACTATGACTTTTCCATCCTTCTTCATTACTGGCACTGTGTTGGCTAGTCATTCGAGATAGTCAAATACCTTAATGAAACCGACTTATAGTAATTTTCTAACTTCTTCCTTAATCTTCAATAGGACATCTAGTTGGAACCTTCTTAACTTATATTTCTTAGGTTTGATATCCTCTCATGTGGGTAAGCGATGGACTATGATTGATGGATCTAATCTAGGCATATCTTCATAAGACTACGCAAACACATCTTAGTATTTAGATAGTAGTGCGATCATTTCAGCCTTTTGTTCTTCTTTCAAATTCCTTTCGATTTTCAATTTTTTGGTATTGCCATCAATCCCAACATTAATCGTCTCAATTGGCTTGTCAATGGAAATTCTACTCATTTCATATTTTTACCAGCTTTCTTGTATATCACTATGGTCGTTGACATTACTCCCGACGACTAACCCAGTAGGGTTAGAAGTAATATCAATATTTCCATCACCTATCTACACAAGATACCCATGGCCCTTATTTGAAGCATTAGATTTAGAAAAAAGAAAAGTATGTCAAGGAAAGAGTGTATCACGCCTCGAAGCGATAGAGTTGTAATAGCTTCGCCGTGTAAACCATTCTAAGATAGAAGTTGGCCTTACAACCGCTATCCTAGACCTAATCTACACAAGGCGTCTACTACTAACCTGCTTTGAAGTAAACAGTTTGTAATTTAAATAAATCATTTACCTAAGAAAGTAAGAATATATATATATATACACTAAACTTTAGTTATTACAATTAACGTTTACAATATTTCTTCGTAATATATTTCCTAGTTATTATATTATTCAGAAATGAAAAATTCTAAAATAAAAGCTTAAACCTTAAAAATATAGGTTTGTTCTTCAATTGTTTTTCCTTACTCCCTAAAATTTAGCAGTTGCTAACTTCAGAGTAGTTGTAAGCCGCTTCTTAGCCAGTACTTGCACGACGTCTATAGGGATGTGAGCAACCATAGCTTAGTAAGTTAAGATGGAGGACTTAAAACTATACCATAAACATAACAAGGTTATCAACCAATTTATTAGGTGCAATGCATGTTCAAGCAAATGCCATTGCACAACATTGTCCTACTCGTTGTGAGATTAGAGAAATTGTGCTAGCTCTAATTCGGGTTAAGGAGTTGCCGTTAATGCAAAAGCTTATGACCAAACCCAGGCTTATGCAATGGAGACACCACTCCTCCCGCGATTACCTTCGAACCATTGACTTTACTCTCACCACGACCTCCTCACTTATCACTTAGTTCGACTAAGGATGAAGAAGGGACCCTTATGCAATCCTGCGCTATCCCTTTCGAAGGAATCGGTATTTGGTCGGAAAATCCTAGGTTTCTCCTTGTGGGTTACCATGCAGGTCCGATTATGATTACAAATCGTATATTTGATTAAGTCTAGTTTAGAGTGATCAATCATTTCATACAAAGCATACAATACAAGCTAGAACAACAAACAGAATCATAGCATCACTCATAATCAAGCACATGCACACAACAAACTATCTAACAAGCACAACCAAGCATAATCTCAAGCCTCCAAAATACAGCATCATATTAATCCTAACTTACCTCGACTTCTCACTCACTCACTCGAGGTCCGACTTGCTCAGGCCATCACAGATTATCCTTATAACATAAACGTGGTTTCGGTTTTTCATATAACTATTATAGGTTCGTTTTATTCTATAATGCTTATTGTTATATTTTGTTTAGGGTTTAATATACTTAATTATCTAGGTCTTAAGTCTTTTACAATTATTCTAGGTTCAAGGTTAGGTTTCTGCATCGATTTCTAAATTAGGTTTTAGTTTGATTTCTAAGTACTATTTTATACTCAAACCCTAGAAATTTGTTTCAACTCATAATGTGAAATTAATCACATTACTTCCAGATATCCCAAATACCATCATGACCCCTAGTTAGTATTTTATTTTACCTGGTATACTTAAATCCTTATTAGTGTATCGAATTTACTCTTAATGTGAGAAATTTTTACATTTTTCATATAATTACATAAATTTAAGTTTTCTATTAGTTTTATTATATATCCCTATTATTTATATAAAATCAAGTTTTATCCTAATATTTTTTTATTTATTATATTTCCAATAATTACATATTATGTATTATCACCTATTATGTATATAATACACATCTAATATTTCTATCACTCTAATTATCATCTCCTTACATCAATTATCATTTTAAAGTGTCTAAATTCATCCTAAATAAGATTTTAGACCTAATTACCCTAATTTACAAAATTAACTTAAAATTTACTATTTTTCTCTATTACTCATTTACTACATAATTAACCTCATAATTACATCTAATATCCTAAATGCTACAAGTATCATGCTTCATTAGATTTCAATATCCTAAAACATATAATTATTTACTAAATCAGTAATTAACTATTTAATTACTTAATTAATCCTAAATTACCCATTTTATGCCTCATTTTAAGGCCTAAAAATTATCTGAAATTTTTGAAAATTAATTTTTGAAAACGGGCTCCGTAGCACTGTTCTACATCATTTAAGTAATCTACGCAAAAATTTTGGGCTCAAAACTATACTCTTAAAGTCATTTATTTCTAAACTAAAACATGTTTGGTTTTGCATGATTTCTTAAGGATCATATATCATGAGACATATTTTCATCAACATAATATTTTTCCTAAAAACTACATTAAAAAATATTTTAGAATAACAAAATTCATAATTTTCTAAGTATATTTATTATTTTTTAAAAAATTACACAAAATCGGGCTGGAAATCAAACTCACCGGTCTAGATGGCTCCGGCCACCGCTGGCCACCGTGGCCTTGTTGACCGGTCTAGGCAGTGCCACCACCATGTGGTGGTGGTGGCTGTTTACTCCTAGCTGCTCGTCTGGTGTTGGTTCCCCTTTATAGCCCTAATTGCATAATTTTTCTTAATTTTTTTTCCTAACTCTAATTTTTCTCTCAATTTCACCTCTCCCTATTTTTATCACTCTCCAAACTGACCAAATGAGCTTCTGAATTTTTCTTGCTATTCATAAGCTTTATGGAAATTATTATGCATTAATTTGATTAGACAACTATCTTATCTACTTCCAATTTGCCTTTTGTGTTGTTCTAATTTAATTGTCTAATTTTTTTTTCTTATTTTCCCCAGCTGCCATGACCTATATCTGGATCATTTCTTATTTTTTTTTCTGATTTTTCTTTATTTTTCTTTAATTAATTATGAATTTTATTTAATTTTTTAATAAGTTTTTAGCCAATTTAAGTAATTTTACGTATTTTTATCTACACGTAAATACATGTGGGGTACATATGAACATTCCTAATTATTGTTTTGGTCATTATATGATTTTTAGTATACATATAATTTATCTCTAATAATTTATTAGTTATTAGATTACACTTTTCACTTTTTCGATAATTAATAATTATTATACTTAAAATTTGAAAATTTTATAGTTTTCTATTTTATTACTTATTTTCTTAAATTCAAGTTTACGAGATCATTTTTACTAATTTTTCCAGCTTTACTTTATAATTTAGATTCGATCGGATCTTTCAACTGATCGAAACCTTGAGTGGCTGGTTGTGGGGCTTATAGAGTGTATGTAAGGAAGAAGTGAATAGAAAGAAGACTGATTCTTATTTAGAAGAAATTTCTTTTAGGTATAAAACTATAGAATAAAGGTAATTATTACAAAAATCTGTAAAATACTAGACTGTGATTCATCCTTTACCTTAAGGAAAACTTATTGCTACTCATAAGGATGGAGAACCAATTATTCAGATGTTGGGACTTGTCGAATGGGTTATCTCTTTTATCCTTGCTAGAGTTGTCCTCTTTGGTAGGCTTTGAATTCTAAATTTTGGCTCGAATGAAAATTTCTAATAACAGTGAGATGGTCATCTGGGTGTGATACAATCTGTCACCTCTTTTGCCCTTCGCTTATATATTTTGCTGCTCATCCACTAACGTTGGGATGTAACCTAACCCATAGGTTCTAAACTAGCCTTCTTTGAATTTCGGCTTGTCATACTTCTCTTGATTAGTAATCATGCACACCTCTCCAAAAATTTGGAGCCTAAAGTCCTCCTACTCCTCAGCGCCAATATAGGATATGGTCATTTCTTTATAAGTTTCATAATCTTGTTCACCTAGAATCGTTATGACCTGGCCATTAGAGATGAATTTAACCTTTTGATGAAAACTAGAAGGTATAGCCTTTGTTGAATGTATCGAAGATCTTCCCAATATCGAATGTCTACGGGTCGATGTCAACTGGTAAGTTGATCTCTCCTATAATTTCCCTTCTAGATTCATCAAAAGCCTTGACTGTTGTCGAACTTGGCTTAATAGCAATTATATCAATGCCGAATAGATCTAAGGTAGCTAGAGGGCAGACATTTAAGGATGACTCATTGTCAATGAGGACTCTTGTTGTGATGATGTTGTTTACCCTCACTATTATGAATAGTGGCTTGGTATGCTAGTTACCTTCTTTGCCTTGTTCCTCAGTAGAAAAAGAAATCTGATTCATAGTAAGGATAGAGTTGGTGACAGACCTTATTCTTTTAGCTGGTATTTCACGAGGGACTTTGACTTCCTTTAATGTTCTGAACAAAGCTTCCTGGTGCAGTTCTGACACCATTAATAAACTCATGGGGGATATCTGTGCTGGAGTTTTAGCGAGCTGATCCATTACTTTATACTCACTAGATTTTATTATCTTGGTGAAGGTAGATAATCCTTCTTCATGTTTAACTAGTTTATTGTTTGGTCTTTCTAGCATAGCCTTCTTTTTCAAGTCCTCCAATGGATCGTAAATTCTACCTAAGGGGGTAATCCTTCATACAAGTAAGCTCGATTGCCCCTAATTTACTGCCTAGTAGTTGAGAGGGGTAGTTTTATAAGTTTTAGGGGCTAAAGGCACATAGAAGGTGTATCTTTTGGTCTGTGGAACTTGTTTCTTCTCTTGCTTGTAGAATCTATAGACCTAAGGCTCTCAGTTGGAATCGATTATGTTGATGGCAAGATTTGAATTGTCAAATATCATATTAATGAGGGGCCCATGGTTAGGTAGGGGGTTATTGTTGACGTTTGGAGTAGGAGCCACCATAAAATCTAGCTAGACCGTGCCTTTGTCAATTAAGTCTTGAATTTTGTTCCTTTATCGTCTCTTTTTAGAGCTTCCGAGTTTTATAAATTAAATTCTTATATTCTATCCTTAACTCGGTTCAATAGGTAAGTGTACCTATCTTTTATAGCACAGATGAGTATAGGGTTGTTTCTATTAGGAAAATGACTCAAACATTAGTACTTAATGATTTTCCTATTATCTAGCAGTCAAATTTATCAAGTAATCGATTGTTAAGACTCTAATTGTTAACTAAACTACACTAATCCACAAACTAGAGTGATTAATACAATGATTACAAGAACAACTATGAAAATACACTTAACATGCGGAGTTGCTTCATCAATTAGTATAATCTTACTAAAATACTTTTTTATCCTAATACTTGTTAACTGTAGGAAATTATAGTATGTATGCATTCTTCTTAGAACTACTTACTTCTACTCTTAATTGTGTCCATTGGAATCTCTTCCTAATTAACAACTAACTAAGATCACATTAATTCGTGTTAATGTATCGATTCCTTTAAGGATGCAGCAACTTTCTTAATAATATCTCTATTATCAGGAGTAAAGTGTTCTAATGAACTAGATTTATTCAATAGAATTGTCTCTCGACATATTCTATTGAAATCCATCCTAAGTCAATGTCGTGCACTACATTGTACTTAGATTCATTAAATGCCATTCATCGGAATTAACAAACGTCAAGAAATTACTTTTTCAAGAACTTGATCATACTAGTGATTTAACAAGCCCTAAGGGATTACTCACATATGATAAAACAACGATACAAACTAATAGGAAACATAATTACGCAAAAATAAAGCATGAAATAAGTTAAAAGTAAAAGCCCCTTTTTATTCCACTAAAGAAATTTGATGAATACATGAACAGCAAATTCCCGTTGTCTCTCTTAAGTGATTCTGGGAAAATACAGTATACACTTAGGAAATGATACAAAAGGCAAATGGAAAAATGCAAGACTAGGTATAAGGATGGGTGAATGGATGTGTTATGGACAGGTGATGTGTTGTTCATGATGATGTCTACTCTCTTAAAATTTGATGTTTCAAAATTTGATTATTCTTCACAAGTTGCGGTATATTTTTATATTCTCCCAATCAAAAGACTCAAATTTACCCCTTTACAGTATCACTTGACGTTTCCAATATACTGGTTTGCGTGAAAAGATTGAAAAGAATAGTTGTGCCCCATTCTATCACTCCTATGACTCAGGATTTGATAGTCTTGAAAAGAATTATTTTTCACCAATCACGACTGTTATTGAGGCTATGAACTCCTCGTTGCATTATTACATATCATCACGTCCGTGACAATGGCTGTGATCATCTTACTGCTATACAATCATGATCGTGATTGACAGGGGGATTGACAAACTTTCTTGATTACGGCCATGATTAAGGGCATAGCTAAGGCTAGATTCTTCATTACTTCATTATCACGTTCGTAATTGATGCTATTTCACTTATTTCTTCTCCTTCATGGCCATAATTGATTAGAAAGTTGTTGTTCTTGTGTGTAATTCATTCCCTTGCTCGTGATTTACCTGAAATCCATATTTTATACAATTAAGTATCCAAACTAAAGAATTAAATCATATTTATGATCAATTCTATGCCTAAACATGTTTTGAAAGTGTAAAGTAATTTACACTTATCATTCCTTAACCTTTAGCACGAGTCGGTTAAATGGCTTATTTACCTTAGATGACACTGACACCTTGCATTAGGATCAAAGAATCTTGGCCTATACCTTTCATTGGGAGCCTTAGAATGAAGTAGATTATCCTTTCTTAGTTTTTTAAGTATCTGATTGAGTGGAACAGGTATTTTAGTGATCTGCCTAGGAGGCCCTACTGACTTGCAGTTGGCTTTTATACTGTCGTTGAGTTGGCAAAAGATTTGCCTTGAAAGAAACTTGAGCATTAGGCCTAGTATTCGAATTGACCATGTCAACAGTAGCTTCTTTAGGCTTATTGGTGGTGGGTTTAGCAGAGGGTGGTCTTTTATCCGATGGTTCTAGTAACTTACTAGAGGAGATGATACTTTTAATCCGGTACCCTATTGCTACTACTTCTGCAAAACTGGAAGAGGCTTGCCTAATTAGGTGAGAGAAATAGGGTCTTCGAGAGTATTGATAAAAGTCAAAGTTAGCTCTTTCTTAATCATTAGAGTGGATACCCTTGCAGTTAGGGACCTCCACTTTTGGGCATATTCTTTAAAAGACTCATTGTACCTCTTCCTCAAGACAATTAAATCCATCATGGTCAACACCACTTCAACATTGAACCTATATTGGTCATAAAACACCTTAGCCAACTTCTCCCATATGTTTGTCTAGTTCAGGTCCAATTGGACATACCAGGTCAAAGCAGGGCCTGTCAGGCTGTCCTGAAAAGTTTGGACCATGAGCTGCTCATATTGCACATACTTGCTCATTTTGCATACATACAGTCTAGTGTGTAGTTTAAGGCACCCGGTTCTATTATACTTCTCGAAGTCAGGTACTTTAAACTTCTCTAGAAAGCTTCCATAGTCATAAGCAAAAAAATCTGTTATACTAGCCTACTTAAATCCATCATACCCTTTGAACATTTTCATCTTTTCAGTGATTTGTTGAGTCAGTCACTTCTTAAGCTCTTTCAGTCTGTCTCGATCAACTTCGGGCTTTAGGTTAACTAGAAATGAGTAAGTGTTCAGCTCAAAAGTCGAGCTAACCTTTGGATAAACCCTTTTTACCTCAAAGGATTCAAACGCCTAGTTGACTTTAGGGTAGGCTTTTGCTGCTTTGAAGGGTTAGGTTCAACGTTCTTTTTATATCGAGCTTTGGAGCTTTCTTCATTTGATAGAGCTATGGACTTAAGCAAGGCGATGCCATTAGTAAGGAAGCTTAGTTAATCAGCAATCTTTCCCATTGTTTGTTCTACAAAGCAAAACCTCAGCTCGGTAAGATCAATAATCTAGGGGTTAACATTGTTGTTGTTGGTGTTGATATTGTCGTTTCCTTGGCTGGCCATTCTAGTCTGTAAGTGGGTTTGGATAGGACTTCTCTGGAAGGTTTGATGCTTAGGAGCTATCTTGGCAACCTGTTTAAGACTAGTTCTCAACAAGTTAGCACATGAAATTTTTTTTTAAAAAGAGATAAATGAAAAACCAAGAAATGCATGTCACATGGATGCAAAGAGATAGAATTGACAAATAAATAGCAAGATGGTAATTTTTACTATTTTTGTAGCTTTCAGAGTTCCCTTTTACATTATTTAAAAAGAAGAAAATACATGTGTTCCTTAAAAGGAGTATTCCTATCTGTAAATGTTCTTTTGGCGCTTGATAAGCATTCTCCTTTTCTACTTACTAAACCCTGCTGGTGCTCCCTTCCTCTTTCCTGAGTTGGGCTCTTTCATTTCTTTAAGTTCTTTGAGCCTCTTCTGGGTCATCTTCAATTGATGTTCCAAGGCCCGGGAACGTTGTTTTGATTCTTGAAAAAGATTCTCCTACATGTCCTGCTCTTTATAGATTATTTCTATACAGGCTTATACTTAGTTCATATAGGTCTTGATTTCAAGATTTAGTTCAGCTAGTGCAAGTTGGATGACCTCTGGTGCTCGATACTGGATCTCCCTACCTTATGAAGCTGATCATACAAATATTCTTTGGTAACCTAGTGCTTGTTCACTTCTCTTAGCCACTCTCTTAAATCGATGTTTGGTCTGACAGTCCTTGTTTCCCATAATTGTTTGATTGCTCTGAGTTTGGACATCTTCTGCGGTAGTGAAATCTAAAGGTCCTCATAATCTAAGGTCATGATATCTAATAGAGGCCTATAGACTATATCTTGGATGCCTTTGAATTGATTAATTATATTGTTAGGATAATAGCTTGTACATAATTTCATCTCAATTAAGGGTATTGCTTCATAAATTTTGCAGACTAAGATTACCCTTTTGAAGTTGCTCCATCTTGTTGTCCATAAGATATCAGTGATTTAGACGTTTCTCAACATTTCTACTTAGCAGTAAGTAGATTTTTCTTCTAGGAGGTAGACCTTATTGGCAAAAGAATTGATTAGATCGATGTTATAAGCAAATTCTCCTTAGATTAGATCAAGCCCATAACACTTTATATGGCTCTTAAACCATACTGTTAGTAATGCCATGCTGGTTTTTAGTGTTCCATCATTCTTTTCTTTCAAAATATTAAGGCTTTTGATTTGTTCTGCTAGGAAGGCTAGGACATATGATTTACCTTCAAGAAACTGGCTCACCAACTCAGCGACTCCAAAATGGATGAGGAACTTTCCATTAGGGAATAAGAGAGTCCCAAATGCAGCTAAGATAAAAGCTTTTATTTTGTTTTGTCACCAAACTTTGGGATTGCCACAGAAGATGTCCCGTTGGTTAGGTCTAGGCTCAATGGTGAATCAGGCTTTTAAGTCTTTTAATTTGATGCAGTTCCTATTATAGCTTTGAAGGGATTTGTTTAATTTAGCTTTTTTGATCCATAGGAATCTTGAGAAAACATTTATGAGGTTAACTTCCAAATTTAGGGTGTATATATTTTCCAAAGTAGGGGCTTGAAGTATTGGGTATACTCTTCAAGTGTTGGACCAATCAGGTGAGGCCTAACTTGAAAAGCCACTTCTTTGGGTTCCTAAAAGTTATTTAAGAACCTAATTAAATTAATCTCTATTTTTACTTTAGGAAGTGATAGAATGAGTCTAATCTTGCTAACAATGGTTTCTTATTCCCTTAGATTGAAGTATTGAAACCATTGGTCTAGGATCCGCTTGGGATTGATGGGCTTGCTAACAAACTTTTCCCTAAAGTAGACAAAGTTGGATGAACAGGCCATGGTTGAATTACAAAAGAAAAATATGTTACAAGATTGATCAACCATTGTTTACAACAAATGAAACTTATTTACAACAATTCTATGTTTACAATATATTTACAAAGGAAATCAAGGAAACTTCAAGCCATTATATATTTTTATTTCCATCTTGCTTGATTATCCATCGATCCTAGACGTCATGAATGCATAAAGGGTAGGTTCTATAGGTCCTTAAGCTTGTGTGACCTCACTTGTTAAAGAATACTTTCATTGTTTACATCAAGCTTAAGTGGGGTGGCCTAATCAACCTCGAGCGGTGGTTATACCACAGTATCTAGAGCCTACATAATGGCCCTCCATCTTAGGTTCCTAATATGGTCTGGGTTTGACCGTATCCACCATACATTTACAGAAAATTAAATCCCTCCCCCCAAATGGTTTAAATAAATAAAAGTATACCTGCAAAAACATTATTATAATTATGATACAAATAACAAAGAACAAATAAGTAAATAAATTACACTTAAGGTGATTTTTAGTGGTTAATTTTAATTTTGGAAAATTGAATGGCTAACCCTCTTAACGTCTCCAGTAGAGTTGCTAAGCTATCAAGCCTGGTTTTTTTCTCTAGGTTCTTTTATAAATTAAGTCTTTTTTAAACCGATCAGTATTAAACCTTACCCATTTAGTACTAACCTTTGACTAGGATTTAAAAAAAATTGGTTTTTTAATTTGGAAGTTGTTTGGAGTTGCCATCCGACTGTAGTCGAGAAAAAGAGTTAAGTTATAACCAATTGAGTAGATTAGTTATAACTTAACAACTAATTCAACGATAAAAGCCAATTTTTAATACTGGTTTTCAAACTAGAGAGCTCAATCTAGGGGTTAGGATTTTTAAACCCATATGGGTACTATTAACTTTCAAATTTTAATCTTAATCTTAAAAATCACTTTTTAATTCTATAAAATAGAACTTTATTATTTAACCAAATTGGATAACTTGAGTAATCTAAACTAAAAAGGAAAAATAGGTTTTTTTTTTTTTTTTTTTTTACCATTGCCCAATAAGTGTCTATGTATCTGTTATTCGGGATTAGACATACATATTCTTTTTTTTTTTTTAATAAAACTTTAGTAGGTTAGTTGATTATAGTTTCAAAAAAAGGTTAGGCATACGTTTTTTACCCGGTTCAATTTATTTAAGAAAATTCTACTAAATTGTCCTAATTGGTGTTTTATTTTTTGGAAACTCTAAAATAGTCCTAATTTGAGAAGTGTCTATTTATTTTTATCTATTTTGGAAAAAGCTGATTTTTCTAAGTGTTAAAAAATAATTTTTATTCACTAACCTATCTACTTATCTTCATTTTTATTATATTATTTTATTTATTTATTACTTATTTTATCTATAAAATATAGACTATCCTTTTCTTTTCTTTTTTTTCTTCTTGTTTTTCTTCTCTTCCTTTTTTCTTTCTTCTTCTTTCCTTTTTTTTTTTTATTTACAAGTACATACATAAAATAAAAATAAATAAATAAAATTACAAACTAGGTTAAGCTCAAGTCGGCTTAAGGGTCAGCTCGAGGTTAGCTCGGGTTGGCTCAAGTTAGCTCAGTTGACTTGGTCGGCTTTAGTTGGCTCCAATCTGCTTCGATCAGCTCATACGACTCAGATCAACTCGAAAAGTCAAATCGAAGTATCCTACCTAAGGTTTTTAAGTGTGAGGATTTCGATGGTGGTGGTGGTTTTCAGTTTTCATGAAAGAGGCTATCTTAGAGAGAGGAACAGGAACAATGTTAGAGAGAGGAACAGTGTTAGAGAGAGAAAGTGTAGTGTATGTGTTCCTTAGAGTAATTCTAGTGCTTATGTGTGTTGATGATGAAAGATTAACCCCTATTTATACTGTTGGCATGAAGCTGAAATTGAGGAAGTCGGGAAAAATGAATTAATTTGTCGAAATCCATTGATGGGTTTTGACTCGAAAATTTAATTTTTTTTTTCCATTTTTGAGCTTGATTTTAATTGCACATTTGATTGAACTTAGACGGGTTTTTAAGTGAATTCAGAAGTAGGCCATGTGTATTATACGATTTCACCAATTTGGTGAAATTGTGTAATAAATGGCTTTGAATAGAGCATAAGGGAAGGGAAAAAACTAGAGAAAAAAGAGAGCTAAAATTGGCAAATATGGAAGAAAAAAGAGAGCATTGGTCATGTGCCATGCGCCATGCATGCGTGCATTTGAAAATAGTGCACACACAAACCCGCCCTTCTATGCAATTGCACGTAAGGCCTTAGGCCCTGCTTAGTCCAAGAGAAAATGGACTAGGTTTTATTAAAACCTGGTCCGACCCACATCCCCTTTATATATATACATATATATATATATATATATATTCTTAAATAAAAATAACTAACTAAAAAAGAAAAAATAAAAGTAAGAATCCTAACACTCTTAAAAGAAAAATCTTCTCTCTCTCTTTCTTTTTTTTTTTTTCCCATTCTAATTTTTTTGTATTTTTTCTAAATTTCATATTTTTTGTACTTTTTCCTATTTTTGTATTTTTATTTTATTTTTCTAAAATTTCTTATTTTTTGTGCTTTTTCCAATTTTTGTATTTTTCTAAAATTTCTTATTTTTCCCAAAGTTTTTATTATTTATACTTTTGGGTTTTCTTTAATTTTCTTTTTTTTTTGTGCTTTTCCTAATTTATGTCCCCTTATGCTATTAAAATAAAATAAAGGGGCACAAAAATTGAGTGTCTATACCTATTTATTCTTAAATATATAAATTGCATCAAGATAAAGTTATTTTGTTTAACAAAGTTATGCATCAATGAATAGATATTGTTATCATAACACATGCTAACTATAAAACTATGAAAGAAAAAAATAACTAAAACATAGAGTTGTCAAAAACTAAAAAAGAAATTTGTGAGAAGTAAGAGATCATGTCTAATTTTCTTCACAACAAATAGATATTGAATAAAAAAGTATAAAAGCAATAATGAAAAAGAAAATATAGACATTATACTTTAAAAGTAAATTTGACTCTTATGAACTTTGGCAAACTTTGCTTTACATGACAAAAGTTATCATTATTCCTAATCCTAAGCTATGCACTTAAGTAGTCATCAATCATACATTTATGGGTTTACATAGGAACATGAGCGATGAAGTAAAAGTAGTACCTCCTTGCCAAACGCTCTTCTATGCACCAAAATCTTCATCACTAAGTTGGAACTGAGTCTAACCTTGAAAAGAACTTGAAATAACCCATTCAAGATGGACTTGAACACTTATTCCTTCTTCACCATCTTCGCCTTGCAGAACCCTGTAACGAACATACCGTACACCGTGACATCTGCCTCTATACCATCTCTTTTCATTTCCTCCAAACTCTCAAACACTCATCTAGATTCTCCTCTGAAACCAACACCTTAACCATTGCAATTTATGTATAAACATCTGAATTACAAAAATTCTCCTGCATTCTCCCTAAAAGCTCCATCATTTCCTCAATTCTCCCTACTTTACCCAACCCTTTCATCAAGGTCGTATATAATGCACTCTCTTCCACCAATCCATTATCCTAAATCACTGTAAACCAATAGTGTCGAATCTAAGTGATCTATTTTTAGCAATCCATCCATGATCTTATTATATAAAAACATCATCAATTTAACACCAACTTCTTCATTTCCCTTATAGAGGAGGAAGGAGAGATAGGGTAATGTTGGAGGGGAGAGAGAAGAGGCTTATGCTTGTTCGAAGTTACGAATTTGCCCTATATGAACAATGATATATACTAAAGCAAATCCTTTATCAATAATCAAAATTTTAGTTAAAAGGGTTAATAAGTAAAAACAATTAAGATTCTATTCCGGTGGTTACTTAAGCTCCAATCAACTTTAATAATATAGATATATACAAATATATATATATATATATGAATTTACATATAAATATACTTATACAAATATGTATAAATAGGTATGCATAAACGTAATATTTACGTTGGTGGAAACATGTATGTATATATGTGGAAATATGTATGTATAAATTTGTAGAAATATACGTGCAAGTGGAAATGTACGAATAATGTATAAGGAGAATTATATTGGAAGGGATCAACATTTGAAGGGAAGTTCAATCAAGAAATCAATGTTTTTGAAAGGTCATATAAAGGATTAACATTTCGAAAAGTTTAAATAATGAATCAACATTTCACAAAGCAATTTAAGTAAGGAATTCATAATAACCAATTCATAAAATTGTTTGAATCGCTTTATAGAATATTCATCATTTATTTGAACTTTTCAAAACGCTGATATCTTATTTGAATGACTTTGTGAAACGTTGATCCCTTATATGAACTTTTCAAAATATTGATTCCCTATTTGAATTTACTTGCAAATGTCTATTTCTTCTATTGTAATTCTCCCAATATGTATAAATAGGTGCACATATATGAACACGTACTTATATATGTAGAAATATGCACGAACAAAAGTACATAAATATACATACAAATATGTATGATTTGGTAAGAATATATGTGCATTTTTACGTATGTATCTATAAATTTTATTCTTTAGAGTCTATAAGCAAATGTAAATGATGTAAAGCTAGTACCAAGTGAATAGTGGAACTTTATGTATATCATTTATGACGGATGAAATGTCATCATTATTTTGTATAAGTGTAAACTACATGAATTTAGTAATCCTTCAACTGATTACAAAAATGAGATTGAGATATTTGATGGACTTATGATTAGATATGAGTGCAAGTTTTATAAGTTATAAATATTAAGTAAACAATGGCTAGAACCAAAAATGGAAGTCATAATGAAAGGTCTAAGAAGAATTAAGACCTTTAAGCTCCTTTGCCACTAAGGGAGCAACCTAGATAAGATATGCTCCCACCTTTACAAGAAGTTATTTGATGCGGACTAAGACTAAAAACAAACAAGGTCGATTGCAAGGGTGGGTCCAAGCTTGTCAAAAGCTCGAAGAACGAGATAGGAAGTAGTGTAACAACTGGAAAAGTAAAATAAGTAAACCTACAACATGAAGCACCAATGGAGCTTTTGAGAACTCATGGCATAACTCAATATGACGCACGAGATGGTCTAGTGAGGTTACTCACTACCTAGCCTTACTTCAAGGTTAGGATAAGAGTGAGGTAAGTAAACAAGCTAAGGAAATAATGTTCACAAGAAGTATATTTAATATATTGATGATGATGATTGTTTTATCTTGTAGTTACATGTACAGTGGGTGTTTATACCTGAGAAATTAGTGTAACATGCCTAAAATAGACAAGACAAAAAGGGTAATGTCCAAAAGAAGCAATATATAAGGAATATAAAGGGTGAAAATGAAAATTTAAAGAAAATAATGATTAGTGTAGTAGCTTCCATCACGTAGGACTACGATGCATGGCGATAGCCAACGGCCTATTGGGGATGCTGTTGGTAGAAATAGACAAAATAGTACAATCAGGATGTAGGGCTGAGTAGGGGTGCTGAACAGAGGTGTTGGTAAGTTCTGGACTCATTTGAGAAGAGATGGCTACGAATATGTGTTGAAGCTTTCGTCTTCTCGACACCAAAGTTTCTAAGCTATTGGTTGGCTCGGTCATCGCCAAACAGTTATGTGTGAGGGGTTGGGTACTCAATGGGGCATTTATCTAGTTGACACAAGACTTTCAAGATCTATGAAGTTACTTGGCTTGATATAAGAAGTTGGTAGACAACAAGAATTAGCTCGGCCTTAGAAGAAGTTGGTTAGAATAGGAGGATTTGCCTGATTAGTCCTTCTAAACCTCGAGCATGGCTGCGAGTCAAAGGTCTAATAGTCCGATTCCTTTATTGTCCTTATTGGACAATTACTTGCAAGCATGCATATAATGATAAGACAATAGGGAATGTTGATCTAGTATCTTTTTACTAGAGGAAATAAAGGAAACAACAGGCCTTAAGAGACAAGGGAAGATAAGCCTCAGGATGCTAATAAGCTCTTTGAATTCATTAAGGCAACTTGGTACTTCGAGGGAAAAATGGGTCAACTAGCTCTGATTGTTGACAAGTTGGCCCAAATTGGAAGGATTTTTAAGGCTTTTAGAATTCTAGAGTCCTAAAAGTTGGCATATGGTACTTTGATGCTAATGTTGGCATCCCAAGTTTGGTGGGACTTGAGAGATAGACGATTGGGAAATAATATTACTTAACAAATGTTTGAGGAATTTAGAAAAGAGGATTTTCATCACAATGTGCTGACTAAGATGTTGCAAGATCTATTTGACCTAATGAGGGGGATCATGAATATGACCCAATATGAAATAGGGTTAAGTAGATTGTTGCACTATGCATTAGCTTCTTATCAATACAATCTACAGTTAAAAAATGATTTGTTGCTTACTTGATTTGATCCTATAATGTGTTGTAAGTTGGAGGACAATGATTTCATTACTTATAATGAAGTAATGGACAAGAGGTGCTAATTGGAAAACAACCGTTTGAGGATGCAAGCTCAATGGAGTCAAAAGATTAGTAAAGGTTTCTGATTAGGCTTTTCATTCAAGAGGTCTTACCTAGGACCTACTAGTAGTTTTGGATAGAAAAAGAAGAAACTAACATCTATAGCTAGTAGCGTTGCATAGTCTGTGCCTAGTCTAAATTTCTACAATAAGGATGCGAATGTTAAATGTTGGAAGTGTGGGGCAAATCATTTCCCTAGATATTGTGTTTAGTTCAAGGGGAGATGCTTCATATATGGAGATAAGAATCATGTGCTATGTGCATGCCTAAGAATGAAATTAGTCAAATATAATAAATGTGGAAGAAATGGACACTTCTTCAAATCTTGTCTACCATTTGGGCAAGGAGCTGGAAAGGCTAAAGTTTCTAGCAACACAACTGCGCTTGCCTGTATCTTTATTATAAAAGATATAGGGGATGATGAAGAAGACTTTGCCGATTGGATGGAGGAGTATTACCATAACAATTTTGATGGAATTATAGGAGCTAAAGATGAAACTGATGAGGGGCTGGTAATAAGGGCTATACATATAAATAGACAACTTGTATTCGCATTGTTTGACACCGGTGCATCTCATTCTTTTACTCGTCAAAAGTTTGTAGATGAGAAAGAAATTAATATAATTAAAATTAACACTACTTATAGAGTTAGAACACATATCAGAAAGAAAGTAACAACTCAAAAAGTGATGGATAATGGATAAATTAAAATCCAAGGAAAAGAGTATCCTATTAGTCTTGTAGCAATACCTTTACAAGGCTATGATATGACTGTAGGAGTAGATTAATTGTTTAAGTATAAGGTAAATATAGAGTATAGAATCAAGATTGTCACCCTAAATGATGGAAAAGTGGTGTTCTAAGGAAAAGCTGGTAAAGGTAAATTAAAACTAGCCATTATTGAGATATGTGATGAAATGGATGTAGTAAAAATATAAGAGAATGATTGGAAATTTTGTTAGGTGTTTGATACTAAGGAAAGGAATGAAGCACCAAAAGTGTCAGATATATTGGTGGTATGTGAGTTTCTAGAAGATTTACCAGGTCTAGCTCTGCATCGAGAACTAAACTTCACTATTGAGTTAGTTCTTGGAACTGAGCATATTTTTAAGGCTTCGTATTAGATGTCATCTATGGAAAATTGAGAGTTAAACAATCAACTTCAAAAGTTATTGGATAAAGGATTTATCTGCTTGAGTGTTTCGCTTTGGGAAGCACTTGTATTATTTACAAAGAAGAAGGATGGCCCCATAAGGCTCTATATAGATTACAAGGAGATAAATAAAGTAACTATTAAGAATAAGTATCCCTTACCTCAAATTAATGATTTGTTTGATTAGTTGCAAGGAGCAACTGTGTTTTCTTGAGTTGACTTAAGGTCGGGATATCATCGATTGCAAGTTAAGTTGAAAGACATACCTAAAATTGCAATCTGGACCTGATATGGTTACCATGAATTCTTGGTGATGCCCTTTAGATTAACTAATGCATTGACAGTAGTCATAGACTTAATGAATCGTATATATTAGCTGTATCTGGATGAATTTGTTTGGTGTTTGTTGATGACATTTTGATTTACTCAAAAACGAAAGAAGAGCATGTACAACATTTATAGTTGTCATTGCAGAAGTTAATAGATACTAAGTTGTATGCTAAGTTAAGAAAATGTGATTTTTGACTAGATAAGATTTCTTTTCTGGGCCATATTGTATTTGGTAAAAGAATTTCTATAAACCCTACAAAAGGCTAAAGCAATGGTGGAATGAAAACAACCGATGACTATTTCGAAGATTTAAAGTTTTCTAGGTATGGTAAGATATTATAGGCGGTTTTTAAAGGATTTCTCTAAAATTTTAAGACCGCTAACTCAGTTGACTTAGATGGATGTCATGTTTGAGTGGAGTAAGGAATGCGAGCAAAGTTTCCATGAACTAAAGAAAAGACTTGTCATGACACTAGTACTAATACTACTAGATCTAACTAAGTCGTATAATGTATCTAATGATGCTTTTTGGAATGAGTTAGGTTATGTGTTAATGAAAGATGGAAAAGTTATTACTTATGCCTCAAGACAATTAAGGCCACATGAAAGGAACTATCTAACTCATGATTTAGAACTTGCAGCTATGGTGTTTGCTTTGAAAATTTAAAAACAGTATTTATATGGGCAGCGATGTGAGATATACACTACTTATAAGGGTTTGAATATTTCTTTACTCAAAAAGAGATAAACTTAAGGCAAAAGAGATCGTTGGAGTTGATCAAGGTTTATGATCTAAATATAAATTATTATCCTAGAAAAGCTAATCTTGTAGTTGATACATTAGGGTTGTAAGAGCTATGAGCAGGTTGCATTACTGCTTATAACGCAGCCATAGTTGTCAAAATTGCGATTCCACACATGTGATTCTATAAGTTTACGATTTTAAGAAGGTTTTTCGACTTGACTCATGTATAAAATTATTTTCTTATAGAAACTTACGTTTTTAACTAATTTTACATATCAAACTAGGTAAAAACTTAAATTTTTAATTCAATTTACTAATTCTACGTATATGAACTGAATAAGCCAAAAATTAGAAATAATATATCTAACCAGGCTTTTATTATTCCATTAACTATTAAGGTGTTAAAGCATCTTCCTTATACTATTCCAATTTTTTTTTCTCTTTCTCTCTCTTCCATTCCCTTCTTCAATATCCATAGCCTTCATTTACGTTCTAACTCCAATATAAACATTTATAAGAAAAACCATATATTGAAGTTTATACCATTAACAACTCAAAATGAATCAAAACATTTGGTTTTCTTCAATTTATCGCTTTTTTTAGATAAAACAATGGAAAAAAAAAAGTTAATTTAAACCCATCTTCTTATCCTTATTTTGTGAATGTTAGGTTATAAATTAAGAATTTTCTTTTTTATGGAAAAAGAACGTAAGTTTTTAATTTCTTAATTTTTTATTTCCATCATATTTTCTAAGATTTTTGTAACTACAATAAATATATCTATATTTTTTTGGAAACTATTCTACATAGGTTATAGAAAATTTACATTTCTATATTTCGATTTTACGTTTTGATTCTATAGACCCTTTAACGATTCTATGTAGAATTACGAGTTAACAACCTTGGATACAACGTGAATTAGTACGAAATTAGAAAAGATGAAATTGGGTTTAATTGGTGTGAACATAATAGCCTATTAATGAATTTGGTAGTGTAGCCTACTTTATTAGAAAGAATCAAACAGCAATAGAAGAAAGATAAAAACTTAAAGGAAATAAAAGAGAACTTAATTAAAGAAAGTGTTTTTGATTACCAAGTTGATGAAAGTGATATACTACTATTGAAGTGAAGAATCTGTATACTACAGAACCTTGACTTGAGAAGAGAAATACTAGATGAAGCACAATAATAGGTTATACAATACATCCAGGGGAAAATAAAATCGACCATGATTTAAGATCTATGTTTTAGTGGAACGAGATGAAAAGAGATGTTGCATGATATGTGGTAAAATGTGTTATGTGTTAGCAAGTTAAAGCAGAACATCAAAGGCCTAGTGGTCAGTTACAATCTTTAGAGATACTGAAGTTAAAATGAGATCATATTACAATGGATTTCATAGTGGCACCTCCCAAGACTAAAGCGGGGTATAACTCAATCTTAGTAATAGTTGATAGATCAACAAAATGTGTACATTTCTTGCGTTGTCAAACAAGTGATTTGATGGAAAATATGGCAAGATTATATATTAGAGAGACTGTAAGGCTACATAGAGCACCTGAAATCATTATCTCTGATTAGGATAGTCAATTTATGTCTAAATATCATTCGTATACAATAGGTGAAAGGAATAGAAGTAGAAGCTACTTAGGAGCCTAAGACAACAATGATGGAGCAGTATTTGTTGGCTCTTTTGATTATCAGGTTAGTAAAGAAGCATAAGTTGTAAATATAGTTTATTGAATGAGAATTTGGTATATAGAAGTTTTGAGGAAAAAATTCTTCTAAAGGGGTGTAGAAATGTAGGCCCAGCAATTGGATGATTTTGATTTGGTGCATAAAATTTAAGTAGATAGGGAAAGGTTTTCAATAAAGCTTGAATTTTACAACAAAGCTAGGAATGTTAGTAGAATTAGCCTAATGAGTTTGAATCTAAGAAAATAAAATAATTAAAAATTATATTTATAGGATATATATATTTTTTATTTGTTATTTATCGAAAAGACGTAAAATAAATTTCGATAATTAACAAATAATTAGAGATAAATTATATGCATACTAAAAATCATAACACAACATAAATAATATTTGAGTATTTATTTGTATTGAATATGATTTTGTGTGTAGAAAAATATACCCAAAATTACCTAAAATATCTAATTTATAATATGGTATGCCAAAATAATTAAAGAAAATTAGTAAAAATTTGGAAAAAAATTTTGTGGCACCTTTGGGAAATCTATATTGTGGCTTAGTAGTATGAGGAGTCTAATTTAGTAAAATTAGGAAAGGAATTAGGACATCTATGTTTGGGAAATGTAGTGATTAATGCCACTTGTCAAATTTGATTTTACCTAACCAACCCAACATTGTCCTAAAATTCCAAAATCACCCTCCCTTATTTCTTTTGTACACTCCATTATTTGGGAAAATTAGAGTCTTAAAAAGAGTTATGAGGAGTTTATGGAAAATTATATAAAAATAATGCATTTTAGGGTTAAATTAGAGTACGCATATCAATTGAACTCCTTGAAAGGAACCACGACCACTACGCAATAGTGATCCCTACACCTATTCTAGCTTACAACCTTAGGGTGGCTAAAGGTAGCTGTAAGGTCATTTTTTGGTAAGTTCAAAATTTGCTCTGATTTAAAAATATCAAATCTTCTTAGAATATTATAAAAAATTATATTCTAAGCTATTTTGTATGTAGTTTTTTTAGAAAAAAAAAAGTTATTTTGTAGAGATTAAATGTCAAAATACATTGCCTTGAAGAAACGACTAAAACCAAGTTGATTTTACTTTCGTTTTCAAAACCTTAACAAGACTGTTTTGACTCCAAAAATTTTTTTAATGATTTTCTTTTGTGAAAACAATTTTCTAAATTTTTATCTAATTTTTAGGCCGTAAAATCCTATTAAATAGCTATTTATCAAGTTATACTTAATAGTTTTTTAGGAACTTGACTTAGATTCCAATTTGGTTGATATTCTTGTATAATGCAATATTGAATGATGTTGAGAGATTAAATTTGCGGTGATGGAAGTGTTGGATCAAGCATTGAAGACTTGGTGTTGAAATATAAGTAATACGTAAGTTATTTAAATAATGTGATTGGTAAAGTTTGATTTAAATCGGAATGGTGTTGGATTGTGTGAAGTATTTTGATTCCAATCAAGAGTGGAAATTGTAAGAATTATGTTAAAATGTAGAGGGCATAATGATTAGAGACTAAATTAGAGGTTAAATTAGAGAATAGGTGTATATAACAAACTAGGAAGTAGAAGCGTACAAGTAGTTTTTGGACTACAGGCTAGCCCATTTAACCTACCTTTTAAATGGGTTTGGGTCGAGGTTTTTTGACTCGTATAAAATGCAGGCCAAATGAACTTAGCCCGTTTAACTCGCAGACCAAAGTGAGCCGTTTCAAATCAACTCGTTTAATACATTTACGCCTTTCATCCATAGGCCAGCTTGTTTAACTTGCTTTCTAAACAGGTTAGGGCCGAGGTTTTTTTGCTTGTTTAAAAAGCAGGTTGAATGAGCTTGGTCTGTTTAATTCACGAGTCAAAGTGGGCCAAGTTGGGTCGGCCTATTTAACCTACATGTACACCTCTACTTGGAAATTGATTAGAAACTAAATCATAGCCTTATGTATATATCTAAAGTGTAGTTAGTTAAGCTTTAAGGAATGGGTCAGAAGACATTTTGAGGACTTTTGAGTTAAATTGCAATTAAAGACTAAATTAAAGGTTATTTAAAAGCAAGACTAATAATAAATGACCTAAAACCTAGATAACTAAGTATAGTAGAATCTTAAACTTATGTTAATAAATTGAGTATAGAATAAAGCTCATATATAGTAGTTGTATTAACACTAAAATGACGTTTATATTATAGGGACTAGTAGTGAAAGTATATCATAAGTCGCACTTTAATGAGCAAATAGAAGGTCTAGGTAAGTTGGGGATCAATAAATAATTGTATTTTAAAGTACCATTTTGTAGTACTTGGAGGCTCAAGGTTATACTTGGTTGTGATTTTAAGTAGCTTACTTATGCGCATACCTGTGTGTCTTTGAGCTTGATTTTATATTATAAGCTTGGTGTATTGAGCTATAGATTGATTGAGTTGCATGAAATTGATTGGTTACCTTAAACTAGATTTAACTATATTAGACTTATAACTTTAAACTTGACGTGCAATCGAGAAGCCTTTATCAGATCAGGCTATTTGCATCCCATTAGGGAACAATCAGGATTTTCCAATCGAAACTTGACCCTTTCGAAAGGGATAGCTGAAGTAGTCCCTCCTTCATACTTAGTCAAACTAAGCTAAAGGAAATAGTTGTTTGAAGGCAGTTACAGGAGGAGGGGTATCTCCATCGCATAAGTTTGAGTTTGGTCATAAGCTACTGAATATGTGTTGAAACTCCTTAAACCTATATTCGAATAGATGTAATTTATCTAATATTACAACAGACCAGACAACGTTGTACAATAGCATTTTTCTATTGTATTGCATTTAATTAACTATTCGATAACCTTGATTGTGCTTATCATATAATCTTATGTCTACATCCCTACTTATCAAGCGGTTGGTTGCTCACATCCATATAGATCTTTTTACAAGTGCAAACTAGGGAGTCGTCCTGTAACTACCTTAAGGTTAGTAGTTGCTAGATCATAGGGAGTGGGGTTATAAAACTGGAGAATAGTTGAATTTTTGGAAGTTAATGTTATTATGTATTGATCTTTGGTGTCAATGATGTAAATGATTAAGTGACCTAAGCTACTAGTCATGTAAATGTTACCTAGATTATCTGAGTTTTATTATGAGTTATAAGATTTTGCAAATAAAATAATGGTATTTACATGTGAACTGTTGATTTTAATGTAGGTTAGTTATAGATGTCTTGTGTAAATCAAGTCTAAAATAGTGATTGATGGATTAGTTTCTATCTTAAGATGTTTTATACAATATGATTGTTATAAGTCTATCACTTTAGGGCATGGAAAATTGTGTTATATAAATGAGAACACTGATTTATTGATTCATACATTTTTAGAGCTACCTAGTTTATGTTATCAACCTTATTCTTTTATCTTTAAAAACTTGTTAAAGATTAACTTATTTTTTTGAGGCTAACTAATATTACAACATCAATTGATATTAAAAACTGAAATCATGGTACCTAAATTTAACATAAATTTAAAAAGGAATGAAGTTAAAATTGAATTGAATATAAAAGGGTAGGAAATATAATAAATAAAGTGAAGTTGGTAAATAAGGAAGTTAATATGCTATAATCTATTTACAAAACTTAATGGTATTAGGCGAAGTAAAAACTTACATGTAGTAAAAGATGAGCTCATTTTCCTAACATTGAGAGAGGAGGATTTCATAAGAAAAGGTCTTTAAGTAGTTGAAGTCAGAATTCATGCAAATATATTCAAAAGATGTATAGAAGATAAATATATGTAAGAAAAGGTGATCAATAGTTATTGTAGAGTATACTTTGAATTAATATGTGAAGACTAAGGTATTGATTTTGTTTGTGGAACTGGAGAATATCAAACATTTAATTTCATTGATGTATAGAAATTTTGTTTATTTCCATTTATTATATATATTACAGTTTTTAGGGATAAGGGAATTTGAACTTCATTAATTTTTGCGATATTGATGTTCATATTACTATACCGAGTGGCTTCAACGATATATAGAAGTTTGATTTCTCAAAATGCAACTAATAGCCAAGAGACAATTAATTTAAAAATTCTAACCATAGAACTCTAATTAGCCTTTAAGAATGAGGTTATAGTGTGCCTAAGGTTTTGTAGCATAAGATGAATGATTGGGGCTAAAGTGTGCTAAATTGAAGGTGGATCAAAGATAATCAATCAAGTTTAGCAAGGTCATAGAAAAAGTACTGACTTGTCATTTCTTATAAAAACTTTATTGTGAGCTAAGCACTAGAGTTATAAGCATCTAGAAAATATAAACACTTAATTACAAAAACAACCAACTAAAATAACTTTTTTTTTTCTTTTAATAATCCTTATCTAAAAATAATCTAAAATAATTTATCTACACATAGTGACAATCTAAAATAATTACATAAAATGACTTACTCCACATAATAATTTTAATTTATTTGACCAAAATTATGTAAGTTGCTAAGTATTACCATTTAGTTTGATATTATATGTAAATATATATTTTTTAAATTTAAAGAAATGAAAAAATTAGAAAAAAAAAGAAAGAAAGAATTCAATAACCTTATAAGTGAAAAAGTTACATAAATTCTCTCTCTCATATCTCTATCTTTTGACCCCTTTTCTAAATCCTTCCAAACAATAGCTAGCCCGATTTGTACTTTAAGATTTCCTTTTCTTTTGATTTATTATATATACTACAATTAAATGTATAAAAATTTGATTTCTCTAAAAGTAACTAATAACCAAGAAATGAGAAATTTCAAAATTCTAAGCATAAAACTCTCATCAGTAGTAGGATGAGGCTATAGTACACCTATAGTGTGTATGATTAAAGATGAGGTTACAGTACCTAAAATATGTAGGATAATATGGACAATAGAAGGCTAAAGTGTATTAAATTAAAGGATGGATTGGTCAAGTTTAGTGAAGTCATAGACATGAATTATGTAACTTACTAACTAATCATTTCATATAAAAATATCATTGCACATAAAGAATTGAGTTATGAGTATTTATAAAGTGTAAATAGTTAATTAATCATAAAAACAAACACCTAAAATAACATTTTTTTTTATCTATGTAATCTTTAATTGAAAACAATCTAAAATAATTTATCTCTACATAATGACCATCCAAAAGAACTACAAAAATGACTTACTCCACGTAGTACTTTTAAATTTGTTTGACCAAAATTATGTAAGCCACTAAATATTACTATTGACATTGAGATTATATATAGATATATATTTTTTAAATTTAGAAAAATTGAAAGATTATAAAAAATGAAAAGAAATATAATAAACTTGAAGTAAAAGAGTCACATAAACAAATTTTTCTATCTCTTGCATCTTCATCTCTCGTATATTGTGTTTGGTATGTAAGATGGGACTTGAATGGAATCGTGATTTCGGGCCCGATTTCTTTTCCCATGTTCAGATACATTTTAAAAAGGTAAAATCGTGACTCCATTCTACCCTAGTAAATAGACAATTAGATAAATAACCTTATTAATATATAAATAGCATGGAAGGAAAAAAAAAAAAAAAGGTATATAGTGACCCAAAAAAAAGCAATACCTCCATCTCCAGTTTCCGTTGACAAGGTATGGGGCCACCTCTATCTCCATCCCTTAATCTAAATTGCCATCATTGCTTAAATGTATAATCGTATTGTTATTTATAAATATATATTATGTATAGCTTTTTAAATGTTATATATATATAATACTTATCTAGATTATATATCATTTATAAAATTATATATAGATGACTATATTTTTATATGAAAAAATATATATAATATATATATGTTATATATATATATAAGTGTTATTTGTTTACATAACATATGTATTTAGATTATATGTCTTATATATAATATATAGTTCTATATATATAATTACATTATAATATATAAGTAGATATTATTTACGCATTTTGTAATAGCAATATCAATTATGTATAATATATAGCTTTATATATACATATATAACTATGTTGTAATATATATAACTTATATATTATATATAAATTTACAAATGTTAACATATAAATTTATAAATATCACTTATATGTTATAACTATATTGTTTTGTGTATAGATTATATGTTTTATTTTTAATATATCATTCTATATATATTATTATATTGTAATTCATAAATATATATATTAGGTATAAACGTATAAATATTATTTAATAATTGTAATAACAATACAGTTTATGTATAATATATAGTTCCATATATCATATATAATTATATATGACCAATGTTATGTGTATTGTTTTTTTTTTTTTTTTGCCAGATTTAATGTTATGTGTGTATACACATACACATATCTATAAATTGAGGACATTTTTTGTTGAATAATACCATATACTTGTTCCATTCCATTCCAAATATGATAAAACAAACATAATTATGGAATAGAATTGATGATTCCGTTGATATTTCTAAACATAGGAATTATTGATTCCATTCCATTCCAAATTTGTTGTATAACATTATATCTTCATCTCTTTACCCCTTCTATAGTTATGGGTTTAGTGAGGTCATAGATACAAATAATGAACATTTGGAAGATGTAAATAATTAAATAAACATAAGGAAACCACCCAAAATACCATCCAAAATAACTATAAAAGTAACTTACTCCACCAAATATTTTTAAATTTATTTAACCAAAAATATGTAAGATGTTAAATACTACATTTACTCTAATACGACAACACATATTTGTGAATATAAAATAAATATCATATAAAATTAGTGTCTTATGTTCAAAGTGAGACATTCATATAAAATTAATATCTCATTTACAACATAAGATATAGTATTAATATTTTTGTAATTTTTTTATATATAGTTGTTATTTATGTATTTGATCGGTAAACATGAAAATTTCTCTATACTTAAAGCTATCATTTTTATCTCAATCAACTTATACGTAGATAATTATATATATATAAATATTATATATATATATATATATCTTTTATACTACACTCTAATTGGGCCTCTAGGGATTAAATTGGTAACAAGGAGGGTAGAGTATGGTGGAGTTTGACTTCCAGAATCATATTGCTCAAGCAAGTACGTTTTTTGCAGATTATGGGATGCATTACGATTGCGATTCAAGAATTGTCTTACTTCTTGACCATAAACAAAGGAATTGTGATGATTCATTTTGTGGTTGGTCAATTGATTCGATGTTTAGATGAATGTTTGGTATTGACATTGATGACCTTGCAAAAAAAGACAGAATGATCATTGTTCTTTTACAATTTTTTTCGTTGTCAGTCGATGCATTTATTTACGCTCAAAGATGCAATCGTAATATACATTACATGACGCATACATTTTACAGAAATCATACTATGACTTATATTTGTGATTCTATTATTACTATTTTAATTTTTTTTAATGATCATAAATACACTCCTACATAATTGGTCATCTACTAGTAGATTATCATTTAAAAGTAACATAAGATATTTAGGAAACTAAACAATATCAGTAAAGTCAAGGCCATTGTAGCCAAACAACATTAACAGTTGTATCTCTATAGAAATTAAACAATTTTATAGATTTATTATTATAAATCTATTATTTAACATATTTTATGAAACGTTAATTTTTTAACCTTCAAATATTGATTACCTCTGTTGAAATTCTTCTAATATTAAACACACACATATATACACATGGTGTTCCACTATCTAGTATTAGTAAAATCACTATCGTTATAAAAAGAAAAAACACCATATTCATTCAATCAATAAATCTCAAGTCCATAAAGAAGGCCAGCATACTTCTCCTGCGCATTAGTCTCAAAATATGTATCTCTGATCTTTTGGAAGGCTTGATGACACTCTCCGATCACCCGTTTCACTCCAAGCATATTCGCCACCCGCTCCAAACCGCCATGTAAACCGTCGCAGAGCTTCATCAAGTGTTTAACGTCGTATACTTTGCTCCCAAAAAAAAACCTCAACATCCCTAAGAACTCCTCCAAAGTCTCGGGCAAATAGCAGTGTGACAGGATCTTCACTAAGTACCCGAAATCATACGCGCTGTGAAAGGTAACCCAGTTCACTAAATCATTCCCAAGAAGGCCGGATGAGAACATTAAATCAACAAACTGGGTCGAGTCAACCCCAAAGAGCCAGTTCTTCTCGAAGTCAATACCCTGACGCCTAAGAAGCTCGATGGATTCAGGCGCGCAAAGGTCATGCTCCACATCGAAGTCACAGAAATTGAACTCCCAAATGTAGCAATAATCTGTACCGAAATCAGGCAGGTTCCCATCGGAATCTGAGAAAGTGAAGCCGACCTGAATGAGTTTGAGCGCATCGACATTGGCTTTCAAGAGACGGTAGTGATCAGAAGGCTTAAGAAACCGAGGATTTGGGTTTTTAGGTCCAGTAGGGAAACGATAGATGCAGCCAGGAAACTCGGTGTCCATTGATACGTACTTAAACTCACGAATCACTTCACGGATCAACCGAAACTCATACTCCAAGTTAAAACACCAAACATCTCTTATTATCACCGGCTTTGCATCTTTCGGCGACAGCCCTTTAGGCTCCATACTTGACATTGCTGCTTGCATGGTGGAGAATAAGAAGAAAGAGAGAAAAATTGCCTGAAATATCTTATATTCGGATGTTTCAGGAAAAAGAGTGTGTTCGTGATTTGTGTGAGTGAGAGAGAGATAGCGATTACAATTTATATATATTAGAGATATGGCGGCTGTGTGCATGAAATCAAATCTGAGGGATGAATTGGATTAGTGAAAGCCAAACTTAAAAGCGTGACATGTAAGGAAACTAGATTACTTTCCTATTTTTATTTCGAGATTTTAGTAGGTGAATCATATTTGAAAACTTTGAATTTAAGTAATTAATAATGTTGAGCTGCATGTTTTTCATTCTTTGCCATTGGATTAACATAAGCCCGCATTTATTTTAAAAATCAATAATGGTGGGGAAATTATATTGTAAGATAATATATAAATTATTCGTTCTTATCATAAATTAAGATTCTCTTTTAAACATATCATAAGTAATCTTTTTTTTTTCCTCTAATGCATAAAAATCAGATACCATATAATTCTTCCTAGTTATTTTGATTGAAGAACAAAAATACACTAAAAATGACATGCTTATTTATTTATATATTTATATATTTATTATCATTAACACAACCTAACATCTCGAAGATACAATATTTCATGGAGAAATGGAGGTATAATTAGGCTATACCCTTAGGAGTAGTGATTTGGCAGCTATGTGCCTTTGCATGCCAAAATTTACATGCTTTAGTGCTCGTGTTTTTTGCTTGTAGGGCTTATTATGTTTGCATGCTCATGCTTTTCACATGCCGTTCATTTATTCACGTGCTAGCCTACGTGCCTCTGCATATTTGTAATTGGGCTCCGATTATAATGTCAATAGATATTTTTGGGTATTTGTAGTGATTTATGGCATTATATATTTTTTATTTTTTCGAGCTCCAACATTTATCGCATATATTAAAATGTTATTACGTATTTATACGATAAATTATTAAGTAATTTTATAAGTAAATATAACGTGAAAAATAATAATTAAGAATACGTATTTTTTACGTGAAGCGTTTTTATACAATTGATGTATACATTGTGTAGGTATAACACTTATGTCCATACCATATAGCGTATTTATGTACTTTTATATGTAAATATGTATAACATACCTATGTACGTGCAAAAAAATTTGCATAACACATTTATGTAAAAGAAATATGTAAAACTATTTTGTACGTGTTTATCAAAACATATATACGTTTATATAATTATATATGTATGGATATGTGTTTATATAAATATATATATTAATGCATAAATATGTAGATGTATTCATGTACATATAAATATAGTAGCAGACCACACATATGCGTTGCAAGTTTAAAAATAACTATGTGTGAATTTATTTATAAAAAATGATAAAAATAGAATTGACTTATAATAGAGGTGTCTAAAAATACAAATATAGATAATCTCATGTTTTTAAAACCAAAGCAACTCAACTTTCTTGAATTTTTTTTTAACCCAAAATAAAAAAAATGGGAAATAGAACTTAATTAAGAGTTTATACTCTATAGAGTGAAATATTTCAACATAAAAAGGGTCTAATAAAATCTTTTCCTTTTCATAGTGTAGAAGGATTAATGTTTATAATGAGTACTTTTTGGAATATAAAATTTTGAAACAAATTTGCACAAAAGTTAAGGTGAAAAAATGATATCGAGTTGTTTGTCTTAAGGGGAATAAAAAAAAAAGAATATGTGAAGAAAAATAATTCCAAATAGATTTATTTATGAAAACCCTATAATTATGATATGATAATTATTTTTTTTTTAATTTTATAGATACTTATAAGATATTCAATCAACTAATTTAAAGGAAAATATCCATATCTCATTCAATTGATGAAAAGGAAAGGGGATAAGTGATAATAAACCAAAATAGAAATCATAAAAACAAAATCTATAAATTATTAACTTAAAGCATGTAACAAAAATTTTTAATTGTGATTTATCCTACTCAAGAACCAAATATAACACTCTTTGCTAGTGTAGTGTTGCCTATATAGCATCGTTAAGACTTGTCACATTACCAAACCACAAATAAAAATATAAAATAAAAAAGCTTTCTTGTAGAAAATGAAGAATAAAAAAGGTTTAGCCTAAAAGATTAATAGATTGGAGTATTATGGATGTGGATTGTGGCATTTCTACCAATTGGATAAAAACAACTATCTTGTTTTAATACAAAAAATGTTTCTTTTATTAATTTCCATTAACACGAGTAAAGTTCTCTACAAAGAGTACACACAATATAAATTTAAAGTTAAAAGAAAAAATTGTTAGGAAAAAACTTCTTGTAGCCATGCTTAAAAAATATAAAGAAAATAAAGACATACGTTAATGCTATAAAATGTTGAACTAAAAGTACAACAAAGTAAATAGAAATACTGTGGTAGCACTTGTACCATGTAAACTACAATGGGTTACATTAAAGATAAAATAAGATTGAAAGAGACATAAGTTGTGTACGGTGTCGTCTTAAGGATCTTACCGAAATTGATTGAAGTGGAATTAGGCTTTGCATGAGTGGTGAGGCCTGCAAAAGAGAGTACAGTGAGTGAATGTTGGGGAGGGTTGTCCGGTGTAGCTACTTCGATGCCTAAGTTAGTTGCGGGTATTTGGAGAGTATGAAAGCTCGAGTGCAATAAGCAGGCTTAAATATGGAAAGTATCAAGTAGTTTACTGTTAGGCAATGGTCTTGTGTTTATGAAGGAGTGACGCTAGCAATTAGAGAGTAGTTAATGGGCAAAGTCATTTCCACAAGTATTGGAGAGTGGGATAGTGGTATCTAATGTGGTTCGAATAAGTAGGAAGTGGTTGCTAACTTAGTCTATTGACCTTATCCGAAGTCTTTTAGCCATTGGAGGCTTACCAGAGTGTAGCAGGCCTAGTTCTGGGCTTCAACTGAGGGTGATCTATCATAAGGAGTGAGCCTAAAGAGTTCAAGAATAGCTTGAGGAGCCTATGTCCCAAAAGGCCCTATCAACACTTGCCTCCTTACAATATCGTTGTTGCAGTGAAGGTAAGGAGATGGGAAAGATGGGCTTCTTAGGTGTGTGATGAATTTGGTTAGGCGAAAGTCCTAGTCAAAGATGTTCAAGCTAGCGTAGGGTTAAGGCGAAGAGGTCTAAGTTAATGTACAGTAGAGGTAAAGATGTCTAAGTTGACTAGTGTGAGAGTTAAGCAGGTGTAACATATCCGATCAAACCACCTTTCAAGCAAAGGTAAGTGTGACAATTTTTAGGTGGAATACAAAAGGTTCGACCTCTTTAGTCTAAGTAGTTAGCCCCAATTAAAGACTTCACAGCTTGAAGCAGGTGCTCTAAGCTGAGGCAAGAACACAACGAGTTATGTCTCATTATAACCGTAGGGTAGAGGCACTAATTAGATCTGATCAAACTAAGCTCGCCATTACTTGAGTAGGCACAATTTATTCCATCTTTGGCATAGTACCATTAGGGTATCAAGCAAATGGAAGTTAGAGGGAACTCAAGGAAACTTCCTATGGAAGTGACTTTTCAAATTATAACTTTATCATGCCTATTTTCAGTGCATTTAACGCGATGTGATAGGTGTCTTATCACAGCAGACTTATATGCAGCTACATGCATTTTGTCTTTTTAATGTGGCCATTCGATCAAAATTGACTCCATGCACCTACATCGTAGCATTTTGAGGGATTCATGTTTATTCGAATCCTTATAATGGCTGATATGGTTTCTGAGACTTTTGGTATATATAAATACCATAATCACTTTGACAACTTACTCTTTTGCAATTTCTTCATTGCAAACTCCAATTTCTTTTCCTCTATCAATCTTCTTCATGAACTTTTCTTCAAATTTCACTCTTATTTCTTCATCGATCATGTTAACCAACACAGGTGAGATATCATCAAATGCATCAAAATATAATCTTACTGACTTCGAGACTACGGGGAGTAATCCTCCCCCTAAAGGAGAAGATGAAGTCACTTTGTTAGCACAACTAGATGACACCACTAGAGTGGTGGTGGAGGTAATGGATAGGGTAAGGCTTATCAGTGCTATCTTAAGGGATACTTATGTATACGTTCCCTTATTGTTGACTGGAGACTTATTTGAGGTGCTCGAGACAGGTAAAGGCCTAAGCGACCAAGTTAGTGGGAGCAAGGCCTTTGCTCCCAACTAGGTGATGAGCAATTCTATAGTTTAGCCAGCTCCCAATTAGAGAATATAGGTGCTAATGAAGGAAGAAAGGGTGCCCCTACTGACAGGGGGGTGCTTTGCCATCTTTGAAAAACAGTTGGAGTTTGAGCAATGCCTCCCTCTAAGCAGCTTTGAGAAGGACCTCTTCAATTTCTATTGGTGCTGTCCAGTGTAGGTCCTTCCTAAGGGTAGAGGGTATTAAAGGCCTTTCAGGGGCTATGTGAATACTTAGTGATAAGAGTTACCTCTGAACTTTTCAACCACTTCTATATGTAGAAGAGCATAAGTAGATGGCCATACCTCCAGCCTTGTCTAGGGAGGAAGCTGTTTTGTGGCCTTACGAACTTCATTAAGAGTTGGCAGGATGACTACCCGGTGGTTAAGTTGCCAGTTGAGGCGGACTTCTAGATTAGATGGATTAAATTGGTTTGAATAGGGGCTTAGAAGGAGTTGAGGCCTAATGATGCTAAGGTCGTGAGGGAGATCCAAGCCTTCATGGCTTATAGATACAGTAACAAAATTAATGCTATGGATGCAGTTGAGAGGTACTTCAAGTATCTGATTTTCAAGCTCTTCCCCAACATGAAGAAGGCTATCGTGAAGAAGTAAGCTAAAGGTATAAGTTCATTTTTTTTACAAACAATTTCAACTAATTGTGTAATATTGTAATTCATCTGATGTCATTGAGAGGAATCGAAGTTGGGGTTAGGGGGGTAGTTGGCGTAGTGATCTTCTTTATCTGTATTGGTCATGGTAGAATCAGTGATTGATAGTGCTTTGTAATTTGTCTTTGCTTTATTTCTTTTTCCTTACTACTTCCTTGATTCTTTACAGGCAAGAGACTGGTTGGGAAGATTCCTCATCCTTTAATGGATGACTTGATGAGGCATCACATGGCTAAGTGTAAGCTGACTACAAAAGTTACCGACCCTATGGGCAAGGCCATAGGGTTGAGGTCATTGGTTGGGGAAACCAAGGAGGTTGAGTTGGTGGCTCTTCATTAGGGCATTCCTATTGATCCCCGAGTAAAGCCATTGGCTACTGAGCCTATACATATAGCTTTTCCTTCCATTGCCTTCATCCCCATTTTCGATCCCATTCCTATGGAGGATGAACCTGTTAGTATTAATGAGCCAAACATGGAGATGCTTGCCCCTTTATACCCCAAAAATATTAAAGAGGAGAGGGTTGACATTGTTGCCCTGCTCGAAGTGGCTGGACAAAAGGGGAAGGCTTTCGAAACTTCTAAGGAAGTAGCCTCTAAGGTGAAGAAACAAAAGCCTACAGGGAGAACGCCCCTAAGCCAAACAACTTGGAACGAGTAACCGATGGCTCACCCCTACAAGTGCATTGATGAGCTTGGGGACAAATTTTTTATGTCCTTAATAAGTTCAGTTTCATGGAGATCAAGCCAGACTCATTTAAGGACGTTCCATACGTCTTCTATAATGAAGAGCTCCGTCTTCACACTTCTGAGGCTAAGAGTAAAAGGGTTAGGGGGAAGCTCCTAAGGCCTAAGTGAGAAATTCGAGGCAATGACATTATGTTATGGCATTAGACTCTTAGCTATCAAGCCTCATTAGTGTCTTTTACCCCTGGTGACTAGGCCATTGTCAAGGAGTTGTCGAAGGTAGGTGGGGACGATTTAAGGGAGATGGCGGGTCACTTAAGGTCGCTCATTTGGTAGGTAAGCTTTAACCCCTTCTATTGGTGTCTTTTTTTTTTTTTTTCCTATCATCACCAATTTGACCTTACTTCATGTTGCTTTGTAGTACCACGGTTAGGTATTGCTTCAACTAAGCAACTACAATGACCTTTGGAAAGAGGTAAAGGGCATTCGTGCTGCGGTGTCTAGCATGTAGAAAGGCTTGAGGGAGGTTGAGTCCTCCTCTAATAAACATCTAAATAAGTTTGCTAAGGTTAATCAGTGCTTATGTCACTCTTATGTGTAGGTGGTTAGGCTCAAGGTGAGGCTATAGGATGTAGAGCAGGAATAGTTTGCTATTGAAGAGAGTGCGAGGGAAGTCGCTAACTTAAAGGCTTGGCTTGATGACAAGTAAAGGACTAAGGCTCAACTCTCATAAAGGCTAGACGAAGAGAAGAGAGTTAGGGATGAGCTCAAGAAAGAGAATGCTAAGTTGAAGGTGTCGATCTCCCAGTTGTAGATCGAACTAGCGATAAAGGCATTGGAGTGCAATAGTACCAAAGCAACATCGCTAAAGTTGGCTAGTCAAAAGGTTAGGTTGGAACGACAAATCCAAAAACTCTAAGGAAAAGTTTTGGAGATGGAGAAGATAATCTCTAAAATGGAGATTAGGGAGGTTCTCAGTGACATTATTGTCAAAAAAGCTGTTGCCAATTTTCAAGATGAAGTAGTAGCTGGGCGAGCTAAAGGACATCTCCATCGTGTATGCTCACTATATGAGGAGGTTGGTGCTCTCCCATTTTCTTGAACTGGAGCTAAGCTTCCTTGGTCATCTGAATGCCCCAACCTTTCAAGAGAAGAAGGCTGCCTAAGCGTAAGAAAGAGAAGCTACTCAAGCAACTATCAAGGTTTAAGGTGCCCCTTTTGCCGTCGGGTCTAAACAAGATGCTTTCGCATCCACTTCAGCCCCAACAACTTAATAGGAGGTCATCTTTGAGGGTGCTTCTCAGGGTGATCCTCCTGTTGACCCTAGTTAGCAGCTTTTGGCCTTTGCTTCAATCCAAAGCCAGTCTTTTGAAGGGCTATCAATAGACCATCCGTCCAAGTAAATAAAAGCATTAGATTTTTTGAAGTTGTCGGAGTTAGCTTATCCTAAGCAGTAGTTATCCTTAAGCCTTCTTTTTGTAACTTAAGTCGAGATACTAACCTTAAAATTGTAAATCCCATGTTATCATGATACTTTAATTTGTTCACGTACTTGGTTATGTACTTTAAATTTTTTTTTATTGAACATTTTTCCTTGTTTTCTTGGTTAAGTGTACAAGGGGTGTTATCTCTTGCATAAGCTATTATAGGGGGGGTTGGATTGACGGCATTTTGACTTGCCTAGGCTAAGGGGTATTTCCCCTTGCTAAGATTACCCGAGGGGGTTAGGTTGGTGGCATTCTAAATTGTTCAGTAAGTGAGAGTTTGTTTATGCAAGGGGTGTTTGCCTTTATCGAGGTTACTTAAGAGGGTTAAGTCGGTGGCGTTTCGACCTACCCAATAAGTGGGAGTTCCTCTATGCAAGGGATGTTTCCCCTTATCGAGTTACTTAACGAGGTAAGATCAGTAGCATTCTAACCTATCCAGTTAATGAGTCTGTTCGCCCCTTAGGGACTAAGAGTTAGCACAAGTAAGAGAGAGAGAAATGGAGAGAAATGCTAATAGCTTGTATGAAATGGAACTTTTCATCCAAAATTTGCAATGATTTACATAAGGATATACTAATCAAAGTAAAGCCAAAGGTTATCGACATTCCATGTACACGAGATAAGCTCGCCGTCTAATCTCTTTAATTTGTATGATCCATTGCCTAAATTTTCTTTAACTCTAACTAAGTCTTCTTAAATGGTGGCTAACTTGCCCTGTCCTTCTCGTGAACCAGTGGCCTTTAACTTCCAGTAAACTAAGTTACTGACCTTAAATTCTTTACATCTAACCTTTTGATCGTAATAGCTAGTTACTCGGTACTGGTAAGTAGTTACCCGAGCTGCAGCGGGGTCTTTGATTTCTTCGATGGTGTTGATGTTAGCTTAAAGTAAGGACTTATTAAGGATAGCATTGAAACTTTGAGTCTAGATGTTAAGGAGCTCCAGTTCGATGGGGAGGATTGCCTCTGACCCAAATACTAGGCAAAAGGGGGTTTCAGTGGAAGTGTAGTAGGTAGTCCTATACCCTTATAAAATGTTGGGTAGTTTGTCTAACTAGGCGCTATGGGCTTGGTCTACTCGCTTCTTCAAACTATCAAGGATTACTCAATTGGTTACTTCTACCTGGTTGTTCAATTGGGGGTGGTCAACTGACGTGAAGTGTAGCGTAATGTAATGCTTTGCACATAATTTTTTGAATATAGGGTTGTCAAACTATCGCTGGTTGTCCATGATGAGGTTGTAAGGGACCCCAAACTGGGAGGTGATATTGTTCCTAAAAGAGAACTCAACACTCCTCTTTGTAATTTTCACCAAAGCTTTGACTTCAACCTACTTAGTGAAGTAGTCAACGGCAACTATGATAGACCACCATCTTCTTGAAGCCTTAGGGAAAGCACCAAGGATGTTGATGCCTCACTAGGCAAACAGCTACGAATTAGTCAAGGGCTGGAGAGTAGTGCTAGGTGCATGACTGACAGAGGTCTCCTTTTGGTAATGGGTGCACTTCTAAACTATGGTTTTGGCATCTTTCCTCATGGTAGGCTAGTAGTATCCAAGTTGTAGTGCCCGAATGTAGAGGGCTTAAGACTGGAGTATGCAACTCTTCCATGACATGTAGGCCCTCATCTTCTCAAAGGCATCTGAGCAAGGGGAGGCTGACCCCTCTGCGATACAAGACGCCATTGACCAACATGTAGTTGGTGGCATAATACCTCATCTTCTTTACCTCTCTCTTATCTTTTAGAAGCGTGCCTTGCTCCAAATAACTTCGAATAAGATCCATCCAATTCAACTCTAAAGTTGCTACTATTAGTTTGAAGACTCTTGCCAAGCCCAAAGTTATGCTCTCCTTTGGTAGGTATTCTATGAAGATCTTCCTATCCCTTACCTCGAGATTTATATCATAGTAGAGGAGAGTTTGGATAGCCAATCTGCCGCTGAATTTTTAAGTTGGGGGATCTTCATGATGCTCTACTAAGGGAATTCAGCTAAAAGGTTCTTTACCTTCTCCGGGTACCTTGCCATGGTATCGTCCCTAGCCTCATATTTGCCTTAAACTTGCAGGATAACTAGCATAGAATCCAAGAAGAATTGTAAGTGCTTAGCACCGATCTCTCTGGCCAATTTGAGACCAGCTATCAAGGCCTCATATTTAGATTCGTTGTTACTGGTGTTGAACCTAAACTTGAGAGCATAGCACATTGTGATATTGTGCGGGCTAGTGAAAATAAGACCTGTACCTTTACCTCTCAAGGTGGATGATCTGTTAATGTGGAGAGTCTATACCGGTTTGTCATCACCTAGTGATGCTTCCTCCTCTCCTATATACATAATCATGAAGTTGGCCAACACTTGTACCTTATTGGTTGTTGATGATTGATACTGGATTTCATAGGCACTCAGCTCCATCACGTACTTCTCCATCCGTCTAGATACGTCCAGCTTCTACAACATAGTGCACAGCGGTTGGTCTGCAAGAATAATGATCCGATATGCCTAGAAATAGGGCCTTAGCCACCATGCTAAAATGACGATGACCAAGGCTAACATCTCTGCCTAAGTGTAGCTGACCTTAGGCCTTTAGAGGATGTGGCTAACATAGTATACGAGCCTATGCTCTCTCCCCTATGCTTTAACCAGTACAAAGGAGAGCACCTAGTTGCTTAAGGCCAGGTACAGAAATAGGTCCGCCCTTTATATAGGCTTAGAGAGGACCAGTAGGTGCTTAAGGAAGTCTTGCAGCTACTGGAAGGCTACCATGCACTCTGGAGTCCATTTAAAACCCTTAGGATTTTTAAGGATTTTAAAGAACTCAACGCATCAATCCGCACTCTTTGAGACAAACCTACTCAATGCAGCCATCGTGCAAGTGAGCTTTTGTACATCTTAGATCGAGGTTGGGGGCTTCATGTCCTTGATGGCATGTATCTTTTCAGGGTTAGCCTCAATACCCCTTTAGGTGACTAGGAAGCATAGAAATTTGTCTGAGCCAACCTTAAAGACACACTTCTAGGGGCTTAGCTTTAAGTCATATTTTCTCATCTAGTTGAAAGCTTCCTAGAGGTCCTTGACATGATCACCTAGCTTCTTGCTCTTAACAATCATGCCGTCTACGTATACCTCTATGTTACACCCAATATGGGGCTTAAACAACTTTGTCACCATGCTCTAGTATGTTGCCCTAGTATTTTTAAGGCTAAAGGGCATGATTGTGTAGCAATACGTGCCAAAGTCAGTGATGAATGAGGTATGGACTTCATCTTTTGGGTCCATTTTGATATGATTGTAACCTAAGAAGGTATCCATGAAGCTTAGTAAAGTGTATCCTAAAGTTGAGTCGATTAGCTAGTTGATCCTAGGGATTGGGAAGTAGTCTTTAGGCACGCTTTGTTGAGGTCAATATAATTGACACACATGCGCTACATCTTGGACATCTTCTTAACTAGCACAACATTAGCTAGCCAAGTTGAGTGCTTCTCCTCCTTCACAAAGCCGGCCTTTAGTAACTTCTACACTTCATCTTCGATTGTGGCCTACCTCTCTAGAGCGAAGTGTCTCTTTTCCTACTTAAAAGGCCGTACGATAGGGTTGATATTGAGGCTATGGGTAGTTAGGAGAGATCCCAAGTATGTTTGACATTAACCAGGCAAGCGTATCTGAGTTAGCCTATAGGAGGGTAACTATCTTGTTCTTCACCTCAAAAGGAGTCTCAATCCCGACCTTAGTAGTTTGGTCAAGAGAGGGGACAATCTGCACTTCCTTGTTTTGCTCGCTTAGCTCACCTCTCTCAACCAACTTCTCATGTAGGTTGGTCTCTAGAGTGAAGACTTCATCGGCTCTAGTGGCCTTAACATAGAGCTCTTAGGAGAGCTTCTGGTCACATCTACAAATTCCCACTCCTATCAGTGTCAAGAATTTGGCCTTTAAGTGATGGGAGGATGTGATGACCCCGAGCATGTTCAAACTTTGTCTTCCTAAGAGAGCATTATAAAGGGATGGGCAGTTGATGACAACGAACTCCATTAGTCACCATGTAATGTTGTTGTCATCGCCAAATTCCATGTCAAAGGTGATGATTCTCTAAGCTTAGATAGTATTCCCATTGAAGCTAATGAGATTATAGTGGTATGGCTTCATCTTATCGGGGTAACTTCTTCCTCATCCTTCCATATGTGTGGAAGAAGAGGATCTTAGTAGAGCTATTGGCGTCCACCATAATCTTGAGGACCTTAAAGTTTGTTATCCTTACCCTTCTATCTAGGACACCTTGATAGGGGGTGTTTACTCCCTACAAATCTTTGTCAATGAAAGAGATCAAAGTGTCTAACTTCTGTCTCTTCTTCTTTACTACCAAAATGTTGTCTTAAGTATCTTACTAGTATTGACTGAAGTGGAATTAGATTTCATACGAGCAATGAAGCTTACAAAAGAGAGTACAATGAGGGAATGCCAAGGGGTTATGTAGCGTGACCACTCCAATACATAAGTCAGTTATGGGTATTTGGAGAGTATGAGAGCAATTAGTAGGATTAAGTGTGCAAAGTATCAAGTAGTTTACTGTTTGGCCATTGTGTTGTATTCATAAAGTAGTGGCACCAGCAATTGGATAGTAGTTAGTAGGCAAAGCCACTTCCACAAGTATTAGAGAGTAGGATCTTGGTGTTTGACGTGATTCGAATAAGTAGGAAGTGGTTGCTAACTTAGTCTATTAGCCTTATCCGGAGTCTTCTAGCCATTAGAGGCTTGTTAGAGTATGGCAAGTCACATTCTGGGCTTGGGCTAAGGGTGATCTGTTGTAAGGAGTAAGCCTAAAGGTTCGAGATGGGCTTGAGGTGCCCATATCCCGAAAGGCCCTATCAACATTTAGTATAAAAAATTAATTAGAAAAGGAAAAATTAGGAATACAACATCATAGTATTGTGTAACTGCTTGACAAATTAAAACATGCACAATAAAGCACCAAATATATCAAAAAGCATTTGCCTTTTAAAAAAAAAATAAAATCAAAAATGCAAAACATCTTGTATGATTATTCTACTAAAAGGTAGAAACTTTACCTTTAGTTTTCATAATATAAGGGAGATTTCATTTTATATATTTAAAATCTCAAGATCGGTAAACCCAACTTTAGTGTCTACAATAAGTACCATGAGATAGATCTAAATTACCTTTTTGGATATCAACAAAATAAAAGAAAACAACATCTTTATCTTTATAAATAAATCAAAAGTAATCTTCACAAATAGATCCAATGCTACAGCCATTCCAATTACAACAAGTTTCATATTTCATGAATCTTGTCGTATTGGCCCTTTTCCTCATGACATCAATCCTAAGCATTCCAATTGTTGAATTTCCTTATATTTTGTAGGCTAGGAGATAATGGAACATTGATATCATTTATTGGATTACCTATGATGGAACTTGGCATACCTGCAAAAGCAATGAAAAAAAATACTATTACATGAAATTATTTGGCAACGATATAAAAAAAAAAGCTTATATAGACACACATAACCTGGTGATTAAGTTATAAATCTCATTATACATCTTACAATGAATGTTTTCCAAAGTATCAAATAATTGCAACTAAAAAAAATTATATATGGAAGTGGACAACGGAATCAGTTACAAAAGTCAACATCATCTAAATGCTACATTCATTAGAAAGCATAAAAATTAAGTTATGTTGTCTTCCCACATGACCATGAGTAGAACTTAATTGAATTCATCAATTTCAATCACACACTAACAGTAAAGCAATAAGCTGAACGAAATTCCAAGAGCAACTACAACAGTGAAATTTCCACTCTACCTATTCCTCATATTAATATCTATATACCTATTTATTCTTAAATATATAAATTGCATCAAGATAAAGTTATCTTGTTTAACAAAGTTGCGCATTAATGAATAGATACTATTGTTAGAACACATGCTAACTATAAAACTATGAAAAAACAAATAACTAAAACACAAAGTTATCAAAAACTAAAAATAAATTTGTGAGAAGTAGGAGATCATGTCTAATTTTCTTCACATCAAATAGTTATTGAACAAAAAAGTATAAAAACAATAATGAAAAAGAAAATATAGACATTATGCTTTAAAAATAAATTTAACTCTTATGAACTTTGGCAAACTTTACTTTACATGACAAAAGTTATCATTACTTCTAATCTTACGCTATGTACCTAAGTAGTTATCGATCACACATTTATGGGTTTGCATAAGAACATGAGCAACGAAGCAAAAGTAGTACCTTCTTGCCAAACACTCTTCTATGCACCAAAATGTTCATCACCAGGTTGGAATTGAGTCTAACCTTGAAAAGAACTTGAAAAAACCCATTCAAGATGGACTTGAACACTTATGCCTTCTCTACCATCTTTGCCTTGCACAATCCCATAACGAACATACTGTACAACCATGACATTTGCCTTTATACCATCTCTTTTCATTTCCTCCAAACCCTTAAACACTCATCTAGATTCTCCTACGAAACCAATACCTTAACCATTGCAATTTATGTATAAACATCCAACTTACAAAAATTCTCATGCATTCTCCCCAACAGCTCCTAACATTTCCTCGATTCTCCCTGCTTTACACAACCCTTTCATTAAGGTCATATATAATACACTCTCTTCCACCAATCCATTATCCTTAAAATCACTGTAAACCAATAGTGTCGAATCTAAGTGGTCTATTTTCACCAATCCATCCATGATCCTATTATATAAAAACATAATCAATTTAACACCTAACTTCTTGATTTTCCAATAGGCATAATAAACCATAAGACCCCAATTAGCATCAATGTGCATTCTAATAAAAACCTCGAATTGCTTCTCACTTCGTAGCTTTGAGAATCCATCAATTCAAGCAACTGATCAATCGTCTGAAACAAATTATTTATATTTAAGCAATAAGCAAATGCATTATAAGAAACAAATTTTATGTCTATAACCCTTTTCCTTACCTGCCTAAGCAAGAACTTTGAGGCAACTATTGGAGTTGTTGTCAACCTTAAGGATCTTTAACACTGAATTCGACCCTTACTGATAGAGTTTATAGGCAATCTCAAGTCCCCACTCGTATTGGTCTTTACACTAATTATAAATGTGCGTTGCCATTCCATGTTTGCTCTCTCTTTGATTTTGTAAATTTTTCCAAATTGCTATTTGAACAGAAAAACATAGATTCACACTAAACAGAAAAACATAGACTCATAAAGATCATAAGGTTTTGAATTATCTAATAGTAACTGGTTTGTGGGAAAGAAAAAAAAAAGGTGAATGCAAGAGAGACGAAAACGAAGGAGTGAGAGATGGTTTTAATGGGGCATAGAGTAATGATGGAAAAGAAAAAGAAATGATTCGAGGTTTTGAAGTGATAGACAGATGATGGTAGGAAATGGTTTTAATGGAGTTGAGACTAAGAGTGTAAAACGTAGGATCAAAGAGAAGAAAGGAGAGAGAGGGTAATGTTGGAGGGGAGAGAGAAGAGGCTTATGCTTGTTCAAAGTTACAAATTTGCCTTATATGAACAATGATATATACTAAAGCAAATCCTTTATCAATAGTCAAAATTTTAGTTAAAAGGGTTAATAAGTAAAAATAACTAGGATTCTATTCCAATGGTTACTTAAGCCCCAATTGACTGTAATAATATAGATAAATACAAATATATATATATATATATATGAATTTATATATAAATATACTTATACAAATATGTATAAATAGGTATGCATAAACGTAATATTTACGTTGGTGGAAACATGTATGTATATATGTGGAAATATGTATGTATAAATTTGTAGAAATATACGTNTGAAGTGATAGACAGATGATGGTAGGAAATGGTTTTAATGGAGTTGAGACTAAGAGTGTAAAACGTAGGATCAAAGAGAAGAAAGGAGAGAGAGGGTAATGTTGGAGGGGAGAGAGAAGAGGCTTATGCTTGTTCAAAGTTACAAATTTGCCTTATATGAACAATGATATATACTAAAGCAAATCCTTTATCAATAGTCAAAATTTTAGTTAAAAGGGTTAATAAGTAAAAATAACTAGGATTCTATTCCAATGGTTACTTAAGCCCCAATTGACTGTAATAATATAGATAAATACAAATATATATATATATATATATGAATTTATATATAAATATACTTATACAAATATGTATAAATAGGTATGCATAAACGTAATATTTACGTTGGTGGAAACATGTATGTATATATGTGGAAATATGTATGTATAAATTTGTAGAAATATACGTACAAGTGGAAATGTACAAATAATGTATAAGGAGAATTATATTGGAAGGGATCAACATTTGAAGGGAAGTTCAATCAAGAAATCAACGTTTTTGAAAGGTCATATAAAGGATTAACGTTTTGAAAAGTTTAAATAATGAATCATCATTTCACAAAGCAGTTTAAGTAAGGAATTCATAATAACCAATTCATAAAATTGTTTGAACCGCTTTATAGAATGTTCATCATTTATTTAAACTTTTCGAAATGCTGATATCTTATTTGAATGACTTTGTGAAATGTTGATCCCTTATATGAACTTTTCAAAATATTGATTTCCTATTTGAATTTACTCCCAAATGTCTATCCCTTCTATTGTAATTCTCCCAATATGTATAAATAGGTGCATATATATGAACACGTACTTATATATGTAGAAATATGCACAAACAAATGTACATAAATATACATACAAATATGTATGATTTGGTAAGTATTTATGTACATTTTTACGTATGTATTTGTAAATTTTGTTCTTTGGAGTCTGTATGTAAATGTAAATGATGTAATGCTAGTACCAAGTGAATAATGGAACTTTATGTATATCATTTATGATGGATGAAATGTCATCATTATTTTGTATAAGTGTAAACCGCATGAATTTAGCAATCCTTCAATTGATTACAGAAATGAGATTGAGATATCTAATGGACTTATGATTAGATATGAGTGCAAGTTTTATAAGTTATAAATATTAGGTAAATAACGGCTAGAAGTGAAAATGGAAGTCATAATGAAAGGTTTGAGAGGAATTAGGACCTTCAAGCACCTTTGCCACTAAGGGAGCAACCTAGATAAGATATACCCCTACCCCTACAAGAAGCTATTTGATGTAGACCAAGATCAAGAATAGACAAGGTCAATTGTAAGGGTAGGTCTAAGCTTGTTAAAAGCTCGAAGAATAAGATGGAAAGTAGTGCAACAACTGGAAAAGTAAAATAAGTAAACCTACGATATGAATCACTAATGGAGCTTTTGAGAACTCACGATGTAACTCGATATGACGCACAAGATGGTTTAGTGAGGTTACTCGCCACCTAGCCTTACTTAAGGGTTAGGATAAGAGTTAGGTAAGTAAACAAGATAAGGAAACAATGTTCACAAGAAGTATACTCAGTATATTGATAATGATGATTGTTTTGTCTTGCAATTACATGTATAGTGGGTGTTCATACTTGAGAAATTAAGGCAACATGCCTAAAATGGACAAGACAAAAGGGTAATGTCCAAAAGAAGCAATATATAAGGAATATAAAGGATAAAAATGAAAATTTAAAGAAAATAATGATTAGTGTAGCAAATTCCATCATGTAGGATTGGGATGCATAGCGATAACCAATAACCTATTGCTAATGCTATTGGTAGAAATAGACAAAATAGTATAATCGGGGTGGAGGGTTGAACAGGGGTGCCGATTAGTTCTAGACCCGTCTGAGAAGAGATGGCTATAGATATGTGTTGAAGCTTTCATCTTCTCGACACTAAAGTTGCCGAGTTATTGGTTGGTTAGGTCATTGCCGAATAGTTATGAGAGAAGGGTTAAGAAGTCAGTAGGGCATTCATCTAGTCAACATAAGACTTCCAAGATCTATGTACTTACTTAGCTCGATATAAGAAGTTGGTCGACAGCAAGGATCAGCTTGGCCTTAGTAAGAGTTGGTTGGAACAAGAGGATTTACCTCATTAGTCCTTCTAGACCTCCAGTGTGATTGTGAGTCAAAAGTCTAATAGTCTGATTCCTATCACTATCCTTATTGGACAATTACTTGCAAGCATGCATATAATGATAAGACAATAGGGAACATTGATCCAGTATCTTTTTATTGGAGGAAATAATGGAAACAGTAGGCCTTAAGAGATAAGGGAAAATAAGCCTCAAGATACTAGTAAGCTCTTTGAATTCATTAAGGAAACTTGGTACTTCGAGGGCAAAATGGGAAAACTAGCTTTGACTGTTGATAAGATGTCCTAAATTGGAAGGATTTTTAAGGCTTTTAGAATTCTAGAGTCCTAAAAGCTAGCATATGGTACTTTTATGCTAATGTTGGTAACCTGAGTTTGGTAGGACTCAAGAGATAGACGGTTGGGAGATAATATTACTTAACAAATGTTTAAGGAGGAATTTAGAAAAGAGGATTTTCATCACAGTATGCTGACTAAGATGTTGTAAGATCTATTTGACCTAATGAGGGGGATCATGAATGCGACTCAATATGAAACAGAGTTTAATAGATTGTTGCAATATGCACCAGCTTCTTATTGATACAATCTAAAGTTAAAAAATGATTTGTTTCTTACTTGATTTGATCCTATAAGCGCTGTAAGTTGGAGGACTATGATTTCACTACTTATAATGATGTAATGGACAAGAGCCACCAATTGGAAAACAACCGTTTGAGGATGCAAGCTCAATGGAGTTAAAAGATTAGTAAAGGTTTCTGATTAGGCTTCTCATTCAAGAGGTCCTACCTAGGACCTACTAGTAGTTTTTGAATAGAAAAAGAAGAAACTAGCTACTATGGCTAGTAGCCTTAGACAGTCGGTGCCTAGTCTGAGTTTCTATAATAAGGATGGGAATGTTAAATGTTGGAAGTGTAGGGTGAATCATTTCCCTAGACATTGTGTTCGGTTCAAGGGGAGATGCTTCATATGTAGAGATAAGAATCATGTGCTACGTGTATGCCCAAGAATGAAATTAGTCAAGTATAATAAATGTAGAAGAAATGGACACTTCTTCAAATCTTGTCTACCATTTGGGCAAGGAGCTAGAAAGGCTAAAGTTTCCAGCAACACAATCGCACTTGCCTGTGTCTTTGCTATAGAAGATATAGAGGATGATGAAGAAGATTTTGTTGATTGGATGGAGGAGTATTATCATGACGATTTTTATGGAATTATGGGAGCTAAAGATGAAATTGATGAGGGGCTGGTAATAAGGGCTATACATATAAATTGACAACTTACATTTGCATTGTTTGACATCGGTGCATCTCATTCTTTTACAAGTTAGAAGTTTGTGGATGAGAAAGGCATTAATATAATTAAAATTAACACTACCTATAGAGTCAGAACACATATTAAAGAGATAGTAACAACTCGAAAAGTCATGGATAATGGTTAAATTAAAATCCATGGCAAAGAGTATCCTATTAGTCTTTTAGCATTACCTTTACAAGGCTATGATATGATTGTGGGAGTAGAATAATTGTTTAAGTGTAAGGTAAATATGGAGTGTAGAATCAAGACTGTCACCTTAGATGATGGAGAAGTGGTGTTATAAGGAAAAGCTAGTAAAGGTAAATTAAAACTAGCTGTTATTGAGATATGTGATGAAATGGATGGAGTAAAAATATAAGAGAATGATTAAAAGTTTTGTTGGGTGTTTGATACTAAGGAAAGGAATGAAGCACCAAAAGTGTTGGATATACCGGTTGTATGTGTGTTTCTAAATGTATTTCCAGAGGATTTACTAGGTCTAGCTCTACATTGAGAATTGAACTTCACTATTGAGTTAGTTCCTGGAACCAAACATATTTTTAAGGCTTCATATTAGATGTCACCTATAGAAAATCAAGAGTTAAAGAATCAACTTCAAGAGTTATTGGATAAAGGATTTATCTGCTTGAGTGTTTCACCATGGGGAGCACTTGTATTGTTTGTAAAGAAAAAGGATGGTACCATAAGGCTGTATATAGATTACAAGGAGATAAATAAAGCGACTATTAAGAATAAGCATCCCTTACCTCAAATTAATGATTTGTTTGATTAGTTGCAAGAAGCAACTATGTTTTCTTAAGTTGACTTAAGGTTAGGATATCATTGATTGCAAGTTAAGTCAAAAGACATACCTAAAATTGCATTCTGGACACAACATGGTCACCATAAATTCTTGGTGATGCCATTTAGATTAACTAATGCAATGACAGTAGTCATAGACTTAATGAATCATATATACTAGTTGTATCTGGACGAATTTGTTGTGGTGTTTATTGATGAAATTCTGATTTACTCAAAAACTAAAGAAGAGAATGCACAACATTTATAGTTGGCACTGCAAAAGTTAATAGATACTAAGTTGTATGCCAAGTTGAGAAAATGTGATTTTTGACTAAATAGGGTCATATTGTATTTGGTGAAGGAATTTCTATAAACCCTAAAAAGGTTAAAGCAATGGTGGAATGATAACAACTAATGACTATTTTGTAGGTTTGAAGTTTTCTAGGTATGGCAAGATATTATAGAAGGTTTATAAAGGATTTCTCTAAAATTGTGAGACAACTAACTCAATTGACTTAGAAGGAAGTCATGTTCAAGTGGAGTAAGGAATGCGAATAGAGTTTCCAAATAAGTTGTACAGTGTATCTAGTGATGCTTTTTGGAATAAGTTAGGTTATGTGTTAATGCAAGATGGAAAAGTTATTGCTGCCTCAATACAGTTAAAGCCACATGAAAGGAACTATCTAACTCATGATTTAGAACTTGTAGCTATAGTGTTTGCTTTGAAAATTTGGAGACAGTATTTATATGGGCAACGATGTGAGATATATACTAATTGTAAGAGTTTGAATATTTCTTTACTTAGAAAGAGATAAACTTAAGGCAAAAGAGATAGTTGGAGTTGATCAAGGTTTATGATCTAAATATAAATTATTATCCTAGAAAAGCTAATCTTGTAGTTGATACATTAGGGTTATAAGAGCTATGAGCAGGTTGCATTATTGCTAATGACATAGCCATAGTTGTCAAAATCTCGATTCCACACATGCGATTATATAAGTTTATGATTTTAGGAGGCTTTTTCAACTAAACTTGTGTATAAAATTATTTTCTTATAGAAATTTAGTTTTTTAACCGATTTTACATATCAACTTAGGTAGAAAACTTAAATTTTTAACTGAATTTACTAATTCTACGTGTATGAGTTGAATAAGCAAAAAATTAGAAATAATATATATAACTAGGCTTTTATTATTCCATTAACTATTAAGGTGTTAAAGCATCTTCTCTATACTATTCCACTTTTTTTTTTTTTCTCTTTCTCTCCCATTCCTTGCTTCGATATTCATAGTTTTCATCCACGTTTTAACTCTAATATAAAAGTTTATAAGAAAAATCACATATTGAAGTTTATACCATTAACAACTCAAAATGAATGGAAACGTTTGGTTTTCTTCAATTCATTACGTTTTTTTAGATAAAACAATGGAAAAAAAAATATAATTTCAACCCATCTTCTTATCCTTATTTTGTGAATGTTAGATTACAGATTAAGAATTTTCTTTTTTATGGAAAAAGAACATAATTTTTTAATTTTTTAATTTTTTATTTTCGTCATATATTCCAAGATTTAGGTAACTATTATGAATATAGATATATATTTTTTAAAACTATTTTACATAAGTTGTAGAAATTTACATTTCTACATTTAGATTTTACGTTCTGATTCTATAGATCCTTTAATGATTCCATGTAAAATTATGAGTTTAACAACCTTGGATACAGCGTAAGTTAGTACAAGAATTAGAAAAGATGAAATTGGGTTTGATTGGTGTGAACATAATAATCAATTAATGAATTTGGTGGTGTAGCTTACTTTATTGGAAAGAATTAAGCAGCAATAGGAGAAAGATAAAAACTTAAAGGAAATAAAAGAGAATTTAATTAAAGAAAGTGTTTCTGATTACTAAGTTAATGAAAGTGATATATTACTATTAAAGTGAAGAATCTCTATACTATAAAACCTTAACTTAAGAAGAAAAATATTGGATAATGCACAATTATAGGTTATATAGTACATCTAGGGGAAAATAAAATCTACCATGATTTAAGATCTATGTTTTAGTGGAACGAAAAGAGATGTTGCACGATATGTGGTAGAATGTGCTATGCGTCAACAAGTTAAAGCAAAACATTAAAGGCCTGGTGGTCAATTACAATCCTTAGAGATATTGAAGTTAAAATGAGATCATATTACAACAGATTTCATAGTGGCACCTGCCAAGACTAAAGCGGGATATGACTCAATTTTAGTAATAGTTGATAGATTAACAAAATGTGTGCATTTCTTGCCTATCAAACAAGTGATTTGATGGAAAATATGGCAAGATTATATATTAGAGAGACTATAAGGCTACATGGAGCACCTGAAAGCAATGTCTCTAATCAGGATATTCAATTTGTTTCCAAATATCATCCATATACAGATCGTCAATCTAAGCAGATAATTCAAACTTTAAAGGATATGTTGCAAGCTTGTGTATTAGAATTTAGTGGTGATTGGAATAGGTATTTACCATTAAAAGAATTTGCTTATAATAATAGTTATCAATCAACTATTCAGATGGCACCTTATGAAGCATTATATAGAAGGAAGTGTAAATCACCACCATATTAGGACATTGAAGAGTATACCACAATTTGACCCTGACATCATTAATCAAATGAATGAAAAGGTCAAGATTATACAAAAGCAAATAAAGGAAGCTCAAGATTGTTATAAGAGTTAGGTAGATTTGAAAAGAAGAAATTAGAATTTGAAGTTAGAGACCATGTTTATGTTAAGATAAGTCCATTCAAGGGACTCAAACGATTTGGTTCAAAAGGAAAGTTGAGACCTCGGTATATTAGTCCATTTGAAGTAATGGAGACAGTAGGTAATGTGTCCTACAGAATAGCCTTATTGCCGAGTTTATCAAGTTATCATGATGTATTCCAAGTCTTTATGTTAAGAAAGTTCATTAAGAACTTAAATGCAATGGCAGATATAAAGCTAACAGAACTACGGAAGGATTTCAAAATTGAAAACTAGCCCTAAAGATATTGAGTAATTAGGTTCAAAATCAAAGAAATCGAGATTTGGAATATGTGAAAGTACTGTAGGGGAAAGGTTTAGAAGCAAAAGCTGCCTAAGAGCCTAAGACAACAATGATGGAGTAGTATTCGTTGGCTCTTTTGATCATTAGGTTAGTAAAGAAGCATAAGTTGTAAATATAGTTTATTGAATGAGAGTTTGGTATATAGAAGCTTTAAGGAAAAAATTCTTCTATAAGGGTGTAGAAATCTAAGCCCAGCAATTGGATGGTTTTGATTCAATGCATAAAATTTAAGTCAATTGGGAAAGTTGTTCCATAAAGCTTGAATTTTACGATGAAACTAGGAATGTTTGTAGAATTAGCCCCATGAATTTGGATCTAAGAAAATAAAATAATTAAAAATTATATTTATAGGATATATATATTTTATTCGTTATTTATTAGAAGGATGTAAAATGAATTGAGATAATTAACGAACCATTAGAGATAAATTATATGTACGTTAAAAATCATAATACAACAAAAATAATATTTATGAGTATTTATTTGTATTGAATATGATTTTATGAGTAAAAAAATACACCTAAAATATCTAATTTATAATATGATATGCCAAAATAATTAAAGAAAATTAGTAAAAATTTGGAAAAAAAATTATGTGGCACCTTGGGGAAATCTATGTTGTGGCTTGGTAGTATGGGGAGTCTAATTTAGTAAGATTAGGAAAGGAATTAGGACATCTATGTTTAGGAAATGTAGTGATTAATGCCACTTATCAAATTTGATTTTACCTAATGAACCTAACATTGTCTTATAAATCTAAAATCACCCTCCCTTATTTCTTTTGGATACCCCATTATTTGGGAAAATTAGAGAAGCTTAAAAGTAGCTATGAGGAGTTTATAGAAAATTATATAAAAATAATGCATTTTAGGGTTAAATCAAAGTGCGAGTATCAGCTGAAGTCCTTGAAAGGAATCATGACTACCACCTAATAGTGACCCCTATGCCTAGCCTAGCCTAGCCTATAACCTTAGGGTAGTCGAAGGTAGTTGTAAGGTTATTTTCCAATAAGTTTGAAATTTGCTCCAATTCAAAAATATCAAATCTTCTTAGAATATTATAAAAAATTATATTCTAAGCTATTGTGTATGTAGTTTTTGAGAAGAAAACTTATTTTGTAGAGATTAAATGTCAAAATACATTGCCCTATAGAAACAACTAAAACCAAGCTGATTTTACTTTCGTTTTCAAAACCCTTAACAATACTATTTTGACTCCAAAATTTTTTTGTAAAGAGTTTTCTTTTTTTGTGAAAATAATTTTCTAAATTTTTATCTAATTTTTATGCCATAAAATCCAATTAAATAGCTATTTATCAAGTTGTACTTAATAGTTTTTCAAGAACTTGACTTGGATTCCAATTTGGTTTATATTCTTGTATAATGTAATATTGAATGATGTTGAGAGATTAAATTTTTGGTGATGGAAGTGTTAGATCAAGCATTGAAGACTTGGTGTTGAAATATAAGTAATACGTATGTTATTTAAATAATGTAATTGGTAAAGTTTGATTTAAATTAGAATGCAGTTGGGTTATGTGAAGTATTTTGATTTTGGTCAAGGGTGGAAATTGTAAGAATTATGTTAAAATGTAGGGGGCGTAATGATTAAAGACTAAATTAGAAGTTAATCTAGAGAATAGGTATAGATAGTAGACTAAGAAGTAGAGGTGTACCAGTGGGTTTTGGACTATAAGCCTGCCCATTTAACATACTTTTTAAATGGGATTGGGTTGAGGTTTTTTGTCCCGTATAAAATGCAGACCAAATGAACCTAGTCCGTTTGACCCGCGAGCCAAAGTAGTTTGTTTTATATTAACTCGTTCAATACATTTATGCCTTTCATCCATAGGCCAACTTGTTTAACCCGCTTTTTAAATAGGTTAGGATATAGGTTTTTTTGCTCGTTTAAAAAGCGAACTAAATGAACTCGATCCATTTAATTCACAGGACAAAGTGGGCCAGGTAGGGTTAGCCCGTTTAACCTACATGTACACTTCTACTCGAAAGTTGATTAGAAACTAAATCATAGCCTTATATATATATCTAAAGTGTAGTTAATTAAGCTTTAGAGAATGGGTCAAAAGATATTTTTAGGACTTTTGAGTTAAATTGCAATTAGAGACTGAATTAAAGGCTATTTAAAAGCAAGACTAATAATAATGACCTAAAACCTAGATAATTAAGTATAGTAGAATCTTAAACTTATGTTAATAAATTGAGTACAAAATAAAGCACATATATAGTAATTGTATTAACACTAAAACGACGTATATATTATTGGGACTAGTAGCGAAAGCATATCATAAGTCATACTTTAATGTGCAAACAAAAGGTCTAGGTAAGTTGGGGATCAATAAATAATTGTTATACTTGGTTGTGCTTTTAAGTAGCTGAGTTATGCATGTACTTGTATGTCTTTGAGCTTGATTTTATACTATAAGCTTGTTGTATTAAGCTATAGATTGATTGAGCTGCAAGAAATTGATTGGTTACCTTAAACTAGATTTAACTATATTAGACCTATAACTTTAAACTAGATGTACAATCAAGAACCTTTTATCAAATTAGGTTATTTACATCCCATTAGGGGACAATTAGGATTTTCCAACCGAAACTTGACCCCTTCGAAAGGGATAGCTGAAATAGTCCATCATTCATACTTAGTCAAACTAAGCAATAAGAAGTATTTGTTCGAAGGCAGTTACAGGAGAAAGGGTGTCTCTATCGAACAAGTTTAGGTTTGGTCAAAAGCTACCGAATATGTCCTGAAACTCCTTATACTTAGATTCGAACTGATTTAATTTATCTAATATTAAGACAGACTAGACAATGTTGTACAATAGCATTTTTCTATTGTATTGCATTTAGTTAACTATTCAATAAACCTAATTATGCTTATCGTATAATCTTATGTCTACAGCCCTACTTATCGAGCAGTTGGTTGCTCATATCCATATAGATTTTTTGTGAGTGCTAAATAGGAAGTCGTTGAGGTTAGTAGTTGTTGAATAATAGGAAGTGGGGTTATAAAACTAGAGAACAACTGGATTTTTGGAAGTTTATGTTTTATCTAATGATCTTTGGTCTCAACGATGTAAATGATTAAGTGACCTAAGCTACTAGTCATGTAAATGTTACCTAGATTATCTGAGTTTTATTATGAGTTATAAGATTTTGCAAATAAAATAATGGTATTTACATGTGAACTATTGATTTTAAAGTAGTTTAGTTATAGATGTTTTGTATAAATCAGGTCTAAAATAGTGATTGATGGATTAGCTTCTATCTTAAGATGGTTTATACAATAGGATTGTTATAAGTCTGCCGCTTTAAGGAGTGGCAACTTGTGTTATAGAAATAAAAACACTGATTTATGTTGATTCATACAGTTTTAGAGCTACCTAGTTTATGTTTTCAGCTTTATTCTTTTATCTTTAAAAACTTGCTAAAGATTAACTTATTTTTTTTTTTTTATAGTAACTAGTATTACAATATCAATTGATATTAAAAACTGAAATCATGGTACCTACAAAGTGTCTCTTCTAAATTTAACTTAAATTTAAAAAAGAATGAAGTTAAAATTGAATTTAATATGAAAGGGTAGGAAATATAATAAATAAAGTGAAGTTGGCAAATAAGGAAGTTAATATGTTATAATTTATTTACAAAACTTAATGGCATTAGGCGAAGTAAAAACTTGCATATAATAAAAGTGAAGCTCATTTTCCTAACATCGAGAGAAGACGATTTCATAAGAAAAGGTCTTTAAGCAGTTGAAGTTAGAATTCATGCAAATATATTCAAAAGATGTATAGAAGAGAAATATATGTGAGAGAAATGTGATCACACATAAACAGTTATTGTAGAGCATACTTTGAATTAATATGTGAAGACTAAGGTATTGATTTTGTTTGTGGAACTGGAGAATATCAAACATTTAATTTCATTTGTGTGTAGAAAATTTGTTTCTTTCCATTTATTATGTATATTATAGTTTTTAAGGATGAGGGAATTTGAACTTCATCAATTTTTGCGATATTGATATTCGTATTACTAAACTGAATGGCTCTGACAATATATAGAAGTTCGATTTATCAAAATGCAACTAATAGCTAAGAAACAATTAATTTAAAAATTCTAACTATGAAACTCTGATAAGCCTTTAAGAATAAGGTTGTAGTGTGCCTAAGGTTTTGTAGGATAAGATAAACGATTGGGGCTAAAGTGTACTAAATTGAAGGTGGATCAAAGAGAATAAATCAAGTTTAGTAGGGTCATAGAAAAAGTACTGACTCATTATTTTTTATAAAAACTTTATTGTGAGTTAAGCACTATAATTATAAGTATCTAGAAAATATAAACACTTAAATATGAAAACAACCAACTAAAAAAACATTTTTTTTTCTTTTAATAATCCTTATCTAAAAATAATCTAAAATAATTTATCTACACATAGTGACAATCCAAAATAACTACATAGAATGACTTACTCCACATAATACTTTTTAATTTATTTAACCAAGATTATGTAAGCCACTAAGTATTACCATTTAGTTTGATATTATATGTAAATATATATTTTTTAAATTTGAAAAAATGAAAAAATTAGACAAAAAAAAAAACAAAAAGAATTCAATAACCTTATAAGTAAAAGAATCACATAAATTCTCTCTCTCCTTCAACTTCTCTCTCTCATATCTCTATTTTTAACCCCTTCTCTAGATCCCTCCAAACAATAGCAAGGCCAGTTTATAATGTAAGATTTCTTTTTCTTTCGACTTATTATATATATTACAGTTAAATGTATAAAAATTTGATTTCTCAAAACGTAACTAATAACTAAGAAATGAGAAATTTCAAAATTCCAAGCATAAAACTCTCATCAATAGTAAGATGAGTTTATAGTGCACCTAAAGTGTGTATGATTAAGGATGAGGTTACAATGCCAAAATTGTGTAGTATAAGATGGACAATATGAGGCTAAAGTGCACTAAACGGAAGGGCGAATTAATAAAATTTAGTGAAGTTATAGATATGAATAATTAGTGAGATAATAATATGTAACATACTAACTAATCATTTTGTATAAAAACATCATTGCACATGAAGCATCGAGTTATGAGTATTTATAAAATGTAAATAGTTAAGTAATCATAAAAACAACCACCTAAAATAACTTTTATTTTTTCTTAACTTATGTAATCTTTAACTGAAAACTATCTAAAATAATTTATCTCTACATAATGACCATCCAAAATTACTACAAAAATGACTTACTCTACATAATACTTTTAAATTTGTTTGACCAAAATTATGTAAGTCACCAAATACTACTATTCACTTGATATTCTATATAGATATATATTTTTTAAATTTAGAAAAACTGAAAAATTATAAAAAATGAAAAGAAATATAATAAACTTAAAATAAAAGAGTCACATAAACAAATTTCTCTATCTCTTTCATCTTCATCTCTCATATATTGTGTTTAGTATGTAGGATGGGATATAGAATGAAATCACGATTTTGAGTCCAATTTCTTTTCCTATGTTTAGATACATTTTAAAAAGGTGGAATCACTACTACATTCTACCTTTGTAAATAGACAATTACATAAATAACCTTACTAATATATGAATAGCATGGAGGGGGAAAAAAAAAGTATATAGTGACTAACGAAAACCAGTACCTCCATCTCCAATTTTTGTTTTTTTATCTTCGAAACCCATTAGAACGAAAGAGAGTCATGTACGAGAAATCAAATTATACATAAATGATCGAATCCTCGAATGCATTGAAAATGCCTGGAGGTGTTCGAAAATAGTTGAAGTTGTTGAATAGAAAGATCACCATGACTATAGCCCTTGGTAAATTTACCAAAGAAGAAAATGATTTATTTGATATTATGGATGATTGGTTATGTAAGGACCATTTCGTTTTCATAGGTTGGTCTGGTCTATTACTCTTTCCTTATGCTTATTTCGCTTTAGGGGGTTGGTTCACGGGTACAACCTTTGTAACTTCATGGTATACCTACAGATTAGCTAGTTCCTATTTGGAAGAATGTAACTTCTTGACAAGGTATGAGGCTACCTTTATCTCCATCCCTTAATCTAAATTGCCATCATTGCTAAAATGTATAACTGTATTGTTATTTATAAATATATATTATGTATAGCTTTTTAAATGTTATATATATAAGTTAAATATATATAAAATACTTATCTAGATTATATAGCATTTATAAAATTTATAAAAATATATATATGACTATATTATTATATGAAAATATATGTAATATATATATGTTATATATATAAGTTTTATTTGCTTACATAACATGTGTATATAGATTATACCTCTTATATATAATATATAGTTCTATATATATAACTACATTATAATATATAAGTACATATTAGGTATACATATATAAATTTTGTTTACACATTTTGCAATAGCAATAGCAATTATATATAATATATAGCTTTATATATACATATATAACTATGTTGTAATATGTATAACTTATATATTATATGTAAATTTACAAATGTTTACATATAAATTTATAAATATCACTTATATGTTATAACTATATTTTTATGTGTATAGATTATACATTTTTTTAATATATCATTATATATATAATTATATTGTAATTCATAAATATACATATTAGGTATAAATGTATAAATATTATTTAATAATTGTAATAACAATACAGTTTATGTATAATATATAATTCTATATATCATATATAATTGTATATGTCCAATATTATGTATATTGTTTTTTTTTTTGTTAGATTTAATGTTATGTTTGTATACACATACACATATCTACAAATTGAGGACACTTTTTTGTCAAATACTACCATACACTCGTTCCATTCCGTTCCGAATATGATAAAAAAAATATAATTGGTGATTCCGTTAATATTTCCAAACGTAGGAATGGATTTATCATTTACTTCTTGACTCCATTCCATTCCGAATGATTTGTAATATCAAATGTAACATTACATCTTTATCTCTTTACCCCTTCTATAGTTATGATCCATGTAGCAGGCTAGTTTGTAATATATAGATTTCTTTTTCTTTCCACTTATTATACATATTAAAATTATTGGGGAGGAAGGAACCATATCAAGTCCATTTTTGAGATATCAATGTCCATCTTAATAAGAAAAATGATCTTAGCAATGTATAAAAGTTTGATTTCTCCAAATTTAACTAATAGCCAAAAAATGAAGATTTTCAAAATTCTAACCATAGGATGTCCATCATCCTTTTAAGGATTAGGTTATAGTGTACCTAATGTGTCTGACAAGATTGACCATAAGGGGTTAAAGTGTGCTAAATAAATGGGTGAAATGAAGAGAATCAACTAGGTTTAGTGAGGTCATAAATACAAATAATGAGTATTTGGAAGATCATAAGGAAACCACCAAAAATACCATCCAAAATAACTTTGAAAGTAACTTACTCCACTAAATATTTTTAAATTTATTTAACCAAAAATATGTAAAATGTTAAATACTACATTTACTCTAATATGACACAACATATATTTGTAAATATAAAATAAATATCATATACAATTAGTGTCTTATGTTCAAAGTGAGACATTCATATAAAATTAATATCTCATTTTCAACATGAGATATAGTATTAATATTTATGTAATTTTTTTATATAGAGTTGGTATTTATGTATTTGATCAGTAAACATGAAAATTTCTCTATACTTAAAGCTATCATTTTTGTCTCAATCTACTTATACATAGATAATTATATATATATATATATATAGATATTATATATATATATATATTTTATACCACACTGCTATGAGGCTAGGGATTAAATTGGTGAAAGATGGAGGGTGGAGTATGGTGGAGTTTGATGCCACTTCCAAAATCATATTGCTTAATCAAGTACGTTGCAATTCAAGAATTGTCCTAGTTCTTGATCGCAATTAAACAAAGCGTTTGACTAAGTATTAGCATTATTCCATCAACTATGAATTGTGATGATTTGTTTTATGGTTGGTTAATTGATTCTATGTTTATATGACCTTATGATTATTGTTCTTTTACAATTTCTTTCTTTGTCGGTGTGTTCTAATGCATTTATTTACGCTCAAAGATGCAATCGTAATATACATTATGTATACATTTTTTCGAGATCATACCATGACTTATATTTGTGATTCTATTATTACTATTTTTATATTTTTAATGATCATAAATACACTCCTACATAATTGGTCATCTACTAGTAGATTATCATTTAAAAATAACATAAGATATTTATGAAACTAGACAATATTAGTAAAGTTAAGACCATTGTAGCCAAACAACATTAATAGTTATATCCCTACAAAAATCAAATAATTTTATAGATTTACCATAATGAATCTATTATTTAAAACATTTTATAAAACATTGATCTTCTAACTTTCAAATGTTAATTACCTCCATTGTAATTCTTCTAATATTATACACAAACGGTGTTCCACTATCTAGTATGAGTAAAATGATAATCATTATAAAAATAAAAAAAAAAAAACATAAACAAAAGAACGATATTCATTCAATCAATAAATCTCAAGTCCATAAAGATGGCCAGCATGCTTCTGCTGCTCATTAGTCACAAAATATATATCTCTGATCTTTTGGAAGGCTTGCCAAGTGAGCAAGCTATCTGAGGCGGCTTGATGACACTCACCGATCACCCGTTTCACTCCAAGCGTATTTGCCACCCGCTCCAAACCGCCATGTAAACCGTCGCAGAACTTCATCAAGTGTTTGACGTCGTACACCTTGCTCCCAAAAAAAAACCTCAACATCCCTAAGAACTCCTCCAAAGTCTCGGGCAAATAGCAGTGTGACAGGATCTTCACTAAGTACCCGAAATCATACGCGCTGTGAAAGGTAACCCAGTTCACTAAATCATTCCCAAGAAGGCCGGATGAGAACATTAAATCAACAAACTGGGTCGAGTCAACCCCAAAGAGCCAGTTCTTCTCGAAGTCAATACCCTGACGCCTAAGAAGCTCGATGGATTCAGGCGCGCAAAGGTCATGCTCCACATCGAAGTCACAGAAATTGAACTCCCAAATGTAGCAATAATCTGTACCGAAATCAGGCAGGTTCCCATCGGAATCTGAGAAAGTGAAGCCGACCTGAATGAGTTTGAGCGCATCGACATTGGCTTTCAAGAGACGGTAGTGATCAGAAGGCTTAAGAAACCGAGGATTTGGGTTTTTAGGTCCAGTAGGGAAACGATAGATGCAGCCAGGAAACTCGGTGTCCATTGATACGTACTTAAACTCACGAATCACTTCACGGATCAACCGAAACTCATACTCCAAGTTAAAACACCAAACATCTCTTATTATCACCGGCTTTGCATCTTTCGGCGACAGCCCTTTAGGCTCCATACTTGACATTGCTGCTTGCATGGTGGAGAATAAGAAGAAAGAGAGAAAAATTGCCTGAAATATCTTATATTCGGATGTTTCAGGAAAAAGAGTGTGTTCGTGATTTGTGTGAGTGAGAGAGAGATAGCGATTACAATTTATATATATTAGAGATATGGCGGCTGTGTGCATGAAATCAAATCTGAGGGATGAATTGGATTAGTGAAAGCCAAACTTAAAAGCGTGACATGTAAGGAAACTAGATTACTTTCCTATTTTTATTTCGAGATTTTAGTAGGTGAATCATATTTGAAAACTTTGAATTTAAGTAATTAATAATGTTGAGCTGCATGTTTTTCATTCTTTGCCATTGGATTAACATAAGCCCGCATTTATTTTAAAAATCAATAATGGTGGGGAAATTATATTGTAAAATAATATATAAATTATTCGTTCTTATCATAAATTAAGATTCTCTTTCAAACATATCATAAGTAATCTCTTTTTTTTTTCCTCTAATGCATAAAAATCAGATACCATATAATTCCTCCTAGTTATTTTGATTGAAGAACAAAAATACACTAAAAATGAAATGCTTATTTATTTATTTATTTATATGTTTATTATTATTAACACAACCTAACATCTCGAACATACAATATTTCATGAAGAAATAGAGGTATAATAAGGCTGCACCCTTAGGAGTGGTGATTAGGCAACTATGTGCCTTTATGTGCCAAAATTTACATGCTTTAGTGCTGGTGTTTTTCGCTTGTAGGGCTTATTATGTTTGCATGCTCATGCTTTTCACATGCCATTCATTTATTCGTGTGCTAGCCTAGGTACCCTTGCGTGTTTGTAATTGGGCTCCGATTATAACGTCGATAAATATTTTTGGGTATTTGTAGTGTTTTATGACATTATTTATTTTTTATTTTTTCGAGCTCCAACATTTATTGCATATATTATAATGTTATTACGTATTTATATGATAAATTATTAAGTAATTTTATAAGTAAATATAACATGAAAAATAATAATTAAGAATACGTATTTTTTACGTGAAGCATTTTTATACAATTAGTGTATACATTGTGTACGTATGACACATATGTCCATACCATATAGCGTATTTACGTAGTTTTATATGTAAATATGTATAACATACCTATGTACGTGTAGAAAATTTGTATAACACATTTATGTAAAAGAAATATGTAAAACTATTTTGTATGTATTTATCAAAACGTATATACGTTTATATAATTATATATGTATGGATATTTGTTTATATAAATGTATATATTAATGCATAAATATGTAGATGTATTCATGTACATATAAATATAGTAGCAAACCACACATATGCATTGCAAGTTTAAAAATAACTATGTGAAATTATTTATAAAAAATGATAAAAATAGAATTGACTTATAATAGAGGTGTCTAAAAATACAAATATAGCTATAATCCCATGTTTTTAAAACCAAAGCAACTCAACTTTCTTCAATTTTTTTTTTAACCCAAAACAAAAAAATGGGAAATAGAACTTAATTAAGAGTTTATACTCTATAGAGTGAAATATTTCAACATAAAAAGGGTCAAATAAAATCTTTTCCTTTTCATAGTGTAGAAGGATTAATGTTTATAATGAATGCTTTTGGAATATAAATTTTTCAAACAAATTTTCACAAAAGTTAAAGTTGAAAAAATGATATCGAGTTATTTGTCTTTATGGAAAAAAAAAAAAGAATATGTGAAGAAAAATAATACCAAATAGATTTATTTATGAAAACCCTATAATTATGATATGATAATTATTATTTTTTAATTTTATAGATACTTATAAGATATTCAATCAACTAATTTAAAGGAAAATATGCATATCTCATGCAATTGATGAAAAGGAAAGGGAATAAGAGATAATAAACCAAAATAGAAATCATAAAAATACAATCTATAAATTATTAATCGAAACCACGTAACAAAATTTTTTTATTGTGATTTATCCTACTCAAGAACCAAATATAGCACTCGTTGCTAGTGTAGTGTTGCCTATATAGCATTATTAAGACTCATCACATTACCAAACTACAATTAAAAATATAAAATAAAAAAAACTTTCTCGTAGAAAATGAAGAATAAGAAAAGTTTAGCCTAAAAGATTAATAGATTGGAGTATTATGGATGTGGATAGTGGTGTTTCTACCAAGTGAATAAAAACAATTATCTTGTTTTAATACAAAAAGAAAAATGTTTCTTTTATTAATTTCCATTAACACGGGTAAAGTTCTCTACAAAGAGTACACACAATATAAATTTAAAGTTAAAAGAAAAAATTGCTAGGAAAAAACCTCTTGTAGCCATGCTTAAAAAATATAAAGAAATTAAAGAAATATATTAATGCTATAAAATGTTAAACTAAAAGTACAACAACACAAATAGAAATATTATGGTAGCACTTGCACCATGTAAACTACATTGGGTTACATTAAAGATAAAATAAGATTGAAAGAGACATAAGTTGTGTATGGTATCATCTTAAGGATCTTACCGGAATTGATTGAAGTGGAATTGAGCCTCGTACGAGTGGTGAGGCCTGTAAAAGAGAGCAGAGTGAGGGAATGTTGGGGGGTTGTCCGGTGTGGCCACTCCAATACTTAAGTTGGTTGCGGATAGTTAAAGAGTATGAAAGCTTGAGAGCAATTAGTAGGCTTAAATATGTAAAGTATTAAATAGTTTACCGTTGAGCGATGGTCTTGTGTTTATAAAGGAATTGCACCGGTAGTTAGAGAGCAGTTAGTAGGTAGAATCATTTTCGCAAGTATTGGAGAATGGGATAATGGTATCTAACGTGGTTTGAAGAAGTAGGAAGTGGTGGCTAACTTAGTCTATTAGCCTTATCCGAAGTTTTTTAGCCATTGGAGGCTTACCAAAGTATGGTAAGCCTCGTTTTAGGCTTTGGCCGAGGGCGATCTATCATAAAGAGTGAGCCTAAAGAGTTCGGGACTAGCTTAAGGAGCCCATGTCCTAAAAGGCCCTATCACCACTTGCCTTATTGCAACATCGTTGTCATAATGAAGGCAAGGAGACAGGAAAGATGGGCTTCTTAGGTGTATGATCAATCTAGTTAGGTGAAAGTCTAAGTTGAAGACGTTCGAGTTGGCATGGGGCTAAGGTGGAGAGGTTTAAGCTAACGTAAGGTCGAGGTTAAGACATCTGAGTTGACTAGTTTGAGGGCTAGGCAAGTGCAACATATCCGATCAGACTACCTTTCTAGCAGAGGTGAGTGTGACAGTTTCAAGGTATAACACAAAAGGTTTAACCTCTTTAGTCCGAGCAGTTAGCCTCTATTTGATCAGAGCAGAACATGTATCTATAGGGCTAGAGGGGCGAACCTAAGTGAAGACTTTACAGCTTAAGGCGAGTGCTTTGAGCTAAGGCGAGAACACAATAGGTTATGTCTTGTTAGAACTATAGGGTAGAGGTACCGAGTAGATCGAACCGAACTGAGCTCGCCATTGCTCGAGCAAACATAATTTATTCCATCCGAGGCATAATACCATTAGGGTGTCAAGCAAGTGGAAGTTGGAGGGACCTTAAGGAAACTTCCTATGGAAGTGACTTTTCAAATCATAACTTTATTGTGCCTATTTTTTGTACATTTAATGTGATGTGATAAGTATCCTATCACAATAGACTTACATACAACTGCATGCGTTTTGTCTCTTGAATGTGGCCATCCTATCAAAACTGACTCCATGCATCCACATCACAGCATTTTGAAGGATTCGTGCTTATTCTAATCCTTATAATAGCCGATATAGCTTCTGAGACTTTCGGTATATATAAATACCATAATCGCTTTGATAGCTTACTCTTTTGTAATTTCTTCACTGTAACTCCAATTTCTTGTCCTCCATCAATTGTCTTTGTGAACTTTTCTTTAGATTTCACTCTCATTTCTTCATCAATCATGTCTACCAATACAGGTGCAAATGCATCAAAATATAGTCTTACTAACTTCGAGACTACAAGGAGTGATCCTCCCCTTGAAGGAAAGGATGAAGTCACTTTGTTAACATAACTAGATGACACCACCAGAATGGTAGTAAAGGCATTGGATAGGGTAAAGCTTATCAGTGCTATCCCAAGGGATACTTGTGTATACACTCCCTTGTCGTCGGTCAAAGACTTGTTTAAGGTGCTCAGGATAGGCAAAGGCCTAAGCGGCCGAGTTAGTAGGAGTAAGGAATTTGCTCCCAACTAGGTGATGAGCAATTCTATAGTTTAGTCAATTCCCAACTAAAGAATACGGGTGCCAATAAGGGAAGAAAAGGTACCTTTACTAATGGGGGGAGGGGGTTGGGCTAGTGCTTTACCATCTTTAAAAAATGGTTGCAGTACGAGCAATGCCTCCCTTTAAGCAGCTTTGAGAAGGACCACTTCAATTTCTATCGGTGCAGTCTAGCCCTCCCAATGGTAGAGGGCGTTAAAGGCCTTTCAAGGGCTATGTGAATACCTAATGATGAAAGCCACCCCTTAACTTTTCAACCACTTCTATATGTAGAAGAGCATAAGCAGGTGGCCATACCTCTAGCCTCGTCTAGGGAAGAAGCTGTTTTATAGCCCTACAAACTTCGTTAAGCGTTAGCAGGATGACTACTAGGTGGTTAAGTTGCTAAATGAGGTGGACTTCTAGATTAGATGGATTGAATTGGTTCAAATAGGGGCTCAGAAGGAGCTATGGCCTAATGATGCTAAGGCCGTAAGGGAGATCCAAGCCTTTATGGCTTGCAAATACAATAATGAAACTAATGCTGCAAAGGCAATCAAAGGTACTTTAAGTATCCAATCTCCAAGCTCTTCCTTAACATGAAGAAGGTTGTGGTGAAGAAGTAAGCTAAAGGTACAAGTTCGTATTTTTACAAATGATTTCATCTAATTGTGTAATATTGTGATTCATCTGACATCATTAGGAGGAATTGAAGTTGGGGTTGTGGGGGGAGGGTGGCGATCTTCTTTATCTATATTGGTCATGGTAGAATCGATGATCAGCAGTGCTTTGTAATTTGTCTTTGCTTTATTTTCCTTTTCTTTACTGCTTCCTTGATTCTTTGTAAGCAAGAGATTGGCAAAACAGATTCCTCATCCTTTAGTAGATGACTTGATGAGGCATCACATGGCCAAGTCTAAGTCGACCACAAAGGTTACCGAACCTATGGGCAAGGCCATAGGGTTAAGGTCATTGGCTAGGGAGACCAGCGAAGTTGAGTAGGTAGCTCTTCCTTAAGGGATTCCTCTTAGTCCTTGAGTAAGGCCATTAGCTACCGAGCCTATATGTATAGCTCTTCCTTCTATTTCCTTTATCTCCATTTCCAAGCCCATTTTTATGGAGGATAAACCTATCGGTGTGAATGAGCCAAACATGGAGATGCTTACCCACCCCCCCAGAAGCGGTGAGGAGGAGAGGGTTGACATTATTACCCCGCCCGAGGTGGCTGGACAAAAAGGGAAGGCTCTAGAAACTTCTAAGGAAGTAGCCTCCAAGGTAAAGAAACAAAATCCTACAAAGAAGATGCCCCTAAGCCAAACAACTTGGTAGGAGTAACCAATGGCTCACCATTATAAGTGCATTGATGAGCTTGGGGACGAATTATTGATGTCATCAATAAGTTCAAGTTCTTAGAGATCAAGTTAGACTCATTTAAGGACGTTCCATACGTCTTCTGTAATGAAGAGCTTCATTTTTAGGCTTCTGAGGCTAAGAGTAAAATGGTTAGGGGGAAGCTCCTGAGGCCTAAGTATGAAATCCGAGGCAATGACATTATGTTACAGCACTGAACTCTCAGCTATCAGGCCTCATTAGGGTCTTACACCCTTGGCAACTGGGCTATCCTTGAGGAGTTATTGAAGGTAGGTAGGGGCGATCCAAGGGAGATGGTAAGTCACTTAAGGTTGCTCATTTGTCAAGTAAGCTTTCAACCCTTTTTGTTGGTGTTTTTTTTTTTTTTTTTTTTTCCTATCATCACTAATTTGACCTTACTTCATATTGCTTTGTAGTACCATGGCCAAGTATTGCTTCAACTAAGCAACTACGATGACCTCCAAAAAGAGGTAAAGGGCATTCGTGCTATGATGTCTAGCGTATAGAAAGGCCTAATGGAGGTAGAGTCCTCCTTTAATAAATATCTAGATAAGTTTGCTAAGGTTAATTAGCGCTTACATCGTTCTTATGTACAAGTGGTTGGGCTCAAGGGAAGGCTATAAGATGTAGAGCAAGAATAGTTTACTATTGAAGAGAGCACGAAGGAAGTCGCCAACCTAAAGGCTTAGCTTGATGACCAGTAAAGGACTAAGGCTCAACTCTCACAGAGGCTAGATGAAGAGAGGAGAGTCAGGGACAAGCTCAAGAAAGAGAACATTGAGTTGAAGGTGTCGGTCTCCTAGTTGTAGACCGAACTGGCGACGAAGGCATTGGAGTGCGATAGTGCCAAAGCAACATTGTTAGAGCTGGCTAATCAGAAGGTTGCATTGGAATGGCAAATCCAAAAACTCTAAGAAAACGTTTCAGAGATGGAGGAGATCATCTCTAAAATGGAGAGCGGGGAGGTTCTCAGTGACACTACAACTAAAAAAGCCATCACCAATTTTCAATTGATGGTATAGTGGCTGGACGGGCTGGAGGACATCTCCATTAAGTGTGCTCACTACACGAGGAGGTTTGTGCTCTCCCATTTTCCCAAACTAGAGCTAAGCTTCTTTGGTCATTTGGATGCCCCCAACATTTTAAGAGAAGGAGGCTGCTTAAGCATAAGAAAGAGAAGCTACTCAAGCAACTATCAAGGTTTAAGGTGCCCCTTTTGCTGTCGGGTCTAGTCAAGACACTTTTACATCTACTTCAGCCCCAACAGCTTAGTAAGAGGTCATCCTTGAGGGTGCTTCTTATGGTGATTTTCCTACTAACCTTAGTCAGCAGCTTTTGGCATCTACTTCAATCCAAAGCCAGTCTTTTGAAGGGCTATTAACAAACCAACCCTCCAAGCAAATAAAAGCATTAGATTTTTCAGAGTTGTTGGAGTTAGCTTATCCTGGGCAATAGTTATCCCTAAGCCTTCTTTTTATAACTTAAGTCGAGATGCCAACCTTAAAATTATAAACCCCACGTTATGATGATACTTTAATTTGTTCACGTACTTGGTTATGCACTTTGCATTTTTGTTTTTTATTGAACATTTTTCCTTATTTTCTTAGTTAAATGTACAAGGAGTGTTATCCCTTTTGTAAGCTATTATAAGGGGGATTGGATCAGTGACATTTTGACTTGCCTAAGATAAGGAGTGAAGCCCTTACTAAGGTTACTTGAGGGGTTTAGGTTGGTGGGGTTCTTTCGGTAAGTAGGATTTTCTCTATGCAAGGGGGTGTTTCCCTTTACCGAGGTTACCCAAAAGGGTCAAGTTAGTGGCATTTCAACTTGCCTGATAAGCAAGAGTTCCTCTGTGTAAGGGATGTTTCCCCTTGTTGAGTTACCTAATAAGGTCAGGTTGGTGGCATTCCGACCTGCCCGGTTAATGAGTCTGTTCACCCTTTAGAGGCTAAAAGTTGGCACAAGTAAGAGAGAGAGAGAGAGAGAGATGGAAAGAAACACTAATAACTTGTATGAAATGGAACTTTTCATCCAAAATTTGCAATGATTTACATAATGATATACTAATCAAAGTAAAGCTGAAGGTTATCGGCATTCCATGTACTTAAGATGAGTTCATCATCCAGTCTCTCTAATTTGTATCATCCATTGCCTAAATTTTCTCTAACTCTAACCGGGTCTTCCTAAATAGGGGCTAACTTGCCCTATCCTTCTCATGAACCAGTAGCCTCTAATTTCTGGTAAACCAAGTTGCTGACCTTGAATTCTTTGTGTCTAACCTTTTGATCGTAATATCTAGTTACTCAATGTTAGTAAGCAATTACCCAAGCTACAATAAGGTCTTTGATTTCTTTGATGGTGTTGATGTTAGCTTGTAATAAGGACTCATTAAGGATGGCATTGAAACTTTGACTCTAGATGTTAGGGAGCTTGAGTTTGATGGGGAGGATTGCCACCTTCCCAAACTCTAGGCAAAAGGGGGTTTCAGTGGAAGTGCGGTAGGTAATCCTATACCCTTGTAAAATGTTAGGCAGTTCATTTAACCAGGCACTATGGGCTTGGTCTACTCACTTCTTTAAACTGTCAAGGATTACTTAATTGGCTACTTCTCCTTGGCCATTCTATTGGGGGTGATCAATTAATGTGAAGTGTGGTGTAATGTGATGCTTCATACAATATTTTTTTAATTTAAGGTTATCTAACTATTGCTCATTGTCCATGATGAGGCCGTAAGGAACCCCAAATCGGGGGGTGATGTTGTTCCTAACGGAGGACTCAACACTCATCTCTGTAATTTTCACCACAGCTTCAACTTCAACCCACTTAATGAAGTAGTTAACAGCAATTATGATAGACTACCGTCCTCTCAAAGCCTTAGGGAAGGCACTAAGGATGTTGATGCCCTACTAGGTAAACGGCTACGAATTAGTTAAGGGCTGGAGACTTGTGTTAAGTACGTGACTGATGGGGGTGTACTTTTAGTAATGGGGGTACTTCTAAGCTACAGCTTTGGCATCTTTTCTCATGGTAAGCTAGTAGTATCCAAGCCGTACTGCCCAAATTTAGAGGGTTTGGGATTGAAGTGTGCAGCTCTTCCATGATACGTAGGCTCTCATCTTCTTGAAGGCATCTTAGCAAGGGAAGGTTAAACCCCCTGCAATATAGGACACCATCGACCAATGTGTAGTTAGTCTCATAATATCTCATCTTCTTTGCCTCTCTCTTATCTTTTGGAAGCGTGCCTTACTCCAAATAACTCTAAATAAGATCCATCCAATTCAACTCGAATGTTGTTGCTGTCAGTTCCAAGACTTTTGCCAAGCCCGGAGTTACTCTCTTCTCTAGTAGGTATTCTATGAAGATCTTCTTATCCCTTGCCTTGAGATTCATATCCCAGTTGAAGTGAGTTTAGATAGCCAATTTGCTACTAAATTTTCAAGTTGGAGGATCTTTGTGATGGTTTACTAAGGGAATTCAGCTAGAAGGCTCTTTACCTTCTCCAGGTACCTTACCATGGTATCATCCTTAGCCTCATATTTGCCTTGAACTTACTGGACAACTAGCATAGAATCCAAGAAGACTTGTAAGTGCTTAACGTTGATCTCTGTAGCCAATTTGAGACCAACTATCAAGGCTTCATATTTAGATTCATTGTTGCTGGTGTTAAACCTAAACTTGAGGGCATAACAGATTGTGATCTTGTGCAGGCTAATGAAAACAAGACCCGCACCTCCACCTCCTAAGGTAGATGATCCATCAACATGGAGAGTCTACACCGGTTTATCATTACCTAGTGGTGCTTTCTCTTCTCCTATATATACAATCATGAAGTCGGTCAACACTTATACCTTGTGGGTCATTCGTGGCTGATATTGGATTCTATATGTACTCAACTCCATCACGTACTTCACCATCCATCCAGATACGTCCAGCTTCTGTAGCATAGTGCACAGCGATTGGTTTGTAAGAATAATGATCTAATACACCTAGAAATAGGGCTTTTGCTACCATGCTAAAATAACGATGACCAAGGCTAACATCTCTACCTGGGTGTAGCTGACCTTAGGCCCTTAGAGTATGTAGCTAACGTAGTATATGAGCCTATGCTCTCTCCCCTATGCTCTAACTAGTTCAAAAGAGAGCGCCTAGTTGCTTACGACCAGGTATAGAAATAAGTCCTCCCCTTAAATAGGCTTGGTGAGGACTAGTAGGTGCTCAAAGAAGTCTTGCAGCTACTAGAAGGCTACCATACACTCTAAAGTCCATTTAAAACCCTTGGCATTTTTGAGGATTTTAAAAAACTCAACGCATCTATTTACGCTCTTCGAGACAAACCCACTCAATGTAGCCGTCGTGCGAGTGAGCTTTTGTACATCTTGAACCAAGGTTGGGGGCTTCATGTCCTTAATGGCACATATCTTTTTATAGTTGGCCTTGATACCCCTTTAGGTGACCAGGAAGCCTAGAAATTTGTCTAAGCCGACCTTACAGACACACTTCTAAGGGTTTAGCTTTGAGTCATATTTTCTCATCTAATAGAAAGCTTCCTAGAGGTCATTGACATGATCGCCTAGCTTCTTGGTCTTAATGATCATGCCGTCAATGTACACCTTCATCTTGTGCCCGATCTGGGGCTTAAACAACATTGTCACCATACGCTGGTATGTTACCCCACCCTGGTATTTTTTAAGCCGAAGGGAATGATTGTGTAGCAATGTGTGCCAAAGTCGATGACGAATGAGGTATGGACTTCATCCTTCGAGTCCATTTTGATCTGGTTGTAACCCAAGAAGGTATCCATAAAGCTCAGCAAAGCGTATCCTAAAGTAAAGTCGACTAGCTGGTTGATCTTGAGGAAAGGGAAGTAAACTTTAGGTAGGCTTTGTTGAGGTCAATATAATTGACACACATGTGCTACATCCTGGACTTCTTGACTAGTACTAAATTTGCTAGCCAGGTCGAGGGCTTCTCCTCCTTTACAAAGTCGGCCTTCAGTAACTTTTGTACTTCATCATTGATTGTTGCCTACCTCTCTAGGGCGAAGTGTCTCTTTTCTTATTTGAAAGGCAGTACAATGGAGTTAATATTAAGGCTATAGGTGGTCAGGAGAGATCCCAAGTATGTTTGGCACCAACCAGGCGAGCCTATCTTAGCTAGCCTATAAGAGGGTAACTTTCTTGTTCTTTACCTCAAAAGAAGTCTTGATCCCAACCTTAGTAATTTGGTCAAAAGAGGGGCCAATCTGCACTTCCTCAATTTTTTTGCTTAGCTCACCTCTCTTAATCAACTTCTCATGCGGTCTCTAGAGCGAAGACTTCGTCAGCTCTAATAGCCCTAACATAGAGCTCTCGGGAGAGCTTTTGATCACATCTACATATTCCCACTCTTATCGGTGTCAAGTATTTGGCCTTCAAGTGAAGAGAGGATGTGATGACTCCGAATGCGTTCAAACATAGTCTTCCTAAGAGAGCATTATAAAGAAATGGCCAATCTACGATGAAGAACTCCACTAGTCACCATACAACATAGTTGTCATCGCCAAGTTCCATATCGAGGGTAATGATTCCCTTAGCTTAGATAGTACTCCAATTGAAGCCAGTAAGATTATGGTGGTATGGCTTCATCTTAACGGGGCAACTTCTTCCTCATCCTTCCATATGTATGGAAGAAGAGGATGTTAGTGGAGCTATTGGTGTCCACCATAGTCTTGAGGACCTCAAAATTCGCTATCCTTGCCCCTCTGACTAGGGTACCTTGATGGAGGATGTTTACCCCAACAAATCTTTATCGAAAAAAGAGATCGAAGTGTCTAACTTTTGTCTCTTCTCCTTTACTACCAAAATGTCGTCTTAAGGATCTTACTGGTATTGACTAAAGTAGAATTAGACTTCACATGAGCAGTGAGGCCTACAAAAGAGAGCATAGTGAGGGAATGCCGGGGGGTTATCTAACGTGCCCACTCCAATACTTAAGTCAATTATGAGTACTTAGAAAGTATGAGAGCTTAAAAGCAATTAGTAAGCTTAAATGTGCAAAGTATCAAGTAGTTTACTACTTAGCCATTGTGTTGTATTTATAAAGTAATGGCACCAATAGTTGGATAGTAGTTAACAGGCAAAGCCACTTCCACAAGTATTGGAGAGTCGGATCATTGTGTACAATGCGATTCAAATAAGTAGGAAGTTGTTGCTAGCTTAGTCTATTGGCCTTATCCGGAGTCTTTTAGCCATTGGAGGCTTGCTAAAGTATAGCAAGCCGCATTCTGGGCTTAGGCGAAGGGCAATCTGTCATTAGGAGTAAGCCTAAAGGTTCGAGAAAGGCTTGAGGCACCCATATCCTGAAAGGCCCTATCAACATATGGTATAAAAAATTGAAGAATTAGGACTATAACATCATAGTATTGTGTAATGCTTGACAAATTAAAACATGCATAATAAAGCACTAGATATATCAAAAAGCATTTTCTTTTTAAACAAAAAAAAAAATCAAAATGCAAAACATCTTGTTTGATTATTCCTCTAAAAGGTAGAAACTTTACCTTCAGTTTTCATACTATAAGGGAGATTTCATTTTTTATATTTAAAATGTCGAGATCAGTAAACCCAACTTTAGTGTCTACAATAAGTACCATGAGATAAATCTAAATTACCTTTTTGGATATCGACAAAATAAAAGAAAACAACATCTTTATCTTTATAAATAAATCGAAAGTAATCTTCACAAAAAGATCCAATGCTACAGCCATTCCAACTATAATGAGTTTCATATTTCATGAATCTTGTTGTATTAGCCCCTTTCTTCATGACATCGATCTCAAGCGTTCTAGTTGCCGAATTTCCTTATATTTTGTAAGCTAGGAGATAATGGAACATTGATACCTTTTATTGGATTACCCATAATGGAACTTACCATACTTGTAAAAGCAATGAAAAAAATATCGTTACAAGAAATTATTCAGCAATGATATAAAAAAAGAAAAAAACTTATATAGACATACATAACCTTGTGATTAAGTTATAAATCTCACTATACATCTTACGATAAATGTTTTCCAAAGTATCAAATAATTGTAAGTAAAAAAAAATTATATGAGAAAGTCGCGGGGGAATCAATTACAAAAGTCAACATCATCTAAATGATACATTCATTAGAAAGTGCAAAAATTAAGTTATGTTGTCTTCCCACATGACCATGAGTAGAATGTAATCGAATTCATCAATGTCAATTACATACTAACAGCAAAGCAATAAGCTAAACAAAATTCCAAGGGAGCAACCTAGATAAGATATACCCTTACCCCTACATGAAGCTATTTGAAGCAGACCGAGACTAAGAATAGACAAGGTCGGTTGTAAGGTAGGTCTAAGCTTATTGAAAGCTTAAAGAATAAGATGGGAAGTAGTGCAACAACTATAAAAGTAAAATGAGCAAACCCATGATATGAAGCACCAATGAAGCTTCTGAGATCTCATGGCATAACTTGATATGATGTACAAGATGATCTGGTGAGGTTACTCGCCACCTAGCCTTACTTAAGGGTTAGGATAAGAGTAAGGTAAATAAATAAGCTAAGGAAAAAATGTTCACAAGAAGTATATTTAGTGTATTAATGATAATGATTGTTTAGTCTTGTAGCTACATATACAATGGGTGTTTAGACTAGAGAAATTAGGGAAACATGCCTAAAATGGAAAAAACAAAAAGGGTAATGTCAAAAAGAAGCAATGTACAAGGAATACAAGGGGTAAAAATGAAAATATAAAGAAAATAATGATTGGCGTAACAGATTCCATCATGTAAGAATGGGATGCATGGCGACAGCCAACAGCCTATTGGGGATGCTATTGGTAGAAATAGATAAAACAATATAGTTAGGATGGAGGGTCGAGTAGGGGTACCGAGCAATGGGGGTACCGAGCAGTGGTGCCAGTTAGATCTGGACCTGTTTGAGAAGAGATGGCTATGGATATGTGTTGAAGCTCTTGTCTTCTTAACACTAAAGTTGTCAAGCTATTGGTCAGCTCGGTCTTCGCTAAGTAGATTTGTGTGAGGGGCTTGGTAGTCAATAGGGCATTCGTCTAGTTAGCACAAAACTTTCGAGATATGTATAGTTACTTGACTTAATATAAGAAGTTAGTCGATAGTAAGGATTAGCTTAGCCTTAACAAGAGTTAGATGGAATAGGAGGATTTGCTTCATTTGTCCTTCTAAGCCTTAAGCGTAGCTATGTGTCAAAGGTCTAGTAGTTCAGTTCCTATCACTATCCCTATTGGACAATTACTTACTAGCATGCATATAATGATAAGACAATAGGGAACGTTGATCCAGTATCTTTTTACTAGATGAAATAAAGGAAACAGCAGGCCTCAAGAGACAAGGGAAGATAAGCCTTAAGATACTAGTAAGCTCTTTAAATTGATTAAGGCAACTCGGTACTTCGAGGATAAAATGGGTAAACTAGCTTTGACTGTTGATAAGCTGGCTCAAATTGGAAGGATTTTTAAGGCTTTTAGAATTTTAGAGTCCCAAAAGCTAGCATCTGATACTTTCATGCTAATGTTGGCAGCCTAAGTCTAGTGAGACTCAAGAGATAGACAGTTGGGAAATAATATTACTTAACAAATGTTTAAGGAGGAATTTAGAAAAGAGGATTTTCATCATAGTATGCTGACTAAGATGTTGCAAGATCTATTTGACCTAATGAAGGGGATCATGAATGCGACCCAATATGAAATAGAATTTAATAAATTGTTGCAATATGCACCAGATTCTTATCAATACATTCCTAAGTTAAGAAATGATTTGTTCCTTACTAGATTTGATCTTATAATGCATTGTAAGTTGGACGACTATGATTTCACTACTTATAATGAAGTAATGGATAAGAGGCGCAAATTGGAAAACAACCATTTGAGGATGCAAGCTCAATGGAGTCAAAAGATTAGTAAAGGTTTCTATTTAGGCTTCTCATTCATGAGGTCTTACCTAGGAGCTACTAGTAGTTTTAGATACAAAAAGAAGAAACCAGCAACCATGGCTAATTGTGTTTCTATAATAAGGATGGGAATGTTAAATGTTAGAAGTGTAAGGCAAATCATTTCCTTAGACATTGTGTTTAGTTTAAGGGGACATGCTTCATATGTGGAGATAAGAATCATGTGTTATGTGCATGCCCAAGAATGAAATTAGTCAAGTGTAATAAATGTGGAAAAAATGGACACTTCTTCAAATATTGTCTACCATGTAGGTAAAGAGCTGGAAAGGCTGAAGTTTCTAGCAACACAACTGCACCTGGTCATATCTTTGCTATAGAAGATATAAAGGATGATGAAGAAGACTTTGCTAATTGGATGGAGGAGTACTATCATGATGATTTTGATGGAATTATGGGAGCTAAAGATGAAACTGATGAGGGGCTAGTATTAAGGGATATACATATAAATAGGCAACTTGCATTCGCTTTGTTTGACACCGATACGTCTTATTCTTTTACATGTTAAAAGTTTGTAGATGAGAAAGGAATTAATATAGTTAAAATTAGCACTATCTGTAGAGTTAGAACACATATCAGAGAGAAAGTAACAACTCGAAAAGTCATGGATAATGGTTAAATTAAAATCTAGGGAAAAGAGTATCCTATTAGTCTTGTAGCATTACCTTTACAAGGCTATGACATGATTATGGGAGTAAACTAATTGTTTAAGTATAAGGTAAATATGGAGTGTAGAATCAAGACTATCAACCTAAATGATGGAGAAGTGGTGTTCTAAGGAAAAGCTGGTAAAGGTAAATTAAAACTAGCTGTTATTGAGAAATGTGATGGAATGGATGGAGTAAAAATAAAAGAGAATGATTGGAAGTTTTGTTGGGGATTTGATACTAAGGAAAGGAATGAAGCACCAAAAGTGTTGGATATACCGGTGGTATGTGACTTTCTAGATGTGCTTCCAGAGGATTTACCATGTCTAGCTCTGCATTGAGAACGAAACTTCACTATTAAGTTAGTTCCAGGAACTAAGCATATTTTTAAAGCTTCATATTGGATGTCACTCATGGAAAATCAATAGTTAAAGAATCAAATTCAAGAGTTATTGGATAAAGGATTTATTTGCCTGAGTGTTTCACCATAAGGAGCACTTGTATTGTTTATAAAGAAAAAGGATGGTACCATAAGGTTGTGTATAGATTACAAGGAGATAAATAAAGTGACTATTAAAATTAAGTATCCCTTACCTCAAATTTATTATTTGTATGATTAGTTGCACGGAGCAACTATCTTTTCTCAAGTTGACTTAAGGTTAGGATATCATCGATTGTGAGTTAAGTCGAAAGACAAACCTAAAATTGCATTCTGGACCTGATATGGTCACCGTAAATTCTTGGTGATGCCCTTTAGATCAACTAATGCATTGATAGTAGTCATAGACTTAACGAATAGTATGTACTAGCTGTATTTGGACAAATTTGTTGTGATGTTTATTAATGACATTCTAATTTACTCAAAAACTAAAGAAGAGCATGCACAACATTTATAGTTAGCATTGCAAAAGTTAATAGATACTAAGTTGTATGCTAAGTTGAGAAAATGTAAATTTTAACTTGATAAGATTTCTTTTTTGGGTCATATTGTATCTAGGAAAGGAATTTCTATAAACCTTAAAAAGGTTAAAGCAATGGTGGAATGAAAACAACTGATGACTATTTCGAAGGTTTGAAGTTTTCTAGGTATGGTAAGATATTATAGGCAGTTTATAAAGGATTTCTCTAAAATTATAAGTCCACTAACTCAATTGACTCAGAAGGATGTCATGTTCAAGTGGAGTAATGAATGTAAGCAGAGTTTCCATGAACTAAAGAAAAGACTTGTTACGCCACCAGCACTAATATGACTAGATCCAAAGAAGTCATACAGTGTATCTAATGATGCTTTTTAGAATGGGTTGGTTTATGTTTTCATGTAAGATGGAAAAGTTATTGCTTATGTCTTTAGAGAATTAAGGCCATATGAAAGGAACTATCCAACTAATGATTTAGAACTTGCAACTGTGGCATTTGCTTTGAAAATTTGGAGACATTACTTATATGAGCAATGATGTGAGATATATACTAATTATAAGAGTTTGAATATTTCTTTACTCAGAAAGAGATAAACTTAAGGCAAAAGAGATAGTTGGAGTTGATCAAGGTTTATGATCTAAATATAAATTATTATCCTGGAAAAGCTAATCTTGTAGTTGATACATTAGGTTGTAAGAGCTATGAGCAGGTTTCATTACTGTTAATGATGCAGCCATAGTTGCCAAAATTGTGATTCCATACATGCGATTCTATAAATTTATGATTTTAGGAGGCTTTTTTGACTTGGCTCGTGTATAAAATTATTTTTTTATAGAAACTTACGTTTTTAATCAATTTTACACATCAAACTCGGTACAAACTTAAATTTTTAACTGAATTTACTAATTCTACGTATATGAGCTAAATAAGCCAAAAATTAAAAATAATATATGTAAGTAGGCTTTTAATATTCCATTAACTATTAAGGCGTTAGAGCATCTTCTCTGTACTATTCAAAATTCTTTCCTCTTTTTCTCTCGCCCATTCCCTTCTTTGATATTCATAGTTTTCATCCGAGTTCTAACTCCAATAGAAAAGTTTATAAGAAAAACCATATTTCGACCCATCTTCTTATCCTTATTCTATGAAGATTAGATTACAGATTAAGAATTTTCTCTTTTATGGAAAAAGAATGTAATTTTTTAATTTCTTAATTTTTTATTTCCATCATATATTTTAAGATTTTTGTAATTATTATAAATATATCTATATTTTTTAAAAAACTATTTTACATAGGTTGTAAAAATTTAAGTTTCTACATTTCGATTTTACATTCCGATTCTATCAACCTTGGATACAGTGTAAGTTAGTATATGAATTAGAAAAGATGAAATTAGGTTTGATTGGTGTGAATATAATAGTCAATTAATGAATTTAGTTATGCAGCCTACTTTATTGGAAAGAATCAAGTAGCAATAAGAGAAAGATAAAAACTTAAAGGAAAAAAAAAGAGAAGGTAATTAAAGAAAGTGTTTCCAATTACCAAGTTAATGAAAGTGATATAATAAGATTGAAGGGAAGAATCTATGTACTACAAAACCTTGACTTGAGAAGAGAAATATTGGATGAAGCACAATTATAGGTTATACAGTTCATGTAGGGGAAAATAAAATCTACCATGATTTAAGATCTATGTTTTAGTGGAACGAGATGAAAAGAGATGTCACACGATATGTGGTAGAATGTGCTATGCATCAGTAAGTTAAAGGAGAACATCAAAGGCTTGGTGGTCAATTACAATCTTTAGAGATACTGAAGTTAAAATGACATCATATTACAATGGATTTCATCGTAGCACCTCCCAAGACTAAAGCGGGATATGACTCAATCTTAGTAATAATCGATAGATTAACAAAATGTGTGCATTTCTTGCCCTATCAAACAAGTGATTTGATGGAAAATATGGCAAGATCATATATCAAAGAGACTATAAGGCTACATGGAGGACCTGAAAGCATTATCTCTGATCAGGATAGTCAATTTGTGTCCAAATATCATCTATATACAGATCATTAATCTAAGTAGATAATTCAAACTTTAAAGGATACATTACAAGCTTACGTATTGGAATTTAGCGGTGATTGGAATAGGTTTTTTCCATTAAAAGAATTTTCTTATAATAATAGTTATCAACCAACTATTCAGATGGCATCTTATGAAGCATTATATGGAAGGAAGTGTAGATCACCATCATATTAGGATAGTGAAGAGTACACCACAATTTAACCCTGACATCATTAATTAGATGAATGAAAAGGTCAAGATTATACAAAACCAAATGAAGGAAGCTCAAGATTGTTATAAGAGTTAGGCAGATTTGAAAAGAAGACTATTAGAATTTGAAGTTAGAGACCATGTTTATGTTAAGATAAGTCTATTCAAGGGACTCAAACGATTTGGTTCAAAAAGAAAGTTGAGACCTCAGTATTTTAGTCCATTTGAAGTAATGGAGAAAGTAGGTAATGTATCCTACAGAATAGCCCTACCATTGAGTTTATCAAGTTATCATGATGTATTCCAAGTCTCTATGTTAAGAAAGTTTATTAAGAAGCTGAATGCAATGATAGATATAAAGCTAATAAAATTGTAGAAGGATTTCAAAATTGAAAAACAACCCTAAAGATATTGAGTAATTAGGTTCAAAAGCAAAGAAATTGAGATTTGGAATATGTGAAAGTATAATAGGGAAAAGGTCTAGAAATAGAAGCTGCCTAGGAGCCTAAGATAGCAATGATGGAGCAGTATTCGTTGGCTCTTTTAATTATCAAATTAGTAAAGAAGTATAAGTTGTAAATATAGTTTATTGAATGAGAATTTGGTATATAGAAATTTTGAGGGAAAAATTATTCTAAAGGGGTGTGGAAATATAAGCCTAGCAATTGGATAGTTTTGATTCGGTGCATAAAATTTAAGGTGATAGGCAAAGTTGTTCAATAAAGCTTGAATTTTACGACGAAGTTAGGAATGTTAGTAGAATTAGCCCCATGAGTTTGGATATAAGAAAATAAAATAATTAAATATTATATTTATAGGATATATATATTTTATTCGTTACTTATCGAAAAGAAATAAAATGGATTTCGATAATTAACAAACTATTAGAGATAAATTATATACATACTAAAAATAATAATACAACACAAATAATATTTAAGAGTATTTATTCGTATTGAATATACTTTTACGTGTAGAAAAATATACCTGAAATTACCTAAAATATCTAATTTATAATAAGATATGCCAAAATAATTAAAGAAAATTAGAAAAAATTTGGAAAAAAGAAATTATGTGATACCTTACGAAAATTTGTATTGTAACTTGGTAGTATGTGGAGTCTAATTTAGCAAGATTAGGAAAGGAATTAGGACATCTATGTTTGGGAAATGTAAGGATTAATGCCACTTGTCAAATTTGATTTTACCTAACCAACCCAACATTTTCCTATAAATCTAAAATCACCCTCCCTTATTTCATTTGGACGCTCCATTATCAAGGGAAATTAGAGAGTCTTAAAAAGAGCTATGAGGAGTTTATAGAAAATTATACAAAAATAATGCATTTTAGGGTTAAATCAAAGTGTGAGTATCAACTGAAGTCCTCAAAAGGAACCACAACTACCACTAAATAGTGACCCCTACGCCTAGCCTAGCTTGTAACCTTAGGGTGGTCGGAGGTAGCTATAAGGTAATTTTCTAGTAAGTTCAAAATCTGCTCCAATTCAAAAATATCAAATCTTCTTAGAATATGATAAAAAATTATATTCTAAGCTATTTTGTATGTAGTTTTTGAGAAAAAAGTTATTTTGTAGAGATCAAATGTCAAAATACATTGCCTTGAAGAAACGACTAAAACTAAGCCAATTTTACTTTTGTTTTCAAAACCCTTAACAATATTGTTTCGACTCCAAAATTTTTTTGTTATAGAGTTGTTTTTTGTGAAAACAATTTTCTAAATTTTTATCTACTTTTTAGGTCATAAAATCCTATTAAATAGCTATTTATCAAGTTATACTTAATAGTTTTTCACGAACTTGACTTGGATTCTAATTTGGTTGATATTCTTGTATATTGTAATATTGAATAATGTTGAGAGATTAAATTTGCAATGAAGGAAGTATTAGATCAAGCATTAAAGATTGTTGTTGAAATATAAGTAATACGTGAGTTATTTAAATAATGTAATAGGTAAAGTTTGATTTAAACCGGAATGGAGTTAGGTTGTATGAAGTATTTTGATTCTAGTCAAGAGTGGAAATTGTAGGAATTATGTTAAAATGTAGATGGCGTAATGATTAGAGACTAAATTAGAGGTTAAATTAGAGAATAGGTGTAGATAGCAAACTAGGAAGTAGAGGTGCACAACTGGGTTTTGGATTACAAGCCAACCCATTTAACTTACTTCTTAAACGGGTTTGGGTCGAGGTTTTTTAGCCCATATAAAATAAAGGCTAAATGAACCTAACTTGTTTAACCCACAAGCCAAAGTGAGCCAATTCGGATCAACTTATTTAATACATTTACGCCTTTTATCCACATGCCAGCTTATTTAACTCACTTTTTAGATAGGTTAGGGTCGAGGTTTTATTGCTCATTTAAAAAGAGGGCTAAATGAGTACAGTCTGTTTAATTTACGAGCCAAAGCTAAGCTGGGTTGACCTATTTAACCTACATGCACACCTTTACTCTAGATTTGATTAGAAACTAAATCATTGCCTTATATATATATATATCTGAAGTATAGTTAGTTAACCTTTAGAAAATGGGTTAAAAGATATTTTTAGGACTTTTGAGTTAAATTGCAATTAGAGACTGAATTAAAGGCTATTTAAAAGCAAGACTAATAACAAATGACCTAAAACCTAGATAACTAAGTATAGTAGAATCTTAAACTTATGTTAATAAACTAAGTACAGAGTAAAGCTCATATATAGTAATCATATTAACACTAAAACGATGTTTTTATTATAGGGACTAATAGCGAAAGCATATCAATATTCACACTTTAGTGAGCAAACAGAAGGTCCAGGTAAGTTGAGGATCAATAAATAACTGTATTTTGGAGTACCATTTTGTAGTATGTAGAGGCTTAATGTTATACTCAGTTGTGCTTTTAAGTAGCTTACTTAAGAGCATACCTATGTGTCTTTGAGCTTGATTTTATACTATAAGCTTGTTGTATTAAGCTATAGATTGATTGAGCTGCATGAAATTGATTGGTTACCTTAAACCATATTTAACTATATTAGACTTATAACTTTAAACTGAACATGTAATTGAGAACCCTTTATCAGATGATGTTATTTGCAACTTATTAGGGGACAATCAAGATTTTCTAATCAAAACTTAAGCCCTTCAAAAGGGATAACTAAAATAGTCCCTCCTTCATCCTTAGTAAAATTAAGTGATAGGAGAAGAGGTTACGGTAAGGGTGAAAGCAGTTGTTTGAAGACAATGGCGAGAGGAGGGGTGTCTCCATCACACAAGTCTGGGTTTGATTATAAGCTGCTGCATATGTATTGAATCTCCTTAAACTCGGATTCGTACCGATGTAATTTATCTAATATTACGACAAGCTAAACAATATCATATGATAGCATTTTTCTATTATATTGCATTTAATTAACTATTCAATAACCCTGATTCTGCTTGTCATACAATCTTATGTCTGTATCCTTACTTACAAAATGGTTGGTTGCTCACATCTCAATAGATCTTTTTATGGGTGCTAACTAGGAAGTCATCCTATAACTACGATTAGTAATTGCTGGATCAAAGGGAAGAGGGTTATAAAACTGGAGAATAGCAGGATTTTTGGATGTTTATGTTATTATTTATTGATCTTTGGTGTCAATGATGTAAATGATCAAGTGACCTAAGCTACTAGTCATGTAAATATTACCTAGATTATCTAAGTTTTATTATGAGTTATAAGATTTCAAAGAAAAAATAATAATGGTATTTACATGTGAACTATTTATTTCAAAACATGTTAGTTATAAATGCCTTGTGTAAATTAGGTCTAAAATAGTAGTTGATGGGTTAGCTTTTATCTTAAGAAGGCTTATACAATAGGACTACTTTATGTCTACCATTTCAAGGCGTGACAAATTATGTTATAGAAATGAGAACACTGATTTATGTTGATTCATACATTTTTAAAGTAACCAAGTTTATGTTATCAACCTTATTCTTTCATCTTTAAAACTTGCTAAAGATTAACATATTTTTTTTACAGTAACTAATATTATAGCATCAATTGATATTAAAAACTGAAATCATAGCACCTACATAGTATCTCTTCTAAATTTAACTTAAATTTAAAAAAGAATGAAGTTAAAATTGAATTAAATATGAAAGGGTGAGAAATATAATAAATAAAGTGAAGTTAGCAAATAAGGAAGTTGATGTGTTGTAATCTATTTACGAAACTTAATGACAATAAGCAAAGTAAAAACTTGCATATAGTAAAAGTTGAGCTCATTTTCCTAACATCAAGAGTGGAAGATTTCATAAGAAAAGGTCTTCAAGAAGTTGAAGTTAGAATTCATGCAAATATATTCAAAAGATGTATAGAAGATAAATATATGTGAGAGGAAGGTGATCACCCATAAACAGTTATTGTTGAGTATACTTTGAATTAAAATGTGAAGACTAAGGTATTGATTTTGTTTGTGTAATCAGAGAATATCAAACATTTAATTTCATTGATGTATAGAAATTTTGTTTCTTTCCGTTTATTATACATACTATAGTTTTTATGGATGAGGGAATCTAAACTTCATCAATTTTTGCAATGTTGATGTTCATATTACTAAACTAAATGGCTCCGATGATATATAGAAGTTTGATTTCTCAAAATGTAACTAATAGCCAAGAAACAATTAATTTGAAAATTCTAACCATGAAACTCTAATCAGCCTTTAAGAATGAGGTTGTACTGTGCTTAAGGTTTTATAAGATAAGATGAACGATAAGGGATGAAGTGTGCTAAATTAAAGGTGGATAGAAGAGAATCAATCAAGTTTAGTAAGGTCATAGAAAAGTATTGAGTCATCTTTTCTTATAAAACTTTATTGTGAGTTAAGCACTAGAGTTATAAGTATCTAGAAAATATAAACACTTAATTACAAAAACAACCAACTAAAATAACTTTTTTTTTTCTTTTAATAATCCTTATCTAAAATAATTTATCTACATATAGTGATAATCCAAAATAACTACATAAAATGACTTACTCCATCCCTTAATCTAAATTGCCATCATTGCTAAAATATATAACCATATTGTTATTTATAAATATATATTATGTATAGCTTTTTAAATGTTATATATATATAATACTTATCTAGATTATATATCATTTATAAAATTATATATAGATGACTATATTTTTATATGAAAAAATATATATAATATATATATGTTATATATATATATAAGTGTTATTTGTTTACATAACATATGTATTTAGATTATATGTCTTATATATAATATATAGTTCTATATATATAATTACATTATAATATATAAGTAGATATTATTTACGCATTTTGTAATAGCAATATCAATTATGTATAATATATAGCTTTATATATACATATATAACTATGTTGTAATATATATAACTTATATATTATATATAAATTTACAAATGTTAACATATAAATTTATAAATATCACTTATATGTTATAACTATATTGTTTTGTGTATAGATTATATGTTTTATTTTTAATATATCATTCTATATATATTATTATATTGTAATTCATAAATATATATATTAGGTATAAACGTATAAATATTATTTAATAATTGTAATAACAATACAGTTTATGTATAATATATAGTTCCATATATCATATATAATTATATATGACCAATGTTATGTGTATTGTTTTTTTTTTTTTTTTGCCAGATTTAATGTTATGTGTGTATACACATACACATATCTATAAATTGAGGACATTTTTTGTTGAATAATACCATATACTTGTTCCATTCCATTCCAAATATGATAAAACAAACATAATTATGGAATAGAATTGATGATTCCGTTGATATTTCTAAACATAGGAATTATTGATTCCATTCCATTCCAAATTTGTTGTATAACATTATATCTTCATCTCTTTACCCCTTCTATAGTTATGGGTTTAGTGAGGTCATAGATACAAATAATGAACATTTGGAAGATGTAAATAATTAAATAAACATAAGGAAACCACCCAAAATACCATCCAAAATAACTATAAAAGTAACTTACTCCACCAAATATTTTTAAATTTATTTAACCAAAAATATGTAAGATGTTAAATACTACATTTACTCTAATACGACAACACATATTTGTGAATATAAAATAAATATCATATAAAATTAGTGTCTTATGTTCAAAGTGAGACATTCATATAAAATTAATATCTCATTTACAACATAAGATATAGTATTAATATTTTTGTAATTTTTTTATATATAGTTGTTATTTATGTATTTGATCGGTAAACATGAAAATTTCTCTATACTTAAAGCTATCATTTTTATCTCAATCAACTTATACGTAGATAATTATATATATATAAATATTATATATATATATATATATCTTTTATACTACACTCTAATTGGGCCTCTAGGGATTAAATTGGTAACAAGGAGGGTAGAGTATGGTGGAGTTTGACTTCCAGAATCATATTGCTCAAGCAAGTACGTTTTTTGCAGATTATGGGATGCATTACGATTGCGATTCAAGAATTGTCTTACTTCTTGACCATAAACAAAGGAATTGTGATGATTCATTTTGTGGTTGGTCAATTGATTCGATGTTTAGATGAATGTTTGGTATTGACATTGATGACCTTGCAAAAAAAGACAGAATGATCATTGTTCTTTTACAATTTTTTTCGTTGTCAGTCGATGCATTTATTTACGCTCAAAGATGCAATCGTAATATACATTACATGACGCATACATTTTACAGAAATCATACTATGACTTATATTTGTGATTCTATTATTACTATTTTAATTTTTTTTAATGATCATAAATACACTCCTACATAATTGGTCATCTACTAGTAGATTATCATTTAAAAGTAACATAAGATATTTAGGAAACTAAACAATATCAGTAAAGTCAAGGCCATTGTAGCCAAACAACATTAACAGTTGTATCTCTATAGAAATTAAACAATTTTATAGATTTATTATTATAAATCTATTATTTAACATATTTTATGAAACGTTAATTTTTTAACCTTCAAATATTGATTACCTCTGTTGAAATTCTTCTAATATTAAACACACACATATATACACATGGTGTTCCACTATCTAGTATTAGTAAAATCACTATCGTTATAAAAAGAAAAAACACCATATTCATTCAATCAATAAATCTCAAGTCCATAAAGAAGGCCAGCATACTTCTCCTGCGCATTAGTCTCAAAATATGTATCTCTGATCTTTTGGAAGGCTTGATGACACTCTCCGATCACCCGTTTCACTCCAAGCATATTCGCCACCCGCTCCAAACCGCCATGTAAACCGTCGCAGAGCTTCATCAAGTGTTTAACGTCGTATACTTTGCTCCCAAAAAAAAACCTCAACATCCCTAAGAACTCCTCCAAAGTCTCGGGCAAATAGCAGTGTGACAGGATCTTCACTAAGTACCCGAAATCATACGCGCTGTGAAAGGTAACCCAGTTCACTAAATCATTCCCAAGAAGGCCGGATGAGAACATTAAATCAACAAACTGGGTCGAGTCAACCCCAAAGAGCCAGTTCTTCTCGAAGTCAATACCCTGACGCCTAAGAAGCTCGATGGATTCAGGCGCGCAAAGGTCATGCTCCACATCGAAGTCACAGAAATTGAACTCCCAAATGTAGCAATAATCTGTACCGAAATCAGGCAGGTTCCCATCGGAATCTGAGAAAGTGAAGCCGACCTGAATGAGTTTGAGCGCATCGACATTGGCTTTCAAGAGACGGTAGTGATCAGAAGGCTTAAGAAACCGAGGATTTGGGTTTTTAGGTCCAGTAGGGAAACGATAGATGCAGCCAGGAAACTCGGTGTCCATTGATACGTACTTAAACTCACGAATCACTTCACGGATCAACCGAAACTCATACTCCAAGTTAAAACACCAAACATCTCTTATTATCACCGGCTTTGCATCTTTCGGCGACAGCCCTTTAGGCTCCATACTTGACATTGCTGCTTGCATGGTGGAGAATAAGAAGAAAGAGAGAAAAATTGCCTGAAATATCTTATATTCGGATGTTTCAGGAAAAAGAGTGTGTTCGTGATTTGTGTGAGTGAGAGAGAGATAGCGATTACAATTTATATATATTAGAGATATGGCGGCTGTGTGCATGAAATCAAATCTGAGGGATGAATTGGATTAGTGAAAGCCAAACTTAAAAGCGTGACATGTAAGGAAACTAGATTACTTTCCTATTTTTATTTCGAGATTTTAGTAGGTGAATCATATTTGAAAACTTTGAATTTAAGTAATTAATAATGTTGAGCTGCATGTTTTTCATTCTTTGCCATTGGATTAACATAAGCCCGCATTTATTTTAAAAATCAATAATGGTGGGGAAATTATATTGTAAGATAATATATAAATTATTCGTTCTTATCATAAATTAAGATTCTCTTTTAAACATATCATAAGTAATCTTTTTTTTTTCCTCTAATGCATAAATATTAGATACCATATAATTCTTCCTAGTTATTTTGATTGAAGAACAAAAATACACTAAAAATGAAATGCTTATATATTTATTTATATGTTTATTATCATTAACACAACCTAACGTGTCGGAGATACAATATTTCATCGAGAAATAGAGGTACAATAAGGCTACACCCTTAGGGGTGGTGATTAGGCAGCCACATGCCTTTAGGTGCCGAAATTTATATGCTTTAGTGCTTGCGTTTTTCGCTTATAGGGCCCATCATGTTTGCGTACTAAGGCTTTGTGTGCTCATGCTTTTTGCATGCCACTCATTTATTCACGCACAAGCCTATGTGCCCCTACATGTCTCTAATTGGGATCGGATTATAATGTTGAAAATGTCTGTTTGACATTTTTGGGTATTCATAGTTATTTATGGTATTTATATTTTTTATTTTTTCGAGCTCCAACATTTATCGCATATATTATACTATTATTACATATTTATATGGTAAATAATTAAGTAATTTTATATGTAAATATAATGCGAAAAATAATAATTAAGAATACGTATTTTTTACGTGAAACATTTTTATACAATTAGTGTATACGTTGTGTATGTATAACACATATGTCCATACCATATAGGATATATACATACTTTTATGTATAAATATGTATAACATACTATGTACATGTAGAAAATTTGTATAACACGTTCATGTAAAAGAAATATGTAAAACTATTTTGTATGTATTTATCAGAACATATATACATTTATATAATTATATATGTATGAATTTGTGTTTATGTAAATGTGTATATTAATGCATAAATATGTAGATGTATTTATGTTCATATAAATATACTAACAAACCACGTACATGTGTTGCAAGCGTAAAAATAACCGTGTGTGAAATTATCTATAAAAAATGATAAAAATATAATTGACTTATAATAGAGGTGTGTAAAAATACAAATATAGCTATAATCCCATGTTTATAAAACTAAAGCAACTCAACTTTCTTCAATTTGTTTTTACCCAAAATGAAAAAAAAAAAAGGGAAATAGAACTTAATTAAGAGTTTATACTCTATAAAGTGAAATATTTCAACATAAAAAGGGGTCAAATAAAATCTTTCCTTTTCATAGTGTAAAAGGATTAATGTCTATAATGAGTGCTTTTTAGAATATAAATTTTTGAAACAAATTTGCACAAAAGTTAAAGTTGAAGAAATGATATTGAGTTGTACGTCTTAGGGAAAAAAAATCTGTTAAGAAAAATGATACCAAAAAGATTTATTTATGAAAACCCTATAATTTTGATATGATAATTATTATTTTTTAATTTTATAGATATTTAGAAGATATTCAATCAACTAATTTAAAGGAAAATATGCATATCTCATTCAATTGATGAAAAGGAAAGGGAATAAGAGATAATAAACCAAAATAGAAATCATAAAAACATAATCTATAAATTATTATCTAAAAGCATGCAACAAAAAAAATTTTATTGTAATTTATCCTACTAAACAACCAAATATAGCACTCTTTGCTAGTGTAATGTTGCCAAAACAACATCATTAAGACTTGTCACATTACCTAAACACAAATAAAAATATAAAATAAAAAAGCTTTCTTTTAGAAAATGAAGAATAAAAAAAATTTAGCCTAAAAGATTAATAGATTGGAGTATTATAGATGTGGACAATGGCATTTCTACCAATTGAATAAAAACAACTATCTTGTTTTAATACAAAAAATGTTTCTTTTATTACTTTCCATTAACACAAGTAAAGTTCTCTATAAAGAGTATACACAATATAATTTTAAGTTTAAAAAAAAAATGCTAGGAAAAAACTTCTTATAGCCATGCTTAAAAAATATAAAGAAAATAAAGACATACATTAATGCTTTAAAATGTTGAACTAAAAGTACAACAACATAAATAGAAATATTGTGGTAACAGTTGCACCATGTAAATTGCAATAGGTTACATTAGAGATAAAATAAGATTGAAAGAGACATAAGTTGTGTATGGTGACATCTTAAGGATCTTGCCGGAATTGATTGAAGAGGAATTGGGCTTCGCATGAATGGTGAGGCTTGCAAAAGAGAGCACAGTAAAGGAATGCTAGTGAGGTTATCCGGCATGGCCACTCCAATGCTTAAGTCAATTGTGGGAATTTGGAGAGTATGAAAGCTCGAGAGCAACTAGCAGGCTTAAGTATGCAAAGTATCAAGTGGTTTACCATTGAGCGATGGTCTTATGTTTATAAAGGAGTAGCACCGGCAATTGAAGGGTAGTTAGTAAGTAGAGCCATTTTCGCAAGTATTCGAGAGTAGGATCATGGTATCTAATGTGGTTTAGATAAGTAGGAAGTAGTTGCTATCTTAATCTATTGGCCTTATCCAAAGTCTTCTAACCATTAGAGACTTACTAGAGTGTAGCAGGCTGCATTTTAGGCTTTGGTCGAAGGTAATCTGTCATAATTAATGAGCTTAAAGAGTTTGGGATTGGCCTGAGGAGCCCATGTCCTAAAAGGCCCTATCAACACTTACCCCCTTGCAACATCGTTGTTACAGTGAAGGTAAGGAGAGGGGAAAGATGGGCTTCTCAAGCGTATTGTTAATCTGGTTCGGTGAAAGTCTGAGGCCAAGACATTCAAGTTGGTGTAGGGCTGAGGTGGAGAGGTCTAAGCCAATGTAAGGCCGAGGTAAAGACGTCCAAGTTGACTAATGTGAAGGCTAAACAGGTGTAACATATTTGGTCAGACTACCTTTCGGGCAAAGGTGTATTTAACAATTTTAAGGTAGAATACAAAAGGTCCAACCTCTTTAGTCCAAGCAGTTGGCCCTTTATTTGATTAGAGTAGAGCATGTATCTATAGGGCTAGAGGGGCCAACTAAGGTGAAGACTCCACAGCTTGAGGTGGGTGCTTTGAGCTAAGGCAAGAACACAACAGGTTATGTCTCACTAGAACCGTTGGGTAGAGGCGCTAAGTAGATCAAACCAAACTAAGCTCGCCATAGTCTGAGCAAGTGTAATTTATTCCATCCAAGGCGTAGTACCATTGGGGTGTCAAGTAAGTAGAAGTTGGACGAACCTTGGGGAAACTTCCTATAAAAGTGAATTTTCAAATTATAACTTTATCATACCTATTTTTAGTGCATTTAATGCAATGTAACAGGTATCCTGCTACAGCAAACTTACATGTGGCTACATGTGTTTTGTCTTTTGAACATGGTCATCCAATTAAAATTAACTCATGCATCTACATTGCAGCATTCTAAGGGATTCATGTTTATTCAAATCCTTATAATGGCCAATATAGTTTCCAAGACTTTCGATATATATAAATACCATAATTGCTCTAACCGCTTACTCTGTTGCAATTTCTTTAGTACAAACTCTAGTTTCTTTTCCTCCATTAATCTTCTTCGTAAACGTTTCTTCAAATTTCACTCTCATTTCGTCATTGATCATGTCAACCAACATAAGTGAGTTTCCATTAGATGTGTCAAAATATAATCTCACTAACTTCGAGACTACGAAGAGTAATCCTCCCCTAAAAGGAGAGGATGAAGTCACTTCATTAGCACAACTAAATGACACTACTAGAATGGTGGTAAAGGACTGGATAGGGTGAAGCTTATCGATGCTATCCTAAGGGACACTTATGCATATGCTCCATTCCTGTCGGTCAGAGACTTGTTTGAGGTGCCCGAAATAGGCAAAGGCCCAAGCAACCAAGTTAGTGGGAGTAAGGCCTTTGCTCCTCATTAGGTGATGAGCAATTTTATAGTTGAGCTAGCTCCTAACTAGAGAATATGGGTGCCAATGAGGGAAGAAAGCGTACCTATACTAATAAGGGGGGTGCTTCACCATCGTTAAAAAATGGTTAGAGTACAAGTAATGCTCTCTATAAGTAGCTTTGAGAAGGACCTCTTCAATTTCTACCGGTGCAGTCTAGCGCAAGTCCCTCCAAATGGTAGAGGGCATTAAAGGCCTTTTAGGGGCTATGTGAATACTTAGTGATAAGAGCCAACCACGAACATTTCAACTACTTCTATATGTAGAAAAGCATAAGCGGGTAGTCATACATCCAACCTCATCTAGGGAGGAAGCTATTTTGTAGCCTTGCGGACTTCGTTAAGGGTTGACAGAATGACTACCCAATGGTTAAGTTGCCAGATGAGGTGAACTTCTAGATCAAATGGATCAAATTGGTTCGAATAAGGGCCTAGAAGGAGCAAGGGCCCAATGATGCCAAGGCTATAAGGGAGATCCAAGCCTTCATGGCCTTCAAACATGATAATGAAATTAAAGTTACGGAGACAGTCCAAAGGTACTTCAAGTATCCGATCTCAGAGCTCTTCCCCACAATGAAGAAGGATGTAGTGAAGAAGTGGGTTGAAGGTACAGGTTAATTTTTTTACAAATGACTTCATCTAATTGTGTAAAGTTGTGATTCATTTGACATCATTAGGAGGAATAGAAGGTGGAGTTGGGGGTGGGAGGGGAATCTTCTTTATTTATGTTGGTGAATGTGGAATCAGTGATTAGCAATACTTTGTAATTTGTCTTTGCTTTATTTTTTTTTTCCTTACTGCTTCCTTGATTCTTTGTAGGCAAGAGACTAGCTAAGGAAATTCCTCGTCCTTCGATGGATGACTTGATGAGGCATCGCATGGCTAAGTCTAAGCCAACTACAAAGGCTACTGACCCTATAGGGCCATAAGGTTGAGGTCATTAGCTACAGAGACCAGTAAGGTTAAGTAGGTGGCTCTTCCTCAAGGGATTCCTCTTTGTCCCCGAGTAGAGCCATTGGCTATCGAACCTGTAAGTGTAGCTCTTCCTTCTATTGCCTTTGTCCCCATTTTCGAGACCATTTCTATGGAGGATGAACTTGCCAATGTTAATGAGCCAAATGTGGAGATGCTTGCCCCCACCCTCGGAAGTGGTAAGAAGGAAAGGGTTGACATTGTCGCCCCGTCCGAGGTGGCTGGGTAGAAGGGGAAGGCTCCTAAAACTTCTAGGGAACCAGCCTCCGAAGTGAAGAAACAAAAGCCTACAGGGAAGATACCCCTAAGCCAAACAACTTGGTACAAGTGACCGATGGCTCACCCCTACAAGGGCATTGATGAGCTTAAGGACGAATTTTTGATGTCCTCAACAAGTTCAGGTTCCTAAAGATTGAGCCGGACTCATTTAAGGAAGTTCCTTACGTCTCCCACAATGAAGAGTTCCGTCTTCATGCTTTTAAGGCTAAGAATAAAAAGGTCATGGGGAAGCTCCTAAGGCCTAAGTGGGAGATCTAAGGTGATGACATTACATTACGGCACCAGACACTCGACTATCAAGCCTCATTAAGGTCCTACACCTTTGGTGATTGAGCCATCCTCGAGGAGTTGTCAAAGGTAAGTGGGAGTGATCCAATGGAGATGGTAGCTCACTTAAGCTCACTCTTCCAGTAAGTAAGCTTTCACCCCTTTCCATTAGTGTTTTTTTTTTTTTTCTTTTCCTATCATCACTAATTTGACCTTATTTTATGTTGCTTTATAGTACCATGGCTAAGTATTGCTTCAGCTAAGCAACTATGAGGGCCTTTAGAAGAGGTAAAGGGCTTTCGTGCTACGGTGTCTAGTGTGTAGAAAGGCCTAAGGGAGGCAAAGTCATCCCCTAATAAATATCTAGATAAGTTCACCAAGGCTAACTAGCGCTTGTGCCACTCTTATGTGTAGGTGGCTGGGCTCAAGGTAAGGCTGTAAGATGCAAAGCAAGAACAATCTACTATTAAAGAGAGTGCGAAGGAAGTCACTAACCTAAAGCCTTAGCTTAACAACAAGTAAAGGACTAAGGCTTAACTCTCAAGAGGCTAGACGAAGAGAGGAGAGTCAGGGCAAGCTCAAGAAAGAGAACATCGAGTTGAAGGTGTCTGTAGACACCTAATTTTTGCCCTTCCATAGTTTTAGTTTTTATTTTTTATTTTTTATTTTTACAAAAAGGGTCCTAATTCAAAAATAATAAAAGATATTAACAAATAATGAAAATACCAAAAAAATAAGAAAAGGAAAAATTATAAAGATTTCGTAGATTTTTAGGAAGTAATTTATATTAGGAATAATTAGTTTAATGTTAATATTAATTTTAGTTTAGTTAAAAATTTTAGTTTAGGGATTCAGATAGTTTAAATATAATTTAATGGTAATGAATGTTAAGAAACAGGTCAACGGCTTAACGGATAAGCAGCGAAGTACTTGAGTGGATTTAATTAGAGGTCACGGGTTCGAGTCTCAGCAGCCACTAATGTTTTTATTTTTCTATCTTTGCAAAAGATTCATATTTAATCAAGTCGTATGAGTCTAGTTCAATTAGATTTGAATGAGATTTGAATCTAGTTTAATCGGATATATTAGGATTTGATTTGAACTTTATAAAAAGAAAAAACCACAACGGGAAGAGGATAATCAGCCTCATCAAAAAATTCAAAAATTTGCTTCTTCCAAGGAACAGCATAACCACAACCCAACGAATAGTAGCAGATCCTCGCAGCAGCCGTAATCAATGAACAATAGCCGCAACCCAACAAGCAGTAGCAATCCTGATCCTGACATCACTCCACGGCCAGCAGATAGCAGTAATTCCATGCAACTTTATCATACTGACCGACGGCAATCATCCACATGTCCAGACTTCAATCGGTCGCGCGACACGTCGCTTTACTATACGCTGCACGACCAGGCTTCATCGGCGCACGCTCTCCACCGACCAGCCATTAACCAAAACACGACACAGGACCTGCACTTCACAGCACTTCACATGACACACACTTAACACTACTACACCAATACTGAAGCACACCAAGCACGGAATCAAATCTGCAAGCCAACATTTTTTATTTTCACACGCCTGCATACGCCCAATCGCACGCAGCAGCCCAGTCCGAGCATCCAGTTTTTGCTACCACGTTACTGTCCAACTCCGTCGGTTTCTACCCAACACATGCACGCCGACCTGTTGTCAAGCTGCAGACTACAAACACCAACGGCTAACGAACGAACGACGCTCACCACAATACTGCACTTCACTGCATCGCTTCGCACGCCACTACAACGAATTGCACTTACAGTTAGTTATCGCATACTGTTGGGTCCACAAATAGTAGGCACAATCTCCGGCAAAGCAAATCATCACTATTGCCGATTCCAATTAAAGGGTAATCACACACCAAACAAGTTCACATACCGAAGTCCTTTATCCTCTACTGCCAAACGAAGCAATTAGGTGTGGCCTATTTTAGGTTATATTGTTATTATGTTATATTATATTATCATGTCTTTAGTTAGTTAATGTAATATATATGAGTATATTAATTCTAGGATTTTTTTTATTATTGGTTATATGATCTTAATAATTTAGTTAGTTACATAATTGCTAATAATAAACTTAGGCATGGACATGTATATAAATATAAATATGTATATATATATCTTAGTTTAAGAAACCCTTTAATGTTAGTTTTTATTCAAGTCTCAATTAGAAAAAAAATTACGTCTTAAAAAGAAAAATTAATAGGAAACCATTTTTTAGAAAAATAAAAAAAAAGAAGAGGAAATAGTGACGTTTTAGAGAGTTTTCAAAATACTCAAGTGTTAGGACCCTTTTAAATTTTTTTAAATAAATCGAATAAATTGATAATAACGTAAACTCAGTCGGTTTTTCAAAATTAAAATCAATCAACACACTAAATTTTTTTTTAAAGAACTACGATCGTCTGATCCCGGCTAGCGGGTACGTAGGCACTTTCGGGGCGACGATAAAATATGTAGAATCTTAAGTTCTTTTTTCTTTTGATTTTATTTATTTATTTTTTTTAATATTATAGTTAGAAAAATAATCCTAATTTCAGTAAATAAATGGTGGTACCCGTTAGGGTTTAATAGGTTAGCCCCTGAATTCGGAACCCTCTAGTTCTTTGTTAAAATTGAAATCAAAGACCGGTAGTTAAATCATAATCAATCTACCTAATTGATTATGGTTTCTTTTTCTTTTCCCGACTTCGGTCGGGTGGCAACTCCAAAAATTATTTTCAATAAAAAAATCGGAATTTCTCAATTTCTTTAGTCGTGGGTTAATATTAAATGGGTTAGGATTTAGTATTAATCAAGAAATGAGAAATCAATTTTTAAATAAGAAACCGAAAAGACAAACTCGACAGTGTCAGTCTCTCGATTGTAGATCAAGTTGGTGATGAAGGCATTAGAGTGCAATAATGATAAAGCAATAATACTAAAGCTGGCCAATTAGAAGCTTAGGCTGGAATGGCAAATCTAGAAACTTTAGGAAAAAGTTTTAAAGATGGAGGGGATCATCTCCAAAATGGAGAGTAGGGAGGTTCTCAATGACGCTGCTATTGAGAAAGTCGTCATTGATTTTCAATTGATGGAGTAGTGGTTAGATAAGCTCGAGCACATCTCCGTTGACTGTACTTGCTGCATAAGGAGGTTGGTGCTCTCCTATTTTCTCGAATAGGAGGTAAGCTTCCTTGGTCATCTAGATGCCCTAACTTGTTAAGAGAAGAAGGTTGCCTAAGCAAGAGAAAGAGAAGCTTCTCAAGCAATTATCAAGGTTCAAGGTGCCCCTTTTGCTACCAGGTTGGTTAAGATACTTTCACATCCACTTCTGCCCCAGCAACTTAGTAAGAGGTCATCCTTAAGGGTGCTTCTCAGGGTAATCCTCCTGCTGACCTTAGTTAGCAACTTTTGGCCCCTGCTTCAATCCAAAGCTAGTCTTTTGAAGGGCTATCATTGAACCAACCCTCCAAGTAGATAAAAGCATTAGATTTTTCAAAGTTGCCAGAGTTAACTTATCCTAGGCAATAGTTATCCCTAAACCTTCTTTTTGTAACTTAGGTCAAGATGCTGACCTTAAATTTATAAACCCTGTGTTATGATGATACTTGAATTTGTTCATGTACTTGGTTATGCACTTTAAATTTTTGTTTTATTGAACATTCTTCCTTATTTTCTTGGTTAAGTGTACAAGGGGTGTTATCCCTTCTGTAAGCTGTTATAGGGGAGGTTAGATCGGTGGCATTTTAACCTGCCCAAGATAAGGGGTGTTTCCCCTTACTAAGGTTACTTGAGGGGGTTAGGTTGATGGCGTTTTAAGCTATTCAGTAGGTGAGAGTTTCTCTATGTAAAGGGTGTTTCCCTTTATCGAGGTTACCCGAGGGGGTTAAGTTGGTGGCGTTTCGACCAGTTTGGTAAGCGGGAGTTCCTCTGTAAAGGGGATGTTTCCCCTTATTGAGGTTACCAAAGGGGTTGAGTCAATAGCATTCTGACCTGCATGGTTAATGAGTATGTTCGCCCTTTGGGGGTTAGGACTTAGCATGGTGAGAGAGAGAGAGAGAGAGAGAAATGCTGATAACTTGTGTGAAATGGTACTTTTCATCCAAAATTTGAAATGGTTTACATAATGATATACTAATCAAAGTAAAGTCGAAGGTTATCGACATTCTATGTGTACGAGATGAGCTTACCATCCAATCTCTCTAATCTGTATGATCTATTGTTCAAATTTTCTCTAACTCTGACTAGGTCTTTCCAAATGGGGGCTAACTTACCCTATCCTTCTCATGAACCAGTAGCCTCTAACTTCTAGTAAATCAGGTCACTGACCTTGAATTCTTTGTGTCTAACCTTTTGATTGTAATATATGGTTACTTAGTGCTAATGAGTAGTTACCTAAGCCACACCAAGGTCTTTGATCTCTTCAATGGTGTTGACGTTAGCTTGTAGTAGGGACTCATTAAGGATGGTGTTAAAACTTTGAGTTCGGATGTTAAGGAGCTCGAGTTTAATGGAGAGGACTACCTCTATCCCAAACACTAGGCAAAAGGGGGTTTTAGTGGAAGTACGGTAGGTAGTCCTATACCTCCATAAAATGTTGGGCAGTTCATTCACCTAGGCACTATGGGCTTAGTCTACTCACTTCTTCAAAATGTCAAGGATGATCCAATTGGCTACTTCTACCTAGCCGATTAATTGGGAGTAGTCGACCGACATTAAGTACGGCATAATGTGATGCTTTGTACATAATTTTTTAATTTAGGGTTGTCAAACTATCACTCATTGTCCATAATAGGGGCATAAGGGACCCCAAACCAAGAGATGATGTTGTTCCTAACAAAGGACTCAACAATCCTCTCTGTAATGTTCGCCACAACTTCCGTCTCAACCTACTTAGTGAAGTAGTCAATGGAAACTATGGTAGACTACTGTCCTCTTGAAGCCTTAGGGAAGGCACCGAAGATGTTGATGCCTCACTAGGCAAATGACTACAGATTGGTCAAGGGCTATAGACTAGTGTTGGGTGCATGATTAATAGGGGTGTACTTTTGGTAATAAGGGCACTTCTAAGCTATAACTTCGGCATCTTGCACCATGGTAGGCTAATAGTATCCGAGTAGTAGTGCCCGAATGTAAAGAGCTTAGGATTAGAGTGTGCAACTCTTTCATAAAGTATAGGTGATACGAGGCAAGCGCACCTATCAATTTTAATATAGTCGGATATGAGTCCGAGTCGATCCCTCAGAGATTTTGAGTACTAATATTAACTTTAGCTTTATTATCTAACCGGAAAATTATGTCGAGTTGAATAAATTAAAAATACTGAAATTAATAAACTAAACTAATTATGAGACTTAACTAAGCAATTTAGAAAGCAATAAACTACGAACGACTTCAAATATGCAATAATGTATTTAGGAATTATTTCCCTTAGTGTTTAACATGTAACCTTTTTAAAATGTATTCAATTTAGTTTCTATGATTCTTGACCGGAGGGATTCACAATTAAAGCTAATATCTTTCTCAAGCATATTAACCCTAATTCTAAATTATTTACCGGAATCTCTTCACTTAGTAATATAACTTAGAATTGCATTAATGTTTAATGAATTCCCACACAAACAATCAACTTTCCGAAAGAAACATGTATCTTATCTCTAAGTATACATGCAGTTCTCTTCAATTATGCTAAGATCTAATTACACATGCAATTTCTCAATCAACATGCATAATATCATATATTGATACTCTAGAATTATCAATCCATAATTAAACGACATAATTGAATCAAGAAAAGATAGAAACTTTCTTGAAATTATAATTCAATCCAAGAATCACATGAAACCCTAGGTTCCATAATCCTAAATACTTGAATTCTAAGCTATCATGAATCTAAAAACGAGATTCATCAAAAACATGAAATTAAGCATGAAAACCCCTCTTGATTTGATGAACAATCTCTAATCTTGAAATCGATGTCGTTATCGCTTCTTGATGTTGTTTCTCTTTAAGTCTCTTCTCTTCTCTTGTTTCTCTCCATTTCTGTAATGTCTCTCTTCCTTTTGAACCCTAAGATCCCCTTTTATATGTGTATTTCACGGATTTTATTTTCGTCACCAGACACGGCCTGGAACACGGCCGTGTCCCCAGGTCGTGTAACTTTTTGCACAAAGGCAAAATTTCTACACAACTTCAAAATTTCATAACTTCTTCGTTTGAACTCGGAATTGAGTGAAACTTGATTCCTTTTCTTCGTTTTCGAGCCTAGAATGCGTTTAAACCCTGAAATCAACATTTTACTCAATTAAACATCAATTTCTTTAAAGAAAACCAAAAATGTAAGGGAAATGCCATAATATCACCATATAAAATATGTTTAAAATTAGAGTTATCAAATTTCCCCACACTTGAGCATTTGCTTGTCCTCAAGCAAATAAATCAAAACAAAACTTTTAGGACAAGAAACACTAAACAAAATTTATCACTGTTTAGGAAACCTGTAAATGAATACACTTAACCCGAAGAAAGGTAAGAAAATCATTCTCAACTAACTTGTAATAATAAAGTCAACCAATTTCATCTGACCATATTCGAATGCTCCAACAATACTTAATACTAGAATTCATTAGTTAATTTATGAAAATCAAAGTTTACCCGAACCATTTAACCAAAGATTCTTAAACTAAAAATTAGATTTAACATCTCGCCAACTGAGAAAGAGTCATAAAAATTTTATCCATTTGACTAAAATGTATACAATTCTCTCTTCCATCTCACTAAGCACCATAATCTAAAACAAACACATTTTACATCCACTCTTCCTCTGATAATCTCCCTAACTCATACTTTTGTTGAGAGGTCTTTTGAATTTACCTTATTTAAGCACAATTGTGTTGGTAGCGGGAAAGAATCTCGCTCTTCTGACGGACCAAGACCGATCCATACCAACTTATTTCTTATATTGATAGCGGGAAAGAACCTTGCTCTTCTGATGGACCAAGGCCGATCCATATCAATTTTTTCATTAGAATTGGCATTGGGGCTCAATCTCGCTCTTCTGACGAACCAAGACGAATCCTTACCAATTTTTTTCTATTCATACACTTGTTATTACTTTTGACCTCCAATCATTATGATATTTCAGGGGTTTCTCAAAAGAAGAATTTCATTTGTTTGTTTGCTAAAAATTATAGGACTCTTAAAAATTTCTAAGAAAAAGGTATACACAAAAGTAAATTTAAAAATAACCATGACTAACTCTCAACTAGTGATGTTGCTCCAATCTCAAGTTTTAAAATCCTAAGCTAAATAACTCGTAACATTGCCTTCCAAAAATTTGACTAATCAATTCTAGTAAAGTATCATAAAATCAATAATAATTAAGATGACATAGTTGATTTCTTAAAAATTAATTAGGTCAAATATGAATAATTGGTTTCCTAAACAGTAACAAAATCATATATATCCCTTCCCTACACTTAAAAATGTACATTGTCCCCAATGTACCACAAAAAATCATAACAGCAAGAAAAAGCAGCACAGGGAAAAGGAAACATATGCAATGAAAAGAAACTAATACTTCCCTGCCAGTCGAAAAGAAGTGCAAAATGAAGAAGCAGCAGCAATATATATAACGGAGTTCACAAGTCTTGATCAAGAAAAGAAAACACAAAAAATGTGGAACTAAGAAGAGTGATCAGAATCCGTCTCCTCAGCCTCCTCATCAAATGATGCCTCAGCCATAGTAGCATCATCATCGTCATCACCCTCCTCATCATCCTCCTCACTTTCGCCAGCCTCCTCGTCTTCACCCTCCTCATCAGCCTCTTCCTCACTACTCTCATCTTCCTCATCCTTTTCCTCACTCGCCTCTTCAGTAGTAGCCGACACTTTCATTTTGAGAAATTCTTCCATTCTGTCCTGTCGGAGATGAAGTTTATCCATACTCTCTCGTATATAACGAACCTTAGACAACAACAAATCAAATTTATCGTCTAAGCTGGCTGAAGACGTTTGGCCCTGAGATGTGCTACTGCGAGAGCGTCGACCTTGACTTCTTGCTGGTAGGAGGTTCATGAGGCGGAAGGAATTGAGGCGCATAGGAGTGACTTGGCTAATGAAAGTCAGTGAGGGCCAAGCAACAACCTTAGTTCTCATAACCTGCACCAGTAATGTAATATAAGGGCCACAGCAAATATGCCCTTTCTTCCGAGTAGTAGTGGCTTGATGGTTGAAGAGTTCGGCGATTTCAATGGCTAGATTGATGGGGTGCTTATGGATGACACTGTAAAGATAGAGGCAATCCTTGTTAGACACCACCCCGGTGCTAAGGCCTCTACCAGTCAATGTATGGGAGAAAAGCCAATGAAGAACTCGGTATTCAAGCCTTACTAATTGAGAGGCCTTACTCCTGGCGGGATCATAAGCATCGCCAACCGTGATCTCATTCCAAAATGACCCTGCCGTAACGCCTCGAGGAAACCGACACGAGAGACTTTGGAATTCTTCCGTCCGAGTGTATCTGTCTGCATATAAACCAAGATAGCGGCCCAATTGAGTGATGGACATGTGGAATGGATGGCCACTCAAGGTAAAATGTAATTGGCGGTTTGGACCCATGCGAGTAGCACTGTCTTTATCTAGCTTATAAGTGCACAGAAATTCCAGGGTCAGCTCTTTATAAACTGGAGCTTCAAAGGATAATAGGCGCTCCCAAACGGTACCATCATGGTGGTGAGCTCTAGTTGAGCGAGAACATCCCAATCCAACCGAAGGATCTCGCTAAAAGGCTTAGACTGAAGCAATTGGTAACGTTGGGCTTGATAGTCCTCCTTAAATTGGAGCATTGGGTGCTCCATAGGAGGAAGAGTCGCCAGTGGCTCAACAATTGCGCCAGCTTGTGACAAAGAGGATGCCGCAAATTTGGATTTCCGGCGAATGGAAAGCTTAGATCGATTAGCCATTAGAAAACCTGAAAAGAGACAACAAGCCAAATCAAACACAGACATCATATTGCACATAGTTTGAAGCAAACAGAAAAATAGGAATAACAATGGGTGAGATTTTGAAAGGAATGCTCATTGGGGCATTTTATCGAACATATAGAGTGCAGCAGGAAAATGAGGTGGTGGAAAAGAAATGAGTGGAAAATACTTCCATCGAATTCTACTACACCCTAATTAATAAGGAAATACAAGCGTCTATACATATAAGAGACGCGAAATAACCCAGAATTATGATTGCCCATTGCTAACCCTAACAAGTATGAATGGAGAATGACAGTAAATTAACAAATGATGCATAATCATGATCCATATAAGATAAGCAATAATGAAATTTAATTAGATGAGGAAGCATTATAACATATAAGATCAAGAATTAAAAGTAATGATGCATAGTCATGGATGAAAAATCAAAAGATAGCAGCAGGGCAAAAACAATAGGCATAAGAGGCAGAACACATAATCCCATTGCTGCAATATAAGGAAGAGAAAGGAGAATTAAGGATAAAAACTTACTTGGATTAAAGTGTAGAAAGTCAGAATTATGGAGAGAAGAGGGAGAATGAGAGCAAATGTAAGAGGGATATGTGTGATTGTGAGAGTTTGAGAGAGTGTGGAATTTAAATAAACCGGTCGTGTGTGAAAACCGTGTTATTTGAGGCGACACGGGCTGGGACACGACCGTGTCCCATGCTCGTGTAACATTCTGTGCGTGTCGTGTGTTACCTGGATGGACACGGGCTGGGACACAACCGTGTCCCACGCCCGTGTAACTTACTGTTCACTGGCGAAAATTCTGGGCGGACACGGGCTGGGGACACGACCGTGTCCTACGCTCGTGTAACTTTCTGTTCTCAGGTGGTGTCTGGACGCACACGGGCTGGGGACACGACCGTGTCCCTCGCCCGTGTAACTTTCTGTGCACGGGTGAAGATTGCTGGGCGCACACGAGCTGGGGATACGACCGTGTCTCTCGCCCGTGTAACTTTCTGTGGGCGAAATTTTTTTTTTTTTAACCTAAATTCATGGATTTAAAAATACAAGAAACTTAAAATAAATAAATAAATAAATCAATAAAGAATAAATAAATAAATAAATAAAAATACTTAAACTAGAAAAATAAGACAAAGAAAACTAAAGAAAGAAAGAAAAAAAAATGAAACTAAAAAGGGAAAAGCCCATGACTAAAATTGAAACAAATAAAAGAAACAAAACAAAACTAGATCAAAGAGAAAAAATAAATAAATAAATAAATAAATGAAAAGAAAATAAATAAATAAATTGAAATAAACTAAAAAAAAAAAACTAAAATATGAGCAAAGTTAGACATGGGTTGCCTCCCAAGAAGCGCTTTAGTTAACGTCGATAGCTCGACGGGATACGTCTTCTTACGTTAGTTTTGTCCAGGTGGAGATAGGACTCCTCCTGTATCTCATTTTCGAACTCTCCATACGAGCGTAAATTTGCCCTTAGGCCATCGACTTTGCCAATTCCATTTCACTGGTGCATAACTTCCATAGCTTCTCTCCTTATCATGCCACTCATCAAATTCATGTAACCTAAACTTCTTTATCTTGTCTGCTTTTACCTTAGATGAGGTTGTCATTGGAAGTTTTGAACTTTTCACCACAAAAGCACGTTCCAAATGATTTCTTGATAGTTTTGGTTCCAAAGATGGTAGCTTCTCTTTGAAAGATTTTAACCTAGGATCCTTTGACTTATGGAGTTGATCAATCCCCTTCTTGTCTACAATAGATTCATGAACTTTTATTTAGGATACCATTTCTGCACAATTGGGGTTGGTCACCAAATTTTCATCTCCCTTTTGCAAGCAATAACTTGAGGAATCCTTGGCAAGCGTTTCTTGCACACATGTAGATATAACAACATTAGTGGCATTAACATTGTGACCTATGTCCTCTAGGTCAAGAAATTTGTTTGTTGTCTCTGGAGTTTTAAAAACTATTTCATCAGCCTCGACCCGTAATATCAACTTATGCTCACTAACATCAAAAACAGCCCTAGCAGTGGCTAGGAAGGGTCGACCTAAAATGATTGGCACCTCAATATCTTCATCTATATCAAGTACAACAAAATCCACGGGAAAAATGAATTTGTCTACTTGCACTAAAACATCCTCTATGATGCCTCTAGGGTATGTGATAGACCTATCAGCTAATTGAAGACTTATGCGCGTTGGTTTAGGTTCTCCTAACCCTAGCTTTTTGAACAATTTATACGGCATCAAATTTATACTGACTCCTAAGTCTGCCAAAGCATTATCTACTAACAAATTGCCAAGCATACAAGGAATAGTGAAACTCCCTGGATCATTTAATTTTTGTGGCAGCTTTTTCTGGAGAAGTGCCGAGCATTCCTTGTTCAATGTGACGGTTGTAAGCTCCTCTAACTTCCTCTTGTTCGATAGAAGATCCTTTAGAAATTTCGCATACTTTGGCATCTGCAAGATAACATCAATAAGAGGTAAGTTAATGTGCAATTGTTTGAAAATATCAAGCAATTTACCAAATTCCTTCTTCGGATCAGTGTAACTTTGCTTAAGGCGCTGCGAGTAAGGGATGGGAGGCTTGTACTCCTTCACTTTCGGTGGTTCCATACTTTCGTTTGATTTTAGTGGTTCTTCATCTTCCTTACGGTTGACTTCCACTTCTTTCTCAATTGCTTCCCCACCATCCTTCTTCTCCACTTGCAGTTTTCTATCACTTCTCAAAGTCACAGCATTAACATGTTCCCTGGGATTGACCTCAGTATTCCCTGGGAGTATCCCTTGTGGTCTTTCAGAGATTAGCTTTGCAAGTTGACCAATTTGGTTCTCGAGATTGCGATTTGAAGCCTCTTGATTTCTCAGCGAGGATTCAATGTTGGATAAGCGAGCCTCATTGCCTTGAATGTATTTTGTGAGAAGTTCTTCTACACTGGGCTTCTTTTCTTGAGGGAGAGGAGGTGGGAATGGTTGTTGAAATCCAGGTGGGCCAAAGTTGGTCTTCTGCTGGCCTTGGTTTTGGTTTCCCCATGAGAAATTTGGGTGATTCCTCCATCCTGGATTGTAAGTGTTGCTGTAGGGGTTATTTTGTTGCTTAGGTGGATTTCCTAGATAATCCGCCTGTTCCAGTTGTTCTTGTGTTCCATACCCTTGCATACCAAAATCACTTACATCCGATTGCACTTGTTGAGGGCCAATTGAGAGTGCATCAATCTTTTTACTCAATAAGTCCACCTTGGCTGCTAGAGTAGTGGTCAAGTCCACATCATAAATTCCCATGGCCTTTTGCTTGGCTCTTGTGCTTTCCCACTGATAGTTGTTCATCGCTATTCCTTCAATTAAATTTTGGGCTTGTTCAGGCGTCATAGTGTTCAAAGTACCTCCTGCGGATGCATCAATCATCTGTCTAGTGGATAGATTGAGACCATTGTAGAAGGTCTGAATCTGCATCCATAGTGGGAGGCCATGATGTGGGCACCTCCTGAGCAAGTCTTTGAACCGCTCCCATATGTCATAAAGCGTCTCCGCTTCCAATTGAGCAGAACACGAAATATCATTCCGAAGTTTCGCTGTCTTTGCAGGTGGGAAATATTTCTCCAAAAATTTCTCTACCAATTCATTCCAAGTTGTAATTGAATTTCTTGGTAGGGAGTTCAACCACTGTTTTGCTCTTCCCCTCAAGGAGAAAGGGAATAGTCGCAGTCGAATGGCATCATCCGTGGCTCCGTTGATTTTGAACGTATCATAAATCTCTAGAAAACTAGAGATGTGGGCGTTAGGATCTTCATCTTGGAGACCATCAAACTGAACATATTGTTGCACCATTTATATGATGTTAGGTGCAATTTGGAAGTTATTAGTCGCGACGGTTGGCCTTGCAATACTAGAGTCAGCTCCAATAAGTGTAGGCCTTGAATAATCGGACATGGTCCGATTTGCTTCATTCCCGTTGTTAGCCATGTGTGGTGGATCTTCTTGCTCGATGAATTGAGAGTTGGCCTCTTTACCTTCTTCCTTGATCTCAACGATTGATTCGTCGTCTATGGTCGCCACAACTTGTCTAGGTCGCGATCTCAAATTTTGAAGGGCAGTTCTCTCAATTTCAGGATCAAGTTCTACCAAATCTTCTGAGTTGCTTCGGGTCATGCACTACAAAGGCAATAAATATAAAATCAATTGCAGCTCTAGATAATAAAAATAAACAATGAAAACTAAAGAAAATAAAGAAAAAAAAATGGTTAAAGTAATAAAGCAGCTAGCGTTCTTAATATCAAAAATCCCCGGCAACGGCGCCAAAAACTTGATACGAGGCAAGCGCACCTATCAATTTTAATATAGTCGGATACGAGTCCGAGTCGATCCCTCAGAGATTTTGAGTACTAATATTAACTTTAGCTTTATTATCTAACCGGAAAATTATGTCGAGTTGAATGAATTAAAAATACTGAAATTAATAAACTAAACTAATTATGAGACTTAACTAAGCAATAAACTACGAACGACTTCAAATATGCAATAATATATTTAGGAATTATTTCCCCTAGTGTTTAACATGTAACCTTTTTAAAATGTATTCAATTTAGTTTTTATGATTCTTGACCGGAGGGATTCACAATTAAAGCTAATATCTTTCTCAAGCATATTAACCCTAATTCTAAATTATTTACCGGAATCTCTTCACTTAGTAATATAACTTAGAATTGCATTAATGTTTAATGAATTCCCATACAAACAATCAACTTTCTGAAAGAAACATGTATCTTATCTCTAAGTATACATGCAGTTCTCTTCAATTATGCTAAGATCTAATTACACATGCAATTTCTCAATCAACATGCATAATATCATATATTGATACTCTAGAATTATCAATCCATAATTAAACGACATAATTGAATCAAGAAAAGATAGAAACTTTCTTGAAATTATAATTCAATCCAAGAATCACATGAAACCCTAGGTTCCATAATCCTAAATACTTGAATTCTAAGCTATCATAATGAATCTAAAAACGAGATTCATCAAAAACATGAAATTAAGCATGAAAACCCCTCTTGATTTGATGAACAATCTCTAATCTTGAAATCGATGTCGTTATCGCTTCTTGATGTTGTTTCTCCTTAAGTCTCTTCTCTTCTCTTGTTTCTCTCTGTTTCTGTAATGTCTCTCTTCCTTTTGAACCCTAAGATCCCCTTTTATATGTGTATTTCACGGATTTTATTTTCGTCACCAGACATAGCCTGGAACACGGCCGTGTCCCCAGGTCGTGTAACTTTCTGCACAAAGGCAAAATTTCTACACAACTTCAAAATTTCATAACTTTTTCGTTTGAACTCGGAATTGAGTGAAACTTAATTCCTTTTCTTCGTTTTCGAGCCTAGAATGCGTTTAAACCCTGAAATCAACATTTTACTCAATTAAACATCAATTTCTTTAAAGAAAACCAAAAATGTAAGGGAAATGCCATAATATCACCATATAAAATATGTTTAAAATTAGAGTTATCAATAGGCCCTCATCTTCTTAAAGGCATCTTAACAAAGGGAAGCTAACTCCCCTACAATACAAGACGTCATCGACCAACGTATAGTTGGTGGCATAATATCTCATCTTCTTTGCTTCTCTCCTATCTTTGGAAGCGTACCTTATTCTAAATAACTTCAAATAAAATCCATCCAATTTGACTCTGATGTTGCTACTATCAGTACCAAGACTTTTGCCAAGCCCAAAGTCATGCACTTCTCCGATAGGTACTCGATGAAAATCTTCCTATCCCTTACCTCAAAATTCATATCCTAGTAGAGGCATGCTTGGATAGCTAATCTATCGTTAAATTTTCGAGTTAAGGGATCTTTAGGATGGTCCATTAAGGGAATCCAGCTAGAAGGAACCTTCTCTGTTGCGAACCATGGCTAAAAACAAACAAGGCCAATCACTAGATGGGCACAAGCTTACAAAAAGCTCGAAAAAGAGGAATGGGGAAAGTGTGAAAAGGACAAAAATGACGAATGAAACAATAAGCAGACCTACAAATAGCTTTAGAGGATATAATGCACTAATGGAACTTCCGAGGACTTACGGTATAATTCGATATGATGTACGAATCGGTCTAGTGAGGTTACTCACTACCTAGCCTTGCTCAAGGGTTAGGATAAAGTGATGTCGAGAGTAAACAAGTAGTGTTTATGCAAAGAAGAAGATACTCAAGTGTGTTGAAGATAATCTAATGCTTTACAACTATAAGTATAAGGGTGTTTATACACATAAATTAGGACAACTTTCCTAAAAAGGAAAAGACAAAAAGGACATTTTCTGAGAAAATAATATATAAGATACAAAATGGTAAAAATAAATATATAAGAAAAACAATCATTGGTGTAATGGATTTTGCACAAGATATTGTATACGTAACGATGCTACATTGGTAAGTTCATTAAAAGATGCAGACAAAAGATATGAACAAATGACTTGCCTTAGCAGGGATGGCTTAGTCAGTCCAAAGTCTCTCTTTCTCGGCTTTTTGATAGGGAAGATGCTATGTAATTAGTCGGCTCGGGCGCTAATGAGTAATCTTCAATTCGATACACTAAAAAAGGATGGGCAGTCATATAGCTCAGCATAAATAGTGACTCAGCGAGAAAATACTCGACCTCGGCAGAGGTTGGTTAGAATAGAAAGATTCATCATGCTAGTCCCTCTAGTCTTTGGGCTCGGCTGTAAGTCAAAGGTCCGGTAGCCTGATTCCCATCATTCTCCAAGTAACTTACCATGGTATTCTCCCTAGCCTTATATTTGCCTTGAACTTACTAGATTACTAGCATAGAATCCGAGAAGACTTGTAAGTGCTCAACATCGATCTCTTTGGCTAATTTGAGACCAACTATCAAGGCCTTATATTTGGATTCATTGTACACCCAAACTTGAGGGCATAGTAGATTATGATCTTGTATGAGCCAGTGAAAACGAGACCCGTACCTCTACCTCCCAAGGTGGATGATCCGTTAACATAGAGAGTCTACACTAATTTGTCATCACCTAGTGGTGCTTCCTCCTCATGAAGTTAGCCAACACTTGTGCCTTGTAGGTTGTTTATGGTTAATATGGATTCCATATGCACTAAGCTCCATCGCATACTTCACCATCTATCCAAACAAGTCCGGCTTCACAGCATAGTGCACAGCAATTGGTCTATGAGCATAATGATTTGATACGCCTAGAAATAAGGCCTTTACCGCCATGCTAAGATGACAATGACTAGGGTTAACATCTTTGCCTAGGTATAGCTGACCTCAGGCCCATAGAATATATGGCTAACATAGTATATGGGCCTATGCTCTCTCCCCTATGCTTTAGCTAGTATAAAGGAAAGCACCTGGTTGCTTACAACTAGGTACAGAAACAAGTCTGCCCCTTAGATAGGCTTAGAGAGGATCGGTAGGTATGCGAAGAAGTTTTGTAGCTGCTGAAAGGTTATCGCACACTCAGGAGTCCATTTAAAATCCTTAAGATTTTTTAGGATTTTAAAGAACTCAACGCATCTATTCACGCTCTTCGAGACTAACTTGCTCAATGCAACCATCGTGCGAGTGAGCTTCTACACATCTTGGATCAAGGTTGGGGGCTTCATGTCCTTGATGGCATGTAACTTTTCGTAGTTAGCCTCGATACCCCTTTAGGTAACCAGGAAGCTTAGAAATTTGTCTAAGCCAACCCTAAAGACATACTTCTAGGGGTTTAGCTTTAAATTATATTTTCTCATCTAGTCAAAAGCCTCTTAGAGGTCCTTAACATGATTGCCTAGCTTCTTGCTCTTAACAATCATGTCGTTAACTTACACCTCCATGTTGTGCCTGATCTGTTGCTTAAACAACTTTATCACCATGCACTAGTATGTTGCCACGATATTTTTTAGGTCAAAGGGCATGATTGTGTAACAATACATGCCAAAGTCGATGACGAATGAGGTATGGACTTCTTCCTTCAAGTCCACTTTGATCTGGTTGTAACTTGAGAAGGTGCCCATGAAGCTTAGCAAAGTCTATCCCGAAGTAGAGTCAACTAGCTGGTCAATCCTGAGGAGAGGGAAGTAGTCTTTAGGCAAGCTTTGTTGAGGTCAATATAATTGACACACTTACGCCACATCCCGGACTTCTTCTTAACTAGCACTACATTTACTAGCTAAGTCGAATGCTTCTCTTCCCTCACAAAGCTGGCCTTCAACAACTTCTACACTTCATCGTCGATTGTAGCTTACCTCTCTAAGGCAAAGTATCTCTTTTCTTACTTGAAAGGCCATGTGATGGGGTTAATATTGAGGCTATGGGTGGTTGGGAGAGATCCTAAGCATGTTTGATACCGACCAAGCGAGCCTATCTGAGTTAGCCTACAGGAAGGTAACTATCTTATTCTTCACCTCGGAAGGAGTCTCAATCTCGACCTTAGTAGTTTGGTCTAGAAAGGGGCCAATCTACACTTCTTAGATTTTTTCGCTTAGCTCACCTCTATCAATCGGCTTCTCTTACAGGCCTATCTTTAGAGTGAAGACTCCATTACTCTAACAGCTCTAACATAGAGCTCTCAGGAGAGCTTCTACTCACATCTACGTATTCTTACTCCTATTGGGGTCGAGAATTTAGCCTTCAAGTGAAGAGAGAATGTGATAACCCCAAGCACATTCAAACATAATCTTCCCAAGAGAACGTTATAAAAGGATGGGCAATCGATGACGATAAACTCCACCAATCGCCGTACAACGTTGTTGTCATCACCAAGTTCCATGTCGAGGCTGATGATTCCCTTGGCTTTAATAGTACTCCCATTGAAGCCAATGAGATTATGGTAACATGGCTTCATCTTAATAGGCAACTTCTTCCTCATCCTTTCATATGTATGGAGGAAGAGGATGTCAGTGGAGCTACTAGTGTCCACCATAATCTTAAGGACCTTAAAGTTTGCTATCCTTACCCTTTTGACTAGGGCATCTTGATGGAAGGTGTTTACCCGCTACAAATCTTTGTCAGAGAAAGAGATCGAAGTGTCTATCTTCTATCTCATCTCCCTCACAACCAAAATGTCATATTAAGGATCTTACTAATATTGACTGAAGTGGAATTGGACTTCACAAAAGTGGTGAGGCCCGCAAAAGAGAGCATAGTGAGGGAACGTTGAGGGGTTATCTAGCGTGGCCTCTCCAATGCTTAAGTCAATTGTAGGTATTTGGAAAATATGAGAGCTTAAGAGCAATTAGTAGGCTTAAGTGTATAAAGTATCAAGTGGTTTACTTTCACCAATCCATATGTTCTTATTATCTAAAAACATCATCAATTTAATGCCCAACTTCATTTTCTTACAGGCATAATAAACCATAAGAATCAAATTAGCAGGCTTAAGTGTATAAAGTATCAAGTGGTTTACTTTCACCAATCCATCCATGTTCTTATTATCTAAAAACATCATCAATTTAATGCCCAACTTCATTTTCTTACAGGCATAATAAACCATAAGAATCCAATTAGCATCAATGTGTAATCTAATCAAAACCTCGAATTGCTTCTCACTTTGTGGATTCCCTTGAGAATCCATCAATTTAGGCAATTGATCAGTCTCTCAAAACCAATTATTCTTATTTAAGCAATAAGAAAATGCATTACAAGAAGCAAATTTTCTGTCTATAACCCTTTTCCTTACCTACCTAAGTAAGAACTTTGAGGCAATTATAGGAGTTGCTGTCAACCTTAAGGATCTTTGACTCTAAATTTGACCCTGCTTATAAAGTTTGCAAACAAGCTCAGCCTCTTACCCGTGTTGGTCTTTACATCGACTATGAATGTACACTACCATTCTACGTTTGCTCCCTCTTTGATTTTGTAAATTTTTTCAAATTGCTATCTAAACAACAAAACATAGATTCATACTAAATAGAAAAACATAGATTCATAAAGATCATAAGGTTTTGAATGATCTAAGAGTGACTAGTTAGTAGGAAAGAAAAAAGAAAGGGGAATGTGAAAGAGTAGAAAATAGGGGAGTGAGAGATGGTTTTAATGGAGCATAGAGCAATGATGGAAAAGAAAAAGAAATGCTGCAAGGTTTTGCAGTGATAGACAGATGATGGTGGGAAACGGTTTTAAAGGAGTTGAGATTGAGAGTGCAAAACATAGGATCAAAGAGACGAAAGGAGAGAGAGGGTAATGTTAGAGGGGAGAGAGAAAAGGCTTATGCTTCCTTGAAGTAACGAATTTGCCCTATATGAACAATGATATATATTAAAGCAAATCCTTTATCAATAATAAAAAATTTAGTTAAAAGGGTTAATAAGTAAAAACAACTAAGATTCTATTCCAATAGTTACTTAAGCCCCAATCAATTTTAATAATATAGATACATACAAATATGTACAAATATACATATGAATTTATGTGTAAATATACTTATACAAATATGTATAAATAGGTATGTATAAACATAGTATTTACGTTAGTGCAAACATGTATGTATATAAGTGGAAATATGTACGTATAAATTTGTATAAATATATGTGCAAATTGAAATGTATGAATAATGTATAAGGAGAATTATAATAGAAAGGATCAATATTTGAAGGGAAGTTCAATCGAGGGATCAGTTTTTTTAAAAGTTCATATAAGGGATCATTGTTTCAAAAAGTTTAAATAACGAATTAATGTTTCACAAAGTGGTATAAGTAAGGAATTCATAATAGCCAATTCATAAAATTTCTTGAATTGCTTTATGGAATATTCATCCTTTATTTGAACTTTTCGAAATGCTAATATCTTATTTGAACAACTTTGTGAAACATTAATTTCTTATTTAAACTTTTCAAAATATTAATTCCCTATTTGAACTTACCCCCAAATATTTATCCCTTATATTGTAATTCTCCTAATATGTATGAATAGGTGCATACATATGAACACGTACTTATATATGTAGAATATGCACGAACAAATGTATATAAGTATACATAAAAATATGAATGATTTATGTACATTTTTACGTATGTATTTGTAAATTTTGTTCTTTAGAGTTTGGAAGCAAATGTAAACAATGTAAAGTTGGTACTAAGTGAATAGTGGAACTTTATGTATATCATTTGTAATGGATAAAATGTCATCATTATTTTGTGTAAGTGTAAGCCACATGAATTTAGCAATCCTTCAATTGATTATAGAAATGAGATTGAGATATCAGATGGACTTATGATTAGATATGAGTATAAGTTTTTTAAATTATAAATATTATGTAAACAATGGCTAAAACTAAAAATGGAAGTCATAATGAAAGGTCTAAGAGAAATTAGGACCCTCAAGCTCCTTCGCCACTAAGGGAGCAACCCAAATAATATATACCCCCACCCTTGCAAGAAGCTATTTAATGCGAACCGAGACCAAGAATAGACAAGGTCAGTTGTAAGGGTGGGTCTAAGGTTACTAAAAGCTTGAAGAATGAGATGCGAAGTAGTACAACAACTAGTAAAGTAAAATAAACAAATCCACGATATGAAGCACCAATGAGACTTCTAAGAACTCACGGCACAACTCGATATGATGTACGAGATGGTTCGGTAAGGTTACTCATTACCTAGCCTTACTTAAGAGTTAAGATAAGAGTGAGATAAGTAAACAAGCTAAGTAAACAATGTTCACAAGAAGTATATTCAATATATTGATGATGATGATGATTGTTTGGTCTTGCAGCTACATGTACAGTAGGTATTTATACTGAAGAAATTAGGGTAACATGCCTAAAATGAAAAAAGAAAAAAGGATAATGTCCAAAAGAAGCAATTTACAAGGAATACAAAGCATAAAATTGCAAATTTAAAGAAAATAATGATTGGTGTAGCAAATTCCATCATGTAGGACTAAGATGCATGGCGATAGCCAATAGCCTATTAGGGCTGCTTTTAGTAGAAATAGATGAAATAGACAAAATAATACAATCAGAATGGAGGGCTGAGCAGATCTAGACCCGTCTAAGAACAAATGGCTGGAGATATGTGTTGAAGCTCTCATCTTCTTGGTACCCAAGTTGTCGAGCTATTGCTCGGCTCGAACATCACCAAGCAATTGTGTGTAAGGGGCTAGGTAGTCACCAAGGCATTCATCTAGTTAGCACAAGACTTCTAAGATATGTATAGTTACTCAGTTCGATATAAAAAGTTGGTTAGCAATAAGGATCATCTCGGCCTCGGCAGGAATCGGTTAAAATAGAAGGATTTGCCTCATTAGTCATTCTAAGCCTTGAGCGCGGCTGCGAGTCAAAGTTCAATAATTCAATTCCTATCACTATCCCTATTGGACAATTACTTGCTAGCATGCATATAATGATAAGACAATAGGGAATGTTGATCCAGTATCTTTTTACTGAAGGAAATAAAGGAAATAGCAGGCCTCAAGACATAAGGGAAGATAGTCCTCAAGATGCTAGTAAGCTCTTTGAATTCATTAAGGCAACTTGGTACTTCGAGGGAAAAATGGGTAAACTAGCTTTGATTGATGACTAACTGGCCCAAATTGGAAGGATTATTAAGGCTTTTAAGATTCTAGAATCCTAAAAGCTAGCATATGGTACTTCCGTGCTAATGTTGGTAGCTCAAGTCTAGAAGGACTCAAGAGGTAGACAATTGGGAGATAATATTACTTGACAAATGTTTAAGGAGAAATTTAGAAAAGAGGATTTTCATCGGTGTCTTAACTAAGATGTTGCAAGATCTATTTGACCTAATGAAGGGGATCATGAATGCGACCTAATATGAAACAGAGTTTAATAGATTGTTGCAATATGCACCAACTTCTTATCAATACAATCCTAAGTTAAAAAATGATTTGTTCCTTACTAGATTTGATCTTATAATACGTTGTAAATTGGAGGACTATGATTTCACTACTTATAATGAAGTAATGGACAAGAGGCACTAATTGGAAAACAACCATTTGAGGATGCAAGCTCAATGGAGTCAAAAGATTAGTAAAGGTTTCTAATTAGGCTTCTCATTCATAAGGTCTTACCTAAGAGCTACTAGTAGTTTTAGATACAAAAAGAAGAAACCAGCAACCATAGCTAGTAGCCTTGTACAGTCGATACCTCATCTGAGTTTTTATAATAAGGATGGGAATGTTAAATGTTAGAAGTGTAAGGCAAATCATTTCCTTAGACATTGTGTTCAGTTTAAGGGGAGATGCTTCATATGTGGAGATAAGAATCATGTGCTACGTACATGCCTAAGAATGAAATTAGTCAAGTGTAATAAATGTGGAAAAAATGGACACTTCTTCAAATCTTGTCTACCATTTGGGTAAAGAGCTGGAAAGGTTGAAGTTTCTAGCATCACAACCTATATCTTTACTATAGAAGATATAGAGGATAATGAAGAAGACTTTACTGATTGGATGGAGGAGTATTATCACAATGATTCTGATGGAATTATGGGAGCTAAAGATGAAATTGATGAGGGGTTGGTAATAAAGGATATACATATAAATAGACAATTTACATTCGCATTCTTTGACACTAGTGCATCTCATTCTTTTACAAGTTAGAAGTTTGTGGATGAGAAAGGAATTAAAATAATTAAAATTAACACTACCTATAGAGTTAAAACACATATTAGAGAGAATGTAACAACTTGAAAAGTCATAGATAATGATTAAATTAAAATCCAGGGAAAAGAGTATCCTATTACACTTGTAGTATTACCTTTACAAGACTATGATGTGATTGTGAGAGTAAATTGATTGTTTAAGCATAAGGTAAATATAAAGTGTATGTAGACACCCGATTTTTGCCCCCTTTATTTTATTTTATTTCAATAAGATAAAGGGTCCTAAATCAGGAAAAACACAAAAAAAAAATAGAAAATTAAAGAAAAGCACAAAAAAGAAGAAATTTAGAAAAAAAAAAAAAGAAGTTTAGAAAAATGTAAAAAATAGAAAAATAGGAAAAAGCACAAAAAATTAGAAATCTAGGAAAAAATGTAAAAAAAAAAAAGGAAAATTTTAGAAAAATTGAAAAAATAAGGAATTTAGAAAATAATAAATTTTTAAGTAGTTTAAAAGAATAGATTTTTAAAAAATTTAAGAAAAGGACCATTAGACCTAGGCTTAAATTTGAATCTAACCTAAGTTAACCTAGCCTATATATGCAATTTAATTGCAGATATCGACAAGGCACAAGCCAACAGCCTAACAAATAAGTACATGAGCATAGCATTGGTATAACTTGGAGGTTAGGGGTTCGAATCTTAGTAAAGGCATGAAAAGCTTTCTTATTTTTTTTTCAGTTGATACACTGCCACATTAGGTAGTATCATGTGTTAGGGTTTCACTATACCATGTATCCTGACACGTGATAGCCTCAAATTGGCTGATAGTAACATTGCACCATGTGGCATGCTATGTCAGCTGTTACGTATCACTATTGGACACGTAGCACCTTATGACTGGATGACATGGTTAATGTAGCACTACGTCAGCACTTTCCCTTCTTTTTCTTTCTCTTTCCCTTTCCCTTAGTTTCCTCCTCTTTCCCATCTGAGACCTAGCTCACCCCCCTCACTTTGACTCAACTTTCTATGAAAATTCCACACATACAAATATGATTTCTTAGTTTGATCTTATTTAACACATGGCCTACTTCGAATAGAACTTAAGAATACATCTAGATTCATGCATCTAGGCATTCAAATCAAGCTCCCAAGATCGAAAAAAAGCTGAAATTTTGGAATCATGCATTCATGTTCAATTCACCATTGATGGACTTTTTGAGCTTAGGCCAACTTGAATTGTTATAAATTAGACTCTCACGATCACATATGAGCATCAAAATCATCTCACAATCATCTCCAAACTCACATTCGAGTTCTTTATCTCTCTAGCGACACAAACACTCTCTCTCTCTACTCAACCTTGAGCAAAATTGACCATTCATCTAACTTCCTCAACCAAACCACAACTAACCCCCGCCATGCCCCTTAGCAGCATTTCCACAGCTACAACTGCCAAACCATAGTCCACTACAACCCCGAACTTGAAACACCATCTTGACCTCCATATTGAACTAAACCAAAACCTTTACTAAGCTCACAGCATCCCAAAGACCAAGTTCCTACCTTTATTGCACACTTAGCAACTCCAACGACACCACTTAACCACTATCGCGTCCGACCAACGATGAACCACTATAAAATGAGCATCCTAAGCCGCAGCATCCTCCCTACCCCCCAAAGCCCAATAAGAAACTCACAAATCTCCTATTCCTCGCTCACTTTGACCACTAGATCAGCCCAAACCGCCCTCTACCATTGTTGCTATTATTGAACAATTGGAGCTTGACCCGAATCTCAAGTCTGACCCACAACCCGCACGCCTAATCTAGTCTTTGATCTAACCTTGTTCATTTACTTTCCTTGTTTTGTTTTTCGGTTTTATTATTATTTTTATTTCTTTTTTAATGTAAATGTAATAAAAAAAAGGAAAAAAACAAAAAGGAATAAAAGAAAAACAAGAAAAAAGAATAGTTTTTTTTTAGTTTAATAGAAATAGATAAAATAAAAAATAAATAAGATAATAATAAAAATAAAAACTAAATAAATAGGTTAGTGAATAAACAAATTGTCTTATCACTTAAAAAAAAACAATTTTCCAGTGAAATAAGCAAAATAAATTAACCTATGTTCAAAATTAAGGCCCCTTAGAATTTTTCAAAAAAATAAAAGTTCCAATTTAGGACCTTTCTTTTTAAGAAATTCCCTTAAATAAACCAAATTGGGTTAAAAAAATAAATCCGGTGTATTTTCAAATTAAAACAAACTCAACCCACTAACAGTTTTGCAAAAAAAAAAAAAGAACTATGTACACATAATCTCAAATAGTGGGTACATAGGCACCTACGAGGTGACGGTAAAAAATAAAATATAAAAACCTATTTTTCCTTTTTTACTTTAAATTACTCAAGTTGTCAAATTCGATTAATAAATAATTGAGTTCTGCTTTGTAGAATTGAAAGCTAATTTTTAAGGTTAAAATTAATTTTGAAAAGTTAATGGTACTCATAAGGATTTAAAAATCCTAATCCCCGGATCCAAATCTTTATTTTTAAAACCATTTTTAAAAATTGGTGTTTTTTATTGGACTAATAGCTAAGTTATAACCAATCTACGCAATTGATTATAGGTTATAACTTCACTCTTTTTATCGACTATTTTCAAGTGGTAACTCTAAATAATTTTCAAAATTAAAAACTATTTTTTTTTAAATCCTAATCGATGGTCAATATTAAATGAGTAGAGTTTACTACTAATTGGTTTAAAGAAGACTTATTTATAAAAACCGAGAAGAAAAAACTAGGCTCAATAGTGTAGAATCAAGACTATCACCCTAAATAATGGAGAAGTGGTGTTCTAAGGAAAAGCTAGTAGAGGTAAATTAAAACTAGTTGTTATTGAGATATGTGATGAAATGGATGGAGTAAAAATAAAAGAGAACAATTGGAAGTTTTGTTAGGTGTTTGATACTAAGGAAAGGAATGAAGCACCAAAAGTGTCAGATATACTATTGGTATGTGAGTTTCTGAAGTGTTTCTAGAGGATTTACCAGGTCTAGCTCTGCATTGAGAGCTAAACTTCATTATTGAGTTAGTTTCTAGAACTGAGCATATTTCTAAAGCTCTGTATTAGATGTCACCCACGGAAAATCAAGAGTTAAAGAATCAACTTCAAGAGTTATTGGACAAAGGATTTATTCGCCTAAGTGTTTTACCATAGGGAGCACCTGTATTGTTTATAAAGAAGAAGGATGGTACCATAAGGCTATGTATAGATTACAAGGAGATAAATAAAGCGACTATTAAGAATAAGTATCCCTTACCTCAAATTGATGATTTGTTTGATTAGTTGCAAGGAGCAACTATGTTTTTTCAAGTTGACTTAAGGATAGGATATCATCAATTACGAGTTAAGTCGAAAGACATACCTAAAATTGCATTCTAGACCCGATATGGTCACCATGAATTCTTGGTGATACTCTTTAGATTAGCTAATGCATCGATAGTAGTCATAGGCTTAATGAATCATATATGCTAGCTATATCTGGACAAATTTGTTGTGGTGTTGATTGTTGACATTTTGATTTACTCAAAAACTAAAGAAGAGCATGCACAACATTTATAGTTAGCACTATAAAAGTTAAGAGGTAATAAGTTTTATGCCAAGTTGAGAAAATGTGACTTTTAACTAGATAAGATTTTTTTTTAAGGTCATATTATATCTAGTGAAGGAATTTCTATAAACCCTAAAAAGGTTAAAGTAATGATGGAATGAAAACAACCAATGACTATTTCTAAGGCATGAAGTTTTCTAGGTATGGCATGACATTATAAGCAATTTATAAAGGATTTCTCTAAAATTAGAAGAACGCTAACTTAATTGACTCAGAAGGATGTCATGTTCGATTAGAGTAATGAATGCAAGTAAAGTTTCCAAGAACTAAAGAAAAGACTTGTTATGGCATCATACTAATACTGCTAGATCCAAATAAGTTGTACAATGTATCTAATGATGCTTTTTGGAATGGATTAGGTTATGTATTGATGCAAGATAGAAAAGTTATTACTTATGCCTCAAGATAATTAAGGCTACACGAAAGGAACTATCCAACTCATGATTTAGAACTTGTAACTGTGGTGTTTGCTTTGAAAACTTGGAGACATTACTTATATGAGCAGCGATGTGAGATATATACTAATTATAAGAGTTTAAATATTTCTCTACTCAAAAAGAGATAAACTTAAGGCAAAAGAGATAGTTGGAGTCTATCAAGATTTATGATCTAAATATAAATTATTATCCTAGAAAAGCTAATCTTGTAGTTGATACATTAGGTTGTAAGAGCTATGAGTAGGTTATATTATTGCTAATGACATAGCCATAGTTGTCAAAATCGAAATTTCCCACATGCAATTTTATGAGTTTACGATTTTAGGAGATTTTTCTAAGTTAACTCGTGTAGAAAATTATTTTCTTATATAAACTTACATTTTTAACTAATTTTACATATCAAACTAGGTATAAACTTAAATTTTTAACTGAATTTACTAATTCTATGTACATAAGTTAAATGAGCCAAAAATTAAAAATAATATATATAACTAGGCTTTTATTATTCCATTAACTATTAAGGTATTAGAGCATCTTCTCTATACTATTCCAAATTTTTTTCCTCTTTCTCTCTCGCCCATTCCCTTCTTCGATATTCATAATCTTCATTCAAATTCTAACTATAACATAAAATTTTATAAGAAAAACCATATATTGAAGTTTATACCATTAACAACTCAAAATGAGTTAAAACATTTTGTTTTCTTCAATTCATTGCTTATTTTAGATAAAATAATAGAAAAAAAAATTAATTTCAACCCATCTTCTTATCCTTATTTTGTGAATGTTAGATTACAGATTAAGGATTTTCTTTGTTTTTTGGAAAAAGAACATAATCTTTTAATATCTTAACTTTTTATTTCCATCATTTATTCCAAGATTTTTGTAACTACTATAAATATATCTATATATTTTTTTTAAAACTATTTTACATAGATTGTAGAAATTTAGGTTTATACATTTCGATTTTACATTCCGATTTTATAGACCATTTAACAATTCTATATAGAATCGCAAGTTTAACAATCTTGGATATAGCATGAGTTAGTATAGGAATTACAAAAAGATGAAAATTGGGTTTGATTATTGTGAAAATATTAAATTAATGAATTCAGTAGTGTAACCTACTCTATTAAAAAGAATCAAGCAACAATAGGAGGAAGATAAAAAATTAAAGGAAATAAAAGAGAACTTAATTAAAGAAAGTGTTTTTTATTACCAAGTTGATGAAAGTGATATATTAAGATTAAAGGAAAGAATCTGTGTACTACAGAACCTTGACTTGAGAAGAGAAATACTAGATGAAGCTCATATTACAGGTTATAAAGTGCATCTAGGGGGAAATAAAATCTACCATGATTTAAGATCATGTTTTAGTGGAAGGAGATGAAAAGAGATGTTGCACGATATGTGGTAGAATGTGATATGTATCAGCGAGTTAAAGTAGAACATCAAAGGAGTGGTGGTAAGTTACCATCTTTGGAGATACTAAAGTTGAAATGAGATCATATTACAATGGATTTCATAGTGGCACCTCCTAAGACTAAAGCAAGATATGACTCAATCTTAGTGATAGTTGATATATTAACAAAATGTGCACATTTCTTGCCCTATCATAGGTGATTCGATGGAAAATATGGCAAGATTATATATTAGAGAGATTGCAAGGCTACATGGAGCACCTAAAAAAGCATTGTCTCTAATTGGGATAGTCAATTTGTGTCCAAATATTGGAAAAGTTTATATAGGGCTTTGGGCATAAAGTTACAATTTGGATTGGCTTATCATCTATATATCTCGAGCTTGGTTTTTTCCTCTCGGTTTTTATAAATTACTCTTCTTTAAATCAATTAATATTAAATTCTACCCGTTTAATACTAACCCTCAACTAGGGTTTAAAGAAAATAGGTTTTTTTTTTTATATTTTGAAAACGCTTTGGAGTCACCATATGACTGGAGTCAAGAAAATGCTTTGGGTGGATTGGTTATAACTTAGTTACAAGTCTAATGATCAAACCAATTTTACAAAACAGTTTCTAAAAACCAAAGATCTAAATCCGAAGGCTAATTTTTAAACCCTAAATAGATACCACCTTTTAACTTTTCAAATTTAATTTTGCTTTTCAAATACCCTTCCAATAATGATTATTTACAAGTTATAACCCATTAAAAAAAAGAATTTAAAAAGTTATCTACTAAAGGGGAAAAATAAAATTTTTATCTATTTTAAGTAGCCCTATATGTACAAGTGCATACGTACCTGCTATTTGAGATCAGACTTTTGTAGTTCATTCCGAAAATATTAGCGAGTTTGTTAATTTTAAATTTGGAAAGTGATTGAGTTTATATCTCTTAGCTAATCATTTTATTTAAGAAAAACAACTAAGAGAAAAAAGCTCCTAATTTGGTGATTTTATTTTTTGGAAAAATTCTTAAATATCCTAATTTTTTAAAAAAGTCTATTTATTTTTATTTATTTGAAAAAAACCTCTAAGTGATAAAACTTTTTAGAGAAATCCTAAAATACCTAAATATAGCATTTCATGAAATACGCAATTACCATAGTTAACACACTTAACTATAAAAAGGATACTTAAAACATAGAAAGGATGCCTAATTATAAGTAAGAAGCCTAATCCATGGAAAAGATGCCTAATTATAGAAAACAAACATAAACCATGGAGAAGAAGTTTAAATCATTGAAAAGATGTCTGAATTATGGAAAACATGCCTAAGGATTTTTCTAAATAAGAGGACATCTCTATTTTTCATTATTATTTTTTTATTTTTAAAATTTTTTTACTTACTTTTTTTTTAATTATTTTTATTCTTTATTGTATATTTCAAACTAAAATATAAAAGTAAGTAAACCAAACAAATTAAGCCTTTTTCTTTTTTCTTCTTTCTTCTTTTCTTTTTCTTCTCTTTTTTTTTTTCTTTTTCATTTTTTTTTAACAATTACAAATAGAATACAATCATAATAACAACAACAACAATAACAACAACAACAACAAGGAAAAGAAAAAGTACAATATTACAAAAATAAATAAAAAGAAAGAAAAAAAAATATAGAGAACAAAACGTAAATCAAAATATGGAGTGCTTATCCAGATAAGCTACTGATTTTTCCTTATTCATATGTACAATAAATTGCACATATGGACTAAGTCAATCTAGGCCAAATTTAAATCTAAACCTAAGCCCAATAATCCTCTCTTTATTTTATTATATTTTACTAAACTATCTAAAAGAAAAAAAAAATTATTATTTTCTAAATTCCTTAAATCCTTTATTTTTCATTTTTTTTCAATTTTTCAATTTTTTCAATTTTTTATGACTTTTCAATTTTTTTATATTTTTCTAAATTTTTCCAATTTTTTTGTAAATTCCTTATTTTTTTGGGTTTTCTTAATTTTCTTTTTTTTCTGTATTTTTCTTAATTTAAGACCATTTATTCTATCCTAAAAAAATTTTTAAAAAGAAAAGGACAGGCAAAAATAGGATATCTACAGTTGCTCTTCTTTGTAGTAAAGTTTGAGCAAAACTTTACCACAAAAACAAATAAGATACTATTTTTGCTCTAAGAGTGGAATTCGTCTTAAGGAATGCCTTAGCTAGCTATCCTAGGCTCAATCCACTAGAGATTTGGTGAAGAGATAGGTGGCGCTCTAAGAGCTAGCCGAAAGACTGAAAGAAGAATTAAAGCCCAATCGTGCCCTTATAAGCTAATGAACTATAGTGAAATGGGCAAAGCGCTCCTTGAGCTAGCTAAGATCTTAAAAAGAATTGAAAAACTTAGTCGTGCCCCAATAAGCTAACTAACTAACTAAGATGAGACAAGTGAAACACTCCTTAAGCTAGCTAAGATCTTAAAAGAGATGTTGAAAACTTAGTCGTGCCCTAATGAGTTGACTACTCAAAGTAGGTAAAGTGCTCCTTAAGTTGGCTAAGACCTTAAAGAGGTGAGAAAACTTGGTCATACCTCAATGAGCTAACTAACCAAGGCGGGCGGAGTGCTCCTTGAGTTGGTTAAGACCATAAAGAGATGAAAAAACTTAGTCGTGCCCCAACAAGCTGACTAACCAAAGCAGGTGGATCACTCCTTTAGCCAACCAAGACCCTAAAGAGATAAGAAAACTTGGTCGTGCCATAATGAGTTAAATACCTAAGGCGAGCTAATCACTCCTTAAGCTGGCTAAGACCCTAAAGAGATGAGAAAACTTGGTCGTATCCCAATGAGCTAACACACTAAGGTAGGCAAAGCGATCCTTGAGCTGACCAAGACCTTAAAGAGATGGAAAACTTAGTCATGCACCAATGAGCTGACTAACTAATGTAGGAAAAGCGCTCCTTAAGCTGATTAAGACCCTAAAGAGATGAGAAAACTTAGTTATACTCTAATGAGCTAACTAACCAAGGCGAATGAAGCGCTCCTTGAGCTGTCTAAGACCTTAAAAAAATATTGAAAATTTAGTTGTTCCCTAATGAGTTGACTAACCTAGGTGGGAGCATCTCCTAGGGACTAGCAACCTTAAATTTGGAATTGATTTAGATAACCTGGTTGTGAACTTTTAAGCTAACTAATATAAGCAGGAGCGTCTCTCGGGCACTAGCAACATTAAACTAGAATTGACTTTGAAAACCTAGTTATGTTACTTTAAGCTAACTAACCTAAGCAGGAGCATCTCTTAGGAACTAGCAACCGTAAACTAGAATCGATTTTGAAAACCTAGTTGTGCTACTTTAAGCTAACAAACCTAAGTGAGAGTGTTTCTTAAGGACTAGCAATCCTAAATTAGAATCGATTTTGAAAACCCGATTGTGCTACTTTAAGCTCACTAACCTAGGTGGGAATGTCTTTGAATTAGAATCAATTTTGAAAAATTGGTCATCCTCTTCTAAGTTCACTAACTTAGGTAAAAGCGTCTCTCGGGAATTAGTAACCTTGAATTGGAATCAATTTTGAAAACTTGGCTGTACCTTTCCAAGCTTTCTAACCCAAGCGAGAGTGTCTCTCAAGGACTAGCAACCTTGAATTGTAATCGATTTTGAAAACTCAATCGTGCTCTTCTAAGCTTACTAACCTATGCAAAAGCGTCTCTCGGGGACTAGCAACCCTAAATGAAATCAATGATGAGAGAAAGCATCCTTTAGGCTTGCTTGAGAGGAATTAGTAAAAGAAAGCACCCTATGGGCTTGCTTGAGAGGAATTGGTAAAAGAAAGCACCCTATGGGCCCGTTAAAAGGAATCAATGATGAAAGGAAGCGCCATTTAGGTTCACTAAGAGGATTTGATGAGGAGAAGTGCCCTATAAGCTTGCTTGAGAGAAATTGGTGATGAAAGGAAGTGACCTATAGGCTTGCTAAAGAGATTGATGAAGAGAAATGCCCTATAGGTTCGCTTGAGAGAAAGTGGTGATGAAAGGAAGTAGCCTATGGGCTTGCTAAATAGAAACTGATAAAGAGAAGCACCCTTTGGGCTTATTAAGGACTTGGTGAAGAGAAGTGCCCTAAAGGATTGCTAAAGGAAATTGAGGATAAAAGGAAGCACTCTATAGGCTCGTTTGGGAGAAATTACTAAAAGAAAGCACCCTATGGGCTTGCTAAAAAGAAATTGATGAAGAGAAGCATCTTATGGGCTTGCTTAAAGAAACTGACGATGAAAGGAAGTGCCCTTTAGGCTCACTAAGAGGATTTGATGAAGAGAAGCATCCTATGGGCTTGCTTGAGAGAAATTGGTAAAAGAAAGTGCCCAATGGGCTCACTAAAGGAATCGATGATGAAAGGAAGCCCCCTTTGGGCTCACTAAGAGGATTCGATAAAGAGAAGTGCCCTATGGGCTCGCTTGAGATAAATTAGCAAAAGAAAGTGCCCAAGAGCTCGCTAAAAGGAATCGATGATGAAAGGAAGTGCCTTAAAAGCTCACTTAAAATGCTAAAGCAAAACCAATGAATAAAGAAGCAGCCTACGAGCTCGCCGAAACCTTAAAGAGATTGATGAAGGGAAGTGCCTTACGAGCTCACTAAGACCTTGAAGAGAGTTTAATGAATAGGGAGGAGCTCCATGAGCTTGTTAAAATGTTGAAGTAAGATTAGTAGATAAGGAAGAGCCCTATAGGATTGCTAAGAACTGGGTGAAGAGAAGCGCCTTATAGGCTTACTAAGAGAAGTTGGTAAAGAAAAACGCCCTATGGCTCATTATAAGGAATTAGTAAGGCGAGTATCTTATGGGCTCACTAAAAACCCTAAAGGAAATTGACAAAAGAGGGGGTTAATGCTTTGAAAGTTAGCTAAAACCTTAGAAAGACAAGACAACATCCTAAAGGGTTGCTAAAACCCTAAATAGAAGAGTGGACAATGTTTTAAGAGCTAGCTAAAACTTCTAAAAATGAAAGACAGGACAACACCCTAAAGGCTAGCAAGAATCTAAAAAATGAAAGACGAGATAGAGCCTTAAAGGTTGGTTAGATCTCTGAAAAGTATAAAAGAAGGGACAATGCTCTAAGAGCTGGCTTGAACCCTAAAAATAGAGGACAAGACAATGCCCTAAAGGCTAGTTGGAACCCATAAAAGAATAGAAGAGGAGACAACGCTCTAAGAGCTAGCTTGAACCCTAAAAATGAAAGATGAGATAGCATCCTAAAGGCTAGCTAGAACCCTAAAAAGAATAAAAGATAAGACAATACTCTAAGAGCTGGCTTAAACCCTAAAAAATGAAAGATGGGATAATGCCTTAAAGGCTGGCTAGAACCTTAAAAAGAATAAAAGATAGGTTAATACTCTAAAGGCTAGCTATAACCCTGAAAAGAATAGAAGAGATGACAGTACTCTAAGAGCTGGCTTAAACCCTAAGAGGAATTAACGAAAGTGAGGATTATGCTTTGAAAGCTGGCTAGCACCCTAGAAAGAAAGATGGGACAATGCCCTAAAGGCTAACGAGATCCTTAAAAATGAAAGACAAGACAATGCCTTAAAGGTTGGCTGAATCCCTAAAAACAAATTAAAAAAAAGGGTATAACACTTTAAGAGCTAGCTTGAACCCTAAAAGAAGTTGATGAAGGATTGAATAAGTAAAGTAAGAAAAGCAACCAGTTTTAAAAGACTTCTTGACTTGGAAAAGTATTTACAAGGAAATTGTTGAAAAACTATTTATGAAAAATGCATTAGAGATAGGCCTCTTAATTTGAAAAAAAGTTAAAGGATATCAAAAACTATAGTTGGGAAGAATGATCTAAACTATTATGGTCAATTTAAAAAGTGTAATTGCATTGGAAAAGAAACAGATGACGTAAATTGAAAGCTTGGCTACTCTAGCCGACATAGATTGGACAAAAAATCTTATGACAAGCCTTTACTTTCTCTCTCTTCTTTTTTTCTTTTTCTTGTCCTCCCCACCCACCGCCGTACCCCCTGCCTTTTTTTTTTTTTTTGAAAGTTTAGCAATGGCTATAAATTCTTATTTAAGGAATAAGTTTATAACCAACCTTTTCTTTGGTAACCATGTAAAGTTTCTTGATTCCCTTAACCTTGATGTTGGGTTCCCTCATGGGTCTTCATGATTTTAAAAACTCCCTTCCTAAGGAAAAGATAACCCATGATTAATTTCGTCGAAGAGGGCTTCCTTGCTAGCTCTCTATCTAGATTTCACCCTTGACTATAGTTCCAAGAATTACAATCTATTTCATAAGTGACACGCTTTGATCAATCAATTAAGTCTTTTTCGATTCAACATTTAGGCTTTTGGTCAAAGAGTTTAAAAAATGACTAATGAGGAGCCGATTTTGAAAAGAAATACTTTTATTTAATCTAAGTGTACAAGTTGAGAACCTTAGGGAAAAATTAGAAGTATGCTTACCCCAGTTTCAAAAACAATTTTTATTAAAAATAAGTTATCTTTTAAGATCGGAAGAGCTTTTACTGCATGAGGGTGGTAATGTGGGTGGAAAGGCCTTGTTTAATTCAGCATAGGTAAGAGAAGCTTCAAAGTGGATATAGAGATTTTGGGTTTTCGGGCTTTGGAATTTGATTCAAGGCTTTATGTTTTTCATACTATTTGGGCCTTGATTCCCAACTTTTTAATTTAGTTTTGTTACCCTTACTAAGATGTGATATATTTCTTAGGGCTTTTCCTCTTAAACTCAGGCCTAATTTTTTGGCCTCTTTTCTTCTTCTTTTTTCTTTCTATCTTTTTTTTTAATTGCTTTGCCCCATTATCTCTTACTATTCTTTCTTTTCTTTTAGCCCTAATAGTGATTGTCTCCATTGCCAAGTTTTTGCTTTTTAAACGATTCAAGGCCCTAAATCCATGGATTTCTAGTATATAGGCTTAAGGTGTTTGAAAAGGAATTAGCTCTTCTTCATTTCAAAAAAAAATAATTTATTAGAAATAAAAGTTGTTTTTAAATTAACATTACTTAAGCAAACATAAACCAATTTTACCCTTATCTCCTAATCAATGACCCTAACCTCTAATTTGCCTCATTGTGGAATGGTTCTTGATAGGGTTTAAATTTGAAGATACTCCAAACTAGTCCAACTAAGTGAACAAGAGATAATTGTGTTTAGGATTTGAAAATGAATACCTAACTTCATTTTAATATGCATATCACATTCAAAATAGACCTTCTTTAAGGAATGAGTCTAAAGTATCCTTACCATTATGTCGTTCAACTCTTAATAGGATATAATTTGCCTCTTTTCATTCTAAACTATTTTTTTAAAAGTAGGTTACTAACTCCTTAAGGAGGAGTCTATTTTTTATTCAACCTGCAGTAGAGATTGACCTTACCCCTCTTTTTTCTCAAATCATGCCTTAGTATTTGATTTTGTGTTTTAGCTTAGCTTATGATTAGGCTTGGCTTTCTAGATTAAGGTTTTTGGCTCGACTACCTTTATGGTCTAAGGATTGTGTTTAGGTCAACTCCCTTAATGGGCCATGGTTTATATTCAAATTGGCTACTGGGTCAAGTGGCTTGTGTTTAGGTAGGTTGCCTAAATAGGCCTAAGGTTGGTGTTTAGATTAAATGGGCTAAGGGACTATTGTTTAGGTTAAATGGGCTAAGGGGCTTATGTTAGCTTCCTTAATAGGTCAAGGGGCCTCATGTGAGTTGGAAACTAAGTACTTAGGTTGGTTACTTAAGTGGGCCAAAGGCCTGAGCTTATATTGGCTCCTTAAGCCCATAAGGATTTATAGCCGTTAGCAACTTTTCTTTTCATTTTTATTTTTTCAATTTTTGTTTCTTTTTCTTCTTTTCTTTTTTTTTTTTCTTTTTTATTTGAGAGAGAGAGAAAGATAAAGTTTTATTTTATAGAAAATAAGAAAATTATTGACAAATAAGGATGGTGATTTTTAGGGTTCTATTTACAAGTTTATGAGATTTTACATTTCTTGGAATGAGAGGTAACAGTGGTTAGTTAAATGCCTATTGAAGGACTATTTATAAAAAAGGGAATACTAAAGAATGAAGAACAATAAACTAAAGAGAAATTTTATTATTACGAAAGATTAAAATACAAGAAAACAAAGGCAAAAAACCTAACATTTATTCTGGAATTTGACATTTATTCTAGGCTCTTTAAATGTGAATTGGAAAAAAAAAAAAAAAACAAACCCTATATTAAGTCTCGTATACGAGCCTTAAGGTCCTCTATCATCTTATAGGTATCCCCAATGACCTATGCTAGAAGGGACCTTATGGTTCGATTATGAGCTTCAAAACACTCGAGCTTTTCCTTCAAGCAAGTAATCTCATCTTTTAGCAACTACTCACAAATCTTAGATATGTCTTATGGCCTATCATTCCCTCGATTGTTTACTTGGTTGTCTACCATTTTAGGTCTCCACATTTTATGAACAAAAATTAGTCATCAATGCAACAAAGGAAAGCACGTGGAAATATATAGATGTTAAGATAGTTTGGGCTAATACATTATTCCTTAAGTTGCAACTCTACTGTTATTTTCAAAAACTTGATTGTATTAAAACTCTTAAATAATTAGTAGGGTTACAATTCTTAAGAATAATATATTAACTCAAGCTTGAAGGGTAGTATATACAATTAAGGTGAGTATTAAAAGGTCTTTAAGCTTTGTGACCTTACTTATTTTTAGAAAAACACTTTTATTGGTTATAATGAGCTTAAATGGGGTGACCTAATCAACCTCGAATAGTGGTTACACCACTATGCCCAGAGCCTACACAATGGCCCTTCTCTTAGGGTCCTAAGACGGCCTGAGTCTGACCGCCTATGTCTTAATCCATGTTGTATGCAAAATAAATATGATAATCAAAACAAAGTATACGTATGAAGTTAATAACAAATAAACAAATAAATATACAAACAAATAAATAAATGACATAAGTATTTTGAAAAGTATTTAAGTGGCCAACCTTCTTGATGTCCTCAGTAGAGTCGTCAAGCTGTCGAGCTTGGTTTTTTCCTCTCAGTTTTTATAAATTAATCTTCTTTAAACTAATCAATATTAAACCCTACCCATTTAATACTAACCATTGATTGGGGTTTAGAGAAAACTGGTCTTGTTATATTTTGAAAAAGGTTTTAGAGTCACCACTCGACCAGAATAAAAAAAAAAAAAATTAAGTTATAACCAATTTGGTGGATTAGTTATAACTTAGTAACTAGTCTAAATTTTATAAAATGATTTTTGAAAACCAAAGATCTAAATCTGAAGGCTAATTTTTAAACCCTAAACGTGTACCATCTTTTAACTTTCCGAATTTAATTTTACTTTTCAAATACCCTTCTAATAATGATTATCTACAAGTTATAACCCATTAAAAAAGAAAAGAATTTAAAAAGTTATCTATTAAAGGGGAAAAATAAAATTTTTACCTATTTTAAGTCACCCTGTATGTACGGGTGTTTACATACTTGCTATTCAGGATCAGACTTTCATAGTTTATTCCGAAAATATTATCGGGTTAGTTAATTTTAAATTTGAAAAATAGTTGAGTTTACATCTCTTAGCTATTTCATTTTATTTAAGAAAAACACCTAAGAGAAAAAGGCTCCTAATTTAGTGATTTTATTTTTTGGAAAAATTCTAAAATATCCTAATTTTTGAAAAAAGGTCCATTTATTTTTATTTATTTGAAAAAAACTTCTAAGTGATAAAACTTTTTAGAAAAATCCTAAAATACCTAAATATAGCATTTCATGAAATACGCAATTACCATAGTTAACATACTTAACTATAGAAAGGATACTTAAAACATGGAAAAAATGCTTAATTATAAACAAGAAGCTTGAACCATGAAAAAGATACCTAATTATAGAAAAGAAACATAAACCATGGAAAAGAAGCCTAAATGATTGAAAAGAAGTTTGAATTATTGAATAGATGTCTAAATTGTGGAAAACATGCCTAAGGATTTTTCTAAATGAGAGGACATCTCTATTTTTCATTATTATTATTTTATTTTTTAACTTACCTTTTTTTATTATTTTTATTATTTATTGTATATTTCAAACTAAAATATAAAAGTAAGTAAACCAAACAAATTAAGCCTTTTTCTTTTTTCTTCTTTTCTTTTTCTTTTCTTTTTTTCCTTTTTCATTTTTTTTTTACAATTGCAAATAGAATATAATCATAACAACAACAACAACAATAACAGCAACAACAAAAAGAAAAAGAAAAAGTACGATATTACAAAAATAAATAAAAACAACGAAAACAAAATATGGAGAACAAAACGCAAATCAAAACCAAAGCAAAATCAAACCAAGCTAAAGTTTGCACGAATCTTAGAAAAAGGGGCCATGTAAAGAGAAAAAGTGGCATTGTAAATAGATTTAAGTGATTGTAAGTGATGAGTTGATAGTTTACAATGAAATGGAAACTCCTATTTATAGGTATTATGGTCAAGTTAAGAATAGAAAATATTAAATACAATATAATTTTCTTCTATACTTAAGTTGGGCAAACCTAGACAATATGTGATGCTAAATACAAAGTTATGCATGTAGGAGTGTGTCCAACATGCGTAAGAGTATGCTTACTATATTTAGAAGTGAGTTAATAAATGATGTAGTGATAACGTGGCTTGTAACGTACACCTTCTATGAATTGAACTTAGGATCTTTAAATTATATGCAATATCATGTTTGAGTGCTTATCCAAATGAACTGTTGGTTTTTCCTTATTCATATGTGCAAGGATTAGGTCAACTTAGGCCAAATTTAAATCTAAACTTAGGTTAAATGATCCTTTCTTTATTTTATTATATTTTACTAAACTATCTAAAAAAATATTATTATTTTCTAAATTCCTTAAATCCTTTATTTTTTAATATTCTCTATTTTTCATGACCTTTCAATTTTTTATATATTTTTCTAATTTTTTCCATTTTTTATATTTTTTTAATTCCTTTTCTTTTGGGGGGGTTTTCTTAATTTTCTTTTATTTTTATTTTTTTTGTATTTTTCCTAATGTAAGACCTTTTATCTTATTCTAAAAAATTTTGAGAAAACAAAAAGGGAGAAGGGGGGTAAAAATAAGGTATCTACAATATACAGATGGTTAATCTAAGCAAACAATTCAAACTTTAAAGGATATGTTGCAAGCTTGGGTATTGGAATTTGATGGTGATTAGAATAAGTATTTGCCGTTAAAAGAATTTGCTTATAATAATAGTTATCAGTTAATTATTTCGATGGCACCTTATAAAGCATTATATGGAAGGAAGTGTAGATCGCCATCGTATTAGGACACTGAAGAGTATACCATGATTTAACCTTGGCATCATTAATTAGATGAATGAAAAGGTCAAGATTATACAAAAGCGGATGAAGGAATCTCAAGACTGCTATAAGAGTTAGGTAATTTGAAAAGAAGACCGTTAGAATTTGAAGTTAAAGACCATGTTTATGTTAAGACAAGTCCATTCAAGGGACTCAAAGGATTGGTTCAAAAGGAAAGTTAAGACCTTAGTATATTAGTCCATTTGAAGTATTAGAGAAAGTGGGTAATGTGTCCTATAGAATAGCCTTACCACCGAGTTTATCAAGTTATCATGATGTATTCTAAGTCTCTATGTTAAGAATGTTCATTGAGAACCTGAACACAATGGCAGATATAAAGCCAATAGAATTGTAGAAGGATTTCAAAATTGAAAAGCAACCCTAAAGATATTGAGTGATCAAGTTCAAAAGCTAAGGAATCAAGATGTGGAATATGTGAAAGTATAGTGGGGGAAAGGTCTAGAAGTAGAAGTTGCCTAAGAGCCTAAGACAGCGATGATGGAGTAATATTCGTTGGCTCTTTGGATTATCAAGTTAGTAAAGAAGTAGAAGTTGTAAATATAGTTTACTAAATGAGCATTTGGAAGATAGAAGTTTTGAGGGAAAAATTTTTTTAAAGGGGGGTAGAAATGTAAACCTAGCAATTCGATGGTTTTGATTTGGTGCATAAAATTTAAAGCAATAGGGAAAGTTGTTCCATAAAGCTTGATTTTAACGACGAAGTTAGGAATATTAGTAGAAGTAGCCCTACGAGTTTGGATTTAAGAAAATAAAATAATTAAAATATTAAATTTATAAGATATATGTATTTTATTATTTATTTATTGGAAATGCATGAAACGATTTTCAATAATTAACGAATCATTAAAGATAAATTATATGCATACTAAAAATTATGACACAACACAAATAATATTTAAGAGTATTATTTGTATTGAATATGATTTTACATGTAAGAAAATATACTTGAAATTACCTAAAATATCTAATTTATAATAAAAGATGCCAAAATAATTTAAGAAAATTAGTAAAAATTTGGAAAAAAAAAAAAGTATGTAGCACCTTGGGGAAATCTATATTGTAGCACAGTAGTATAGGGAGTCTAATTTAGTGAGATTAGGAAAGAGATTAGGACATCTATGTTTGGGAAAAGTAGTGAGTAATGCCACTTGTCAAATTTGATTTTACCTAACCAACCCATCATTGTCCCATAAAGCCAAAATTATCCTCCCTTATTTCATTTGGACACTCCATTATCTTGGGAAATTAAAGAGTCTTAAAAAGAGCTGTAAGGATTTTATAGAAAATTATACAAAAATAATGCATTTTAGGGTTAAATCAAAGTGCAAGTACCAACTGAAGTCCTCAAAAGGAACCACGACCACCACCCAATAGTGACCCCTAGCCTAGCCTAGCCTAGCCCATAACCTTAGGGTAGCCAAATGTAGTTGCAAGGTCATTTTTCGGTAAGTTCGAAATCTTCTCCAATTGAAAAATATCAAATCTTCTTAGAATATTATAAAAAATTATATTCGAAGCTATTTTGTATGTAGTTTTTGAGAAAAAAGTTATTTTGTAGAGATCAAATGTCAAAATACATCGCCCTAAAGAAACGACTAAAACTAAGCCAATTTTACTTTTGTTTTCAAAACCCTTAACAATATTGTTTCAACTCCAAAATTTTTTTGTAAAGTACCTATAATATGTATTAAATTACTATGAAGGGTTTTTCTTTTTTTTTTTTTTTGTGAAAACTATTTTCTAAATTTTTATCTAATTTTTAAGCCCTATAATCCCATTAAATAGCTATTTATCAAGTTATACTTAATAGTTTTTCAAGAACTTGACTTGGATTCCAATTTGGTTGATATTCTTGTATATTATAATATTGAATGATGTTGACGGATTAAATTTGCGATGATGGAAGTGTTGGATCAAGCATTAAAGACTTGGTGTTGAAATATAAGTAATATGTGAGTTATTTAAATAACATAATAGGTAAAGTTTGATTTAAATTGGAATGGTGTTGGGTTATATGAAGTATTTTGATTCTAGTTAAGAGTGGAAATTTTAGGAATTATGTTAAAATGTAGAGGGCTAATGATTAAAGACTAAATTAGAGGTTAAACTAGAAAATAGGTGTAGACAGCAAACTAAGAAGTAGAGATGTACAAGTGGGTTTTGGACCGCAAGCCGGCCTATTTAACTTGCTTTTTTAAAGGGTTTGGGTCAAGGTTTTTTTACCCATATAAAATGTAGGCCAAATGAACTTAGCCCATTTAACTCACGAGCTAAAGTAGGCCAGTTCGGATCAACTCATTTAATACATTTACACCTTCTATCCACAAGCCATTCTATTTAACTTACTTTTTAAACAGGTTAAGATCAAGGTTTTTTTGCTCATTTAAAAAGTGAGCTAAATGAGCTTAATCCGTTTAATTCATAGGCTAAAGTAAGTCGAGTTAGGTTAACCTATTTAACCTATATGCACACCTCTACTTGAAAGTTGATTAGAAACTAAATCATAGCCTTATATATATATATCTCTGAAGTACATTTAGTTAAGCTTTAGAGAATGGGTCAGAAGATATTTTTAGGACTTTTGAGTTAAATTGCAATTAGAGACTAAATTAAAGGCTATTTAAAAGAAAGACTAATAACAAATGACCTAAAACCTAGATAACTAGGTATAGTAGAATCTTAAACTTATGTTAACTATATTAGACTTATAACTTTAAACTAGACATGCAATCGAGAGCCCTTTATCAGATTAAGCAATTTGCAACCCATTAGGGGACAATCAAAATTTTCTAACCAAAACTTTACCCCTTTGAAAGAGATAGCTGAAATAGCCTTTTCTTCATTTTTAGTCAAACTAAGTGATAGGAGAGGAGGTCGTGGTAAGGGTGAAAGTAGTTGTTCGAATGTAGTCGCGAAAGGAGAGGTGTCTCCATTACACAAGTCTAGGTTTGTTCATAAGCTGCTGTATATGTGCTAAAACTCCTTAAACCCAGATTCAAACTGATGTAATTTATCTAATATACAACAAATCAAACAACATCGTACGATAGCATTTTTCTATTGCATTGCATTTAATTAACTATTCGATAACCTTGATTGTACTTATCATATAATCTTATGTTTACATCCTTACTTACCGAGCGGTTAATTACTCACATCCTCATAGATCTTTTTCTAAGTACTAATTAAGAAGTCATGCTATAACTACCTTGAGGTTAGTAGTTACTGGATCATAGGGAGTAGGGTTATAAAACTAGAGAACAGTTGGATTTTTAGAAGTTTATGTTATTATCTATTGACCTTTGGTGTCAACAATGTAAATGATTAAGTGACTTAAGCTACTACTCATGTAAATATTACTTAGATTATTTGAGTTTTATTATGAGTTATAAGATTTTACAAATAAAATAATAGTATTTACATGTAAATTGTTTATTTCAAAGTAGGTTAGTTATGGATGCTTTGTGTAAATCAAGTCTAAAACAGCGATTTAGAGATCAACCTCTATCTTAGGATGATTTACACAACAAAACTATTATAACTCTATCATTTCAAGACATAACAAATTGTGTTATAGAAATGAGAATACTAATTTATGTTGATTCATACATTTTTAGAGCTACCCAATTTAAGTTATCGGCCTTACCCTTTTATTTTTAAAAACTTGCTAAAGATTAACATATTTTTTTCACAGTAACTAGTATTATAATATCAATTGATATTAAAAACTGAAATCATAGTAACTACATAGTATCTCTTCTAAATTTAACTTAAATTTAAAAAAGAATGAAGTTAAAATTGAATTGAATATGAAAGGGTAGGAAATATAATAACTAAAGTGAAGTTAGCAAATAAGGAAGTTGATATGTTGTAATCTATTTACAAAACTTAATGACATTAGGCAAAGTACAAACTTGCATATAGTAAAAGTTGAGCTCGCTTTCCAAACGTTGAGAGAGGAAGATTTCATAAGAAAAGGTCTTTAAGAAGTTGAAGTCAAAATTCATACAAATATATTCAAAAGATGTGTAGGAGATAAATATATGTGGGAGAGAGGTGATCACACATAAATAGTTATTGTAGAGTAGACTTAGAATTAATATATGAAGACTAAGGCATTGATTTTGTTTGTGGAACTAGAGAATATCAAACATGTAATTTGATAAATGTATAGAAATTTTGTTTCTTTCCATTTATTATACATATTATAGTTTTTAGGGATGAGGGAATCTAAACTTCATCAATTTTTGCGATAGTGATGTGCATATTACTAAACTAAATGGCTCTAATGATATTTAGAAGTTTGATTTCTCAAACTGTAACTAATAGCCAATAAATAATGAATTTAAAAATTCTAACCATGGAACTCTAATCAGTCCTTTGAGAATGAGGTTATAGTGTGCCTAAGGTTTTGTAGGATAAGATGGATAATAAGGGCTAAAGTGTGCTAAATTGAAGGTAGATCGAAGAGAATCAATCAAGTTTAGTAGGCTCATAGAAAAAGTACTAACTCATCAGTCGTATAAACACTTTATTCTGAGTTCAATAGTAGAGTTATAAGTATCTAGAAAATATAAACACTTAATTACAAAAATAACCAACTAAAATAACTTTTTTTTTTCTTTTAATAATCCTTATCTGAAAATGATCTAAAATAATTTATCTCCACATAGTGACAATCCAAAATAACTAAATAAAATAACTTACTCCACATAATGCCTTTTAATTTATATGACCAAAATTACGTAAGCCGCTAAGTACTACCATTCAATTTGATATTATATGTAAATATAATTTGTTTAAATTTGAAGAAATGAAAAAATTAGGAAAAAAAAACAAAAAGAATTCAATAAACTTATAAGTAAAAGAGTCACATAAATTCTCTCTCTCCTCTAACTTTCTCTCTCTCATATCTCTATCTTTTAACCCCTTCTCTAGATCCCTTCAACCAATAGCAAGGTCGGTTTGTAATATAAAATTTCTTTTTCTTTTGACTTATTATATATATTACAGTTAAATGTATAAAAAATGTAATTTATCAAAACATAACTAATAACCAAGAAATGAGAAATTTCAAAATTCTAAACATAAAACTCTCATCAATAGTAGGATGAGGCTATAGTACGCCTAAAGTGTGTATGATTAAGGATGAGTTTATAGTGCCTAAAGTTTGTAGGATAAGATAGACAATGGGAGGCTTAAGTGTACTAAATGGAAGGGCACATTGGTCAAGTTTAGAGAGGTCATAGATATGAATAACTAGTGCAATAATAACATGTAACCTACTAACTAATCATTTCATATAAAAACATTATTGCACATACAACATTGAGTTATGAGTATCTATAAAATGCAAATAGTTAAGTAATCATAAAAACAACCATCTAAAATAACTTTTTTTTATCTATATAATCTTTATTTGAAAATAATCTAAAATAATTTATCTCTACATAATGATCATTTAAAATAACTACAAAAATAACTTACTCCACGTAATACTTTTAAATTTGTTTGACCAAAATTATGTAAGCCACCAAATACTACTATTCACATTGATATTATATATAGATATATATTTTTTAAATTTAGAAAAACTAAAAAATTATAAAAAATGAAAAGAAATATAATTAACTTAAAGTAAAAGAGTCACATAAGTAGAGTTCTCTATCTCCTCCATCTTCATCTCTCATATATTGTATTTGGTATGCAAGATGGGACTCGAAATGGAATTGCGATTTTGGGTCCTATTTCTTTTCCCATGTTTGGATACATTTTAAAAAAGTGAAATCGTGATTCTATTCCACCTTAGTAAATAGACAATTATATAAATAGACTCATTAATATATGAATAGCAAGGGTATATACCAACCCAAAAAAAGCACTACCTCCATCTTCGGTTTTCATTCAGAATGTATAATAAACTTGAAGTAAAAGAGTCGCATAAACAAAGTTCTCCATCTCCTCTGTCTTCATCTCTCATATATTGTGTTTTGTATGCAGGATGGGACTCGAAATGGAATCGCAATTTTGGGTCCTATTTTTTTTTATTCTCATGTTTGGATACATTTTAAAAAAGTAGAATCGTGATTCTATTCAAAGCTTATTAATATATGAATAGCATGGAGGGAAAAAAAAACAAAGGGTATATAATGACCCAAAAAAAGCACTACCTCCATCTTAAGTTTCCATTCACAAGGTATAAGGCCACCTCTATCTTCATCCCTTAATCTAAATTGCCATCATTGCTGCAATGTATAATCGTATTGTTATTTATAAATATATATTATGTATAGCTTTTTAAATGTTCTATATATAAGTTAAATATATATAAAATACTTATCTAGATTACATATCATTTATAAAATATATAAAATTCTATATATATGACTATATTGTTATATGAAAATTTATGTAATATATATATGTTATATATATATAAGTTTTATATGTATACATAACATATGTATATAGATTATGTGTCTTATATATAATATATAGTTCTATATATATAACTACATTATAATATATAAGTACATATTGGGTATACATATATAAATTTTATTTACACATTTTGTAATAGCAATATCAATTATATATAATATATAGCTTTATATATACATATATAACTATGTTGTAATATATATAACTTATATATTATATATAAATTTACAAATGTTAACATATAAATTTATAAATATCACTTATATGTTATAACTATATTGGTATGTGTATAGATTATATGTTTTATTTTTAATATATAATTCTATTGTAATTCATAAATATATATATTAGGTATAAATATATAAATATTATTTAATAATTGTAATAACAATATAGTTTAGATATAATATATTGTTCTATATATCATATATTATTATATATGTCCAATGTTATGTGTGTATACACATACACATATCTACAATTTGAGGACGTTTTTTGTCAAATACTACAATATACTTGTTCCATTTCATTTTGAATATGATAAAACAAACATAATTATGGAATAGAATTGATTATTCCATTGATATTTCCAAATATAGGAATAGATTTATCATTTTTCTTCATGATTCCATTCCGAATGATTTGTACATATCAAATGTAACATTATATATTTATCTCTTTACCCCTTCTATAATTATGATCCTCCAAATAATAGCAAGCCAGTTTGTGATATATAGATTTCTTTTTCTTTCCACTTATTATACATATTTCAATTATTAGGGAGGAAGGAACCATATCAAGTCCATTTTTGAGATATCAATGTCCATCTTAATAAGCAAAATGGCCTAAGCGATGTATAGAAGTTTGATTTCTTGAAATGTAACTAATAACCAAAAAGTGAAGAATTTAAAATTTCTAACCACCATCATCGCTTTAAGGATGAGGCTATAGTGCGCTTAGTGTGTACCATAAGATGGAGAGCTAAAGAGTGTTAAATGGATAAGCAAATTGAAGAGAATCAATTAGATTTAGTGAGTTCATATATACAAATAATTTGTATAATGATAACACATGACCTACTGACTAAATCATTTCGTGTAGAAACATTATTGCAGGTTTAGTGAGGTCATTGATACAAATAATGAGTATCTCAAAAATGTAAATAGTTAAACAATTATAAAGAAACCACCCAAAATACCATCCAAAATAACTATGAAAGTAAATAAAAAATATGACACAACACATATTTGTAAATAAAAATAAATATCGTATAAAATTTGTGTATTATGTTCAAAGTGAGACATTCATATAAAATTAATGTCTCACTTTCAATATGAAATATGGCATTGATATTTATGTAATTTTCTTTTTATATATATAGTTGATATTTACGTAATATTTATGTATTTGATTGGTAAACATGAAAATTTCTCTATATTTAAAGCTACCATTTTTGTTCCAATCTACTTATACATAGATAATTATATATATATATATATATATATATTATATGTATCTTTTATCCACACTCTAATGGGGGATTAAATTGGCAAAAGGAGGAGGTTGGAGTATGGTGGAGTTTGATGCCACTTTCAGAATCGTATTGCTCAAGCAAGCATATTTTTCACTGATAATGGGATGCATTACGGTTGCCATTCAACAATTGTCTTAGTTCTTGACAGTAATTAAACATAGCTTTTGATGAACTATTAGCATTATTCCATGAACTGGGAATTGTGATGATTTGTTTTAGGGTTAGTTAATTGATTTGATGTTTAGATGAATGTCTGGTGTTGATATTGATGACCCTGCTAAAAGAGACAGAATGATTATTATTCTTTTACAATTTTTTTTCTTCATCAGTATATTCTGATGCATTACGTATACATTTTACAGAAATCATAGCGTGACATATATTTGCAATTTTATTATTACTATTTTTTATTTTTTTTAATGATCATAAATACACTCCTACACTATTGGTAATCTACAAGTAGATTATCATTTAAAAATAACATGAGATTGTTACAAAACTAGACAATATTAATAAAGTCAGGCTCATTGTAGTCTAGACATCAACAGCAGTATCCATATGGAATGGATCAAATTTGAATTCCCCTCCCACAAGTTGGACATTTGAAAACTATATAAAGATACAAAAATCGAATTCTTTTTCCCTTTAACACTTTTATTAAAACAGGAAAGAGATAGATAAAACTTAATAGTATTCATTATATCTCTAACATACTCTTTATCCACTTTCAGATGAATGGTTTGTTACTTGCAATAGAAAAGATTTTTTACTTTAATTTAGAAAAAAAAAAATCACTACTTTATTTATTACATTGTTATAAACCGCCTATTGCTTAATGGAATTAAAAGAGGATGAAGCGCCAGCACTACAATGTTGGTAGTGACAGGGATAAGCATGTGAAAAGACCATGTATTCGCAAATCACCTGATGTTTAACACAATTAACTCCCCATCTGCTGAAGTGCATATTTCCCTAGGGATCATGGCCTCTACCTCCGTCTTAAGATTCGCATTGTTTTTCAACTTGTAATTTTGCACTCTAGCGTTTTATTTTATTTATTTATTCTCTTTTATTTTTCATTTTACCACATGGGAAACTTAAACTAAAATAGTGCCATTAGTATTAGAGAAAAGTTTTGAGTTTATGTTAATAAAGAAGATAATAAAGTAGTGTTTGGTTTATATAAAGACCAGATAAAATAAAATATTTAGTATCATGTTCGATTTATAAAATAAGTATGGTTTCTGTCAAAAATAACCTTTTGAATAAAGCTGTTTCTTTCCTTATTACAAACACCAATTAAACACGGTACAGACCCCTTTTACCGTAATCTCGTGTTTTTAAAGTTGTTCCGGCTTATGACAACCAAACTTGGTATTTGACAAAAAGTCATATGGTACTCTGAATCAATGCAAAAATGTTTGACTGACTTAGTCTAAAACTTGGAAGATGTGGATTCATAGTTTATCTAGTACCTGGAGTGTTCATCCTCACCAATTACACCTTGCTGGCGACATACTGCTGTAGGATTTTCTTACTCCAAGTATTGCTTTCACAATATATCAAACCACACTGCAAGTCATATTATTTACAAAGTACAAGTCATGCTTTCCTAAGCAACTTCTCATTCACACTCTAATTGCTCTCCTCAAAACCAGTTCTAAAAGCTGAAAAGGACACACACCCATACCTCAAAACCAGAAAATCTGCAATAGCCTGGCAGTGGAGAAGAATTCAAATGATGCTTATGAAGATTTTCAGCAGTCGAAGGTTCAAATGAGATGGGAGAAGGAAATCCTCTCCGAAGAGGATCTTCAAGAGCTTCTCATTTGCTATTTGATGCCCAAATTCTCCATCCACCATGGTGTAATAGTTCGAGCATTCAGAGACGTACGGAATTGGATCATTTGCTCTTCTCCGAGGTACTAAATCTTACTTACGACAGTCAAAGCATGTATATAATTGATAAGCTAATGTAAAATGCCCAAGTATATGTAAATAAGAATAATTACACGATGAGGGATTTATCGGATCGATTAATTGTATCCTACATCAAATGGAATCAATGAACTGTTTATGCACCACTTTGACCTGGTCTTTCATTAGATGTAATTTCTTCACTTATCATTGTCTATTTGTTTTATGGGATTGGCTTTGGTCATGTAACATAACAAGCACCGAATCCTAGCCATGAATTGGCAATTGAACATAGGGACAACAAAGCGACCATGCAATTAATAATCAAACGAGCATTGATCGCAAAGATCAATAAATTTAAGTTGCTCTTTTTGCATTACCATATGATTAATTTAGTTTCTCCACACATTTTTCGTAAATTGCACGGTAAACGTTCAAGAATAATTTGGAGTATAAAATAGTTTTACAGCTAAACACAGATATATATATTATATATACACAGTGTTTCACTATCTAGTATTAGTAAAACCACAATCATTATCCAAAAAAATTAATAAATCTAAAGTCCATAAAGAAAGCCAGCATGCTTCTCCTGCTCGTTAGTCACAAAATATATATCTCTGATCTTTTGGAAGGCTTGCCAAGTGAGCAAGCTATCCGAGGCGGCTTGATGACACTCTCCGATCACCCGTTTCACTCCAAGCGTATTCGCCACCCGCTCCAAACCGCCGTGTAAACCGTCACAAAACTTCATCAAGTGTTTAACGTCATATACTTTGCTCCCGAAAAAAAACCTCAACATCCCTAAGAACTCCTCCAAAGTCTCGGGCAAATAGCAGTGTGAGAGGATCTTCACTAAGTACCCGAAATCATACGCGCTGTGAAAGGTAACCCAGTTCACTAAATCATTCCCAAGAAGGCCGGATGAGAACATTAAATCAACAAACTGGGCCGAGTCAATCCCAAAGAGCCAGTTCTTCTCGAAGTCAATACCCTGACGCCTAAGAAGCTCGATGGATTCAGGCGCGTAGAGGTCATGCTCCACATCGAAGTCACAGAAATTGAACTCCCATATGTAGCAATAATCTGTACCGAAATCAGGCAGGTTCCCGTCGGAATCTGAGAAAGTGAAGCCGACCTGAATGAGTTTGAGCGCGTCGACGTTGGCCTTCAAGAGACGGTAGTGATCAGAAGGTTTAAGAAACCGAGGGTTTGGGTTTTTAGGTCCAGTAGGGAAACGATAGACGCAGCCAGGAAACTCGGTGTCCATAGATACGTACGTAAACTTACGAATCACTTCACGGATCAACCGAAACTCATACTCCAAGTTAAAACACCAAACATCTCTTATTATCACCGGTTTTGCATCTTTCGACGATAACCCTTTAGGCTCCATACTTGACATTGCTGCTTGCATGGTGGAGAATAAGAAAAAAGAGAGGAAAATTGCCTGAAATATCCTAAAAACGATCTAATTTCTTTGGAGATTCGGATGTTTCAGGAGAAAGAGGGTGTTCGTGAGAGATAGCGATTACAATTTATATATATTAGAGATATGGCGGCTGTGTGCATGAAATCAAATCTGAGGGATGAATTGGATTAGTGAAAGCCAAACTTACACTTCAAGCGTGACATATACGGAAACTAGATTACTTTCCTATTTTGATTTCGGGATTTTAGAAGGTGAATCGTATTTGAAAACTTAGTTGTGTGTTTTTCATTCTTCGCGGTTGGATTAACATAAGTTGGCATTTATTTTAAAAATCAATAATGGTCTGAAATAAGAGGAAATTATATTGTAAGATCATATATAAATTGTTTGTTCTTATCATAAATTAAGATTCTCTTTTAAACATGTCATAAGTAATCTTTTTTTATTTTTTATTTTTTCCTATAACGCATAAAAATTAGATACCATATAATTCTTCCTAGTTATTTTGATCAAAGAAAAAAAAAAAAAACACTAAAAATGATATGCTTATTTATTTATATGTTTATTATCATTAACACAACCAACTTCTCGAAGATACTATATTTCGTACAGAAACGGAGGTATAATAAGGCTACACCCCTAGTGGTGGTGATTGGGTAGCTATGTGCCTCCGTGTGCTTTGGTGTTTGTATTTTTCGCTCGTAAGGTTTGTCATGTTTGCATGCTCTTTCTATTTGCATACCGTTTATTTATTTGTGTGTCAGCCTGTATACCCTCACATATCTATAATTGGGCTTCAAATATAATGCTGAAAATGTTTTTTATATATATATATTTTTAGGTATTTATAGTGATTTATGGCATTATGTATTTTTAATTTTTTCGAGCTCCAACATTTATCCCATATATTATACTATTTTTGCGTATTATACAGCAAATTATTAAGTATTTTATAAGTGAAAATAATGCAAAAAATAATACTTAAGTATAAGTATTTTTTACGTGAACATTTTTATACAATTAATATATGCATTGTGTACGTATATCACAAATGTCCATATCATATAGTGTATATACGTACTTTTATGTGTGAATATGTATAACATACCTATGTAGGTGTAGAAAATTTGTATAACACATTTATGTAAAAGAAATTTGTTAAACTATTTTGTACATATTTATGAGAACGTATATACATTTATATAATTATATATGACGTATGAATATATATTTATATTAATGTGTATATTAATGCATAAATATGTAGATTTATTTAAGTACATATAAATATACTAGTAGACCACACACACTTGTTACAGGTGTAAAAATAACTGTGTTAAATTATTGATAAAAATATAATCGACTTATAATAGAGGTGTCTAAAAATACAAATATAGCTATAATCCCATGTTTTTAAAACTAAAGTAACTCAACTTTCTTCAATTTTTCTTTTTTACCCAGAACGAAAAGAGGGAAATAGAACTTAATTAAGAGTTTGTATTCTATATAATGAAATATTTCAACATAAAAAGGGTTAAATAAAATCTTTTCCTTTTCATAGCGTAGAAGGATTACTGTCTATAATGGGTGCTTTTTAGAATATAAATTTTTGAAACAAATTTGCACAAAAGTTAAAGTTGAAAAAATGATATCGAGTTACTTGTCTTTGCGGAAAAAAAAAAAAGAATATGATAAGAAAAATAATACCAAATAGTTCTATTTATGAAGACCATATAATTATGATTTGATAATTAATATTTTTTTTAATTTTCTAGATACTTATAAGATATTCAATCAACTAATTTAAAGGACAATATAGATATCTCATTTAATTGATGAAAGGAAAGGGAATAAGAGATAATAATCCAAAATAGAAATCATAAAAACACAATCTTTAAATTATTAAATGAAAGCATGCAACCAAAAATTTTTTATTATGATTTATCATACTAAAGAACCAAATATAGCACGCTTTGCTAGTATAATGTTGCTTAAACAACATCGTTAAGACTTATGACATTACCAAACCGCAAATAAAGATATAAAATAAAAAAGCTTTCTTGTAGAAAATGAAGAATAAAAAAAGTTTAGCCTAAAAGGATTAATAGATTCCAGTATTATGGATGTGGATAGTGGTGTTTCTACTAATTGAATGAAAACAACTATCTTGTTTTAATACAAAAAATGTTTTTTTTATTAGTTTCCATTAACACCGGTAAGGTTCTCTATAAAGAGAACACACAATACACATGTAAAGTTAAAAGAAAAAATTGTTAGGAAAAAATTTCTTATAGCCATGCTTAAAAAATATAGAGAAATTAAAGACATACATTAGCACTTTAAAATGTTAAATGAAAAGTACATCAATGCAAATAGAAATATTTTGGCAGCACTTGTACCATATAAACTGTAGTGGGTTACATTAAAGATAAAATAAGATTGAAAGAGACATAAGTTATGCATGGTGTCGTCTTAAGGACCTTGCTAGTTTTGATTGAAGTAGAATTAGGGTTCACATAAGTGGTGAGGCCTGCAAAAAAGAGCATAGTGAAGGAATGCTAGAGAGATTGTTTAGCATGGCTACTTCGTTTCTTAAGTCAGTTGTGGGTAATTGGAGAGTATAAGAACTTGAGAGCAATTAGTAGGCTTAAGTGTGCAAAATATCTAGTTTACCGTTGGGTGATGGTCTTGTATTTATAAAGGAGTGGTATCAGTAGTCAAAGAGCAGTTAGTGGGTAGAGCCACAACCGTAAGTATTGGAGAGTGAGATCATGGTGTTTTACATGGTTTGAATAAGTAGGAAGTGGTTATTAACTTCGTCTATTGGCCTTATTCGAAGTCTTCTAGCCGTTGGATGCTCACCAAAGTATGGTAGGCCACATTTTGGGCTTGGGCCAAGGGCGATTTATCATAAAGAGTGTGCTCAAAGAGTTTGAGACTTGCTTGAGGAGCCTATATCCCAAAAGGCTCTATCAACACTTGTCCCCTTATAGTCTCGATGTTGCAGTGAAGGCAAGGAGTGGCGAAAGAAGGGCTTCTCAAGCATATAGTCGATCTAGTTAAGTGAAAGTCCAAGATAAAGATGTCTAAGTTGGCATGGGCCGAAGTGGAGAGGTCCCACTGACTTAAGGATGAGGTAGAGACATCCAAGTTAACTAGCATGGGGGGTTGAGCAGGTGCAACATATTTGAAAAAACTACCTTCTGAGTAGAGGTAAGTGTGATAGTTCCAAGGTAGAATACAAAAAGTCTAACCTCTTTGGTCCGAGTAGTTGGCCCTCCATCTAATCAGAGCAAAGCATGTGTCTATGGGGCTAAAGGGGTGAACCGAAGTGAAGACTTCATAGCTAGAGGTAGGTGCTCCGATTCGAGACGAGAACATAATGGGTTATGTCTCGCTAGAACTACAAGCTAGAGGCATTGAGTAGATCATACCAAACTGAGCTCGCTATTGCTTGAGTAGGTGCAACTTATTCAATCCAAAGTGTAGTACCATTAAGGGGTTGAGTAAGTGGAAGTTGGAGAGACCTCGAGGAAACTTCCTGTAGAAGTGACTTTTCAAATTAAAGCTTTATCGCACCCATTTTCAATGCATTTAATGCGATGTGATAGGTGTCCTATCACAGTAGATTGGTATGCGGCTGCATGTATTTTGTCTTTTGAACATGGCTATTCAATCAAAACGAACTCCATGCATCCACAACGCAGCATTCTGAGGGATTCATGCTTATTCGAATCCTTATAATGGCCACTACAGTTTTTGAGACTTTCAGTATATATAAGTACCATACTTGCTTTGATAGCCTACTCTTTTGCAATTTCTTCACTGCCAACTCCACTTTCTTTTCCTCCATCAATCTTCTTCGCCAACGTTTCCTTAGATTTCACTCTCATTTCTTCATCAATCATGTCGACTAACACAGGTGAGATGCCATCAAATGCATCAAAATATATTCTCACTAACTTCAAGACCATGAGGAGTGATCTTCCTCCTAAAGGAGAGGATGATGTCACTTCATTAGCATAGCTAGATAACACCACTAGAATAGCGGTAGAGGTACTAGATAGGGTAAGGCTTATCAATGCTATCCCAAAGGATACTTATGTATACACTCCCTTGCTATTGGCTAGAGACTAATTTAAGGCTTCTGCTTTTAGTTGGGTGATAAACAATTTTATAGTTGAGCCAATTCTCGGTTGGAGAATACAAGTGCCAACAAGGAAGAGAGGGTGCCCCTACTGATAGGGGAGCACTTTACCATCTTTGAAAAATGCGTGGAGTTTGAGTAATACCTCCTTTTAAGCAACTTTGAGAAGGACCTCTTCAATTTCTACCAGTGTAGTCCGGCGCAGGTCCCTCCTAATAGGTAAAGGGCGTTGATAGGCTTTTAGAGGCATTGTGAATACTTGGTGATCATGGCTACCCCCAAACTTTTCTACCACTTCTACATCTAAAAGACCATAAGTGAGTGTCCATACCTCTAACCTCTTCCCTCTTCTAAATGGGAAGCTATTTTATGGCCTTGCAGACTCCATTAAGGGCTGGCAAGATGACTGCTTGGTGGTTAAGCTGCCAAATGAGGTGAACTTCTAAACTAGATGGACTAAATTGGTTCGAATGGAGGCTAAGAAGGAGCTGGAGCCCAATGATGTCGAGGCCATGAAGGAGATCTAAGCCTTCATGGCCTTTAGATATAGTAATGAAATTAATGCCACGGAGATGGTCAAGACGTACTTTAAGTATCCGATCTCCAAGCTCTTTCCTAGTATGAAGAAGGTTGAGGTGAAGAAGTAGGCTAAAGGTATAGGTTCATTTTTTTACGAAAGGCTTCATCTAATTGTGTAAAGTTGTGATTCATCTAATGTCATTCAAAGGAATAGAGGGGGGAGATCTTCTTTGTCCATGCTAGTGACGATGGAATCGGTGATCAATAATGCTTTGTATTTTGTCTTTGCTTTATTTTCTTTTTCCTTACTACTTGCTTGATTCTTTGTAGGTAAGAGATAGGCTAAGGAGATTCCTCATCCCTCAGTGGACAACCTGATGAGGTGCCACATGGCTAGGTCAAAGCCGACTACAAAGGCCTCCGACCTTAAAGGCAAGGCCATGGGGCTGAGGAGACCAGCAGTGTCAATTCGGTGGCTCTTTCTCAAGGAATTACTTTTGGTCCCTAAGCAAAGCCATTGGTTACCAAGCCTATAAGTGTGGCTTTTCCTCTCATTTCTTTTATCCCCATTTCTAAGCTCTGTTCTATAGAGAATGAACTCGTCGACATTGATGAGCTGGACGTAGAGATGCTTGCCCCCTACCCCTTAGAAGCGATGAGGAGGAGAAGGCTAAGATCGTTGCCTTATCTAGGGTGCCTAAGTAGAAGAGAAAGGCTTCCAAAACTTCTGGGGAAGCAGTGTTTGAGATGAAGAAACAAAAGCTTATGGGGAGGATGCCCTTAAGCCAAACGACTTGGTATGAGTGGTTGACGGCTCACCCCTACAAGTGCATTGATGAGCTTAAAGTTGACTTTTTTTTATGTCCTTAACAATTTCAACTTCCTAGGGATCAAGTTGGATTCATTCAAGGACATTCCTTACATCTCTCGCAATGAAGAGCTCTGCCTTCACACTTTTGAGGTTGAGAATCAAAAGGGTTAGGGGGAAGCTCCTAAGGCTTAAGTAGGAGAACCGGGCAATGATATTACATTACGACACCAAACTCTCAATTATCAAGCCTCACTAGGGTCTTATACCCTTAGTGATTGGGCCATGCTCGAGGAGTTGTCAAGGGTAAGAAAGGACGATCCAATGGAGATGGTAAGTCACTTAAGCCTACTCATCCAATAGGTAAGCTTTCACCCCTTTTCGTTGGTGTTTTTTTTTTTTTTTTTTGTTGTCATCTCTAATTTGACCTTAGTTCATGTTTCTTTGCAGTACCATGACTATGTATTGCTTCAACTGAGTAACTATGACAACCTCCGGAAAGAGGTAAAGGGCTTTAGTGCTATGGTGTCTAGCATGCAAAAAGGCTTGAGGGAGGTAGAGTCCTCCTCTAATAAATATCTAGATAAGCTTGCTAAGGTTAATTAACTCCTATGTTGCTCTTATGTGCAGGTAGTTGGGCTAAAGGCAAGGTTATAAGATATAAAGCGAGAATGGTGCACTATTGAAGAGAGCATAAGGGAAGCTGGTGACTTGAAGGCTTGGATTGATGATGAGCAAACTACTAAGGCTCAACTCTCACAGAGGTTAGACGAAGAGAGGAGAGTTAGGGATGAGTTGAAGAAAGAGAACGCCGAGCTGAAGGCATCAATCTCCTGGCTATAGAAAAAGTTGGAGATGAAGGCATCAGAGTGGGATAGTGCTAAAGCAACATCGCTAAAGCTAGCCGGTCAAAAGGTTAAGCTAGAATAGCAAATCTAGGAACTCTAGGGAAAAGTTTTGGAGATGGAGGAGATCATCTCTAAAATGAAGAGTAGGGAGGTTCTCAATGATTCAAGTGTACTCGTTACATGAGAAGGTTGGTGCTCTCCCATTTTCCTGAACTGGACCTAAGCTTCCTTAGTCATCTAGATGCCCCAACTTTTCGATAAAAGAGGGTTGCCCAAGTGCAAGAAAGAGAAGTTACTCAACAAGCTATCAAGGTTTAAGGCATCCCTTTTACTGCCAAGTTTGGTCAAGACACTTCCGCATCCACTTTTATCCGAGCAACTCAACAAGAGGTCATCCTTGAAGGTGCTTCTCAAGGTAATCAGGGTCAGTGTAATCCTCTTACTGACCCCAGTTAGCAACTTTTGGCCCTTGCTTTAGTCTAAAGCCAGGCTTATGAAGGGCTATCAACAAACCAGCCCTCTAAACAAATAGAAGCATTAGAATTTTCAAAGTTGTTGAAGTTAATAGATCTTAAGCAATAGTTATTCTTGTACCTTCTTTTTGTATCTCAAGTCTGAATGCTGGCCTTAAATTTGTAAACCCTGTGTTATGAATGATAGTTGAATTTGTTTATGTACTTAGTTATGCACTTCAAAATTTTGTTTTTCTATTGAACTTTTTTCCTTGTTTGCTTGGTTAAGTGTACAAGGGGTGTTTTCCCTTGCATAAGCTATTAAAGGGGAATGAGTGGGGGGGTCGGATTGGCAACATTCCAACATGCCTAGTTAGTAGGAGTACCTTAAGGTATGGGGTGCTTTCCCTTACTAAGGTTACTTGAGGGGGTTAGGTCTATGGCATTTTAACTTGCCTAGTAAGTAGGAGTTCCTCTATGCAAGGGGTGTTTCCCGTTATTAAGGTTACTTGAGAGGGTCAAGTCGGTAGCGCTCTAGCTTACCCGGTAAGTGGGATTTCCTCTGTGCAAGGGGTATTTCCCCTTACCGAGGTTACCTGAAGAGGTTAGGTTGGTGGTGCTTTGACTTACATAGTAGGTGGGAGTTCCTCTATATAAGGGGTGTTTCCCTTTACTAAGGTTACTCGAGAAGGTTGGGTCGATAGCGCTCCAATCAACTTAATTAATGAGTTTGTTCACCCTTTAAGGGCTGAGACTTGGCACAAGAGAGAGAGAGAGAGATGGAGAGAAACACGAATAATTTATATAAAATTGAATTTTTCATTCAAAATTTGAAATGATTTACATAATGATATACTAATCAAAGTATAGTCAAAGGTTATCGGCATTTCATGTGTACAGGATGAGCTCGCCATCTAATCTCTCTAATCTGTATGCTCCATTGCCCAAATTTTCTCTAACTCTAATTGGGTCTTCTTAAATGGGAGCCAACTTGCCTTGTCCTTCTTGTGAATAAGTGGCCTCAAACTTCCAGCAAACCAGGTCGTCGATCTTGAATTCTTTGCATCTAACCTTCTGATCATAGTATCTGGCCTCTGATTTCTTCGATGGTGTTGATGTTGAAACTTTAAGTCCGAATGTTAGGGAGATTGAGTTTAATGGGGAGGATTATCTCCGACTCGAATGCCAAGCAAAAAGGGGTTTTTCTTATGGAAGTGAAGTAGGTAATCCTATACCTCCACAAAATGTTGGGTAGTTTGTCTACCCAAGTGTCACGGGCTTAGTCTACTCACTTCTTCAAATTGTCAAGGATGACTTGATTGGTAACTTTTACCAGCCATTCGACTCAAGGTGGCCGATCGGCATGAAGTGCAGTATAATGTGATGCTTGGCATAGAATTCTTTGAATTTAGGGTTATCAAACTGTCGCTTATTGTCCATGATGAGGGCATAAGGGACCCTAAATTGGGAAAAGAGGTTTTGCCTAACAAAGGACTCAAAACTCCTCTTTATGATTTTTGCCATAGCATTGGCCTTGACCCACTTGATGATGTAGTCAACGGCAACTATAATGAATTGCCATCTTCTCGAAGCCTTGGGGAAGGCATTGAAGATATTGATGCGCCATTAGGCAAATGACCATAGACTGGTCAGGGGCTAGAGACTGGTGCTAGGTACGTGATTGATGGGAGCATACTTTTGGCATTGGGGGCAATTATGGGCTATGGCTTTGGCATCTTACCTCATAATAGGCCAGTAATATTCGAGTCGTAATGCTTGCATGTAAAGGGCTTAGGACTGAATGTGATTGATGCACACTTTAGCATACAGCTCTTCCATGATGTGCAAGCCCTCACCTTCTTAGAGGCATCTTAGTAAGGGTAAGCTAACCCCCTTGTGATACAGGACACCATCGACTAATATGTAGTTAATGGCATGATATCTTAGCATCTTTGCCTCTCTCTTATCTTTCGAAAGTGTACCTTACTCCAAATAACTCCAGATATGATCCATCCAGCTCTGCTTTGATGTTGCCGCTGAATTTGTAAGTTAGGGGATCTTTGTGATGATTTAGAAAGGGAATTCAACTAGAAAGCTCTTTTCCTTCTCCAAGTACCTTGCCATGGTATCATCCCTAGCCTTATATTTACCTTAAACTTGCTATATGACTAGCATAGAATCTGAGAAGACTTGTAAGTGCTCAGTAGTGATCTCTTTAGACAATTTGAGACCGACTTTTAGGGCCTCGTATTCAAATTTGTTATTGTAGGTGTTGAACTTGAGCTTAAGGGCACAGCAGACTGTGATCTTGTATGGGCTGGTCAAAACAAGACCCATACCTCTAACCTCTTAAGTAGATGATTTGTCAATGTGAAGAGTCCACACAGGTTTTTCATCACCTAATGGTGCTTCCTCTTATCCTGTATACTCAACCATGAAGTTAGCCAGCACTTATGCCTTGTAAGTCATTCATGGCTAATACTAGATTCCATATGCACTCAACTCAATCGTGTACTTCACCATCCATCTAGATGTGTCCATCTTCTATAGCATAGTGCATGGCAACTAGTTTGTGAGCACAATGATCTGGTGAGCCTAGAAATAGGGCCTTAACCAACATGCTGAGATAACGATGGCTAAGGCAAACTTCTCTACCCAGGTGTACCTAACCTTAGGCCTATGGAGTATGTGGCTGACAGAATATATAGGCCCATACTCTCTCCCCTCTGCTTTGACTAGTACAAAGGAGAGTGCTAGTTGCTTACGTCTAAGTACAAAAATAAGTCCTCCCCTTAGACAAGTTTAGAAAGGACCAATAAATGTGCGAGGACATCTTGCTTATGGCTAAGTACAAAATCCCTTAGGATTTTGAAGAACTCAACGCATCTATCTAGGCTCTTTGAGATAAACCTATTTAGCGATGCCACCATGCCAGTGAGCTTCTACACATCTCAGATCAAGGTAGGGGGCTTCTTGTTCCTGATGACACGTATCTTTTCAAGGTTAGCCTTTATTCCCCTTTAGGTAACCAAGAAGCCTAGAACTTTGCCATAGCTAACCTTAAAGACACACTTCTAGGGGTTTAGCTTCAAGTCATATTTTCTCATCTGGTCGAAAGCTTCCTAGAGGTCCTTAACATGATCGTTCGAATTCTTCCTTTTGATAATCATGTCGTCAATGTTCACCTCCTTGTTACGCATGATCTAGGGCTTAAACAACTTCGTCATCATGCATTGGTATGTTGCCTCAACATTTTCTAGGCTAAAGGGCATGATTGTGTAGTAATACGTGCTAAAGTCAGTGACAAAGGAGGTATGGACTTTATCCTTCAATTCCATTTTGATCTGGTTGTAGCTCAAGAAGGCGTCCATGAAGCTTAGCAAAGTGTATCCCGAAGTGGAGTCAACTAGCTCGTCGATTTTGAGGAGTAGGAAGCAGTCCTTCAGGCATGCTTTGTTGAGGTTGGTATAATGGACATACGTGTACCACTTCTCGGACTTCTTTTTTACTAGCACTACATTTGCTAGCCAGGTGAGGTGCTTCTCCTCCCTTATGAAGCTAACCTTCAGTAGCTTCTGCACTTCTTCTACTATTGCGGCTTGCCTCTCTATGGTAAAGTGTTTCTTTTTCTACTTGACAGGCGACGCGGTAGGGTTGATATTGAGGTTATGGGTCGCTAAATCAGGGGAGATTCTAAGCATGTTTGATGCCAATCAAGCGAACCTATCTAAGTTGGCCTATAGGAGACCAACTATCTCATCCTTCACCTCGAAAGGAGTCTCAATCCTGACCTTGGTAGTTTAGTCGAGAGATGGGATAATTTGCACTTCCTCGGTTTTTTTGCTTGGCTAGCTTCTCTCAACCGACTTCTCCTGCAGGCCAGTCTCTAAAGTGATGTCATCTCTAGTTACCTTAACATAGAGCTCTTGGGAGAGCTTTTGGTCACATCTGTATATTCCCACTCCTGTTAAGGCCTAAAATTTGGCCTCTAAGTGCAAGGAGGATGTGATGACCCCGAACGCATTCAGACTTGGTCTTTTCAAGAGAGCGTTATAAGGGGATGGGTAATCCATGACGATGAACTCCACTGGTTACCATACAACGTTGCCGTCATCACCAAGTTCCATGTCGAAGGTGATGATTCCCTTAGCTCGAACAATACTCCCATTAAAGCCAATGAGATTATGGTGGTATGGCTTCATCTTCACGGGCAACTTCTTCCTCATCCTTTCACTTGCGTGGAGAAAGAGGATGACGGTAAAGCTACCGATGTCCACCATAATCTTGAGGACCTCATAGTTAGCTATCCTTGCCCCTATGACCAAGGCATCTTAATGGAAGGTTATTACCCCCTACACATCTTCGTCGAAGAAAGAGATCAAAATGTCTAACTTTTATCTCTTCTCCCTGACTGCCAAAATGTCATCTTTAGGATCTTTGTGGTATTTATTGAAGTGAAATTGGGCTTCGCACAAGCAGCGAAGGCTACAAAAGAGAGCATAGTGAGGGAACACTTGGGGGTAATGTAGGGTAGTCCAGTGTAGCCACTCTAATGCTTAAGTCATTTGTGGATATTTGGAGAGTATGAGAGCTTAAGAGCAATTAACAAGCTTAAGTTTGTAAAGTATCAAGTAGTTTACCATTGGGTGATGTTCTTATATATATAAAGGAGTAGCATCGATAGTTAGAGAGCTGCTAATAGGTAGAGTCACTTCCGCAAGTATTGGAGAGTAGGATCATAGTGTCTGATGTGGTTCAAATAAGTAAGAAGTGGCTACTAACTTAGTCTATTGGCCTTATTTGGAGTCTTTTAGCCATTGGAGGCTTACCAGAGTATGGTAGACTGCGTTCTGGGCTTAAGCTAAGGGTGATCTGTCATAAGGAGTAAGCTTAAAGAGTTTGGGATAGACCTAAGGAGCACATGTCCCAAAAGGCCTTATCAACATATGGTATAAAAATTTAATAAAAAAAAAAGGCAAAATTAAGAATACAATAACATAGTATTGTGTAACTACTTGACAAATTAAAACATACACAATAAAGCACCAAATATATCAAAAAGCATTTGCTTTAAAAAAAAATCGCAATGCAAAACATCTTATTTGATTATTCTACTAAAAGGTAGAAAATGTACCTTTAGTTTTGATAATATAAGGGAGATTTCATTATATATATTTAAAATCTCAAGATCGATAAACCCAACTTTATTGTCTATAATAAGTACCATGATATAGATCTAAATCACATTTTTGGATATCAATAAAATAAAAGAAAACAACATCTTTATCTTATAAATAAATCAAAAGTAATATTTGCAAATAGATCCAATGCTACAACCATTCCTACTGTAATGAGTTCCACATTTCATGAATCTTGTCGTATTAGCCTTTTTCTTCATGACATTAATCCCAAGCTTTCCAATTGCTAAATTTCCTTATATTTTGTAAGTTAAGGGATAATGGAACATTGACATCTTTTATTGGATTGCCCATAATGGAGCTTACCATACTTGCAAAAGCAATGAAAAATATACCATTATATGAAATTATTCGGCAACGATATAAAAAAAAAAACACTTATATAAACAAACATAACCTAGTGATTAAGTTATAAATCTCATTATACATACAACAATGAACGTTTTACAAAGTATCAAATAACTATAAGTAAAAAAAAAAAAAAAAAAACTATATATGAAAGTGGAAAGGGGAATCAATTATAAAAGTCAACATCATCCATATGCTACATTCATTAGAAAGCATAAAAATCATGTTACGTTGTCTTCCCACATGACCATGAGCAAAACTTAGTCAAATTCATCAACTTCAATCACATACTAACAATAAAGCAATCAGCTAAACAAAATTCCAAGAGCAACTACAATAGTTAAATTTCCACTCTATACATATTCCTTGTATTAATATCTATATACCTCTTAATTCTTAAATATATAAATTGCATCAAGATAAAGCTATTTTGTTTAACAAAGCTATACATTAATGAATAGATATTTTTATCATAATGCATCTTAACTACAAAACTATGAAGAAAAAAAATAACTAAAACATAGAGTTATCAAAAACCGAAAAAGAAATTTGTGAGAAGCAAGAGATCATATCTAATTTTCTTCACATCAAATAGTTATTGAATAAAAAAGTCTATAAACAATAATGAAAAAGAAAATATAGACATTATGCTTTAAAAATAAATTTGATTCTTGTAGACTTTACCCAACTTTGCTTTACATGACAAAAGTTATCATTACACTTATTGTCTTTGAGTATTTGCTAGTAGTGATTGGGCTTTACACATGGTAAACCTGCAAAATAAAACACTATGAGAGGACACCAAGATATTATCCAACGTGGCCACTCCGATGGTGAAGTCAATAACGAATTCTTAGAGAATATAGGGTGCTTTAGCGTAATAGGTAAGCGTAATGTGCAGAGTGTAGAGAGACTTACAATTAGGTAGTAAACTAATATTTATAATGGAATGGCACCGACAGTTAGAGAATAGTTAGTAGGGAGAGATCTTCTCCTGTAAGTACGAGAGAGTGGGGTCGTAGCGTCCGACATGTCCCACTTATCCTGAAGGTAGCTATTAACTTAGTATCTTATTCTTATCTTGTACATTTTAACCGTTAAAGAACTCCTTGGGCTCGGTCAATCCAGGCCTAAGGCTTAAGCCTACTGCAATGAGCCCTAGGTGCCAAAGCGCATCAGATTTGGATGGGCTTGAGGAGCCTATGTCCAAATAGCCCTGTTAACAACTCCTAATCCTATGCTAAATACCTAAGTAGTCATTGATCACACATATATGGGTTCGCATAGGAACATGAGCGGCAAAGCAAAAGTAGTACCTCCTTGCCAAATGCTCTTCTATGTACCAAAATCTTCATCACCAAATTGGAACTAAGTTTGACCTTGAAAAGAACTTGAAAAAACCTATTCAAAGATGGACTTGAACACTTATGCCTTCTTTACCATCTTCGCCTTACACAATCTCGTAACATACATAACATATACCATGACTTAAAAGCTAAATAACTAGGTATAGTAGAATCTTAAACTTATGTTAATAAATTGAGTACAAAATAAAGCTCATATATAGTAATTGTTTGAATACTAAAACAACATTTATATTATAGGGACTAGTAGCAAAAGCACATCATAAGTCACACCTTAGTGAGCAAACGGAAGGTCCAGGTAAGTTTGGGATCAATAAATAACTATATCTTAGAGTATCATTTTATAGTACTTGGAGGCTTAAGGTTTTCCTTGGTTGTGCTTTTAAGTAGCTTACTTATGTGCATATTTGTGTGTCTTTGAGCTTGATTTTATATTATAAGCTTGCTGTATTGAGTTATAGATTGACTAAGATACGTGAAATCAATTGGTTACCTTAAATCAAATTTAACTACATTAAACTTATAACTTTAAATTGGACATGCATTCAAGAACCCTTTATTATATCAAGCTATTTGCAACCCATTAGGGGACAATCAAGATTTTCTAACCAAAACTTGACCCCTTCGAAAAGGATAGTTGAAATAGTCCTTTTTTCATCCTTAATCAAACTAAGTGATAAGAGAAGAGGTCATGGTAAGGGTGAAAGCGGTTATTCGAAGGTAGTCGAAGGAGGAGGGATGTTTCCATTGTATAAGTCTAGGTTTGGTCATAAGTTGCTACATATGTGTTGAAACTCCTTAAACTCGAATTAGAACTAATGTAATTTATCTAATATCATGACAAACCAAATAACGTCATACAATAGCATTTATCTATTGCATTGCATTTAATTAACTATTTGATAACCCTAATTGTGCTTGTCATATAATCTTATGTTTGCTTCCCTACTTATCGAGTAAGTGGTTGCTTACATCCCTATAAATCTTTTTATAGGTGCTAATTAGAAAGTTTTGCTATAACTACCTTGAGGTTAGTAGCTACTAAATCATAGTAGCTATTATAACTACCTAAGTCAATAGCTACTTCTTACTTATCCGAAGCACGTCGAACTATGTCATCGATTACCCATCCCCTTATAATGCTCTCTTAAGAAGACCAAGTTTGAACACGTTCAAGGTCATCACATCCTCCCTTCACTTGAAGGCCAAATTCCCGACCTTGATAGGATTGGGATTATGCAGATGTGTAGAGAAGCTCTCCTAAGAGCTATATGTCAAGGCAACCAAAGCTAACAAAATGTTCACTATAGATAACAGCTTGCAGGAGAAGTTGGATGAGAGAGGTAAGCTAGGTAGAAAAATTGAGGAAGTATAGATTAGCCATCTCCTAACTAGACTACCAAGGTCAGGATTGAGACTCCTTTCAAGGTGAAGGACGAGATGGTTGCCCTTTTATGGGTTAACTCAGATAGGTTTGCCTGGTCGGCATCAAACATGCTTAGAATCTCCCGCAACTTGGTGATCCATAGCCTCAATATCAACCCCACCGTATAACCTATTAAGTAGAAAAAGAGACACTTCACCATAGAGAGTCAAGGAAGAAGTGTAGCAGCTACCTAAGGCTAGCTTCATAAGGGAGGATAAACACCTAACTTGGCTTGTAAATGTAGTGCTAGTAAAAAAGAAGTCTGAGAAGTGGTACATGTGTGTCGATTATACCGACCTCAACAAAGCCTAGCTGAAGGACTGCTTCCCTCTCCTCAAGATCAACTAGCTGGTTGACTCTACTTCAGGATATGCTCTATTGAGCTTCATGGATGCCTTCTCAAGTTACAACCAAATAAAAATGGACTCGAAGGATGAAGTCCATACCTCCTTCATCACTGACTTTAACACATATTGCTACATAATCATGCCCTTTGGCTTAAAAAAATGTCGGGGCAAATTTTTAGGCTTCTTAGTCACCTAAAGGGAAATTGAGGCCAACCCTGAAAACATATGTGCCATCAAGGACATGAAGTCCCCTACCTCGATCTAAGGTGTACAGAAGCTCACTAGCATGGTGGCTATGCCAAGCAGGTTTGTCTTAAAGAGCCTGGATAAATGAGTTGAGTTCTTTAAAATCCTAAAAAATCTTAAGGGTTTTGTACTTGGTCAAAAGCAAGACATCCTTGTATACCCACTGGTCCCTTCTAAGCCTATCTAAGGGGAGGACCTATTTCTATACTTGGATATAAGCAACTAGGTGCTCTACTTTGTACTAATCAGAGTAGAGGAGAGAGAGTACGACTTGTATACTATGTTAGCCACATACTCCATAGGCCTAAGGTCAAGTATACCTGGGTAGAGAAGTTTGCCCTAGCTATCATTATCTCAGCACATTGGTTAAAGCCCTATTTTTAGGTATACTAGATCATTATGCTCATAGACCAGTTGCTATGCACTATGCTATAGAAGCCAGATACGTCTGGATGGATGGTGAAATACACAATTAAGCTGAGTGCATACAAAATCCAATATTAGCCACGAATGGATTACAAGGTATAAGCGCTGGCAAACTTCATGGTTGAGTATACAAGAGAGGAGGAAGAACCATTAGGCGATGAAAAACCTGTGTAGACTCTCTACATTGACCAATCATCAACCTAGGGGATTGAAGGTGTAGGTTTTGGTTTGACCTGCCTATACAAGATCATAGTTTGCTATGCCCTCCAATTTGAGTTCAACAACTACAACAACGAATTTGAATACAAGGCTTTAAAAGCTAATCTCAATTTATCTAAAGATATTGACATTGAGCACTCACAAGTCTTCTTGGACTCTATGCTAGTCATCCAGTAAGTTTGAGGTGAATATGGGGCTAGGAATGATACTATGGCAAGGTACTTAGAGCGGGTGAAGAGTCTTCTAGCTGAATTCCCTTTGTAGATCATCAAAAAGATCCCCTAACTCGAAAATATAGTGGCAACATCAAAGCCAAGCTGGATAGATTATATCCGAAGTTATTTGGAGTAAGGCATACTCTCGAAAGATAAGAGAAAGGTAAAGAAGCTAAGATATCATGCCACCGACTACACATTGATCGATAGTATCCTATATTGCAAGGGGGTTAGCCTGCCCTAATTAAGATTCCTCCAAGAAGGTGAGGGCTTGTGCGTCATGGAAGAGTTATATGCTAAAGTGTGCATCAATCACATTCAGTTTCAAGCCCTTTACATGTAAGCGTTACGGCTCGAATACTATTGGCCTACCATGAGGCAAGATGCTAAAGCTATAGCCCAAAAGTGCCCCCAATGCTAAAAATACACTCCCATAAGTCACGTACCCAACACCAATCTCGAACCCCTGACCAGTCTGTGTTCGTTTGCCTAATGGGGCATTAGTATCTTCGATGACTTCCCTATGGCTTTGGGAGGATGGCAATTCATTATAGTTGCTGTTGATTACTTCATCAAGTGGGTCGAAGTTGAAGTTATAGCAAAAATCACAGAGAGGAGTTTTGAGTCCTTTATTAGGAACAACATTCTCTCCCAATTTGGGGTCCCTTACGCCCCATCATAGACAACAGGCAACAGTTTGACAACCCTAGATTCAAAGAATTTTGTGCTAAGCATCACATTATGCCACACTTCATGTTGATTGGCCACCTCAAGTCGAATGGCTAGTAGAAGTAGCCATTTAGGTCATCCTTGATAGTTTGAAGAAGTGAGTAGACCAAGACCGTATCACTTGGGCAAACAAATTACCTAACATTTTGCGGAGGTATAGGACCACATACTATACTTCCACAAGCAAAACCCCTTTTTGCTTGGCGTTTGGGTCGAAGGAAATCCTCCCCATCAAATTCGATCTCCTTAACATTTGGACTCAAAGTTTCAATGCCATCCTTAATGAGCCTCTACTATAAGCCAATGTCAATACCATCAAAGAAAACAAAGACCTTGCTGCAGCTTGGGTAATTACTTACTAACACTGAATGGCCATATACTGTGACCAGAAGGTTAGACACAAAAAATTCAAGGTCGATGACTTGGTTTGCCAAAAGTTTGAGGCCAATGATTCACAAGAAGGATAGGGCAATTTGGCTCCCATTTAAGATGACCTTATCAGAGTTAGAGAAAATTTAGGTAATGGAGCATACAGATTAGAGAGATTGGTCGGTTCGCTCATCCTGCACACATAGAATGTCGATAACCTTTAACTTTACTTCGATTAGTATATCATTATGTAAATCATTTCCAATTTTGAATGAAAAGTTCCATTTTGTACAAGTTATCTGCATCTCTCTCTCTCTCTCTCTCTCTCTCTCTCTCTCGCTCGTATTAAGTCTCAACCTCTAAAGGGTGAACAAACTCATTAACTAAGTAGGTCGAAACGCCACCGAGCCAACTCCCTTGGCTAACCTTAGCAAAGGGAAACACCTCTTGTACAGAGGAACTCTCACCTACCAAGTAGGTTGAAGCACCACCAACCTAACCCTTTCAAGTAACCTCGGCAAGGGGAAACACCCCTTATCCAGAAGGACTCCCACCTACTGGGCAAACTAAAATGCCATCGACTTGACCCCCTCGAGTAACCTCAACAAAGGGAAACACCTCTTATATAGAGGAACTCCTACCTACCGGGCAGGTTAGAACGCTACCGACTTGATCTCTTTGGATAACCTCAACAAGGGAAAATACCCCTTACCCCAAGGTACTCCTACTAACTAGGCATCTCGAAATGTCACTGATCTGACCCCCTTGCCCACTCCCCTTTAATAGCTTACATAAGTGATAACACCCCTTAGACACTTAACTAAGAAAACAAGGAAAAATATTCAATAAAAAAACAAAAATTCAAAGTGCATAACCAAGTATGTGAACAAATTCAAGTATCATTCATAACATAGGGTTTACAAATTTAAGGCCAACATTTGGACCTGAGGTACAAAAAGAAGGCGCAAGGATAACTACTACTTAGGATTAGCTAACTTCAGCAACTTTAAAAAATCTAATGCTTCTATTTGCTCAAAGGGCTAGTTCATTGATAGCCCTTCGAAAGACTAGCTTTAGACTAAAGCAGAGGCCGAAAGCTACTAACTAGGGTTAGCAGGAGGATCACACTAACCTTGATTACCTTGAGAATCACCTTTAAGGATGACCTTTTGTTAAGTTGCCGAGACAAAAGTGGATGCGGAAGTATCTTGACTAAACCTAGCAGCATAAGGGACGCCTTAAACCTCAATAGCTTCTTAAGTAGCTTCTCTTTCTCATACTTAGGCAACCCTCTTTTCCTGAAAAGTTAGGGCATCTAGATGACCAAGGAAGCTTAGGTCAAGTTCAGGAAAATGGGAGAGCACCAACCTTCTCATGTAACAAGCATACTCAATGGAGATGTCCTCCAACTCGTCTAACTACTGCTTCATCAATTGAAAATCAGTTATAGCTTTCTTGGTAGCGGTGTCACTGAGAACCTCCCCACTCTTCAGTTTGGAGATGATCTCCTTCATCTCCAAAACTTTTCCCTGGCATTCCTAGATTTGCTATTCTAGCCTAACCTTCTGACTAACTAGCTCTAGCGATGTTGCTTTGGCATTGTCTCACAAAGATGCCTTAATCTCCAACTTTTTCTACAGCAAGGTGAAGCTTACCTACTGGATGAGCGGGCTTAAGTGACTTGCCATCTCTATTAGATCGCCCCCTCTTACCTTCGACAACTCCTTGAGGATGTGTCACGCCCCGAAGCGGCAAAGTCATAACAGCCCCGCCGTGTAAACTGCCCTAAGATAGAAGTTGGTCTCACAACCGCTATCTTAGACCTGATCTATACAAGGCATCCACAACTAACCCGCTTTGAAGTAGACAGTTTGTAATTTAAATAAATCATTTACCTATAAAAGTGAGGAATTATATATATATATGTTATCATTCAGTTATTACAGTTAAAGTTTACAACATTTCTCTATAGTATATTCCCTAGTTATTACATCATTCGAAAATGAAAAATAATTCTAAAATAAAAACTTAAACCTTAAAATATGTGTTTATTCTTCAATGTTTGTCCTCACTCCCCAGGATCCAGCAGTTGCTAGCTTTAGAGTAATTGGTTGCCGCTTCTTAGCCAACACCTGCACGACGTCTATAGGGATGTGAGCAACCACAACTCAGTAAGTTAGGACGGAGAACTTAAAACTATACCATAAACACAACAAGGTTTTCAATCACTTATTAGGTGCAATGCATGTGCAAGCAAATGCCATCGCACGACGTTGTCCGGCCTGTCGTGAGATTAGAGAAATTGCGCCCGCTCTAATCCGGGTTGAGGAGTTGCCGTTAATACAACAGCTCACGACCAAACCCAGGCTTGTGTAATGGAGACCTTGCTCCTCCTGCGACTACCTTCGAACCACTGCCTTCACCCTCGCCGCGACCTCCTCTCTTGTCACTTAGTTCGACTGAAGATGAAGAAAGGACCATTTTGCAATCCTGCGCTATCCCTTCCGAAGGGGTCGGTATTTGGCCGGAGAGTCTTAAGTTCCCCTAACGGGTTACCATGCATGTCCGATTATGATTACTGGTCGGATATTTAATTAAGTTCAGTTTAGGGTGATCAATCCTTTCATATAATTCATACAATATGTGCCAGAGTAACAAACAGAATCATAGCATCACCCATAATCAAGCACATGCACACATTCAACTATCTAACAAGCACAACCAAGCATAATCTTAAGCCTCCAAAATACAACATTATATTAATCCCAACTTACCTCGACTCCTCGCTCACTCACTCGAGGTCCGATTTGCTCAGGCCATCGCCGATCATCCTTATAACACAAACCTGGTTTCAGCTTTTCATATAAATATTATAAGTTCATTTTATCTTATAACACTTATTGTTAGGTTTTGTTTATGGTTTAATATGCCTAATTATCTAGGTATTAAGTCTTTTACAATTATTCTAGGTTTGGGGTTAGGTTCGGGTTTGATTTCCACATCGATTTCTAAATTAGGTTTTAGTTCTATTTCTAAGTCCTAAACATGCTCGAATCCTAATGTGAAATTAATCACATTAAGCTCGAGTATTCAATTATCCTATTGGGTCTTAATTTAGTATTCTAAGCTATTCGGTACACGTTAGTCCTAATCAGGGTATTGAATTTATCCCTAATGTGAGAAAATCTTACTTTTTTATATAATTACCTAAAATTCAATCTTAATTCAGATTTAATATTATTCTGATTTTTACTCTAATATTATCTAAATAACCCTAATTTTTTAAATTTATTGATTTACAATTTCACATATTACTAATTTCTTATATTAATTACCTAATTTCCCTAATTAACCATACTTAATACCCAAAGGCTAAGATTAGGGTTCCACTTCAGAGATTAACATCCCTAAACATATAATTAATATCCCAATCAGTAATTAACATCCTAATCACCTAATTAACCCTAAATCACCCAATTTTTCCATCATTTTAGGGCTAAAAATTAACTTAAAAATTTTAAAAATTAACTTAAAAATTTCAATGGCTTCATAGCGCTGTTCTACATCATATGAGAATCCTACAGAAAAATTTTGAGCTCCAAACTACACTCCTAAGCCTATTTATTTTCCGGTTTAATCATGCTCGGTTTTAAACAATTTGTTAAGGACCCTATATTTTCAGATATAATTAAACTAAATCAATATTTTTTCCCTAAATCTACATACAATAAAACCTCAGAATAATAAGTTTCATAATTTTCTGGGCAAAATAACTAATTTTACAAAATTACACAAGAATCGGGCTGGAAATTGGACTCACCGGTTTGGGTGGCTCCAGCCACCATGGGCCGCCGTGGCCTTGTCAGCCGGCCTGGGTGTTGCCACCACCGTGTGGTGATGGTGGCCGTCCACTTCTAGCTACTCATCTGGTGGGGGTTCCCTTTGAAAGCCCTAATTGCACAGATTTTTCTAATTTTTTTTCTAAACCAAATTTTTCTCTCAATTTTCGACTCTCCCTAATTTTCTCTGATTCCCAACTATCCAAATGAGTTCCTGGATTTTTCCTGCTATTTATAGGGCTTTAGTGTAATTATTGTGCATTAAATTAGATATGACAATTACTTTATCCCTTAAATTTTGGTTTTTGTGCTGCCTAATTCTTATTGGTTAATTTTTCTTTTTCTCATCCTGACATGCCATGACCAAGTTTACATCATTCCACACCCTTCTGATTTTTTTCTGATTTTTCCATAATTATTTTATAATTTTCTATAATTATTTTATAATTTTCTTTAATTATTTGCTTAGTTTTTGGCCAATTTAGGTAATTTCGTGTTTTTTTATCTACACATAAATACATGTGGAGTACATGTGAACATTCTTAATTATTATTTTAGTCATTCTAAAATTTTTAGTATACATATAATCTATCTCTAGTAATTTATTAGTTATTAGATTACACTTTTTGCCTTTTCGGTAATTAGCAATTATTATGCTTAAAATTTGGAAATTTTATAGTCTCCTATTTTATTACTTATTTTCTTAAATTCAAATTTACGGGGTCATTTTTACTAATATTTTTTTCAATAGTTTATAATTTGGGTTTGATCGGATCTTTTAACCGATCGCCCTAAACTTTGGGTTCTAAATTCAATCCTACGGTCAATTGGCTTAACTTTGGGGCTTACAGGATGGCCTTGTCGCTAGGGGTATAAGACCTTAATGAGGCTTGATAACTGAGAGTCTAGTGTTGCAACATAATATCATTGCCTCAGATCTCCCACTTAGGCCGTAGGAGCTTCTCCCTAACCCTTTTATTCTTAACCTTGAAAGTGTGAAGGTAGAGCTCTTCATTGTGAGAGACGTAAGGAATGTCCTTAAATGAGTCTAACTTGATACCCAAGAAGTTGAACCTGTTGATGACATCAAAAAATTCAACTCTAAGTTCATCAATGCACTTGTAGGGGTGAGTCATCAGCCACTCGTACTAAGTCGTTTGGCTTAGGGTCATCTTCCCCAAAGGCTTTTGTTTCTTCGCCTTGAGCGCTGCTTCCCCAGAAGTTTTAGAAGCCTTTCTCTTCTGCCCATGCACCTTGGATAAGGCAATGATCTTAACCCTCTCCTCCTCACCGCTTCCAAGGGGTAGGGGGCAAACATGTCCATATCTAGCTTATCAATGCTAAAGAGTTCATTCTCCATAGAAATGAGCTCAAAAATGGGGGTGAAGGTAGCAGAAGGAAGAGCCACACTTACAAGCTTGGCAACCAATGGCTCTGCTCAAGGACTAAGAGTAATTCCTTAAAGAAGAGCCACCAACTTGACCCTGCTAATCTCCTTAACACCTAACCTCAGCCCCATGGCCTTAACCTTAGGGTCAAAGGCCTTTATGGTCAGCTTTGACCTGGCCATGCAATACCTCATCAGGTTGTCTACTGAAGGATGAAGAATCTCCCTAGCCAGTCTCTTGCCTACAAAGAATCAAGCAAGTAATAAGGAAAAAGAAAACAAAGCAAAGAGAAAATATAAAGCACTACCAATCATTGATTCCACTGTGACCAGCATGGACAAAGAAGATCCTCCCCCCCATTCCTCTTAACGACATTGGATGAATCACAACTTTACACAATTAGATGAAGCCTTTCGTAAAAAAATGAAACTATATCTTTAGCCCACTTCTTTGCCGCAGCCTTCTTCACGCTGAGAAAGAGCTCAGCAATCAAATACTTAAAGTACCTCTCGACCATCTCTGTGGCATTAATTTTGTTATTGTATCTAAAGGCCATAAAGGCTTAGATCTCCCTCGTAGCCTTGGCATCATTGGGCTCCGGCTCCTTTTCGGCCCCTATTCGGACCAATTTGGTCCATCTAGTTTAGAAGTTTGCTTCATTTAGCAGCTTAACCATCAGGCAATTGTCCTACCAACCCTTAACGGAGTTTATAAGGCCATAAAACAGCTTCCTCCCTAGAAGAGGGAAGAGTTTAGAGGTATGGAAACCTGCCTATAGTCTTCTAGATGTAGAAGTGGTTGAAAAGTTCGAAGGTGGCCATTATATTTTGATGCATCTAATAGCGTCTCACCTGTGTTGGTCAACATGATTGATCAAGAAATGAGAGTGAAATCTAAAGAAATGTTTGCGAAGAAGATTAATAGAGGAAAAGAAAGTGAAGTTTACAGTAAAGAAATTGCAAAAGAGTAGGTTGTCAAAGCAATTATGGTATTTATATATACCAAGAGTCTCAAAAATTGTATCAACCATTATAAGGATTCAAATAAGCATGAATCCCTCAAAATGCTACAATGTAGATGCATGGAGTCAGTTTTGATTAGATAGCCACGTTTAAAAGACAAAATGCATGCAACCGCATGCCAGTTTACTGTCATAAGACACCTATCACATTGCATTAAATGCTCTGAAAATGGGTGCAATAATGCTATAATTTGAAAAGTCACTTCAATAGGAAGTTTCCCTGAGGTCTTCCCAACTTCCACTTGCTTAACCCCCTAATGTTACTATACCTTGGATCGAATAAATTGCACCTACTCGGGCAATGGCAAGCTTAGTTTGATATGATCTACTCAACGCCTCTACCTTATGGTTTTAGCGAGATACAACCCGCCATGTTCTCGCCTTAGCTCAAAGCACCTACCTCTAGCTGTGAAGTTTTCACCTCAGTTCACCCCTTTAGCCCCGCAGACACATGCTTTGCTCTAATCGGATGGAGGGCCAACTGCTCAGACCAAAGAGGTTGGACTTTTTGTATTCCACCTTAAAGTTGTCACACTTATCTCTACTCGAAAGATAGTTTAATCGAATATGTTCCACCTGCTTAGCCCTTGCACCAATTAACTCGGATGTCTCTACCTCAACCTTATGTTAGTGGGACCTCTCTACCTCCATCCCCCACATCAACTCGGACCTCTCAGCTTCGGCCCATGCCAACTTAGACATCTTCGCCTTGGACATTCGCCTAACTAGATTGACTGCATACTTGAGAAACCCATCTGATAAGAATCAACCCTTCGAACCAATCACGTGCAGCCGAGTTAGAGGACTCCAAGGATTCACTCAGAAGATACTAGCTCTATGCTATAGCCGAAATAGGGATTCCTATCCTGAGCTGATCTCATGCTAACATGATTATCAAATCCTTACATGTATCGGATCGACCCTTATTCAACAGCAATAGTTTATCCCAAGAGATAGCTTAAGAATAGTTGAGGCGAGCTCCCGATCCAACCATAAGAATCCGACCCCGAGTTAAGCTAACTTCTCTTTAGAAGAACTAATTGCTACTCGACTTGGTCCACATCAAGTTAGCCCCTGACCATAAGCGTTACTCTATTTTCGCCTACCTCGTACCATATTTCTCCCATCTAGATGCCAAGCGACACGTATCTTCTGACACAGTATTCCAAAATGATTCTTTCTTTTTCACACTGAATATTCTTTGTCTCTTTTACCCTTTATAGTATGTCTTATGTAACTTAGTTATAGAATACTTTCTTGTCTTTTCATACATGTAAAGTAACCTTAGTGGATGGGTATATAAACCCCCACTTTCTTGTATGTGAATAATCATTTCTTCAATACAGAAATTATTCATTTAAGTAACCTTAGTGTTCTTGTTATCATTAAACTCTTATATATTCCCTTAAGTAAAGAGTAGTGGTTAGTGACCCTTCAAATTGAACCGATGTGTCATATTCGGCAGATTGTAAGCTGAGTAGGATTGAATGGTATGTCATATCCATTCAGTAGCTACCCGAACTTTGCTAACCTTCTTCTTATTTTTTTTTTTTTGTTTGCTTTGTTGTGGTGTCTCTCCGTATGTTTAACCTTGGTGGTGCATCAACTTCGCTGGTATTAGAGCCAGGTTTTGCGAGGGAGTGTGTGAAGTTGCAGTAAAGTTTTAGTTTACTTTATTGTTAGTGACTGCTATGTTCTTACCGTAGCTATTGCAATATGTTTATGTGATAGTAAGTGTGGTCTCATTATTACCTAGTTCCTACTCTATTTCTCATTGCGAAAACAGAGCAAGTTTGTTTCTATTCTATTTGAGTGGCTATTAGGTGAAGTTGTTAGCAAGTTGTTAATCCATTTAAGAAATATCGTACCATGTCAGATTTAAGTGTTTAGGGGCTTATTGGTGACTAGGGCAGTGGTGCTCAACCTGGTCGTAGTCATAATGGTAGTAATACCCCAAGGTTGGTTGACGATAAACTTGACAGACTTATAAACCTTGTTGAGAGTCTAGTCACCACAATGCAAGTTAACAGACAATAACCCCAAGGTATGTAGCAGTAAAACCTACAAGAAGACACCCTTGAGAGATACTATGGCTAAGGCAATCAAACCAGTCACCTAATTCTACTGCCACGAGCTAGAGGAGTAATAGATAGAGTTGCTAGACGAAGACTAAAGTTAGAGGAGATTGGAGAAGATGACGAGGAGATGGATTTTGAAGAGTTTGATGAAGAAGAAGTAAACTATTACCAAGCACAGGTACGAGGATGTCGAGTTCCTTGAGAGATAGATAATGTTAAGGTGCAAATCTCACCCTTCGATGGAATTGGAGATGTAGATGTAGATGAATACTTAGAGTAGGAAGAGAAGGTTGAGAAGGCATTTGAATGTTACAGGTATGACGATGCGGTCAAAGTCCAACTTGCTGCATTAGAGTTTATTGGGTATGCCACCATATGGTGGAAGCATCTAAATGCAGCTAAAGTAAGAGATGAAAGATGAGGTGTTAGAACTTGGAATGAGATGAAAAGATTGTTAACAGGTAGATTCATACCCGAGACTTACCTATAAGATACATTTGCAAAGTTATTGGAGCTCTACCAAGGAAGCCAATCTGTTGATGACTATGTGAGAGAGTTCTAGATGTTAATGATTTGAGCTAACGTGGAAGAACCAGAGGCTCATACCTTGTCAAGGTTCATTTCTGGGCTCAAGTATGAGATTCGTAATATTGTGGAAGTATAGAGGTTTTATACATTAGAAGATGCCATTAAGATAACGTAGAGGGTTAAAAGGCGGAGGAGAAGAGTTTTAAGTTAACCTAGGCTAACACTCTCACAAGTCCCAATACCGCATCGACCTATACAAGCAAAGCCGAAAAGGCCATATAAGGTTGAGGAGAGGAATGATCAATTTGAAGACAATTGAGGAAACTAATAGGGCCAAGCCGATCATTTAGGCCAAGCCAAGAGTAGGCTAACCTAAAGGATATATGAGAAAGGGTAAACCTCTAGACGAAAGACCAGTAAGGTAAAGTGCTTTAAATACTTGGGCTTCAAACATATGGCCACTGAGTGTCTAAACCGACACATCATGGTGTTCCGAGGAGATATAGTAGATAGCACTGATGAGAGCAAGCTCGAGAAAGAAGATGCTAGAAAACCTAAATTTGAAGAGGAAGAGGAGACCTGTGTTTATGCCAACCAGGGAGAAGTGACAACCCTACTCTTAAGATGAATACTAAGTTCCTTGGCGAACCCTAAAGAGGACTAGAGGGAGAATTTGATCCATATAAAGTGTATCGTCAAAGGCCAATTATGTACAATCATAGTGGATGGAGGAAGTTACACTAATGTGGTTATGTAATCCTTTGTACAGAGGTTGGGTCTACTGACCTCGAAGTATCCCTGACCTTACAAGTTGCATTAGCTTTATGATAAGGGTGCTTTATACGTGACTGAACAAGTGAATGTACTATTCAGTGTCAGAAACTCGATATAATTTTTTCAACTTTAACTTTTGTGTAAATTTGTTTTAAAAATTTATATTCTAAAAAGCATCCATTATAGACATTAATCCTTCTACGCAATGAAAAGGAAAAGATTTTATTTGACCCTTTTTATGTTGAAATATTTCACTACATGGAGTGCAAACTCTTAATTAAGTTCTATTTCCCTCTTTTCGTTCTGGGTAAAAAAGAAAAATTGAAGAAAGTTGAGTTACTTTAGTTTTAAAAACATGGGATTATAGCTATATTTGTATTTTTAGACACCTCTATTATAAGTCGATTATATTTTTATCAATAATTTAACACAGTTATTTTTACACCTGTAACAAGTGTGTGTGGTCTACTAGTATATTTATATGTACTTAAATAAATCTACATATTTATGCATTAATATACACATTAATATAAATATATATTCATACGTCATATATAATTATATAAATGTATATACGTTCTCATAAATATGTACAAAATAGTTTAACAAATTTCTTTTACATAAATGTGTTATACAAATTTTCTACACCTACATAGGTATGTTATACATATTCACACATAAAAGTACGTATATACACTATATGATATGGACATNGATAGCTTGCTCACTTGGCAAGCCTTCCAAAAGATCAGAGATATATATTTTGTGACTAACGAGCAGGAGAAGCATGCTGGCTTTCTTTATGGACTTTAGATTTATTAATTTTTTTGGATAATGATTGTGGTTTTACTAATACTAGATAGTGAAACACTGTGTATATATAATATATATATCTGTGTTTAGCTGTAAAACTATTTTATACTCCAAATTATTCTTGAACGTTTACCGTGCAATTTACGAAAAATGTGTGGAGAAACTAAATTAATCATATGGTAATGCAAAAAGAGCAACTTAAATTTATTGATCTTTGCGATCAATGCTCGTTTGATTATTAATTGCATGGTCGCTTTGTTGTCCCTATGTTCAATTGCCAATTCATGGCTAGGATTCGGTGCTTGTTATGTTACATGACCAAAGCCAATCCCATAAAACAAATAGACAATGATAAGTGAAGAAATTACATCTAATGAAAGACCAGGTCAAAGTGGTGCATAAACAGTTCATTGATTCCATTTGATGTAGGATACAATTAATCGATCCGATAAATCCCTCATCGTGTAATTATTCTTATTTACATATACTTGGGCATTTTACATTAGCTTATCAATTATATACATGCTTTGACTGTCGTAAGTAAGATTTAGTACCTCGGAGAAGAGCAAATGATCCAATTCCGTACGTCTCTGAATGCTCGAACTATTACACCATGGTGGATGGAGAATTTGGGCATCAAATAGCAAATGAGAAGCTCTTGAAGATCCTCTTCGGAGAGGATTTCCTTCTCCCATCTCATTTGAACCTTCGACTGCTGAAAATCTTCATAAGCATCATTTGAATTCTTCTCCACTGCCAGGCTATTGCAGATTTTCTGGTTTTGAGGTATGGGTATAAACACCTAATTTTTGCCCTCTCAATTTTTTTTTTTTTAAAAAGGTCTTAATTCAAAAGTTAAAAAATATATATATAATAAATAAATTGAAAAATGATAAGAATAAAATAAAAATAAAAAAAATTATAAAGATTTTTAAAAAGTCAAATGTTTTAGGATGATTTAGTTTTAGTTCTATTCAAATTGTTTATTTTAGAGAGTAACATGATTTAAGTACAATTTAATTATACTAAATATTAAGATATAGACTAACAACCTAATAAATAAGTATTGGAGTATTGATGTATTAATGTTAGGTTAGCTTGAGATCACAGGTTCAAGTCTTACCAAGTACATATGTATCTTTTATTATTATTTTTTTTCTTTTATTTTATGAAAATCGGTTGAGTTTTTAGGATTCATATCTAATTTTTATCAAATTTTTTTAATCTAATGCAATAAAGATTTAAAAGATTCAGATTCGGATCTGAATTGATTTTTATCAAATTGGATTTTGAATCGTTATAAAATATTTAAATCTAGTTTGATTTTGATCAAATCGGGTTTAAATCGATATAAATTATTTAAGTTTAATTTGATTTTTATTAAATCACATATGAATTAATATAAAAGATTCAATTTTTATATGATTCTAAAGATTTGGTTTTTAACTTTATAAAAACAGATTGCGTAGTAAAAAAGACACAATTACACATTCAAAAAAACCGAAGGCTACTTTCATCCGATACACTCTCCTCATCGTCAAACACCATCTTCAACCACACTTCACTGCTTAGTAGCCGCTCTACGCTAGCTCTCTACTGCACATCCCCTATCACTCACATCGACAGCCCACATGACATACAATAGCGATCAGCACATACAATCTCCAGTCACAACCCGAACTCCATCTCCTTTGTCCAATGCTTCAGCAGCTCATCCTCATATGCAACACCAACGCAAAGCACAATCAGCGACTGACCAAGCCGCCCACAAATTGATACGCCACTGCTGATCACACAAGTCCAGCCACCACAAGTCATAAACACCAAACACGAGCCGCTGATCAGCTCTCTCTACAACCAAGCCCTATCCTCTTCGACCACATAACAACAGCATCACACTCCATGGATAGCAGCATCACACTCCACAACCTGCAATAAACACCAACTGCAACAGTGAAATCACTCCCAACGATGACCAAACATACGGAATCAAATCTTCACAGCCACGTACACGTCTCCATGATAACTCCACCGTCCATCCTCGCTACCACGAAGAACGCACACTCACTAATACCCCGTTGCACGCCCAAGCACAAGATCAACAATCGATTCTGCACATTGCTGATCAAGTCCATACACACACGTCCATCTTCATAACCCATATTGTAAGGACAACACACACGTCCACAGCTTGAATTTCACAACACATGTCCCTATCCTGACTTCCCTCGCTACTGTACACTTCGAGCACAGCTGAATCACACACTAACCGCCTCATACACTGATCAATCACCACAACAGCACACTCGACGCTCACTCACCATATTGACATAGCACATACGCATGCTCGTTGCACAACACCTGCGGTGCAGCAATCCCACTACTATTGAAGAACAGCTCCTGTGCAAGCGCCAACTCTCTCTGGCGAATTGCAACTAAACAGCACAACTACGGCCCTGTCGTGAACCCATACGTCGAGCCAAATCCCCGTACTTCAGAGCCGCATCTCATCTACAGCACACACCGAACACACTGCACGCACACGAGCCATGCACATTCACTGGTTGCACCACCGAACAGAATACGTTGAGCCAGGCACGACACTCCATCGCACAAGTTCACACCTTGACCACGCTTCAAGCAGCAATAGCATACATGATCAATCTATACACTATTCATTGATTGACACTCCAAATCAACACCAAGCAACAACAGCTGCAGCTGAATAGCAGCAACACGTCTATTGCAACGTCGATCCGCACACGTCTCTGATCAAGTTCACTCAAACGCGTATTGATCAAATTTACTCGCATGAGCACTGTCCATTGCACAATGGAAAACCATTCAAGTTCAATTCTTCTAAGTTTTATTATTATTATTATTATTAGATCCTTATTTATTTATGTTGATAACATATTATATAAGTAGGTATATATATATTAACTTAGTAGATTCTTTTACTATTAGTTTTTTTATTATATAGATTAAGTATATTAAATTTTAATTGCTTATGTAGGTAATTGTTTAATAGTGATAATATAGATATATATATATATGTATATATTAGCTTAGAAATTTTTAGGATTAGGTTTTTTAGAATTCTTTACATAGAAAACTATTTTTTTTAAAAAAAAAATAAAAATTAATTAAAAAACCCTTTTAAAAAATAGGATCTTTAGAGAGCTAGGACTCTTTAGTTTTTTATTTGAATAAATTAAACTGATAAAAACGTAAATTCAATTGGTTTTCAAAATTAAAATCAACCAATACACTAAAATTTTTAGAAAGAACTATCATCGTCTAATCCCGACTAATGGGTACGTAGATACCTTCAAGGCGATATTAAAATCTTTAAAAACTTAGGTTCTTTTTTTATTTTCTTTTGGTTTTTGTTTTAAAAAAAAACAGTTTTAACAAATAAACCTAATTTCGAAAAATAAATAGTGATATCCATTAAGGTTTAATAGACTAGCTTCCGAATTCAGAACCTTCTGGATTTTAATCAAATTGAAATAAAAAATCGATAGCCAAATCATATTCAATCTATCCAATTAATTACAATTTCTGTTTTTTTCTGATGCCAATAGAGTGGTGACTCTAAAAGTTTTTTCTTTAAAAAAGGAGGGAATCAAAATATTTAATTTCTCTAATCGAGGATTAATACTAAATATGTTAGAGTTTAACATTAATTGGAAAATAGGAAATCAAATCAAATTAAAAATAAGAAAATCGAAAATTCAGACTCAATAATGGGTACGTGTCCTTTTCAGCTCTTAGAACTAGTTTTGAGGAGAGCAATTAGAGTGTAAATGGGAAGTTCCTTAGGAAAGCATGACTTGTACTTTGTAAACAGTATGAGTTGTAGTGTGGTTTAATATATTGTGAAAGCAAAACTTGGAGTAAGAAAGTCCTACGACAATATGTCACCAGCAAGGTGTAATTGGTGAGGATGTACACTCTCGGTACTTGATAAACTATGCATCTACATCTTCCAAGTTTTAGAATCAGTCTGTCAAACATTTTTGCATTGATTCGAGTACCATATGACTTTTTGTCAAATATTAAGTTTGGTTGTCAGAAGCCGGAACAACTTTAAAAACACGAGAGTACGGTAAAAGGAGTATGCACCATGTTTAATTGGTGTTTGTAATAAGGAAAAAACAGCTTTATTCGAAAGGTCATTTTTGACAGAACGATACCCATTTTATAAATCGAACATAATACTAAATATTTTATTTTATCTGGTCTCTATATAAACCAAACGCTACTTTATTATCTTCTTTATTAACATAAACTCAAACTTTTCTCTAATACTAATGGCACTATTTTAGTTTAAGTTTCCCATGTGGTAAAATGAAAAATAAAAATGAATAAATAAATGAAATAAAACGCTAGAGTGCAAAATTACAAGTTGAAAAACTATGTGAATCTTAAGATAGGGATAGAGGCCATGATCCTTAGGGAAATATGCACTTTAGCAGAAGGGGAGTTAATTGTGTTAAACATCAGGTGATTTGCGAATACATGGTCTTTTCACATACGTATCCCTACCACTACCAACATTGTAGTGCTAGTTTCATAGACCAATTTAGAAGGGATTAAAATCATGAGGTTCGTTCAAGCCTAAAAGGGGATAATCTAAAATATTTTAGAAGATCTAGAAAGTTTTAGAATAAGTAGTAGATAAGATAGGTAGATGCATTTAATGTAAAGGTAAGTGAGATTCATTTGTAACTGTTAGATCAAATTGATCTTGGCCCTCCATCTTGAGAGGCCTCTTATATATATAGGGAAGATCTCTTCAGTTGTATCATCAAGTTATTTTGAGTGAATACCATTTACATCAGAGTTTCTCTCTTTATATTTTCTCTCTCTAAACATTGCGAGTTGTTACAAGTTGACTTAGCCTTCCTTAGTATGGTCAGAAACGCTAAGTACCGTACGGGTTCGAGTAAGGGAATCTACCCGTGACAAGTAGTATCAAAGCCAAGTTAAGAGACCACATATGGAGAAGATATCATCTGGAGGAGACAACAACACTTTGATGATCGAAGAGTTAGGTAACCAAGATGACCCAAGAGTCACCAGGCAGAGGGCTAGGTCTCGGGACTTGTTAAACTCCCTCCTTAATAGGATAAATAGAGCTGAGCTGAGCTGAGCATTGCTGAAGCGAGGGAATAATTCGATGAATCATAAGGCAACCTTGAAGAGATGGAGGAAGAACTTTAAGGCAAGTTACAAGGGGTATTGAATCAAGCCATTAAGGAGATAAAGTAGTGTGATGAGGCAATTAAAGGGAAGAATGAAGTACTCCAACCTAAAGTTACGGCTTTAAGGAGGAAGCTTATGAAGCCAAGATGGATGCTGCAATGGTGGCCATACGCCAGGAGATTGAAGAACCTAAGAACCAACTAGCAGTATGTCGGGCGATAATGGCAAATAGAGTAACCATCCAGTCTGCTCATAAGGTCAATGTGCCCAAGCCTAAACCTTTCAATGGGACATAATCCGCTCAGGAGGTAAACAACTTCCTCTGAGGAATAGAACAATATTTCAATGCCATAGGAATCTTGGATGACCTTGAAAAGGTACGTACTGCCGCTATGTATTTAAAAGATTCTGCTATGGTATGGTGGCATAAGAGGGCAAATGAAACCAATACTTAGGCTAGCTTTATACATAAAATCAAGGGGTAATTCTCTCCCCCAAAATGCTGCTAAAGAAGCAAAGGTGAAGTTGCATCACCTAACTCATAAGGGTGAGATCAAGCAATATGTGAAGGAATTCTCAAAACTGATACTGGAGATCACAGACCTTAACCAAGATGACACTCTAATGATGTTTTTAGATGGTCTGAAACCTTGGGCAAAGTTGGAGCTAGAGCGAAGAGGAGTAGAAGACATCTTTAAGGCCATAGCAGTTGCTGAAGGCCTAATAAAGTTCAAGAAGACGAAACATAAGACCCTGATGGGAAGTTAAAAGGAGGGAGTTGAGAAGGAAAGGAGTGGGAGTTCCTCAAGAGGGAATCCTATGATGGAAGAGAAAAACAATGATCAAGGAAGGACTCGTGAAGGAAAAGATGGGGAATGATGGAAGCCTCAAGAAGTGAAGTACTATTTCTACAATGGGCCACATTATGCCAGGGAATGCCCAAAGAAAGATCGATTAGCAGCAATTTTGGCAGATGAGAGCTCCGATGAAGGGGACAAGGCTAAACTGGGTTTAGTACGATCGCTTAGTACGATGAAGATGCAGGAGAAGTGAAAGGGGTTAATGTACACTAAGGTGATAGTTGCTAGCAAGAAGTTAAATGGCCTTATTGACATAAGGGCATCTCATTTGTTCAACTCTGAGGTAGTAGCAAGTAAGATTGGAATAGAAGTAGAGAAGACCAAGACATGGCTCAAGACGGTAAACTCAAAGGAAGTCCCTACTATTAGAGTCGCTAAGGAGATACAGCTCCATGGGGGAGGGTGGAAAGGGAAGGAAACCATCGAAGTAGTACCTATGGATGACTTTGAATTTGTGATTGGGATGAAATTTCTAGATCGTATTGACATACTTATTGTTCTTCGTGTAAATTGTATATATGTGCTCGAGACTAACTCTCAATGTATGGTACCTGTCATAAGGAAAGCTAATCAAGCCACAAAATTCCTTTCCACTATGCAACTAGCGAAGGGCCTAAAAAAGAATGAAGTTATGTATGTAGCTACATTGAAGGGGGAGGAAGAGAAGGAAAGTCAAGAGGCAATTCCACATCGAGTGGGAAAGTTGCTAGAAGCATTTAAAGACATCATGCCTAAAGAGTTACCAAAGAAGCTACCACCAAAAAGGGAAGTGGATCATGCAATTGAGCTAGAACCAGGTACAAAGGCCCCTGCTACAGTTCCTTATCGCATGTCCCCAAAAGAATAAGAAGAATTAAGGCAACAATTGAAGGAGTTGTTGGAAGCTGGATTCATCCGACAGTTAAAGGTACCTTTTAGAGCTCCAGTTCTCTTCCAAAAGAAACATGATGGGTTCTTCCGGTTATGTATTGACTATAGGGCCTTAAATAAGGTCGCTATAAAAAATAGGTACCCCATTCCTTTGGTATCAAACTTGTTTGATCGATTAGGAGAGGCAAGATATTTTTCGAAACTGGATCCACGATTGGGATATCATCAAGTACAGATAGCAGATGGAGATGAGCCTAAAACCACTTACGTCACAAGGTATAGTGCATTTAAGTTTCTTATTATGCCATTTAAGCTCACAAACGCCCTAGCTACTTTTTGTAGTCTTATGAATAAGGTATTAGTACCGTTCTTGGATCATTTTGTTTAGTTTACTTAGATGATATCATGATTTATAGCAAGTCTATGGAAAGCACATAGAACATCTTCGTATAGTTTTGCTAACCTTAAAGGAAAATGAGTTATATGTAAAGCTGAAGAAATGTGCCTTTGCAAAGGAAGAAGTGGCCTTCCTAGGGCACGTAATAGGATAGGGGAAGATCAAAATGAACGAAGAGAAGATACAGGCCATTCGAGAATGGAAAGAACCCACTAAGCCCACCAAATTGAGGTCGTTTTTTGGCTTAGTAAATTATTACAGGAGGTTCATATGTGGATACTCTCAAATGGCTACCCCCTTAATAGATTTACTTAAGAAAGATGTTCCATGGGAATGGAGGGAAGATCAATAGAAGGCATTTGATATCCTGAAGGAAGCAGTCATTGAAGAGCCAGTTCTTGCACTCCCTAACTTTGGTAAAGTATTTGAAGTATGCATGAATGCTAGTGATTATGCCATTAGTGGGGTTCTGATGCAAGAAAACCATCAAATAGTCTTTGAGATCGAAAGTTAAATGATACGGAGAGGCAATACCCAGTACATGAGAAGGAAATGATAGCTGTCGTGCATTGCCTTCGAGTTTGGAGACACTACCTTCTTGGCATGAAATTTGTGGTCAAGACCGACAATGTAGCCACTAGTTACTTCCAAACCCAAAAGAAGCTATCCCCCAAGCAAGCTCGATGGAAAATTTTCTTAGCAAAATTCAATTTCCACATGGAATATAAGGTAGGAAAGACGAATGTCGTAGCGAATGCCCTAAGTCAGAGGGTAGAACTAGCTGCTATCAGTAGCCTTAAGAACAACCTCCTAAAGAAGCTTTAGGAAGGGATGGAGATCAACCAGTTGGCTAAGGCTCTACTAATCAAATGTAAAGAAGGTAAAATAAGGAGATTTTGAGAGGAAGACGAACTAATATACACAAAGGGGCAACGAGTGTATGTTCCCAACTCATCCCCATTAAGGAGGGAAATATTGAACGAATGCCATGATTCTAAATAGGCAAGTCACCCAGGAATACACTAAACCCTAGCCTTGATTGAAGAAAGGTACTTTTAGCCACATCTAAGAGAGGGTATTGAGAGTTATGTCAAAACTTGTCTCATATGTCAACAAGACAAGGTGGAATAAAGACCAGCACCAGGACTATTAGAGCCTCTACCTATTCTAGAGCATCCTTGGGAAAGTATCTCTATGGATTTTATTGTAAGCTTGCCCAAGTCAGAAGGATATGGTACTATTATGGTAGTAGTAGACAGGTTCTCAAAATATGGAACCTTCATTCCAGCAACAAAGAAGTGCCCTACCGATGAAGCAGCCCAGTTGTTTCTCAAGCACATAGTAAAGTATTAGGGTTTGCCTAGAAACATTGTAAGTGATCAAGATGGTCGTTTCACAAGAAAATTCTAGATGAAGCTATTCAAGCTTCTTGGTTCTAAGCTAAACTTTTCTATTAATCTTCATCTGCAAATAGATGGACAAACGAAAAGGGTGAATGCGTTAATAGAGCTCTACTTGAGGCACTTTGTAAGTGCAAGTCAGCAAGACTAGTCTAATTTATTGGACGTGACACAATTCTCTTTCAATCTACAAAAGAATAAATCAACAGGGCATAGTCCATTTGAGATTGTCCTAGGGAGACAGCCGCTAACTCCCAATACAGTAACTATAGAATATACGGGGTCTAGTCCCTCGACATATAAATTTGCAAAAGAGGGGTAAGAGAGCCAAGACTTAGCTCGAACTTACTTAGACAAGGCTATTAAGAGAATGAAGAAAGTTGCAAATAAGAAGCGTCGGCCAATAAAGTATCAAGTAAAGGATCAAGTACTTGTGAAGTTACACCTGATCTAGCGGACCAAAGGCCAATTGCACAAAGGACTAATGAGGCGTTATGAAGGACCATTTCTCATCATGAAATGAGTGGGATAAGTATCTTATAAGTTAGAGTTACCTCCAAGATTAAAATTCCACCTAGTATTTCATGTTAGTATGCTTAAGCCATATCATAAGGATGAAGATGACCCTAGTAGAACAATATCACAGAAGGCTCTAGTTGGAGTTCGAGAATCATATGAAAAAGAAGTTGGAGAAATTATTGCAGATAGATATGTAAGAAGACAAGGTCACTCTCCTAGGCACAAGTATATGGTTATTTAGAAAGGAAAGCTAGAAAGTAAGGCCAGTTGGGAACCTGCTGAAGCTCTATGGTAGTTTCCAAACAAAATTTAAAAGTTCCATGAAGAAAATACAATGAGGACATCATCGAAATGAGTGGAGGAGAATGTCACGGGCTAATTTAAAAGGGCTTAAAATCATGAGGTTCATTTAAGCCCAAGAGGAGATAATCCAAAATATTCTAAAAGATCTAGAAGGTTTTAGAATAAGTAATAGGTAAGTTAAGTAGATGCATTTAATATAAAGGTAGGTGAGATTCATTTATAATCATTAGATCGAATTGATATTGGCCCTCCATCTTGAGAGGCCTCTTGTATATATAGGAGAGATCTTTTCAGTTGTATCATCAAGTTATTTTGAGTTAATACCATTTACATCAGAGTTTCTCTCTAAACATTGTAAGTTGTTACAGACTGAATTAGCCTTCCTTAGTGTGGTCAGGAACTTAACCTTCCTTAGTGTAGTCAGGAATGCTAAGTGCCGCATGAGTTTGAGTAAGGGAATCTGCCAATGACAACAGCGCTTCATCTACTTTTAATTCCATTAAGGAATAAGCGGTTTATAACAATGTAATAAGTAAAGTAGTGATTTTTTTTTTCTAAATTAAAGTAAAAAATCTTTTCTATTGTAAGTAACAAACCATTCATCTGAAAGTGGATAAAGAGTGTATTAGAGATATAATGAATACTGTTAAGTTTTATCTATCTCTCTTAGCTTGTTTTAATAGAAGTATTAAAAGGAAAAAGAATTCGATACTTATGCCTCTATATAGTTTTCAAATGTCCATATGACCATCTTTGCCTAATATTACTCTTTTTTAGCCATCTATATTATAACTTATGAGAGAGGAATTCAAACCTAATCCATTCCGTAAGAACACTACTATTGATGTCACTAAGCTACGATGCCCTGGCTTTACTAATGTTGTCTTGTTTTGTAAATTTCTTTTGTTATTTTTAATGATAATTTACTTATAGATGACCAATTATGTAGGAGTGTATTTATGATCATTAAAAAAAAATGAAAATAGTAATAACAGAATCGCAAATATACATTATGGTATGATTTCTATAAAATTTATACGTAATGTACGTTACTATTGCATCTTTGAGTGTAAATAAATGCATCAGAATATACTGACGAAGAAAAAAATTGTAAAAGAACAATGATCATTCTGTCTCTTTTAATGTAAGTCCTAAAGCTAAGCCAATTGACCGTAGGATTGAACTTAGGACATAAGGTTTGGGCGATCAGTTAAAAAATCCGATTAAACCCAAATTATAAACTATTAAGAGAAATATTAATAAAAATGATCCCGTAAACTTGAATTTAAGAAAATAAGTAATAAAATAGGAGACTATAAAATTTTCAAATTTTAAGTATAATAATTACTAATTACCGAAAAGGCGAAAAGTGCAATCTAATAACTAATAAATTACTAGAGATAAATTATATGTGTACTAAAAATTTTAGAATGACCTAAATAATAATTAGGAATGTTCACATGTACCTCACATGTATTTACATGTAGATAAAAATACGCGAAATTACTTAAATTGGCCAAAAACTTAGTAAATAATTAAAGAAAATTATAAATTAATTGTGGAAAAATCAGAAAAAAAAAATTAGAAGGATGTGGAATGATACAAACCTAGTCGTAGCAAGTCAAAATCTGAAAAAGAAAAATTAACCAATTAGAATTAGGTAACACAAAAGCTAAAAATTAAGGGATAAGGCAATTGTCTTGTCCAATTTAATGCATAATAATTATCCTAAAGCTCTATAAATAGCAAGAAAAATCCAAGAACTCATTTGGACAGTTAGAAATTAGAGAAAATTTGGGAGAGGCAAAAATTGAGAGAAAAATTTGAGTTAAAAAAAAAAAACTGTGCAATTAAGGCCTTTAAAGGGAACCCCTACCAAAAGAGCAGCTGGGAGTGAACGACCACCACCACCACACGGTGGTGGCAGCGCCTAGGCTAGCCGACAAGGCCACGGCAGCTGGCAGTAGCCGGAGCCACCCAAATTGGTGAGTTCGATTTCCAGCCCGATTTTTATGTAATTTTGTAAAAATAGTAAATATTATTATAAAATTATGAATTTTGTTATTCTGAAATATTTTTGTATGTAGTTTTTAGGAAAAATATTATTTTGATGAAAATATATCCCGTAATATATGGTCCTTAAGAAATTGTACAAAACCGAGCATATTTCGGTTTAGAAATAAATGACCTTAGGAGTGTAGTTTCGAGCCCAAAATTTTTGTGTAGATTACTTAGATGATATAGAATAGATCTATGAAGCCCGTTTTCAAAAATTAATTTTCGAAATTTTTAGATAATTTTTAGGCCCTAAAATGAGGCATAAAATGGATAATTTAGGGTTAATTAAGTAATTAAATGATTAATTACTGATTTAGTGAATAAGTATATGTTTTAGGATGTTGAAATCTAATGGAGTATGATACTTGTAGCATTTAAGGTGTTAGATGTAATTATTAGGTTAATTATGTAGTAAATTGGTAATAGAAAAACATAGTAAATTATAAGTTAATTTTGTAAATTAGGATAATTAGGTGTAAAACCTGATCTAAGATGAATTTAGACATTTTGAAATGATAATTGATGTTAGAGATGGTAATTAAGGTGATAGAAATATTAGAAGTGCATTATGTACATAATAGGCAATAATGCATATTATGTAATTTTTGAAAATATAATAAATAGAAAAATATTAGGATAAAAATTGATATTATATAAATAATAGGGATATATAATAAAACCGATGGAAGACTTGAATTTATGTAATTATATGAAAAATGTAAAAATTTCTCACATCGGGAGTAAATTCGGTATACTAATAAGGATATAGGTGTACCGAGTGAAATAAAATATTGACTAGGGGTAATAATGATATTTAGGAGATCGAGAAGTAATGTAATTAATTTCACATTATGAGTTGAAACGAATTTCTAGGATTGGAATATAAAACATTACTTAGAAATCGAACCCGAACCCAACCCCAAACCTAGAATAATTATAACAGACTTAAGACCTAGATAATTAGGCATATTAAACCCTAAACAAAACATAACAATAAGCGTTGTAGAATAAAATGAACCTATAATAGTTATATGAAAAGCTGAAACCACGTTCGTATTATAAGGATGATCGGCGATGGCCTGAGCAAATCGGACCTCGAGTGAGTGAGCGAGGAGTCGAGGTAAGTTGGGATTAATACGATGCCGTTTTTTGGAGGCTTAAAATTATGCTTGTTTGTGCTTGCTAGATAATTGAATGTGTGCATATATTTGATTATGTGATGCTATGATTCTGTTTGTTACGCTAGCATGTATTATATGATTTGTATGAAATGATTGATCACCCTAAACTTGACTTAATCAAATATACGACCAGTAATCATAATCGGACATGCATGGCAACCCATTAGGGGAACTTAGGACTCTCCGGCCAAATACCGACCCCTTCGAAAGGGATAGTAGGATTGCAAAATGGTCCATTCTTTATCCTCAGTCGAACTAAGTGACAGGAGAGGAGGTCGCGATGAGGGTGAAGTCAGTGGTTCGAAGGTAGTCACAGGAAGAGCAAGGTCTCCATTACACAAGCTTGGCTTTGGTCGTGAGCTGTTGCATTAACGGCAACTTCTCAACCCGGATTAGAGCGGGCGCAATTTCTCTAATCTCACGACGGGCCAGACAACGTCGTGCGATGGCATTTGCTCGAACATGCATTGCACTTAATAAGTTGATTGAAAACCTTGTTGTATTTATGGTATAGTTTTAAGTCCTCCATCCTAACTTACTGAGCTGTGGTTGCTCACATCCCTATAGACGTCGTGCAGGTGCTAGCTAAGAAACGACAAACAACTACTCTAAAGCTAGCAACTACTAGATCTTGGAGAGTGAGAAAAAATATTTGAAGAACAAATATATATTTTTAAGGTCTAAGTTTTTATTTTAGAATTATTTTTTATTTTTAAATGATGTAATAACTGAATTAAAGTATGTATATATAAATTTTCTCACTTTCTTAGGTAAATGCTTTATCTAAATTACAAACTGTTTACTTCAAAGCGAGTTAGTCGTAGACGCCTTGTGTAGATCAAGTCTAAGATAGCGGTTATAAGGCCACTTCTATCTTAGGATGGTTTACACGACGGGGTTGTTACGACTCTGCTACTTCGGGGCGTGACATTTAACAAGGTCATCAATGTCAACACCAAACTTTCATCTAAACATCAAATCAATTAACTAACCTTAAAACAAATCATCACAATTCCTAGTTCATGGAATAATGCTAATAGTTAATTAAACGTTTTGTTTAAATACTGTCAAGAACTAAGACAATTCTTGACTGGCAACCGTAATGCATCCTATAGTAGGCGAAAAATGTGCTTGCTTGAGCAATACAATTCTGGAAGTGGCAACAAACTCCACCATACTCCAACCTCCTCCTTTGGTTAATTTAATTCCAAGCATACTAACCCAATTGGAGTATGGTATAAAAGATATATATATATATATATATATATATATATATTAGCCGACAATGCACCCGTATTGCTTATGTACAAAATAAATAAAGTTATACTGTATAATCGAATATATTATAATATTAATATAAGATATTAATAATTAAAGAAGATAGAGAGATGAGGGGTCCTAAAGAGAGGAATAGGCTAGTGGAAATATTAGTGGAGAGAGAGAGAGAGATGTGGGGTACAGTAGAAAATGGAAAAGGAAAAATGGGAGAGAGAGTGGGAAAGTGGTAGAAAAATTGATTTGTTGTTAAATTTTTTTGTTAAATAATGTTAAATAGAGAGTAAACAGTTAATGCTATATCTTATGTTGGAAATGTGACATTAATTTTATGAGTGTCTCACTTTGAACATAATACACTAATTTTATATGATATTTATTTTTTATTTACAAATATGTGTTGTGTCATATTAGAGTGAATGTAATACTTAACATCTTACATATTTTTGGCTAAATAAATTTAAAAATATTTAGTAAAGTAAGTTATTTCTGTAGTTATTTTGGATGGTATTTTAGGTGGTTTTTTTATGATTATTTAACTATTTACATTTTCAAGATACTTATAGCAATAATGTTTCTACAAAAAATGATTCAATCAATAGGTCATGTGTTATCACTATACTAATTATTTGTATCTATGAATTCACTAAACTTAATTGATTCTCTTCATTTCGCCCATCCATTTAGAGCACTTTAGCCCCTTCTCGTCCATCTTATCTTACATACTAGGCGCACTATAGCCTCATACTTAAAAGGAATGATGGACATCCTACAGTTAGAATTTTGAAATTCTTTATTTCTTCGCTCTTAATTATATGTCAAGAAATCAAACTTCTATACATCACTAAGGCCATTTTTTCTTATTAAGACAAACATTGATATCTCAAAAATGGACTTAATATGGTTCCATCATCTCTAATAATTGTAATATGTATAATAAGTGGAAAGAAAAAAAAATCTATATATTACAAAATAGCTTGCTACTATTTGAAGAGATCATAATTATAGAAGGGGTAAAGAGATAAAAATATAATGCTACATTTGATATGTACAAATCATCAAAAATGAAATCAAGAACAGAATGACAAATCCGTTCCTATGTTTGGAAACATCAATGAAATCACCAATACTATTCATAATTATATTTGTTTTATCATATTCGGAATGAAATGGAGCGAGCATATGAAAGTATTTGATAAAAAAAAAAAAATGTCCTCAATTTGTAGATATGCGTATGTGTATACACACANTAAATGATATATAATCTAGATAAGTATTATATATATATAACATTTAAAAAGCTATACATAATATATATTTATAAATAACAATACGGTTTTACATTTTGGCAATTTAGATTAAGGGATAAAGATAGAGGTGGCCTGATACCTTATGTACAGAAACTGGAGATGGAGGTATTGCTTTTTTCCAGCCTCTATGTACCCTTTTTTTTTTTCCCTCCATGCTATTTATATATTAATGGGGCTATTCATGTAATTACCTATTTACTAAGCTAGAATAGAATGGGGATTCCGCCCTTTTAAATTCGAAATTACCGATTCCACATAATCACAATTTCACCTTTTTAAAATGTATCCAAACATGAAAAAAGGAATCAGACTCGAAATCGTGAATCCATTTCAAGTCCATTCCTACATACCAAACACTACATAAAAGAGACGAAAACTACAGAGATAGAGAACTTTGTTTATGTGACTCTTTTACTTTTAAGTTTATTATATTTCTTCTTTTTTATAATCTTTCAGTTTTTTTCTAAATTTAGAAAAAATATATCCATATATAATATCAATGTGAATAGTAGTATTTGGTAGCTTACATAATTTTGGTCAAACAAATTTAAAAGTATTATGTGGAGTAAGTCATTTTTGTAGTTATTTTAAATGGTCATTATGTAGAGATAAATTATTTTAGATTGTTTTCAAGTGAAGAATATATGGATAAAAAAAAGTTATTTTTGGTAGTTCTTTTTATGATTACTTAACTATTTACATTTTCTAGATACTCATAACTCAATGTTGCATGCGCAATGATGTTTTTACACGAAATGATTAGTTAGTAGGTTACTTGTTATTATTGCACTAATTATTCATATCTATGACCTTACTAAACTTGATCAATCCACCCTTCCATTTAGTACACTTTAGCCTTCTATTGTCCATTTTATCCTACATACTTTAGGCGTTGAAGCCTCATCCTTATATGCTTTAGGTAAACTATAGCCTTACCTTACTGCTGATGGGAGTTTTATGCTTAGAATTTTGAAATTTCTTGACTATTAGTTACATTTTGAGAAATCAAATTTTTATACATTTAATTGTAATATATATAATAAGTCAAAAGAAAAAGAAATCTTTATATTACAAACGGGCCTTACTACTACTGTTTAGAGGGATCTAAAGAAGGGGTTAAAAGATAAAGATATGATAGAGAGGAAGTTAGAGGAGAGAGAGAATTTATGTGACTTTTTACTTTAAAGGTTATTGAATTCTTTTCGTTTTTTTTTCTAATATTTTATTTTCTTTAGATTTAAAAAATATATATTTACATATAATATGAAACTGAATGGTAATACTTAGCAGCTTACATATTTTGGTCATATAAATTAAAAAGTATTATGTGGAGTAAGTCATTTTATATAGTTATTTTGGATTATCACTATGTGGAGATAAATTATTTTAGATTATTTTTACATAAAGATTATTAAAAGAAAAAAAAAGTTATTTTAGTTGGTTATTTTTGTAATTAAGTGTTTATATTTTTTGGATACTTATAACTCTAGTGTTGAACTCACAATAAAGTTTTTATACGAAATGATTAGTTAGTACTTTTTCTATGACCTTAATAAACTTGATTGATTCTCTTTGATTCACCTTCAATTTAGCAAACTTTAGCCCTTACCGTCCATCTTATCCTACAAAACCTTAAGCACACTACAACCTCCTTTTTAAAGGGCTAATTAGAGTTCCATCGTTAGAAATTTTAAATTCATTGTTTCTTGACTATTAGTTACATTTTGAGAAATCAAACTTCTATATATCGTCGAAGCCATTCAATTTAGTAATGTGAACATCAATATCACAAAAATCGATGACGTTCATATTCACTCATCGCTAAAAACTATAATATGTACAATAAATGGAAAGAAACCAAATTTCTATACATCAATCAAATTAAATGTTTGATATTCTCCAATTCCACAAACAAAATCAATACCTTAGTCTTCGTGTATTAATTCAAAGTATACCCCACAATAACTGTGGACATGTGATCACCTTCCTCTTACATATATTTATCTTTTATAGATCTTTTGAATATATTTGCATGAATTCTGACTTCAACTTCTTAATGACATTTCCTTATGAAATCTTCCTATCTCGATGTTAGGAAAATGAGCTCAGCTTTTACTATATGCAAGTTTTTACATTGCCTTATGTCATTAAGTTTCATAAATAGATTATAGAATATCAACTTCCTTATTTGCCAACTTCACTTTATTTATTATATTACCCATCCTTTCATATTCAATTCAATTTTAACTTCATTCTTTTTTAAATTTAAGTTAAATTTGGAAGAGATACTATGTAGGTACCATGCTTTCAGTTTTTAATATCAATTGATGTTGTAATACTAGTTACTGTCAAAAAAATATGTTATATTTAGCAAGTTTTTAAAGATAAAAGAGTAAGCCCGATAACATAAAATGGGTAGCTCTAAAAATGTATGAATCAACATAAATCAGTGTTCTTATTTCTATAACATAATTTGTCATGCACCGAAGCAGTAAAGTCATAGCAATCTTATTGTGTAAACTATCCTAAGTTGTGTAAACCATCCTAAGATAAAAGTTGATCCCTCAACCACTATTGTAGACTTAATTTACACAAGACGTTCACAACTAACCTGCTTTAAAATAAACAGTTTACATGTAAATACCATTATTTTATTTGCGAAATCTTATAACTCATAGTAAAACTTAGATAATCTAAGTAAGTTTTACATGACTAGTAGCTTAGGTCACTTAATCATTTCTATCGTTGACACTAAAAATCAATAGATAATAACAATCAAGGTTATCAAATAGTTAATTAAATACAATGCAACAGATAAATGCTATCATACGATGTTATTTGGTCTATCATGATATTAGATAAATTACATCGGTTCTAATCCGGGTTTAAGGATTTTCAGCACATGTGTAGCAGATTATGACCAAACCTAGACTTGTGAAATGGAGACATTTCTCCTCCCTCAACTACCTTCAAATAACCGCTTTCACCCTTACTATGACCTCTTCTCTTATCACTTAGTTTGATTAAGGATGAAAAAGAGACAATTTCAGCTATCACTTTCGAAGGGGTCAAGTTTCGATTAGAAAATCCTGATCATCCCCTAATGGGTTGCAAATAGCTTAATTTGATAAAGGGTTCTTAAATGCATGTCCAATTTAAAGTTACAAGTTTAATATAGTTAAATCCGATTTAAGGTAACCGATCAATTTCACATAGATTATTCAATCTATAACTCAATATAACAAGCTAATAGTATAAAATCAAGCTCAAAAACATACAAGTATGCGCATAAGTAAGCTACTTAAAAGAACAACCAAGTATAACCTTAAGCCTCTAAATACTATAAAACGGTATTCTAAAATATAATTACTTATTGATCCTAAACTTACTTAGACCTTCTATTTGCTCACTAAGGTGTGACTTATGATATGCTTTCACTATTAGTCCCTATAATATAAATGTCATTTTAATATTCATACAATTACTATATATGAGCTTTATTCTGTACTCAGTTTATTAACATAAATTTAAGATTCTACTATACTTAGTTATCTAGGTTTTAAGTCATGGTGTATGGTATGTACATTACAAGATTGTGCAAGGCAAAGATGGTGGAGAAGGCATAAGTGTTCAAGTCTATCTTTGAATGGGTTTTTTTAAGTTCTTTTCAAGTTTAGACTCAGTTCCAATTTGGTGATGAAGATTTTGGTGCATAGAAGAGTGTTTAGAAAGGAGGTACTACTTTTGCTTCGTCGCTTATGTTCCTATGAGAACCCATAAACGTGTAATCAATGACTACTTAAGTGTATAGCCTAAGATTTAGAGTTGTTGATAAGACTCTTTAGACATAAGCCTCTCGAGCCTATCTAGATTTGATGTACCTTGGCACTTGGGGCTTACCGCTGTGAGCTTAAGCCTTAAGTGTAGATTGAACTAGCTCAAAGAGTTCTTCAACGGCTAGAATGTACAAGATAAGAAAAAGATACTAAGTTAACAGCTATCTTCGAGATAAGTGGGACATGTCGGACACCATGACCCTAGTCTCCCATATTTACAAGAGAAGATCTCTCCCCATTAACTGTCCTCCAACTGTTGGTGTCACTCCATTATGAATACCAATCTATTACCTAATTGTAAGTCTCTCCACACTAAGCTTACTTATTACTCCAAAGCACCTTCTATTCTCTAAGAATTCACTGCTAACTTAAGTATCAGAGTGGCTACATCAGACAATACCCCAACGTCCCCTCATAATGTTTTGTTTTGCAAGCTTACCACGTGTAAAGCCCAATCACTACCGACAAATACTTAAAGATGATAGGAGTAATAATAACTTTTGCCATGTAAAGCAAAGTTCGCTAAAGTCCATAAGAATCAAATTTAGTTCTAAAGCATAATGTCTATATTTTCTCTTTCATTATTGTTTTTAGACTTTTTTATTCAATAACTATTTGATGTGAAGAAAATTAGATATGATCTCTTGCTTCTCACAAATTTCTTTTTCAATTTTTTATAACTCTATGTTTTATTTATTTTTTTTTTCAAAATTTTGTAACTAGGACGCATTATGATAAAAATATCTATTCATTAATGTATAGCTTTGTTAAACAAAATAGCTTTATCTTAATGCAATTTATATATTTAAGAATTAAGAGGTATATAGATATTAATACGAGGAATAGGTATAGAGTGGAAATTTAACTATTGTAGTTGCTCTTGGAATTTTGTTTAGCTTATTGCTTTACTGTTAGTGTGTGATTGAAATTGATGAATTTGACTAAGTTTTGCTCATGGTCATGTGGGAAGACAATGTAACATAATTTTTATGCTTTCTAATGAATGTAGCATTTGGATGATGTTGACTTTTATAATCGATTCCCCTTTCTACTTTCATATATAATTTTTTTTTTACTTATAGTTATTTGATACTTTAGAAAACATTCGCTGTAAGATATATAATGAGATTTATAACTTAATCACTACGTTATGTGTGTTCATATAAGTGTTTTTTTTTTTATATCATTGCTGAATAATTTCATGTAACGATATATTTTTCATTGCTTTTGCTGGTATGATAAGTTCCATTATGGGCAATCCAATAAAAGGCGTCAATGTTCCATTATCCCCCAACCTACAAAATATAAGGAAATTCAACAACTAGAACACTTAGGATCAATGTCATGAAGAAAAGGGCTAATACAACAAGATTCATGAAATGTGGAACTCATTACAGTAGGAATGGCTGTAGCATTAGATCTATTTGCGAAGATTACTTTTGATTTGTTTATAAAGATAAAGATGTTGTTTTCTTTTATTTTGTTGATATCCAAAAATGTGATTTAGATTTATCTCATGGTACTTATTATAGACACTAAAGTTGGGTTTACTAATCTTGAGATTTTAAATATATAGAATCAAATCTCCTTTATATTATCAAAACTAAAGGTAAAGTTTCTACCTTTTAGTGGAAACAAGATATTTTGCATTTTGATTTTTTCTTAAAAAAAGCAAATGCTTTTTGATATATCTAGTGCTTTATTGTGCATGTTTTAATTTGTCAAGTAGTTACACAATACTATGTTGTTATATTCTTAATTTTGCCTTTTTTTTTATTAAATTTTTATACCATATGTTGATAAGGCCTTTTGGGATATATGCTCCTTAGGTCTGTCCTGAACTCTTTAGGCCCACTCCTTATGAAAGATTGTCCTTGGCCTAAGCCTAAAACGCAGTCTACCATACTCTAGCAAGCCTCCAATGGCTAGAAGACTCCGAATAAGGCCAATAAACTAAGTCAATAGTCACTTCTTACTTATTCGAACTACGTTGGACACTATGATCTTACTCTCCAATACTTGCATCTCCAATACTTGTGGAAGTGATTACCTATTTGAAAACTTTGAATTTATGTAATTAATAATGTTTAGTTGCGTGTTTTTCATTCTTTATAGTTAAATTAACATAAGTTGGCATTTATTTTAAAAATCAATAATAGTTTGAAATAGGAGGAAATTATGTTGTAAGATAATATATAAATTGTTCGTTCTTATCGTAAATTAAGATTCTCTTTTAAACATATCATAAGTAATCTTTTTTTCATTTTTTCTTGTAATGCATAAAAATCCGATACCATATAATTCTTCTTAGTTACTTTGATTGAAGAACAAAAAAGCACTACAAATGACATGCTTATTTGTTTATTTATTTATTCATTTGTTTGTTTATTATTACTAACATAACCTAATGTCTGGAATATACAATATTTTATAAAGAAGTGGACGTATAATAAAGCTACACCCCTACGAATGGTGATTGGGCAGCTTCGAGCCCTGGTATGCTAAAATTTGTATTTTGGTGCTTGTGTTTTTTTCATGTGGGGCACATCGTGTTCACATGGCTTGCGTACCGAGGCTTTGTGTACTCATGCTTTTCATATGCCACCCATTTATTCGCTTACTAGCTTATGTGCCCTTACATTCCTATAATTAGGCTCTAATTATAATGCCAAAAATGTCTTTTTTTGACATCTTTGGGTATTTGCAGTGATTTATAGTGTTATATATTTTTTATTTTTCCAAGTTGCAACATTTATTGAGTATATTATACTATTATTACATATTTATACGGTAAATTATAAAGATTATTAAGTAATTTTATAAGCAAATATAATACAACAAAATAATAATTAAGTATATGTATTTTTTATGTGAAGCATTTTTATACGTTTAGTGTAGACGTTGTGTATGTATAACACATATGTGCATATCATATAGTGTATATACATACTTTTATGTGTAAATATGTATAACATATCAATGTACATGTAAAAAATTTGTATTAAACATTTATGTAAAAAAAATATATAAAAATATTTTATACGTATTTATGAGAACATATATACATTTATATAATTTTATATATGTATGAATATGTATGTATATAAATGTGTATGTTAATGCATAAATATGCAGATGCATTTATGTACATATAAATTTATATGTATATACATGCAAATATATACATACAAATATGTATAAATATATATGTACATATTCACGTACATACATGTATATGTGTAAGACATAAAATATATATAAATATATATATGAATTTACATGTAAATATACATGTGCAAATATGTACAAATAGGTACGTATATATGTAGTATTTACGTCCGTAGAAACATGTATGTATATATACTTAGAAATATGTATGTATAAATTTATATAAATATACATGCAAATGGAAATGTACAAATAATTTATATGGAGAATTATAATAGAATGGATCAATATTTGAGAATAAATTTAATCAAATGATCAATATTTTCAAACGTTCATATAAAATATCGACATTTCAAAAAAATCATATAAGGTATCAAATATTTCGCAAAATAGTTCAAATAAGAAATTCATAATAACCAATTCATAAAATTATCTGAATTGCATTATGAAATATTGATTTTTTATGTAAACTTTTCGAAATATTAATACCGTATTTGAACTTACTCATAAATGTCTATCCCTTCCATTGTAATTCTCCTAATATGTATAAATAGGTACATACATACATACGTATTTATGTACATATAAACACGTACTTTAATATATAGAAATATGTACGAACAAACTCGTATAATTATACATGCAAATATGTATAATTTGGTAAGTATATACATATGTTTATATATATATATATAAACACATACATATGTACATAGAAATATGTACATACAAATTTATATAAATATAAGAAAAAATATGTATCAATAGGTATATAATATACATGCCTATTTTTGTACGTATAAACATGTATATGTGTACATAGAAATATGTATATACAAATTTGTACAAATATTTGTGCAAACATGTGAGTACAAATATATGTACATAAGTACATATATACATATGTATGTATTTATAGCATATTTTTACGTATTTACGTATAACATATTTATTTTTATGTATATAACGTATAACTTATATACGTATAACAAATTTGTATAAATATATTATAGACATTAATGCATAGATGCATAGATGCATATATTTAATATATTGAATTTATTGATTTTATATTATGTGCATACACTATATATATATATATATAATATGACATTTTATCTATAAAAGAACAAGTGAGAAAAAACACCAATTAACTATTAGAGGAGGAGACTTGTGATCATGTCTTATTGCCCTAAAGGATTCACATATTTTTTCCTCCTAACTACTATGTATTACAAGTATTAGAGGAAGAAAGATTGAATTTAGTTAATCTAATTTAGAGAAATTGAAAAATTAGCAAAAAAAGGAAGAAATTTATGAGTATTGAAAACAATTTTAACTTGAACAAGAGTCATATAAACAAAGTTCTATCTCTCCTTGGACTTTCTCTCTCTCATATCTCAATCTCTCAACCCCTTCTCTAGTTAAGATCCGCCAATCCCAAAACAATAGTACTGGCTAGTTTTGCTTTAAATATTTTAATATATATATAAATATAATTATTTATGCATAAGTAAATTGAGCCAAAAATGATAGTTGTAAGTATAAAGAAATTTTTATGTTTACCAATCAAATACATAAATATTACATAAATACCGACTATAAAAAAAAAAATTAAATAAGTACTAATGTTATATCTCAAGTTGAAAATGAGACATTAATTTTATATGAATATCTCACTTTAAATATGAAACTAATTTTATATGATATTTCTTTTTTATTTACAAATATGTGTTGTGTCGTATTAATACTAATTAATTAATTAATTAATTTACTCATTTATACATGTTTATTAAAAAAAAAAAAACTTATGACTCGTTCACTTCACCAAATAGAAAGACCTATAATAGAATTTTAATTCTAAGGAATTGAATAAGTAAATAATGACTATTACAGTGTTCACTTTGATAAAATAGCCATACAAGGAATAGATGTATAATGCATTTAAAATTACCACTTTACCCCGTCTTCAACTTGGTCATTGCGAACTGTTTTTCCCTTTTTCTACAAAATCATCTACCTTAAGCACATCCATTTTTATTTATTTCTTTCGTCACTTTTTTTCATCAACTTAAAAGGAAAAAAAAAATCCCAACTTTTCTATATTTCTTTCTCCAATTTCTTTCATAGAGTGAAAGGAAAAGAAAAAGCTTCTAACTTTTTATTTTTGCTTCGATTTCTTTCTCTGAAATTGGACTTTTCATCACTTATCATTTGTTTTTCTCTCTAATTCTCACTTTCTATCATTTTCTCTCGCTTTCTTTCACTTCTCGTTTTTTCTTTGTTCTCTCCATCATTCTTTGTCAGTTGTGCTATGGACACTCGCTAGAGTTTGGTGTAGGGCGGTGGTTGTTGCAGACACTCGCTAAAGATAAGTTGAAGTTCAGTGGCTACTAATGGTGCAACTGTGTTAGGCTCTAGGATTAATTGTGTTTTCTTTACTAGATTACATTTATATTTTACTTCGTATTTATTGAACTAGCACTAGGGTATCATTTACTTTTTGAGAGATAACACACTTATGAGATTGAAATGAAAGACCCTTTGTGTATTTCTTTATGAAAACTCTTTTATCCTGCTCTTATCAATTCCTTTAGTAAGAATTGTGGTAAGTAACTCTGATTAATACTTTATGCGTAACATCAAAGTAGAGATTAGACTGTGTAGTGTTCATTTGGTGCATCATATCCTCATAGACAACTCATGAATTTGATAAACCCGACCCCATTTCCCTTTCTTCGATATTTCGGAAGACTCACTCGATTTTCTACGATAAGACTTAGTGATAACTGAGCTCTTAGGCATATCATATATTCTTGGTATCAGAACTCGAGGCTTCATATAGGGTTAAGAGTTTTGAAGTTGCCTTGTTCCTACTATATAAGTAAACATATCTACTATTTTGTATTTGAGAAAAGTACTAGTTCGATTGTTTTTGTTAAGACACTAGGGATTTATTTACTAGGAATTAGTTAGGTTTTAATTCTATATGTTAGGAAACTTACTAATTGGTTTATCTGCTATATTCCCATTATGTAGACTCACGAAAGGAATTGACCGAAGAGTTTCTACTACGATGACCTTTGTTAGTTATTCTCCTATTTACAAATATTATATATATAAATTTATTGTCAAGAAGGGCATTGAATGTGAATCTGTGGTGTAGGTCTTGTCTCCATTAGAGCTATCTATTATCCAACGCCTTATTGTGAACAAGGAGTTAAGATTCAAAGCCAAGTGACAACCTTAAGGTTTAGTTTTGTACAACCAAATCCCAAAGGGGAGTAGGTTTTGGGGTCACAAATATTCGTTGTCCAAGTTCGTGATTGTAGCTGACTTTGATTATTTTCTGTTAGGAATAGTAGTACTCTGATTTTTGTGTAAGAAGGGTTTGTTCAGGTAGTTAGTAGCTAGCATGGGTTGAATTACTAATGTGTGTGGGAAATTATACTTAGATATTGGCTTTGACCGATGGTGCAATTGCACATGCAATTGTTAATAGGTGATTGTGCACCGTGTGGGTGTCTTCTGTGTAATTTTGTAGTGTAGTCGTTGGTGTATGTTGTGCCCTTGTAAAAGACAAGTGGGTGCCCAAATTATGTTGTTGAGAATCAGCAATGAAGTTATGGGCTGTTGTGAATAACTATGTGTGGGTGTTCATGAATTTGCAATTGTATTCAAAGTGTCCATGCTATGTTCCTTTTCGAATTACTGAGTTGTTTATGTATTGTACGTTTGTTGAGCTACACTTGTGAATTTTGGTTAGTATTAAGTCGGTGCTAAGGTGTTTGTACCTATTTCCAAGTCGCTATTATGTTCAATTACTTACTACAGCGACTAGCTAAAATTGTGCCATGTTGTTGTATTGCCGACCTATTAAAGTACCATGATAAATTGAGATACAATAGTGACCTTTGGGGTTTGTATATACTGTATTGTCCTGTTTAGTTATTGCCAAGCTACTATAACTAATAACTAAGTATTTACCGAGCTACATTCTTCAATCCAAACTAATTTGAATTACTCTATGTCGAGTTATGCTGAGCTATTTATGAACTTTATTATACTATGCTATAGAATTTAATTATGGATAGCTATTGGATTATATCAGTCAGTGCTTAACTGATTCAAGCAAATTAGAGCCAAACAAGTACATCTCCAAGTTGTTACAACCCAAAATCATCAAGCTGCTGTTGTGAAATATTGTTGCATGCCGTGGAGTCGAGCTATGCATCATTGTCCAATTGGAGCTAATTGGTCAATGATGTCATTAAGCTATCAAGCTAAATAGTGGTTGGAGCTAACCAATAGATGTAGTGTAACTAAGCTATGTAAAACAAACCAAACTATTGTCTAATTCATTTATGCTATTGCTGAGCTATTGTATTTGAGTAGAGCAAAATAAGGTGTATATTGTCATGAAGTGCTCCTCTGTACAAGAGGATAGTCGTGTGTTGAGTGTGCTAAGTGTAAGTTGATTTGTGTTTGTGCCGTAGTGCAGTTCCAAATTGCTGCAATTCAAAGTGTTGAGCTTAGTGAACTTTTGTGGAGTTGCTAAACGATAGCCATAACGCCCTGTTTGATAGCTACTGAACTAATTTAAGTATTGTGAACTTGTGTTCTATACTATCCTATCTCTCTAGGATCACAAAATTAAGTAGGATTGCTGAGTGACTAACAATTGTTGTTCAACTTTTGTCGAAGAAAACATCTGTTGTATACTAAGCTATCTTGGATCCATGTGTTGAGAACGCTATCCACTTTATGACAATTGATGAGCTGCTGTGATTAAATTACCAAGCTACTGTTTAATGTGCCAAATGTGAGTTTGTACTTATTTCCAAGTTGCTCATCTTGCCAAGCTTTGTATAGAGTGTAAAGCGGACTTATTGGTTAGTACTCCAATTTTATAATATGGCATCATAGAAATTTTACATTGATGGAAGACTTCAAGAGATTCATATTAATTTGAGTTAGTGATTATCCCATGAACTTTATCTCTGAAGCTGTAGTTGGGAGATTTGGCTATGCAATTATTGATCACTCGAGTCCATATGAATTTTCTTATAATGACAAGGTAGTTCAAATTACCAAGCAAGCAAAATTAGCCTTCTCTTCTAATAGCTTTCAAGATGAGGTTCTATGTGATGTATCTGATATTGATGATTGTTATATGTGTTTAGGAAATCCATAGAAATCACGTCGTGATATGCGCTATCACCCATTAAAGCATGCTTATTCCTTCTATGAGAAAAGACAATTTGTGATGCCTTGCAACTCCCCAACAAGAATTGAAGAAGGTTTAAAAGCTATTAAGATTTTCACTCAAAGGTGGAAAGCCGAAATTTCTATCAAAACATCTCAAGAAGACCGGTGAGTCACATCTTGTAACCTATGTTCCTGATGTGATCCCATTATCAACCATCCATGCTATTGAGGATGACCCTAGGTACTACTACATCTATCTCCTACTTATTGGACTTCTTTATCTTGATCCATTGATAGGATTATCTAGGATTGGTGAAAGCCATAGTAGTCTTGTGCTCGTGAGATCTTATAGATTACTTGTTGATATTTATTATGGTCGTCATAGTGGATATTTGTATTAGGGTTGTATTATGCTCCTATTAGGAAATCTTATGTGGAAAGTGCTAGAATTATATCAGTGGAGAGAAGAAGACATGAGTAGTGAAAGAAATAAAGAGGTGGTAGTAGATGAGATAAAGGATTGAGTTGAGGCCTTACATGTTCAAGTACCCCAATCTCTTAGCCTAATATTTGAGCCAAAAATTGTGTTGCTCCCTATGATTAATGGTTGCTGGAGTTTCTTGAACATAATTAATCAGATATACGATGAGTGGAAATAAGGGGCTTCAGTAGGGAGTTTGGTTGACCATACCTACGACAAGTAAAAGGAATCAAAGATGATGCCATCATTGACCATAAACTTAAGTTATCTTTGTATCACTCTATTTGGTTTTTGCAGGTATGTATTTAACCCAGGTGGATTTTGAAGTCAGTGGATGCTAAGTTTCAAGTCAAAACTTTTTCATGGGAGGGGTGATGTTAGGCTCCAGGATTACTCTTTTTTTTTTTTTTTTTGCTGGATTACCCTTATATTTTACTTTGTATTTACTAAACTACCACTAAGGCATCCTTTACTTTATTTTATTTACGTAATTGTTACTATGTATAAATAGCTCATGTTTATAGGGTATTGAGAGATAACACACTTATGAGATTGAAATGAAAGACCCTTTAAGTATTTCTCTATGAAAACTCTCTTATCTTGCTCTTATCAATCCCTCTAGCGAAGATTGTGGTGAGCAACCCTAATTAATATTTTGTGCATAATATCAAAGTAAAGATTAGGTCGTATAATGTTCATTTGGTGCATCATATCCTCATAGACAACTCATGAATTCGCTAAACTCAACCCAATTTCCCTTTCTTCGATATCTCAAAGGACTGACTCAATTTTTTACGATAAGATCTAGTGATAACTGAGCTCCTAGGCACATTAAACTATTAGATGTTTCACCATAGTGTGGTGTTGTAGTTCAGATTTAAGTGGTGGTGGTGGTAATGAAGTGCCTTTATTGGTGACGATAGCGATGTGGTGGCTATGTTGATGACGATGGTGGTGCGATGGCTATATTGTTGATCGTGGTAGTGTAGTCAAGATCGATAAGTGGAGAAGAAGAGGAGATAGGGGTGTTTGAGATTGAATGGTGATGGAAAAGGGTAAGGGTAGTGAGGTCCTTAATTCACTAAATCTCAATTCTTAAGTTTAAGGTAGAAATCTCTATTATTTAATTTCAAGTAATAGAGATTCCTACGGAATCGTAATTGCGAAGCAAAAAACCAACTGAACGATTAATAGAGAATAAGGGGGGAATAAAATATCCATTCATCCCAAGTGACAGGCTGTTAATGTTTTCTTATGACATACTGCTTGGGATTTACTCAACCACCATAGATTTTGCTCAATGTTTCCAACCCATTCACAATACGTTTTTTAAATGTATGCATTGAGAAGCGCATGGGGGATCTAGTTCAAACAAAAGCCTACAATAATGTGCTATGGCTCGCTTCAACTTATGTTTTCTCTATAAGATTGTCATGTTTAACAAATGAGACACTATTATGGTATGAAAATGTTAAGTCATAGGTACAAAGTGCGACTTTTTTATAATTTTTGAAATTGAGATATGGTTTAACCATGATATTTAGGTAATTTTTTTATATAATTCATTTTAATGTAAACTATTTTTTTTTTAATAATGGTAGACATCTATCTCTTTCTTAAGTATATACTCACATGCAAGCTTATGAAGTTAAAACACCACAATAACCAATATAAGTATCTTATTTTGAGGTTAGAGAAACAATATAGCTACAATATTTAAAGACTTAGAGTAATTCATACTCCCTAACACATACACATACACATACACACACACACACACATACACATATATATATGTATATACATAACCACGTGAGATTGTCTCCAAATCCCATCATTAATAGAAAAATTTCTTGTCATCTCATCTAAAATTCCTCACTAAGTATCAACATCAATATAATTGGTCCATGTCAACCATCCATAAAGGCATCCCATAACACAATGTGACACAATTATAGCTGTTTCAAAAGACTAACTTATAACATAGTAACTAACTAGTCAATTGCCTAGCACTTAAGCTTAACAACACATTACCCCTAGATTATGTGAGACCCTAAAAAAAAATTTACAATTAAAATCTTGCATTTAGATGTAGCATGATTATAAGAGTTACTAAGTTAAGTGAATTGTAAGCTTCGTACTTTAGTAACTAGTTCCCAAGCATTTAGTAATCAGAAAAGTAGTTTAGTTAAGCTAATATTCTATGACTTGGCTTATATATATATATATTGTAATGCCGCCAAAGTCGGACATGCTAGCTTTCGTGCAGTTATACTCCTCGTAAAAGATATAGTATCATAGACTATGTTAATAGGTATATACGAAAATTTTGACATACTTACTTTACTAAACTATTATAAAGGGGATGGAAAGTGAGGCTCTAATTTTTCAACAACTTATTAGGGTTCATAGCACTATTCTATTCTAGGCATGGAGCATAGAAGGCTATAATTGAGATTAAAAATTTAACTCCCTAAGAATATCTCGAGTAGTAAGTTTCAATGTTAAGAGATCTTAATAGTGGAGTTAATAAGAATGTATTAGACAATAGGCAATATTTCTCAAATATATTTAATACATATAAAGTATATAAATATAAACTAATATTAATTCTAAACATAAGTTTGTATAAGTATTAGGTCCAACTTAATTTGATGTTTTACAAGTATAGACACCTCATTTTTGCCATCGTTAAGATTATTTCTTATCGAGCCAAATTAAAATAATAATAATAATAAAGAAAATTGAAAGAAAAATAAAATAATAAAAGTGTCAAGTCAAGTTAGCCTTTCAAGGTCAAATCGGACAATAGTTGAATATATGCATTCAATTTAATAAATTCCAAGTCTTAAATAGTCGGGCTTCATGTAGAAATATTTTTAGTTCAATCCAATATAAAGCAAATTTTTATTTAATTTATATTGGCTAAATAGACTTAAGATTTATTAAATGGGTAAGCATATATTTTTGGCTAAATTAAGATGGACTAAATCAAGCCCAAGATAAAAAGCCCAAATCCATGTAGGGTTTTTACAAACTAAGTTAAATCTTCAATTAATCCAAATCAGGTATTATCATATCATTGTATCTTGAATTTGTTAAGATTGAATCTTCATTCAAAAATATCGAAAAGATCCAAATTTATAGCCTATAAATGATAGGCAATGAGTTGTAAAAAATTCACGTTTTAAAATTCACGCATACTCACACAAATCACGAATTCACATACAATTTTTCACGTCCTCACAATTCACCACATCCTGACACAATCCCTCTCACATACACACCACGTTCGAATGGTTTCAACACACACCACTCACATGCAGTTAGTACACGATCAACACACATAACTTAATCACATATACACACGCTTGCACTCCACCGACGCATACACACGATTCGATCACTGATACACACACTTACTCTCTCAAGAGCACTCACATAGAGCACTCGCGCACACTATCTAGCACTCACACAACATACACGATCACTCACACGACATTTACCATACACAACCACAACTAGACAAATACACAAGCCGTATACGATTCGCTCACACGTATTTAATGCTCATACATTGTCCAACATTCACGACATCATTGCACAAGCACGGAACACATACATACATTAATCATAGGCTACGTCTACAACTTGTGCACAATTCACTCACCCGCATTGTCCAAGCACATAACCACATACGATTACTTTACGATCACTTACACGATTCGACCTGTTTAGGTAATTGAAAAAATTATTTTAGTTAGTTATTTATGTTGTTCTTTTAGTTAATCAATTCACTTTACTAACTTGTTTTCTTTTTTTTAGTGTAGTTTTTTTTTTTATAAATTTTAATAATTCTCATGCCGTCTTGTAATTTTTTAGATAAATTTTAGTCAAACTGTATTTTTTTAACCTAAAGTTGCATTTTAAAAAAAAAATTGCATATCTTTTCTTCGAAATTCATATCTTCAGAGAAGATCCGTATCAAAATACGTATATTAGTATATCTTGTATTTAGGGTTTAGAAAAATCAATTTTCGATACGTATTTTTTTTTAATAAAAAAATCTTAACTAGAGTTTTTCAAAAGATTTAGTTAGTTAGGTTTTTTTTTAAATAGATTCATAAAGCTATATCTTTTTAGGTTTTTTTTATAAAAAATAATAATTTGATGACTAATACAAATCTAGCTTGATTTCTTTTAAAAAAAAAATCCACCCCCTAAATCTTTTCTAAAAATAAATTACGTTGATTTAATCCTGATTAATGGATACGTAGGTACCTTCGGGGCAACTGTATAAAAAATAAAAAAAATTCCTCTTTTAGAAAATTCGTAATAAAAATTACTAAAAATTTATTTTAATTGCATTTTTGCATAGTTGTATATATCTTAGTATTTCTAGAAAAATTATAAAAAATAAATAAAAGCTCATTAGTTCTTTTATCATTATGTGATAATATAGTCTTAATAGGTTAGCTTCGAGCTTAGATGTTCTGATTTAATTTTCTAAAAATTAATTTTTTAGAATATTTGCATACCAGTGGCTAAATTAGAATTTTTCCACCCAAAAACTCTAATTTCATTTTTTACCAATTTAACCGGTTAATGACTCTAGTTTTTTTAGACATTTTTTTTAAGAAAAATGTTTCTTTAATTTAATATCAAATAATTTATATTAAACGAGTTGGACTTAACATAAGTTGAATTAAAACAAACGAAATAGGGCTCAACAATAGATAAGTTTAACATTTGTTATAAGGCTATAAAAAACCAATCAAAATGACCTTGCGAGTTTGGATTATGGAAACGGACTAATAAAATATGTATATGACTAAAAAGCTAATCATGTCAATTCTACTTGTTATTTATCGAAAACTGATAACTATAATATATATATCCATAGTATAATGATTATTAAACATACATAGGTTAGATGTCATAAAATCCATACGAAAGACAAAAAAAAAAAAAAAAAAAAATCCCAAATGGAACTTCACCTTAGCTTGGAACTCCAAACGTTGGAAGAAGTTGAAGTATACGTCAAAGTGGGTCTAATTCCTTTTAATTAAAGATGCTGGTACTTAAAGGAAGTATATTATATTAAGATTATGGACTTTGATAGTAACGTCAGTATCCACTTATCTTATTTAATTGGACCGAGTGAGCCTTGGGACAGGTGTAGAATTAACAGCCTTACAGCAAATAAAAAGAAAAACAAATAAATAAATTCAATGATATGAAACTATATTTATGGGATGTTAAATTACTGCAAATTAGAACTCATATTTGCACCATCACAAAGAAATAACAAAGAACCTAAAGTTGCTGCTACCCGTAGCTGAGAATTCATCGAAGCCATAGAACAAGAAGCTCAGTTATTTCATCGGCCAATGGAAATAAATATAGGTACCAAATCAATTTCAATAATTCTTAAAATGAAATTCAAGGTAAGTTTTATTTCATTTGTAGTTTAAAGGAGTAATTGAGTTGTTTTGACAATTTTTTTTTTTTAGTTTCTTTGATAATAGCCCAATAAAACATACGAGGTAATGTGCTTCTCATGGGCATAAATAATGTTCTTGTCACTTCAAATTTTATGGTAGTGTATTTATAAAAAAAAAAAAAAAAAGATCATAAGTATGTAATTCCATGGCTATATTGATTTGTGTAAAAGAGAAATAAATATGTAATCAATAAGAATATTATTTAAAGAAGATAATCAGTGCTAATGAGACTCAAATACGGTATTATTGCTATTTGATTTTAACTAAGTAATTAAGTTGGGTTATTTATGTTACTCATAGAAGTCTAGGGTCTAGAACAAAGGGATAAAAGTAGGAAATGAAGTAACCTAGATATAACAATAAATAAAATATATTTCAGAATTGAGATATGTAATTTCTTGGGCTCACAATAATCCTTGGGAAATTCCTTGATGTTGCACGACGTACATATTACACAAACGGCATGCATAATGGCATAACTTGATGATAGGAATTTAAAGAAGTAATTATTAAGAATATTTCTTCTTTAACTTGCATATGGCATGTTACTCATCGGTTTGGGAATAATGGAATTTGGTAGTTTATAGAATGTTTTGGGTAATAATAATAATAGTAACAATAATAATTTATATAGGTTAAGGATGAAATAGATTTATTTGCTCGGTAATTCCAGTATGCTATGTTGAAATATAAGGCTTAATTAGTACTATATTTTACTAAAGTAACCAATTTTTCTAGTTATAAAGGGATTGCTTTTCAAGATAAAATTAAAAAATAAAAGAAGGAAAAAAAAAGAGAAGAGAATAAAAAGATATAAAAAAAAAAGTAAGAATCCGAAGTTCAATTTGGTATCATTATGTTTTTACAAATCATCATACAAAGTCCTTTTTTTTTTATACTAAACCGTGACTTTGTGACCATATGTTTTACTATAAACATAATGATATATCTTATTTGATAGTTAGTCAATCATATCAAAAGTTGTATAAAGCTTTTCATATAAGTAAAATACTACAAATCTATATGAGCAAATGAAATATAAAATATAGATATATGTTATGAAGTATATATATACACTATACTAATTCTCTCGAATATGCCATATAAATGCACATAAACACTTCTATACATAAGTTAACGATCATTGAGTTACTTATCGTTATGAGTAAAGATATACATTTTAACATATAGCTTAGATATCTCTGTAACGTACCTTTCTATAGATATGTTGTTAGTAAAAACTTTAAATATTCTATGAGATATGAAGCTCATGTAAATATATATCATATAGCCATACTTATAGGTCCAATAAAATTATAACTTACAATTATAAATAAACGAAACTACATCATCACCATAATTCCACAAACTTGACATATAAGTACATATATATGTATACAAAAACTTATATAAATATACAAATTATGATATGTGGTAGCCATACAAAAATTAAATATAGATGTTCGCTATATAGGAACTTTGAGCTATGAAGACTTCATCATGTCGAAAATGAGCCAACAAAGTAATATCAAGTAAGTCGGATCAATGCTTTATAACATGTTAGAGTATTATTTAAAAATACTTGGAGGCTTTGGTATATTTTTTACTTATGATTGTAATTTAGTTTTCTATGCATGTGTAGGTCATGTGCTTGAATAGTGTCTGCTAATGTAAAAATTTAGCTACATGTGATGTTGTTTTGTGATTATTGCTTCAGTTTGTTCATTTAAAGTTGTTTGATCACCTTAGAAACGATCTAACTTAAACTCAATCAAATGTTTAACCTAACATACATCATAACCCACTAGAGGTAACGACTAGGATTCTCGTACCAAACACGGACCCCCTTCGATGAAGATAATTGAAATTGTCATTTCCTTACCTTGGTTGATTAAGTGATAGGAGAAGGGGGCATGGCAAGGTGGTGGATCGTAGTTCAATAGTGGTCAAGAGAAGAGAGTATTCTCCATTGCACAAGCTTCGGTTTGATTCCAATCCATGAATTTACAGTATCAAACTCCTTAACCTAAATTACAGCGAGCGCAATTTCTCTAATCTCATGATGGATTAAATAACGTCGTGCAATAACATTTGCTTGTGTATGCATTGCATGTAACTAATCTAGTTGAAAACCATGTTTATGATGTAAATGCATACTTTTGTCTTCGTCTCATTTACTGAGTAAGTTGTTACTCATTCCCCTATAATATGTTTGTAGGTTCAAAGTGGAACTACAAGTACCACACTTAAAACCAAAACTTTAGCAAACAAGATTGAGAAGTGAAGATTAAGAAGATTCTAATTGAATTTTGTTCTTATTATTGATTTTTTTTTTTTTTATATATAAGAAAACTACCTAAGTCTTCTCCAAAGACTTACTAATTTTCAATCTTTTGGTTTATATATCGAATAATGTATACTTGTGGGTTTTACGAGTACTCTTCTGAAAAGTTAAACTACAAGTTTGCTTTATCAATTATTTCCTAAAATTATTCTACAGGTTTATATCAAGCATGTATTAAATTGGATACTTCAAAGCGGTAGAATTGAGTATACCTAGTATGAACTAGGTCTATGATAACAACTGTAAGGTTATTTCTATCTTAACATTGTTTACACGACAGGAATGTTATGACTCCACATTTTCAAGGTGTAACAAATTATTCCTCCTATAGAACACTATAGATACCAATCCGTAGCAACTACTTCTAACACTTTGATATTACCATAGGCAGAATTATAGTTAACAAAACAATTTATTAGGCAAATGCATTGAAATTTATTTTCATTTACTAACCTATACACATAAACACCACACAAATATATATGTATATATAGAGAGGATTTGCTCAACACTTTTGGAATTATGTAAAATGAAATTCAAGTTTTACAATTGAAAACACAAGTCACTAATAATATAGATGATTACAACTCTAGTAATATCTGCCATGATCCATATGGGATTCTATTGACATAAAGTATCTCTATCTCTCCTTCTTGAATGTATGACAACCTCGTTATAAGATCTTACAATTGGGCCTAGATCATCCCCTTTTCAACTGTCCCAGCACTAGATACTTACTATTAGGGGTTAACTCTGATACCATTTATAATGCACTTAGTCAAAAGTAGTTAATGAGTAAACCAACAAACACTAAGACTCATTTCAATCACTTATCCCAAAAGTTTCTAACTAGTATTAACATGTTATTCGTAGCTCAACCTTATATATTACCATAGGTACGTAGGTATGAATGGAAAGGTCATGTTCATGCTACATGTCAAGTCATGTTACACGTGACTAAGAAAATAACTTGAATCGTACGTATGTGATGCTCAAGAGAGAAGTATAGGGAGGAGGAGTACGCAATCTTGATAAGGCTCTAACATGTATAATAAATGGAGGAGCACGATAGGATCAAACTCCATAATAGATTAAGAATAGGGTAAAGTTCTTAAGGTGTTTAAGTGTTTGATCTTTGAGATAAGTTTCCAACAGAGTAATGGCATTGATAGAGGTTTCTCCCTTATTCAAATGAGGAAGTGAATGAGGTATTTATAGGAAAGGTAATTGATCCCAATTATCGGATCATGATAGTAGTCAATGGTTAAGATGAAGGCCTTTTATTAATGCATCTCAAGTGAACTCTTTTCCTAGGTTTAGGCTTAGATAAAAGCTTTCTTTGTTTTTTAGTGTGACCCAAAACCAAGAAGGGTGGATTGGATGGACCGATCTAATGGGCCTTGCTCCAAACCGACCATGTCAAAATTCCCTTAACCATCTCAAATCTTTTGACTCGACTCTTCACACCTCATTACCTTATCCTAAAAAGTTAAACCCAATTAATTAATAGGCTTAAAGCTCAAATTTGAATTTAGCCCTCTACAAACACCATTCAATATCTCTCACAATTCATAAGGAACTTCATTCACAAGGATATCATATCACCTTCTTTTAAACTTAGTCAATAAGAGGAAAATTCAATTGGTTGACTAAAATTTAGTCGACTAAATTTGGAATATGGTCGATCTAAACAACATTCAATGGGAAATTGCTCTCCATATTGGATCAATTTAAAACTCAATCAACTGTCCTTAAAATTTGGTTTTTTGTTTTGTTACACTTTCCATCCTTCCGAATTTTTCTTTAAAAGTTCATCCTACCACTAAACACGTACCATTAGAGGCTAGCCTTGCTAACATTTATAATGCATGGGGCCACAAAAAGTTAATAATTAAGACAACAAACACTAAGGTCCATTTCAACCACTTATCTCAAAAGTTTTCAACTATTAATATGTTATTCACTACTCAACCTTATAAACCATTACATACCATCTCTTACAATCTATATAGAACTCTATTCACATGAGTATCAAATCACCTTTTTTGTAAAGTTAGTTAATGAGAGGAAAATTAGATTTGTTAACTAAAATTCAGTTGGCCAAATTTGGATTTGGTTGATCTAAATGACATTCAATAGATCAAAATTGTTTTCTATATTGGATCAATTTAAAATTTGTTAAATCATCCCTCTTGAAATTTGGTTATTTGTTCTCTTAGGCCTTCCATCCTTCCGTATCTTTCTTCAAAGGTTGATCCCTTTATCTCCACCAATTCAATTCAACCACATGAACAAAATAACTCTTGATATTTCATACTTCAATCAATAATTTCAACAAAATACAAGAAGACAACATGTTTTTTTAAGAGACATACTACTGACCAATTGGTCACATTATAATGGAGATGGCCTAAGTGAACACTAAAACAATTCTTATGTAGATATTGTTATAATTGTGGTCCGAAAGTTGACCATATATATTCTAATATTTAATATTTTCTATTTGGTTAAGGTTTACCTATTTAATTAGGAATCTTATTTAATAGTGGAATAAATTTGAGCCATTTACTGTAGAATATGATGAAAGTATCGGATTTAAAGTTATACTCTATATATAAATTGACCCTCTCTCTACCTAACTAGGATTACGTAGAATTAAGAATACTATTCTATCTAGTTCTCTGTGGCATCAAGAAAAGGTTAAGGGAGAGAAATCGATTTTAATTAAAGGTACCAGTCTGAAGCCTAAAATCTTTCAAGTTTATCTTTCTCTTAATTATTATGATAAATTCTACATTAAGTAAGTACCCTTATATTTTATATGTGACAATTTGTTTATTTAAGATCCTGCGATTATGGTATTATTTACTATGATTTATGTGCCTTAAGATTACATTTAGCATGTGTTTTAAATAAATAAATTTGTTCATAAATTATAATGATGGTTAAGATTTATGATTATTTTTTTACAATTGTATGTTGATAGGTTGATGAAGATTTTTTTCGTCACATGATTTATTTTGGCTAAATCGTATATAATTATGATTTTATATTGGTTTGTCCCAATGTTAACGATACTGTGAACTATGCTTTGGTCAATGCTATAAGTCATATATAATGGGCATTAATCGTTTCAATTTTTTATGTAACATATTGTTTGTTTCAATGTATTTATGGAATTGTTTTCTTGGATGATTATAATTATGATAGGCACATGTTTTCTGCTGTTCATATGAAAACATGAAATTTATTTTACTGGAAATTTGTTTTGAATTGATTCTAAAAATTTTGATTTCTTACGTTTTAATCATATTAATGATGCTTTTGACCTAAAATCAAAATTTTAGTCTAAATTCATCTTTTGGATATCACGATTATTTTATTATATGACATTAAGATTAAAATTAATTTATTAGTCACCAAAGTGACCAAATTAATTTTAAAATGTATAGTCATATAATTTATGAATTTATAGAATGCTATAATGAAGATTTATTGGTTGCTAGACATTAAGGATTTATTGGTGGCCAAAGGTAAATCAATCTTCTATAACTAATAAACATAAACGAGGAAATTGTTATATTCTTGTCATATATATGGTCATCCAAAGATACTATATGTATTGGTGAGATTTATCTAATTACCTACAATATATTTTATGTGTTTTATTACCTGAATCTATTAATTTAGCAAGCATTTATGTATTTACAGCTATTTCCCTACATTCGCAGGCTACCATTGTTACTATCTTTAATGGTTTGAACTTCTCTGAATGGTATTAACAAGTCAATTTTCATTTAGGTGTATTGGACATTGACTTGGCACTATTGGAAGAAAAGCCTATTGATATTATTGATATGAGTAGTGAGGCTGAGAAGTTGAAACATAAAGCATGAGATAGATCTAATAGATTATGTCTTAATTTCATGCAGATGACTATTGCCAACAACATTAAGTCCACTCTTTCAAAAAGTGTAATAGCTAAGGAATACCTTAAGCTTACGGAAGAGCACTTTCGTTCCGCTAATAAGTTACTTGCAAGGACACTAATGGCTAAACTCACGACCATGAAGTATGATGGGTCACAAAGTATGTAGCAACATGTCCTTGATATGACTAATATTGCAGCAAGACTTAAGAGCCTGGGTATGATTGTGGATAACTCATTTTTTGTGTAATTTATTTTAAACTTGTTACCTCTTGAGTATAGACCATTCTAAATTAACTATAACACTATTAAGGACAAGTGGGATGTTTATGAATTGTCTAGTAAGCTCACTCAAGAGGAAACGAGACCAAAGGAAAAAGGAGTTCATATAATAAACTTAATGGGTCAAGGAGCAAGCAAAGTTCTCAAACCAAAATCTAAAAAATTTAAGAAGAAAGGACTTACTAAGGGTACACAGGTCACTGATGATGATAAGAAGAAAAACAAGGCAAATAGATGTCACTTCTGTAAGAAGGAAGGACATTATCAAAAAGATTGCCTAAAATGTAAAGCTTGATTTAAAAAGAAAGGTACATTTAATGCTTTTGTATGTTTCGAATGAAACTTATCTAAAGTTTCGTCTAATACTTGGTGGCTGGACTTTAGTGCTACTACCCATGTTTTCAATATAATGCAAGGATTCCTTACAATTTAGAGCACAAACCTAAATGAGAACTTTTTGTTCAAGGGGAATCGAATGAAGGCCCTAATTGAAGGCATAGGGACTTACTACCTTGTTTTAGATACTGGATGTCACTTGGATCTATTTTGAACTCTCTATGTACCTTCACAATCTAGAAACTTAGTTTCTATATCGAGATTGGATGCTAAAGGGTTTAGCTTTAAAGTTGGAAATAGATGTTTCAATTTATTTAATAAAGACAATTTCATTATTCGTTTTGGTATTCTTATGGATGGTTTATATAAATTGAAACTTAATGTTAATTTCTCTACATCTTTAAGGTGTGTTCATCAAAATATTGGAATTAAGCATAGTTTGGCAAATGAAAACTCTACTTACTCGTGGCATAAATGTTTAGGTCATATATCTAAGGAAAGATTAGAAAGATTAGTAAAGAATGAGATTCTACCAAATCTAGATTTTATTGATCTTAGTTTATGTATAGATTGCATCAAGGGAAAGCAAACCAAACATAACAAGAAAGGAGCCACAAGAAGTACTAAGCATCTTGAGATAATACACACCTATATATATGTGGACCCTTTGATACTCCTTCCTTTAGTGGAAAAAAGTATTTTATCACCTTTATAGATGATTTCTCACGGTATGGATATGTCTATTTACTTAATGAAAAATATCAAGTTGTAAATGCCCTTAAGGTATCTATTAAGGAGGTTGAAAGGCAATTAGATAAAAAAGTAAAAATAGTAAGATCTGATAGAGATGATGAATATTATGGAAGGTATGATGAATCTGGACAAAATCCAAGTCTATTTACAAAGTTTCTCGAAAGACATGGCATGTGTACACTGTATACCATGCTAGGCACACCTCAACAAAATGGTATGGCAAAAAGGCGAAATAGAACATTAATGGATGGATATGGTTAGGAGTATGGTGAGTAATTCTTCTTTACCTAAATCCTTATGGATGCATGCACTTAGGACCGCAGTTTATTTACTGAATAAGATTCCTAGTAAAGCAGTTTGTAAACTCCTTTTGAGTTATGGATTGGAAGGAAACATAGTTTAAGACACATGCATGTTTGGGGTTATCCAGCAAAAGCATGAGCATATAGTTCACATGAAAAGAAATTAAATTCTCAAACTATTAGTGGTTACTTTATTGGTTACCTAGAGAAATCCAAAGAGTATAGGTTTTACTGTCCAAACCATAGTTCTAAAATTATTGAGACAAGCAATGCCAAATTCAATGAGAATGGTGAAGTTAGTAAGAATGCTAAAAAGCAGATTGTGGATTTTAATAAAATAAAGGTTGATGTTCCATTACCTATAAATGTCCCCACATCTACTATTGCTCTAAATATTGTTCTAAATATTGTTCCAAGACGATAAGAACAAAACAATGGTGAACAATATTTGAATAAAGAAGCACCCCATGAAGAAACTAACTTACCATCAGCTGACAAAAACGAGGCACATGGAATAGCCTTAAATAAACCTATATAGGTAAGAAGGCTAGATATTTCTGATGATTATGTAGTTTATTTGCAAGAGTCAAACTTTGATTTCAGTATTGATGAAGATCCTCTTTCATTTTCACAAGCCATTAATAGTAATAAGTCTGATAAATGGATTAATGCTATGAAAGATGAGTTAAAATCAATGGCTGATAACAATGTTTGGGAACTAGTCAAATTGCTTAAAGGTTCCAAATGAGTTTGGTGTAAATGGGTCTTTAAGGTGACTTGACTGGCAATATCGAATGATATAAAGCTAGACTTGTTGCCAAAGGTTATACTTAGAAAGATGGTATTGATTATAAAGAGACTTTTTCACCTATTCCAAAGAAAGATTATATAAGAATCATTATGACTTTGGTAGCTTGTTATGATTTAGAGTTACATCAAATGGATGTGAAAACCACCTTTCTTAATGGAGAACTTAGGGTAGAAGTTTATATGGATCAACTTGAAGGTTTTTCGGTAGAAGAAAATGATCATATGGTGTGTAAACTTAAGAAGTCAATATATGGATTTAAATAAGCTTCCAAGCAATGGTATCTTAAGTTCAATGATACTATTATATCTTTCAGTTTTCAAAAAAACACCATTGATTAGTGCATTTGTTAAAAGATCGGTGGGAGTAAGTTTATATTTTTGGTTCTATATATTGATGATATCTTGCTTGTTGCTAATGATTTAGGTATTTTGTATGAGATTAAAGACTATCTCTCTAAGAATTTTGAAATGAAAGATATGGCAGAGGTATCCTATGTGATCGAAATTTCAATATTTAGAAAGAGATCATAAGGATTGTCTCAAAAAGCACATATTAAGAAAATTCTTAAGAGATTCAATATGAACAAATGTTTAGTAAGTGTTGTCCCAATATAGAAAGAGGATAAATTTAATCCCATGCAATGTCCAAAGAATGATGTGGAATGTAAGGAAATGGAATCTATTCCATATGCTTTTGTTGTAGGTAGTTTGATGTATTTACAAACTTGTACCAAACCTGACATTAGCTTTGCGATTGGAATGCTAGGCCGATATCAAAGTAATCCTAGTATGGATCATTGGAAAACTCCAAAGAAAGTAATGAGATACCTTCAAGGGACTGAGGATTTTATGCTCACATTTAGGAGATTTGATTAGTTAAAAGTGATCGGATACTTAAATTTAGATTTTGCAGGATATCTTGACTGTAGAAAGTCAACGTTTGGTTATTTGTTCCTATTAACTAAAGGAGCAATCTTATGGAAAAGTGCTAAACAATCTATCATTGCTACATCAACTATGAAAGCTAAGTTTGTAACCTGTAATGAAGCTACAGTTCATGCATTATGGTTGCAAAACTTTATTTCAACACTTAGGGTTGTTGACACCATTACCAAGCTACTGAGAATTTACTGTGATAATTTTGCAATAGTTTTCTTCTCCAAGAATGATAAATATTCCAAAGGTGCTAGCATATGGAAATAAAGTATTTTGTCATTAAGGAGGAGATTCAGAAACATAAAGTGTATATTGAACATATTAGGACAGATCTCATAATCGCTAATCCATTAACTAAAGGCTTACAACCAAAGACATTTAAAGAATATGTACATAGAATAGGTCTTGGTTGTATTGATGATTATTATGATGATAGCACACTGTGAGCTTAATAATGATATGTTTCTGATTTTACTGATTATTTCTTGTTTCTTACATTTATGTATACTTAATGTTTTGAATAAGAAATCAATGTGTCTTTAAGATAACTATGTGGACATTATGTTATATATAAATTGTAGAAGGCTAAAAATTGTTGGGATAAGCCCATTATTTATTTAGGCTTGACTCATTAAGCCAAGTCTATATTTAGGATAATTCATAAAGATTTAGCTTGGTGGGCTTAAAACAAGGATCATTGGACCAATCCATCTACCTTCGATCTTTCTTAGGTAAGCTCATGCATTTATAAAGAAGGCTATTAGCCTTAGGCTCATTAGTTAACTCATTTTGAATAACCATGAATCGAGCAAGCTTTATCTCATCCGTTAATCACCTAGATAATCCGACAGATGACATCATGTCCAAGAGCTTATAAATACCCAGTATTTCCTCATCATTTAGAACTCTTAAAGAGATCAGAGAAACAATGTTCTACTGTGAAAACTCTGTTCTCTAAGATCAAATAACATTTAGGTAAATAATTAATCTCATTTGCTCAAGCTACAAGGTGAACACCTAAGATCCCCTAAGGTTGCCTTATTTGTTACTTGTGTATTTGAGACACTGAGATTGCCTATTCCTCTTCCCTACCTTATTTTCACTTAATCATCCCTTCAAGTGATAGTGTCACTTCACTTCTTTGAAACCATGTGTAACCCATTACTCATGCAGCACATACGTAACTACTCTAATCGGACCCTTATATCTATATTTTAGCAACTCCACTAGGAAAGAATGATTATAGAGATAAGGCACCTTCTAGGAAGAGAACAACCGATATGTCTGATACCACGTCCCAAGAGCTCAACATTAATGTTGAACTTATAGAGCAAAATCCACTCCTACCGCATGAGAATACTAGCTAGGATCATTTGGTGCCTAAGGCTTCTCTAGATTCTATATAAACAATGTAAATAATGTAAGAAGCTACCAAAGCTTTAAATCATTTCATGGCTATGTCCCAATTCATCCTTACTAGGATGGCTACCACTGTTGCTACTCAACAAAGTATAGCTTTGTCAAATCCTATAATTGTTGTACAGCTAAGCGTTACTACCTTAGCTCAACCAATTAATCCTCCAGCCATTGAAGAGGATCTTCATCAAGGAAGAGGTGATGAAACCCCCCTGCTAGAACCTACATGACTACCAACTCCTACACCAAAGAATGTAAGAGTCCATTTAGGCAGCTATTCGTCTTTATGGGTTCTTGCTCCTTTATTCAATCCTACCATCCCAATTTTAGGAGGATCCAATTCTCATCCCAATCTTGCTCTTGCTTCGCTACCTATGTCTACAACTTCGATTCCAAAGACTTCCTTTATAACAAAGGAAGACTTGGACATTTATATGAGAGAAATACAAGCTAACTCATTTATGGGAGTACCAGAGTTGAAACTCCCATATCACCAATGCATCACAGCAAAGCATATCCCGAGGATTATGTAAGTCCTAAATATATGTTGTTCAATAGCAAAAACAAAAGTGTGAAAGAACGCCTTCTAAAATTTATTGAAACCTCGAAGTCTTATAGACTTGATGATGACTTAAAGCTTAGAGAATTCTCTAAATCACTGACAGAGAAGACATGCACCCAATATGTCAACCTCCCCTTAGGATTAATTGATTCATGGGAAACTATGTGCGAACTTTTCCTAGAAAAATTCTTCCCCACTTATGAGCAAGTCACAATTACAGATATAGGAAGAATATAACAAAACCCGAAGAAAGATTTGATGGATTATATAGAGCACTTTAGAGAACGCACTCTAAACATTTAAGATATCTGTAATGAAAGAGAGCATATGAAGGTACTTACTCTTTCCTGTGACTTGAGCTTGGAACCTAAGGCTTGTTTTCCTTTGCTCCTCGAAGAAGTATGCAAGTAGCCTCTAAAGCACCCATTAAGGATGCCTGAAAATTGTGCTCTTTATGAGAGGTTGTTGTAGCAGTAAGGTCAGCTTATCCAAATTTGCATATATTTAATAATACAGTTACGTCTTCTAATGTTGGAGTTATCTTCCCCAATAAAGTAGTAACCGTATGGGTCTAAACACTCCAATGCAAGATGATCACCCGCCATACTTCCATTCTACTCATTTGTGGGAACTACAACTAAGTAGAAGTGGTAATAGCACAAAGGACTTTAGCTTTCTTCAGTGAAGTCATGTATTTCGGCTTCTCTACAATATACGCTACCCAATCATCCCACCCAGAGGGTAGCTCCCTCAAGAATGAGAATTGGGTATTAAAGAGAGGTAGCTCTCTCCTCTCATTTCTAAAGTGCAATACTAAATCTCCCCTAATGGTATCTTTAGAATTAATATGAAGCTCGTGCTCGATAAACTAGAGACTACCATCAGTACAAGGTGTTGCACAAGCTTTTCGACGCTTAGCTTTGTCTCAAAATGTATCTTCAGAGATGGTCTCATCCAACCACTTATCCTAAGGATATGGGATAGATGGTGGACATTTATCTTAGTGCACCAATAAGTCCTTCATCTTCGTTACTTCTATGCTTCAACTTGGATTAGACTTCATCTTTTTTTCCTATAAGAGCACAAGATTATTATATTCTCTAAGCCAAGAAATCAATGCTTAACAAATTGAAAGAAAAAAAAAACAGCAAAAACAAAATAAAAAGAGAGAAACATATGCTATAGCTTTATGGTGATACAATCCACTTACCCTCCCATCCAAGTTGTACCTTCTTAAGGAAGGAAAACTGGGGATAGGGAAAGGTAGCTCTCTCTTCTTTTGATTTTTGAATCAAAATATTGACATAATGATGTTGATCCTACAGTCCCACCAAGACTCGCTGCAAAATAAGCTTGCTATGCATAAATCCTATTAAGGCTTGTCGTGTATAAGTCTTGTTGTGCTTGAGTGTCACACTCCGAAGCAACAGAGTCGTAACAGTTCCGCCGTACAAACCATTCTAAGATAGAAGTTGACCATACAGTTGCTATCTTAGACTTGCATTACATAAGGCATCTACAACTAACCTGCTTTGAAGTAAACAGCTCATAAATTAAATAAGTTATCTACTTATGAATTTAATAAAAATACATACTTGCTTTAAAATAATCTAAGTATTTTAAAAGATTTAGCAACCTAACATAATCTACTTGAGAAATACATAAAACTTAAAAGATAAAATTCAACTTGTGAAGGTATCATATCTTCGATTTTATATCCTTACTCCCCCAAGATCCAATAGTTACTAGCTTCAGGGTTGCTATAAGCCGCTTCCTCACTAGCACCTGTAGCAACATCTATAGAGATGTAAGCAACCACAGCTTAGTAAGTTGAGATAGAGACTCAAAACTATACAGCAAACACAAATAGGGTTATCAATCAAATCATTTAAATACAATGCATGTACAATCAAATACCATTGCAAGATGTTATTCGACCCGTCGTGAGATTAGAAAAATTACACCCGCTCTAATCCAAGTTGAAGAGTTTCCGTTAATGCAACAGCTTTTAACTAAACTTATGCTTATGCAATAAAGACACCGCTCCTCCTACAACCACCTTCAAACCATTGACTTTACCATTGCTGCAACCTCCTCACCTGTCACTTAGTTTAACTAAGGATGAAGAAGAGACCAATTATGCCATCCAGCATTATCCCTTTCGAAAAGGTCGGTATTTGGCTGAAAAATCCTAATATTCCCCTAATGGGTTGCTATGCATGTCTGATTTAGAATTTCAAATTATATATGTAATTAGATTAGGTTTAAGGCGTTCAATCATTTCAAATAATTCACATAAATACAAGCCAGAGCAGAAATCCAAATTTCACATCATCAACTTAGAAACAAGTGTCACGCCCCGAAGCGGCAGAGTCGTAACAGCCCCCGCCGTGTAAACCATTCTAAGATAGAAGTTGGCCTTACAACCGCTATCTTAGACTTGATCTACACAAGGCATCCACGACTAACCCGCTTTGAAGTAGACAATTTGTAATTTAAACAAATCATTTAAGAAAGTGAGAAAAGTTATATATAGTCACTATAATTCAGTTATTACATTAATCAGAAATGAAAAGTAAAACATGTGTTGATTCTTCAATGTTTTTCCTCACTCCCCAGGATCCAGCAGTTGCTAGCTTCGGAGTAATTGGTTGCCGCTTCTTAGCCAGCACCTGCACGATGTCTATAGGGATATGAGCAACCACAACTCAGTAAGTTAGGACGGAGGACTTAAAACTATACCATACACACAACAAGGTTTTCAATCACTTATTAGGTGCAATGCATGTACAAGCAAATGCCATCGCACGACGTTGTCCGGCCCGTCGTGAGATTAGAGAAATTGCGCCCGCTCTAATCCGGGTTGAGGAGTTACCGTTAATGCAACAGCTCACGACCAAACCCAGGCTTGTGTAATGGAGACCTTGCTCCTCCCGCGACTACCTTCGAACCACTGTCTTCACCCCCGCCGCGACCTCCTCTCCTGTCACTTAGTTCGACTGAGGATGAAGAAGGGACCATTTTGCAATCCTGCGCTATCCCTTCCGAAGGGGTCGGTATTTGGCCGGAGAGTCCTAAATCCCCTAACGGGTTGCCATGCATGTTTGATTATGATTACTGGTCGTATATTTAATTAAGTCCAGTTTAGGGTGATCGATCATTTCATACAATTCATATAATATGTGCAGAGCAACAAACAGAATCATGGCATCACCCATAATCAAGCACATGCACACATTCAACTATCTAATAAGCACAACCAAGCATAATCTTAAGCCTCCAAAATACAGCATCGTATTAATCCCAACTTACCTCGACTCTTCGCTCGCTCACTCGAGGTCCGATTTGCTCAGGCCATCGCCGATTATCCCTATAACACGAACGTGGTTTCAGCTTTTCATATAACTGTTATAAGTTCGTTTTATCCTATAATGCTTATTGTTAGGTTTTGTTTAAGGTTTAATATGCCTAATTATCTAGGTATTAAGTCTTTTACAATTATTCTAGGTTTGGAGTTAGGTTTAGGTTCGGTTTTCGCATCGATTTCTAAACCAGGTTTTTAGTTCGATTTTTAAGTAATGTTTTCGATTCCAACCCTAAAAATCCGTTTCAACCTATAATGTGAAATTAATCACATTACTTCCCAATCTCCTATATACCATTATTACCCCTAGTCAGTATTTTATTCCATCCGGTACACTTAAATCCCTATTTGTGTACCGAATTTACTCCTAATGTGAGAAATTTTTACATTTTTCATATCATTACATAAATTCAAGTTTCTTATCAGATTTATTATATATCCCTATTATTTATATAATATCAATTTTTATCCTAATATTTTCTATTTATTGTATTTTCAAAAATTACACATTATGTATTATTACATATTATGCACATAATGCATTTCTAATATTTCTATTACCCTAATTACCATCTCTAACATAAATTACTACTTCAAAATGTCTAAATTCATCCTAGATCAGGTTTTACACCTAATTATTCTAATTTACAAAATTAACTCATAATTTACTATGTTTTTCTATTACTAATTTACTACATAATTAACCTAATAATTACATCAAACACCCTAAATGCTATAAGTATCATACTCCATCAGATCTTAACATCCTAAAACATGTAATTATTCACTAAATCAGAAATTAATCATTTAATTACATAATTAACCCTAAATTACCCATTTTATGCCTCTTTTTAGAGCTTAAAAATTATCTAAAAATTTCGAAAATTAATTTTTTGAAAAAGGGCTTCATATCACTATTCTATATCATCTGAGTAATCTATAGAAAAATTTTGGGCTTGAAACTACACTCCTAAGGTCATTTATTTCTAAACCGAAATGTGCTCGGTTTTGCACGATTTCTTAAGGACCATATATTACGGGATATAATTTCATCAAAATAATATTTTTCCTAAAAATTACATACAAAAATATCCCAGAATAACAAAATTCATAATTTTCTAATTATACTTACTATTTTTACAAAAATTCACAAGATTCGGGCTGGAAATCGGACTCACCGATTTGGGTGGCTCCGGCCACCGCGGGCCGCCGTGGCCTTGTCGGCCGGCCTGGGCGCTGCCACCACCGTGTGGTGGTGGTGTCCATCCACTCCCAGCTCCTCGTCTAGTGTGGGTTCCTTTTAAAACCCTTAACTGCACAGTTTTTCTTATTTTTTTTTATTTTCTGGATTTTCTCTCGAATTTTCGACTCTCCCTAATTTTCTCTGATTTTTATCTATCCAAATGTGCTCTGTAATTTTTCCTGCTATTTATAGGGCTTTGTGGAATTTATTGTGCATTAAATGGGACAAGACAATTGCCTTATCCCTTGATTTTTGGCTTTTATGTTGTCTTAATTTAATTGGCCGAATTTTTTCTTATTTTTCCCAGCTGCTACAACCCAATTCTGGATGATTCATGATTTTTCCTGATTTTTCTTGATTTTTTCCTTAATTAATTATGAATTTTCTTTAAGCATTTAGTATTATTTTAACACATTTCGCGTATTTTAAGTAATTATGCGTATTTATACTTACACGTATATTCATATATAGTACAAATAAATATTTTTAAATATTATTTAGGTCATTCTATTATTTTTAGTGTACATATAATCTATCTTTAGTAATTTATTAGTTATTAAATTACACTTTTTGCCTTTTCGGTAATTAGCAATTATTATGCTTAAAATTTGAAAATTTTATAGTCTCCTATTTTATTACTTATTTTCTTGAATTCACGTTTACGGGGTCATTTTTACTAATATTCTTCTCAATAGTTTATAATTTGGGTTTGATCGGATCTTTTAACCGATCGCCCTACACCTTGGGTTCTAAACTCAATCCTACGGTTACTTGGCTGAACTTTGGGGCTTACAACAAGCACATACGCATAGTCAACTATCTAATAAACATAATCAAGCACAATTTTAAGCCTCTAAGTATACCAAATTAGACTCCAAAATACAGTAACGTATTAATCACAACTTACCTGAACTCTTCGTTTGCTCACTCAAGGTGCGTCTCGTACTAGTTATCGCTAAAAATCCCTATAATACAATTATTGTTTTAGTTTTCCATATAACTACTATAGGTTGGTTTTATCCTATAACACTTATTATTATCTTTTGTTTAGGGTTTAATATACCTAATTATCTAAGTTTTAAAATCTTTTACAACTATTCTTAATTTAAGCTAAGTTCTTATTCAATTTTTGTATTGATTTGTAAATTAGGTTTTTAACTCAGTTTTCAATTTAAGATTTTATATGTACTCCCTAGGAAATCATTCTAATCCATAATATGAAATTAATCACATTATTTTCGGATATCCTAAATATCGTTTTTAGTTTCTAACCAATGTTCTAATCCGTACGGTACATCCTAATCCTAATTTAACTACTGAATTTACTCCCGCTATGAGAAAATCTTATATTTTTCATATAATTATCCTAATTTAAATTTCCTACCAAATTTATTACATATTTTTATTATTATTAAAATATTAATTTTAACCTAATATTTTCCTACTCATCAATTTCTTATATTTACATATTATATATTATCACCTAATATGTACTTAATATACATATCTACTAGTCTATCACTTCAAATATTATCTTCCAACATCAATTAACATCTCAAAATATCTAAATTCATCCTAAATCAAATTTTACACTTAATTATCATAAATTACAAAATAAACTTAAAATTTACAATTTTTACCTATTACATATTTACTACATAATACCCTAATAATTACATCTAACACCCTAAATGCTACAAATAGTATACTTCATCAGATTTCAACATTCTAAAACATATAATTATGTATTAAATCAATAATTAACCATTTAATTACTTAATTAACCCTTAATTACCTATTTTATGCATCATTTTAAGGCCTAAAAATTTCAAAAATTAATTTTTAAAAAAGGGATTTATGGCATTGTTTTATATCACTTAATTAGTTTACACAAAAATTTTGAGACCAAAACTACACTCTTAAGCCTATTTATTTCTAAACTGAAATATGTTTAGTTTTGAATGATTTCTTAGGTATCATATATCACGGGATATATTTTTATCAAAATGATATTTTTTTTCCTTAAAAATACATACAAAAATATTTTAGAATACCAAATTTCATAATTTTCCAAATATTTTTTATATTTTTGACAATTTAAGCAAAATCACGTAGAATTCGAAACTTACTAGCATTGGCTTCTTCGGCCACCAAAGCCTTGTCAATCGATCTAGGCATTGCCACCACCATGTGGTGGTGGTGACTATATACTCCCAGATGGTCATCTAGTTAGGGATCTCCTTATAAGCTCTAATTGCACAAATTTCTTATAATTTTTTAAAACTAAACCCTAACTCCCTTATTTTGACTCTCTCTATTTTTTCTACTCTTCTAATTATCCAAATGAACTTCTAAAATTTTTTGGGTATTTATAGAGCACTAGGGAAATTATAGTACATTAAATTGATTAGACAATTACCTTATCTTATCCCTTTTCACTTTTTATGTTAAATTTTGATTGGTGAATTTTTTTTCTCCCATCTCCAAGCTACCATGACCACTTTCTAGAGAATTTTTCATTTATCCATATTTTTCATGATTTTTTCCTTCATTAATTAATATTATTTTACTATATTTCGAGTATTTTAAATAATTACGCATATTTCTACCTATATGTAAATTCATATATAGTACGAATAAATACTCATAAATATTATTTAAGTTATTTTATGATTTTTAATATGCATATAATTTATCTCTAGTGATTCATTAGTTATCGAAACTCGTTTTAAGCGTTTTCAATAAATAACAAACAATTTTTATAAAATTCAATATTATAGTAATTATTCATTTTATTACTTATTTTCCTAAATTCAAACTTACGAGATTATTTTTACGAATATTCCTAGCTTTATCATAAAATTTGGGCTAAATCGATCGATTTACTCAATTACCCTAAATTCTACGAACTGAACCCCAAGTAGCTAATTGTAGGGTTTACATTAAGGCTTACCGGGAAAAGCCTACTAGGACCTATTTCATTCAAGGCCTACTAAATAAGACGTTCATTATGCTTGAAGCCTGCTAAGGCCTGCTGCACTTGAGGCTTTCTTGCCTAGGGCTCCTCCTTGTAAAGGCCGATATTCTTGAAGCATGCTCACTTAAGGCCTGCTATGCTTGAAGCCTACTGAGGCTTGTTGTACTCAAAGCTTACTGGGGTTTGTTGCACTCGAAGCTTACTCGTAGAAGGTAGCTCTTTATAAGAGAAACTAGCTAGCCTATGCTAATTCTTAAAGTAGATTTTTAAGGTTGACTAGGGGCAATTAATTATGATATTATTCATACTTGCAAAGATGGAAAAAGAACATATGAGTAAAAGATACAACTACAACACTTGAATAAAAAGAAAAAAGAAAAAAGAAAAAAAAGATATGAGTTGATTTGGTGGAAAGCATGATGTATCCAAAGAAATATGGTGGATTAGTGTGGCAACTTCCTATTTCGAATTGGATCATATGGAGAAAAGATATGGGTAATACCATGAAGCAATAGTATGAACAGATAACAATTCAGGAAATTAGAATACTTAATTAATAGGAAAAGATTCAAAAATTGAAGTTAAAAAAAAAAATATTTGAAATCGATTTGCGACTAACAAGGACAAAGGGCAATACAAGAGGATAAGTTTAGTAATAAGTGAAAATTTAGGAAGGAGGCAGTTGGTAAGGAAGAAGTACTCCAACAATGACATAGCTGCTGCTTATAATTTTATTCCGTATGTATACCTTTGACTTAAAAATAAATAAATACTATACTGTACTACAAGAGCATTGCCCCAACACCCCTACGCTGTCTCTACATAAGGTAATATAACTCTTGTAATCTTTACAAGGGGGGCAAATGCTGTCATTTCGTTTCGCAATGCTTCGAAGCTTTACTCCACTTCATGACAGCATTGCCCCATTTACTGGTATAAATGACACACACACACACACACACACACACACATATGCATATAACATAGCCAAATGAGATGTTATGAAAGCTTTAGAATCCTATGAAAGCCAATGATCATAAAATGAGGAAGAAATATCAAGAAAAGCCACTACACACACATTATTTAGCAAATTAATGTCATAGGAGAAATAAGCAAATAGTGCGATACAAAAGCATATCAAAATATGTGTTCTATAATAGCAAAATAAATACTAGCATATTATGCTCAGCTCGCCAATAATGCAAAAGAAACATTAATTCTGTAGATATTAGAAGTAATCAAGAAAGCAAAGTCAACATTTAGTGCGTCTATATAATAGTTGAAGAAACAACTTTTAGAAATACCCAAAAACCCCTTGAATGTATTCAAGAGACTTTTGGGTAGGGGGTAAAATGTAGAAGATTAAAAACTGTTAAGATAAGCCCATTATTTATTTAAACTTAACTACTTAGACCAAGTGACAAGGCCTAAGGAGTTCAGTCTATATTTGGGATGATTCAGAAAAATTTGGCTTGATAGGCTTAGAACAGGGTTGGACCGATCATCTACCTCCAACCTTACTCAAACAGGCTCATGCACTTATAAGAAAAGTTACTAGCCATAGGCTCGTTAGCTAGCTCATTTTGGATAATCATGAATCGAGCAAACTCCATCTTATCGGTTAATCACCTAGATGATCCGACAAATGCCATCATACACAAGAACCTATAAATATCTAGTATTTCCTCATCATTTAAAACTCTTAGAGAGATAGGAAAAATGGTGTTTTAATGTAAAAACTCTATTCTCTAAAATCAAAAGTGTTTAAGCATATAATTGATCCTATTCTCTCAAGTTACAAGGTGAATGCCTAAGATCCCTTAAGGCTATCTTGTCTATCACTTATACATTTGACACATTGAGATTATCTGTTCCTCCTCTCTACCTTATTCTCACCTAATTATCCATTCAGGTGATAATCTCACTTCATTTCTTTGAAGTCACATATAGAGCGTTACTCACGTAGCACACACATGACTACTCCTTCGACCCTTACATCTACATAAATTATGTAACTTGATATGATAAGTTACTAGTGTGGTAGTATATCAAAGGAAGTATGCAATTTGAAAGTGTATGGCCACTATAACTCTCACTATATGATTTGTTATGTTAAAGTCAATTATAATGAAAGAATGGCATTATGAGATTTATTTATGTGCACCCAATGTTTACACTATTAAATATTAACATTATGAATTGCTAAACTAAGTAGGAGAATGTTATAGTTGTGGTTCGAAAGTTGACCATATATATTCTAATATTTAATATTTCCTATTTGGTTAAGGTTCACCTATGTAATTAGGAATCCTATTTAATAATAGAATAAATTTAAGCCATTCATTCTAGAATATGATGGATGTACCGGATTTATAGTTATACTCTATATATAAATTGATCATCTCTCCACCTAATTAGGGTTAGGTAGAATTAAGAATACCATTCCATCTAGTTCCTGTGGTATCAAGAAAAAGTTAAGAGAGAGAAACCGATTTTAATTAAAAGTACCAATCTAAAGCTTAAAGTTGTTTAAGTTTATCTTTTCTTAATTATTATGATGAATTCTGCATCAAGTAAGTACTCTTATATTTTATACATAATAATTTGTTTATTTAAGATCCTACAATTATAGTATTATTTATAATGATTTATGTGCTTTAAGGTTACGTTTAATAGATATAAGCCCATATAATAATGTCATGTTTGTGTATATTTATACTCGATTTGCATGTACAACTCTAATAATTATTATGATATAAATATATATATATACTCATTTTATGAGTTATAGAATATTCTATCGATAAGAAATGAAATCTGTCACTTAATGGTGAATCTACACATGTTACTAAGTTAATTGTATATCATGCATTCTAAGCGATAAAACTGAGATGCTCCCATCTTTTGCAAGGTTGATTAATCTTACTCGGAAGTGTTTTTGTTATCACTATTGGTCACTGTAATTTCCCCAAAAAATAACTATTTTTCCAGCTGTTTCTAACATCTCATCCCTTTTGTTATTAATTGCCCTAAGTGTAGTGATCAATATAGTCCATAAAAACTGACGTGTTGTAATTATTTCATATATAAAATTTGAAAAATCTGATGAAGATATAGATTTGAGATTCAACATATTCTCTGAGATCCAACAATGGGGAATTCTGAAGCAAATAGTCCAATTTAACCTAATATGGAATGCAATCTGGCGCAATACCAAAGGTCAGTCTGAGTTCAAACTTAGAGCTGAAAAACTCTGCCCTATGACCGAGGAAACCAAGTAGCTGTGTAATACAGCTGCAAGATTTGTCTAGTTTTAGAATTTTGATAGGAACATGCTCTTAGCAGATAGAGCCAAGCATCAGGCTGTATCGAACTTTCTAACTTGCCGCACGACTTATGGTTAGAAAGGTTTTAAAATGGTATTATAAATCATAAGACAAGTTTTGATTTTAAATTTTTTTAATTAATCCTCATGAAGTAGTATAATATATAACCTCATATCTAACTTGGAATTTATACCCGGACATGTACGATTAGAAATTATATGTTTTCTTTTTTTCTTTTCCAATAATATATGCAGGGGTACTTTATATAATATATATATATAAAGTACTACTAATATGTATAATTTAGATAAACAAAATATAACCAAATCTAACCAAGTTAGTATAACTTGATTATACGTTATTATTCTAGCTAAAACATTATTAGACAATTAATTCTAACTTGTATCTCCAATTCATATCAACATCATGGTATAAACTTTTGTAATTTTGTTGTTTCCTTATTTCAATTCGTTGTAATTGCATTTGTTTTCATTTATCTTTAAAAACAATGCTGACTTGTAATATGAATACCGTTATTACATGTAATATATGAGTCATGATATATAAATTTCAAGAAAAAAAAAATGAAAGTTTAAAATTCTACGAGTTAGACGATATAAGTTCTACAGTGGATCTGGACACAATAAACATACTGTAGCATATGCTTTTGAACGAGTTTAGTCTAATCCTAGCATGATCTAAGTCACAATCGGACCATGGGCTATTTTTATTGAGTTGACATTAGGTAACATGAGCTGATCCATTGCACAACAGCTTAGCCGCTGGCAATGGAAGATGAGACTCTGAAAAGTAACGTTTTGTCTGTTACTCTTTGCCCGAAAGACTTGGTTCTCAATTGTTGAAAAGTTCTTGTTGACTGCTTATGGTTAGTAGTCTTTCCGAGTCTTCCATTAACTGTCAACATCCGAACTCTGCGACCCAATTTTGCTTATTTTCATTGACTTAGTTCATCGATAAAGTACTATACATATAGATGTATATAACACTCAAACCATGTATCTGCTAAAGCAGATAGTCAATCAATTTACAAGAAAAATTTAACTTACGTTTTCGATGGCTTTGTCAACAAACCAGAACGATGAGGTGATAAAAGTGACTTTCATTAATACTCAGTTCGTGGAAACTGACGTCAAGAACTTCAAATCCGTGGTTCAAAAGCTCACGGGTATGAATTCCAACTTGGAGATGCTTGAAGAGAAGCCGGTCATCACCAATGAGAAGACGGTAGGCCCCGTCACTGGCGGTGAATCTGCTAGTAGTGACATAAATGTAGACGGTGGTGATCGAGGCAGCAAAGTATTGCACGACGGGGCAGTGGCTCTAGAAGACTTGGACGAATTCATGCTAGAGCTCCCTTCCATGGAGGAGATGGACTGGTTGTGGTTAAAGGACTGATTATGCTTACTTAGTCAATTATAGTAAAGCATGCATATGGGATGAGCCTGGTAATTATTTAAATTCAAAACTCGGGAAAATTTTTAGATAGATCCAATGTATTACGTCTTTGCTCTGTACTCATGAAATATCTCAGAAAAAAATAAAATACTGGATTTATTTTACTTTTTTTTACTACTTCCAATTATGTGAGGTTGAATAAATCAGATCTATCTAGGATCTTTTTTTGTTTTTTATTTTCCCTTTTCACGTTAAAAAAGCTATGTGCTAATTTTTCTGATAAAACTTCATATAATTCCAAGAGACTGTAAAAATGACACATTTAACAACAGAAATATAGATATCAATTAGCTTCAATAGTAGAAGGGTTTTCCTTCTCCTTTATTTTTTAAAACTTTTTCTTTAATATAGAAAGAATAAGTGAATGCTAAAACAATTCTTATATCGGTACAGCCCATATAGTAATATCCTATAATGTCATGCAGAATTGAGGACCAAGGAGCACTTATATATGTAGTGTATATAATATATATATATATATATATATACATAATCCTCGTATAATATATTGAACAGGACGGGCTCGAGGCCACCCCGTTAGGCCTGACCGGTCTAATACCCGACCCGAGTCCATCCATTTCATTTCCACTCCAAGAAGACCCGTCAAGCTTGGGTCTTCGTTGCTGGACTAGGATCTAGTGAGTATCGCCAGGCTGGGTATATATACCCATGTGTAAGCATAATAGTAAATTCCATCGATATATATTGATCTTGTTTCACGATTGTGGGTGCGGGGTTCGAAAACAAGGGTCCCATATGTATCACGTGTTAAGTTACGATATATATACTCATGATTAAAGAAATAACTTGAATCACACATATAGGATAATTAAATAAGATAAGATAGATATATTCAGTGATAGGTAAAGAAGCTTAATGACATTAAACTCTACAATTGATAAAAAATAAATATCGTATTCCTGAAATATTTAAGTATTTGATTTTTCACAACAAGAATTTGGTAAAATAAAGATGTTTATGTTATGATCTCTCGTTTAAATGAGGAAAAAACTCATCCGTTAGATTGTAATAATAATCAATACCCAAAATCAAATAGATATCAAATAGACTCCTTCTTTAGATCAAGGCTCTTTATTCTTAGTGTCAGTCAAATCGAAAAATGTTATATTGAATAGGTAGATCCAATAAGCTCTACTTTTAAGTTTATTATACTAAAACTTTCTTGATCATCTAAAATATATGGATTCGATTCTTTGAGTCTTATCAACTTATTCCAATGAGTCAAATCCGATTAATTAATAGGTTTAAATTCAAGAGGGCTAAATTAATTGGGCAAGAACTTAAAATGAATTTAACCCCACCTAATAAGTTTGTAACTTGGTCCTCGTGGACAAGAACTTAAAATGAATTTAACTCAAACTATATATTGTCATTTTCTGATATCACTTTATGTTCAAGAAATGGTTCAATTTGTGGCATCTGATACACTCATATTAACAAACATCACTGAATTCATTGTGCAAATGACCATTATTAAAATCTAAATTCAGCGAAATTCGATTAGAGTAGTCGCAAGAAAGTTTATTTTGGCTAGTTTCTCAAGAAATTGAAATAATTAAGAGAAGGTGGAGTTTGAGCTGGAAAAGAGAGAGAGAGAGAGAGAGAGAGTGAAGTTGGAGAAGTGGAAGAAGTGCACAAAGATACTCTTTTTTTTTTTTTTTTCCAACTATTATCGTTACAGTTTTGGATGAGGAGAATCGAATATTGTCTATTCGTTAGAAGACCAGATTGCAACAACTTTGACAGCGAGGTACATTGAGCTTGAGAGCATAAATTGTGAAGAGAGATGCATGGATATGTCATGTAAAGATGAAAAAGATTATGAAAAATGGCCATGCTAAAAGTATGTGGGCGTGAAAGCTTATATTTCAGATGTGCTTTCCTTATAGTCGGTTCAAGGTGATTTTTTTACAAAGAAAACACAATCTATAATAAATATATATATAGATTATATTTATATATGCATTTAAAGAAAAATACAACTACATCATGCGTCAAATACCGAGAATGAAAAACCCATAACATTTTCCCTTTCATCAGAAAATGCATCACCAAAACTGCGACATCTTTGGAACCGTAGCCTTAAGCAATGAACGGATGTTTCTTCCAAACATTAGACTCACGTGGTGTACTGCGTTGAATTTTTCTCGACGTATTATTATATGTGTTTCATTAAGTTCCAACTCTAACATATGTAGGTGGATTATCGCGAGTTTTACTCAAACTCCAATCGACAATAAATATCAATTAAATTTTGGATCGCACTATTTTAATAAGACAAGAAAATTTGCTTAAATAAAGTTGAATCTAACGAGCTTAATTGAATTCCACCATGCCATTGTACTGTTTTAGCTCGACTTACAATATGCCTTTTTTTTTTCCTTAATGAATCTTAGGATATTTTATCTGTAAGTAATGAAAACAGTCAAATGGCAAGTGCACGCATGTTAGTGAGCTAATTGTATATCATGCATTCCAAGCAATAAAACTGAGAAGCTACACTCTTAGCAACTGCATTATGAGTAGTATTACATACGGATCAAGTTGAGATGATATGATGCTGAATTCAAGTTATAGCTAAACTTAAAAAGTTCAAAACTTAAGCTCGGTTTGGATTCGATTGAGTTTAAAATTTTGAGTTCTAGCTCAACTTAAAATAATACTTAATAAATTTGAACTCAATTCAATTAGACTTGTTTAAACTCGATTTATCTAAATTTTTTCCTTTTAATTATAATAATATTAATATTAAAACGGATTTGAATTCAACTAATATTTATACTTAACTTGAGTTAAATTAAACTAATGAACTAATTGAGCTAAACATTATAAATTAGAGCTCAATTCAATTAACTACTCAAATCGTTAGAAATTAAGCTCAACTTAATTATTCTTAAATTAAACTCAAATAAATATCAAGTCTAACTCGGAATTATTCATGACAGCCGTTAGTTTTAAGGATTTCTAGGCTGCTTTTACAAGTTTGAATAATCTTAACTTGAAATGTTTTTCTCATCACCACCGGTCACTACAATTTTCCCAAGAAAACAATGTTTTTCCAGCAGTTTCTAAATACTCACAGCCCTTTTCTTATTACTTGCCTTAAATATAGCGATCTACTAATAGTCCATAAAAAAGGACACGTAGTTATTTCATACATAAAATGTGAAATATACGATGAAGGTATAGAATTGAGATTTGACATTTACTCTGAGCTCAAATGAAGAATTGGAAGCAAATAGTCAAATTTAACCTAATATGGAATGGAATCCAGCAATACCAAAGGTCAGTCTGAGTCTCTGAGATCAACCTTAAGAGTTGAAAAAGTGGTACCTCGTATCCTCTTTGTTTGCCCGATGACCAAGGGAACTCAACAGCTGTGTAATACAGCAACAAGATTTGTCTGGCTATAGAATTTTGCTAGGAATTGACACTCATCTTAAACCTGGGGAACCATATATGATTTGATAAATCCCAAGATGGGTATTATAAGTCATAAAATAAATCTTGGTTTAAATTTTTTAAACCTGCTTTTATGAAGCAGAATATAGTCATGACTCCAAATCCAACTTGGAATCTGTACTGGAACTTGTACAGTTAGAATGATAGCATTCCGTCCGTCTTTTCAATATATAGAAGGGTGCTTTATACAATACATGTAAGGTACTACTAATGTATATAATTTAGTTAAATGCTAAACAAATATAAACCTAATCCAACGAAGTTAGTATAACTTTATTATACATTATTAGTTTAGCTAAAACAAGGTAAGGTAATGTCTAACTTGTATCTCCAATTGATATATGCATCATGGTTTAAGTTTCTTGTAATTTCTATCCTCTACTTATTTCAATTCATTATACTTGCGAGTATTTTTGTTTATCTTTAAAAATAATATTGACTTACAATTTGAATATCCGCCAATGATATGGTTATAATAAATTATTTTAAAAGAAAATAAAATGTTCATTGACTGCTCAATTTTTTTAGCAGATATAAATCCTAGGGTGGTACCTTTTTAAACAACCTTATGTCTACTCCTAGCCATGACCTGAGTCCTAGTCCAACCATGGGCTATTTTCATTGAGTTGGCACTAAGCTACATATGAGCCAGCTTGATCCTTTGCACAAGCAGCTTTAGTGGCTAGGAATGGCAGATGAGATGAGACACTCTGAAAAGTAATGCCTTGTCTGTTGCTTTGCAACGAAAGACTTGGTTCCCAATGATTGAATTGCTTTGAATGGTACTTCAGGCTGAAAAGTTCACCTATTGAGTCCTTGAAGGCTGCTTATAGCTAAAGAGTCTTGTCCGAGTCTTCCGTTAAATTGTCAATACCGAAACTCTGGGACCCAATCTTGTCCTAGCTTCATTGACTTAGGACCTCGATAGAAGTACCATAAATATAAACACTCAAACCATGTATTTGCGAAAGCAGAAAATCAATCAATTTACAACAAAAATTTTAACTTGTTTTGCCAATGGCTTCTTGGAGAAACCAGAGCAATGAGGTGATAAAAGTGACTTTTATTAATACTCAGTTCGTGGAAACTGACGTCAAGAACTTCAAATCCGTGGTCCAAAGCCTCACGGGTATGAATTCCAACAACGGGATGGCTGAAGAGATCCCGGCCATTGCCAATGGGAAGAGCGTAAGCCCCGTTACTGGCGGTGATTCAGCCAGTAGCGACATCAACAAAGCCGGTGGTCGCAGTGCGATGTTGCATGATAGAGTAATGGCTCTGGGGGACTTGGATGGATTCATGTTGGAGCTCCCTTCTTTGGAGGAGATGGACTGGTTATGGTTAGCGGAGCCAGAGTTGTACTGCTCAGGTTGTCGTGCAGAGTGAGGCAGGCACGTGACATGACCATATGAGTCTATCTAGTGATTACCGTGCTTGCGATGCATTTAGAGAAAAGAATTAAATGAACGGGTCTATTTTACTGTTTTTACCACTTATATCTATCTAGTGTAGGTGTTGTAAAATAGGCTCACTCGATATAATTCACTGAATCTATCTAAGAATATTTTTTTGAGTTAAAAGCGTTGTGTCAACTTTTTTTTCAGAACAATTCTCTATCATTCTTTAAAGAGATTTTAGATATGCCACACATGTAATACTGGTCTTTTATGCTAAATTGAACTGTTATTATCAGAAAGAAGACCGCTCTCAAAGACTAAATAGCATCTAAATCTAATGAAATCCTGATACAATATTTAAGTATAATTGTATATGTTTTTCTTTTTCCTTGAAAAAAAAAAATTATCTTTTCAATAAAGGAAGAGTGCTCGTGAGTACTAAAACATTGGAAAAGAAAAAGGAGTGAGTATTAAAACGCGCTAACGTAGATATAATCCATAAAGTAATATCATATATCAATATATATAATTAACTAGCATAGAAGTAACTAGAAAGTGTAATCAATATGTTGCTTCGCCACATGATTTATAATTTAATATTATACTGTGATGTTCGATAAGATGATTTTCTCAAATGCCACAAATTGAAGCACTTCTGGCACATAAAGTGGTAATGAATGTCGATAATAAGAGTTAAATTCATTTTACGTTCTTTGTCCATGTGGATCAAGTTATAAAACGTATAGTTTATTTTCATGATTTATAGATTTTGTTTTAACATAATAATCTTTATTTTTTCTTTAATTTATTCTTTCTTGATGGTCATTTTTCGTCTAACTTATGTTGAGCTTCCTTAGACCTGAAAAATAGAAAAGTCATTAGAATGTATATTGGAATTTTCTCCGATGCCGATGCTACTACTTCGATACTTAATTAGGTTCTAATTTGATATATAAAACCCAATGGATGGTGGTAGAAAGGGAGTAAATTGCTTTCAAGCATATATATTTTTGTTCCAAAAAACTAAGTCCCTTTAGTGGATGCACGGTGAGGCCTTTTATAGGTAAAAGCTGACGTAATCCTTCCTACAACTTAGGTAGCTACGTTATGGCCTAGTAGGTCTTGTTATGTTAGGAATGGACCAAATACAAAGACCTGAAAAGACCTTATCTTCCATCAGTCCCATCCTAATAGTTGCATTATGGTTGCTAAACCTTACTGGGTGTAGGGCTTTAACAAGGACAAAGCGCTCAAGGGTCAAGCTCTCGAGTTATCCCATATATTATAGCTCTAGGCTTGAGCATCTTTTGGGTTTTTGGACTTCCTATTAGGCTCTAAGGCATAAGCCAATTTTATCTATCAACATTTGCCACGTATTCTCTTTGATGGCTAGTCATCAAGGAAAACGAGCCTTGTTGCTTCGGCTGAGGAGTTGAATCATCTATAGCTCTTGCAATGGTGGTTTGGTATGGTGCAAAATTTTCAAGACAAGGAGCTTGAGGCTTCATCCTTTGCTAAGGCACTTAGTAGTCGAGCTATTTTGGTCAACTTATAGTGGACCTCATCAGAGTTTTGACACTCTTGATCTTTTTTAAACAATGTTCTTAAGGCAGTTACTTCATTCTCCCCAAAGGTTTTTTTATTTGAGCACTGGTTAAGTTTCTCATGTGTTAGATTTCATTGAAAGTTTCAAACATTAACCTACCTTGCCCATTGAATTGAGCGGCAGAGTTCTACATGTATAGTTAGGGCATTCAAGTGCTCAAAAATCCTTGTTGTGAACAATAGAGGGCATTAAATGTTGTACTTGTTCCCATGCATTCTTCCCCTTATAAACAAGAGTCTTAAGGGTGATATGCCATCACATAATCACTTTTTCCCTCTCTTCTCTTCAAAATACTTGTCTTAAGAATCTTTGAGGTCTTTTGTCGAAGAAGCATTTTTCTTACTAATGGAGTATGGAGAATACCAATCCCTTAGCATTTTTTTGGTAAAAGGAGGAAGCCAATAGATCTTCTTGCCTACCCTAAAAGTGAAGCTCTAGTTTCCCATTTTACTTCCAAGGTACCTCTTGACTTCAAAAAGAGGTCCTTAGGCAATGGCTAAGGAAGCTATGGTATCTCATTTTATGTAGGGAGTTACCTAGTTGTCTGTCTCCTCAAGGGAAGGGAAGGGTTTCTTGAGTTCATCCTTTTAGGCGTTTTGCAACTAACAAGGGCTTTTTGAATCTTACACGAGGTATTAGTTTGACTGTTGTCAGAAGGGTAGTTGTCTTCCACTGTTTTCTTCTCTTAGGATAGTTATTGTCCCTTTGCCTTCTTTCTAAGTACTTAAGGCCCTTCGAAAGAGATTGACTATTATGTCTCCCATCTTATCTTGTATCTCATTCACAAGTGTCATAAAGGAAGGTAGATGTGTGAGGAGGCATAATGAAGGAAAGCAAGATTGCTTCAAAAGATAGGGTAACCTTAGGGCATTCTTCAGTTGGAGAAGTCAAGACTAAGCCATAAGGGTTGGTTTGAAAGGGGCATACAACTTTTACAAGTTAACGGTATTTCTTTGTGTTCCTTTCTTTTTGTGTGAGCCAAGTGCTCTTCTTTCTTATAATAGAAGCAACAATGTACTCAAGTCGGTATGTTAACCTTACTCTTTTTTCCTGTTACTAGGCTTCATTTTGAATGAAATGGTTTTTTTTCTTTTGGATACTTCATCTCTTTCTATTTTTCTTTTTCTCTTCTTCTTCTTCTTTTCTTTACTCACTTTGTTAGTTGGATGTAGGCCCAGGCCTTAATTAGTTGAGGCTTTATCCTTTCCTACCTTAGTTCAAATGAATTGGCCATCCTATCTCAGTGCCCCTGGTTAGTTAAGAAGTCCTTCTTTAGATGAAGCCTATTCATTTGTGATATTTGATGTTCGTTTAACCTGTTTAGTCAAGTTAGCCATCCCATTCCAAAGAGGCTCCTATAGACAAGGCTTATGGTCTATTCGAACAAGTTAGTTACCTTATTCTGAGGACACTTATGTAAACGAAGCCTATGGTCTGTTCAAATAAGTTGGTTATCCCCTTTCAAGGAGATAGATCTGGGCGAGGCCTGTAATCTGCTCAATTAAGAGCTTTTAGGGTTCATTCTTGTCTTGATCATCTCTCTATAGGTAAGGCTTGGGTCATTTGATATTCCAAGGAGTTGATTGATATACTAGAACTATCTTAAATTCGAATTGGCTCGTGCATGTGGGTATCTATACCATTCCAATCGCACAACCAAGTGTTAAGAGGAAGTGGTTAGATATACGTTATGATGTTGCATGCATCCATTTTGATTTTCCCATGCAGCTCTTACGTTATGTGGTTTGACATATATGCAACCCTTGCTTATATATGTTAGCTCATGTGAAGGTGTATTTTTATCCTACAAATCTTTTAAGATCTCTTCTTCTCTAAAAAAGAATTTCACTTTCTTCTCTATGTTCTACTTATTTCGAGGAAAAGTGAGTCATAGCTGATCTTGCTCATTCTAAAAGGCATAGCTCCCAATTCCTCCCACCACCCCAAGTGGCGATGAAGAGATTTGTTGCGATTGGAGAGAAGAGCAAGGAAAGATGGTACGGCAATAGTGATTTATCTGGAGGATAGGGAACATGAGGTGGCAATGAAGCTAGCCACACATATGGATGTTGTGAAGGATGTTGAAAGCCTATTGATTGTTGGTGTTAAAAGATTAAAGAAGTACAAGGCACGAAGTAATCACTATCCAAGCACATAAAGGATGACTAACCCTGGTAGGGACGTGTAGATGTATGACATCATAGAGAATGATGTTACGCTTTGAAAAGGTAGAGTCGCAATAGTCCTATCATGTGAACTACCCTAAGGTAGAAGGTAAACTTACAGTTGCGACTATAAATTTAGTCTACACCAAGCATATTCGACTCAACTACTTTAAAGCATTCCAATTCAATACCTTCTTGATATAAACCTGTGGTATAATCTATTAAAAAAAACCATTAAACAAACTTATAGTTTGACTTTTTAGAAGAGTAGTTACAAAACCTATAAGTACATGTTACTCAGTATACGAACCAAAAGATCGAAAACTAACAAGCTACCTAAGAAGACTTTTGAGTAGTTTTCTTAACAGTTAGAAAATGTTAAGAATAAGAACAAAAATCCAACTAATTCTTCTTGATCCTCACTTCCTAACCTCATTTGCTAAAATTTTAGTTTTTAATGTTATACTAGTAAATCCACTCTAGATCTACAAAACATACTGTAAGGGAATGAGCGATAACTTGCTCAGTAATGGGATAAAGACAAAAGCATGTATCTAACCCAAAGCAACTAGGGCTTTCAAGCAATTTTAGTTAGCTGCAATGCATGTTCAAGTAAGTATCATCACATGATGTCATTCGATTTGTCATAAGATTAAAGAAATTATGCCCGCTCTAATTCGGGTTGAGGAGTTTGATGTCTTACACACGAATCGAAACTAAACTGGAGCTTGTCAATAGCAAATACCCTCCACCCAAGACTACCTTCTAACCATTATCACCAACCTTATTGCGAGTTCCTCTCTTGTCACTTAGTTCAACTAAAAGTGGAGAAAGGACCATTTCAATTATCTTCATCAAATGGTCCAATGGTCCGTATTTGACTCAAGAATCCTAATCATTTCCTCTAATGAATTGTGGTATATCAAGTTAAAGATTAAGTTGAGTTTAAGTTAGATCATTTTTAAGGTGATAAATCAATTTCAAACCATTCATTAAGCAATAAGTATAAAACAAGCAATACATAGAGTTCAGCCTTCCATAGTAGCAAAGCAATATTTAAGCACATACGTTATACACGTATCGCCAACTAAATTACAACCATAAACAAATACACACTAAGGTCTCTAAGTATTATGGAATAATACTTGAAATTACAATGAAGCATTGATCCTACTTACTTAGAATTCAACTGCTTGCTAACTTAATTGTTCACTTGTCTATCCTTTTGAGAATCTCTATATGTTTATCTAATTAATTATTTTAGTTACTATATAAGGCATGAGATACCATTAATTTATTCATCTTCGTAAGAACTAGGTTGATTTGGAATTTAATTTATAAATTACGTATGTATAAGTATAGGAAGTTAGAGTCATTTAATAAATGGGTTTTACCTATGATACCCTCTGAGCTAATATTTAAGTTAGGTCATCCATGGAGTTTTTAGATTGAAAAGCTTCTAAGTCATCCTCTAAGCCATATCAAGGTTAAAATTTATGATAAGAATAACTTCTAATTCAACCTTTGAGTCTGATAAGTGCCCTAGACTTCTAACAAAATACCCTCTAAAGCAACTTCTAAGTGCTCGCATTCACATATTTTCATCCAAATACGCTTTGAGCTAACCTTTGAGATCAAATTTCTTCATAATTTTTAAGAGATTTATCCTTTGACTTAACCATTAGGCTCCTTTATGGTTACAATTCATATATAAGTTTTCCTCTGACTTAATTTATGAGCTTACTCCTATTCCTAGTATTATATTCATTCCAAATCTTCTAAGTTATCCTTTACCCTTAACTAAACTTCCACTAGCCAATCAATTTATTCACTTTTCTCTTGAATTCCAATTAAAGAAACCTATTCAACACTTCACAACTTCATTAGTCTCTAGAATTCTTTCTCAACTCATCATCACACCCAATTCTCAAAAGTCCCATGTTGCTTAAATGTAGATATAAGTGCCTTGTTCATGATACTTAGTAACTTTCTTCCATAAATGTCATTCCAATGGCATTGTTATACCACAAATACACCATTAATTAATTAAGCTTAGATTCCAAGTAATATAGAAAATAGTTTTATTGAAAAACTTTTCATACCACTTTAATATAAGTATTGAATAGTTTACGGAAAAATTTAGGGATTAAAACTACTCCATTAAGATAATTTAAACCGACATTGAAATCAACTTGGTTTTTTCGATTTCCTAAGAATGTATTATATATCTACTTAATTTATACAAAATAATATTTTTCCTAAATTTTACACATAAAAATACTTAGGAATAAATTTTCCTAAAATTTTCTAGGAAAAATTTGTATTTTTAATAATTCAATGAAGTTTGGCTTAAATTGGAGCACTCATCAAAACCACCAACTCCGACTACCTACCGTCGCTCCTTCTTTGTCAGTACAACTAGGCATGGGTCATTCCTTCAAGTGGTGTTGGTAACTTACGTCTAGTAACTCCTTATACCCTTGAACTTCCAACTATTGAGATTTACACCTATTTTCTTCAATTTTTGCCAAAATTTCCTCTTAAATATTCATAACCCAACCTTATTTTTCCTAAATTATGGGTTGCATGTAGATTACTATAGGGAGGATTCCCAAATTTTATAAAGCATTTGAAGATACAAAAATGAAAATTTTTTCTCTCTTCTAACCTTATTCTCTTATATACCAAGTCCCATATTTGTCAATGTGCCACTTCCATGCATCGATAGCTATCTTTAATTCCTTATATGCCTACATAAAGCTGATCCTTACTATCCATCACTTTTTATTAATTTTTATTATTTTTTCTTTACTTATTTTAGCTTAATTTACACTTAATTAGGTATTTTAGACAATTATGGATATATATTTATGCATAAAATTACAGGTAGTGTATATATGTATATTCTATATGTTATTTTATGTCATTTAATAATTTTATTACTCAAATATTTTTTCTCTAAGAATTCACTAACCATCAAAGTCTATTCTGCATGATTACGATAAATATTAATAGTATAATAAAATTCTACTATTTTAGCTATTTTATTATATTGTAGAGATCCAAGTCCATGAGTTCTCATTGCCTAATGTCCTGGGCCTACTAGTAAATTTCTAACTTAATCAGATTAGTTTCACTAGCACTCTAAATTACTCACTCAATACCTAATCATGTAAGCATAAGCTAACATATTAATTATACTGAACATACATGCATGCCTTTTAAATATTATTTCATGTCATCCTATAAATATTATTATCCATATAATTTATTTCTAGGGTTTTATAATCGTTAGATCCTATGTTACGTACTTCCAATAAGTTACAAATATTGTATGTGAAAATTAGCTTTTTACCTCTTTTATAATTTTGCTATTATATTTACAAAATCCGAACTTGTGGAAGTCACTTTGCTTATTATACGCATATATACATATATATATATATTTCTAAGTCATAATATACTAGCATTCTACCTTCCTAAATACCTTAAAACTAAATGCTCAGGACCTGTTTACTAGAGTACGAAGTTTATAATTTGCTTATCTTGATAGCTCCCACAACTGTGCTATATCTAAGTGCTGCATCTTTGTAAATTTACAGGATCTCACATTCCACCCCTCTTACGATAGTTTTGTCCTCGAAACAATCGCATATGAAGCTTCCATATAAAGTGTATTTCTAGATTAGTCATCGATTTGATTACGGTTTTGAGATTTCTATCTTATAATTTAAACATACTAAAAGTAGTATCTTGTTATGTATTATCCTTTTGTCTCCTCTTATCTCCACTGCTTCTAACTCCCTTAGTAGTATTTCGAATTCTTTGAGTCATTCTTTGCTAACATTCTATGTTAATCACTGGAGCTTATAATCTATCTTCTACAACTCCCTTTGTAGTTAACCTTATTACTTTTATATCCTTCTTCATTACAATCTTTGTCTATACCAGCACTACACTATATGCCTCACCTAAATCCATCACAACTGAGGTACTAGTTTATATTTTACGTGTTCCATTCCTAAATCTTTTAAACTTGATTATCTTTGACTTGTTGGGTAATACCATTAGTGCTATCAATGTACCTCTATTAATTGTTATTAATACTATTATTACCGATATCTACGGTTGTGATGGAATATTTACAAGTTTAATGCTTTTGGATTTGATCCTCCATACAACTTAGAATCATTAATTATCTACGTTCCTATTAGAGGATCTTATGATCAAAGTAGGAGCATCCATTAATTAACATGGAGGAGGTTTCTATCGTTAAGGTTCTTTTTTAAATTAGTTACTCATTATATTGTTTTCATTCAAGGGTATAGGATAAGGGTATTATGGGGTTTATGGTTTTTATTATGTCCAAATTGAGTTGACTTTTGATTTTTGATGAAAAATTGATAACAAATTAGTGATGAAGGTTAAAAGACCAAAACTACATGTTTCCTATTTAACTACATGTTTAGCCACCTCAACCATATGCCTTTTATTATAATCTGCTAATGGGAGTATCAATATGTATTAAGTGACATCTTATTCTTGCCAAGTACATAAGTGACATGTACTACATTCCTTACTAATTTCGAATCATCTACTACTTTCCAAGTTTCATAATATCTTAAGAGCATCAGTTCCTCTTGAAGTTACAATCTTATAGACTTCAAATAACGCCAATTGTAATTCTTCTCTCATTATCCCTACTAATTGATAATTGATATCATGTTGACATTTCCCTATTCTCTTGAATTACCATTACGTTTACATATACACTGTTTGGTTTTAAGTTGCAACAATAGGTACATTCTTTTTATAGCTATCTTTATTTTCTTTATGATAATATTTCATAATTTTATTATCATTCTTTTGAGTCCTCTTTGGGTAACTTTTGAGTTACTTAGTTATATTCATAGTTTTCCTTTACGTAATGTTGGGCATAATATTATCTAAACTAAGGTACTTAAATCCTTTCCCTTTATGTTATGTATATATGGTTAAATGTTACTAAGTCAAAGAATTTTCTACTTCTAACTTTTATAAACTTGAGATTCTAAACTTGTAGAACCTAAATCCCATTTTGTTCTAACTTCTGCAATGTAATGCTAGCACTTACTGAATCAAATCATCTTTTATTCTACTTTTATCATGTGGACTTATCGCTATGATGAAGCAAATGTATTCTCCAATTTATCCTCTATTGTATCTTTTACATAGTTAAATTCCAATCAAGATCAATAATAATATTATTAGTTCTTTTTATGTAAGTCATTACTTATTCTTTGTCTCTTATATATATACTTTATCTTGTAATGGTTATGTAACTATCATATTTATTGGTGTGATACTTTATATGGCTTAACACTAGTATCAACGAGAATAAGTTTGGTAAATCATGACTTGTTTCCATCTCAAACTCAAATAAGATGGTCCATGACTTGAATCGATTTGACTTAACATAAGTGTACATATTTTTTTATCAACAGATTCATGAGGATACCAAAGTAGACTTAATACTTAACAGAATAAGACAACATGACATACATAAATCATTGGCGAGGATAGGAGACTCGAGACTTGCAGATTTGCCAATCTCGTCTTGTTTATCCATTGTACTAACATACATGTGAAGGGTTTCATATTGTCTTTATAATATTCCTTCTTTCACCCATCAATTTCCTCCCATAACAGTATCTGTAGACAGGGTTTCAAGTGTCACCTTACTTTTCTTATTTCTAGAGTAAGTACCTATTACAAGTGTTAGAGTGACCTATTTAATTAATCGAGAAATTTGCTTATCACTACTATTGGCTTTATCGATGTAGTTCTACTGCTTCTTATTAACATTATCATACTAAGTATCCACAATTGTAATATACTAGTTACATGTTTGGTATTTTGGCACTTGATCATTTGTAGTAATCCCAAAACTATTATTTACCCACATCTCTTTTAGGATACCTTATTATCATATTAATATTACACATGCATTAATTTAGTAGGAGTATTACTTCTTAAGTCACTTTAAGCCAGCTTACTATTGTGTCTTACCTAGCAAGAATATTAGATCAAGGCATTGTACGTCTTATTCTAAATGTAATTCATGTTAGAAACTTATTTGATTAGTACATAATTGAAAGCAGTAAGTAAGTTAGAGAAGAAAATTTCTTCCTATATTAGCTTTACAAGAGGTAGGGTTGATATTTGTTGCTAAATTTTAAGTAAGTTAAGTAATACTATGTCTCCCAATATTTACAACGTCTAAAAAAGGTCAATATATTAATTAGAAGGTGTGTTATTAGTTTATTATCCCTTACATTTACTCAAATTAGTAAAAGTCAGTACCCTGGATACTTTATTCTCAACCTACAACATCATTCAGAACTATTACATAAAGATTTGCCTTATTACTCTTAACTACTTAATTTCCTAAGTTTACCCTATAGTCCTCCACTTAACATTTTGAATTAGGTTTTGTAGTACCTTATAAGTTAAGTCATACTCTACTTGCTCCCCTTGAATTAGGTTTTGTAGTACCTTATAAGTTAAGTCATACTCTACTTGCTCCCCTTGAATTAGGTTTTGTAGTACCTTATAAGTTAAGTCATACTCTACTTGCTACCTTAAGCTTAATAAAACCTACACCTCGCAATTTAACCATAAACACACTCCATGTTTCAATTGCACCCAATCTTCACCATGATCCTTATCAATGTCCTTCTCATCAATTATTATTAATCTCTCTTAAACTTCTCAAATTATAACTCATACAATTCTACAAGTGATGTATTAATACAACAAATAATTTACTATCAAGCTCGGCTCCTTGAATCCCAATAACTTACCAGTCTTTACATTTGTAAAAAATACCAACATAATAATTAGTTGTCTAAATTTCATGACTACTTTCTAAAAATTTGGTGTACTCATTAAGACAAAGTCTATGCTTACCATGTGAAATCTACCTAAACATTTCTCTATCATACAAGGCATTACTTTATCAATTGTCTCCAACAACAATCTTAGTAATTACACTCTAACTTCTATAAGCCATTCCTTCCCTATTTATTCAAGATTCAATTAACAAATTATGAGCATTTCTCTAAAATTCTATAAATAAGTTTTATAATAGTTAATCATCTTCCATAGTTTAATATTATTAGTTATACTTCCTATACTTCTCTTATATATATGATAATAGATATAAGTCTACAGTCTAAATCTTTTACTACCCACTTACTCTTCACTCTCAATGTTCCCCTATGATATCTATTAAATTTTTTATTTATAACACTCCAAAGCAAGTTTTTAAGAATCATGCCTTAAGTAAGTTCTTAAGAATAATACTCTAATACCAACTCAAAACTATTATGCTTCGAAGAGGTAGAGTTGCAACAACCCTATTGTATAAATTATCTTAAGGTTAAAGCTAACCTTATAGTTGCCATTGTAGATCTAATCTACACTAAGTGTATTGGACTCAATTGCTATGAAGCATCCCAATTCAATATCTACTTGATATAAACCCGTAATATGATCCATTGAAATAACTGTTAAACAAACTTGTAGTTTTACTTTTTAGAAGAGTAGTTACAAAACCTATAAGTACATTTTACTTAGTATATAGACTAGAAGATAAAAAACTAACAATCCACTTAAGAAGACTCTAGTAGTTTTCTTAATAGTTAGAAAATGTTAAGAATAAGAACAAAAATCCAACCAATTCTTCTTGATCCTTACTCCCGACCCTGTTTGCTAAAATTCTGGTTTTAAGTGTTGTACTTGTAAATCCGTCCTAGACCTACAAAACACACTATAGGGAAATAAGAGACAATTTGCTCAATAAGTGGGATGGAGAAAAAAGTATGTATTTAACTCAAAGCAACTAAGGTTTTCAAGCAAATTTAGTTAGATACAATACGTGTTCAAACAAGTGTCATTACATGACGTTGTCTAATCCATCATGAGATTAGAGAAATTGAGCATACTCTAATTTGGATTGAGGATTTTGACATCTTACACATGAATTAGAACCAAATCAAGGCTTGTAAAATGAAGAATACTAATGAGTGTAATTTTAAACTCATTTGTTATGTTATTTTCCTAGATATTTTCAGTTATTTCAATCTAATTCCATTGAATTTACTATTGATTTGAGTAATTTCATGATTTCAAGACTTAGATGAAGGAACGAGATGGAAAGATGAGAATTCAAGTAATTTTTTTAAGAGAATTGCATCTATTTTGAAGGATAATTTGAGGATAGTAAGTGAAAAGGAGAATTTGTTTAAGAATTAAGAAAAAGGAATGACCATAGTCTCTCTTCATAGCTATGTTCCTTAGCAGTGAAACCTACATCCTTAATTTTTAATCGAAGTTTGAAGAAATTTTAAATAAGTACAAGACCACAATCCATTGCCATAGCTATGTTGTCCAACCGTGCTCCCCTAGTCATCAATTTTAAGATTATTTCTCGAAGAATGATTAATAGAAGAAGTTCATGAGTTCATACCCAGATTCTACGGCCATGTACCTACCCATGGACCTACAATTAATTTTGAAACACTTGCCATTTGAAGATTATTTTGTCCAAACATTATAAATAGATGGCATATACATGTAAGAGAAAGAGAACCACATATAGATTAGGGAATAGTTTTTTCTTAAGGTTTTAGTCCTTTTTCATCATGAAAGCTTGCAACTTGATCATGTCTATAGCATAAAAGCAATAATATTTAGGCCTGTAACCATTAAGGTAACATATAGCATACGTTAATTGTTCTTATTTTCAGGAAATTTTCTTATTCTTGTCGATTCAATTATGTGTTTTATTTATATTAAGTTATTATCTCTTGAGTTTAAATTTAATTATCTAATTTTATATATTGAAGTCACGATACTAATACATAAATAGATCTACAATAATTGAAGAAATTTGCTATAAACTAAGATATAAGTTATAAACTTCTTCTAGAATTAAAAGTTATTTCTCGTTTGTTATTATGGAGTTCATGTTCTTAATGTTGTTCTAAGGAGTTTTATTCTAAAAGAAATTTAGGTATAACATAATTAGGATTAAGATTTAATAGAAAAGCGATTCCTATTAAATTAGCAATTACATTTCTTTGGTAAACAAGAATAAGAAATTCATTAAAAACCTTAGACTACTACATGTGAATCTCTTAGTGATCGAAGTCTATATATCCCCATTTATGGTTAATTAGTTTCATTTAATTATTGCATTTATAGTCAATTTCTTAATAGTTTCTATTTCTTAATTTCATCCAATTTCATCATCAATTTTGCAACTCATTTTAATGAGAGTAATTTACTACAAGTGAGTAAGTATTCAGTCCTCATAGAATCAACAATATTAAACTCTAGAAATCCTTTAATACTATTACTTGATAGATGTACTTGCCTAATAAGCATGGTATATGCCTCATCAAACACCCTATGCCTAAGATTACCTTCAAAACATAGTCCCTAACTTTAACATGACCTTCTCTCCTACTACTTGGTTTGACTAAGGGTAAGGAAAGGGCTATTTCACTATCTTCATAGAAAGGTCCATATTTGGCTCAAAAATCCTAATAATTTTCCCTAATGAGTTGCGATATATATCGGGTTAGAGATTAAGTCAGATTTAAGTTAGATCATTTTTGATGTGATCAATTATTTCAAACCATTCAATTAAGCCATAAGCATAAAATAAGCAATACACAAAGTTTAATATTCTACAGTAGTAAAGTAATATTTGAGCCCACACATTGCACAAACATTGTCAACTAAATTACAGCCATAAACAAATACATACTAAGACCTTTAAGCATTCTAAAATAATACTTTGAAGTATGGTAAGCACTAATCCAACTTACTTAGAATTCGATTACTCACTAACTTAGTTATTCACTTGTCCCCCTTTAAGAATCCTTGTAAGTTTATCCAATTAATTATTTTAATTACTATATAAGGCATGAGATGCCATTAATTTGTTCATCTTCATAAGAATTAATTTGATTTGGAATCTAATGTATAAGTTATATATGCGTAAGTATAGGAAGTTAGAGTTGTTTCATAAATAAGTTTTACCTTTGATACCCTCTATGCTAAGGTTTAAGTTAGGTCATCTATAGAGTTTTTAGACTAGAAAGCTTTTGAATCATCTTTTAAGCCACATCTAGGTTAAATTTATGATAGAATTACTTCTGAATCTAATAAGTACCCACAGACTCCTCGTGGAATACCTTCTAAAGCAGCTTCTGAGTTCTCACATTCACATATTTTCATTCAAATACCCTCTGAGCTACCTTATAAAATCAACTTACTTCATAATTTTTAAGAGATTTATCCTCTAACTTAGTCTTTGAGCTCCCCTATGGTCATAACTCATATATAAGTTTTCCTTTGGCTTAACTTTTGAGTTTATTCCTAATATGATATTCATCTTAAATCTTCTAAGTTATCCTCTACCTTTAACTAAACTTTTGCTAACCAATCAATTTATTCACTTTTTTCCTAAATTCCAATTAGATAAACCTATTCAATACTTCATTTAACACTTCATAACTTCATTACTCCAAAATTTTTACTCAACTCTTCATTACACCCAAATTCTCAAATTTTCTATGTTACTTAAATACACATATAAGTGTCTCATTCATGATACTTGCAACTTTCTTCCATAAAACTCATTCTAACAGCATTGTTATACCACAAATACACCATTAATCAATTAGGCTCAGATTCCAAGTGAGGTTATTAAGAAAATTTTTCATTAATTTTTACTAAAAATACTATTTCAACTATAATTTAGAAGCTTAAAAATCATGAAGAATATAGAAAATAGTTTTGTCAAAAAACTTTTCATAACACTTTAATATAAGTATTGAATAACTTATAGAAAAATTTGGGGATTAAAACTACATTATTAAGGTAACTTAAATCGATATTGAAATTAGTTCAGTTTTGTTGATTTCTTAAGAATATATTATATATCTACACATCAAAATATGAAGGAATAATTTTTTTTAGAATTTTTTGGACTAAATTTATATTTTTAATAATTTAATGAATTTCAACTTAAATTGAGACACTCATTGAAACCACTAGCTTTGGGCATCCACAACTGCTCCTCCTTTATGAGTACAGCTGGGTGTAGTCACTCTTTCAAGTGATGGTAGTAGCTTACGTCCAGCAACTTCTTATGCCCTTAAACTTCCAACTACTCAAATTTACACTTATTTTCTTCAATTTTTCCCATAATTTCCTCTTCAACACTCTCAACCCAATTTTATTTTTCTAGATTCTAAGATGCATGTAGATTATTATAGAGAGGATTCCCAAATTTTACAAAGCAGAGCATTTGAAGATGCAAAAATGAAAATTTTCTCTATCTTCCAACCTTATTGTCTTATGTACCAAGTCCCCTATGTGTCAATATGCCACTTGCATGCATCAATAGCTATCTTTAATTCTTACACGCCTACATAAAGTTGATCTTGACTACCCATCACTTTTCATTAAATTTTTTTCATTTTTTCTTTACTTATTTTAGCTTAATTTACACTTAATCGAGTATTTTAGATAATTACAGATATATATTTATACATAAAAATTCACACAGTGTATATATGTATATTTTATATGTTATTTTATGTCATTTAATAATTTTATTACTCAAATATTTTATCTTTAAGAATTCACTAACCATCAAGGCTATTCCATACAATTGTGATAAATATTAAATAGTACAGTAAAATTCTACTTCTTTTAGTTATATTATTATTATTTTATTATATTTTGAAAATCCAAGTCTATGAGTTCTCGTTGACTATTGTCTCGGGCTTACTCATTAATTTCTAGTTTAATTGGTTTGGTTTCACTAAAGCCCTAAATTATCTACTCGGTACCTAATCGCAGAAGTGTAGACCTACATATTAATTATACTACACGTATATATATACCTTTTAAATATTATTTTATGTCATTCTATAAATATTGTTGTTCATATAATTTAATTCTAAGGCCACAGAGTTGTTACAAACTATCTTATGTACTTCCGATAAATTACGAATGTTATATGTGAAAATTAGCTTTTTAGCTCTTTTATAATTTTGTTATTATATTTACATAATCCCAATTTGTAAAAGTCACTTTGCTTATTATATGTATGTTTGTAATATATATATATATATATATATATACGTATATTTTTTTTTCTTTCTAAGTCATAATATATTAGCTTAATCATTCCACCTTCCCAATTACCTTAAAACTAAATGCTTCTACCTTACAATTTGGTTATTTTGATAGCTCTCATAATCGTGCTATATCTAACACTGTATTTGGTAATCTTAATGAGAGCGAAAATAAGCAAAAATGTCTCAAAAGGAAATAATGTTAGTAATGGATCTAAATATCCCTAACTTTTATATGTCTACTTTTTCTTTTAGAGTTACTTTTATAATTGCGATAGATTTCACCCATTTCTCTCCAAAAGTAGAGAGAAAATAAATAGCCTTTAAAGTAGAAAGGGTTTCATTTATTTCTTCTCATTTCTATCCATTTGTATCTTCACTTTTAATGCCCAAATACAAAATTTTGACCTATTTGATTCCATTTCCATATCTTTCCAATGATTTCATCCATCCAAACAAAGTGTAAGTGCTAAATCTTAATCGTTAACTTTACGGGTCTCACAAAGGAGTTATGCCATTAGGCGACATATTTTAGAGTTTTATATAAATATGGGTTTTTTTTCGAAAAATATTATAAAAGAGGGATCATTTAAAAAAAAAAAATGAAAATGGTATATTGAAGGCGCATCAAGTAAATGCACCTTTAGCTACTTCTCATATTTACATTGAAGGCGCATGCAATGAATGCGCCTTCAGTAACCTAATTTAGTAAAAATTGAACTAAAGACGCATCTACTTAATAAGCCTTCAGTTCAAATTGTGATACTGAAGGCGCATCTACACTAAAAGCATATTCATTTAATGCGCCTTCAGTTCAAACACTAAAGGCACATTCATTTGATGTGCCTTTAGTTCAATTTTCATTTAACCTATTAATTTCCTTTCATTCGAAATAGTAAAGTAATGTTCTTCTAACCCTTAATTTGCAAATTGAATGGAAAGTTTGATACAGTAATCGATTATATAAAATCACAATAAGTGGAACGCCTCAACAAATATGGTAAGTGGAGAAAAAATAAATGCATGTGATGATCATCCAATAACCATACGAGTTGAATAGAAGAAAAAATAATTGTAAATTGTAAAATTAGGATAAATAAACAATGTATTGAATTGTAATATATGATGAAAAGTGAATTGTATTTCAAATAATCGGTATATATATAAAATTTGTAATGAGTTAATGACGACATCAATACAATGGAAAAATAAAGGAGAAAACAAAAACAATAAACTAAATATATCTACTAATGGTTACACTGTGTAAAGGTCCTTACGGTATAGGAAAGAAGTGAACGCCCCCGTCTATTGTGTATTTGAGTAAACTTAGGTGGTAGATTATCAAACTCAAGTTCCTTAGGAGGAACTGGGTTGACCGAATGGCCTAGATGAAGCTAAATGACATCCTTACCCATGGATGACTGTATGGAGGTAGAATGTCGCTTTTGAGGAGTTGGTGGAGTCACGAGATCAAGATGTTACTAGAACTCGAGAGTCATGTATGAGGTAAATCTAACCCTGGAGTTGGATTCGGCTCCCGAAGTAAAGGCAACACCTGACCTAGGGTATATGATGTATCCCCCTCGATATGCCTTAGGTTTACAGAATGAATAGTATGTGTTGATATCGTCACCGAGGTCTGCTCGACAATGTACCGCTCGAGCCCTACCTCCTTAAACTCTAACTTTACCCTTGGGTAATATACGAGGAGCTGGCATCTCCTCATCAACAGGTGGTCTTTACTCCCTACCGTAGTCCATATGGGGTGGCTCGTATATGCCCTCTTACTGTAGGTAGAGGATAAAGCCATTGTGCTGCTCAACGAAGTCAAGTGCCCCATCTATAATACCCAACGCTATAGGATAATAAGGTGCTAATCTGACAGTCCTGAGCGAGTCCACCTAAAATGAGTAAAGAAAACAAATGTTGGTACATATGATAGCAAGTATAAACAGGTGAAAAATAAAATAATGGACAATTTTAGATGTACGTATCAATCAACTAATGATAGCTCCGTAGTGTATAATATAATGCCGGGTGATCTGTCTATATCACGGCCAATAGCTCTCATCGACCCCTCGAAGACCCTAGATATGTACTAGGAATCCGTATCTCTATCCTCAAGCCTGGATGTAGGAAGAATGTATATTGATCCAATCAACATTCTTCTTACCTTAGAGGTCCAATTAGTGGAGCTACTTTAAGGTGTCGACCTTTTGTGGAATGTACTGATATTCACTAAACTGCTGGCCGACATGGTCTAGAAAGCACCACTTAATGATGTAAAAACATATGAGTGGTACCTAAATAGTCCAAATGTGTCACTCAACAATACAAAAGTAAGGTAACAACTGCAATAACTACAACAACTCCTTTATATAAGGCTTCCAAACAACCTAAAGGGTAGAAGAAAAATAAAATAAAAATAAACAACCAGTCAAACAATGATGGTTATCACTTACGGTTAAGAAAAGAACAACAAAGAAGATAACTTATCATATCATACCTACTACATCATCCGTATGTCAAAAGTTGTGCGATATGCATCTACGACATGCATCGTATGCTAAGTTGTATCCCGCGTTACCCTTCATTTGGCCGCCAATGGCCTATCTTCGTCAATAATAAACCCATATCAACAAAGAGGGGTGACATGTGGGAATCTATCCCAAGCGCAAACCTATAGTAGAATCGCAACCTCTCTTAGCTCATCCGCATTGAATGACGAAGCAGAGCATAGTTGTTGGTATAACCATACTAAGCACATGTTGCCACAACTAAACTGCCTAGGTACTAAGAAGTCCTTTAGCAATGGCAAGAATATTAGGTGAATAAGGCTGGAGGCTTTATCCACAAATATGAATCCTCCCATCAAGCTGAGTATATATGTACGTGCGTATTGTCGGACCGTCTTGTCATCTGCCCTATAGGGAAGTATCTAGAAGTGCTCCCGTAATCACATTAGAGATAAGCAAGCACCCCTTATTCGAGTAGACCTCACACCAAGCAACCTTTCTCCTACGTTAGCCCAGCTCTCCTAATCATCCGTCTTTGTCTACCCGGTTACCATAAACCCCTCAACTGGAAGTCCAAGCAGGACCTCAATATTTGTAATGTAATGGTCGCCTCTCTAATGCGTAGGTAAAACATTTGTATCTCAGGCCTCCATCTCTCAACAAGTGCCATAATCAAATGCCAATCCAATGTAATAAATAAGAGTTATGTAACTCCCCAGTGCACAAGAACATGTTACTCATCCTTACGTAACGATATCTCATTGCACCAAACTCGTAGTGCATAGGCTGCCTCCTATGCTAACATTCAATGAAGTTAACAAGTAATGCATCTTTAAGAAAATATTTGATTGTAGATGATAATGACATTACTCAACTTGCCTTCCCAAATAGCTTGTGAACAGTAACTGGCATACCTCACAAGTACACATGGATCAATTAGTCTCAACTCCATCTATCCTGCGAATACATATAAACATGTTTAGTACACCTAAAATGAAAAAGAAAGAAAAAAAGAACAAACTTAGTAATCATTACACCTATGCATGTATTATAATGTAATGCTTAGATAGAAAGGGAATATGTACCAGCTTTATTAATCTTCGAACACCTCCTTCTATTATGTCCTTCTTACTTACATGCGTTGTATCTAGTTTTGTCTGACCGCTTTTGAACATCCATCTCTATGTGATATCACTTACGCCTAGGTTTACCTTTCTTTCGTAATAAGTCAATGTTCGGATGGAGATAAGGGAAGCTAACTTGCAACCAGTTAAGCTCATCACCAATTAGGTAGAAATGAGCTCGATAACAATTTATCTAGTTTGCCCACTTATACCATGGCCTTATTGTCGATTTGCTGTCCATCTACATACTCGCTGTAGTAGCACATGTATGGGAGCAAGGTATCCTATATATTTGCCACTTTTGATAAGTGCAAGTGTGGCCTCTAAAGTTAACTATAAGTGTCCTTCCTCCTCCCTTTAATCCTATCTTCGTCATTCGACTACCAGTTAAAACTTCGAAAATACCTTTCTAGAAGCTAAATGAAATGACTTTACGTACGCTTACCCGCACCCTCCAAGTTTCATACATCTTTAGAGCGTAATCAGTATAGGTCTTACCAACATCGATTGCCTCCTTAATGTCCTTATGCCTCTCCCTCCAATAGGTGACACAGTTGTAAAATATCTTCTTAACTAATGCAGTGATAGATAATCCACGTGCTAATTTCAAAATGGAGCTATAACTCTCAATAATGTTTGATATGATGTATCTAAAACAGTAACATCCATCATATGCAAGAGTCCACTTATCTAAATCAACATTGTTGAACCACACGAGAGTGTCCTCTTTAGCCTTGGCTAACTTCTTTATGAAACATTCGAATTTTCTTTGTTGTGCTTAAACACCTGCAAACCATACAAGTTTCTTGCATAATTGGTTTTATTGGACCATATTGAAGTTACTAGCAACGTATTGTAGATAGTATCTCTAAACTGCAAATGGTGGCTGCCAGCTTACCAATGGTTCCTTGTACGCAGAATCAATAACGGATGCCCTATTGGATATAAGACATAAGGTTTCTCCTTTCTGGTTGACTATATGCACTTTAAGCTTACGTAGGAACCACCTCTAAGTTTTTGCCGATTTTGTGTCAACAAGAGCAAATACCAATGGAACTATTAAATTGTTCTCATCTATGCTACAAGCTACCAATAACTTATGGCTATACTTTCCGTATAAGAATGTACCATTAACACATACAATAGGTTGACAGTATTTAAAGGCTTCAACATACGGCCCAAATGTCCAGAAAACTTACTTAAACTAGGACTGACCTTGTTTTGGCAAACTACTCCAGCCCAAATCCACTTGTGTCCCTGGCTTTCTCAACTTTATTGCATTTAGTAGTCTCAATAATTCATTTTACAACCTCTCCTAATTATTGTATACTATCTCGATAGCCTTTCACTTAGCCTCAAAAACTCTTCTATTGCTTACTGTATATTTGTACATAGTTTGTATGTTAGCTGCAAGATCAAGTATTTTAACATCAGGGTTGTTCTGTACACTATTAATGAATAGTGTAGCCATTATGTTACTGTTGAGTTGAGGATGATCTTGGTTCATCATCAGGTTCACATAAGTATGCAGACCTTCTAGAATTTTTATTTTGAAAAGACTCTTTACTTCCTTCAAGTAAGCCCGTTGCCTCCACTTGCAACCCTGTTCTTTCTTCTTATAGTAGACTGCATATACATTCAGTTTTGAAATGTCTACATGAATATCCCAATGGTTCCTTACATGGAACGATTTCACCACATCTATAAGATCCTGCTTTGTGTTGAAACGCATTTTGACCCTCAATTCATCGAAACTACTAATGTTGCTGTACATTTCATTGACATCTCTCTTAAATGTTATGTAGTTGTCGTCATCATATTAATTGTTGTAAAATGGGGTAGGATCTCTTACTAGCTTTTTTACCGGTTCAGTTATTAGCGAAAAGTCCTAAAACTACCTATTGAACAAAACTTTAACTTGAGCCATCTTCGCAAAATGGCTAGATCGGCACACTACTCCCGACAACATGTGATCTCACCTGAACTTCTCCCAAATCCTCTACATAGTCATCTTCGAGGCCAACATTATCCTCATCACCATCCCCATCATCTTCATCACCATCTCCATCTACTTCATCCTCCTCAACATTTTGTTCATGTGCATTCTTTCTACATACGAATCATAAGACTTTTCGTGTTCGATAATGGGAGCCAATGCTTTGTTAAGCTGCTCTTCTGTGATATTCACATACTCGTACTTAAAGAAATCCATGAATGGTTTATTTGACTGATCTATATTTGTTTGCTCCGCACTGATCATTATTAAATGTATGTTAGGATTCGGAAGGGTTAGATTATCTAGCTCATGTATTTTATGCTCGTACCAAGCACTCGATTCCCTAATGCACTTTATGTACACTTCTTGAATACTCTGTTCCCCAAAAGACTCTACCATCTTAATGAATTCTTAACATAATCATCATCTCTAATGGCCATAAACCTGTAGACAACTCCAGTATCATAGAAAAAGAAATGTCTATGCACGAGTTCAACACCATCTACGTTAACTTTGACGCATCCACAAATTCTTTGACTAAAATGAGAGAAGTTCAAATTCTTCTTAATTTTCAACTTCTTAATAGAATCTTTATCATAATCCGACCCTCAGCTACCCATTACTATATTTTCATTCGCAAAGACAATAGTTGTAACATAATCTGTCATTTTTACCTTAGAAATACCATGATAAACCGAATATTTAGATGACATTAAAAATTTCATCTATACATTAAGTGACAACTTTACAAAATACACTTAGTTATCTCGTTAAGCTACGTCGCATATTCTCTAACTTTAACTATTTAATTCAACACAACACAATCAAAAGCTAACAAATATATATATATATATATACACAACAATTTTCACCTACATTCTAACATTTTGCATAATTACACTCGTATAACTTATGTATTACAATACAAAAAATTCCTAAATTTAGACAACATATAATAAATTTTCATAAAATATTAATAATTTACATAATTTACAGTACATTTATAATTATGAAATTTACGTAATTAAGTAGCAAATTTTTTTTCTAAAAAAATAAAAATTACATAACATCAATTACTAGTAACATAAAATAAAAAAAAAATCATGCCTATAAATTATAAATTATTACTTGTTTCAGATGTATACTTGTGTTAAGAAATGGTTCGATACTTTAATTATGAGTTCTCTTGAATTTTTTCTTTGTTTTGAAAATTTTCAAAAATTGATATAGGTGAAAATAAAATTCATATATTTTCAATATAATTTATTATAACTGAAGGTGTATACATCAAATGTAACTTAAATATAAAAAATATTAATAAAAACGTATATACTATATGCATTTTTACTATACCATAATTTTTTTTTTCAAATTCTTTTCGGTGTATTTTTCAAAAATAAGTCGTAATCGTATTTAGGGCCTTGAGGTTTCTCTTTACAAAGTTTCAGAGGCACTTCCATGATTACGATCGGGTGCATCCAGGGATGTTCGTCCTTAATGCAAACTTGATTTTGGTCGCATTTTAGGTGACCTGTGGAGACTCTGGCATTAAGCTGACCCCTCCTCTATTGAGACGTTATCATGCTCTTGTTGCTATTTCTGACAGGTGGAAAACTTGGAAGCAGAGGTTCTTCCGCATGACCTCGGACGAACCATTCGATCTTTGGTCTATGTGTCCGACCCATTTGGAGGAAGGATATTGAGTCAGTCGGAGACGATAGGGTGGCGTACAAGTACATCAATAGTAGGATCTCAAGAGAGTTGTTGATGCCATGGGCAAAATAGAGCTCTTTCGGAATGGTGGGCCGCAGAGGTAAGAGGTTTGAGCTGGTGAAAGTTATGACTATTGCTGCTGAGGTTCTGGGTAGGGGTGGGGGGTTGGCCGTCCCGTTTCATAGTAGTAGGGAGGGAGTCTCCCATTTTTGTCTTTGATATATATATTTTTTATCTTTCCCGTCTCTTCTCCCATTTAACAAAACTTCAATCTCTTATATTTGTAGTGATGGGACCTAATGGAGAGAACACCGATGCCTCGTTGGCGAATAGATTGGAAAAGAACATGATAAAGAGGGGTGCTGGGAAGAGGAAGTTGTTACGTTCTAGGGGTTGCCTGACGAGCCAGTGAGAACCCCATTAAGGCCGAAGCAGCCAGTCGAGCTAGCAGTAGGGCTAGATCCTAGTCCATCGAGGGAGAGGTACAAGAATCGTTCGAGGGAGGGCTTAAGTCTGTCGATGTGGCCAAGGAACGAGCTACTGGTGATGAAACTACATGAGCTCGAGGAGTAGAGGATGATGGGTCTGGTGCAATAAAGGCTGGGGAGACTGGAGTCCGTGGTGATGGAGATGCTACATCTGGTCGTCCAAGTTGAGCCGAGGAGGTCTGTCCATGTTCCGCCGTGGTTGATCTCGACCGGGGACTACGTGTTGAGCGACTAGAATATGTGTAAGGAATTCTTTCTCATGGGCCTACCACCGGCTAACCTGAAGGTTATAGCTGGAAAGGCTTAGAAGTTTATTCTCTGATATATAATTCCACCTCTTAAATGAACTCTCAAATTGTTCTATCCTTATTTGAACTTGACCTCAATAGTTTATCCTCCGGTATATAATTTTCCCATTATTTATAGTACAAATGTTTAAACAAAAAGTGATGTATTCGGTTATTTATGTTATAGGTCCAAAATTGAAAATCTATTATAATTATAAATAACTGTTGAAGTCCTTTTCTTTCTTTTTTTTTTTTTGGTTTTTTTAATGAATGCTACTGTTAGGGAAGTGACAGGTGCTTTGCAATTTGTAGGTTGATCCATGTATAACTGATGACAACCCTATGTTTAAATGTGTCTAGTCATTCTAAAAGATGTACTAATGTGTGGAATGTTTACATTGACACAAATAGCTTAGGAAACTATATATTTCAAAAGTGACTTTCCTAATTAGTATCATTTCGGATTATCTTCTCATATTTTATTATATGTGGATGTTTGAAAGGAAAAGGAAATATGCAGCCTCAAAGGTCTGCAGAGTTTTTAAATGAGTGACCATTTCAAATCTTAACATTCAGATGGGTAAGGTATTCGCTCTTTGCTATAGCTTGATGTTAAAGGCACAATTCTCCCATAGAGAAATATTTTCATAGCTAACCAAAACACATCTGTGATAGTGCAAGCAAATGACCTTTGTTTTATTCTGCCTCTAATTAAATTTTCTCATATTAGTTTGATGAGCTTTCTGATGGCTCTAACCTCTCTAAAGATACTTCTGGTACACTAATATGTTTTGCTTGACTTGTTTATGGTTTATGCTCCTTTCAATAATAGTCATGAGCAATAACTTATAACTTTTGATAATGAGAGGTCTTTACTTTCGATTTATTTTTATGTATGCTTTTCCCTCGTCATCAAGGAATTAAACAATCTTGTTCCTGTTTTCGTTGCTTGTTTCTAGGAGCTTCATTTAGTATCTTTATCAGATACACAATCATTTGACTGTATGCATTCCGCACTTCAGAGTATAGGACTTGCAGTTAAATTTTGTGTCTCATGCAGTAGCAAATCTGAATATGGTTTTGAGAATCATTCTAGAAGTTCCATCTCAATCACGTTAGGCGAAACTGTGTCATCATTGTTAATGAAAAAGTTATTGGGCAATTTTTCCTCTTAATTCAGCTCTTCACTTCTTATAGAAGGTAACAATAGCAATATAATGTAGGCTGCATCTACTTTCTAGTTATGTGTTCATTTGGACCTTGCAGAAGAGGGGTTTTGCTTTCATACTAAAGTTAAATCATTTTCCCTACTAGTCCTTGATTTCAAATTATTTGCCTTCCTTTTGATTGGGACTTAATTTTGACATGGTTTTTGAGTTTTATCCGTTTGCCTTTCAGTTGATAGGATGATGGACGATATTTAAGATGAATGCCACGATGACAGAAATGTTTTTGAGCTTAAGAGGACATATCTCTCCCCCTGCTAACTTATCCACTAGATTTCTTGAGTTCATGGAAACTACACTGCTTGAGAAGGTTAATTTTTCTGCATATTTTTGTTCTCCCAAAAAAGATCATAAAAAGAATGGAACAATTGATGAAGAATTTCCTTTGGAGTGGTCGGCCCAATATATCCCTAAAGCTAGATGGGATGTAGTTTGCTGGCCAAAGACTGAAGCTGGCTTAGGCATACCTAATTTGGAATCTTGGAACAAAGCAGCCCAACTCAAGCACATTTGGAACCTTTCAATGTTGACAAAAGGAATTTATGGTTAAATTAGGTTCATTCTCACCTTCTAAAGGGTAAAAGTTTCTAGCATGTTAAGCATATCTCAAAGTGCTCATGGTCTTGGAAAAAATTATTGAAGATTAGAGATATTGCAAGGCCTTGGCTTAGATGGCGTATTGGGAATGGTCTATCTATCTCCCTTTAGATAGATTTTTGATTCCCTACGAGACCACTTGACAACTCCATCACCCCACTGCAGATAGCTAGCTCTGGTCCTCCTAGTAATGCTAAACTTTGCTCCATTATGGAAGTCAGCACGTGGTCTATACCTGGTGGCCCTTTATGGGACAGTATTCACATTCCTAAATCCATCAAGTTGAACCCTTTGATGGACTACCCTTGTTGGGTACCTTCAAATTTCTGCACCTTTTTCTATCAAGAGCTCTTATAACTCTATTAGAGTGAATGGTGCAAAAGTTGATTGGTATAATGTTGTATGGTACAAGGAAGCTATGCTTATGCATTGTTTCATGTTTTGGCTTGCTTAGAATAGAAAATTGTGTACCCTTGACAAACTTAACCGTTGGGGCATCACAACACAATCTTCCTGCTATCTCTACAACGTGCAACCTAAAGACCATGATCACTTGTTTTTCAACTGTTCTTTCTCACAAAGTGTTTAGTTATGAATCCTCTCGAGCCTTAGCTGCCCATCTTCTTTCTCCTCATGGCATCATGTGGTAAATTAGCTCATCTATCCTTCGCAGAAGCATCCTTCTTATTGGTACTTGGCTTTTGTTTCAGCAGTCTGTTATATTTGGAGAGTGAGAAACTCTATTTGCCTGGGAAATTCCATCCTCAACTTTGACAACATAGCTAGGCAAATTTTGAATTATGTAGCTGTTTCTTCTTAGCTCCTTTTTTGTATCTTTGAGTGGTTTTTTCTAGTTCCTTTTTTGTAAGCCCTTTGTTTTAGCACGTTTGGTGCTTTGTAACATTAGCTCTTCTCATTAATAAATTTATCGATTTACCAAAAAAAAATTTTCTGCATTTTTTTTTTCCATGTTCAATAGAGAGAGAGAGAGAGAGAGAGAGAGATGTGACATTCGATTCGTGATTTCCAATAACTTGGTGGATACTATCTTAAGGATTGAAAGGATTACTGTGTTTTGGCTTTGAGCATGGAATTAAGGTTGAAGTTTTGATGTGTGAAATTTACATTGATGGTTGGTTTTAATATGCTGTTGCTTCATGCAAAATGTAAAAATTCCTTAGAGTCTAAATGAAATGGGCTAATTTCTCTTGTCATTTCAGTCATACAGTCACATGTGCTACAGAAGCCATTTGAGAAAAACATTTAGTTTTTCTTCCTCCCTTTGCTCCAAGACTCTTATCTAATGCTGCAGACAAACAGAGGTCTTATGTTCTCCAGGTTTGTTTCCCTTGCAAATAAATTTTTGTTTTTCTTCTTCCATGGAATGGTATCATTTTTATGCTTATTTGTCTAAGCCTGTTGGTTTTGACAAGTCAATCTAAAACTAAGAGAAAAAGGTGTTGATATCTTTGTTTTGTACGCATTTTTCTAGTACATTCAAGGCTTGCAATCCTGAATCTACATTGAAACTAACTCGTCCTTCCATAACCAAAGAAATGTTAATACCTGTGAGTTTTGATTTATTTTTTTAATGGTAAACATTCTTTTAATTGTTGATGGTTTGTGCAGATCTACAGATAGACAAATATGCTCCTAATCCCTCAATATGCAAATATTGATGTAGGATGACATGAGCCTCAAAAACTAGATAAATTAGTCTCTACCTTAGAAATCCTATGTGCATTTTTTTTTTCCTAAGAGATTTGATGTACTTACCGTGTAGTCTTATTGATTGGCTTTCTCTATTGCTCAACTCCTATGCCTTTTTAGCTTTGTCGCCTGCGTGGAGAGACATTTTGATCAAATAATTGCACTGTAGTTATATGGGTGATAATGATAATGATATCAATTATAATATTTGTCAATCACGTGGGGTATTGCATCTATTCAGGTAGTCCTCAATAGTGTGGTGAACCTTGGACTCACCAGCTGCATCTTTTGGCTTTGATATAAATGAAAACCTGATCATATAATCATCCTAAAGAAACTTGATCATATATCTTGTGGCACCATCTGTGCATATTCAGAGTCTTTTTATTTTTTAGCAATTATGTGAATATTTTCTTTTCCCTTCCTCACTATACAATATTGAAAAGGATTTTTATATTGGGTGGCAAAGAGAAGCTGCCAATCCAGAATTTTTGGAACACCAGATAATTTGGATTAGAGAGCTTCCTGTACTTCTCACACGGTTAGGAGAAAACTATCCATCAGTTCCAAGGTATAATCTTTGTGAATTTGGCATAAGTGCCAACTATGGTGCACGGAGTGGTGTTTGTTTTGCCTTTATCATTTAGGATTTAGCTGCCTCTATTTGCATTTACCATCTTCATTGCTCTCGATATTAATACAAAACTACAATCCCTTAAAAATTCCCCCATGTTCAGGCAGCTTTGCAACTTCTACTCCATGGTCAGTGTGCTTCACCTTTTTGGAGCCCTTCATGTGCAAGGGAATATGATAACATATATTATGAACTTTAGGACTTTTATGTTGCATAGCAGGATGAAGGTAGGATTGGGAGCGTAGATATCGATTTTAAGATCTAGTTTCACTTAGGACTAAGATGTGTCCTTTCATCTTTTATTGCAGATAAGTCTTGCCATGGGCCTTTCTTAAGGCTTCCCAAAGATTGTCAGGAGCTTGCAAGAAGCTGTCTTTGTTATTTCTCGCATGTAGATCATGCTTTACTGAAGTCGCTTGCTTCTTGTTCCCTATGTACTTGTTCTTTGCATGCTCTTGTACATCTTATGTTCTTGGCGTATTTAATGAGAGATGTTTTGGGAAATATCACGAGTGTTAAAGTATGAAATTTGAAAAATTATATCAATTTATAAGCTTAAGCTTATAGACCTGTTGGTTGTGGAGTTATGACTTTGGTTGCCTATATCATCATTTCACTCCACACTTAATCATATTTCCACTTGGTCAATGTCCAACTTCACAGGTGAAGGTCAGTGTTAAAAGTATATTGACTAATCCAGGTTAAAATTTTGGCTATTTAGTTTGAGGGGTGATCTTATCATTAACATACACAAAATAATATTAAAAATCACCGTTCATGATACAAAATTAGGGTTACAACAACAGAAATTCAGCAATTAACAGATTAGGATAAAGATCTTACTTGCGCTGACAAACAGTCTTGCAAAGCTGAACACCAATAGTTACTTTGCAAGCCAATTCCAGCAAAACACAGGAAGGGAAAGTTTTCCTTCTGCTCAAGTTTGCAATTTCCTCAATTGTCCAACTAACTTCCTAACTGCCTCCTACTCCAGCTCAGGTTTCTATTTGTAACATACTCTCAGACAATTACTATTCTAACCTTCTAATATAACCAAAATGCCACTTCAGCACACTACACTGAACATGCACACACCTACACATTATTGCAACACACTGACTACTGCTACAACACAGAACACACACACACTCCACAGTCTACCACTCATACTACTGCATGGTATATACACACAATACACACTACAACACACAGTACACACAACACTCACACCACTAATGCCTCTTATACACATGTAACAAAGGTTTATAGGGTTTAGGAGTTGTGTCAGTTCATAAATTCACTTTCTTTATGATCACTTTTGTAGGTCAAAGGGTCATTTCTTGCTAATTTTCTTTACGGCCAATAATTTATTTCTGGTTTAGCCGGTAGTATTATATTGGTAACTTCTAAACTAGTAGTAAGAATTTACATTATGCTTCATTCAATTTTCAAGATGGCATAAATTCGTGTCTCTAATTTATTACTTATTTTAGGTAAAGATTTGGATCCATCAATGCTATTCCACATTACAGAGACCCTCCAGTTAGCCTATGGTGTTGGATATATCCTGATCTCTGACTATATCAGTGTTTTTTTTTTTTTTTTTTTTTCGCCTTAATCTCACGTTTCAGAGTACTTGGTAAGCAAAACATGTTCTGTTGCTTGCTCACATTAAGCTGTGACAAGTAGATTCTCCATTGCTTTGCCTTCCATCTGTTTTGCATTTTAGGTGAAAAGGAAAAAAAAGTGAGGGTAACTACTTAACTGTCTTATTCTAAAATAAGTCAATTTCCAAATAAATAAATAAATTACTTGACCATCTCATTTTGAGATAAGTAAATCTAAGCTCATTTCATTGTTAAAGTTATTTACTCTTTATTTTTGTCTCAATGTTTATTAGATCATGATAGGATCCCAAGGGTGCAAGCCCCTATAACTAATGTATATAAGAGAGTAAAAAGAAAAGACAAGAGTGGGTCTGGTGGTATTTAACCACCATTTTCTGCATTATGACATCTTCATGATGGGTTGGGGTGTGTGTGGATTGGGGTGCGTGCATGCATGTTAATAGCGCATTAACAAAGGGTACATTTTGGGCTGTGTTAATAAGATAAGTTGGGCTGGGTTGCTGATGTAGAGTGGGAATCTTTAGTAGTTACTATATCTGAAGGATGAGAATAAAGGGCAATCTGGGGGTGCCATGTGGATGTGGGAATTTTAATAAAGGGCAGAGTCTGTTACGAGAGGAGGGCATTTACTCCTTGCTGCCTATCTGAGTTCGTTATGTTGGGCTGAGCTTCTGGCTCAGGGACTTCTTCCTTGCTGAGTATTAGACTAAGGTATTCCTACATCTCTTTCTCTATAGCTAAATTTCTATTGTAATTTTCTACAATGGATACGAAATTTGAATCTAGAACCCTATCAATTGTTGCTGTCTGTGGGAAGCTCCTCTACCACATTTACTGGCCCTGTCCATTGATGCACAGGATATTGGAATTACCGGTAATCAAGAAATAGTAATGACCCATATGGAATCTAGGATCAATCAATTGGAGCAGAAATCAGATGAAACCCATGAGGAACTCATGGACGTACAACAACGACTCACTGGATTAAATCAAACTCAAAAAGAAATGGGAGGAGATATCAATGTGATAAAGGGTGACCTGTCTTCTTTAAGGGGGAGACGTCGCAATAATCCAAAGTAATGTGGCGAATATCCAGAAGATGTTTGAAGATTGGTTGTTCACAACCAAATCAAATCCAGGTGAGTCCTCTCATGTGTTGCAACCAGGAAAACAACATTTGTCAATTGACAGAAGCTCTGCAACAAATATTGAGAGACTACCCACAGATACGCTAGGCAATTGCGTGGCTATTGGGATGGGTGAATTGGATGTAGAGTATCAGATCAATGCTTCACGAGTACAAATTCTGTTATTCGTGGGAGTTGACCCGGCTCATTGGATTTTAATGACAGAGTAGTACTTTGACACATAGCGCACCCGAGAAGAACGAAAACTTGATATAGCTGCCATGAGTATGCGAGGAAGGAGCGTGTATTGGTTGAGAGCTTTGAGATGTCGGGTACAAAGTCTAGATTGGACACAGATGACCAGTGGGCCTCAAACCCTTTCAAGAGCCTTTCACAGTTGCGCCAAAATGGCTCAGTCCGACGATATACCGAGGAGTTTGAAGCTTTAACATCACAAGCTCCAAATTTACCAGAGCTGCAACTGTTGGGATATTTTTTTAGTGGACTAAGAGAAGAAATCCAAACCAGAGTAGACTCATATTCTCCGACTACTTTAGAACAGGCTAGGGAGCTAGCGCTCAAGATTGAGAGGGAATTAGATTGCGGCATTTTTTTAGTACCAGCATTTAATGAACGAATCGATCTGAAAAATAGTGGCCGCCGATCAATGACCTACGCACATGGATGACCCACTTACTCCACTTCTTATTATTCTAGAGCTCCTAACCCAGTTGTTTTGCCAGCACCTGTTTCTTTCTCATCGCAAGGCAGTGTAGGTGTACGGTCCAAGGATGGTGCGAATATGGCTGTGGTGGGACGTCAACAAGCGACCTCGAGCGCAAACAGTAGCGCGACTGTCACTGGGTCAACTTCTTAACCTGGACAGAATCGAGATGGTTGGTGAAAATCACGAGGCCAAAAACAATTATCTTATGTGGAATATTTGGAAAAAAGGTCGAAGGGCCTTTGTTTTAAATGTGACCAACCGTTTTCAGCTAATCACAGATGCCCAAACAAGTCATTAAAATTGCTTGTGATGGAAGAAGATCCAGAGGTTGAAGAGGACTGGGAAGATCTAGGGGGAGTAGCCAAGGCAGCAGCTGATACGCCTGTGCTTAATGAACTAGGTACTGATATCAGTCTTGCTCTATTAACGCTTAGGGGTTTCAGCGGTCCCCAAACAATGAAATTCCGAGCTCTACTAAATTTTCCCGCACTTACGATCATGGTTGATGGTGGGGCTAGCCATTACTTTGTCTCCCAATCACTTGTGGAAAATCTCTTCTTACCTATTATGGCAACACACACCCTTAGAGTAACATTGGGAGATGGACAAACCATTATGTCAAAGGGCATATGTAGAAGCGTAGAGTTGGTTGTAGGAGATTTTTCTATTGTTGTTGACTGCTATGTGTTAGAGCTTGGGGGAGTCAATGTTATACGAGGCGTATCCTGGCTGCAAACCTTGCGTGAGATCCGTGTAGACTGGAAAAAAATGACTGAAAATTCCTTTAAAAGGAGGTGAATTCATATTGATGGGCGATCCGACCCTTTGCAAATCTCCAATATCTTATAAATCTTTAGGCAAACTGGATGAAGTTGAGAATTTTAGTCTACTGTGGGTGTCGGAGTATACTGAACAGCATGATTCCATGACTGTTGACCATCGAATTGCTGACTTGTTAAGTGAATTCCAGGATATTTTGATGGTTGGAATTATTAGTCCAAGTACAAGTGTATTTTCAAGTCCAGTAATATTAGTTAAAAAGAGAGATAAGTCATGGCGCTTTTGCATTGATTACTGAGCTTTAAATAAAGCCACTGTTCCTGATATGTATCCTACATCGGTTATAGAGGAGCTACTGGATGAATTGTATGGAGTAAAGATATTTTCCAAAATTGATCTTCGGTCAGGATGTCACCAAATTCAAGTAACTTTGGAAGATACACATAAAACCGCCTTCCGAACACATTAAGGACAGTATGAGTTCCTTGTTATGCTATTTGGCTTAACAAACGCACCTGCGACTTTCCAAACAGTCGTGAATGATGTGTTTCGACCACATTTAAGGTAATTTGTGTTGGTATTTTTTAATGATATATTGATTATTGCCCCAATGATGTTTCTCATTTTTAACATTTATGAATTGTGTTGTCATTGATGTAGAAACACCAATTTTCTGCAAATAAAAAGAAGTGCACATTTGGGCAATTTTCCATGGAGTATTTAGGCCACACAATATCAGGAGGAGGAGTGAGCATGGATCCCTCAAAAGTATAGAGTGTAGTTGAGTGGTCTATCCCTACTATCCTAAAAGGAATCCGTGGATTCCATGGTTTATTAGGTTATTATAAGAAATTTATTAAGGATTACGGAAAGATTGCTAAGCCCTTCACGGAATTATTAAAAAAAAAAGACGGTTTCCATTGGAATGATACAGCTGCTGCGGCCTTTGAACAGTTGAAGCAAGCTTTGATTACGGTTCCAGTCTTATCCATGCTGAATTTCTCTCAACCTTTCATGATAGAATGCGATGCATCTGGCCGAGGACTGGGGGCTGTCTTGCAACAGAATAACCGCCCTATTGCCTACTATAGCAAGGCACTAGCTGACAAGACTCTTGCCAAATCAACATATGAGAAAGAGTTGATGGCCCTAGTGTTGGCCATCAATCATTGGAGGCCCTAATTGTTAGGACAGAAATTTATTGTCAAAACGAACCAAAAAAGTTTGAAATACTTGTTGAAATAACGGATAACAATACCGGATCAGTAAAATTAGCTGTCAAAGTTACTCGGCTATGACTTTGAAATTCAATATAAAAGCGGACATGAAAATCAAGCGGCTGATGCCCTTTCACGGGCATTTGATGAGCTTGAATAATGCGCTTTGTCTGGACCAGTATGGACTGACCTTGAGGAAATTAAACTTGCGACACTGCAGGACCCTTTTCTGGCGACTAAAATCAGATTACTACGGGAAGGAAAAGCTGCTGGGTCCGGGTTTCATTTGACCAATGACATTCTGTTCTACAATGGTAGAATAGTAGTGCCATCAAACTCTACATGGACTCAAAACTTTCTTGCATGAGTTTCACACTACCCCTTCGGGTGGCCATGCAGGTTGCCTACGAAGTTATAGAAGAATTGTGGTGAGCGTGTATTGGGTGGGGCTGTAGAATGATGTGGAAAAATTTGTGGCAACCTATGCAGTTTGCCAACGACAGAAATATCAAGCCTTATCACCAGCAGGTCTCCTTTCTCCCCTGCCCATTCCTAATGCAGTTTGGGATGACATTTGTTTGGATTTTCTAGGTGGGCTTCCAAAATCGAAAGGCTATGATGTAATTTTAGTGGCGGTGGATAGGCTTTCAAAATGTGCTCTTTTCTTTTTTTTTTTTTTGTTGATAAGCACCCCTATAATGTAAAGAGTATTGCAGATTTGTTTTTTAAAAGAAGTTGTGAGGTTGCATGGCTTGACTAAGACTATCGTGAGTGACAGGGATCCAACATTTATGAGCAAGAGCAATTTTTGGCCTGAGATGTTCCAGTTGCATGGTACTCGACTCCATTTCAGTATCGCATACCATCTGAAAACGGATGGACAAACCGAAGTTGTGAATCGCTTTGTCGAATGTTATTTACGATGCTTCATATGCAATCAAATCATGGATCCCATGGGCAGTATTCCATTCTAACAAATCCTATCGTACATCTTCCAAGATGACACCCTTTGAGGTAGTTTATGGATGTGTACCACCAACTATCGTATCTTTCGTTGACAAAAATTGGCCATGCCACTTTGAGACAAGCCTTACATTCGAGAGATGCAGTTTTGGCTCAACTTAAATGCAATCTCAAGCATGCCCAATCCTTCAATTGTGGCCAAGCTAATAAATGTCGTCGAGATGTTGAATTTTCTGTGGGTGAATGGGTTTTTCTGAAACTGCATCCTTCACTACAGCAGCAAATTTCTACCAAAGTCTCTGCCAAGTCGTCACGTAGATTTTTTTGTCCCTTTCAAGTTGTTGAATGCATTGGAAAGGTAGCTTATAAGCTAAATTTACCACTAACTTGCTATATCTACCCTGTCGTTCTTGTGTCACTTCTTAAGAAGGCAGTGGGATCCTTTCCCTCAACAAATGACTTGCCGTCAGAATTATATGAGGAAGTAGAGAACAACCACTTACTTCCAATGGCCATATTGGGGGCGTTGATTCCGTGTGCAAGGTGTCACCACAATTCCTCAAGTCATCGTTCATTGGCAAGGGCAGCTTCCAGAGGATGCTACTTGGCTTGATGTAACCTCTTTACGCCTCTAATATCCAGATTTCGTCCTTGAGGACAAGGACAATTTTTTAGGGGGGGCAATTGATAGGATCCCAAAGGGTGCAAGCCCCCATAACTAATTTATATAAGAGAGTAAAATGAAAAGAGGAGAGTGGGTCTCGTGGTATTTAACCACCATTTCTCCATAAAGACATCTTCATGATGGGTTAGGTGTGTGTGTGTGCAGGTGTGTTAATAACATGTTAACAAAGGGTACATTTTGAGTTGTGTTAATAAGATAAGTTGGGCCGGTTTGCTGATGCAGCATGGGAATATTTAGTAGTTACTATATCTGAAGGATGAGAATAAAGGGGCAATCTCCGAGTGCCACGTAGATGTAGGAATTATAATAAGGGGCAAAGTCTGTTACGAGAGGAGGGCATTCACTCCTTGCTGCTTTTTTGAGTTCGTTATGTTGAGCTGATCTTCTAGCTCAGGGACTTCTTCCTTACTGAGTGTTAGACTTAGATATTTCTACATCTCTTTCTCTATAGCTAAATTTCTATTTTAATTTTCTACATTGGATATTAAATTTGAATCTAGAACTCTATCAGATCATATTTGTTCTTTTATGTTAATCATGGCCTTCTCACTCTTACTTCACCTGACATGTTCTTCTTATAGATCATTTGATTAGTTTATAGCTAAATTCTATATGAAAGGAACTCGTTTTATTTTTGTAGAAGTTGCATTTCTAGTTAAAGTATCTAGCTCAAGCTTAGAAGTTTTAAGATCTTTGACAAATTTTGTTTGTAGAATCTTACAGCAGCTTGGGGATGGTTCCATTGTCTCCCAAATGTTAGAGAACACAATATTTGAATTTATGGTGAGTCCTGTCATGCTGTAATGTAACTTTATGCACATGAGTGAGTTGTTAACTTAGGGAAGTAGTTCTTACAAGATGCAGTAAAGATTGTGACTAATTTCCACATAAATATGATTTTTTCCCCAGCAGTTGGAACTACCTGTGGATAACCTATGTGCAATGCTGAGTGTACTTGCCACACTGGATTCACAACCAAGGCTTATTAAAGAGACTATCAATACCCTAAGCAATATCCTTACTTCATATTTAATTATTATGGTTAATATGAGTATACTCTGCTGTTAGTAAGCTTTATTGCTAATATGTTTTGTTGTAGCTTATTTGAGCATTCATTTGTTTAGCAGAGTGTTCTAGGAGATGATGATGATGGGGTTGTTTCATCTTACCTCAAGCGAAAGTGCACTTATTATCTTATGCCTTGTCTTTTTTTTTAATAGAAGTCACAAACTTTTAAATCTAAACTTGAACATAATGCAACTGTTAATGTTTGGTAGTAGTGTGTCATCTTGTGCAAATGGGACACAAAATTCAAAATATCATGCTTATAGGATAGAAGAATTTGTCCATAGACTTTTAGCTGTTGTACAATGATGCCAAAACTTGACATATTCTACACTCGTTCAAGGCAGAGCTTGTGGGTATTTGTAAGAAGATATCGTGTGTATAGGTTGGATTGCATTTTTAACATACTTGTTTATGATGTCTATGTTATTCACTTATATTGCTAAAACCGGTTTCCTCTTACATGCATTCTTAACTTATGTTAGAAATTTGATCATTACTATTCACCTTTAATACTTATCAGTGCAACAAAATATCCAAAAGATAATACCTCCTAATTGATATATGCTTATGGGACAAAAAGCAAAAATAGGTGTCTATATATTCTTGATGTTTGTGGATTTAAACACATAATCGACTTTAGCTAAAAGTTTTGTTGTTGGAGAAGATATGTTGGTCATTCAATTCAAGTCTAGAATGGTAGAAATACTATTATGTCTGGTAAATTACCTAATAGTCCATGAACGATACATTTGGCTCTATCTTTTACCTCCTGACATGCTAGCTTTCTACATGTGAAGATTGAATAGTGTTAGATTACTTGAATTGAGCTAATATATTGGAGACTTATGAATTTATAGGGTTCTTGTTTAGTGGCAGCATTTTGTGTCTCACTTTTCAATTATTAACATTATATGTGTCTTATAATCTAGTTTCCAATTAATAGAAAATTGTTGTTTTTTGCAATCATCACTTAATAATGAGATGACTCTTGAAGAAAGGCACTAAGTACAACATGCATTTAATCGATTAAGTGATTTACTTATTTTGTTCCTAGATCCAATACCTTAGAAGTATTTGCTAGTGTGACAAATGAGGTAAATTTAAGGCATAGAGATCTTTGCTTCATGTTATTCTCACCTTTTTCTATGCCCCCATGTCCCTTCTAATTTGAAGTTCTTAACCCTTGTAGTGTTCAAGGGCATATAGAAGCTTAACTAGCTAAGTCCAAAAGGATATAACAGAAAAGAGTATAGCTAAGCAATGTATGTACACATTAGCAGATAAATACTTGTATTAATACATATAGTTTAAAACCCTCAACCAACCCTAACCATCCAACGCCACACCCCCACCCCCCACCCCCCTCCCCCCGCCCCCCTAAAGTTGGATCCACTTAGAACCTTAACTTGCCATAAAGAAATTGCAAAACAACAAGGCTAACAAGTTTGGTCAAGAGATCCATAAGTTGTAGTCGTGAAGGAACACGTAAAAGCTTTAAGAAACCTATATTAACTTGATCACGGGTAAAATGAATATTAATAGAAATATGTTTAGTTTGGTTATGTAAACAAGGATTGTATGTAAGCAACTGTGTCGAACGATTATCACAGCGAAGAGCGATTAGGAGATCAACAGCAACATGAAGGTCATGAAGAATGTAAGAGACCCAAAGTAATTCATTAGTAGTCATGGCAAGGCTTCAATACTTTGCTTTAGCATTGGACGTGGATACGATTCTCTATTTCTTTATTTTTCGTGAGAAAAAAGCATTTCCTAACATGATACAAGAACCACTAATCGACTTCCTATCAAGAAGATAGGACCCCCAGTCGAAATTTGAATATCTAAGCAAGGATAAAGAATTGTGAACATAATAGAAAAGACCAAGTGTGACTGTGCCCTTTAAGTATCGAAGTAAAGTATAAGCAGCTTATAAATCTAGAATGAGGAGATGCCAAGAATTGACTCAAACGGTGCACAGTGAAAGAGATGTCTAGCTTAGTTAAAGTTAAGTAAAGAAGCCTACCTATCAATCTTCGATACATAGATGGATCATCGAGCAACTCTCTTAAAGTATCATCAAGCTTAACATTAGTATGCATAGGTAAGGAAACAGGTTTCGCCCCTGATAAACCAACACTAGAAAGAATGTTCATGATATATTTTTGTTGATTAAGAAGAACCCCTGACGAAGTGCAACAAACTTAATACCCAAGAAAAATCTAGCATAACCAAGATCCTTAATAGTAAATTCCTTATCCAAAGCCATTTTGAGAGCAATCAAGGATGCTTTATTTGGTCTTATTATTAACATATCATTAACATATAGCAAGACAACAATAAACCTATCTATGTCATCACGTATAAACAAAGAGTAGTTACTCTTGGACTGAAGAAAACCCATTTGTACAAGAAACTTGGAGATCTCAACATTCCAGTGCCTTGAAGCCTATTTCAATCCATATAATGAGCACCTAAGTTGACAAACTTGATTTGGCAAAGCCTTAATATAACCTTAAGGAGGAGTCATGTAAATTTCCTTATCAATAAAACCATGTAAGAAGGCATTATTGATGTCAATTTGATACAATGGCCAAGCCTTAGCCACTGCTACAACTATAAGAATCCTTACTGTTTTAAGATGGGTAATAGGTGAAAAAGTATCCATATAGTCTTTTCTTCAACTTGAGTGTAACCTTTAGCAACTAACCTTGCTTTATATTTTTCCATTGTCGCATCGAGTTTGAATTTAACTTAGTATACCCATTTAGATCCTATAACCTTCTTCTCCTTAGGCAAAATTGTGAGATCCTAAGTATGATTCTTTTCTAAAGCATCAATCTCCTTAACCATTACATCAATCAACTCTTGATGTTTTATTGCTTAGGAATAACAACTAGGTTCAAGTATAGTGAATACATTGGCTATGGATTCAATATAGTCAGGTGGAAAATGATGCAATGTGTTTAGGTTAATCAATGGGTAAGCATAGGATGAATTACTATGTTTGGTATTAGTAATGGTTATAGGAATTGAGGCAAATTGGACATTATGCACATAGTTTGTAAGCCATTATGGTGGTCTAGATTCCTTGCTAGATTACCTTAGAGGAGTTGACTGTAAAGAAGGAACCTCAAGGATGTATGTGTGACTGGGAGGTCTAAAAAATCATAAAGCACAAGCAAAAATGAAGAAGGATGGAAATTTGTATTGTCAATTGTATCAGAAGGAGACTCTTGTAGATCAGAACAAGAAGAAGATTGAAAAGGGAAGATTTGTTCATAAAAAATGATGTCTCTACTCACAAAAATTTTATTACTAACAGGATCGAAAACTTTATATCCCTTTTGGCCTTGTACATAGCTAAGAAGATACATTTAATTCCTCGAGGGTTAAGTTTATCAAGAGGAATCGGATGCTTAGTCACAAATCACAAACACCCAATGGTCCGAAGATGAAGATAAGATGGTTTAGTTTCAAACAACATTTCATGAGGTGTTTTCCAATGTAAAACTTGCATGGGCATCCTATTAATGAGCTATGTAGCAACTAGTACACACTTACTTTATAAAGCTTTTGTTAGATCAGCTTAAAATTGCTCTAGTGGTATCCATCAAGTGTTTATGTTTTTTCTCTACTATTCCATTTTGTTGTGGGTGTATAAACCATGGTGTGTTGATGTATAATTCTTAAGTTATCAAACAAAGACTTGCATGCTAAGGATAAAACTTCTAATCCATTGTCAGTTCCAATAAGTTTTGGAGTAGCACTGAATTGGTTATGAACATACAAGAAGAATTTATGTAAAATAGAGCACACTTGAGACTTATAAGAAAGCATGTAAGTCCAAGTGCTATGACTATAATCATCAACGATTGTAATGAAGTAATTGGCTCTTGTAACAAAAGTAACCTGATAGGGTCCCGAAAGGTCTATGTATAGCATGTGGAAAGCAAAAGAAGAGCTAGTATTGCTTCGATCAAAAGGCTTTTTATGAAAATTAGCCAAATGACATATCTCATAAACGAAATCATTGAAAGATAAGTTTAAACAGTTATCTAAATGTTTCGGTTTAGATATGGACATATGGTTTAATCTAGCATGGATCAACTTTGCTAGATCAGATTTATTACAAGAACTAGATGAATGTGTAGATAACAAAGGTCCATTAGCAGGAGTAATACATCCATCAGGATTCTTACAGACCAGTACATAAAGTCCTCTTAGTTCCTTAGTTGTTGCCACAATTTTGTTAGTTTTCAGGTCCTAAAATGTGCAAATAGAAGTGGTAATGGTTGATAACTGTTTATGTTGAAGTAACTTACTAACGGAGAGTAAACTATGGGTAAAGTCAGGAGCTCATAGAACATTGTGTAAAATGAAATCAAAATGTATATAGATTAAACCAAGTGCAATAACTCGCTTCATTGTACCATCTAGAAAATGAATGGATATCATTTGAGATAAAATGTGTATGTTAAAAAATAAAGAGTGATAGGGTGTCGTGTGATCCATGGCACCTGTATCCACTATCTAAGTTCCTATGTTAGCATCTAAAGCACTAAAACAAAGAGGCTAAATGGATTGCATACCTACAGCATGCACCAAATTGATTACTGCCATTTTTGGCTCTTAGGTCACAGATTTACCTTTCATTAGTTTCATTACCTCCTAACATACTGTTTGTAAAAGTGTGGGATGGACTATTGTGGAGGATCTTGTATTAGTGTCTATATAATCAACAAATTGATCAAGAGGAGTATCAAAATCTTTAGTACATAATGAAGCTAATCCTTTTGATTTCTTAGCAATCCTTCGCCCCTTATACCAATCCGGATATCATATAATCTAGAAGCAATTATCTATTGAATGTCCTTCACTCTTGTAATGTTTGTACACTAATCTCACTATGTTTCCTTTGGATTTTCGTTTGCCATGCTTCCTCTACTTAAAAGAAAAGCTACATTCTCAACTTCTAAACTAACTCTAGATATGATTTGTCTCTATGTTTTAACTTACTAGATGTGATAATAAGCCTTATTCACATTTGGCAAGGGGTCCATATAAGACCCATAATCAATTATTTAAAGTTTGTTTTGTAGAATTTAAAACGATCGGTTAAAGGATTCGATCAAGTTTAAATTATAAAGTAAAGCTAGAAATATTAGTAAAAATGATCCCGTAAGTTTGAATTTAAGAAAATAAGTAATAAAATAAAAGAATATAAAAATTTCAAAATTTAAGTATATTACTCATTATTTATCGAAAATGCATAAAATGCATTCCGATAATTAATGAATTATTAGAGATAAATTATATGCACACTAAAAAACATAAAATAACCTAAATAATATTTAGGAATATTTATTTGTACTATATATGAATTTACATATAGGTAGAAATACACGTAATTACTTAAAATAAGCGAAATATGCTAAATAATTAAAGAAAATTCATAATTAATTAAGGAAAATAAAGAAAAATCAGAAAAAATAAAGAATGATCTAGATTTGGGTCGTGGCAGCTAAGGAAAAGAAGAAAAAATTCAACTAATTAAATTAGAACAACAAAAAAGGTAAATTAGAAGAAGATAAGACAATTGTCCAATCAAATTAATATACAATAATTCCCCAAGACCCTTATAAATACTCTAAATTTGTCAGAAGCTCATTTTGGATATTTGGAATTTTAGAAAATTGGAGAGAGGTGAATTAAGAGGAAATTAGGGTTTTACAAAAAATTAAAAAAAACTGCACAATTGGGGCTTCTAAGGAGAACCCAGACCTGACAAACACCTGAGAGTGAACGACCACCACCACCACACAGTGGTAGTAGCGCCTAGACTGGCTGATAAGGCCATGGCAGCCAGTAGTGGTCGGAGCCATCTACACAAGTGAGTTTGATTTCCAATCTAATTTTGTTTAATTTTGTAAAATTATTAAATATTCTTATAAAATTATTAAACTTGTTATTCTAGAATGTTTTTATATATAGTTTTTAGGAAAAATATTACTTTGATGAAAATATATCCCGTGATACATGATCTTTAAGAAATTGAACAAAATCGAGTATATTTAGAATTGGAAATAAATAAGCTAAGGAGTGTAGTTTCAGACTCAAAATTTTTGTATAGACTACTTAGATGATATAGGACAGTGCCATAAAGCCCTTTTTGAAAAATTAATTTTTGAAATTTTTAGATAATTTTTAGGCCTTAAAATTATGCATAAAATGGGTTATTTTTTGTTAATTAAGTAATTAAATAGTTAATTATTGATTTTGTAAATTATTATATGTTTTAAGATGTTCAAATCTGATGAAGGATGATATTTGTATCCCTTAGGGTGTTAGATGTAATTATTAGGGTAATTATGTAGTAAATAAGTAATAGGGAAAAATAGTAAATTTTAGGTTAATTTTGTAAATTAGGGTAATTAGGTGTAAAATATGATTTGGGATGAATTTAGATATTTTAAAATGTTAATTGATGTTGGGAGATGATAATTAGAGTGATAGAAATATTAGATGTGTATTATATACATAATAGGTAATAATACATAATATGTAATTATTAAAAATATAATAAATAGAAGATATTATGATAAAAATTGATATTATATAAATAATAGGAATATATAATAAATATAATAGAAAACTTAAATTTAGATAATTATTTGAAAAATATAAAAATTTCTTACATCAAGAATAAATTTGGTACACTAATAACGATTTAATTGTACGGGGTGGAATAAAATACTGACTAGGGGTAATTATCGTATTTAGTATACCTGAAAATAATGTGATTAATTTCACATTATGGGATGAAACGAGTTTCTAGGATTCGTGTATAAAACTGTATTTAAAAACTGAACTAGATCCTAATTTAGAAATTGATGCAAAAACTGAACTAGAACCTAGCCTCAAACCAAGAATAATTGTAAAAGATTTGAGAACCTAAATAATTAGACATATTAAATCTAAACTAAGGATAAAACAAACTTATAATAATTATATGAAAATTGAGACAACATTGGTATTATAGGGATCGTTGGTGATGGACTAAACGAGTTTCACTTCGAGTGAGCAAGCGAGGAGTTAAGGTAAATTGGGATTAATACATTGTTGTATTTTAGAAGATTAAGATTATACTTAGTTGTGCTTGTTAGATAGTTGGCTGTGTGCATGTACTTGATTATGAGCGATGCTATGATTCTGTTTATTGTTTTGGCTTATATTGTATGAAGTGATCGATTACCTTAAACTAGACTTAATCAAATATACAACCTGTAAACATAAATTGGATCTGCATTGCAACCCATTCGAGGAAACCTAGGATTCTCCAGCCAAACACCGACCCATTTAAAATGGATAATGCTGAATAGCATAATGGGTCCTTTCTTCATCCCTAGTCAAACTAAGTGACAAGTGAGGAGGTCGCGACAATGGTGAAGTCAATGGTTCAAAGGTAATTGCGGGAGGAGTGGTGTCTCTATTACACAAGCTTGGGTTTGGTCGTGAGCTATTGTATTAACAGCAACTCCTTAACCCGGATTAGAGCAGGTGTAATTTCTCTAATCTCACGACGGGCCAAACAACATCGTGCGTTAATATTTGCTTGAATATGTATTGCACCTAATAATTTAATTGATAAATTTGTTTGTGTTTGTGGTATAGTTTAAGTCCTCCGTCCTGACTTACTGAGCTGTGGTTGCTCACATCCCTATAGACATTGTTGCAAGTACTAGTTAAGACGCAGCTTACAACTATTTTGAAGCTAGTAACTGCTAAATCTTGAGAAGTGAAGAAAAACATTTAAAGAACAGATATATATTTTTAAGGTCTAAACTCTTATTTTAGAATTTTTCATTTTTGAATAATGTATTAAATAGGAAATAGATTACAATGAAACTTTATAAACGTTAATTGTAATAACCGAATTTTAGTGTATATATATATTTTCTTACTTTCTTATGTAAATGAATTATTTAAATTATAAACTGTTTACTTCATGCAGGTTAATCGTAAACGCCTTGTGTAAATTAGGTCTAGGATAACGATTGTAAAGCTAACTTCAATCTTAGAATGGTTTGCACAGTAAGGTTGTTACAACTTTGCTGCTTCGGGGCGTGACAGTCCATTCTTAAGATCTATTTACAAACACTTTCAAATCTATTAGACAATCCCGTTAAAAACTACATTAAATGGATTTGCAACTCAAATTCAAGAAACTTATCCTTCAAACCGCATGTACAATAATCAAGACGTCTACAAGTGTATTCGGGATATCCATTTAAAACCTATAATTCATCCCATAACTGCTTTATTTTATTGTAATACCCATTCACTAAAAGATTTCCTTGTTTAAGACTACAAATCTCTTGTTGTAGCTGATACACTAGTAGACCGTTAGTATAGCCATACTAATCGACTATCTTTGCCTACAATTCATATAAAGACTCTACATATAGATAATTTTGAGCCAAAACCTTACTCATAAAATTCAATAGCTAGTAATGTACCATATAATAACCGCGTTGCCACTTGATTAGATTAGATGATTCACGTTCTAGTTTAGTTATCAAACCATCGATGAAACATAATTTGAGTTTTGCACCTAGACTTAATTGTATTGATCGATTCCAAGTAATGAAATTCGTTTTAGTAAAGATTACACGCCCTAACATCAAGTTAGGATTGTCTGATTCGAAAAGAAATAGTAGATCTACATTAGTTTGTTCAATTGCACCCATTTTGATATAAAGAAAATGATCGAACAAAAGAATATAATGACTTACACAGATAGAAGAGAAAAATTGTAATACAATCAAATCGTCATGTGCTCTGATACCATGTGAACTTCCTCTATGTTTGTAGAATCGCAGAACAGTATGGAAAGAATGTGGTGAAAATAATTGTTCTATTGTGAAAGTTATGATACGACTCTATTTATATGAAGGTATATAGAAACTTAACTAACTAACTAATTAAGTTTAGAAGAATATAACAGAAAAGAGTACAACTAAGCAATGTATGTACACATCAACAGATAAATGTTTGCACTAATACATATAATTTACAGACTTCCTCCCTTCAATAGATAAAAGATTATTGCCCTTTTATCGTTGGGATTTTCAAGGTAATTCTTTTGTTTATAAACTCAAGAACTTTGTATATATATCACTTCTAGAGAGACAAAGGACCTAATACTTGTTTAGTATATTTTGAAGGTTGATGTTAAGAGTAAAACAATAGTCACTTCTAGCATGCTCTAGAGAAGAACTACTAAAATGTAATTAGAATTTATGAAAATTCATTGATTGAAGCAACAAAATAATCATCTAGAATTTGCTTCAACAATTATAAGTTGTGTCGTGAAGCTTTTAAGTCAAATAAAGTATTATTAGTGAAGAAAAAATGAGTAAGAATAGTGAAAAACCCCAAACCCATATTATATCTTATTTATTTTATTTTACATTATTATCAATTATTTAAGTAATATTGCTTATAAGGGAGATTTCTGTAATTTTACCCTACGTTCCAAAACTTTTGTTATTATTGATATAGATTGCTAATTATATGTTTCAAATTATAAATTATGCGTTTGGAATACTCAATGATTAACTAAGTTGGTATTCTTGTTAAACATGAGCAAAAAAAGGAGATTTGTGATACTTTAGGAAAGGATTGGATCTATTATAGAATGATTCACACTATCCTTTGTTGAAGCAAAATAAAATCTAATAGTGAAAAATGGTCCAAACCTTTTTCAAATGCTCTGGACCATTTTGGTCTAATAGTACAAATGCTCTTGACCATTTTCAAATGCTTTAGATTTGTATCTGACAGCAAAGTTTTGTAGAACGATGTATATCAAAGAGTTGCAACCTTTTATCAATTTTTTGACAAGTTTCCAACATAATAGTCATAGCTATTCATGATTGAGGTTCTAGATTAATTTGTAACTAATCTATAAAGAAGGGTTGCTTCTCTCTCTCTCTCTCTCTCTCTTTTACACTTTTTAACATGAATTTCTACAAATTCTTATGTTATTTCTCTCTCAAAATCTCTTAAAAATAACAAACACCTCCTCTATACTCAAGTATGATTTGATACTTGAATTTTTGCTATTCAAGAGCCAACACTTAATTGTATACTAAGAGAAATCCGCATAACAACTCTCATATCAAATTAAGTAGAGAGGCATAAATTCTCTAAAGAAAGCAAATCCATTTGTGCCTCTAAATCCTTTATGAATCTATTTGTTTCACTAACTAATCTCTACCATATATTTTTCTAATAGTTACTTCCTTTTCTTCTTATTTTCCTTTTTCTCCTAAAAATAGTTTATTCTCCTCCCTTGAACCATAATCCTTCTTCTCCTCATTTGATCATTCATTAAAGGAGGAAAATGTAAGGTAAGGTAAGCTTTTTCCTTTAAATTTTTCTTCTCTTACATTCTTAGTACACTCTACATGAGATATTTTGGAAAAATTCCAAAAATATAGGTGTCCTTTTAGTGACTGTCATGCCTTAAAGCAGCAAAGTTGTAAAAGTCTTATCATGTAAACCGTTTTAGGATAAAAGTTAACATTCCAACCACTATTGTAAGCCTGATTTACATAAAGTGATTACAACTAATCCACTTTGAAGTAAATATTTCATGGAATAATGATGTTATTTTCCTATGGAAGTCTAGAAAACACATATTAAGATTGGAACAAACTAAGTAATATTTACATGATTCAGTAGCTTAGTTTACTTAAGTATTACATAGTCTGATATTAAAGATTAAACATTAAGAACCAAAGCTTTAAAAGTACAACTATTCATTAGTTTTATATCCCTATTCCCCAAGATACAGCAGTCGTTAGCTTTAGGGTAGTTATAATGTCACTTCTTAGCTAATACTTACAATAATATCTAAAAGGATACCAATTGCTCAATAAGCTAGAACGAAAACATAAGACTATATGTCAAGCATAGGCAAGGTTATCAAACAGTTAGTTAGATGTAATGCAATAAACAAATGCCATTGCAAGATGTTATTCGGTTCATCATAATATTAGAGAAATTACATCAGCTCTAATCAGGGTTGAAGAGTTTTAGCGTGTATGCAATAACTCAAGACCAAACCTAAGCTTATGCATTGAAGACATCACTCTTCCTATAACTACCTTTAAACTGTCGCCTCTACCATTGTCGAGATCTCCTCTCCTATCACTTAGTTCGAGTAAGGATAAAGAAAGGACTATTATGCTCCAGTGCTATCCCTTTCAAAGGTGTTAATATTTGGTCAGAAAATCCTAAGCATCCCCTAATGGGTTGCAATGCATGTTCGGTTAAGATTACAAGTTGTATATCATTATGTGGAGTTTAAGGCAATCAATTAATGTCATGCAATACTAACAATTGCAAACTAGAACATCAAAGCCAATAATGCACAACTAAGTTCAAAAATACACACACACAGGCATGCTCACAATCAGCTACTTATAATCGCAACCAAGTATAATCTTAAGCCTCCAAATACTACAAATAGTACTCTAAAATACAATGATGTATTTATCCTAAACTTATATAGATTTCCCGCTTGCTCACTTAAGGTAAGATTTGCAACAGGCCTTCGCCAATAGTCCCTATAATACAAATGTTATTTTAGTACTCATGTTACTACTATATATAAGCTTTACTCTATAACTTAGATTATTATCTTTGGTTTAGGGCTTTACTATACCTAATTATTGAAGTTTTAAGTCTCTTGTGATTATTCTCATTTTTAACTAGGTTCTAATTTAGCTTATGATTTCGTCCCTAATTTAGTCTCTAAATCAGGTTCTAAATTAGTCCTAATTATACCTTATTCATAATTCTCTAAAATGCCTACTGATCGATTTTATAAAGTCTAAGTACCTCTAACTCATGTGAACGTAATCCCTGATTCAGGTTCAAATCAACTCCCTAGTATACTATTACTAACTTTGTCTCCAATTTAGCATCTAAATTAGCTCCTGAATGAGCTTCTAATGTACACCTATTCTATATTTCCAAATAATTTCCCCATCGTTTATTTTAAGATCACATTGTAAGTGTAATATACAATCCAATATTACTTCATCTTAAACCAACTATTCTCAATATTATTTGTTAAGCACTACACATATATACCACAAATACCAACACTATGCCCTCAATATTCAAATCTAACACTCCGAATACTACCGATTTATTCCTTCAACACTATTCAACATCATAATATGTCAAATTACCCCCCAAAATAGAATCTAACTTAATGGCTTGGGAAATTATTAAGTAGATTTAGAAAAATAGCCATTTAATCGAGTTTTTAAGGACTAAAAACTAGATAAAATATGAAAAATAATTTTCAAGAAAAACCTTTCATGATAATTTAATATAAATCGTAGGTAATATACAGAAAAATTTTGAGGTCGAAACAACATTAATAAGGTTTTTGAAATCAAAAGTGAAATCAGTTTGAGTTTAGCAATTTATTAAGAACGATATATTTGGAGGGTTAATTTAAACAAAAAAAAAATTCCTAAAAACTACATACAAAAATATGCCATAATACAAATTTTCATAAATTTTTTTTTTTGACAAAACTAGCTATTTTTACTAATTTAAAGAAAATAAGACAGTTTTAAAGAACTTACTAGAAACTGCTGCCCAAGCCACCATTGGCCACCCACTGCTTATCGGCCAGCCTAAGAGTGGGATTCATTGTCAGGTGGTGGTGCTTAATTTCTTCTAGACCCTGATTTTCCCTTCACACTCTAGTTTAGCCCTAAATGCACCATAATTTATTATAACTTTTTATAATTTCCTCTCAATTCTTTCTGGCCTTCCATTATTTTTGTTAGGTAGCTACATCTCCAAACTAAATTATGAAGAGAAGTCTTGAATTTATAGAAGGAGGTTGAGATCAGTTGTGATTTATCCTCTATGCTAAGTATCCAAAATTTGCTTGTTAATCCCACTTAAAGATCTCCAAACTAACTTCTTCCTAGGTTATATCATTAATACTACTTGCCACACCACAGTCCCGCATATCACCACATTTTTTTATAAATTTTTATTAATTTTTCTATACTTATTTAGTATAAATTAGATATTTTAGGTAATTTTGAGTATTTCCACCTACACATGAAGTCATATATAATACAAATAAATACTTTTAAATATCATTTAAGTTATTTTCTGATTTTTAGTGTATACATATTTTATCTCTAACAAGTTATTAATTATTGAAACCATTTTACTCATTTTCGATAAATAACAAGAAAAATACGTATAAATTATAAATATAATATTTATTATTTTATTATTTTATTTTCTTAAATCCAAACTTGTGGGCTTATTTGTACTAATATTTCTAGTTTCATCATAAAATTCAAGCTCAATCAATCAACTTACACAATTATCCTCAATTTTACGTATTGTTTCCGATCTGAGTAATTTTTAGTTAATAGCCTATTTTTATGGGGTCTCACATTCTACCCCCCCTTATAAATAGTTTTATCCTCGAAATTACTGTATCCTAGTTCTTTCCTTAGAAGGATATACATGTTCTTAAAGTTGCAATCTTCTAATTAGGCTTTTGAATCATCTTTTGATTGAGATCTTGAATCTTCCTCTAATTTTGCTTCCAAATTGATTATTCTCAAATTCTCAATCCCATTTTTCTTTTTTCCTTTGCATTTATACTTGATATCAATCATATCTTTCTCTATCACTACACCCTTCCAGTCACATTATACTGCTTATCTTATAACTTAGCTCCATAACCATTCAAATGATCCTGCTAATATATCCTTTATTTTGTTCTTTGTCTCACTTACTATTAAGTTTCACTTACGGTCATCAATGGTATTAGTCCACCATATCCTATATGTTATCAATCTTTTTTTTTTTTTCATCCACATTTTTCTACTCAAAATGGCTATGATATTGCCTTAGTTTTCCTTTTATTTCTTCATATAGCTTAGCATAAGGTTAACATAAGTAAATTTGGCAAATCTTGACTTTCCTCCATCTCAAATTCAAATGAGATGGTTGACAATTTAGATCAACTCAACTCAACTCTACTTGACTCAATAAGAATGAATACAACTCTTGATCAAATGACTCTTTAAAAGAACAGGTATCAATAAGAATTTGCTACTTGAGAAGACTCAACATCACAGAATATACCTTAAGAGTTAGCATGACAAGAGACTTAACAAATGAGAAATTTGATTGTCTTAGATTTGCCACTATTCAACTGCTTGCTATAATTGCTCATATGAAGTATAACGTCACTTCATATTTCCCTCGTACATCTAGTCATATTAATGGATCTTCTTTCCCATTAGTATTTAGTAGTTATCTCCCCTAGGTCATTGGTTTAACACTTTCAGTATCTAAAGAATTTCTTTCTAGATATAACTCATTTAAACAAAGAAATCTTATCCAATCTAAAAATTACACTTCCTTAATCTAACATACTACTTATCATTACTTAATTTCTATAATGTCATCTATAAATGCTCCGTATACTCTTTCTTAATTGTTAAATAAATCGTAGTACTATCAATAGTTATCATAACAAGTTTCTTTATACACAGTTGATATAAGTGTAATTCTCTTTATCCAGTAGTTCTTTAAAGCCACTCCTTTAGCTTTTAAGATCCCATTTGCGACACCCAATACAAGACTTCGGCTATAGGTTTAGTTATTAGCTAACTTAATCATAAAGTTCAATTTTTCAAGATAAAGCTACACCAAATAAATCTTCGGAAATCCATTTAGGCATTTACTTGCTTCCAGTAAATCCAATACTTCCAGTAAATCCAGTACTTTTGGTACTTTCCTAATCTCCCACTTGCAATTATTTGTAAAACTTCTAATCACCCATTATTGTCTGTATTTCTTTAATTTCGTTACAACCTTAACCCACTCTTATTAACTTTTCTCTTAGATTCCACTTTAATCGTAATCTACAACTTTTTCCAGTTAGTAATCTTCCTCCAATGTAAGTTTGAACTTCACAAATAAACATAATCCCAATCACCTCAAATTCTTTTCCACCCAAAAACTTTTGACTTATAAGAAATAAGCATCTTAGTACCAATATTGCAATTGCAATTCATCCATATATATATATATATATTCTGCAATAATTATACATTATTCTTGTGATTTTCAACTGATTCTTTTGTTCGTAGAACTTGAATTCTAACTAATTGAGTTTAACTTTACGTGTTAATTGTTACTTTAAAATAAGAAATCTAAATACTTATCTATCATAAGTCCTGCTGTGATTTTATCTTCCATTCCTAAGATTATTATGTAGTCATCATGATAATACTCTTCCATCTTTTAATACAATTCCTTTCATCAACCAACTTGTCTTCTATGACAAGTGTTTGAACGATTATAATAGTATTAATAAGTTCCTCAATATCTTCAGTTCCTCCTTTATATGCGGACAATGGTTAGCAAAACATCTACTCTTCCAACATTAATAACTCTTAACTAATTTTATTATCATACCTTTATGAATTTTATGATTCCTATCTCTACAATTAAATATTTCTCTTTTGAGTCGACCACATTGTCTGAGGAAATAATGTACTCCTCATTTCAATTCTTGATACTTTCATTATTGTCACAAAATTCAAACTGAACACAAATTGAGTAAATTTTTTTTATTAAGGTTACTAACTTTTCCCACTTTTGTTCGGAACTATCATCACCTAGCTAAGATCAAGTGAAAGTCCTTAATTGAAACCCATTACCTTTTTTTTTTTTTACTCCCTCAAGCTTGTATCCTTAAATGATTATCTTCAATCAACATTTCTTATCCATCACTTCATCAATAGAGGTAAAACAACAACCTTCGAACTCAGAGCACTAACTAAGCCTCAATCCAATAAGAAACAATTCCTTCCTTAGTTCGAGCTTATCTTTATTTGAGATTGATATATATGTTGCATCAACTCATATTTCACAATCCTATCTCAAGTTTCATTTATACTTCCTTACTTTAACTCAGATAGTTTCTATACCATCTTTGTCTAAACACCACTATAGAAATATCCCGTTCCAACTTACCATCGAATACCTATTAAATAATACTTCATTTCAATTACCCAGCTCTCAAGGTTTCCTTACCCATAATGCTAGCTTCAGTATGAATGTACTATAAGTCAATCTTGGATATTATGAAATTCTAAGGGTTCAAAACTTCTGCCTCTTTGACTAACAAATTGTTAATCAAAGTAGCTTACTCATCTTGTCTTAGGATATCATGTTGCTTAGTGAATTCAAACAACTTACCATCTCCTTGGGGTTTATCAGCACTTCATTTTACCTCTTGAGACCTTTTGTCTCCTCTGGTTCTTTCTATAACTACATACTAGATCATTATTCCTTACCATCGTTTGCTTCCTATAGGGTGAAAGTATATCTTGTCTAGATTGATCTTAAGGTAGTGAATAAATTTACAATAGAGACTCTTGTTTCTCTCCAAACTTTATGCTACAATTTCCATTTTCCACATTCGCCGTTACTTAATCTACTACTATTGTCTTTATGGTATTTACATGTACATCCAGTCATAAATTTCATCTAACAATCCAATATGGTTCCCTTTATACTATTCAGGAATCAACGAATCCCTGCTATTGGGCATTGATGTCACATAATGATATTATTCCACTCACTATATCATACATATGAATTTTCACTATTCATTTCATACTTATTCTACTTCACTCATATCTACTTACAAATTCTAGGGAAATAAGTTTTAAACTCATTATTTATTTGATTCAAGACTTATAAATTCATAACTTGAGTGTAGCATCATTTTATATTAAATATTACAAATTATGCAACCATCCTTATACATACAAAGAACTTATAAGACTAATCACCAAAGCACCTCCAATTCTCTTACACCCCCAACTACCAAATACATAGAATGTTAATAGCATAAGTACATGACCAAAAGAATGCATAATTCATCAAGAGGTACAATAATATCCATCAAGGGGTCAGTAAGATGTTTGCATATATGAACAACAAAAATAGGATCAAACTCTAACGTCTCAGCTAAACAAAACTAGCTATCATAACATATCTATCATTTGAGTCACCAATAGCAACCATTCATTTAGAAGGATTCTACCACATTTATCTTCCAGTTAAACCATCATCACTTCCACTTTTTGATTTAGTACTTAGCTATACTTTCTTAGGAATATCAAAAATAGTAATTACTTCCTATACCTTATCATTATCAAATTCCTTAATGCCATTATTAACTATCATCTCGTGTGCCACATTCTCACTTTATACAGGATTTGCCTCTGAGTTAGGTTCTGATTGCGCCTCTAATATAGGTTCTAATTTATTCTTTGAATCAACTTTTGATTGTTCCCCTTCACTCGTTTCTCCTTCTTCAGGATTCTCTTCTACACCATGATTTATTTCACCCTCCACTACAACTATCTCATATTTATACTGAACACCAAACTAATCATCATCTTGGAATTCTATAGGTTATTAATTCACCTACAGTTTGTTAGGCAATTGATTTAGAATGAGATTCATTTAGCTCTAAGGGTATTTCTATACGTACTCCAATTAATTTAGGAAAATATAAAAACCAGTCAATAATTCCTTACTTTCCAACCATCTTTACTCAATGGCAAATATCGCAATACATCTATTATACTAAAGACTTGAATTAGTTTCTATTAATACCCATAAGTCTCATCAACTTCAACACATCCCATTGATAGACTTATCAATAATTCCATCCACGGTCTTAAACACATCCCAATCAACCATTTCTTACAATAATCTTTACACCTCTATTTTGTATTAAATAGGATACTCATCTCCATTCCACTTTAACTACCATCACCTAACTATGAATTCTCCATATAACCCCATAAATAGATTTAAGATCAGTTAATGTTTATCTTAGTTCAGTGTTATAATTGCTTCTTATTCTATAATTTATAATACGGTCCTTTACTACCTATTCCCACTGTGCTCCTAAAATGTCTATTTTTATTAATTATGACACTTCAAAGCGAGTTCACTAGAATCATACTTTGATACCAATTTAGAAATACTATGCCTTAAAGTAATAAAGTCGTAATAGTCACGCCATATAAACTATTCTATGATATAAGCTAACCTTAGAGTCGCTATCGTAGACCTGATTTATATAAGGCGACTACAACTAACCTACTTTAAAATAAACAATTCAGGAAATATAATGATGTTATTTGCCTGTAGAAGTCTAGAAAACACATATTTAGATTTAGATAAACTAAGTAATGTTTACATGATTCAGTAGCTTAGTTTACTTAAGTATTACATATTTGATATTAAAAGATTAAACATTAAGAACCAAAGCTTTAGAAGCACAATTGTTCATTAGTTTTATATCTTCACTCCCTAAGATCCAGCAATCACTAGTTTTAGGGTAGTTATAATGCCGCTTTTTGGCTAGCATCTGTAACAACATCTATAAGGATGTGAGCAATCAACTGCTTATTAAGCTAAGATGAAGGCATAAAATTATATGTTAAGCACAAGTAAGGTTATCAAACGGTTATTAGATGTAATGCAACAAAAAAATGTCATTGCATGACGTTATTTCCTTTATCGTGAGATTAGAGAAATTACATTCACTTTAATCCGAGTTAAGGAGCTTTAGTGCGCATGCAACAGCTCAAGACCAAACCCAAGCTTGTACAATGGAGACATCGCTCCTCTAGCAACTGCCAAACCACTGCCTTCACCTTTGGCATGACTTCCTCTCTTGTCACTTAGTTTAACTCAAGTGTTATCCTTTTTGAAGGTGTTGATATTTGGTCAGAGAATCCTAAGCATCTCCTAGTGAGTTAAAACACATATCCGGTTAAGATTACAAGTTGTATATCATTATGTGCAGCTTAAAGCAATCAATCAATGTCATGCACTACGAACAATTGCAAACCAAAACAGTAAACTAGTAATATGTAATTAAGTTTAGAAACATGTACACACAAACTTGTGCACAATCAACTTCTTATGAGCATAACTAAGTATAATCTGAAGCCTCTAAGTACTATAAACAATACTCCGAAATATAATGATGAATTTATCCCAAACTTACTTGGATTTCCCGCTTGCTTAATTAAGGTGCAATTCACAATAAGCCATCGTCAATAGTCCCTATAATATAGATGTTGTTATTATATATAAGCTTTATTCTATAACTTATATTATTATTTTTGGTTTAAGGTTGTACTATACCTAATTATTTAGGTTTTAAGTCTCTTGTGATTATTCTTATTTTTAGTTAGGTTTTGATTTAGCTTCTAGTTTCATCTCTGATACAGTCTCTAAATCAGGTTCAAAATTAGCTCTCGATTATACCCTATTCATAATTCTCTAAAACACCTACTAACCTATTCTCTAAAGTTTAACTACCTCTAACTCAAGTGAATGTAGTCTTTGATTCAGGTTTGTATCAACTCTCTAGTGTACTATTACTAACCTTATCTCTAATTCAGCATCTAAATTAGCTCCTGAATGAGCTTCTAATTTGCACCTATTCTATATTTCCATGTAACTTCCCCATATTTTTGTTCAAGATTATATTGTAAGTATAATATACAATCTAATATTACTCTATCTTAAACCAACTATACTCGATATTATTAGTTGAGCATTTCACATATATATCACAAATATCAACACTATACCATCGATATTCAAATCTAACCCTCCCAATACTATAGATTTATTCCTTCAACACTATTCAACATCATAATATGTCAAATTACCCACCAAAACATAATCTAGCTTAATGGCTTAGAAAATTGTTAAGTAGATTTAGAAAAATAGTGATTAAATAGGGTTTTTAAGGCCTTAAAATTAGTAATATGAAAAATAATTTTCCTAAAAAATGTTTCATAATAATTTAATATATATCATAGGTAGTGTACGGAAAAATTTTGAGGCCGAAACAACACTAATAAGGTTTTTGAAATAAAAAGTAAAATTAGTTTGGGTTTAGCAATTTATTAGGAATGATATATTTCAAGACTTAATTTAAACAAAAAAAAAATTTCTTAAATACTATGTACAAATATATACTAAAGTACAAATTTTAATAATTTTTGACAAAACTTGCTATTTTTACTAATTTAAAGAAAATTGAACGGATTTGGAGAACTCACCAAAAATCGCCACCACTAACTAACCACTGCTTATCAACTAACCTAGGAGTAGGATTCACTATCAAGTGGTGGTGCTCGCTTTCTTCCAAACCCTGATTTTCCCTTAGCAATCTAATTTAGCCCTAAGTGCACCATAATTTAATATAATTTTCTATAATTTCCTTTTAACTCTTTTTGGCCTTGCATTATTTTACCTAGATAGCTACTTTTCCAAGCTGAATTATGAAGAGAAGTCCTAAATTTATAGAAAGAGGTTGAGGTCGTTTGTGACTTATCCTACACGCTAAGTGTCCAAGTTTTGCTTGTTAATCCCACTTAAGTGTCTCTAAACCAACTTTTTCCTAAGTCACATCATTACTCCTATTTGCTACACCACATTCCAGCAACTTCCAACATATCACATCATTTTTTCTAAATTTTTATTCATTTTTCTATACTTATTTAGTATAAATTAGATATTTTAGGTAATTTCGGATATTTCTACCTACATGTGAAGTCATATATAATACAAATAAATACTTTTAAATACTATTTAAGTTATTTTATGATTTTTAGTATATATATATATATATTTTTTAATTATTTTATTTTCTTAAATCTAAACTTATGAGGTCAACACTGTTAATATTTCTAATTTTATTGTAAAATTCAAGCTCAATTAGTCAATTTACGCCATCACCCTCGATTTTATGTTCTATTTTTTATCCGACCAGTTTTGAATTAATAGCCTATTTTTATGGGGTCTCACAGTAAAGAAGTGAAAGGAATAAGTTTTTGGTTGATTGCTTGTATTGATGTATGGAGCTTGTGGTTATTGATATGAAAAGAAAGAAGTATGAGGCATGAAAGAATGACTTTTCAATAAATAAGTAAATTGTTGATTATATTTTGGTTATATAGTTTTATTGATGAATTCAATTAAGAGGATGCTTTTGGTAGTGAAAAGTGGAGTTCCAGGTAATGATTTGCATGTTCCAAATGATTAAATTGTTGTTTCATTTCTTAGAGTTTTGTAAGTTTATTGTCTAGAAAGTTTTATGGAGAAAAACTAAAGAATCATACATTATATTGTAAAGGTCCAAACTCTTTCATAAAGGTTCAGAGCATTCTAGCCAAGAGCTTTTATTCTGACTAGTTTTTAATGAAAGATCCAAAAAGGTTCAGAGCATCCCTTATCGAGAGTGGAAAGGCCTTTTCCATGCAATAAAAGCTTTGGACCCTTTTTAGATAGCCCAAACTTTTATTATCAAGATGAGCTTTCTTAACCTATTTTACTTATTTTTACTTCTCGAGATTACTTTAGCTAACCTAATCACATTCTTACCCTTATTAACACCTAATTACATATTGAGCAATATTTTGCTTATTTCATTGTTTTCTAATATCTAAATAAACCTTAATTAAATGTAATGAACTTGTAATAATAATCTCTCTATTAAAGAGCCTTTTTATCGGAAACTTATAATAAGCTTGAGTTAAAGGGTTTTATAAGGATCTTAGTTAATGTCAAGTAATAAGTCAAGAGTTAAGAGTAGTTAGATAACTTAATAAAGTCTTGAAAATGTAAATAGGACTGAGGGATAAACTTGTATAGAATGCTAATTGATTTGCATATGTGGTTTTATATCAAGTATTAAGATTACGGGTACCTAGTTACTATTGAATAAGCCCATTCCAAGCATATAGTTACATGTTTGATTACTTATGCCTATTAGGCTATTCAATTCAATGAATACAATTAAAGAAGAACATTAATTAATCTCGTTGTTTATGCTTAGCCAAGGCCATGAGATGTAGGGTTTCTAGTGATTGGCGAAGGGCTTACTAATTAGTAGGCTGTAGGTGTCCTAAGCAGAGTAGTTTACTAAAAGGATGAGGTAGATTAAGCGCTGACATGATTGATCAATTGTTAATCAAGGTTACCGTTGAGGTGTCGATTAAGGTATGGGAGGATATTATGGTTAGGTCATGCCAGTATTACAGGACACTTGTATCAATAGGTACGATTGAGTTACATCTTAATGGTTAGTCCAATATTGAACTTGGAACGATGTAACTAATTGGTGCTTAGATGGTCAAATTGCTAACACCATGTATATTATACGTATATGTACTTATGATCGAGATCATTATTTATCTCAAGTCTTAGGATGCTAAAATTGTGTTGTATTAAGCTACTAAATTAAAGATAATTAACAAGTTGTGACGATACATTTAAAGCATGTTCTGTGCATGTATGTAATGGTTGGCATCTATATGTATATTCTGTAATTACTTATTGGACCTTAACTCATTCCTTTATGTACTTTTCACGTGCAAGTAATGAATATGAATACCTTAATCATTTAGGTACCAACATGTTTGTTGACTATGAAAATGACATCAACTGTGACTTTTATTATGGAGATAAATAGTTAGATATGTTTGCTTTCTTAAGTAGAGGATCATAAACCTCTTATGTTATCATGGTTGAAGCATCCCTATTATGACTTCTAGTAGCTTGTTTCTTAGTTTATTAATGTAGACTCTTATGAGCCACCTATGTTTTTATGTGGATAATGTATAATCTATCTTGTGGACATGTAATAGACTATTAAGATGTGTTTGGCAAATTTTGTATATTTATTGTGGTCAATAGCATGTTATAAGCCTTTGTGTGTCTATGTTAATTATGGATATGTGGTAGATTTTCTTTAAATAATATCAGAGTTTAGGTTCATGATCTATTATCAAATTAAGAAAATGATATGACAAATTGATATGAGGAGTGTGGGTAGAACATAAGTTAAGTTTTTCCCTTGAAAGTGATCTTTTGTTTTACCTAGTAAATTGTGATTGTGTATTTTGTGGTTGCTATTAAATGTTATAATTATAGTAGGCAATCATCATTTTATATTTTGATTAGAGGTAGTGGTTAGATAAAGATCTTCATCTTGTTTATGGGACTAAGGAAGGTACTTATCTAATGGTAATAGATATAGATTAAGATATCTGAAGATACTTCCTTAAGATATATTTTTATACTTTTATGCAACCAATAATACTAAATGAAATCACAATTAACAAAATAAAAGTTTGTAATTTAAAATCAATGAATAAATAAGTAAATAAGTAATACTACAACCCCAATGAAGTTAAAACAGAATAAGAAAAAGAACAAAAGAAAATTACATTAAAAATTAAATAGAGCAGGGGTTAATCAAAGCACCTCTTAGGTTGAATAAGGTATCTTTCCGGTTAACCAAAGTATCCATCACGTCACTAACAAGACGCATATGTGTAAAGATGTAACTAGGCAAGACATTATGGGTAACCAATCCACCAAACCCAACAATTACCTCATAGGAATTGGGATGGGTTTTGTATCTTATTTCAAAACCATTTATGGTTTTAGGTTAGGTTTTGAAACTGAAATAAAACTCGATGGAAAACCTGAAGTCAATAGAAAAATTAATTATATATATATATAATTGCTATTATGTACTATGCTAAATGCATTACTCACTCATCTCTCATAGGAAAAAAAGTAAAAAAAAAAAAAACCTAGTCGCACTTTATAGCTACTTTCTTTCGTTCATCATTTCCTTCTCTCTTGTCTCTCACTTCTCAAATTTAATAACTTAAATGGCTAAACCCAACACTTACCCATTCTAGTTATGTTATATATATTCTCCTAAGGAAGTCATGATTACATATAATACAAAAGAAGGTTAGTAAATCAATGACATGAATATTACATGCTTTCTAAAAGATAATTTGTTATTATGGGCTAGTTAGGTTAGGTCAGCAATTCATCAAAACCCTTTAGGGATAGTTTTTAGATAATGAATGAAAACCTTATAGGGTTTTGAGACAGCTTCTAGGTTAGGATGGTGAGTCAAGTCTAGGTTTTGCAAACTTGTCCCAAACCCGCCTTGATGGCATCCCTGTGTCTATCTATATAGATTGAAAATGTCAACAAACTTTAAAATAGTTAAAAAGAGAACCTTGATTGAATCACAAACACTATTTCCAAAATGGGAAAGAAAAAAAAAACATTCCACCTTAACTACTTCGCCATAAACAACTATGCTATCATAAAATCATGAAAGACAACAAAAATAATACTAATAGCAACGATTAATAACATAATTCTAGAAAGATCTAGAGTATAGTATTACATTACTAAACCTCACATAATGAGTTTAATGCATCAAATTAGGAGAAATATGAATAATTTCTAAAATTATGCAAGATAATAAACCATGTACAATTAATAAAAGTCATCAAATGGAGAAACGGAATGGAAAATAGGTAATCAATTGAAATGCATAATTGTAAGAGTCATGTACATTTTGGTACATTTACACATGTAATGGGCTTATTGAATACCTCACCTTTCTAGTTTCAACCTATGCCATGACATGTTATTTCAAGTCTTATTAATTTTTTTAAAGTTTGTGTTAAGTCCATCATTCTATGTCATTAAGTTATCAATCATGTTCCTATTGAGTTAGGTCAACAGCATGTTGGTCTTCATCAGCCCTGCTTATATATGTACTTGTGATGAATTATAAGAGATATAAATTCATCAATACTAAAGAGCATACCTTGTATTACGCCTTGTGTAAATCTCATAAATTTTAGTAATACTTGGAGTTGAACTCAAATGGTCCCAGTATTCTTTAGAGTCAATAAGGTAAATATTTAAAATTCGCCTAATAAAATTGAATACATAATTTTAGAAAAGGATAATGTAATGGAATCTTAAAATATAACAAAATCCTATGAATTATAAAATTTCAAGTCCTTAGTATTTTAACTCATAAAATTTAGGAGATAATTAAAATAAAATACTTACTAAGCAAGTGAATAATTTTCATTTCCATAAGCTCCTAATTTGAACTTTAGATTATAACCAATTAAGTTACTAGGTTAGTAACCTTTATGAAGGGCGAACAAGAAGAATGAATGAATGAGCAAACGAATAAATGAGTAACTAAATAAATAAATGAAAAAAAAAGTCTAGTCTACAACAAGCAGAAATTGCACTACCCCAACTTCAATTTTTTCATGGCCAATACATGTGATGATGACTTAGTAAATTGAACCCATGGAAGCCTTTTTAATTTGCATTTTTCAAGAGATATTTACTGCATAAAAAGATCATGTTAAGCCACATCAAATTGCCAAATAAGAGCTAGAAACTCACTCACCAAGAAACCCTTGGAGTGTAGGATAGAAGGATTACCATTTATAGTAAAGGCTACGGTACAGGAAATGAAATGTGACACCATAGAGCCCTAATCTAAACCCTCCATGGCAGCTCAAACATCAACATTTCAAACCTTTCATGGCAAAAATTTAAACTCACACGAATCCCTCAACAAGCCTTTATACACCCACTTGTAAGTTCAAAAGAAAAAGCCAACCATCCTCTACTTGTTTCCACCTTACCAACATTACTAAGCTTCCATCTTCACTACCCTCTTGCCACTACTTTTGGGAGCTCAAAGAAAAAAAAAAAAAAGCCACCAAACCACAGCCATCTCATGCCACCATATCATCTACAAACTGCCAACCAACACAACTTCCCAAGCCACCACATTCAAGCCCTTAACTAACACATCGCATTACCCCCATCATAAGCTTCCAACACCATTATTTGAACCACTTCAATGAGCAACCAATAGGAGCTTTTGGAGCTAGCTAAGGGACATCCTAGGAGCGCTAATTGAGGACCAAAACTAAGGGCAAGTAAGAGTTAAAGGAGCTTCATCACCACCTTATAGCAAGCCTTAATTCCTTGATTAGTACCATGTATTTTAGTTTCTTTATGTAATAGGTTATACTTAGGAAAGTCTTAGGCTTTGTTGTGTTAGGAGTTAAAATGAGAAACATAACCATGTATATATGTATTCTTTGTGTTTTACATTCTAGAAAATTTGTAGAAGTGAGCCTTGAAAGATTCTTCTGTGTAATATAAACATTTTAATGTATGCCTTAGTAAGAAGGTTATGAGGTTGTAACTCAAAAGGTGATCAAAATAAAATCCCATCAACCATGTCAAAGCTTGCTAGAAATGAGGAGTTCAAGGTCTATTTTCAAGTTTTGTTAGTCCATACCTTGTTGTTTTTGTCTGAAATTGCCCCTCCAAACCTCTTTAGTATGTATATAAATTGTTTAGGAAAAAATCATAGGAAAAATGTTCATTTGGAAGCTTAACAAAATTTTTAAAAATCTGACCACATCTTAATCCTCATTTATAATAATGTTTTAGACATGATTATGGTGATTTAATGCTCAACCAAGATGTATAACTATCATACTAAAACACTGGAAGATAAAGTAAGTCAAAAACTTGTTATTGGCTTAAAACCAACCTAAGCAAGCCCTAAAAACGCCTTGGACAAAGCTAAACCCAACTTGCAAAATAATTTAGAAATATGTTTGAATAATTTTTAAACCTAAACAAGCAAGCCAAGGTTAGGCCATAAGCACTAAATGGCTAAAACAAGTCAAACTGATAAAACTTTGAACCAAAGGAGCTAAGGGACCAGCATTTCTAGATTTTGTGAATAAAATTTAAGGCCCAACTTGAGAATTCAAAAAGCCCAAAAAAAATAAATAAGAAAGCCCAACCCAAGAGGCCTTAACAATAAGGCCCAAAAGCCCAATCAAGAAACACCAAGAGTAAAAGACTAAAGTTGGACTAATAATTAAACATGGACCCATAAATAATTAATCTTAAATACGCCCTAAGGCTCAAATAAGAATTTAGAACCTTCTAGAAATTGAAAAAAATATAACTTAAGTACCAAGACCATGCAAAATGGAACTACCAAGCCCAACAACTAAGAGGTCCGTAACTTTTTGGACCTACATAAAAAAAATTACAGTTATTATTTGCCAAAACGAACTACGCCATGATAATCTACATCCAAAAATGATAGAAAATGACTATAAGAACATGAAAATCGGAATTAAAATGAAAAAGTTATGATAATAGTGAACATATTTAGCTTAGTAGGAAATTTCCCTTTTCTTATTTGTACTCCTTCATGATTACTTAAGGCAATCTCGACATTGATTCGAACTTGCCTACAGACTATTACAACTCATGGTTCATCATGGCCGAGTGAGTATTCTGATAAATATTATGCTTGTATTTATTTGTATAATAGCTACACTAAAATTTAAATGATAATTGGTATGCTTAAGGACTTGGGAATTTACATATGTATGACATTTCGTGCTTATTGTGTTAAGACACTCTGATATAAGATAATGAATTGTTTATTGTATAGTTATTTGTAGTATACCTTGTGATTGTCTGTTGATAATAAGTGGTCACTAAAATAAATGGATCTAATGATTTTCGACTTTGACTAAACCGCATCATGCATGGCACGACTCACATCATTGATATGTTGGTTGTCACATTACGCATGTAGGATGGACGGATATTGTGAGAGTCGTGATTATTATATTTGAGTTTTTGCATAATGTATACATGCAATATGATCTCGTTCTAACCTGTAAGCTTACTAAGTGCTAAAGACGTCAACCGCATAGCAATAGGCCGAATCCTAGAGTCTACCACTTAGGAGTGAGTAAACTACATGTACTACTCATATCCATACTCTCAATTTAGGGATTGAGAACTTGAATTTAATAATATAAGAAACTGTGAGAGAGGAAAGAATAGAGTAAACATGAGACAAGTGTGTTTAGTAGCTAAGGGTGCTTAGAAACCGAGTATGATGGTTTAAGTAACTCTAACCTTGGCTTTGAAAGCAAAATTCCATGCTATATGTAGTTATCGGTTTAGCTATATATATTTGCTTAAGCATACAATTGTTTGTGTTCATACGATTGCATAATTTAATTGTTTGATTACTACATGAAAGGTATAGTATGAGAGATTACTCATTAAACAAGTTGTAAGCTTATACCCCCTCAGTCTTTTGATTCAAGACAATCTATGGCTTGTAACTGTGCGTGCTATGCTCGAGGTTAGTACTGGGAGCTAAGATATGAGAGACAAAGAAGAGTGATTGAGAGAATTCTATTATTCTTCTTAGCATGAACTCTTTTGAGAATATTCGACTATAATATGTATCGTTTAGCCAAACTCCCTAGGTTCTACTATTTTTGTAGTTTGTATCATACCTACTCTATTTTTGGTGGATTGATATTCCCACTTATGTTTAACTTGAATGATGAATATTTAGATATGTTACTTAATTAAATATTAATTTGTTCTGATCTACTTGAAAGTTACACTTATAAAGCTACCCGATATATAGAGACGTCTTATATATTATGTCGAGGGTTCTAAGACTAGGTATTAGGCTAATTTCAAACACTTGAGGCGATATATAGTGGGTTGTCACAACCAAAATATCTCTCGAGGCGTGACACTTTGTTGACACATATTTTAAAAATTTGAAACCAAAACCTACCTCACAGCTTATATCATGTAATACTTATCTTAAAATCTACCCACCATGCAAAATGCTTTAGGTTTCACGATTTGGCAAACTCCAATACTGTGTTATACCTTTTAAGAGTCTTTTCCAGAATGCTTTTAGAAATATTTAAAATTTTTGCACGTAGACTAAAATAAATTAAAAAAAAAAAGGAAATATTGTGGATAAAAAAGATAGTGGAGTAATGTATCGGTGACCAAATCGAAGAATTTTAGGTGCCACCGTTTTTGATTCACCAACAGGAATGTAGATGCAACATGTTTATTTTCAACTTCAAAAAGTCATAAAGAAATCCAAAGAAAAAGCAAATTGATATTATGCAATGGGATAGTGGTTAGCGGTTGTCCTATATCTACTATTTAAGAAGGATTTGTGACGATTATGCCTTTACTTTTAGAGGTAGCTTTTCTCTTCTTTTCTTTTCTTTTTTCTTCTTTTGTTTTTTTTCTTTTGTTTAGTAACTTTAGGCCATCTTTTAATCTTTTTACTAGTCTGGTTCACGTTCCTGGTCGGGGGGTGATGCCACTCAGTACAAAGGAATGATGGAACTATGACGGTGATTGAGGAAAAATAAATAAATCATGGATTGAGGAATGAAACATCCAGGAAAGAAAACTTAGTTAAAGAATGTATTATATTCAATCATTAATGGAAAATTAACTCAATACAAATTGGATGACTTAACACCCTTTCAATGGGATGATGATTTACTTCTAAGTACGATTGGAGAATGTTAGGTTTTAAATAGGATAAACTAAGGATGTATTTTACTTATAACCTGCAAAGCAATGCGTACTAGTGAATATTGTTAATAAACCGTTATAACTGAGTTAACTTATCATAAATACATTTTTCATTTAGACTCGTGCACGTATAGGTTTTCTTTATGCACCATATATCACTAAGTTTATCATTCATTAGAACTTGGAAAAATATCTAGTTTTCTAGCTATACTGCATGTTATAACGTTCTATCTTTAATTTACACTAGTTAGAATAAGAATATCCTCTATTGTTCTTAAAGGAAAATATATATGTCGTCTTTTGTTACAATTCTTACTTCTTTCAAGACAATTATCCATCCAAATAACCGCCATCGCGACACTATAGCCACTCCCTCAACAATTGATACCAATGCTCTCAATTTCCATCGTGATATTTGACCATAATGATTTCTAGTTATATAATGCACTAAAGATGAATTTATCTTACTCCACACAAACACATGCTGAACTTTTCTTTCCCTGCTTAATACGAAGACGTAAACCTTAATATACATGCATTTCAACAAACAAACAGTATCTACACCTAATAACAATTTTATTATAAAAATTATAACGATAACCCTTGAATTCGTTACATTTGCAAAAATATTCCAAGTTTTTGAAATATCTCACTCGCACCCCTCGAAAGATTCGAGTCCTTAAAAGTTTTTCCTCCAATATAATACCAAGCAAACTTTTCATTTAGTATATGATTATAATTTTTTAATGTTGATTTATTCCGCAATTTGGCCAACGAAATGTCAAGTCAAGAAAACCCTAGAACATACTATAAGAAATTTGACTTAGTTTTTTGGTTTAACAGTTTCGTGCATGGGATAAATTTTCGAGAAGAATGAAGAAAGGGGAACTTCTTGTAGCGAGCTGCTCACCACGTCACACTGCATGTAGCAAATAGCTTGCTTGCTATAGAAAACTTGTTGTTTCTTGTTTTTTAACTGCGCAAGCTCATTAAGCTAGGCTATACAAATTTAGAAAAGCCTTCATAATGCGGAGAGAGCCAATAGATTCTGAATTCTTGTCTTGAGAATAATTAAATAGCTCATGTACATGCATGTGACAGTAAGCTTCTCACGACAACGCGTTTTATGCGCAGCAAGAAGCTCACTGCATCGTTTCAAACACTCCTACTTTAGGAGTAAATCGAATCATACTTAGGGAGTTATAAGAGATCCGTCTATAAGTGACTGATAGTCTAACTAATGTATTTGCTATTAAAAAATATAGTAATAATGGCAATAACAATAATAATAATATTAGTAATGAAACCCGTGCATCTCCAGTTTACTTACAGTATCGATGATCATTTAATCCATTAAAAAAATTACAAAATTTTAAACTTAGTTTTTTTATTTTTTTTCTGCTCCTTCCTATAGTTTTAGTAACCTTCTTATATTGGCTAATTATGATGATGATGATCAATCCTTTCAATCATACATATTGTGACATTTAAATTGAAAATCTATAGCAATATAATGAAATTGTTAAAAAGAAGAAGAAGAAGAAGAAGTTTTGTATGATGGAATCACGTCATGGATTTTTAGATTGGCATAGGTGTTCCTTATATATCATACATATGTGCCATATATTTATATCTCTTTTGTTAAAAATCGCCTTTACTATAATTAATATCGTAGATTAAAGGAAAACGAAATAAGTTTCAGGTCAAGTCAAATTAGCATGATAAGATTAATTTGTCCTTCTTTTTTGTCATATTTTTTGGCTGCATTCGGCACCAATAATCCTAACATATAAGTTAATTCTCCATGTGTTTCAATACATATACACTGTTTGACCAGATAATAAATAAGGTGAGAATGTGGAATGGTCCATATAAGTGATCTTCTGCGTGTTCATTAGTTGAATCCCACGTCACAAAACAAAAGGAAAGTGAGCAAAGGGAGTTGATTTAAGATAAGGGCACCATCGTCTCTTATCATTGGCACGTATTCCATCCCATATGGCTTATCCTCTCACCTAACTCTTTGAATTTTCCATTCAATTTGGTATATACGGTTCCCAGTCCGTCTTAGTAAATGGTATTCATGTGTTGAATTCATATCATTATCTAAGTACATATGAAATCAAACAAAAATTAAAATTAATTAAGTTACAATATAATAGCTTTTATTTATATCGTTATATTCATAATCATATCATATCATATTCATATTTATATTATCGTATTATATCAGTAATTATGGAGTTTTAATAATATCTTTGTAATTTATGGTCACTAAATTTATATGATTACTTTATTATTGTCCATTAAAGCATTACGTCAATCTTTAATCCTATTGACAGCTGCTGTTGGTAAGACAACTTTTTGGATATTACTACTCATGGTCGTTTCTTTAATCGATCTAATCCTAAAATTGCACAAGGGTGGACAAGGGCCATTCGCTTTTCTCCCAGGCATGGATAACGCATTGTCAAATTTCTAGAAACATGAAAGGGGAATTTGTAGATAAACTTGTGCGTAGGCCCACGGAGGATACGTCTTTGACTGTCGTATATTTGTCCATGGATGATAAACGCGAGATTATATTTATATAAATATACAAGGAGACAGTCATATAATATAATTGTCCATTGATGCTAAGCATAGGATATATCATATTTATGTATATATAAGGCCATGAATATATGTTTCGAATATGGTTTGGTCCAATTCATCTTTTAGGTTCACGACTTGATTCTTTGTAATAGTTTACATGTTCTACACAGAAGATATGTATATGATTTAATAGAGGGAAGTAATATTACATGCTCTATTGAAAAGCAAGTTTTGCTTTAAAGGTGTTTCAAACTATGCTACTTTCAAGCCCAAGTTTTCCTCTTTTAGTTTTTTCAAGATTTTGTTTTTTTTTTCTCTTTCTCCATTTAACCTTATCCCAGATTTAGTATAATGTCATTAATTTATAACGAATAGTAATAAGCGTACTCCCAACTTTTTTAACTTTGGTCTATGATCAAAAGAATTCGAACTTTATTGGATTCATTATTCAACTTCCTATTATCAATATAAACCCCATCTCATTATTCTTATTAGTCACAACATATACACCCCTAATTCTGGGACCATTTAAATTAGACCTATCCGTTACTCTATAAGATGATAATGTCTACATCAATTTTTTTTTTTTTTTATCCCTTTCAGCTACTTCTTATATTACAGTTAATTGATAGGAGAGAATACAATTAGGAGTTTAGTATTTGTGCAACTAAATTACAATCTCTTCACCAAATCAACGGAGTTTGAGCACACAATTTTTACTACTTTCTTTATTGTCGGGTTAAGTATTATATACTAGCACCAACAGGTGGTGTTCTAGAGTCAACATCATCCCGTGCATGCAGAGTGAGGACAAATTCTTCTCTTCTCCCAAAAGATGCACTTCTCTTAAAATACCTCAAATATCGAATATGTAATATTCTAAAATAACTATGAATCTCCATGAAGTCAGACGCAAGCTCTTCGTTTTAATGCTTTTTTCTTTTTTTCTTTTTTTTTTTTTTTTGCAATCATACCTCAACTTCACAATTTTTTATATTTCCTTCGTTAAAGTCCATATAACTTTTAATCAGAAGATTCATAAATGAATTTATCTATATGAAATTTCAATTTATCTAATTATACATCCAATTAAATATTTATTTATTATCATCTATATCTCAATTAATTTCAATTTATATCGCTAATCCAGTCAATACAATTAATTAACATGTTGTTACCAATGGGTCTTATAATCTGTAGTTTTTAAGTATGTCGTAACCCACTATTTTACAAAGATAGCTGAAAGCTATTGATTAAAGTTCACACAAACCCTTTGAGGTCATGAGTGACCATTCTATTGGTTAATTATACAAATTGGACTAACAATATAAAATAAAGTTAATTGAATGTAGTTGATAATAACTAAATTTTCAATTGAGTATATAATTAACAAATCAAAACTTCAGATGTATAATTACAAAAAAAAAATGATAAAGTTAAGTGTAAATTGTGATATTAATCCAAAAAGTTTCCATATGAAATATATTTATTTTATGATTTCAAACTAAACATTTTGATCCTTAACTAAATGATAACGTTTCCTCTTTGAAAAATAAAACATTTCATATATTTTCACAAAGATAATAAAAAAAATGATTATATTTTTAATTTGAAAATATATTCTATAGTCATGGAAACTTTATTTGAAAAACATTTGAATTTTCTTTCTATAGCTAACTTGAACATCTCAATCATGCAGCCACTGGCAACGACATCTTTGATTCTTGAAACTTGAAAAAGAAAAAAAAATCGCTTTGTCGAATAATTGTTTCAATTGTTGTGGACAGAAGTCCTATAAAAATTGCAGTTATAAAATAATTCTTGTGAATTTACTGGAAAACTCTTAAATAGCGAACAGAAAGTTTTCTTCTCATAATCAAAATCCGGAACAAGATATGTCACAATTCCCCATCCTTGATAATGGCAAGATCACTTATTAACATAAAGGTATATTTATATTCAAAACCACAATGATTTCGATCGAAACACAAATTTTCATACAATTCAATTAATACATATATTGCTGAAATTTTAATACTTTATACTTAAAACTCATACTTCTCCTTGTAAAACTCCCCTTAAATGCAGGGCTTTAATGTATACATATTTTCTATGATTTTAATTTTTGCATTTGTAATGCATATTGTTTCTTCCTTTTTTTTTCTTTTTTTTTTTTAACTTCATAAAGAAAAAATACTAAAACAATTTTGAATAAGCTTCTTGTTTCATTAACATAATTAGGATAAATTTAATTTTGACCCAAGCATTCGTTTGAAAATTTACAACCTAAAAGAAATTAAAATAAAACTAAATTTAACCCTATCAATCAGGCCATAAGAACTAAAAACATGCATAACATCCATCAACAAGAAACACATAAATCTAGCTTCAAAGAGGGATTATGGAGTAATGCTCATTCATTCTTCCTTTGAATAGTGAAGGTGGTAAAAGAAGTTGGTGCAAAGGATCTTACTGCTTGTGATTTCAAGCTCGATGGAGGTATAGAAGCAATGAATGAGAGATAGGAGTGTTCATGATTTGATTTGGTTTAGCGGTTAAACAAAATCAAATAGCATTTAAAATGGTTTGGTTAAAACTTTATATCATATTTGATGAGAGAGAATGGTTAGAAATGGAATGAAATTAAGATTGGAATCATAAATCCATTCCTATATTTGAAATTGTTCAAGGAATTGAATGAAATAGAATATGTATATAATAATATTTAACAAAAATACCCCTAATTATTAGATATCTTAATTAGATTGAAGGTTAAATAAATAATTTTAATTAACAATAATTAATGAGGGGGAATTGAATCATGACTCTGCATTGTAAAAAGCATAATCAAATTCCTCCTTAAAGCAAGAGCCTTCTAAATGCACCTCTATACATGACAAAAAGAAATTGAACATAAGATTATGATTTCATTTCAATTTATTCTTCCATATTAAATGTGACATTAATGAATTGAACCGTTTTGAGTGATTTAAGGTTTTGAATGGAGCCACTTCAAATGTAGTTCAATTAGGTTCGATTTAATTTGAACCACTTTCTAAAAGCACCATTTTCTTTGTAACAATACTAGTACTTATTGGAGCTTTCAACCAATATTGATGTTTAAATTAAAGACATTACGTAGTTAAATTACATAGTAGTATATCATAAAAACATTATTGCATCTTAATTGATAATAAAGGTAAGTGAGTCTACTAAAGAAGAGAGATGACTATAAAGGAAAAAGAGCGAATTATAAAAGCTAAGAATAAAATGATAAATGACAAAAAAAGAAAAGCTAAATTAGCTTAGACCAAAATGCTGATAGTGTTTAAAACTAAAAATGTTACTTATTGTTTAATTTTCTAATAAAAAGCAATTCAATAAAGGTAAATTATGTTAGACTAAAATGTCGACAAAGTTTAAAACTAAAGATTTCACTTTTTTATTTTGTCATAAGAAGTCGTTTGGTTTGGGTCTAAGAAGTTCAATACTATTCAACCCCCTCAATGAGCCGTGAATCAAACTAAAACACTAAAGAATCACATTTTGCAATTCAATTTGATTCTTAGTTCACTTTGATTCAATGAATAGCCCTAATGAGGGAACATGATTGTGTAGTTAGCTAGCTCAAAGGAGGATAAAGAACGGCAATGGAAGATATAAGCAAATTGATTCTGGAAATACTTGTTTTAACTTCTTTTATAAAAGCCTTGAGTTCATCAACATTAGAGAGAAACATATTTTGTTGGTTGCAAAAATGGAAGTATGAAACTTGTTAGGTCAAGATTTATTTTGTTGGACGATTTAGAAAAGTAGTTGTGGAGTTTCATAAGTTGTCAAAGAGGGCAATGATAGCTAAAATAATATAATTTCTAAAGTTAGCATTGCTAGATAATCCATCTTCTTTCAATTTTTCAATCATACTTAACAATACTTTCTCATGCTTAAAAGGGGATTGTTTTTTAACTTCTATTTCAAAGTTGGAGATATCAATTAAGTCTCATATGCTACTCTTCCTCATGTGTTCTTATTCTTCTACTCACAAGCTCAAGAGGAGGTAAATGTCTTTTCTTACTAGACTATGCTCCTTATACTTTTGGTTTACAAATTCACATTTGAGTACTACTTCTAATTTCTCGTTAAGCTAACACATTTTCTTTTTATCAAAATGTAATCCAATGCTCACTACCGTTTTGGTTCCTAAAATGGATAGCTTCCATCCTTTTAGTGTGACTTTTTTATGGAAATTCATAATACACATAATCAAAGATTAGTAACAAAACTATTGTAACGAGAAGCCTTCACCTTTGTAGCCTCACTAAATATGCAAAAGTTAAGAACATACAAGAGTAATCTATGTCTAGATTTTCTAATAGAGCAAACATCATAAACTAGTTTTTTAGTATTATGTCATTTGAAGAGCCATGTCTTGGAATCAAACACCTAGAACAATAACAATTCCATTAAGTAATTTCAAGTTAGCTTCTAAAATAGTACTTTTAAGATACATTACATTAGAGAAATCTAGATTCTATACCTATTTTACAACAAGGCCATTTTCATACTTAGGCAATTGGCTACTATAGATCAATGTTAATCAATGAAGTCATCTGTTAGCCTCTTAAGTAAGCTAGAAAGTCTAGAAACAAGAAGTGGGGGCATATCACTTGATTTTGAGTTGTTCAAATGTTTCCCTTTAATAGCCTATGCGCTTGATAAAAAAGATTGGAACATCTTTTGCATTATGGATAAATTTATCTATCTACGTGTTATTGGAGTTATCTACACCACTATCAAAACATATAAGAAGCTAGAGGTGGTTTCTCAATTGGGAGGAAGAAGATTCAACCTTACTACTAAGGATATCTTAGAAGCCTTACAAATTCCTCTTATAGGAAATTCTATTCATTCCATTGAAAAGCAAATAGCCTATGAGAGGTACAATAATATATATTAAAGTGTACATTAACAATCTAAACATAAAAATGATGTTTTATTATATTTCTAATACAACATTACATGAAAATGAGATAAAGACAAATTCACCATAAACACTTTATTCTTAGTCTTACTATCCCTCTTAGTACCTTATGTTAGATTTTGGAGCCCTTTTTCACTCTCCATCTTCAAATTCAAGGTTAAATAATGAAACATTCAACTCTGGGAGCTAAGTGATGAGCAACATTAACAAACAACACAATATGGCATTGTAAACACAATTTGGTATATCTTAATATGAACAATCACAACACGTCATGCCACATACACTTACAATTATGTCTCATGTACACCAAAGTGTAAATCCCACACATGCTCTTGTACTTGCTCGATATGAGCCTTTTTTATAATGACAGGGTCTAGGACAATGTCTTAAAGGTATGAACCATGATCGAGATGGTCCAAGATGAGGGTAAACTATATGGCAAAAGGGACTAAGGAGCGAGGTTAACCAACCCCATATATCCATGGTCAACCAATCATGCTATAGGCTAAGTCAATTACTATTATAAATTATTTCCATGTTTTATGTTCGTTGTTTAATTAATTTATTCCTATTTTATCCATTTAATTAGTAAGGGTTTATTAGCCTATATGAAGGCTTCTTGATGAAACAAAGCATTATCATTAGACCTTTCATCATATTGAATTCCTTTACTAAGAAACATCCCTTGCAATTATTCCTACCAATCTATATTATTCATTGTAGTGAAAAGTTGAACTTTAGATTATTGTATGTCATATCAATAGTTTATAGATCGTCTAATTATTTCTCTGATTGTAAGTAATATTAATCTTAAAATTAATCAACTTCAGTTTAATTTTGTAACTAGTAACTAATATCCCATTATCAAATCATCCATATCCCCTTTTTAATTTCAATTCATAAACACTATAATTCCTAAGAAAAGTCCTTTTATTCTATTAATCTTGTATAAAACCCTAAAAAAATCCCTTTGGTCCTTATTTATGACCCAAGTCGATCTAAATTCAATCCCAATCACTTTCACTGCTACCACTATCATTGATTAGAAGAATCAATACTACTTAAACAAATTGAACTTCCATCTAACTCGAACTCATCAATTGCTGGCTACACCAACTCAAACGTAATTGGAATTAGGTCCATCTCAAAATTAATTAAGCACACAGGGTTTTAACTTATACGAGATGGATTCTTGACCATCTCATGCTTGCATTTATGGTATTTTGTATTCCTTATACTACCATTGTAGATATAGGGGTCTGACTAAAGTAATCAAATACGTATTGCGTGAGTAATGCGCTAAATGTGGTTATAGAAAAGTAAAGTGAAAATGACACTTGAAGGAATGATTACGTGAGAATGAGACAGGAAAAAGATATAGACAATCTCAGTGTCTTTAATACATAAGTGATAGACAAGGTAGTTTTAGGGGACCTAAGGTATTCATCTTATAGCTTTAGCAATTTTTATAACAATTCTTTGCCTGGACTACTTGTTTGATCTTAGAAAATAGAGGTTTTCTAAAGCAATATTAGTTCTCCATTCTCTCTAGGAGTTCTAAATAAGGAGAAAATATTAGGTATTTATAGGCTCTTTGGCATAATAGCAGTTAGATCATCTCACTGGTCAACGGCTAAGAAAGAGCTTGCTCAATTCATGGTTCTCATGAATAAGCTTGCTAATGAGCCCAAGACTAGTAATCTTCCTCATAAGTACATGAGCTTGCCTGAGAAAGGTTGGATGTAGAGAAATCCCAACAATCTCGTTTTTAAGCCCAGTAAGTTGAATCTTCTTAAGTCATTACAAATATAAATCGGACTCTTCAAGACCTACCACCTAACTTAAGAAGTCAAGCCTAAATAAATAACGTGTTTAGCCTACTAATTAATATGGTAATTTTCAACCCCCTACAACCACAAACTTAACCTAGTTAGCCAAGTCCTACAACTAATATTAAACCGGTTCATCTACTCATACTAATCTAAGTCCGTCAACTAATACTAACTATGTTCATCAACCTAACAATAAGGATTTTAGCAATCCCATATTCTTTCATCATCAAATACGCATCGGTTTTTGTTGTACTACTATTCTTAGGTTTCTACTTAATGCCCTACATAAACATAGAGCCTTAGGTGCAGGAGAATTATAACGGAAGGGATCAATATTTAGAGGTAAGTTCAAATAAAGGATCAACGTTTTAAAAAGTTTAAATAAGGAATAAATGTTTCATAAAGTGATTCAAATAAGAGATAAACTTTTCGAAAAGTTCAAATAAGAGATTAATGTTTCATAAAGTAGTTCAAATAATTTTATGGATTAGCTATTATGAATCTCTTGTTTGAATTACTTTGTAAAACGTTGATCAATTATTTGAACTTTTCGAAATGCTTATCCCTTATTTAAATCACTTTAAAACATTGATTTCTTATTTGAACTTATCCTCAAATGTTAATACTTTCCATTGTAATTTCCCTCCTAAGTCCTTAATAAAGAATGCTATGCAACAATTTACAGTCTTTTACTATTTCATGCTCACATGCTTATGCACATGCATATAGAAACATAACATTTATCTTAACTATCCTTGGTATTTACATTATTAAGCTTCCTTTCAAATAAAAAGACTTCTTCAGGTTATTGAAACTATGTTATCTTCCCTTTTGAAGTCAGATGTGCATGATACGTTGTCAACTTATTCATACCAAGAGTTACATCAAACCCATTCATCTATAACACTACTAGTTAACTAACTCACAATGTGGTTCAATAACTTCATTGTCATACTTTATCTTACAACCTACTAGCTTTTTTATACTAGAAGTGGCAGATACCATCAAGTCATACCCTATGTCCTTAATCGATATGGTATTCTTTTCTATCACTCCTTTAACATATACAAGTATATCTTGAGAAGTCAAACAAAGTAAATACATGGGTGTTGCCTATTTGTATTAATCCTAAAGAAATTGTGTATACTATGATATCTCTTAAATATAAGGTGGTAAAACTCTAATCGTTGAGGCTTCTTATAGTGTAATGACCTAAAGTTCATCTTAACTCTAAAATCAATCATGCTAAATGAGGAATATTCCTAAGATGGGTAACCTCTTAGAAAGCTAGTAGTACCAAAGGTAAAACTATGTGATGTATCATGCTAAAGTAGACAACACCTTAGGGAGTAAAGTTGCAGTTAAGTCATTATAGAGTGCTACAGGGTAGTTTGCCAACTAGAAGTGAGAGTCCTAATAAGTGCCATGTAAGGTAGAGTGCTACAATATCGGAACACCTTTTAAGCCTGTAAGGGAGCACCTCTATACCTCGCTTCTAGGTGATGAAATATAAGGTAATGGTGAAAGTACAAGCAATTATGATATCCCTTAAATAAAATGTGATAAAACCCTAATAATCGAGGTACCTTTTGGTATAATAACAAGGAGTTCATCTTAACATTTTGGTTTAACATGCTCATGGGGAGCCTTACTAAGAAGGGTGACCTCCTAGGAAGTAGTTGGCACCAACGAACAAAACTAGGCATCTATCTTAGCAAAGTAGACAACATGTTAGTAAGCGAAGTTCTGATTAGGTTGTTAGATATAACATAATTTAACTACTTCAATAGCAACATAATACAATGGAAAAACACTTAATACCAATTCACACATTTCACTCCAATACAATCTATCACTAACTTACTTAGTTACAACTACAATATTATCCCATACAACTTTTGCTTGATACACTGCATGCAATTAGGCCAGTACCTATGCCCTTTTTTCCTCCATGGTTGTTATTATTAGGACCTTACATCACCATTGGCACCTATGCTTAATCCTAGTCCTAATCTACCTCAAGTGATGATCAACAATTCATTGCAATGTAGCTTAACCATATTTGTGGCACAACATATTATTGTGTCATTAGTACTACCTGTGAGCCCCATACTTGACGATTAGGAATCGAGCAAATAAATTAGAGTTTCATTAAAACTAACCTGATTAACTTAGGAATTTCGTATAGGCTTGAGATATTAGATAAAGAGACCATGTAGGTCTGGATGCTAAAAATATAATAAAATAATAATAACATAGTTAAAATAATACAATTTAACTACATTATATATTAATCGTCATAATCATGAAAATTAGGTTTCGTCAATTCATAAGTTTTTTAGAGATGAGTAGTATATGTAATAAAATTTATTTAGGACATAAAATAACGTAGATAACATAAACATATAGGTCGTGTGTAATTTTTAAGTATATATGCATATTCGTATATAGTTAAAATACCCTAATATTAGCAAATTAGGCTAAAATAACCCAAGAAAATTAACAAAAATCATTAAAAAAAATTATAGGAAAAATCATAACAGCTTAAATATTAAGGATTAGGCATGTGGAATTAGTGGGATAGCTGTTGAATGTTGAAGTGTAATTTACATGCACAAGAACACTATTTAAGCTTAAAAAATTTAGGAGAGAGAGAAAATCAACTAAATGCAAGAACACCAATTCTAAAAATACATGAATCCTCTCCAATGGATTATACATGCAAAGTAGAGTTTAGGAAAATTCAGTGGAGAGTTTCAAGATCAAACGAATAAATTAAGGAAAAATTACAAAATCGATGCTCGGTATTGGAGTTTAATGATTTGTAGGAGCAGAGAAGAGCTAGAAGAAAACCACCACCACCATTACCACCAGAAGCCACAACCATCGCTATTTGCTGTTGATAAGGTAGGGAAGGTTGTTGGTGGCCAGAGCTCTAAATTTTGGTGAGGTCCAATTTTCATCTGATTTTTAGAGATTTTGTAAAAATATAAAAATTATCCAGAAAAATATGAAAAAATTTATTCTTGCATATTTTTATGTATAGAATGTAGAAAAAAATATCAATTTGTATAAATTTAGCAATTAATATATACGTACGTCCTTAATAAATTAACAAAATCGAACAATTTTTGAAGTCGAAATAAATTAAGTTAATGATGTAGTTTCCAATTCAAATTTTTTTAAAAAACTATCCTAAGTTAATACTAAATTGCTATGTCGAAGTTTTATGTGACATTATTTTTCATATTTTTATTTGATTTTTTAGCTAAAATGATGCTTAAAATGGTATATTTTAGTGAAAATTATGTGTATCCTTTTATAATCTCATTTAGATTTTGAGTTGGACTCACAATTGGAGTCTATATAGCTATTTTGGCATGGTTAGTTTGATTGTTAAAGTGGGAAGTGATTAGAAGTTGGAAGTTGGCCTAAGATATGGAAGTTGATATTTGACTAATTTAGGGAAATTAAAATAATTAATGATTTGTGATGGAATAAATGAAGTTATGAGATGTAATGAAAACTGTAGAAAAAGTGTTTAAAGTGTATTATTGATTTTCAATTGATGTTATAATTATAACTTAAAAGGAAGTTAGTAAATACACTAATTATAGGATATTGATAATAGGTAAAAGATTATTTAGAGGCTTTTAGTAATGGATAATGCACTAAATTGATGCTCAAATGATAGTTCAAAGGCAAAATTCTTAAGTAAATGTGAAAACAGGGAAAGTAGAAGATTAGTTAGAGGATGTTGGTGTTAAAAGCTTCTATAGAAACAAGGTTAGAGGATAGCTTAGAAGATTTTCGAGAAAAAAGTTTAATTTGGAGAAGGTTAGAGGCTATCCCAAAGGATAAAATTAGTGTAATGAATAATCCTGGTTAGCTTAGAAGCAAACTTAAAGGATTTCTAACTAAAAAAAAGTATTATAAAACTGCTCAAAACCAAACTCAGAGAATTTTAGGCTTAAGAAAGTCACTATAAATCTACTTAGATGGTAGCTTAGAGGATTTAGCCGACTAAGGATAAATTGTAAAATTCATTAATTGATTAAGGAATCATGATTTTAATTGAAATTAACTTAAGAAATTTATGAATAAGCAATAAAAAAACATAAGAAATTAACCAATGATTAAGGAATTAAGGATTGAAAAATAATTTATTGTGTATTTCTAGGGGCAATTGATGAACAAGGAGGCAACTATCAGGAATAGGGTACTCGTAAACCAAGGTAAGTTAGGATCTGTGTATTGTAGCATATTGAAGTATCATGTTGGGATACTTGGAGGAGGAAAAATACTTGTTTTTGGATGTAATTAGTTTGTATGTGCATGTGCTATGTGTGTGCTTGAGATACTGATTGATGATTGAGAGTTAAACTCTAAGTGCTACTTTCTGATCGATATATCATGTCTTGAGTGTATTAGTTATAATTTAGTTACTGGTCTTTCAATAAAACCAAATTTATAAACGGTTTTAAGAACTAAAAATTGAGTCTAGAGGTTAAGCTTTAAACCCTTATGGGTACCATCCTAAGAAGCACAGCAACCAGCTAGCTATCCTAGGCTTGATCTACTAAGGATTTAGTGAAAGGTGAAAGGGAGAGAAGGTGCTCTAAGAGTTAACCAAGTGAGCTTAAAAAGGTTTAGTGCACTAGGAGTCAGCTAAAAAGATTAGTTTGGAACTTAGTCGTGCCCTTCTAAGCTTACTAACAGACGTAAGAGCGTTTTTAGGAGACTAGCAACCCTACATTGGAATCGATTTGAGAAAAACTTAGTCATGCTCTTATGAGCTCACTAACCTAGGTGGGAGCATCTCTAGGGAACTAACAACCCAAAATTAGAATGGATTTGGAAAACTTGGTCATGCTCTTATGAGCTCACTAACTTAGACAAATAGGTGAAGCGCTCCTTGAGTTGGCTAAGACTCTAAAGAAAAATTGAAAGTTCGATCGTAGCCCGATGAGCTGACTAACCTAAGCGAATGGGTAAAGCGCTCCTTGACTTAGCTAAGACCCTAAAGAGAAATTGAAAGCCTAGTTGTACCCCTATGAGCTGACTAACTTAGGCGGGTTAGGCTAAGTTAAGACCTAATGCACTCTAAGAGCAGGCTTATACTAGGTGAGCATACTTCAAGTGTAATGAAAATTTAAAGAGGGAAAAGAATTATGATAACATGCTATCCAAAGGCTTCAAGCTTGGGATAGCACTCCGAGAGCATGTAATCTAAGAATTGTAAGGTTAGAATAGCACTTCAAGTGCAAGCAATCTAAGGGCTTTTAGATCAAGATAGCTCTTCGAGAGCATGTGTTACACCTCGAATTCGTAGAGTCGTAACAGTCCCGCCGTATAAACCATTCTATAATAGTAACTGGCCTCACAGTGCCTACCATAGACATGATCTACACAAGGCGTCGATGACTCCTCACTTTGAAGTAAACAGTCCGATTAACATTTATACTATAATTATGATAAATATTACAAATTTCTAATAAACATGTATAATCATATATAAGTCTATAAAGCTTCCTAGGAAGTTTTACATAAACACAATAGTTCACTAATGTACATAATAACTATCAGTCTTTCATCCTTAATTACAAAGATACTCTAGCTACACACCACTACTAAGTAGTTTGATCCTCACACCCTGAGCTTCAAAAAGACTAACCTCTGGGTAATTGTAAGGCGGCATTCCTCTTGAATTGTTCAGAAATTAAAACCTGTAAAAGGATCTATAAGGGTATGAGCAACTACAGCTCAATAAGTTGAATTGGAAACTCATGAATGCATACAAGCACAAACAAGATTATCAATCAATTATTTTCATGCAATGCAAAAATCAAGTGTTATCGCACAACGTAGTCTGGTCCGTTGTGAAATTATAGAAATTTCACCCGCTCTAATCCGAGTTGAGGAGTTCCATGTTATGCAGCAGCTCACAACCAAACCCAGGCTTGTGCAATGGAGACTTCGCTCTTCCCGCGATTACCTTCGAACCATTGACTTCACCCTCGCCGCGACCTCCTCTCCTATCACTTAATTCGACTGAGGATGAAGAAGGGACCATTTTGCAATCCTGCGCTATTCCTTTCGAAGGGGTCAGTATTTAGTTGGAGAATCCTATGATCCCCTAACGGGTTGCAATGCATGACATTTTTGGTTTTTAGAGTCGAATAAGATTAAATTTCATTTAGGGTGTTCAAACAATTTCACACCAATTTAATCATAACACAAAATCACTCACATCACAATTTCAGCACAAATTCAGATACGTCAAACACATGTGTAAACTACTTACAATCACAACCATATACAAGCCTAAGTCTCCGAGTGCCATACAAATAGTACTCTATTACAATAACTAATAACTCAATTTACTTGGAATTTTCTCAATCGCTTGATCCCTCGATCGTAAACCGATTTGTCTCTAGGTGTCCTATAATACAAATAGGTCTTTTTAGTACTTATACTTTAAGGATTCATATTCTAAGTCATAATTTAACTCATTTTTCCATGTATACTTATAACGTACTAATGATTCATTGTACTCTATTTCAGGGTTCGAATCCTAAATTAGCTTTTAATTTTGATTCCTAAGTCTTAAATATGCTCAAATCCTAATGTGACATTAATCACATTAAACTCGAGTATCCAAATATCCTATTGGGTCTTAATTTAGTATTTTAAACTATTTGGTGCACGCTAACTCTAATTGAGGTATCGGATTTATTCCCGATATGAGAAAATCTTATATTTTGAGACATTTACTTAAAATTAAATGTTATTTCAGATTTATTATTTTTCTGATTTCTATTATAATATTATCTAAATAACCCTAATTTTTTAGATTTATTAATTTTCAATTTCATATATTACTAATTTCTTACATTAACTACCTAATTTCCTAAATTAACCATACTTAATACTCCAAAGGCTAGGATTAGGTTTCCACATTATAGATTAATATCCCTAAACATCTAATTATTATCTAAATCAGTAATTAGTATCTTAATCACCTAATTAACCCAAAATCACCAAATTTTTCCATCATTTTAGGGCTAAAAATTAACTTAAAAATTTGGAAAATAAAATTTAAAAAAAAATGGCTTCATAGCACTATTCTATATCACATGAGCATCCTATAGAAAAAAATTGAGCTCCAAACTACACTTCTAAGCTTATTTATTTCTAGTTCTAATTATGTTCAGTTTTGTTCAATTTGTTAAGAACCCTATATTTTCAAACGTGATTAAACTAAATCACTATTTTTCCATAAATCTAAATACAATAAAACCTTAGAATAACAAATTTCATAATTTTCTGGGCAAAATAACTAATTTTACTAAATTATACAAAATCGGGACAATTATGGGACTCACCCAGTTCGATGCTTTCTGGCCGTCCAAACCCAGTCCAAAGTTTTCGGCCAGCCCAGACGGTGGATCTAGAGTAGGGTGGTGGTGGTGTCTAGGTCCCAGGTGGTGGTGAGATGTGGGTTTGGCTTACTTGCCCAATCTGCACAGTTTTCTTTTCTTTTTTTGTTTTCTGAATTTTCTCTTAAAATTTTTAGTCTCTCGATTTTTCTCAGATTCCTCACTGCCCAAATGAGTTCTGGAAATTTTTCCCCTATTTATAGACAATTTTAGTAATTATTATGCATTAATTAGATATGGTTTTGCCCAATTTCCTTGATTTTTGGCTTTTGTGTTGCCTAATTCTAATTGGTTGATTTTTATTTTGCAGATCCTAACCTGCCACGACCAGATTTGGATCATTCTATCCTCTTCTGATTTTTCCATAATTAATTTATAATTTTCTTTAATTATTTACTTAGTTTTTGGCCAATTTAGGTAATTTCGCGTATTTTTATCTACACGTAAATATATATGGGGTGCATGTGAATATTCCTAATTATTATTTTGGTCATTCTAAAATTTTCAGTATACATATAATCTATCTCTAGTAATTTTTTAGTTATTAGATTACACTTTTCGCCTTTTCGGTAATTAGCAATTATTATGCTTAAAATTTAAAAATTTTATAGTCTCCTATTTTATTACTTATTTCCTTAAATTCAAGTTTACGGGGTCATTTTTACTAATTTTTCTCTTAATAGTTTATAATTTGGGTTTGATCGGATCATTTAACCGATCGCTGTAAACCTTGTGCTTTAAATTCAACCCTACGGTCACTTGGCTTACCTTTAAAGCTTATAGCATGCAATACGACAGTTTCAAGGTAAGCTAGGATAGTGCTCCTAGAGCATGCGATCCAACTGTTTCAAGTTTAGTAGTTAGGATAGTGCTCCGAGAGTATGTTATCCAAGGGCTTTTAAGTCAAGATAGCAATCCAAGAACATGTGATTCGATGGTTTTTAGGTCAGGATAACACTTTGAGAGCATGTAATCTAACGGTTTTTAGGTTAGGATAGCGTTGCAAGGGCATACGATTAAACAGTTTTTAGGTAAGCTTAGATAGTGCTCCGAGAGTATGCGATCCAACAGTTTCAACTTAGGATAGAGCTTCGAAAGCGTACAATCTAAGGGTTTCAAGTTAAGATAGCGTTCTGAGAGCATGTGATCCAAAGGTTACAACTTGGGTCAAGATAGTGCTTTAAGAGCATGCAATCTGAGGGTTTCAACTTAGGATAATGTTTCGAGAGTATGCGATTTGATGGTTTCAACTTAGGATAGCGCTCCGAGAGCATGCGATCTGAGGGTTTAATTTGGGATAGCACTCTAAAAGCATGCGATCCAAAGGCTTTAACTTAGGTTATGATAGCGCTTTGAGAGCATGCGATCACTAACATTTTTACTACATGGACAATACTCTAAAGAGCAAATGATCCATGGGGACTAAAGTAAAAAGAGCTTATGTAAACATTCTTACAACTTGAAAAAGATAGATTTGTTGGTTGGTAATCGTAAAAGACGAAGTAGACATTAAGGATAAAGTCCCTTGATAGAAAGAAAAGTAGATGACATCAACCATGAGAGCGATCATGTTAAAGAGGATGATTTTAGCCTCTATGGCCAACTTGGGATCAATTTTTACGTAGGAGCAAAATCCTGAACTTTAGACAAAAGGAAGTGAACTCCTTTGAAAACAATTATTGCTGGGGTAATAACAAAAGCTTACTGCTAGGGTTGACTCTAGAGAAGATGACTTTGAAATGAAATGAGGATTCTTGTCTTATTGAAAACTTGGACCACTATGGGTATGAGAAAAAGAAAGGACTAAAATGAGAGGGAATCGAAATTATTTCAAATTTTCGACTTGCTAATAAGTTTGGATTCTCCCAATAGTATGTAAGCTTTTCAACAACATCACAACTTGATCTTCTAAGCTACCTTTATCTAAGAGAACCCTTTCATTCAAGGGCAAATAACTTCCCATGACTTCTTCAAATTTCTTATTATTAGAGGATATTTTATTAAAGATAGGTTTAGTCTAAAAGAACTTTCTTACACGCTCGGCTTAAATTCCTCTCTCTTGACTTCGATTCCAAAAATTATGGTCCATCTTGTAAGCAATACACTCTTAATCAATCTGTTAGGTTTTTTTCGAACCGTACTGTTATTAATATTTTTGGTCTTAGGTTTCAAGATGGATATTAATGAAATGGCTTTTTATGAAATAATTGTTCTTCAACTTGAGTTTACAACTCAAGAACCTTATAGATAAAACTAAAATTATGCTTACCTTAATTTCAAATGTAACTTTTATAAAGGATAACTTATCTCCTTTAATCAAAAGGGCCATTAAGGAAGGTTAGAATTGGGGGAGGGCTATGAGCAATGTGTTAGTTGCAATTTGTTTTTAGGGGGAAACTTTGGTATTTGCCTCAGCTTCTTTTAAACTTAATTGGTTTGACTATGTTTTTGGGGTCTTTATTTGAAATGTGGGTCTTAATTCGAGAATGAGTTTCTATGCCCCATATCCTTTTGGGCTTCAAAGCTTTAGACTTAATCACGTTATTTGTGTAGATCTATTTCTTAACCACATTTTTCATTTCACATTTTCTCATTTTTCCTCTTTTTTTCTTCTTCTTTTCTTTTTCATTTAAGGCAAAGATGATTATCCTTTCTTTTAGCTTACAACGCAAAGTGTATGTGGTTTGTGTTTAGTGATTAGAATGGATGCCTTTTTTTATCTTAGAGGAAATTAGTTATCAACGGTAACAATTACTCTTGAATTGATGCAACTAAAGCAAGCAAAAATTAGTTTTAACCATTTCTTCTAATAGATGCTCCTAACCTCCTTTTCACCCCATTGTATGGGTGGTTCTCAATAGGGTTTAATTTTGAAAATATTCCAATAAAAGGTTCAATAAAGATGACAAAGGATTTTGTGTTTAAGATATTGAAAAGATTACCTAACTTCATTTTGATTCGTGTATTAAATGCAAAATGGACTTCCTTTCAACAATGAGTCCAATAGTCTCACAATGATGTAACTCAACTCTCAAAGTGTCTCAAGGTTAGTTTTTGGGATTCATCTTGCCTTTCTTCATTATAAACCTTTTAACTAATGAGATATCTTCAAACAGAAGAAATGCAAACAAAGCACTTTATTTGAATCACTTATCTTTCACAAATATTGCAAAATTTGACCATGTCCTTGAATTGAGTCCAATTAGATTACCCTTACATCTATTAAGTCTTCAACTCTATTTTTTAATTCCCAGTAGTTGTCGATAGAATACCCCTACTGACCCATATGATATTCAAATTGTGCATTTAAGTCTTATTTCCTTAGCTTATATCTTGGCATTGGGGCTTTCTGTTACAATAAGCCTTCATTTCTTAGTTGGTCAAAGACTTGAGATAATAAGGTAGAGATTTGAGTAAACTTTCTTCTTGGTATTTTTGGGCCTTTTTTGCTTGGTGCAAGTTTTGACGTTGTAGTATTTATATATGCCCCTGAATCTAGTAGGGTTAGTCTTTTTTTTATCAATGTCCCTATCCTTATGGCTTCTTCAATTTAGCTCCCAGCAAATACAATGTCCACAAAACTGGTCATTGTATTACCCAACAAGTGCCCATAATACGGTTCCTCTAATGAGTCGATAAAGATAGATATTAACTCATTTTTAGGGAGAAGAGGAATGATTCTAGCTGCTATGCCTCTTTACCTTTAGGCGTATTCCTTAAATGATTTATTTTTCTTCTTTCTCATTGTATATAAGTCCTAAATTGAAGGAGCTGTCTCAATGTTGAACTTATATTGCTCATAGAATGCCTAAGCCTAGTAGTGATTTGGCTAAGATCAAGCTAAGCATATTAGGTTGATGCAAGCCCTGTCAAATTATCTTGAAAAGTTTGTACCATGAGTTGATTATTTTAAACTATCTACCTATCTTACGGACATATAATCTAGTGTGTAGCTTTGGGCATCCGCTTCCATTGTACTTCTTAAACTCTGATATTTTGATTTTTTTTTAGTAGGCTTTGACATAGTATGCAAAAAAGTTAATGATCCTAGCCTGCTCGAATCCTTCATCATTCCCAAGTGCTTTTATCTTTCAGTTATCTATTGAGTTAGCTTCCTTTCCAGCTCTTTGATACTTTCTTGACTTAGCTCTAGGTTGAATGGGAAATAATAAGTCTTAGGTTGGAAAGCAGGATTGATCTTCTCTTTAGAAAGAGGTGCTTCAACAAATTTTGCCCATCGAGCTTCCAAGTGCTCTTCATTTGATGACATTGTGGCTTTGAGTATGACGATGTTGTCAACTAGAAAATTCATCTGTTCAATTATTTTCCTCACTATTTGCTCTAATGATAGAAACCTTACTTTTACAGGGTTGGTGCCATCAAGTTTGTTGTTATTTCTACTGTTGCCCATTACTCTTGATAGGAATCCTCACCTATTAGCAACTTCTTGATTTTAGTTTTCTTTTTTTTGTAAGAATACTCTTCTTTTTTAAGAGAGATAAAAAAAAGTAGAATACAAGGATAAGACTTATTTACAAGTTATGAGGAAGGAGAAAAACATTTCTAAGGGATCTAGAGCCTAAATATTCATTGATAACCTGTAGGTATTTCAAAAGGTAACCTATAAGAAATATAATCCTAAGGATGTATAAGAGAAAAGATTAGAGAGTTAGAGTAGAAAGCATAGATAAAAGAAATCAAATATTTAGAAGTCTAAGGACACAACTCTAAAAACAAAAAACTTTACTTTTTCTCTCAAAAAGTTATTCAAATAGAAACTAATGAATAAAAAATGCAATATAAGGGCATGTAGATGCAGAGAGGGGAGCTAGCAAACTGACTATGATGTAGCAAGAAAAGGATTTTTATTGCATCTTTGAAGTTTTCATTCAAAATTTTATTATAAATAATCCCTAAAGTCTAAATCTTCTTTTTCTTGTAGTGTCTTGGCTCCTCTTTGATCTTCTTCCTTTTCTTCAGCTCAACTGCCTCAATCCATTTGGTAACTTAGTCGATATCTTCAGTGTGGAATTTCTAGAAAGCTTTGACCCAATAATAGGTAGCAATATCTTTAAGGAGTTCAATGACAATAGCAAACATATCAATAGGAATCATCTTCTAAGTGTCTTTTCTATGAAGGAAGTCAAGTTTATGGCTCTAAGTATGGCTAATAAACTAAACCATGAGTAAGGCCATATTAGTCTTTAATTCTCCATTCTTCTCTTCTTGGAGACAACTAAGCGATCTAGCTTGTACTGTTAGTAGTGTTGGGACATAAGATTTCCCTTTTAAAAATTAGGTCACGGGCTTTACATTCCTATGATGTATGTGAAATATCCTATTGGGAAATAAAATAGTTCCAAATGTTGCTAAGATATAGGCATTGATTCTATGTTGCTGCCAATCTTTAAAGCTACTACAAAAGAGTTTCTGGTTATAACTGGATGGCGTCATGAACCAAGTAAAAAGATCGTCCACCCTAATGATTCTCCTGTAGGGATTTGCCCATATTTTGCATATTTCAGATTCATAGAGGCTTAAGAGCTTTTTGAAAATCTTTATAAGGCTAGCCGTGAAACCTAGGACATATTTTCCATTGCTAATAAAGGAGACTCCTAACAAATAGGAGTATTCTTCAGTAGTTAGGCTCAGTCGGCATAGGCCAAAATGAAAAGATTGACTCTAAGGGTCCTAAAAGTGGACGAAAGCCCATACCATGGTGATATTAATCTAGACTTTGAGTAGTGAAAGAACGAGCTTAATCATCTTCAATGGATTTCTATTAGTTTGGATTGAAAAATCGAAATCATCTTTTGAGTATCTCCTTAAGCTCTAGAGGCTTATAAGTATGGACTTCTTTGAAAAGTTCCAATGTAAGAGAAGACCTAACCATTTTGTTCAAAGATGAAAAGAATATTACATCAGAACTATTCTATTTACATAGGAGTTTGATTGATATTCCAAAGAAAACATTTATAAGGAAAAGATTAAGAAACTTTACAGTTAAATTTTTTTTTAACTTATATATATATATATATATATTGGTCTTACCACATTGTATCAATTTACCAATTTTAGGAAAAAGGGTTTGTGAATGCAATTAGGGTAACTCCTAAAGGTCCTTAAGCTTTGTAACCTCACTTATTTTTAGAAAACACTTTCATGAGTCATATGAAGCTTAAGTGAGGATGGCCTAATCAACTCTGAGTGGTGGTTATACTACAGCACCTAAAGCCTGTACAATGTGCCCACCCCACATCTTAGGGTCCTCATACGATCCAAGTTTAACGATTTCTATTACACATTTATGGTATAGATAGTAAATTTCCCTCCCTCAACAATTTAAATTAAAGCTAACCCTACTAAAATGTTAGTACAACTATATGCAAAAATAGAAAATAATAATGAGTAAATAAGTAAACAAATAAATAAATTACACTTAATAAGGTGATTTTAAAGAATTAATTCTAAATTCAGAAAGTTAGATGGCTAACCCTCTCAACGTCCCCCAATGGAGTCGCCAAGTTATCAAGCCTGATTTTTTATAAATAAGTTTTCTTTAAACCAATCAATATTAAACCCTATCTATTTAATATTGATCATCAACTAAGGTTTAAAGAAAACTAGTTTTTATATTTTGAAAATATTTTAGAGTCGCCACTCAATTAGAGTCGGGAAAAAGAAGTTAAATTATAATCAATTAGGTGGATTGGTTATACTTTAGTTATTGGTCTTTCAATAAAACCAAATTTATAAAAGGTTTTAAAAATCAGAAATTAAGTCCGAAGGTTAAGCTTTAAACCCTTATGGGTACCACTAATTTTCCAATTTTAGACTTAATCTCTTAAAATCGCCTTTTAAAACTATCCTATAAAACGAATTTTAATCATTAGTTAACAAATTAGACTAATTTGAATAATTTAAACTAAAATGGAAAAATAGGTTTTTTTTTTTATGTCATCCCGGAGGTGTCTACATACTCGTTATTTGGGATCAAACGTACGTAGTTCTTTCTTTGTAAAACTTTAGCGAATTGGTTAATTTTACTTTAAGAAAACGGTTGGGTTTACATTTTTTACTTGATTTAGTTTATTTAAGGAGAATTTTCTAAGAGGTCCTAAATTACTTGTTTTTACTTTCTGAAAATTATAAAAAAAAAAAAACTCTAATTTGGAAAATGGGTTAATTTTTTTTATATTTAAAAACCATATTTTTTTTCTAAGTTATAAAATACTTTTTTATTACTTTCTTTTATTTATTTATTTTTATTATTTTATTTTGCATTAATCGAAAAAGAAAATAAAAACTAAACTAGCCTCCTCTTTTCTTTCGCTTTTCCTCTTTTTTTTCTTTTTCTTCCTCTCTTTCTTTTTTTTCATTACAAATACAAATTACAATAATAATTTAAAAAAAAATTACAACATGGACCAAAACTAAGAAAAGGAGACCGGGCCAAACCAAGGAGTTAGAAGTGCTAGTTAGTCTTTGGAGCATTGAGTCGAGTCAGATCCGAGTATGGATTAGGTCGCGGATCGTAAGCTTACTCCAACAGCAGCGATAAATGTGGGAAATCTAGATCAATCTGAGCTGAAAAACGATGGGGTGAGAGTGGATCCGTATGTTTCTTATTAGGGAATATGGGGGAAGATGAAGTGACACCAAGTTTGGTGGCCGTTCAAGTAGTGGAGCTAAGTGACTGATAATAATGGTGGTGGTTGGTACACATGGCTACACATGAGAGAGAACGGGTCTTAAAGCTAGGAGTGTAGGAAATTTCGTAGGGGTGGTAGATTTTTTCAAAATACACCAAGCTTAAATAATTTCTAGAGAGAGAAGGTATGGTGCAATAAAGAGAGAGAAACGTTGTAGGTATGTGCTTGAGTGAATCTAAGAGATGATTCCTACTAGAAAAGAAACCCCAATGCTCAATTTATATTAATTGGACAAATGTTAAGCTTAGAAAGTCTACAAATCAAATTAATTAAGAGATTTGTATTAAATGGTTTTTGACTCACAATTTGGTCTTTCCTAATTTTGAAACTCAATTTTGGTCACATAGAAGATGAATTTAGGTAGAAAAATGGTTGAAATCAAAACTAAGCTATGCCTAATACATGATTCAACTAATTAATCATGTGGAAACCATACGAAAAAGGGTCTTAAACACATGCCTTTAAGCTGTTTTTGTCGAGAAGAAGGCTAAGAAACTGGGTAAAGGAGGAGCAAAAACAGGCGTATGGTCACGTACAAGGTACGTGCCATACGCACAGTTGAAAATACAGCACGCCTATCCTCTTGGTTTGAGAATTCTTCGACCTTGATTGCTAAGCTTTAAGCCTAGCAATGATTTAATCCAGCTTTTTTTTTTTTCAATATTTTCTTTCTAATTCTTCCACTTTTGTTATTTTTCTAGTTTTTCTATTTTTTGTGATTTTTCTAAAATTTTTATTTTTTTGTACTTTTATCTAAATTAGGACTCCTTATCCTAAAAAAAAATTACAGAAGGCAAAAATGGGATATCTACAATGTTGTTAAGTATTACTCCACAGGTTTAATATACTACAAGTACCTATCTGACTACTTTAAAGCTGAGTTGTCATTTATCTTATATGAACTATATCAATGTTAGCAACTAAAGGGATAGCTTATAGTATAGGTTGGTTTATACGGCAAAACTATTACAACTCTTGAAATTTAAGGCATGATACTGCCATGTTAAATGACCCTTATTACCATACAATAACAATTCCCTTAAAAGTCTAAGCATTCATTTTCCTAGCAATTTCCACTTCATTCTAAACATTTAATTGCCCTTATTTATGGAGCTTATTTTCCCATTTAAGGCTAGTAGGGCCTTTAACTCTTCTTAGAGTTTCGTCCTTATTAAAAGCTTCATCCCCCATCCTCTTGCGAGTCTCATGCAAAACATTCTATTTCTCTTATCTACTCAAATATGCAAGCCTTATTAACTACATCTACCTATTGAATGAAGTACCCTTTCTTCGACTCATCTTGATAATAAAAATTTAAAAACAATTAGGAGTGCAATTTTAAGCTAGTAAGGTAGCGTTGAGGAACAATGAGGTGTCAATACATAAACTTGAAAATCAAGTAGACTGGTTAGTGAGATTATTGGCAGAATGGCAACTAGTAAGTTTGCACTAATAAGTTTTAAATTAACATACATTAATAAAATTTCTTCTAGTTTGGGAAAAGAATTAATTTCCTCTAAACATCTTAAATTTCTCTACTTTATTTCCTCATCGTTGTAATGTGACTAAGGAGCAAACTTGAGCAATTCACTAAACTCTTTTTCATACTCCTATATTGTCTTACCCTTTTATTTTAGAACATAAAAGCCTTTTAGCATCTTGATCTTAATGTGTATCTAAAAAGGATACTACATGAATACTTTTTGGTTCATCCATCAATTGTTATTGAGACACCCAATCAGTTATTACTATGTCCTTTAGGAGGATAGATATATAATCTACTTTCTTATCATCGAGCACATCATGTACCTGAAATGCTCAATCAATAAATATAATCTACTTCACAACTGTAAGGATCATGACTAGATCTATCAAATGGCTTCACCATTTGTTGCACTTAGCTAACTTATCTCTAGAAGGACCTCTTGCCATACCTATTGTAAATGCCTACACACAGCTGCCATTTGTATAAGCTAAACTTTAGAAGGTTATCAATCAATCATTTATTACTCTAGCGTAATGTTCATACTTGGTTTTTCATGTGTTCTCACTGTCTTTCCTAACTAATGAAAATATGGGATTATTTGCATCGAACTCCTTTTTCTCACTACATACTTCATCTAACAAGCACACTACAACTATATGTGCGTACTTACTCTTATGTATAGAGCTTATTACTTAACATGATTTGTACTTCCCACAAGTGCCTTCTCGTATACTATTTTAATCTAATTATTTGGATAATTTCACATATGTTTTAGTTAGTAGTCCTAAGTTTTGATTTAATATTATCTTGTCATCCCCCCTTCTACTAGCTCCTAAACTTATTAGCTTACATAGGAGGCTAGGAGGTTGTGACTCTAGTTATTGATATTGATCAACCTTAGTCAATCATCTAAACATGACAATTACTTTGTAGCAAAATAGGTGTAGCAATGATGGGTTATTGATCCCTATTACATACCACTTATACATATATAGCACCTCATTATACATGAGAGTGTATATTATAACTTCAACATTAAATACGATATTTTATTGCACCTTTAATATGTCATTACATATTGATTTGATATGACAAAGTCACTATAGAAACCCATTCATAATCTTATTCTTAGTTGCTTACAGTAGCCAAACTTAAATTTCAAACCCTGCTTTAGTCTCCGTCTTCATATCCTAAGATAAGACAAATAACCCTTCAGCTCTAAAATCTAAGTGAGCAATATAAAAGAACTATGCAATTAAAGGAATAATGTATGTTTTTTTTTCATACCACTATAAGACTCTTTTACATGTAAATGAATATGAAGTAGCCTAATATATCCCTACATTTTATGGAGATAAGTGGCACTACCATATCTTTGATCACATGAATAAAGTATGACAAATTGAAGTGGATTGATGGATTAAGAACAAACCTTGATTAAATGGGCACTATTGTTGTTAAATTCTCATAGGCTCCTTGATTGACTCAAGGACATGGCTTTGTAAGTACTTTCTGAATGCAATCACCTACAAAACAGAGCATGCTAAGGAGAGTTGGTGATAAGCCATGCTAAGGATAGACAAAGTCGACTGTATCGAGGTAGGTCAAGCTCGCAAAAAAGTTTAAAATGAAGGGTGATAAATGTGCAGAACGGTAAAGAGAACAAGCAAAACCCTCAAGTGATTTCGAGAATATGACCTACTAAGGAACATCTATAGACTCATAAACTAACTCGATGTAATGCACAAATAGCTCGATACAAGTAACTCGATAAGGTCACTCGCCACTTAACTTTATTAAAGGGTTAGGATAAGAGTTAAGAGAGTGAGCACAAACATCTCATGAAAGAGGTTCTAAATGTTTAATAATGGTAAAAAAAGTGATGTACGACTACAATATACAAGAGTATTTATACTTGAATATTTAAGGCAACCCATTAAATATGCAAAAGACAAAAAGGGTAATGTTCAAAATAACAAAATACATTTGAGATAGGCTCGAACATGTGGCCAACAGCTATAGGTGAGCTCTTAGCAGAAACAGACAAAAGAGTACAGTAAACCTAATGGTTACCAAGCTGAGCTATAAACTCTTCCAAAGTAAATTCAACTCAGACATATTTTAATCAGCTCGAAACAAGGTCAGCCAAGTTGGTGAATAAATGTGACGGGCTGTCAGTTGAGCACTCCTTAGGTTAGCATTTAGAGACAGTTGACAAGTATGGGAGAACTTGGCTCGAAAATAACAACAGGTTGGTAAAGAGGAGCAGCTTGGACTATTCTAGTATGGGTTAGGATGAAAGGATGTGCCTTGTCAAGCTCTTAAGTCTTCGTACTCGGGCTTGGGTCAATAGTTCAGTTGTTTGATTCCTATTAGTTAGAGTTGTCTTTGACAAGAAGACTTCGATGCTTAAATAAGAAGTCACAACAACTAGTGTTCAAAAGAGAGGGGGTGGGTAGGGGTGGGGGTGGCTTGGAGAAGTATTTATACATGTCATCACCCATTAGGATCTCGATATGTGGATGAAGATCTTTGTTCCTAAGGAGATTTTGGAATCTTGACAATTATAACTATCATTTGTCCACAAGGTATCTTTAGTGCTATTAGAGGCAACTTAATCACGTCATGCTAATGTGTAACAGCTCGTGGTGTCTTCATAAGGTCAAGTTTAAAGTCACATATAATAGGACCTTAGCTTGGAATAAGAGTCTTTGGCTTGAACCTTTTCTTCTCTTAGGGTTTTTTTTTTTTTTTTCTAACTACATCATATCACGACTTTAAGAAAAGGGTAAAATGAACTTAGTTTGTTCTGTTAGGAGACTAATGTTAATATTACTAAGTTACAATATTTTTGATAGCTTAAACCTTTTCTAAATCCTATCCTTACATTACTTACATATTAATTATGATTTTTATTATAAAAAAAAGTTACCATTAGATTAAAGTGATTTTAGTATGGCTAATAAGATATAAGCAAAAGTAAAAAAACGACTAACGAGAAAAGAATGGCTATCAAAGGAAAAAACACACTCAAGTAAGATAATCTTCTATAGGGAATGTGACTCTTTTAATCATGTATTAGTTTTTATGACACATATACTTTAAAATAAAAGTGGTATAAACTGCTAAATTGTTAAAAGGTACTTGAAACTATAGTCGTAAAGAAATCAAACCGCACTAATATGAGAAAGTTGTATATTAAATGTTGTAATTTGTTTTGGCATTAATGGTACAAAATTATTATACAATCAAACAATTTTAAGTTATGAAACTAAATTAAAATGTAAAGATCATTATAATTATTGTTCTGAATTCAAATTATAAGAAATAATTGTATCTCCTTTTGAGGAATAGAATAATATGGTAAATCCAAATATTACGTAAAACCTTACTTTCTCTTTGAATAATATAGATACAAATAATATATTGAAGTACCTAGTTATTGCAATCTAGCATCTAAATTCTAAGTGGAGTTTTTTATTGCCTAGGTGTCAAAATATTTTGGTCGGAATTAGGACAGTTATATGGGACAGTACGTAAATGTAAGTTTTTGGGTCACAATTTCTTGCACGTGTATTATGCCTCTAAAGGGGGTAGAAGGAGAATGATGAAATATTCTAAACTGTAGAGAGGAATCTTCAATGATTAAAGGTTAATAAGTCCTTAATCACCTCACATAAATTTCGGGATCAGCCAATTGATTCCATAAAAAAATTATACCAGTTTTAATGGGCTTGCCGTTTGCTTTCCGCTGAAGAAAGCATAATGGACATTATGGTCATTTTGGCTTTAGGTCGAAAGGCGATAAAAATTGTAACATGGATCTGACGATAACCAAATACTTTTCGAGGTATAGACAAAATTCATGAAGGGACAGGTCCGTCCAAAAGAAGCTATCTGGCACAAAGAAATGCTAGATTTTTGAGTTTATATTTAAAATAACCTGTTAAGGAGGTATGAGCTAAGACAACCTTGTCAAGGCAAGCTAAGACCTTACATGTATTGCATCCAATAAAACCATGGACAAGTAAAGAAAAGAATTAATCAAATCTTTTCTTCACATTTTCTCTTCTGCAACTATAAAAACCCTTGCTTCCTATTTTTGAGATTCCTACATACCCCCCCTCCCCCCTCTCTCTCTCTCTCTCTCTCTCTCTCTCTCTCTCTCTCTCTCCCGTATAGTCCATGATCAATATGGCTAGAATTTTTACCAAAACTGCCATCATCAATGCAATTATCTTCTTCTCTACTCATTTATTATTAGGTATGTTATCGGTTTGTCTTTTGTATATATATTTTTCAATTCCATTGATGGATCCGTCCAGTTTATTATCTAACAATTGAAATCCCCATTGTAATAGCTATTTTGGCTATCTAAATGATTAGATAATAGATTGAATAGTTCAATTTGATTATATATTCAAATTATAATGCTATTATGGCAATATTTTTTTCTCCACTTCTTCAGATTATGGTCCTCTTAGAGGAGTTGCATCGCTGGGGATCAACTATGGTCAGGTTGCAAATAATTTACCACCACCCGAGAAGGTTCTTGCTCTCTTGAGGTCCTTGAAGGTTACAAAAGCAAGAATTTACGATACTAACCCTCAAGTTTTGACCGCATTTGCCAATTCCAATATTGAGCTTATAGTAACAGTTGAAAATAACATGCTAGGTCAATTAGTGGATCCCCAACAAGCGCTACAATGGGTCACCACCCACATTAAACCGTACTTCCCTGCTACTCGGATCACTGGGATTCATGTCGGAAACGAGGTTACAACCGATGATGACCCGACCTTGATGGCCAATTTGGCACCGGCCATGGTTGCTATTCATAATGCTCTAGTTCAACTAGGATTAGCATCATATATTCAAGTCTCAACCCCTACTTCCCTAGCGGTTTTGGCCGAATCGTACCCACCTTCGGCCGGAAGCTTCAAAAGTGATGTTTATGGAGTTATATATCAAATCTTACAATTTTTATCGGCTACAAAATCGCCATTTTGGGTCAATGCCTATCCCTATTTTGCATACAAGGACAATTCAAATAAAATTCCATTGGATTATGTATTATTCAACCCTAATCCGGGAATGGATGATCCCAACACAAAGTTGCACTATGATAATATGCTATATGCACAAGTGGATGCAGCAATATTTGCCATTGCAAGGATGGGTTTTAGGGATATTGAAGTTAGGGTTTCGGAGACAGGTTGGCCATCCGAAGGTGACCCTAATGAGGTAGGTGCAACATTGCAAAATGCGGCTATCTATAATAGAAACTTGATGAGAAGACAACTGGCGAATGAAGGTACGCCGTTGAGGCCAAATACTAGGCTGGAAGTCTATGTGTTTGCTTTGTTTAATGAAGATATGAAGCCGGGACCAACCTCGGAGAGGAACTATGGTCTCTTTCATCCCGATGGTACTATGGCTTACAATGTGGGACTTTCTGCCCTGTCAACTTCACCATCCTCGTCGGCTTCTGTTTCTCTTACATTCTCGGCCTCTTACAAGGTAAAACCACAAGTTTCTTAATATCTTTACAATTATGGTGACATTTCCTGGTTAATTATGGCCAATTATATTAGTTAATGATGCTTTATATGTTATAAAATTCAAGTTATATAAATAATGGAAATCCCCTAGAAATAATATATATATATAAAGATATATATATATTCTTTCCATTTTTCTATCCAATATTATGATCACTAGTCATGGTGAGATATTTAATAAATAAAAATAATATTTCTATCATTGAATTTCGTTTAGTAATATATGTTATTATTTAATTAGTAAAGATAATCAGTTCTATCATAAAATAGTTATAATAAATCATAATCAAATATCATGTTACTGAACTAATTTTTTTAGGAGACTCGGTCTTTATAGCTTTTACTAGTAAAATACTTGTATTACATATTATACAGATATTTACACTTATAATAATTATATGAATATGATGGATAATAAAATTTTCCATCAATTTTCATAGGAATGATTTATGGTCTTTTAACTTTTCCTTCCCTTGCTGAACGTCCGTGGTTTGGCTATTATGCTAAATAACCACATATTTTTTTTATATAGCCCCAGAATGTTTCTCTTGTGTCAAAGTAAGAGCGTTATCCGTATTATACGTGGGATCTATGTGTAATATATCACCATTAAGGGATGTCACTATTTAGCTTTAATCATTTCACAATCGGAATATTCTTCTTCTTTAATGGAAATAAAAACATGATGTGCTTGCACTTTATACTTACTACATACATTCATACATCATACTAAATATTATGGGTATTACCTACTACGTATAAAATTTTATGTATATATAAGTGTATAATTTTGAGTCATATTTGAATAAGTAGTAACATAAGAGATAATCTTTTTAAAATTTACCTATTAGTCATCACTCTTATATGTTCGACTATAATTACTAATTACACACTATATATATATATATATATATATATATATATGACCTATATTACCTATTGGATTACTCTCCTAATGACAGTGAGCTAAACAAACGTATATAATATATATACATACATATATATATAACCGTATATCTTACTGCTTTTGTACGAAACAGGTATCAACAAGGGGATATCAAAGCTTGGTGTACTTCGTGTTTGTTTATTTGCTGACCTTTCAACTATTTGCTAGAAGACCATATTGAGAACACCTATGGAGTTACATCATTACGTAAATATACGAGATTTATTTAGTAAGCCAAACGGGTCTGTATCTTTATCTCTGAGATCACAAAATCGTCTTCTTTGCGGCCTTTTCCACGTCAAAATTGCAATATGTGAAGACTCTTTGTTGACATGACAAGCTGTATGAGACCAGCAAAGGCAGCATATGCCAACATTAAGATATTGATCCATGGCAACAGTTACAACCTAGGATTATATTTCGAATTCAACATTCTAGGATTAGGAGATTGCATTTTAAGTTATTGTATTTATAATTATTTCTATATCTAGCAAGAGATTCTTACGCATATTAATGCATTTATTTCTTTTTATAGTGCATATTGAATTCTAAAAAATGCCGCAAAACTTTATATTTTATTGTCCTTAACTAGCACACGAGGCACTCATTCACGGGTGAAAATGGGAGTGAGATATATATTACATATAATACTCGCTGAAATATAAAATATAAAAATTTGACACTTAATCGGTTGTATAAGTATCATGTGTAGTTATAAATATTATCGTATATAAAATTTTTATTTATCCTTGCCAGCTATTTCACTATCCATAGTGTATATAATTCCTAATAAAGCCGTTATCATTATTATCGGTACCTTAATATATATTAATATTAGGGCTTGAACCGTAATTTCCGCTTAGGAAAAGGGAATAAGCTGAAAAAGCGCAATTGGGAAGCCTATGCATCTGCTGCCCATCTATTTGCTCTTAATTAAGGAAAGCTCTTCACTTTTGGACGTGGAATTCCATATATAAGCTGTATTCACATATATTTACATATATCCCAATTATCAAATTATTCATTACATTATCTAAAGTTGAAAGACGATATGCTATACTGTATATAATTGTAAGACTGAGAGAAAAGCGTTAAAGGCTAAGCTTTTGCTTGGTTTTATTTTTTATTTTTTATTTTTAAATCCCCGGCAAATGGCCATAGCTGGCCCCAGCTCTTGTCTCGTCAGATAACCGTCAGCATCAGGCCATCCTTTCGGAAAGGAGCTTTCCTCACCCCCTAATCTCTTCTTTTTCGTAAAAAATATAGATACGCACTCACACACAGCAAATATTAACACGTTAGGTGTATGAATTAATATCAAGTAAAAGGCATTAATATATAAAAATACGAATAATGGTTTTTTTAGAAAATATCATTATTACTACATATTTAATAATATTATTTGTATTTTTTCAACCTTTCATCTAAATAAAGGAGGTATTAGTTTTAATGGATCCTTTTTCACTTAACAAATGAGTTGTGGATACTCATCATAATTTTAAATACAAGTATAAGAAATTACTAATTGCTCTGGGATCCAAGAATAGGAAGTGGTTTGTTAAGGAATCCTCTAGTAATGCTCATTAAGAGGTGCGACGAAAATGTAAAATTCTTTTCTCTTCTCCCAAATGTACTTAACTGACTATGTTAACCAGTCGAGAAATGATCATCTATGCTCGGTACGTATTATAAAAAGTTAAATCACTCGATATATTTTTAGAAATTGGTCTTAACGAAAGCCATGGTGCAATTAACAAATCAAGAAAATCATTTTGAAGTATTTGTCGCTATTTCTATGATTAATTAATTATTATCATGATCCAACTGTTGTCTCAATTAACTAAAGCCATGTAATCTAATCAATATGGATGCTAACTCCCTTAATCGAGACCTTATAATCTAGTTGACATTTTTTATGTTACCCCTTTAAAGGTAATAAAGATTTGGATCCTCCTTCTTCTTAAATTCATTAGGAAAAGAAAAGTGATGTCTCCCCCAAGTTTCGACTGAAGTAATTATTTAACCTTTATGCCCACTATCGCACTAAAATTTCAGAAGTACATATAAAAAGCCAATTCACGACCCTCATTCTTGAAAGAAAAGCCTGCATTTATCGACATGTAAATAGCAAATCTCGTCGAGTAATGCTTCTCATGCAAAAAGGAACGATCGGGGGAAGACCATGGAAAAGGTCGGCTTACGCTAACTTCTGATAAGGATTGGTCTGCCCATTGCACATCATGCAGCGTGGTGCACATGCAACCCACAAATACAATTCGTACGAGACCCTACAAGTTCCTAGATCTGTCTCTTGATTGCTTTTCTTTCAGCAATTCAGCTCAGATCAAGTATATATGAATTTTTTTATTTTTTATTTTTTTAGGATCAATAATATTAAATGTTATGATTTGAGAGGGGAGAGATTCGGTTCTAATGAATATTGAGATACTAATATTTATGTCATTAAATTATAATAGTCTTGATTAAATATATACCGTTTAGAAAATATTAAGCAACATCACTAAACAAAATCTTTAGTCCTTTATTTTATTTGCCAACGGTGAACTAAGTTTTTGGACACAAAAGAAACCTTTACATATTGGACAAAATTAAAAAATTTATACTATATATTTGAGAGTATAAATTTTTCTTTTTTTAGTCAATTATAGGAAAAAAAAAATTCGAACCTTAATTTATCTTAATAAAAAACCAATGTTAATATTATTAAACTGTAAGGGTCTTAGTGTGTAGGTTAAAATAAATATTTTTTAAAAGGTTCGTCCTTATAATATACTAATAAAGCAAGCATGGACAAAAGAGAACTGTACTATTTCCTTCGTAAAAATACTGTACGGTTTCTCCTTATAACAACGCTACATAAATATGCTAAGTAACTCGTATAACTTTCATAAAGAAGAAGGAGAAGGTGGTCGTAGCTCGGCGTTTTGTTGAACTTTTTTAGTGTGAGTAGTGGTATGTCCGGGTGGAATACATCATGTTGGGGCCTTTGAAACGTATAAATATATTAGCATTCATGTGCCTGGTTCTAGTTCTAGCTTTTTCCTCTTTTCCGTTTCTATTCCATCAATTTTTCCTAGGACCACTAGCATACTACAATTAATTGATTATTATTGCCAAAAGCTACCTCAGGAAGTTAGATAAGACTAAGAGCGTTCTGTTGAATACCCAGAATATGTTGGCGTCCGTTAATGTGTGTCCACAAATAGACTACGGGCCAACGCAGCGCCCTTAATTGAAATGCATCTTCCATAAACATAGGGCTTAAAGAAAATGGCCCACTGTTATCCAATCTCTATTTTGTAGCAGTTGGCAAGTTAACTTAGTATTTAGCATTTCAAAACAATAGGATTCGTATAATTAATATTGAACGATTACTATGTTTTTTATATCATGACTAATGGACAATACACTCGCAACGTGTGTACAAATTAAATTAAATTAAATTTATATATTTAAAATTTATTATTATCTATTCGATAAAAAATCATAATTTTTATTAAATAATAATTTTTGCTTGGGTTAATTATTTAACCTTCCCAATAAATTTTCTAAATTACATAACCCCCTTTTCAAAAGTTAACATTTATACCTCCGCTTTTACCAACTTGGATGCCAATACGATGAGAAGACTATCATGTCATCGCTATGTCAGCATTAATTATAATTATATTTGAATATCATAAATATACATATGTATTGGTTAATTTAAATAATAAAAAATAAAATAAACTTTTAAAAATTTCAAAAAAAAAAAAGAAAAAATATTAAAATTTTTTCTAGAAATAATTACCCTACTAGCACATGTTATATATGTATATATATATATATGTAAATATTAACTAAATTAATGAAAATTAAAAGAAATTCAAAAAAGTTAAAAAATAAAAAATGAAAACTTACAAACTAAAGCGAAAAACCCCTATCACTACCAATGGGTTAAGCCACCAATTGTTAAGTGGGTTTAGTGACCTACTTCAATTTCTTTTGGATGACCCTTTAGCTAGAAGCCCTTTTTTTCGATTTGTAGTTTTTCTTGGCTTTCAATTTTTTTTTCAAATTTCTTTTTTATTTTTAAATTTAGTTCAAATATCTACATAACATAACATAATATAATATGATATATGTATTGTATTGCAAGGTCCTTTCCTAAAAAATTTTTCAACATTTCCTTCTTTTTTTCTTATTTTTCTAAAATTTATTTCATTTTTAATATTTTAAAATAACTAATAAATATATATTTGCAATATTTAAATATAATTATTAATAATGCTAATATGGGATAACGTAATAATCACACATTAGCATCCTACCATGTCAACATCTAAGTAAGCAAAAGTAAAATGTAAGTGTAAAGCTTCGAAAAACTAAGATATCCATATAATTTAAAAAGTTTACAAGACTAATCAACATAATTTATCTTTCTTATTTTATAAAACATATTTATAAAATTAATAATGCTTGTTATTGAATAGCTAGCTTGACTAATTTCTCTTCCTCGCTTCAATTTTTGGTGGCCATCAAATGATTATAAGTGAAAGAACCCCATCGTCATCGTATTTAACTTTAAGCTTGTCCATTTCCTTAAAGGTATCTTTCTCCTCATTGTAAATTTCAACATGCCCCTTGGATATAGCCTTATCATAGCAAAAGGTCTCAACCATTTGGCATGAGTTCTAACACCCCACCCCCCACCACCCCCCTTTTCTTTTCATTCACTACTTTTCTTGTCATTCTTATTGCAAATCCTAGAATTTTTAAGCCTTGAGACTAAGCTCCTCTAATTCACCAATCAAGCAACCTCTTTTCTCCAATCCTCTCTAAATCCCAAATCACATCTTTTTATAGTTTAATGTGCTTTGTCACATCCCTATACCTACAAAGTAAGACATTTGATTAACAAAACTTGATCAACAAAATGATTTATATCCAAAAGTAGATGTACATCAGAGTTGCAACAATAATTCTTTTTTCCTTCAAAGTTCTTCATATCATCTACCCCATTTACAAAATAAAACATGGTACTAAACAAAAATTGCAGACTTCTTCTATTTCTCTCTTGAAGACCCCTAGCCATCATGGTGCCCCATTATGCTTCATTTGACTTGAAGATATAAAACATATCTCCTTAACTTCTTGTTAAGCTAAGTTACTGGAATATGGCACAAAATATAAAACATGTATTTTAATACCCTAAATTTAAAAGTAATTGATAATTAAAGAAGGGAACCTTAAAGAATTAAGTATTTCAACTTTAGGTATTTAGCTAATTACTAAATGGCCCTAATTTAATTTAACTGAGCAAGGTTATTTTAGTAATTATCTTTAACTAATTATTTCATTAAAGTTTCATCTAATTACTTAACTATCCTTAGTCTTATTAAATAATCGGAGGGTATTTTAGTAATTTAGGCTTCCTTCGATTTTGGAGGGAGTGCTATTGGATATAAGGATAACATTTTAGATGAAGGAAGGATTTAGAAAAACTTACTTCCCTCTTCCTCCTTGTTTGCCATGACACCTAAGGTGTTTAGGGAGTCTTATTCGATCTTAAGTTATTTCAATAAGTCAATTAAAGAGTAATTCAAGGTCTAAAAAGCTACGTGAAATAACCTAGATATTTGCAAACTATCAATTTCATGAATGAAGATGTTTTCCAATAAATCTAATGATTTATCTAGTAAATAAGATAGTTTTCTAATAATAAAATTGATTTCTTACCAACCATAATTAAATTTCTAAATCCAATTTATTGCAATATCCTTAAAAGTAAAATTACTTAAAAGCATGTTAGTAAAATGTTATTAGAAAATACCATGTATTATTTTAAAGTGTCATTTACATAAATGTCCTCACATGTCTAATTAACTACTTAATTAGAGAAGTCTAGAAGGGGTAAGTTAGTATTCAAGTGAATTGAAGTTGACTAAGTAAGAATATAAAAGGATAAGAGGAGCTAAGAGAGAGAAATTAAGGCATTTGGACAAAAGAAAATAAGATAAGCTCCTACCATACACTTTAGCTATGGCATGAAATCCTTGGTACATTATTAATGAGATTTTGCGACTTTTACAAGGTGGATTAATATAATTAGGTGAGATTTTAAGTAATTGGGGGAAATCAAGTGAAGACCCTAATGACATGTCAAATTTCAAAATTTTACAACTTAAGAACTTCACCTGTGTAATATTTAATTGAAAATGAGTAAAATATGCCAATTGTGCATAAAATGAACTAACCAAGTTTAAATGATTAAGAAATAATGAAAAAGAACGAAACTTGGTTTAAATTAGACTTAATATGCGTTTTGTATAAGTAGAAAGCAGCATCCGAATGGTATCTCAACTAGTATCAGAACGCTAAGATGAATAGAAGGGAGAAGCTTAAGATAAGGGTCAACGTACATACGCCACTTAAGCTAAGGTTCACACACTTGCTGGAGAAAGATAACATTTACATGCTCTTCAACATAACGCCTTGATCCTAAATGCACATTAAGGATCAATGATGTTCTTCTCTCCTATCATCTAGGTGCCTTTACACAATATCTAAATGATGCCGCTAAAACTGTAGCTACCATATAACCTAATTAAGCCTCAACTAATGAAAAGATGCCATGTGTTTAGCATCTGACGCCACTACATTTAATGTCTAAGTACCATCTACAACTTTATAAATATGCTATTAATTGCAGCATAACAGGGGGGAGTGACCGTTTGTAGGGTTTTAGTGAAGTATCTTATAAGGTTTAATACCTTAAGTAGAATCAAGATAGTCTTAGTAAATTTAGTCAAAATTTTGTTATTTCCTTGTATTTTTAGAGTATTAGGATAACTTTATAGCTCTTAGATTGTAGATTTCTCAACATAGAGTCTTCTAGGATTTTCAGTGTGCTACCATTAGTTATTTCTAAACTTTTATTTAGTGTTATTAGTGATGTCAACGATATTTTCTCTTAGTTTTTTCATATTCTTTGTTATTAGCATGTGTAGCTAAGTTAGTTTAATGGGATTATTGTGTTTATGATTATTGAAAATGCATGATGCGTAAATTTTTGCTATGTAAGTTAGTTTTATCTGAAGTTTTGGTTAAGACATTCTTGTAAGTTTTCTTAAACTGCGAGCTACCATCAAGATTCCATAAATGCGATTATCCAATAGCATTGACTTGTGATGTTTATCGTTAAAGTGCTTAGGGTGTTTCAAACTTCATTTGACAATGAGTTTGGCTAAAACTACTTAATTTTGCATTCATAATGCAATTGGAAGTATGGATAGTCCTACTTGACCATTTAAAAAGTTTAGCTTATGACAAAAGCTAAACTTCATAATGTGTCTTATAAGGAATTTATTCATAACCAAGGAATTTCATTATAGAGAGAATTCAACCATCCATAACTGACGGTTAATGAGTTTTGGCCAAAATCCACATAAAGACTACTTAATATAACCTTAATGCACATGTTGCATTAGAAATTAGAGGATTGAACCTAGTCTAGTATTTAGCCTTATTTCCTTCCTTATAGATATGATCTTGACTCATTAGATGTACACTACAATCACAAGCCGATACACTTACTGATTATACTCGCTTTTCAAAAGTAGTTATGAAAGTAGTGGTTTGTAATAATTGATTTTCAACTATTTTACAAGCAAGTTAAGTTTTTTTGCCTCATTGTTAGAGGAGAAAATAATGCGACTAATAATAGGTTGGCAATGGACTTTGAGATTAGATCATTTTCTTTCTCTGGTTGTTGGTAGATAGATTAGTTAAATGAGCTTTCTTCTTAAGATGTTTTAGTTGCTACTTAGAACTTTTATTAGTAATTGTTTGATACTTTCGCTACAGTCCCTAGCCAACACTAATTGAGCTAGGATTATACTACCTATATTTGTTATCATTTGCAAGCTATAGTAAGGTAGTTCAATTGGTTTTCAGGGAGATTTGTTGTGTAAAGAAGGAGAGTAAGGGAGATTATATTAGAGTTTGACTTAGAAATAGAGAGAACCTTATACAAACGTCTAAAAGAGAGAAAAAGGGTTAAACACGTGGAGTTAGACAATTTAGGTAAAGAGATTAATAGTGGAAATGGAAATGGTAATGATTAGAATAAGGCATGATTGGAATACTCAATGCCAAATACGAATGAGGTAGTGCCACTTATAACCTGGACTACGATCTAAGCAAATAACTTTGAGTTAAAGTCGACGTTAATACAAATGGTGCAACCTAACTAGTTTGGGTGGTGGATCACCATCAAAAGAACCATATGAGCATGTTCAGAATCTTTTGCAACTTTGTTTAACTTTAAATGTAAATGGAATCACTGACGATGTGATACATCTAAGATTTTTCACTACAAGACAAAGCAAGAAACTGATCAAGTTCATTGTCACCTAATGCCATTCAAACTTAGGACCAATTAACCTAGAGAATCCTATTCTATTTCTTTTCACTAAGGAAAATAGAGAAACTAAGGATTAAAATCATACAATTTAGATGAACAATTGGAAGCTATCCTATGAAGGATGGGAATGGTTTAAGGAATTTTTAAGAAAATGCCTCTATTATTGATATGCCTTGAGATCTACACATACATAATCAGATGCAATACAACAAAGGGTAGATCCAACTAAGTTATAGCCAAAAGTAAGATGGGTTCGAAGCAAACTTAAGAGTTACTCAATAAATATTACACACTAATGAACGCTCACAAACCTAAAGGAGCCTTGCTAGCAGAGTTCTTATCTAACACTAATAAATAGGATATCTTGGCTCACAGATTCGATTATGATAAAGAAACACTCCCTATAAAGAATAAGATCCCCAATCGCCTACCTAAGTGGACACTCTATGGGAGAGATCGCCCTGTAAAGGGTTAAGACATGCAATAACAACCACAAAAGCTAAATCCCTTACTTAAGACAACTTTACCTTCGATCACTTATGATATTAGGCAAGTATACTTGTTGGATCTATAGTATAGTGCAATTGTCCAATAGAGACCATAAGTACTAATACTAACTAATTCTCTATTATTTAACTGATAAATCATAATACAATAACTCAACATCAAATCTATACTATGAATCAACTACTAAACAAGACTCAATTTAAGGATCAAGAAAGCAATTAAATTAAAAATTTACTTTAAGAATGCAATTATGTATCTAGATTTTGCTTTCCCTAGAATTAAACATGTAACTTCTATGAAAATCTTCCTAATTCCATCTTTAATTTTATTTATCGAGAGATTTTCTAATAAAGTTAATAACTTTCTCAAGTTTATTAACCATAATCTTTAAATTACTTATTAAAATCTCTTTTTAATAACACAATTCAAGATTGCATTAAAGATCAACAAATTCTATTAAAGAAAACAATCAACATCTGGAAAAATCATACAACTTATCTCTAAGATTTCATAAACTCTCATCAATTTTGCCTAAATCTAATTATACAATCAATCTCTCAATTATTCTGCATAATATCAAATATTTAGATAAATACTCTCAACATATTAATCTAAAACAAAAAAAAAAGAACATATAATTGAATCAATAAAATTAAAAGACTTCATTAAATCTAAAGAATAAACCAAATCGCATGATCATCCTAAATTCCACAAAAATATAGATACAAGAAATCTAAGCTCTAATCTTGGCAAAAGATAAATCTTAAATCAAAACAAAAGAAATCGTGAAAAATGGAGCTATGAATCTTGAATTAATCTCTCAATCTTGACGCTTGGATAGAATGCCCTCTTATGCTCTTCTAGTTCTTTGAGTCTCTAAAAATTCATGTGTAAAAATTGTGTTTGAAAACCTTAAGACCCCTCTATATAATGGACTAAAAAAAATAGCAATAGACGATGTTAGACATTTTTATCCAAGTTTTTCAAGGAAAATAGTAGCTCTTAAGTGGACATGACCTATGACACAATTATATCACCTAGTCATGTCAATTTCTCTTCTCAACCTTTTCATTCTCTTAAAATAAGCCTCCTAGTTGGACATAATCATATCAGCTGATCATGTTCCACTTCAAAACTCCATAACTTCTTCATTTAAACTCCAAATTAAGCGAAACTTGATCTATTTTCTTCGTTTTCACTCTTAGAACGCATTAAAACCTTCAAATCAAAATTTTATTTGTGTCAAATCCTTTAAACATAAGCTAAAATGATAAGGAAAATGCTATAAAATCACTATGATAAATATATTCAAATTAAAGCTCATCAACTTATCAATGCAGACACTCAATGTAAGGGGTTATCCTGTGAAATGCTAAGTTCCTTGTAGGGATGATTGTAAAGCTAAGCCCTTACTTGGGACTTAATGTTTGATAACCCCACAATGGGTACCAAAATTTTAGTAGTAGGTTCTCGTTATAAGAACCTTAAGCCTGGTTGAGGAAACTTTTATAGGTTGGTAAAGCTTGTGAGGCTAACATAAAAAGCAAATGTGAATTAAAGAGGGCATCGAAGTTTTTTAGTGTGACTACTCCTAAGCTTAAGTTAGTTAAAAGAAAATGATAACATAATACCAACTTTTTAGAGAGAAAAAGGACTTTACGGTTTCTTGGGTTACTCCTAACCCCAACATCCCTCACCCAAACCTAGAGGTGCTTAAGGGCTTATATAGAAGGGATAAATGAGCTATGAGTGGTGGACTTCTACTACTTAGCCTTCTGCAGGTGTTATTGCTTTAGGTAGCAAATCCTTACATGGTTAGAATTGAGCAACTGCAATCCACATATGCCATTTGTCCTCTTTTATCTTCTTATTATAGAGATTGGGCACATTCATGGGTCAAGTGTAGACTTAGAGGCCTATGGTAAAAATGAACCATCAACACATACAATAAGCATTTGCCTTTTATTAATAATATTCATAAATACATCATAAAACATCTTGATATACTAGACACAAAATACAACATCTTTCGCTATGTTAGTGGAAGCTAATGAAAATTATTGAAGCATGGAGCAAAAAAAGAATAAGAGGAGTGAAAATGAGAGAGAGAAAGAGAGAGAAAATGTGTAAGTTATTCTACAATGATGTGTGAAAACAATATTTTAAACTATAATAATTTCTTAATAATAGTAATAGAGAATTGATCAACCATAATTTGAATTTTAAAAGTTTACATGTGATTTCATTATTTAAAATTTGAAAAAGAAAAATTTTATTTATAAATAATAAGAAATTATACATTTAATCTTTATTTATATGATTATTTCATATTGAGCTAATAAACAATAAGAAAATCTATATTTTCACCTTTTTCTTCTTTACATACTTATGTTTTGTATACTCTCTTTTCCTAACAAATACTGGGGAAAAAAAGAGCTAAAACCATTGGGGTTAAAGAAAAAAAGAAAGAATTTTTTTTTTCACCTTAAATATATTTCATGTAGAATTTTTTATGTTTAACTTTTTTTTTTTAAAATGAAAGTAAAACCAACTACAAAAATTGTAAAGAACCAAACTGTAGATATCCACATCACCTCTATCAATTAATATATTGAAATTATTCAAGACATTAAATTTATTTGCATAGTAAGGGGGAGAATTCACTAAAACGACCTAAGTTTTCTTTAGATTTTTTTATCTTTAAGACTTATATTTTCATTTCATTTTATTTTAAGATATAAGGATTTAGAAAAAAAAAAAAAAAAAAGTCAAAACAAAGACTATGATGCTCTCTATTACAAGTGTAAGTGCTATTAAAAGTGAAGTCTTGAAATTAATTAAAAAGAAAAAGTAAACATTGTCTTAAGATTAAAAGTTTAAAAAAAAAAGGGAAAAAATGTTGGTATTACAATGAAAAGGTATGAAAAACGTAATTCTGCTATTGTTGTTTTTCTTTTCTAAAACTAACTTTGATCACAATTGTAACTATGAATGATGGGGACCTCATTTCCCATTTGCGATAATTAATGGTTCAAACTAGAGATTACCAAATACATAGGGTGAGTAAAATATGAAACTCTACCTGTACTCTAGTTTGTAATGTATAAGTTTCAAATCTTAGAATCGAAACCTTGTAGCATCTTAGAATTATACCTATAAAACTATAAGGTATAGGGTACTATATGGAATATGTGAACTTTGTCTTTCTTCCTAAAAATTCTAAATTTATGTGATATAAAATAGTAATGTATATGTAATATTATAAGTTCTTTATTTGCAAAACCTATTGAATCTATAGCAAAGTCTGTGAAATTAATAAAAGTAATTTTTCCTATCCTTATTATTTTATATTTATGTAATCTTGCCAATTATTAGTAAATGGGAAAGAATAAGGAAAATAATGAAATATGTAAAGCTAAAAAGGAGAGTAAGGAAGAGTAAGGGAAAGGATAAAAAAATAAATAAATTGAGAAAGGTGATAAAAGGTTTAGCCATTTAGGGCTATTAATTTATGTGCTTGGCTTAAACTTTTTCTTTCACTCAAACATTAATTGGTCGAATAATATGATACTATCATTTATTTGTGTTATTTAATAATTTTTATAAAGTAAATACATAAAATCACAAAACCTTACTTATATTTTAGAGTATGAGTTTCAAGGTGAATATAGAACAAGAAAACCTTATAACTATTAGAGCAGTTTTCGAAAAATTTTTACTTGGCTTTTATCCTATGACTTTTAATGCTCACTTAAAACCTACTTAATTAAATAAGGTACAAATAGACACCTAGATAAGTAGTTGGTACAAATAAGTATTTTGTACAATAAGATTACTCGTTCACCTTTTACTTAAACTAATTGATGTAAATAAAAATAATTTGAAAGTTCACTTTTTACTTAAACTAATTGATGTAAATCGAAATAATTTGCAAAGTGAATCATCTTCATTTACCTTCTTGGAATTTATATCAATTTACCAATTAAAGATTTTGCCTCATAATTAATGATTAAGATTAATATTGTTAGGCTTGTACCTAGAGGTTGACTTGAGAATAAAAACTGGTCAAGAGTCGAGAGAGTTAAATTAAGATCAAATTGAGGTCAATAAAAATATTAAAATATAATTCATATTTATTTATAAAAAATAAAATTACACGTTTTTTTAGATTTGAAATTTGAGTTTTTTTTTTTACACCTTACATTTTTTTCTTATATTTACATTTAATTTTTTTAGCAAATCAATTCATTATCTAAAAGAAAATAACATATTTCAATCTTAAAAACTGACTTATTAGACTTACTAGTTCAACTATGCCAAGTCAAAGTTATTGTCCATCAGAACCAAAAGATGATACGGAATAATTTTATTGCCAGAGTAAGTTGAATCGGACAGTTAACCTAAATCCGATAATATTAGTTAAGATTACAAGGAGAAGATGATATTATAATGTTATGGCAAGGTATTCAGATAATTTTCACATTTATTTGTGAATTAAAAGAGGTTGGGAGGAGGAAAATAACCCCAAAAAATTTATAGTCTTTAGTTCACATTCCGAGAAACCAAAACCCTACTGAAAAAAAGAATAAACCACAAAATTCCAGAACCTTCTATAATCTTTAGGGAAAAGCAAACCCTAAACCTCCAAAGTTCTCAAACTATTCCTTTGTGCTCTCTAGGACTTTCCAAACACACCGGATAGCGCCTTTCTTTACAACTAGAAGGTTCCTAGATTGAGCAACTGCCTGTTTTTTAACTTCTTATCTTCTTTGTTTTCACACACAGAGTGGTGAGAATGGCGGATGATTTGGCATCGGATTTGGAGGAGCTTCGACAACTTCAAAACGTCGCAAAGCGTCCTCGTGTTATCTCTTTCATTTCCTCCGAAATACGCAACTTAGAGAAGGTTCTTCTCCTTTTCCTCTGATCATTCATTTCGTTCTGCTACTTTACATATTTAGGTTATTCGATGCAGTCTTATTTTCCAGTGACGTTATTTCACGATTGATGTGCATATGGTTATACTTGTCTTGTGAGTAAAAATTGCATCTTTGACGACTTTAGCATTTACATTGTCGAATATGTAGTTGGTTCTATCTCGTTTGCTTATTTGCGCATAGAATAGATGTCGTCTAGACAGCTATTTCGTTTCATTCATTTTAAGCATGTGAAATGCCAGAAACTTCGTAGGATTTCATTAGTGATTTCGAGTTTATAGTGTGCTAAATATGAAATGCTAATCACCCACAAGAAAGTTGTGAAATGCTCTCAAATACATACCAATCACCATGAACTCTCCGACATATTTATTTGAATTATGCTGCTTCTCTGTTAAAAACAAAGGATTTCTGGCAACCATTCAGTAACTAATTGTCAAAGATATTGTTGTATTATGGATTTAGCTTACCCATCTATAAATTGCATTCTCATTCATATCCCAACCAATCACCATGAACTCTCCGACATATTTATTTGAATTATGCTGCTTCTCTGTTAAAAACAAAGGATTTCTGGCAACCATTCAGTAACTAATTGTCAAAGATATTGTTGTATTATGGATTTAGCTTATCCATCTATAAATTGCATTCTCATTCATATCCCAACCAAGCTGCTATAAATGAGAATATTAGATGTATATTCCACTTTTGGCATCTCTTAGAAGCAACATGTAACTGGAAGGGACACAAATGCTTGGGGACCACTTGGATAGAGGGAAAGGTTGAAGTTATATTGTGGTTAGCTATTGGAAATAAAGTTATTGAATGTAGGTAGTTCTGAAAGTTCACCAACTGCAGCAGCTAATCATGGTGTAACTAAGAAATCTTTGTAGAAAAGCCTGGACAATATTTTGCCAATCCATCTCTCATTGATGAAGCTTGTTACATCTTTAGTTCTCTGCCTTCCTTGTCTCTTTTGGTTTTTCTCTCTTACATTTCTTTTTCCATTCTCTAGTTAATGTTTGGGCCATCTTCTGTTGATCATCCTTCCTTTTCATTTTAGTTTGTTCATGTTTTGGTGTCCTTCATGTCTTGATTTATCACTTTGATCAATCAATCCACTTGTTTCATTTCATTTTGTTATTTATTACTTTTCGTAGACCAAACCGATGGACGACTTATTAATTCATATAATTTATCTCATTCCAGTTTATTTTATTATATTTTTGGTTCCCCATACATTTTCCACTTTTCTTTGGCAAGGTTGATATATCGGAGTCTTTCTTGAGGGATGTGTTAAAAGTAGTTGTTTCATAAACTTCTTATACATTCAGCATGCATGATTACAGAAGCATTTCCATATAAATGGTGCCTCTCAGTTATGGCTAAATATAGAATTGTATAACTTCCAAAATATAAGTTTATGCAAAAAGAGAGTAGCATCTACATTTTAGATCATTTCTTATAGATATTTCCAAAAAGAGGCAAAAAAGATGCAATTTTTGAAAAGTTACATCTTTCAAATAATGTTCAATTATAAAGAAATCTAATATCCCTCTTATATGATGCATCTAAACCATTTTGATAAATAACTATTATATATAGTGTGTAAATAGAATATTTTCAAAATTTATGTTATTAAAATTTTTTATTATACCATTACTTGCATATAGTATGCACTATGATCTAGTTAATTACATTGTAGCTATTCATTGTACATAAAGTTCATATAGTTCTTAGATAGTTTTAGAAGTTTTCATTAGTTATTTGCTAAATATTGATTCTTCTAGATTGTCTTAAAAGTTTCTAGTTAATTCAAGATTATGCTAGTTATTAGATGATTCGAAGTTTGGTTAAGAACTCCTTTTATGTACAAATACTTGAAACTCTTGTGATTATTTCAATGAGAAGTTCAATTTTTCCTTTAGACAAAAATCATTTTGTGTCCTATTGAGTTTATTCACATCAACTTTCATTTCATTGGGGTCTTTGTTGCAACTTGCCAGGTGATACATTGTTTTCCAAAAACATGATTGTCTTTCATCAATTAAGTTTTGATGATTGTACAGAAAAAGCTAAGGTATGCCATGATCGTCACAATGAAATGCATTGAGACCTTGAGATTGGGAAAAAGTGGGATGTTATTTTTCCAGAAGAAATAGATGTATTTTTAATATCCTTTTTCTTTCTTTTTTCTTTATGGGTTTTGTTGTTTTCCTTTTTGTGGGGGTGGGGGGTTATGGAAAAACCCATATATATCAGATCTTGGTTGTTACTTTGTATTCTTGATGAGGTGTTTACTACATTGAATTGGACAGCTTCCAGCTGTCTTGAATCCTTTTAGTGCTGCTTCTAAGTCAGTCCTTATCCTGTTGCAACAAGTATTATTAAATCTGTTACTATCAACTAGTAATTGCATGTATGCTGATAGTTTTTATTTGTCACGTTGTCAAAAGTTATCAAGAGACGCTGCCAGTACCCATGCTTCACAAACACCAACACCTACTCCAACTCCAGCAAAAGTGCCCTCTACCCTGTCATTGAATTACATAACTGTTAGTTCTTTCAGCTGGGATCAGGATGGTGACAAAGTCAAGGTAAGGTTATTTGTTTGTTCCAGACACCAGATGTTCTGGCTAATAAATATATGAAATGTAGACTGCTGTAGAATATGTAGTTAGAAGTATCCATCTCTTGCTGCAGGTATACCTGTCGCTGGAGGGAGTTGATCAAGACAAGGTTGAAACTGAATTCAAGCCAATGTCTTGTGACATTAAAATCCACGATCTTCAGGGAAAGAACTACCGATTTGTTGTCCCCAAACTAAACAAGGAAATTGTGCCTGAGAAATGTAAGTTGTTGGTGAAGCCTACAAGGATAATGGTGACATTGGTGAAAGCTTCAAAAGGGAACTGGTTAGATTTGCATTTTAAAGAAGATAAGGTAAGTAGATTTTCCTAAAGAAACTGGAAACTGTCTCCATTTTATTCAAAGATGATCACCAATTAATGATTTGTTACTTCTGTTGGCAGCTAAAGCCTGACCTCGAAAAAGAAAAAGATCCCATGGCAGGGATCATGGACTTGATGAAGGTACAGCTTTTTTCCATGCTCATTGGCTACTTTTGTCCTTCGGTCGAATATTTGCTTATGCATTTCCACACGATTTATTTCATGTATCTGAATTTGTTGACTTGGTGTGAACAGAGATCCTTTTACAAACTTTTTGCCTTACCAGAGCCAAAGTAAGTTTTTAAAAGAAATCCTGATAGAATGAAGGAAAAGCAAATTTGCTTATTCCCAGATTTTTCCACTCAAGGAATATTGCTTCACACCATGTATTGAACTGCCTCCTTCTATTTAGACTCTTAGGTAACTGCTTCCGAGTAGATCTTTCTAGAGAAATAACAGAACTACTCCACGTGGCAACTACTATTCCACCAGTCCTTTCCCCTTACCACTTCCCTTTCACCGTGAGTAAGCATGTAATAAAGGAAGATGAACTCTAGGGATGCTAACAAATCCCCCATTTAGTGTGATTTACTCAATTCTTTCTAAGACGTGTTAATAGCAGATGCGTACCTGCCACTGCCAGTACGTTCTCTTATCTTAGCTTGTGCAAATTGTGGCAATAAATTCTCTGCTGGGCTTTTGAGCATGTTGCTAATGTTTGGATAATATTGCTAAATTTTTTGGAAGTTAGTGCCTTTTTTTACCTCTTCTTTTCTTATTATGGCATTTCTTGAACAATTCAATGCCTGGTTTCCTAAGTGAGATGAATAATCTTGTATATGGGACATTATACATAGACCTTTATTTCTAATGATTATGTGACTTTATAATTTCTTGTATACTGCAGAATATGTATGATGAAGGGGATGATGAAATGAAACGGACCATTGCTAAGGCATGGACTGATGCCAGATCTGGCAAGACAGCTGATCCTCTCAAGGGATACCGTTGAAGTTGGAGGTTGCTCATTATAGTTGGGTTTTGATTCTCTGTACACGAGGTTTGTTATGTCCATCACCAGTATTTCCCTAGTTGCTTGTATTGGGAAGTTGTTGGCTGTCTTATCTGTTTTACTTCTCTGGGGTTATCCGGAATAACTTTTACTGGACATCTGTACTAAGGCCGACGTTGTTGTTCTCTACTCTGCCCAGTAGTAGTATGAACTATGCATCCCCCTTATTCGATACTCATGCCAAGTTTTTTGAACAATTTTGAATATAACATGATAGTAATAGGACGTTTTCACAAAATATTATGTGCTATCTGTTAATGAATGGTATAAAATTTAGGGCACGCTCGTGTTCACTTGCTTATTCAGTATGTGTATTATCGAAAAAAGAAAAGGAAAAAGGAAATCCATCATGTATCGCTGTCATTGACATTTTTCGAACTCTCAGATGCAGGAATATTTGATTGCATCACTGCTGGGACGTTATCATATTCACTCTTCATACTTTGTCATTCAATTTTATTTATTTTTAGTTTCTACTGCAGTGACTCAAAAATAACTATGCAATATGGTTTCGATTAATTTTTTTCCTGAATTACAGTAAAAATAGTACTAGTTATACTTCAAATTTATCGTTTTTCTTTCAATTTTATAAATGGATTTTAACCTGATGAATTGCATACAAAAGTGAAATTCTAACGTCAGTGTCACTACCTTTCATTTAATTTTATTTGTTACCACTATTATAATAAGTTTTACAACCAACAGCATATGCCACATGTGATATTCCAATTTTTTTCTTTTTATTTTTTGGGGCCACGTAATATTCCAAATTAAACAACTTCAATTCAATTGTTTATGGGGATTTTCTGTTGGGCGAGGAAGATGAATACCTTAAGAGATGACAAACTGTGCTGGAGACAATTGACGCTTCTAACCATTGCGATAACCTTGTATTTGGTTCACAAGAAGTTCCCTTACTTTTGCAAAAAAGTTATCCTATAAGTGAGGTTTTTTTCCTTATAATGTTAGATTAGATAAGGAATTCCCAATCTTTTCCTTCACAAGACGAATTACTGTTATTTACAAAATTTAACTTTTATTCTAAAAATACTCCAATTATTGAACATAATAATATTGAAGAAATTGTTATTACCTTTTGTCCTTATTTCATTCCAGTGAATCAAACGTAAAGTAAGCGATCGCAAGCACACAATTTTTTCGTCTTTGTTGGTAATGTCAGTTAGGGTTAGGGTTGGCAGTTCATTTTAACAAACTCATGTCTTTTTTTTTTTCTTTCTCTTTTTCCGACTACACTACATATTATAATTTTTGGAGAGGAAAAATTTAAACCTAGTTCATTTCGTTATAAATCCAATGTAATATGCCACTAGACTAAATGGTCTTGGCTTGTATCATATCTAAACAACTTGATATTTGAGAATGATTTGTCTATTAATCATACTTAACCGAATTCATTTATTTAAATATCTTTTGTATCTAAGTTGAACTCATCTACAAATTGAAAAATCTAAATTAATCTTGCGTAACTAACAATTCTACTAAAAAAATAGTAAAGGAAAAGTTTTAAAAAATAATGTCTACAGAAAAAGGAGAAGGATTTAATTCATAAAAACATAACAAATTACGATACTATAAAAGTCATAATTTAAGTAAAGTTTAATTCAATAATAAAAAAATAAATCATATGTTTATTACATCATATTATTGCATACATTAAAACCTTTATCTAAATTCGAAAGTCATCCGTTAGTCCCTAAGGAGACCGCCCAAATCACATAAAAAGAATGCTATAAGTAAACGACTTGGTGCAAATAGGAAAGACGTGTCGGACAAAATACTCCTATACTCATCGAATAATAATAATAATAATGTTCATTGTATTATTTTAAAAATAGGAAAAAAAAAAAACACCCCAACATATTAGGTCACTAACAAAATCTTGAGAGGTAGCAGCCTGCCAAGCTGCGCATGTTTTATTTTCTTTCCTTTAAAAAAAATAAAAAAGAATTAAAAGATTGGGATAGCTACGTACTATCATAAAGGGTCGCAATACACCCGTAAAATAGTGGGTTGCAACTTGCTCTTAAATATGGTGGTTGTTCTAGCCACCCAATGGTGTGCAACCCTACTTAGGTAACGGTAAGATTCACAATCAGATATTTAAGATTTGATTAAGATTTGATTCATAGAATTTAGGACAATCAAGCAAATTGTTCAATCTAACCTAAATTTCATAATAAAGCTAGAATTATTAGTAAAAGTGATTATATAATTTTAAATTTAAAAAATAAGAGAATATAAAATTTCTAAATTTTAAATATATTACTCGTTGTTAATCGAAAATACATAAAATTCATTATGATAACTAACAAATCGCTAGAAATAAATTATATACACACTAAAAATTATAAAATAACTTAAATAATATTTAGAAATATTTATTTATACTATATATATATTTACATGTAGGTATAAATATGTGTAATTACTTAAAATACGCAAAATATGCCAAAATAATACTAAATAATTAAATAAAAAATGTGGAAATATCTAGGATAGGAGCGTGGCATGCTAAGATGGAAGAAATAAAATCAACCAATTAAATTAAAATAACAAAAAAGGTAATTTTTTTTTTTAATTGGCAAAACCCAGGTTACCGAGGGGGTATGGAGGGGTTGCCAGCCCCAATTTTATTAATCATAAAATAATTTATACAAGGAAGAGGGGAGCCTATACCTGACCTCTTGATTACAATACTTGAACCTGCTTGAAAACATAAATAAGGATGTACTACATCCCTTACAATTCATTATAAGCAGTAAATAAACAAGGAAGTACTACTCCCCTTACATAGACAATTACTAAAAAATAAACCAAAGTACTAATATTTTCTTGATAGATACAAACCATCAGAATCTCGTTTCAAGATGCTTTTCAACTCAGGAGGCAAACAAGCAAAGCGAAGAAAGGCGGAATCCTCCTGCGCCTTCCTAGCTTCCTTAGCTAACTAATCTGCAGTAGTATTCTTTTCTCTCAGTATGTGTAGTACCTGTGCTCTGGTCTCTTTTATCATCTTTCTTGCCCATGAGATATCATTCCAAACATCCCATCGTATTACTTCTAAGGACAACCATCTTAACACAGTGAGGGAATCTGTCTCAATAATTATATTTGAAACATTGAATTTCCTGCATAGCTCAAGACCTTTCGTTAGCGCCTTTAATTCAATAATTTCAATAGACTTGGAATTCAATTTAAATCCAAATCCCCATAGAAATTTGCCCTTAGAATCTCTCAAGATGCCTCCCCCACCCCCTTTACCATTGGAGTAACTACTATCAACATTCAGTTTAACATAATTAGGAGGGAGAGCAGCCCATGAATCAAATTTACAAGTTACTTTATTTCTAGAAAAGGAGATGCTCTTGAAGAGCACCTCATCATCCTTGACTTGTCGCAATGACAGAGGATAAGCCTTACTAAACATAAGTAAATCGTTGATAATTTCATTTATAAGCACATATACATTTTTGCTACTATTTCTATGTTTACGATTATTTCTTTTCCCCCCAAATATGCCACAGTGTTATAGAAGGAACAAAAACCCTAATACGATTTGAAATATTACCACTCTTGTTTTTCCAAAATTTTAACATTACATTAATGTGTGAGATATTAGGGATAGGTAATATTCCAAAAAACTTACCAAGACCATTCCAGACTTCCTTTGCATAACTGCAACTTAACTAGACATGACTAACTGACTCACAATCTTTTAGACAATTCACACATTAAGAAGCCATTGATCTTCCCCATACATACTGTTTATCATCAGTAGGAATAAAAAATCTAAATGCCCTCTACATGAAAAAGGAGATTTTAATAGGAAGAAATTTGTTCCAAAAGAGAGAATAGTTCAAAGATTTATTAGACTTCTTCCTAACCAAATCCCAGGCATTAGACACTAAAAATAAACCATTAGAGGAACCTTTCCAAATGACAGTATCTTTTACTTCATTATTAAGTGATAGGGACACCATCTCTTCTCTAAACTTAATGGGAAGAATTCTTTGTATTAAGGTAATTTGAAAGAAAATAAGGTTAATATCATCTTAATTTAATGCATTAAAATTGCTTTATGTCTCTATAAATAGTAAAAAAATTTTAGAAACTTATTTTGGATGTCTGAAATTATAAAAAATTAGAGAGAGGTAAAATTAAGAGGAAATTAAGGTTTTTACAAAAAATTATAAAAAAAAAACTGTACAGTTAGAGCTTTTGAGGAGAACCCAAACCCGACGAGTAGCTGGAAGTGAACGGCTACCACCACCACATGGTGATGGCAGTGCCTAAATGGGTTGACACACCTATGGCTACTGATGGTTACCGGAGTTACCAATTCGAGTGAATTTCAATTTTTACCCAATTTTTCTTAAATTGTTAAAAATATCAAAATTAGTTGAAAAATTATAAAACTTGTTATTCTGGAATATTTTTATATTTAGTTTTTAGAAAAAAAATTTATTTTGATGAAAATATATCCTATGATATATGGTCTTTAAAAAATCATACAAAACCGAGCATATTTCAGTTTAGAAATAAATACCCTTAGGAGTGTTTTTTTTAGCCCAGAATTTTTGTGTAAACTACTTAAGGGTTATAAAATAGTGTTATGAATCCCTTTTTCATAAATTAATTTTTGAAAATTTTTTACCTTAAAATAATGCATAAAATGGATAATTTTGAGTTAATTAAGTAATTAAACAAGTAATTACTGATTTGATGTACAATTATATGTTTTAAGATGTTGAAATCTGATGGAGTATGCTATTTGTAGTATTTGGAGTATTAGATGTAATTATTAGGATATTATGTAGTAAATATATAATAGGTAAAAATGATAAATTTTAAGTTAATTTGGTAATTTAGGGTAATTAGGTTTAAAATCTAATTTGGGATTAATTTAGATATTTAGAATGTTATTTGATGTTGGGAGATGATGTTTGAAGTGATGAGAATATTAAATGTATACATTATGTGCATATTATGCGATAATGTGTAATATGTAAGTATGGGAAATTAATAATTAGAAAAATATTAGTTAGAATTGATATTATGATAATAATAGGAATATATAATAAATTTGATAGGAAACTTAAATTAGGATAATTATATGAAAAATGTAAGATTTTTTTATAACAAGGGTAGATTCCATAATTAAATTAGGATTCAGATGTACCGTACGTACTAGAATATTAGTTAGAGACTAAAAATGATATTTAAGATATCCGAAAATAATGTGATTAATTTCACATTATAGGTCGGAATGATTTTTTAGGGTGTAAGTGTAAATCTCTAACAAAAAAAAAAAAAAAACTGAGTTAAAAACCTAATTTTGAAATCGATATGAAAATTGAAACAGAACTTAACATGATTCAAGAAAAATTATAAGACTTAAAAATCTAGATAATTAGGTATATTAAACCTTAAATAAAAGATAATAATAAGCGTTCCAAGATAAAACCAACCTATAATAGTTATATAAAAAACTAAAACCACATTTATATTATAAGAATGATCGACGATGACTTGAGCAAATTGAATCTTGAGTAAGTAAGTGAGGAGTCCAAGTAAGTTGGGTTTAATAATTTAACGTATTTTAGAGTATTAATTTGTAGTACTTAGAGGCTTCAATTGCACTTGATTGTGCTTATTAGATAATTGGTTATATGCATATGCTTATTTTGAGTTACTGATTATGATGCTGATTTGTTGTCAACTTATATTTGTATGAATTGTATGGGACTATTGATTATCCTAAACTGGATCAAATCAAATTTATGACTTGTAATCATAAACCGGACTTATATAGTAACCCATTAGAGAAATATTAAGATTATTCGATCAAATGCCAATCTCTTTGAAAAGGATAGCGCTGGATGGCATAATTGATCCATTCTTTATCCTTAATTAAACTAAATGATAGGAAAAAAGGTTACGGTAAGGGTTAAGTCAATAGTTCGAAAGTTGTCGCGAGAGGAGCAATGTCTCCATTACACAAGCTTGAGTTTAGTCGTAAACTGTTACATTAATAGAAACTCTTAAACCCGAATTAGAGCGGATACAATTTCTGTAATCTCACGATGTGTCGAATAACGTTGTACGATAGTATTTGTTTGAACATGTGTTACACCTAATGATTTGATTGATGACCCCATTTGTGTTTGTTGTATGGTTTAAGTCTTCATCCCAATTTACCAAAATATGATTGCTCACATTCTTATAGAAGTTGTTACAAGTACTAGTTAAAAAGCGGTTTACAACTACCTTAAAGCTAGCAACTACTAAATCTTGAAGAGTAAAAAAAAGCATTTGAAAAACAAACATATATTTTTAAGGTCTAAACTTTTATTTTAAAATTTTTCATTTCTGAATAATGTATTAATTAAAAAATAGATTACGGTGAAACGTTAAAAACGTTAATTACAATAACCGAATTCTAGTGTGTATATATATTTTCTTACTTTTTTAGGTAAATAACTTATTTAAATTACGAACTATTTATTTCAAAATAAGTTAGTCTAAGATGCCTTTTGTAGATCAAGTCTAAGATAACGATTGTAAAACCAATTTGTATCTTAAAATAGTTTGCATGACGAGACTGTTACGATTCTATCACTTTGGGGCGTGACAGTGGCTGTCGACCATTCTTTAATGATGGATAGCCAAAACAGTCACTTTGTAATTTTATTTATATATTTTAAAATTTTTTTAAATACTTCTTCATTTTTTCTTTTTTTAGTTTTGAATCTATTTAGTTATTACTTTATTTATTTTTAATATTTTCATTTTTTTATTAATTTTTTATTATATTATTTAATGTATTAACTTCTATTATATTATTTATTTTTTATAATTATATAAACTGATGAAATTGCATTACGTGTCTATTCTTATTAGAAAAGTTCACACTGTTGTTAAAAGGAATTGTTCTTAACGTTTGCAAACGGTGGGGGCTCAAATTACAAGAAAATAAAAGTTTAGAACCGAAATAGAAAAGTATTGAAATATTGGCGACTAAATTTGTACTCTTCCTAAAATTATTCATCAAAAGAAGAAAGAGACACAAGTTAGGTATAATAGTTGATTGGATCTAAAGAAATGATGATGGATATCTGATATAAGGGATCGTAACTATTTAGAGTTAATCCTAAGTAAGGTAATTAAGTGATTAAGATCTAGAGAGATTGGAAGCCAAAATATACCAAGAGTGATTAAAAGATTCTTCTGGGATCATACTACCTTTGAAGTTATTAGCATACAAAGTTTTTTAAGTGGCGAGAACTTTGTTCTCAACTCATATGTAACAAAGGAATTAAAATCTGTAAGATTATGAAGAGACTATATGTTAACCAGAAACCGATTAGAATATTGGAGGATCAGGTTTAGAACTGAGAAGCAAAGACATCGAATAGGTAAAGGAATAACGGTGTAATGATTCTGAAGCAGAAGCAACTTGAGAATTGGGCGATGCGATAGATAAAAGACATCTTTAATTCTTCTGAATTATGGGTTAGCAAACTTCTATAGTAAAAAATGTATATATATATTCTTTTTCATACCCTAAAAACTTATTCAACAATAAACATAATGATAATAACCATTTAGGTAAAAACTTAGATGAACAAAAGTTTTGGTGTTAAAACTTCTGTGATGGGGGTTTGAAATGTAAGCGTAATAAATTAGCAATTATGACATTAGCAACAAAGTTTAAAGCATTCATAAAAGTTCTTCATTTTAACTTGAAATTAACAATGAAGTCTCAACCAATGAATTGAAATAACTTTATGGATTTCGAAAACGACTTAATAAAGTATTAATATGGTTAAAAAGTTAAATATATCGATATTACTCGTTGATTATCTTCAAGTTCCACAAATTAACAAGATTTTAAAAATAAATTATTTAGATAATAAAGTTAATAAAATGATTTGGAATAATATATAAGAAATATATATATTCATTAGATATATTAAATATGTAAAAATATGTACCCATACATTGATATAAACCCTAATAAATATATATATATAATATACGTCAATTAATTAACTAGTTTCCAAATAAAAGATAAAAGGTGTCTAGTACTTTTTTTTTTTTCACCAAACTAGTACATTAAAGTATGATAAATGTCGTGATAGCTAACAATAAGCTGGTACAAGGCTGGGATAAGCCTAAGCCCCATTCCCTTTCCCTACATTTGGAAGAACCTCAAAAGCGGAATCAAATTTTTATTTAAAGTTGGAATCCTCTCACATTTATTATTATCGATCAAATTACTTATTTAACCTTTAATTTAATTATAATATTCAATATTTAAAGTATTTTTGGCAATTATTACTAAATAAACATTTAATTCATTGATATTTTCAAACATAGGAAAAGATTTATTATTCCATTTCTCAATCTGTTCTACTTTAATTAATTCCATTCCATTTCATAATAAACTATTTCAACGTTCTAAACATAACATAAGATATAAAAGATATGAATCTGTTCTACTTTAATTAATTCCATTCCATTTCATAATAAACTATTTCAACGTTCTAAACATAACATAAGATATAAAAGATATGAATTTTATGGTACTCGATATCCGCTTTATAAAAATTGTTAAATAATATTAGTAAATGAATAATAAATGATAATAATATACCGTTCAACTAATAGACATTTTAGTAAGAAAGGTAAAAAAAAAAAAAAAGCCCAATATCCTAAGTTAATAACTCTAATGTCATAGTTGATGTATAGGAATAAACTGAAATGGAATGGAGATTCGAAGTTCAATTTTCTCATATTTGAAAGCACATTTAGAAGTTAAAATCGGAAATCCATAGAATCAATAATTCTTCTTTCAAGAAGGAATTCTATTTTACCTTTAAGAAAGCAAAATCAATGACTCTAATTCTCTCGTATTTATTATTATTAATCAAATTATTTATTTAACTTTTAATTTAATTATAATATTTAATATTTAAAAATACTTTTTACAATTATTACTACAAACACGTTTAACTTCACTCCATTCCATTTCATTATAAACTATTTACACATACAAAATGTGACATAAATATTTAAACCGGATGGTACTTCTCACACTTTACATTTTGCAATCTTTCCCTTATTCTTCCTCGTTTATTAAGTGCTAAAATCACATAAACTTAAAATAGTAAAAGTTGATTTTTTTTTTTTAAGTAATTCAAATTTTACTACGAATTCAATAATTTTATATATGAAGAACTCGTAAATCTCATATATATATATATATATATTACTTTTTAGATATCACATTAACATGAAATTATAAAATAAAAGACAAAATTTACAAATTTCTCAAGTGATTTCTAAATGCTATTGGGTGAGATTATGTTCTAAAATTTCGTAACCGATACCTTACTAGTAGGATATAGATAAAATCTTATAACCTACCCATCCTGTAAATGATTCCATATACCAAGGGATAAGAAACTTAACCATTGGAAAGGTAAACCAAACCAAACCCTCTCTCTAGTAGCTAGAGCAAGAATAGAACATTTCTTAAACATATGTATGCATAATTGCTTTTAACTGCGTACAGAAGAGCATGGAAACTGTAAAGTATGTTTAGTCCTGCTTAACAAATTAGATTCCTTCCACTTATTTTGAACAAACAACTTAGTGACGCTGTCCACAGTCCTCCATTAGGCATGGAGATTCCATGCCCATAACCCCATTTTAAACTAGAGAATGTAGAAAACGAAAAAGAATATGATCCGTCACGGCTCCATTCCCTGTTGTTAAATGTTGGTGCGGCATCCGACCTCATACGGATATTAGGCCGGATTTTCTATCGAATAGGGCCCAGAACATTATAGGTAAAATTAAAAATTAAAAAAATAAAAATGAAGTTGGATTCTACACCAGCCTGCTTACTTCTAACTACACAAATGGTTCCAATAATAGCGAAATAATTGAGCTGAACTCACATCAGGCATGCATCTCTTCCCTCAGCTCCCGAAATAAATAAATGTCCTAAATCTCATATAATCACAAGGTCTCCACATGTGTGCTCGTTGACTGTGACCTGTGCTCTCAATGACTTCCATAGTCAGCATTGAACTTGTCATACCTATGGGCATGGAGATGAGCAGATGGCCTTGTGTTCCTCAAAGCGGTCTCTATATCTTCATGTGTGATTGGTCCGACCTTTGGCAACTCTGCAATGAGAGCACTCATCACTTCAGCATCATCCTATTTAATTTATATCCTCTACCTTTCACCTTATCATTTGAAATTTTCGGATCTTAGCAAACAAATAAGTACCAATCAAGTGCCCAACATGACTACTCCCTCAAAAAACTTCCACAGAACGAAGACCTTAGCAGTGGGGCAACAGCCACTGTTGACCTACCTACTGCAGTAGGATGACACCACCCTTCACCTGGAAGGACTCAATCCCAACGCCTCAAATCAAGGCCGGGGTTGGTCCAATCAAACTAGTTAGATTTTGTGTGATCAATTTGAATCACCCAGATGGTGAGATAGTTGGGTTAACAATTAATGTGTCTAGGTAGTTCAACAGATCCCAAGTCCAATGTGGATTCATGAACCACTCCTAACCACTGCTATGGCAAAGCAAAGCATAACCTCCATTCTTAAATTCGTGTATACATTTATTTCTTAATAGATTAATATTATAACCTGTTCTTTTGGGATTTAAAAGGATTACATTTTAATAAACTAATATGAACACTGAATATATTGTCCTCAACAGCAGTTACTTGTATGATCAGAAGCGATTTTTAGTATTGGGTGTCTAAAATAAGACAATAAAAGATGAAGCTAACTGCAACAATACAACAAGGAAAGCTATACATGACCTAGGACAGAAATCTCTTTCTTGTCCAAAAATTGAACTCTTTTTATCTGCCAATGTAAGGAGTGCTTGGAAACACAAGAAAGGATAACTCCCTGTAGATATGCAGCTGAATAGAGAAGCCATTTATGAGATGAGACAATGTTATATAGCTGAGAAATTAAATGTATGGCCTCCACAATAGACAGTTCTAGCAACTTCTACTATCTTCTGCATATCTTTGGGTAAAGGAACAATAGGAAAAGGGCAAATTGCAAACACACCCTCGAAACTTTTGATGATGTTATCTCTTAAGCTTCCAAAGTATACCTTCATCTATCCATAGGTTAAGAAAATATGCACTTACCTGCCCAACTGTCACTAAATCCCTAAAAATATGTGACTATTTATGTTTTATTATCAGCTTTTTTGGGATCTACACACACCTAACTAATAGTTTTGGGTTGTGTTTTCAATTTACCCATTAAAGGAAAGAGGCTGCCTAATTCAAGTTGTAGTTTTTATTTTTGTTCCACATTTTTCACATTGGATCCCACTAGAAAAAGGCTGTAAAATACTAGAAATTAATCTCTGTCCAGGTACTTAGGAGTCCAGAATCTAAATACTTTGGCAGAGAAAATTCAAACTCAAGAATACTTGCACACAACAATTATATATTGCTAGCAAATTACCGCCTCTGAACATTTTTGCAATTTAATGAAGGATAAATATTTCATCAAAAACATTATGAAATGCATGCAGAGACAAACACAAACACCAGGCACACAAGCATGCAAATGCACGAATTTTATCTTACCATATTCAGGCACCACTTCTTCTCTGTCTTCTAGAAGTGCCATTAACCTTCTCAGAGGTTGCATTGCAGCCTCTTTGCATAGTAACCTAATATCTGAACCTGAATAACCATCAGTCCTTTCAACCAATAAATCATATGGAAGGCTCTCTTCGGCTGGTTCTGCAGGTAGCAGCTCTTGGAACATGGCTCTTCTTGCTTCAGGTTCAGGAAGAGGTACAAGGATCTGTAGTAGTCAAAGGAGAACATTGCAAGACATCTTATTTCTTACTCGAAAGTTGAAACATGCGCCAGTGAATCTCTGGGTGAACAGATTTTAATAGTGAACTATAATGTCAGTGGCATTGATTTCCCCCATCTATATGTTTACTCAAAACAGCAAGATCCGGTCCAGACTATAATAAAACAGTGATAATTTTTCTCCCAGGAAAATGCATTTTGTTGAGCTAAAAGGTAATAGATGATTAAGAATCATGAATACTCAACTTCCAGATTCATAATTGTTATTACAATGCTATCCTATACTCAAACCAAATGATCTATCACACAGGTAGAAAGTAATTAGAACAAGAGCAAGACTCTCCAAAGAATGATTATTAGAGCATCTTGATATTAGAAAAGAAAAATTTATATTATCAATTTTATATTTGTGCATTCTTAGAAGATATCATTAGATTCATGCATATCTTTTCTAAGGAAAAGTTAGAGATGATAATCTTGTATAAGTTTTCACATAAGATTAATAAGCAAGTAGATTTACCATCCTAGATTCAATTCTAAAGTTAACACCTAAGGTGATTTGAATTCTGAGTGCTCATTAAAGAGAACACTCTGATATATAAGATAATAGCTTTTCTTGTTTATTAACAATGTCTGTACACTTATGCAAAACTATCTTCCCTAACTTTTCCTAAATAAAGATATGCATAAAAACAATCTCCTAAGGATGCATAAATGTAAAACTAACAAAACAAAGAAATATTTCTTTCGTAATATAAAGATATTCCTAACATTACTCCCTCCCCTAACTGAGTTTGTCCCCAAGCTCACACTGGACAAACTCTCAACCTATCCCCATCTCATCTTCATCTTCCAACTCCCATCATCAAGTAACTCCAACCAAAAGAGCTTCTGCAGTGTTGTTCGCAAAGGGTATTTATAGTTAACAATCCATATCTCCTCATGGATTAGACAATGCACTTTTTTATCATCAATAGAATAGCTCAAAACTTATGCTTTTCGCCTCCACAATACTCCATCCTCCTAACAATCACATGACAGTTTGGTTCCCAAGGGGTGGTAGCCCATTTCCTCCTGTGAGCTTGAGGCAAGCTCAAAGCAGTAATCAACTCCAAAGGAGCCAAATAGCCTCATGTAATCCAAAGTGAAAAGATTTACTTGATGCTACACATTGTAGCAACATCTAGAATTGGCAACATATTCCTCCATTATTTAGTCTGACTCAACTTTGCTGACTCACGAAAAGACTACTACTAATTGGTGGATCAAATTGTAGGTGGCAATACTCCTTAATTCTGTCCAACAACAATGCTTGTTCCTCTTGTTCCACATGATAATATAAGATTTAGGTCTCCCCAATTAGAGGGAAGAACACCAAACCACCCAATTAGCCTCTAAGGTTAGGGGTGATTGGATCCTCTTGTTCCACATGATCATTAATGTCATATGCCTAAAACTTAATCTTGGAGTGATTCAACATAAGGATCCAATCACCCCTAATCTTAGCTAACAAGAGACCTTGCATGGAATCTCACATTAAAAACTTCCTAGAATACCTTAGTTCTTCACCCCAATAAGATGGGCTACTAATAACATGCTCAAATTCGTGGTGGCAGAAGAAGCTACTCCAAGCGTACACACACAGCAAGAGAGGCCATCATCACTGAACTCAGCTCCATTGCAGTATTGGTGAGGTTACACAATATGGATCTCTATCATAGTTTCCTTCATCAAGACTTGGGGAAGCAGTGTACCATATGTCATGAAAGGACCCTATGAAAGTCGTGAAGCTTGTAGCAACCAACGCCACCTCCTCCTCATGATGCCGTTTCCTCCTTGACGTGTTTAACTTAGATTTTTCTTCATCACCACCAATTGATGCACCAGGCCCTTAAACCTAGCTGCTAAGGTTTTCCATTCTTGAACTTCTTTTGTCTAATCTAGCAAATATTGTTTTAAGAACGCTAGATTTTCAAAGCTAACAGATACAGTTAAACAATACTAGCTTTTGTAAAAGAAAGCAACAGAGCGTGTACAATGTAAATGGAAAATAAAATACGGAAAGGATAACCAACATTTTACTCGAGCTACATTTTAAAAAGTTGGCAAGAACTTGAATTTGGTATTATTTTGTTTCCCTAAGTTAAACACTTCATCACCTTGTCTTCAAACATCCAGCATTTTTGGCATGAAATTTACCAGATCAGTCAAAAACATTAAAAAAAAAAAAATTCAAAGAATGGGAAAGCCTGACTTTGAGGATCTAGTGCATCAGCTAATAGAGATGAAGATAGAAAAAAGTGGGACACATCAAAGAGAAGATAGCACCACATGTGGCAGCCCATGTCTGCTAATATACTCTCATAGTAGTTCACGAGAGTTTTCTAGACCTATGATACGTGACATGTAACTTCTGAAAGTAGAGAGACACAAGCCTTACTAGACGTGGTGAGGCTGATCGCACCAAAAATAGCCTACCTTATCATGTGCATGCGTAAATATATATATCACCTGCATGTGCTTAGGCAACTTCTTCTAACCACGTGTGATCTACCACCACCTAAGGCTAGGGGTAACCAAATCTACATACCAAGCTACGCCAAGGTTGACTTTTGGGCATATAGCACCAATAATCCACTTTCATGGTTGAAAAAATATGATGCACCAAAACATGTCAAAGGCTAAGTGGTGAGTGTAGGCTACTCGATTTGATATAGAGCTCGAGAATCTACTGAACTTAAGTACTTCTATAAGCCTAGCTTGAGCTTATGAGAGGAAGCTGCATCTCAATCAACAACCATCACCTACAAGATGAAATGTTATGGCACTGGCAAGAGAAGAATTTATGGTAGAGGCTAATGGATCACAACTTGTGAGCCCTTTTGTTGAAGGCAAACAAGTGCATCATTTAATCTAAGAAGAGATCGAAGATTGATAAGCTAAAGAATTGCGTTTTAATGCAAGGGCCCCTTCACTTGAAGGCGTGACTGGGGTTAGTTGATGATAGGGAGTCAGAAGATGATGAAGATAAAACAGGCAAAAGTTTAGCATATGCCAGGTGTAAGTTTGAAAACAAGCTCAGTTTCGGAAGGGAATGATGGTAAGAGTATCTTTATATTACCAAATATATACGATCTTGTTCTCTTTATACTTATGCATCCTTAGGAGATTAGATTTATACATACTCTTTATTTAGGAAAGTTAGGGGTGATAATCTTGTATAAATTAGTATTCACACAACAATGATAAACAACCAGAGTTATTGCTGTACATACGGTTCTAAAGAGATCAGAGGATTCTACCACAACAAGCCTTTAAAAGATCAGAGTGATCTTTCTAATGAGTATGCAAAATTTACATCATCGTACCTTCCAATTGTAAAGTAACGAACTCTAGCAAACCAAAACAGATTGCAGTACATTGCTTATTGACTTGCCCATGCACATAACAAGAATAAAAAATCCATTCCAGTAAAAGTATATATTTTATCTGTAGTTTCAGATCTGATCAATGAGTTAAAGAAGAATAATATTGATAGCTAAAGCAACAAGGATACTCTCTTCTCAAGACGCCTTAGCATTGCTGCATCCAGTTCCCAAGGGAGATTGGTTGCTGCCAAGACAAAGACAAGTTCGTCTGTTTTCATCAAACCATCCATCTGATAAATGTATACCAGATCATTAGTTAGCATGGCATCAATTTTAATCAACAGAACTTTACTATAAACTTACTCCGTAATCTCTTCACCTCGATAGCATTAAGACAGACAATAAAATTGATCATTCAATTATATAAAAGTGAAAGATTTCAAAAAATGGATTAAATAGAGGAATGACTGAGTCCACATTCTAACCCTAACAATTATCAGGACACACTCTCTCTATTTCTTGGACTTTCCCAAAAGATAAGTCTCTTTTTCTCTCTCTTCTATCTCAACCGTTCATTTTGCTGTATCTCTCTTAGGGTTTTCTATCCCTAACAACTGATCCTCTTTAGTGTAAGGAAAGAAAAGAATATTTGATTCGAAGTATGGATAACTCCTTAGAACAAAGTTCTCGGTTGCTTCTGTTACAACATAGTTCCAGAGGTTATTTTGCTTAAGTGCCAATCTGAAAACCCTTCATCCATGCTGATTTAGTCTTTTTTCTTATTTATTCATTTCTAGATGTAACACTCCACTGGATATGAGCACACAAGGTTGCAATTGAAAATAAATGTCCTTGTGACAAAATTGATGATCTGTTAATGTAAACATGACAAAGAAACACGTGTAAAATAAATTGGACGCATTTGCATGTCTTATGTGAAGCCTAGGCCTTTTCCCTAAGTATTATCAAAGTCTTCTTGCTCTTTTAACTTGGTCCTATCAAAAAGTTAGTAACCAAGGAATTTAGATAGTTGAGTCCATCTAGTAGTAGAGGAATAATGAGGTTAGTGCTGCTATCAGTTTTTAATATATATATAATCTGAATACAAGGTAACTTTTTCCCTCAAGAGAAAGCTAAAACCTGATATCAAGAACCATCACCTGTATGAGAAGCTCAGTTTTCAAACGACGACTGGCTTCATGTTCACTGCGTCCTTCACCACGTTGACTAATTATTGCATCAATTTCATCAAGAAAGATAGTAGAAGGTGCATGGTGTCTCGCAAGATCAAATAGCACTTTTATTAGCTTCTCTGAATCACCTGTCTTGTCAACACAAGTTGTAAGTTCCACTAATTTAACATTGAACAGTTATTTGACTGAGTAAAAAACAAAACATTTACTGATATAGTTTCACTTCGTGGATTAATCCTAGAGAAAATTAGAGCAACATACATTTCATGCTTCTTGCCTAAAATTCAGTTAGGGAACACCCAGGATGAAACTTTTCCTCAGTGATTCTGGAAACTTTCCACTAGAATATCCCCATATACTTTTTTTTTTTTTTGGATAAATAATATCCCCATAAACTTCTTAGGAAATAAAAGGTAAAAGAAATTAACAATCCCCACAAGATCCACAAATTGGTCAGGTTTCCCTTACTTCGCCAAACAAGCTTCTTCTACTCTAATACATTTCCACTGCTTGAAAATATGCAGTGGCAACAACAACACTCAAGCCTTAATCCTACTAGGTAGAGTCAGCTATAGGGGTCCTATTTCACCATTATGCTCCATCACAAACAAAATATATGAATTTGAAATTAGAATATCATGTCCAACTCAAAAATCTGACAGCAAACTTAAGAAAGCTTCATTGTTATTCTATTTATTGTTACGTACCACGCCATTTACTGACCACTGATGAGGCAGATATATTGAAAAAGGTAGTCTTGCACTCAGTTGCAACAGCCTTTGCAAGCATTGTCTGCAGTGACGATATGGAATTCTCAGATCAGTTAATGAAATCCAAACAACAATATCAACAATTATAGAACCCCACAGAACAGGCCTATGTGCCTTGACTTATAACCATTTGAGACTAATGTTACTTAGGCAAGTATAATCAAACTGAAAACACTGAGAAATGTAATTTAGAGATGATTTTAAGCATAATCCCATGTAACTAGGAAAGAAAAGGCTGTTTACAGGATTACTCTGTTAAAGGACTAGTGAGAGGACGGTGCAGCATAAAAGAGCTAGAGCTCAAGGTTATAACAGGTAAAGCAGATTCCATAGCACTTAAGAGCACAGTCCATCTCTCTCTAAAAATGAACTCATTCTATGCAAGGGTATTGTTAAAGAAGCTATACAAAGAAGTTAATTACAAAGCAACAGGATCACTTTATATTGCTGACTCCTTGCAGGAAAGTCATAAGATTTCAACATAAATGCAGTAGTCATGATCAGCAAAAACAAATTTTCTGAGCAAGAGGAATGTCATACAAGCATCATATCAGGCATAGTAAACTTTGCAGCATGGAAAAATCAGCAGTCTTCCAACAACTAATCCACAGGGGCATTGAAAATGGAATTAATCAACTGTATATAAGTATTTAAAAGTCTCCAAAGGCATGTTATGCCTCAACAAATCAGAGAAGAAATACAGATATCAGAAGGAGAAAAGGATTTCTTAGTTAATCTCCCAATGAAACTCCATTCCAGCCCCGAAGTTTGTTGATTCATCACTACATAGCGTGGAACAAAGAAATGGAGTTTGCTGACCTTTCCGGTTCCAGGGGGACCAAAAAGTAGAATTCCTTTCCATGGTGTCAGGAGACCAGTGAAGTACCTAGAATGAAAGGGAGAACCATGTTAGATCTCTGAAACAGTTCTTAAGCTCAAAGTGCCAGAATCATTCCCCACAATGAGAAAGTGAAATTTAACATATATGTTGAATTTGGCTCTACAACAAATTAATTTAAAAGTTTAAATTTGTAGAAATGATATGAGCTTCTAGATTTATTAATTCACCTCCACTCACTTATGGGCTAAGACTTTGATTGAAGCCCATCAAGTATATAGCTTAATTAAGGAGTGAAATGGTTGAATTCAATTCTTCAACCAACTAATCTCAGAACTTAAGCTTATAGATTTTAGCACACTTATTTATTTATTAGTTGACATTACCCCAATCATTAACTAAAACTTTAACTAAAACTCATCAAGTAGACCACTTAATGAATAGAGGTTTAGATAAGGATGCAAACTCATGAACCCAACTCTAAGATCATGTCAAATTTAGCTCCATAACCAACTGATGTAGAAACTTAAACTTTTAGGAATGATGTGGGCTTTAAGATTTAGTACTTAATAATATATATGTAAATAAATTATGCAAAAGTACTTGTTTCACATAAAGATTCACAACATTACTTTACAAATTAAAGGAGTTTAAACAAAAAACCTCCACACTAGAAGGAATTGGAGAAACATGACCATATTTTGCTCTATACATTATACACGTGGGAAACACAATTGAGGTCTTAAATTTTAGATTTGCAGAACATCATGCTTCAAATGTTAAAAGCATGCAAGTAATTGATAAGGTCGGACATACTTGGGATATTTTATTGGCATGATGACAGCTTCTTTAAGTAGATGTTTGGCGTTTTCTAGCCCCTTGATGCTGTCCCACTTAACATCTGGGTTCCCACGAATTATATCCCTGTGAAGAATAGAATGCTCAACAAAATGAGTATAGTAGTATCACCTACTGCATGAGGATCAAGAGAACAAAGAAAACCAAGAAAAAGCAAACTATTACAAGAAGCCTGTGCAAATACTGTAATTGCCACATAATGTCTAGCAAGTCTGCATTATAGAACTTACCTGCTTAAACTCTCAGCTAAATTCCGCATATCTACAGAATCAAAAGCTGGAAGTAGTGATTTCTGGCTGAAAAACAAAAATAGGAAAATAATCAATCAACAGCTTTACTGGGAACAAAAACTCATGGTCTTCAAGATCCCTCAAAGACAAAGCATTGACACAAACTCAAACAAGCACAAAAAATTTCAGGCCACCCGCTAGAATCCTAAGGTTTGGCATAGCCATTGTGTTTCTTAAAGACTTAGCACAATATCCTCAGTTCAACTCCCACAAGAAGCAATTTATCAAAGCCACCAGCATAGAAGAAGTGCCACATAACCAACACATGGATTCTATAGGACAATGATGTTCTGAGTGAAAACAATCTCAACTAACTGATATACCCCTCCATTATTTCCAAGGAAAAGAGTCCATGCATGGGTAGATAGCAAAAGCATCTTCAGCTCTGATATAATCAAATAAAAGGCCCAACTTCACTTGACCAAGATGTTTATCTTTAAGAAATGTCAATCAAATGATAGGGAAAGCATTGTGTGAGAAAAGTGGTGGCGTCAGTGCTCTGCTTAGTTGCACCAAACTCCCTTTTGCACAACTTGTGTTACACTCTGCGATGGTGGAGATTTCCCTTTATTTGGCACTTCCTTATTTTTGTTGTAAAAGGAAGTAGCCTACCTCGGTATATTCCTCTTTCATCAATACTATTTACTGCACTTAAACCAACCCCCCACCCCCAGCCCAAAAAAAAGGCCCTCTGCTTATTTTAAAACAAAACTTGTTTCTTTCTTTCTGTTTTTTCCTTTACTGCCACAGAAGTTTTAGAAATCCTTGGTAAATTCATTACTTCATTTTAATTATTGACTAGCAAATATAAAAGAGATAGTAAGAGCAGTTAAATTGCACTACAAAAATTTCATGAGAAGCTTACGGTTTATCATCATATCTTCCAAATGAAGCCCCATTGGAATTCACAGAGGTCCCATTCTGTAAAAATTAATCAAATAATCGCGATTTTAATTTATTGAAAAGACACATCAAAAGTAAATAAATCACAACAATCACCTCACCTGGCTTCGGTACTGCTCGTAAATAGCCATATCAGATGTGTTCTTGACATGCCCATTGCCATTTGCTGTCACGGATGAGGTATTCCCATTGCTTGCTGTAGCATCTGCTTGGCCATTCTGTGACTCCGGTTCCAGTAGCCTCTTTCTCCCAAACTTGGCATCATAAAACATTTTAAAATCCTATATATTACATATTTCTGCTTAACCAAATGCATAAAACTCAGCACACATATTTTTTTATAGTTAACACTAAGCACAATTTATATAAGCATGTCACAAACAGACTTCAAAACTCCATTTATTTACGTATCCCTCTTTAAGCAAAAATAAATCCATCTACTTTGTTCTTTACATCAAAGCTCAACAGGCAAGTCTCACTCAAGAAGAATTAGGAAACAACAATCTTCATATAATTTGTTTATTTCAATGAACCTCACACCATCCACACAAGTGAAAAGATTTATGAATTTTGAAAGCACAAACTGAGATCAGTACATGCGATGTGACTGCACTGAAATTCATATCCCTTCATGCAATGCAAAGGGTGAGGTTTCCGCATGACCAGATAGACCCATTCGTATACGGCGTTCATGTGATTGGATGGTTGCAGTGAGATAGAAAATTTTTCGCGGAAATTGAAGATCTGGCAATTCAGTTGCTCAAGTTAAAATTGCGCTAATAATTGTTAATTCAGTTAGTTAACAGAACTCGTTCCAGTTTTATCGGAGTCCTGTGGCAATACTGGTGAGAGATGAAATGCCACAAAATAAAATTAACGATACAAAAGACGGAATCTTAAGAAATTAGAACTCATCAATTACATTTTATATTCCATATGTAAGATTCGCTTCTAAGTGAGTTTACTGCACTTAAATCAGGTCATATAATGGAATCGTTATTTCGAGAAATCCAATGTAATGCCGATCAAAACACATTCATAGTAAAATCAGGTTTATGAGAGAGAGAAAGAGAGTACCAAAAAGGACCAGCGAGTGAGGGAGGGTTCATCGGCCATTGTTGAAAAGCTGTAGAGAGAGGAGAGGAAAGCACAAATCACAGTCACTGTCAGCTCTCTCTCTCACTAAAAAACCTGAAGAGAGAGTGCGACTATAGTTTACGATCACTACGCTAGCTGGCTCATGCCTGAGATAAATATAAACTAGAAAGCACCGAAACTTTGCCACGTCATTCAGCCAAGGAGTTTAGGAAAATTTTCGTCAATGTTAAAAGTTAAAACACTTTTCCTTCGACGAGGATATCCGAAGAGCAAGGTAGAAAAAAGGGCAAGCATTTTCTGGGAGATTATTCACTTTCTGATATGTTATTAAAAAATATAGTGTTATTAAAAATTATAAAAAAATTGATAAATACCAATTTTCGTTACGGCTGCTAAACAACAAAAAGAAGCAGAAAAGATTAGTTGTCAATTAACGATTCATTTTAAAAATATCCTTACTCTAAAAAAAAAAACCTATGATACAATACAATAATATAAATATGAACACGATATATTTTCATTATGACAATTCGAAAGAAAATCATCCATTGGATACGAAATAAGATTCGAAATACAATCTATTACTTCGAATAGTGATCTCTAATTGTCGATAGAAAAAGAAAACCTTTAGTGATTATTATATAAGAGTTACAAGACATTTCTAACTTTGCGCTTTATGTTGGGGCGCTGCACGTGTAGATTTAGATGTAGGCAGTATCTGAATTCTAAAACATTGGAGGGGCAGACATGTCCAGCAAGCCAAAATAAGACGAGAAAAGAACAGTGTGAAAGTCAAAATTGCGTGAATCAGATGTGAAACATTAGAGGATTCCCTGAGGGGAGAGAGATAGAAAATATAATATTTTATGCGGAAACAAACAGTTGTAGGTGCAAGTAATGACAGCAGCAAGGGAAGCGAATCTTATGCCTTTGCATCTCCGTCACTGTCTTATCCATGAAACAAACCTAAGAGAGTTATTGCAAACGAGTCTAAGCCGTTCAAGAGCTATTTCATTCTAGCTCATCTGAAATTTAACTCAATTCAATCTTGATTCATAAATAATTTATCTAAATGAGCTTAGTTCAAGCCCTTATTTAAGCTTTTGAGCCAATTTGTCAAGCTCATAAATTACTTATCAAGCTGGTCAAACTCATAATTAGGTTAATTAGCAAGTTTACAAGTAGATTCATGAGTTTCATATATATTAAAACCCAAAAATTAATATTTATGTAATATATATATATATATTATATGATATTAGATAATATATGAATATATATAGTCCAATCTATATTTATTATTCATTTATCTATTTATTTATATATTTATTCGTTTTATATATCTAGCTTTTCAAGTTTATATATGATTATATAATACATAGTATATATTATATTTATTCATTTATCTTATATTTGTTAGTTTGCAAACAAATCAAATCACTTTTGAATTATTCGAGCTCAATTCACTTTAAATTCGATTCTACTCGAGCTTTATTTATAAAGAAACTAAGCTCGAAGTCAAAATAAATCTCATTTATTTAAAGAAGCTGAGTTTGATCTTGTAATTTTTTAGATTTGATAGAAGCTTAGCTTGACTTAAGCTCAATAATTTTAAAAATAAGCATATTGTAAGCTTTAAAAGCTTTGCTTAGTTCAACTCCTATAGCCCTAGCTATGTGAATCTATTATTGGCAAATTCAAATAAGTAAAAACATTGATGGTAATTAAAAAAAAAAGGTATTACCACTAATTCAAACACGTTGCATAAAATTACTAACTTTTTTTTCCCCTAGTGTAAGCATATAGCACTCTACCAAGCAGGTATCCTACCTTCAACTAGTTAACACTATTTACCTTAGCTTTTCCAACTAATAAATGCAAAGAAAAGGGGAATATTACTTAAACAATTTGAAATCTCAAATTTTTGCTAGCATAAGAAATGAATGTACAAAGTATAACTGTATTTGTTTTGCAATAAAAAGATTGCCTTTGTTCCCATATTAAATAGAATTTCACAAAAAAAGTTTAATGTTATTTATCCTTTGTAGTTTTAATGTTGAGATACATGTTGTTAATTATGTAGAGACCAACTAAGATGTGCTCCTCAATACCCATCAAAAAAGCCTTCTGTAAGTGAAGCTATGGAGGCCTTCTTGCTCTCAAGTTAGCATAGCGAATGAAGGAAAAGGAGGGACAAGCATTGAAGACCAAGAAGATAATGCTTGCCTAGTGTGTGTGTATTGCGGGTTCAACTTCTGCTTTTTAAGGAAAGGGAGAAGAAGAAGTCTTAGGGAATAAATGAGAGAGAAAGAGGGAGATGGGTCTCTCAAAACTAGGTCTAGATGCCCTTACTTGTTGGAGCATAATGCATTTTATGTGATTTACCTAAACACTTAGCGATCAGGGGTTTGCTTGAACTCGACACCAATAAACAATGCGCTTCGTAGTAGATGATAAAGCTTTACTACGAGCAGCATATTGTGGCCGACCAAGCCACTAAATCTACAACTCGGTAATCTAGCAAGGGTGGAGATGCCAAGCGTGCCAACTGTGCTACGGATGTCAGACGCTCATTAATGAGTTGTAGTAACTTATAGGTGCTAAAGACAAAAGCTAGGCTGAGATACCAAGCGAGGGATCAGCTAATGCTCGATGGAACAAGTTGAGCCTTAAGCTTACCCCAAACAATCGGTGAGTGTCTACTCAGTGCTTAGGGGCTGGTCTTACTCAGATAGTTATTATTTGGCGTGCCAAGGGGTCATGGCGTGACATATGAGCTTGCCTCTTTGTAATGAGCTTCACTCGTTAGGCTTTGGTTGGGGGCGAGAATCGAGTATTAACAGTTATCTCCCTACTCTCGTTAGTGTTCGATGTGTGAGGAGAGTAATATAAGTAATGTGAGCCAACCAAGGCCTATCTTCGAACTAGGGGACTAATTCTATGGCTTAGGTTGTGACGGACCAATTTCCCATACGTTGGGTTATTGCTTCATTGGCATGACTGTTATACTACTCGATGTGTCATGAAGGCCATCCTTAGGAAATGCAACGTGCATTGATGGTCTTCGAAAAACAGATGCACTAGTGGGATGGTTCATTGTTAGGCCATGTCATAGATAAGCATACGAAAGTCAATTAGGTCCCCTAACTAAAGGAATAGGGCACATGGACAGTCAAGATTTAACGCATGTCTTGTTGTATGTTCATCTTCCGAAAGTAGAGAAACCATTCACATTTTCCCTTTACTTGTCTATATAAAGGGGGGTTTAGGAGTTCATTTTTCACTTTACCTTGCTTACTTAACAAAAACTTTACCAAAATCTTGATTTGTAAGCTAACCATTCTTTCTTGTTTGTTTCTCATTTCTATTAATGGCTCATAATGGCCGATCAAAGCACAACCAATAGTTGGGGTGAGTCCTCCCATCTATTTCAATGGAGGTGGATAAGGGTTGCGAGAGCTCATCTTAAACAAGAGGTGGCAACCCTACTTCCCTCAAAACAACGGTAGCAGTAGTAGTGGCGAGAAGATAAGAAAACTAGGTAATACTCTCTTGGGAGAAGAGGATAAAGTGCAATTGAGGACATCCCCACAACAAGTACCCACTAAATAGCAAAGAAGGCAAAGTTGGCCAGTTGTTGTAAACGATGTGTGCAAATAAGCATGCCTTTGCTTACATATTGAGGTTAGTCCGTCAGATGGTAGAAGCAGTGCTCGAGTGGCGAGTAGAGGAGCCCCAGGATGGGCAACGAGCATATGACATAGGGGATGCCCAATCGTTTTGCACTTACATGAAGTCGTTTAAGCTTAGTCTATAGCTTCCTTTTTGAAAATTCTTTCTCAAGTTCTTTTGGTATTATAAGGTCATATTGAGTAGTTTGAATGCAAACACATGGATTCGATTACTCGCTTTCAAAGCACTATGCACTTAGGAGTTGTGACGGCGGACTATGTAACTTTTTAAGTGTTTCTTCCTTATAAGGAAGGTGGCCGATGGGTGGGTTTACGTTGCTACTCAAGGAATGAGGTTAAGTATTATTGATAAGTCTCTAAATGAAGTGGAAAGGTAGAAGGAGTTCTCTTACTATACTCGTGCTTCTAAGCCTCTTAATTTTTCAATGGAGTGGAGATGGCCCATTAGGGGCAAAATGTTGACAACCTTGGGGAGATGAGGACTCGATGACTAACATTAAGCTCCTAAATTTGGCAGGTTAGAAGAAGTTGAAACCCCTATCAATATATGAGAAGTTTAAGAGCAGAGCATTGTTGTTTGTAATGGAGACAAGTACTTGTTGTAGTTGGTCGAGAGGGATAGTTGGTTATCTGTCGCACCGCGTTACTTTGTCGTTAGAGTAGGGGACATCAGGCTGCTTATCTTTAGCATAGTAAGCTCTCTATCTTTCTTTTAATTTGTTTTTCTAAGTAGTTTACTTGTTCTTTTACAACATCTAAGTTAACGTTGGAGAAGCTAAGGGCAAAGCTGCTAGTTGTGCAGAATAAGCGATTTGATAATGGTGTGAAGGTTGAGAAGAAAAGGTGGCTCAAGCGAGAATTGGAGGGAAAGAGTTCACATCACCCTTTGAAAAAGTCCAAGAAGAAGGGGGGAAGGTAGTAGACCCTTCCCAGAGTTGTGCAGTAAAGGGACAATGATGTGCCAATGGGAGTAACTTTGGGTACATCCGTAGTAGGCTTAAGAGCAACTGGTGGGGGTGTGGTTCTAGAGGTTCCAGCTGAGGCTACTGTAGTTGAGTCGACCCTCTGGCAATAGGTGCTCAAGTGGAGGTAGATTAGTCAAGCTCTAAGTGAACCCTTGAAGTTACCACTACAGTTACCATCGAGATTCTTGATGATAAGTATGTCAAACCTTTGGTTCATCGGGTTAGGTGAGCAGCTCAATCATAACCTATGAATTGACCTACTCAGAGTTTCGAACAGCTACAAGCACGTTTTGGGCAACTTGTTGTAGGTCGAAAGGAACTAGAGGCCTTAGTGATAATGCTGAAGAGGTGCAATGAGGTAAGCTACTCATGCTCTTCTGTTGAATTGCTTTCTTTTAGCTCGATCACTGATTGCATATTATGTTTGTAGCTATAGCACTTGCTGGACTTCATTATGGCATACAATAACTTAGTTGTTCTATCAAAGGGAAATGAGGTGAGGGTCGAGGTAGAGAGGCTTCGAAAGGCGTTAGAGGAGGAAAAGAAAGGGTATAGTGACTTAGCTACTGCATTCAGTAATCTAGGGCACCGGTATAAGAAGCTCCTCGATTAGGTAGATCAACTAAAGGATAAGCTACGGTAGAGTGAAGAATCTAGCAAAGTCATGGAGGGTAAAATGGCTATCGAGTTGAGAGCTAAAGAGGAGGAACTTGAGAAGGTACGACTTGACTTCAATAGGACGGAGGCAGAGCTCTTAAGAGGTGAGGGGTTGTCAACCGAAGTTAAACACAATATCTTCATCGAGACCTTAGAGGATCTCCTGATCGAAAAGGCTATCACCAAGGTTAGTTATGCAATAGCAAAGGAGGTAAGGAAACAAGTTTGGTAAAATATGCCTGATGTAAACTTATCCTTCTTATATTGGCTTGATGATCCCAAGGTCGCTATTGGAAGTGGGTTGGGTGGCAAATCATTTGGTGACTCTTTAGGAACTTTTAGCAATGGCTTAAATGCGAGCTTTGGGGAAGGAGATGGTGATGGTGGGGTTAGGTAAGAGTCAGAGCGATGATAAGAGCAGCAACATAAACAGTAACAACAAGTCAAGGATGCTTATGAGCATCTTCGAATTTTTTGACAATTTCTTGTAGTTAATGCGGGTAGTATGTGCCCACTTTCTAACTTGTATATTTTTCTTTCCATTAGGGGTTGAGGTGCTGACCTCCTTTTATGTAATCGCTTGAACCTTAAATGAATGGAGTTTCATTTATGGTCTCTAATCTCTTACTTACATTTCTTTTGGTCACTGCTTCTTACTTTCATAATGTGTCTGTGTACTTAAACTCCATCTATTTTTTGTTTAAGTCTTTTCAGTTGGGGAGGATGTTTGTTGAGCAGGGTTTCATATCATGTTGCCTCATGAGATTAGCCGAACCCTATATCCCTAAGTAGGTGGTATGTGCTTGTCGATTGATTGCTCTTTGTAGACTTACTCATTTTCCCATTTACCATTGCCTCGTACTTATTCTCGATTTTTGTCTAAGTATTCTCATCTTGCGATAATACTACTTGTAGGCCAATACCCCTTTTTAGTTGAACAAATCATGACTCTTAGGGTTTTCACACGCAACCCATTCTACAAAGTTCATTTAAGGAATTATGATCTTTTGGCAAGTGGAACACCTCGGGCAGAGCACCTTTCTAGAAGATATTTAATGCTCGTACAACTCATCATTAATTCTACAAGCGTCGCTTTAGTTCTCAATGCTTTGAGGCCACGCGATAATCAACATATATATAGCTAGGGACATCTCATAGTCTCTATATAAAGGGTGCATGGATCCTTACCTTACCACACCGATCACCTAAACAACTTTAGTAGGGTATACTTAAGAGTAGACATGAGTGTATCTAAAGCAATCATGTTGAAGGGTGGGGTGCTCAAGCTAATGAGACGGTTGCCCTCAACCTCTTCCATCGTATTCCTTCCCTTTTTATGCTTTTCTTGCAAAGGGGGTTGTGGTCTAAGATTGTGAGGTCCTAAACGATCCTTTGCTTAGATGCAAGTGCTATTTTCCATTTTGAAATAAGCCTTGATAGCATCCTCATGGGCTATGTATTTCTCAACAACCTTCATAAACTCATCCAAGGATTCAGGTTAATCCAACAATACTACGTTAAAGAGCCTTCCATTTAGATCTATGATAGTTAGGAGTGCCTGTAGGGCCATTTTTATGTCCATCTTGGAAACTTATAGTTTCGTTCAATTGAAGCACTCATGATATGCTCGCAAGGTTTCATTAGGGCATTACCTGACATTATAGACAATGGAGGAATCTCGTCAAGGGACTCGAGATTTGAGGAAGTGTTGTTGGAACTTACTTCTTAGGTCGTCGAATGAAGTGATGAACACCTCGGGTAGGGTGTTAAACTAGAGTAAGGCGACTTTTGCTAGTATACTAGGGAAGGCCTTGCACATGATGGCATCTAAAAAGTTGTGAAAGCTCATCACTAACTGAAAGTAGACAAGGTGGTCGTCTAGATTAGTAATTCCATTGTAAGTATTGAGATGTGGCATTTTCACACCTATGGAGAGTGTTTCCTTAAGGATTGAGGATATGAAAGGGCTCTTTATCGGCGTAGAGCTCGATGCTCATAAGGACGAATTGAACTTCTTTTGATCTTGTATGTTGGAAGTGTGATGGATGTGTTCATTGAGCTCGTTCATATTCATGTCTTCATAGTCTTTTAGCTATGGCCTTAGTGATAGGCTCTTGAGTGGTTTGCTTATCACCATGCACTCGCCTTTTGCATAGGTTTTATTGCAATTATGGTTCAAGCATTCGTGCAAATCTTTATGCAATTGGTGATCATGCTGAATATGGTCACGTAAGCGCATTAGGCACGTATTGTACTAGTCATCATTTTTTCTTAGCTATGAAGAGGAGTCAACAGTTGCCTTCTTGTTTGAGCATTTTTTAGATGTGTTTTTTTAGTAATGTTACATCTTTGTGTAATACTACACTAGATTTATGATATTTTCTATTTTCTTCTAGCATTTGCTGGACAAGTATCCTAAGCTCCTAGACTTCATTATTTTCATTTTGAGGTAGAAGAGGTCGGTTGCCTCCACCTTGCTAGGAGGTGTTGGTATTTTCCATATGGGAAGCTTACGAGTTATTATTTTTGCTTTTCGCCATCATCGTCGTGGTGGCCTAATACGGTGGACATCAAAATGTTAATCATGTAGAGACCAACTAAGATGTGTGGAGTCGAATAGGCTTGGGCTTCGCCTCTTACTCCTCGATACTTGCAAAAAAGCCCCTTGTAGGCAGCTACGGGGGTCCTTCAACTCTCAAGTCAGCAAAGAGGATTAAGAAAAAGGAGGGATGAGCATTGAAGACCAAGAGGATTGCACTCTCCTAGTGCGTATGTATTATGGGTTCAACTTCTACTTTATAAGAAAAGGGAGAAACATAAGTCCTAAGGAGTGATTGAAAGAGAAAGAAGGAGAGGGGTCTCCCAGAACTAGTTCTAGATGCCCTTATTTATTGGTGCCTAGAGCCTTTTATGTGATTTACCCGAACACATGGCAATTAGGAGTTCACTTGTACTGGCCATTGGCAAATAGTATACTCTGCGATAGATGACAGATGATGGGAATCAAGCTATCGGACCTCTAACCCACAGCCGAGCTCGAGGACTAAAGGTGCTGGCACAATGAATCTTTCTACTCTAGCCATTCCTTGTCAAAGCCAAGTATTTTCTTGTCGAGTCACCTTTAATACCGTACCGTATGACCGCTCATTATTTTGTGATATGCCAAGTTGATGATTACTCTCTAGCACAAAGCCGACTAATCACTCGACATCATCCTTGCTAAGAAGACGAAAGAGAGAGAATCCGAACTGACTAAGCCATCCCTGCTCGAACAAACCCATTTGTCCGTACCTTTTTGTTCGCATCTCCTAACAACTTTGCCAATACAGCATCGCCACGTGTAGAGTATCATATGTAGAATCTATAGCACCAATAATTGTTTTCCTTATATATTCATTCTTTCCCTTTTGTATCATATACATTACTTCTTTAGGAAATGTCCTTTTTGTCTTTTCCCTTTGAAGCAAGTTGCCTTAACTTACAGGTATAAATACCCTTGTACTTGTAGTTGTAAATGATCAGATTATCTTCAATACACTTTTTAGCACTTTCTACCTTACGTAAACACTGTTGTTTATTCTCAGCATCACTCTTTTCCTTTCCCTTAAGTAAAGTTAGGTGGCGAGTAACCTCATTAAACCAATTTGTGTGTCATATCGAATTGTGCCGTGAGTTCTTAGAAGTTCCATTGGTGTATCACATCCTCTAGAGCTATTTATGGATTTTTGCTTACTGTTTCATTCATCATTTTTGCCCCCTTTTGTACGTTTCCCCATTAACCCTTTTCGAGCTTTTTGTAAGCTTGGACCCATTCAGCGACCAGCCTTGTTTGTTCTTGATCACAATTCGTACCATCTTGGTATCAAAGCAGAGGTTTTGTGTGAACTGTAGTTAGTTCTTGAAGTTCTATTGTACTCTATTTTACGTGTATGAAATAGAGTCAGTTACTATGTTCATCTGATTGCTGTGTTATTACCTATTCATTTTTTGAAGTGTTTATTTGAATTATGAATCTGTGAGGAAAAATGATAGACCTAAATATAAATGTTGGTACCGGTGATGATAGTAGAGTTGTTTACCATGGGCGTTAGTCTTAGGGAACTCCTAGAAGCATTAACGAGAGGCTTGATGAGGTAGCTAACCACCTGGTAGATCTAACTCGAGCTGCTCATGTACTATCTTGCCGACCCACTGAAGCCATGCAAAATACTCCACAAGCTGCTTAACCTGTGAGAGGTCAAAACCCAACTCGACTAGTTTGAGGGGGAGGAGTAAGCAAACGAGTAAGGTGAAGGATAGACCTAAGAGAGCTTGATGAGGAGGAAGAAGAGTATTTTGAAGAGGAGCGTGTACGAGTCCCCAAAGTATCCGACTATATGAAGCTTCGGATTCTAATTTTCAAAGGATCTGGGAATGCTGATGAGTATCTGGAGTAGGAAGAGAAGGTGGAGCATGTATTTAATTATTATCAATATGAGGATTATGAGAAAGTAAGAACTGCTGCTATTAAATTCTCCAAGTATGCCACCGTGTGGTAAAAGAATTTTCAAACTATGAGAAGGCAAGAGGGGTACTAAGAGATTAACACTTAAACAAATTCGTGCTGGAAACATACCTCCAAGATAGATTCACTCAGCTTCAAGAGTTGAGACAAGGAGGCCCAACTGTTGATGAGTATGTTCAATAATTTCAAATGCTTATGATGCATTGCAAAGTGGAGGAACCACTAACTCAAACAGTTTCAAGGTTTGTTACCGGGTTGAGAGGAGACATTCGAGATGTTGTGGAGCTCCAACGATTTGACACAATGGATGAAGTTGTCATGATTGCCCAGCGAGTAGAGAGGCAAAGAAGGGGTTGAGTAATGACTAGAATGTCAACTAGCTAACTGGGATAGGCAAGTTACTGAGCTCAATCTAGTATCGAGTTGAGCAGAAAGGTCGACCTAATGGTGAAGTGCTAACCAGAACTTATAAGAAGGGACAAGGGTCTAGCAGAAAGATGAGTCAGATCAAGTGCTTCAAGTGTCAAGAGTTCGAACATATGGCTGCTCAGTGCCCAAACCAATGGACAATGGTCATTAAGTGGGACATTCTAAAACTAGAAGTAGAGAGCATGGATGAGGAACTCGAGGAGGAGGAGGCCCCTACCGAGAAAGAGTTGATTAAGGAGGATGTGTTTGTCGAAGACTTGGACCAATTACTCACAGTTGTTCGATGCACTATGAATGTGGAACCCTCACAAGAGGAGGAGTAGAGAGAAAATTTGTTTTATACAACCTATAAGGTGAATGATCAGGTGTGTACCCTCATTATGGATAGTAGAAACTACACTAATGTAGCATCAACCGATCTTATCTCAAAACTGAAGCTGCTGACTGTTGCGCACTCAAAGCCGTATAAGTTGCATTGATTGAGTGAGAAAGAACCATTACATGTCACTTGGCAAATATTGCTATCGATCATTATTAGGAACTACTATAACCAGATCCTTTGCGATGTACTACCCATGTGTGCTTCCTATGTGTTGCTAAGTAGGCTGTGGTTGTTTGATAGGAAGGTCATCCATGACGGCTATAGGAATAGATATATGTTCGAAAAGGATGATCGAGAGATTACACTAAACCCGATGTCGCTAAGAGAAGTCAATAAGTTGCAAACGAAACTTACTTACAGATCGAAGAAGGCTTTGGTGATAAGTAAAATTGAGCTCTAAGATGCCATCAATGCTAATGAGCTGACCTTCTTGTTGGTCAAGTGACTGTTAGAAATGAGGGAGAGAGGTAAGTTACCCCGAGAGATCAAGGAGCTGTTGGATGAATATGCTGACCTGTTTCATGAATATGCTGACCTGTTTCTAAAACAATTACCTGAAGGGTTGCCCCCAACTCAAGGAATAGAGCATTGCATTGACTTAGTACCTGACGCTATACTGTCGAATAAGCCAACTTATCGGATGAATCCTGAGTAGGCTTCTGAACTCTAACATCGAGTCAATGAGTTGCTAGAGAGAAGCTATATAAGAAAGAGTCTCAGCCTTTATACTGTGTATGTACTTCTAGTGCCAAAGAAGGATGGAACCTGGCAGATGTGTGTTGACAGCTAAGCCGTGAACAAAATCACGATCAAATACAGGTATCCGATCTCGAGGCTAAAAGACATGTTGGGTGAACTGAGTGGAGTTAAGATTTTCAACAAGATTAATCTTAAATTTGGCTATCATAAAATCTACATGAGACTAGGAGACTAGTCAAAGATAACATTCAAGACTCAACATAGAGTTTGCGAGTGGATGGTCATGAGACTTATGAACCATGTATTGAGACATCTCATAAGGAAGTGTGTTGTGGTGTAATTTGACGACATCTTGGTATACAGTGTCGACATGCCAAGTTACTGTAAACATGTTAGAGCAGTCCTGGATATCTTCTGTACCGAAAGATTATTCGGCAATTTAAAGAAATGTTGTTTTTGCCAAGAAGTGGTATTCTTGGGCTACGTAGTCAGTGGAGGAAGCTTGCAAGTTAATGATGAAAAGATTCAAGTAATTGTCAAGTGGCTGACTCCTGCTACTTATGCCGATGTAAGAAACTTCCACGAACTGGCTTCATTTTATAGAAGGCTCATTAGGAATTTCAGTACCATCACCACGCTGCTTACCGAGCTAACAAAGAAGAACACCGACTTCTAATGGAGAGAAAGGGAGGAGAGGAGTTTTGCCAACATAAAAGAAAGCTTGACCTATACCCCAGTATTAGTATTACCTGACTTCGACAAAATTTTTTAGTTGGAATGCAACGCATCAAGCATTAGAATAAGTGCTATCCAAATGTAGGAAGGCTGACCAATTGCCTTCCACAGTGAGAAACTTCGAGGACCCCAATTGAATTATTCTGTATATGACAAGGAACTTTTGGCACTGATCCGAGCGATATAAGTATGGCAACATTATTTATTGCTAAGAGAATTTTTCATATATACTAACCATAAATCATTGAGGTACCTCCGAAGCCAGACCAAGTTATCAAAGCGACAGGAGAGATAGGTTAAATTCTTTGAGGGATTCAATTTTATAATTAAGTACAGGGAGGGAAAGAGCAACATAGTTGTAGATGCTTTTTCGAGAAAATATGTGCTTTTATCAGAACTACAGACCAGGCTGTTTAGGTTTACAAGTATCAAAGAACAGTACTTCGAAGATCCACACTTTGGACCAATAATTTCACAATGCATGGATAGGAGGACAGTAGATGAGTATCATGTAGAGGATGGCTACCCGTTTTGAGCGAGGAAACTATGCATGCCGAATTATTCTCTACGGGAATTATTAATCAAGGAAGCCCACAGCAAAGGACTCTCCGAACGCTTTGGAGAGAGGAAGACTTGTAAACTATTGAATGGCCAATTCTTTTGGCCGAAAATGTGGAGAAATGTACATCGAGTTGTCGAAAGCAGTGTTGTATGCAAAAATGCCAAGTGTCGAGTTGAACAAGGAAAAACAATGCCCCTACCTATTCCAACGAGGCTGTAGACTAAATTGAGCATGGACTTTGTTCTCGGACTCCTGTGAACTATCTAAGGCAAAGATTCTGTAATGGTCATCGTGGATCGGTTCAATAAGATGGCACACTTCGTGCCTTATACCAAAACTAATAATTCTTCGGCTATTGCTTCTCTTTTCTTATAAGAGGTTGTATGGATACACGACGTACCGAAAAGTATAGTCTTTAATAGAGACTCGAAGTTCTTAAGCCATTTCTGGAGAACTCTATGGCATCGGCTAAGAACCAAATTACTTTTTAGTACCTCATGTTACCCCTAAATTGATGGCTAAACAGAGGTGGTTAATCGTACTTTGGGTTCACTACTTCGAGCTGCAATAGGCAAGAACTTCGTTGATTGGGACGTCTACCTATCGGTGGTCGAGTTTACCTATAACCGAACCATACATGACAACACTAAGTAGACTCTCTTTGAAGTGGTTTATGGATTCAACGTCGAGTTACCCCTCGACTATGCCCCTATACTAGCACTCGCGCAAGAGGACCCTGACACTTCGGCCAGAGTACAATCTCTTCAGCACATCTATGACAAGGTCACTCGGCACATTGACCAAACTACCAAAAGAATACAAGAAAAGACCAAGGGTAGGTCAACCAAACAATTTCAATTGGAAGACTTGGTATGGCTATAACTCAATAAGGAACGGTTCCCGAACAAGAGGAAGAATAAATTATCTGTAAGAGCGAAAGGACCTTTCAGAATCCTCTAGAAAATTAGTGATAACGCCTATAGGTCAAAATTGCCTGAGGACTATGGGGTTTCTAATGCCTTCAACATTGTCAACCTCAGTCCATATCACCCTGATGAAGAACTGAGCAAACATCATTCAGATTTGATCCCAAATCTAAAACAACCCGGAAGGAATGATGGGAATCAAGCTACCAAACCTTTAACTCGCAGTCAAGCTCGAGGACTAGAGGGGATAGCATGATGAATCCTTCTATTCTAACCAACCCCTACCAAGGCCGAGTACTTCCTTGTCAAGTCATCTTTAATACCATGCCGTATGACCACCCATTATTCTATAGTATACCAAGTTGATGATTACTCTCTAGTGCCAAGCTGACCAATCACTCGACATCATCCTTGTCGAGAAGACGAGAGACAGAGAATTCGGACTGACTAAACCATCCTTGCTTAGACAAGCCCATTTATTCATTTTTTTTGTCCGCATCTCCTAACAACCTCGCCAATGCAGCATCGCCACGTGTAGAGTATCATATGTAAAATCTATAGCACCAATGATTGTTTTCCTTATATATTCATTTTTACCTTTTTATATTATGTACATTGCTTCTTTAGGAAATGTCCCTTTTGTCTTTTTCCTTTGGGGCAAGTTGCTCTAACTTACGGGTATAAATACTCATGTACTTGTAGCTATAAATGATTAGATTATCTTCAATACACTTTTGAGTACTTTCTTCCTTGTGTAAACACTATTGTTTACTCTCGGCATCATTCTTATCATTTCCCTTAAGTAAGGTTAGGTAGCAAGTAACCTCACTGGACCAATACGTACGTCATATCAAATTATATCGTGAGTGCTTAGAAGTTCCATTAATGCGTCATATCCTCTAGAGCTATTCGTAGGTTTTTGCTTATTGTTTCATTCGTCATTTTTGCCCCCTTTCGTACCTTTCCCTACCAATCCTTTTCGAGCTTTTTACAAGCTTAAACCCATCTAGCGACTGACCTTATCTGTTCTTGGTCACGATTCGACCAACAAAACTTTGTTGCGGTTGGCATATTGTGGTTAACTAAGCTACAAATCAGCAGCTCAGCAATTTGGTAAGGGCAGAGGTACTAAGCGTGCCAATCGTGCTACGAATGACAAACGCTCATTAATAAGTTGTAGTGGGTTAGGTGCTAAAGACAAAAGCTGGCCCGAGATGCCAAACAAGGTGTTAGCCAATGCTCGATGGAATGAGTTGAGCCTTGAGCTTACCCCAAATGATCGATGAGCATCTACTCAGTGCTCGAAGGTTAGTCTTACTCGAATAGTTGTTATTTAGTTCACCAAACAAGTCGTGATGCGGAAGACTAGCTCACCCCTTGGCTTGCATCCTTTGTTGGCACAAGCCCATGGGGTAATAGCATGACAAGTAAGCTCGCCTCTTTACAATGGGCTTCACTGGTTGGACCTTGGTTTGAGGCAAGAATAGAGAATCAACAAATGTAATAAAGGACATAATACATTTTATTATTTACCCATAAAGAGATTATGTTTATCTGCTAAGTTTTGTTTAACTATGACAAATTTGTTTAATTTTTTGTTCACTATATAATTTATGGCACAAATCAACCATTTGAATTAAGTAAAGGATTATAAATGAGATTATAGGTAATTCCTAAGTATAACACAATCAGATGACACATGGAAAATCCTTTAAATAAGAGGTAAAAATTGAAACATTCCAAGTCAAGAAAATAATGATAAAATAATTAAAAAAGGAAATTAAGTAATTAAGTAAAGAATAGTTATATGGGAATTTAATAGATCCAAGTTTCAAAAGCTAAGTTTAAGGGAGCTAAATAGCTGATTACTAATTTGACTCTAACAACTACATTTGCTTATAAGGATAAATTAGTAATGTAATGATTCCCTATCTTATATATGCTTCTGATTGGAATTAAGTTAATCGATCAATCCAATTTTCAAATTCAATTCAACAAGGTACTAGAATTTAATTTCCCTTCTCCTTCTCTCTCTCTCTCATGTTGTGACCTCTAGGGGTGCTTAGGAGCTCTGTTGCATCTTCAATTCCTCTAAATAAGCTAGAGGCTTCATAGAGGATTTCAATCCAAGTGATTTTATCAATTTGTTTCATTTTTTATTTCATAAATTCAATTAGCATTTAAAATTTTAAGCATAGAAACTTGTGAATCTTAAACCATGGGAAATTGTAAAAAGATGAGAAGTTGATCTACATTTGGAGAGAGAGATCTACAAGTAGAGCTTAGTTTTGGTAAGTGTAGTATTCTCTTCTTTGGATTGCTTAAGTTAAATTATAGATCTAATTGATCATAGATAATTTACATAAGGAATTCTTTGAAAATTGGTAAATCTTATAATTTTGGAATCAATCCAAGCTTAAGTGTATGCTACAGTTTCAATTGAAGGCAGGTTTTCTTGATCCATGTTTTAATTAAGTAGATTAAAGGTTTAATTAGGTTTTTAAAAGTGATTTTAGTAGATAACTTATTGCAATTAAAGTTAGTTATTGATGTGATGTTAACACCAATGTTTGATGATGATATGGGAATAGAATTGATTTTAAATATGTTAATTTAGTAGATCAAACTTGATATATGTAGTGAAATTTAAATTGAATTTCAAATTGGTGATGTTTGATGGCGATGATTAACATAGATGAAGATTGGCAATTAGAGTTAGTGTAATGGCTTTTATGCTTAGAAGTGTGATCTTTGACAATAAGTCTGGTTAAGAATTGTTAGTTACGATGTTGAATCTATGAAGGATTTGGATACTATGTTGTTATGGAAGTAAATTTAGATTAAGATTAATTAAGCTTAGGTTATGAACTTAAAGTATATGATTCTACATTTTAGAGATTTGTAGTTTATGAAGTTGATTAAGTTAATAAGTTTATATGCAAATTGTAATTGAGAAATTAGACGATGTAAGTAATGAATAAAATTACAGGATATTGTCGTGGATTACACCTCTATTTTACCATTTTTTCCAATTTTGCACTTGAACTTTGAGCTTAGCCAATTATATACCCAATTAAATATATAGTTGTCACAGTATACATCTCAATTATCTCCCACTAACCCCATTAGTCCACTCAATCTCATCAACTAATGGAAAAATGGTACAAGTGTTTTTATTTTCTAGTAAGCTATTTATTTTTTCACTCAACATCTATGTTATAAGGTAAAAAATCCAAATCAAAGTAAAAACTTGAAAAAGAATGAAAAGAACATATCATACAAAAAAAAAAAATTAAAAAAGATAGGTTAAAACAAAAATTACTACTTTAGAGAGAAAAGTATAGTATTTTTCAATTTTGCTTTATTGATTGCAATGGTGAAATTTTTGTTTTAGCTTTTCGTTTTCTTTCTCTATTTTATGGTATTATATGTTTTTTTCATTTTTTAAAAGTTTTTACTTAGATGTAGATTTATAGTCAAGGTATATACTATGATAGGTATATATTGAAGTGGTTATATAATAGGCTAAGTCTAAAGTTCAGATGTAAAATTGAAAAAAGGCATATTGTAGAGTTATAATATGCAACAATGTCCCATGAAATCATTATAGATGCTTATTAGGAGATTTAAGAAAATTCATAATGAGTAAATATTGAGTTTTGAGTAATTATGATGAATTTGATGCTTTGATGTAAATCTAACTGTTGGAAGTAAGTTGGTTATAAACTCATTGAATTTAACGGGTTCTTGTAATTTATAATATATTGAATTTTGTTAAATTTAGGATAAATACGATGAATATGTTGAATATATTCTTAAAGTTCATTTTGATATCACGATAAGACTTAAGTTATTCATAAGAGTATGTATGTTTGATATAGTAGAATTAGCTAATTGGATGAAATTTACTTTATTGATCGAAGTTATATGAAAAATTTGAATACAAGTTTCGATGAGTTGAATTCTCTAAAATGTTCATATTGATAGGAGCTAATTTGAGGATTATTAATTTTTTAATTGTAGTTTTAAAATTAATGGCAATTGAAATGAGAAAATTGATGGGAATTAATGCTAAAATTAATAGGTAGTGAAGTGTTTACTAATGGCAAATAAAAATTTTAAGAAATGTAATGGATAAAAATGTATAAGGTAAAAGCTTCCAAACTATATATTATAATAGATTAGAGAAAGGGGTTAATTAATGCTTAGGTGGTGTGCTTAGGAGCTCAATTATCATTAGGACTTACTGTGACAAATTCAAACTAAAATGGGTCATTCGAGATATCAAAGAAAATTAGAGGAAAATGATCCATAATCAAACAAGAGTAGCTAATGTAAAGCTGCTCGAAGGATGTGACTCAGCAACAAACACAACACGACATGAGACCTCACTTGATATGACACACAAGTTGATGTTAAGGTCTACTCGCCACTAATCATGAGCTACTCAGTAAGATTAGATAAGAGTGTATGAAATATGGATTTGAAAAAGGTTGTCTCACAAAAACATAATATTCAGTATTAAAATGTAAGTTATATTTGGCTTACAAGAGAAAAGGACTATTTATAGTAAGTCCCTAAGGTAATATTACAAATAAAGAAATTACAAGAAAGTATATACAAAAAGGGGATTTCGAGTACATACGAAAAAAGGGTAAAAAGGACAAAAGACCAAAAATGAAAAAGTAATATAATGTTAGACTAGGTGGACAAGTGGCAGTACAATATTAGTACCGTATGAATATTCTCTTAGCACAATAGGCGAGAAGGGTCAAAATGTTGCTGCAATAAAGGGGCCGGGACGAGAGAAATGGTAGCATGCTGAGAGAAAACTATTCAGCCATTTAAGTTAGTCTCTCATCACTCGGTAAAAACTTCTCGATAGCAGTTGGTCGAATCACTCGACCTCGGTAAGGGAATGGTCGACATTATCACTACCAAGTGTACAGATTAACGTATGACAATTCAGGGAGATCAAAGAGTTTAGCTACATTCCTTTGGCATAAACTTTCTCGTCATTAGTAGGTTGCCAAGAGAGAATTCGTCAGGTGAGGGATTAGAGTCCTTGGAGCCATGCACGAGTAATGAGACCATTGGTTGACAGTTCATCTGTTCTACAGGGTTGTTGAAGATTTGCCCTCAAATCTTGGTCTTTGTTATCTTCAAGCACATATGGAGTTAAGTCAACAACGTTGAATGTAGTAGACATGCTGAAACCTTCAAGTAGTTTAATCTCATAGGCATTATCATTAATACATCTCAGAATCTTGTAAGGTCTATCTGCTCTAGGAGATAGTTTGTTTATTCTCTTGCTAGGGAAGCGTTCCCTGCTAAGATAGATCCAAACAAGGTCCTCAGGGGTGTAAACGATTCGTTTCCTTCCACGACTTCCCATTTCTTTCTGTCAGGCCACAGTTTTGGCCAATTGCTTAGCAATTCTTTGATGCAACTTGTGAAATTCCTTAATACACTGCAGGCTAGATTGACTCTCCCTTGTATAGTCAGACTATTAACTAAGTCCAAGGGTAGGTTCGAGTTAAGTCTATAAACAGCCTCAAATGGTGATGTTCCAGTGAAGTTATGAGTTGAGCGATTGTAGGCAAATTCAATGATGGGTAAGCATAAATCCTAGTCACGAGAGTTCTTTCTAACAGTGGCGCGTAGGAGATTATTGATGATTCTGTTAACCACTTCAATTTGGCTATCTATCTGGGGGTAGCAAGAAGTACTAAATAAGAGTTAGTGCTGAGTTTCCTCCATAAGGTCTTCCAAAAGAAGCTCATGAATTTTGAATCACAGTCAGACATAATACTCTTTGGTACTCCAAGTAGTCACACAATTTCCTGCAAAAAGAGATTAGTGATGAATAAAGCATCATTAGTTTTGTGGTAGGGGATAAAGTGGCTCATCTTGCTAAATCGATCAACCACCACCATGATTGAATCATGTCTTCTTAGCGTGTGGGGAAGGCCGAGCATGAAATCCATACTTAGATCGGTCCATGGCCACTTGAGAATTGGTAAGGGTGTATATTCTCCATAAGGCTCTCTCCTCCTTTTTGCATACTTACACACCTTATACCTCTCAAGTATTCAGTGCACATCTCTCATCATCCCAGGCCAGTAAAAGTACTCCTTCAATATCTCAATTGTCCTCTTTTCCCCAAAATGACCAGCTAAACCCCCAACATAAGCTTTTCGAACCAGTAGCTCCCTTATAGAACCATTCGGCAAGTAAATCTACTTGATATTCATCAAAAGCCCTTCACTTAAGTAGAATCTATCCACAATTCCTCTATCACTACGCTTGGCTACTAAAGGCTCAAAATGTAGGCATTCTCATGATCAGGTAAAGTACCGAACCTAAGCACTTTAGCTTGCAACGTTGTGATGAGGGTATGATGGTGAGAAAGTGTATCGGCCATTGTATTAGTGCTTCCCATCTTATATCTGATGGCATAGCAAAAAGTTTTCAAGAACTCGACCCACTTGGCATGACACCAAAAAAGCTTCTGTTGCCCATGAAGATGCTTGAGAGATTCATGATCCGAATAGATGATGAAATATCTCGGCAATAGATAATGCTGCCAATTCTATAGTGTATGAACAAAGGCATAGAACTCTTTGTCGTAGGCTGAGTAATTCAGGGCTGTACCTCGAAGTTTTTCGCTGAAGTAGGCAATGAGTCTGTGCTCCTGCATAAGTACAACACTAATGCTAACACCAAACGCATCACATTCAACTTCAAAAACCTTCTAAAAATCTAGTAGGGCAAGTACTAGAGCATAAGTCAACTTACACTTCACATCTTCAAAACTCCTCTAAGCCTTTTCTATCCATGTAAACTCAACATTCTTCTTAGTCAATTCGATCAACGACGCAGTTATGGAGTTGAAGTTTTAGATAAACCTCCAATAGAACAAAGCTAGGCCATAGAAGCTCTTGACCTTAGTAGCATTAGTTAGCATAGGCTACTCATTAATAGCTCTGACCTTTTCCTCATCAACTCGAACTCCACTCCATGAAATGACATATCCGAGGAATATAACCTCGCTTTGAAAAAATGCACATTTCTTCGGGTTACCGAATAATTTCTCGGAACAGAATATGTTAAACACCAATCTCAAATGCAAGACATGAATAAGAAGGTCGGCATTGTAGACTAGAATATTATCAAAATAAACCACAACGCATTTGCTTATCATTGTTTTGAGCACATGATTCATGATCCACATAAATGTACTCGGCGTGTTAATTAATCCAAACGACATAACCATCTACTCAAATAGACCATTCGGAGTCTTAAAGGCTATTTTCTATTCATCTCCTAGTCTTATTTGTATTTGATGATAGCCACTCTCTAGATCTACCTTCAAAAAGTTGCATACACTATACAACTCATTAAGCATGTCATCCAACCGCGGGATCAAGTATTAGTACTTAACAGTAATCTTATTGATGGCACGGCTATTAATGCACATCCTCCATGATCTATCTTTCTTTGGTACTAGTACAGTTGGGATGACACATAGGCTCATGCTCTCACGAACATATCCATGATTTACCAACTCATCAACTTGCTTTTTCAGCTCAGCTGCCTGTTCAAGATTGAGTCTATAGGCGAGTCGATTCGGTAAGGCTACTTCAGGTTGAAGATCTATGCAATGCTCAATTCCTCTTAAAGGAGGTAATCCTTTCGACATCTCGGTAGGGAAGAGTTCAACAAATTCCTAAAGTAGCTATTGCACTTCGACAGGTAAGTTATCGGCCTCTCTAACCTCTAAGAATCTCCTTACCAAAAGGAGTATACAGTCCTCGGCCTTGACCTCTTATGCAAACTAAGCTTGGGAAATTAGAAAAGACTTCCGCTGTAGAGATTTAGCAACCTTTTCCTAGGCTTCTTGCACTTCCTTAGGACTTATAGGTGTCAATATAACTTTCTTCAAGTCCTTTTGAAACATGTAGGTGTTTCTATACCGATCGTGTAACACTTTCAAGTCAAATAGCTACGGTCAATTGAATAATATGTGAGATGCACACATGAGAAGGACATCACATAGCACCTTGTCCCTATACCTATCACTAAAAGTAATTGGCACTCTGACTTGCTCGAAAATGTATAATCCTCCTTTCTTGTTTAACTAGTGAATCTTGTACAGCTTGAGGTGTGGGAGAGTTGGCAATTTCATGGACTTAACTACTCCTTACACGATGACGTTGGTATAGCTCCCTCCGTCAATGATTACGGCGCATAGCTTGCCATTCACCCGGCAATTCGTATGAAAGAGGTTCTCTCTTTATTCATTCTCATTAGCTACAAAAGTATTGAGAGATTGTCGAACAACAAAGTAATACTCGGCTCCACCCTCAGGAGGTATCTCAACCTCCTGATCTTCCTCAAATTCTTGCAGCATCTAATCGGTTGCCACTTCTTCCTCTCCTTTACTCGCACTTTCTACTTCAAACTGGGGCTTATCTCCCTTTATGGTCATGACTCAGTGGTTTGGAGATTAACTAGCCACATGTCCATAGCCAAGGCATTTAAAACATTTGATTTCTTAGGTTTTCTTCCCTGAACTCTAACCCTGGTCTCTTCAAATCTCAAGGTCCTTGGTCTTGCTCTAACCTTGGCCCTTGTTAGGTCGGCTTGGCATGTGACCTCGACGTTCCACCTCGAAACTGTTTGAAACCTTATCATTCCTTGGTCTACTCTGCAGGCCATTCCTATTTAGCATTAGTGTTTAGTTACTTGGCATTCGGCTTGCTTAGTTCCGTTGTTGCCTTTCAACTTTTTAGGTTATGCGGATGGTTTCATCTAGAGTTATGAGGCTTTGTAGTTCCACGACGTGACCAATCTCAGCTCGGAGTCCCCAAATGAACTGTGCTATAGTTCGAGCCTTAGGCTCATCAACATCACATCGTATCATGAGCAACTGAAACTCTCAGACATAGTCATCTACAAATCCATTACCTTACCTCAACTCTTGGAGTCGTCGAAAAGTGTCCTGTTCATAGTGTTTGGGAATGAACCTACCTCTCAGAACTCTCTTCATCCCTTTCCATGTTCAAACTTTGCATCGGGTCCTCAGGCGAACATGCTGTAGCTTCTTCCACCACGTTGCCGCATATTTAGAAAATTCTAATGCGGCCACTCTAATGCGTACATCTTCATAATCATAGAAGTCGAATATCTTTTCGATGTTCTCTTCCCAATCCAGTTAGTCATCATCACTACTAGACACGTTGAAGTTCAGAATCTATACTTTAAGATGTTCAACAACTCTTGGCGCCCTAAACTCGCACTCATCAATCCTAATATATTGGTCTTCTTCTTCTTAATACTCTTCCACTTCGTCCAACTTTAACCTTCTCTTCATAACTCTGTCCATATGTTGCAATAGTGCGTGGTTCACTAGAAAGGCTTCTAGAGCTCACTCATTCATTTGCCTCCTCAACTTATCTCTCATTTCTCGACCCTGCTCAACAACTCTCTCATGCGATCCATTCTTTAAGACCTTGTTTATAAGATAGGTGAATTGGCTACAATATTAGTAAGATCTTGTATCTGCTCATCAGTATATGTGGTATTTGTTGGGTAACTCGACCACAACTATGACATCACTTTTGACATTGTGAATCTCTTCTTATACACTAGGGTTCGACATTCCCAACACAAAATTTCAATAACTACACTTCACACGAATGGCTACAACATACATAATGTCTTGAATAGCAAACTGACTATTACTACACAACTCTCAGTCCTAGCCTCAACCTCAAGCTCTAATACCAAGAATATATGGTATGCTTAGGAGCTCAGTTATCATTAGGACTTATTGTGGTAGATTCAAACTAAAATAGGTCATTCAAGATATCAAAGAAAATTAAAGGGAAATGGTCCACAATCGAACAAGAGTAATTGACGTGAAGCTACTTGAAGGATGTAACTCACCAATGGGCACAACATGACTTGACACCTCACTTAATATGACGCACAAGTTGATCTCAAAGTCCACTCACCACCAATCCTGAGCTACTCGGCAAGATTAGATAAGAGTATATGAAATATGGACTTGGAAAGGGTTATCTCACAAAAACATAATATTCAGTATTAAAATGTAAGTTATATCTGGTTTACAAGAGAAAAGGACTATTTATAGTAAGTCCCTAAGGCAGTATTACAAATAAAGAAATTACAATAAAGTATATACAAAAAGGGGATTCCTAGTATATACGAAAAAGGGTAAAAAGTACAAAAGACCAAAAATAAAAAAGTAATACAATGTTAGACAAGGTGGACAAGTGGCAGTACAATATTAGTACTGTATAAATATTCTCTTAGCATAACAGGCGAGGGGGGTTAAAATGTTGCTACAATAAAGGGGTCGAGATGAGAGAAATGGTGGCATGCCGAGAGAAAACTATTCGGCTATTTAAGTGAGTCTCTCATCACTCGACAAAAACTTCTCGACAGCAGTTGGTCGAATCACTTGGTCTCAGCAAGGGAATGGTCAGCATCATCATTACCAAGTGTATAGATTAACGTATGACAATTCGGGGAGCTCAAGGAGTTCAGCTACATTCCTTCGACATAAACTTTCTCATTATCAGTAGGTTGCCAAGAGAGAATTCGTTAAGTAAGGGATTAGAGTCTTTGGAGCCATGCGCGAGTAATGGGACCGTTGGTTTACAGTTCATCATTAGGTTACATCAAAATGTGGTGAAATATGAATGTAAGATCCTCACCAAATAAAAAAAAATTAAATATAAATGTAAGAACCTCATTATGGCTCTAGTAGTATGAATACTAGTCTCCTAATGGAATTCCATGATTGTAATATGATTTAATTGAAAAAAATGAAACTCATGATAATTAGTATTGAGTTTTGTCTAAAGCTAAAGTTTGTGTATACTAATACATTAACTAATTTAGCCTAACTAAACTCTCTCTTTTTATTTTTTCTTTTTAAGAAAAAATAGCTATGGACTAGTCATTAAACTGGTGTTTAGTCCGTTTCATCATGATTGGTTCAATCAAGCCATATTTTATTATTATTCCTATTTCTTGAATATTAAATAACTTATTTAAGTATTATTACTTCCTTATTTTCCCAAAAGCATGAATTTCTAAGAGTTAAAAATTTTTAAAGATCAAAACCTATATTAACAAGATTTTCATTTAAAACTTATTATTGTAAATTATTGTTCTTGGGATTAAAGCTCACTATGAACAGTTTAGAGATAATTCAACTCATCCAAACTTGTATTCAAATTTTCCGTAGAACTTGGATCTATGAAGTAAATTTCATCCAATTAGCTCATTCTATTAGATCAAACATGCATATTCCTATAACCAACTTAAGTCATATCATGATGTCAAAATGAACTTTAAGAACATATTCATTGTATTCATCCTAAATTTAACAAAATTCAATGTATTATAAATTACAAGAACTCATTAAATTCAATGAGCTTATAACCAACTTAATTCCAACACTTAGATTTACATCAAAACAATAAATTCATCATAATTACTCAAATTTCAATATTTACTCATTATGAATTTTCTTGAATCTCCTAATAAGCATCAATAATGATTTCATGGGACATTGTCCCATATTATACCTCTATTTTATCCCTTTTTTTTTTTCAATTTTACACCTGAACTTTAAACTTCACCTATTATACAACCACTTGAATGTATACCTATCATAGTTTATACCTCGATTATAAATCCACATCTGAGTAAATACTTTTAAAAAATAAAAAAAATATATATATAATACCAAAAAACAAAAAATGAAAAAGAAAAGTTAAAACAAAAATCTCACGATCGTGATCGATAAAGCAAATTTTAAAAAGACTATACTTTTCTCTCTAAAGTCAAAACCTTTTTTCCCTTACTACCCAAATCCTCAACCACAATAGTAATCCATTGAAGTTTATGCCTAGGAGGGCTTCAACTTTGTGATGTTTTTACACTTTTAGATGTAATTTGATTTGGCTCTTCTTAAGAGCCTATTTTAGGGAAGAGAGACTTACCCTTGAGGGCGATTCATTATCATACAAGCTGACCGAGTTTATGCCTGTATTTTTTTCATTTTGAACAACAGAGTATTACTTCATGAACAATTTTATCATAGAGTTCTTATGTTAGCCACCAATCAAATCTTAAATTTATTTTTATTTTTCTCCTAATACAGTCCAACGTAGATGAATATATGATATTCGGTATTGCACGAACTGAGGGGAATGGTTCCGAACCTCAAGACGGTCCGAAGGATAAATGATAGTCAAAGGTTAAGCAAGGGTCCTTGTATACCAATGGTAGATATGACTCACTAATGTCTCTTACAAACTTTGGTTGCACTTAATATGACGCACAAGTGTAGTTAAAGGTCACTCGCCACTAGTTCATGCTCAATTACCTAAATAAGAGTAGTCAAGAGTAAGCAAGATATACTTAGCTCATGTAAGAAGAAAAGTTTCTAAAAATGTTGATTCTATTCCTATTGCGGCTATTACCATACATAAGTATTTATAAGACCCAATTAAGGTAAATCCTAAGTTAGTGTAAATTACAAAAATAATTCCTACTAGTAAAGGAAAATGAATAATTTATAAGGGTAATGTTGTAAACAAGCAAAAAGAATATCTAGCGAGGGAAAAGGATAGTATAGATGTTAAGAAAAGACAATGCACATACCAGCTATTCATTCTATAGTCCCAATGATACTGCCAACTAAGTAAAGCAGGTTTTGAATAGGTCGGCATTGGCATCGGTAATTTGGTAGCTCAGATATTTAAGACTGGGAAAAGGTTGGTTTAGGCGGTGGCTCATTATTGGGTTAGCTTCAAAAGGTTGTCTTTAGAGAGTTGTCAACTCGACCTTGGCACAAATTAGGTTAATAATATTCTGGTTTGATACTTAGGAAGGTGAATTGTAGAGAGGTCAACTTGGTACGTCAACTGGTCACCTCGACAACTTCCTAGATAATGTGGAGAACAAAGTAACCCGGTAAGTTGAATTGGGAAATGTACTACTTCTCGGCATTCAACTCACCTTAAATAACCAATGAACCATCTAAGTAAGTCTTCTAGCTCGGGAGCACGTGATTGGTCCATGATCCCTACAATCCCCTCCAAGTTGTTTGAGATTAGGGATCAAATCGGGCTCAGCTCAATGTTGCTCATCTTCGAGAGTATACAGGTGGAGATTAACAATGTTGAAGGAGTCCGAGACTCTGTACTCTTCAATTAGTTCAATCCTATAGACATTATGATTAATCTTTTCAAGCACTTTAAAGGGTTTGTTGGTCTTGGGAGATGACTTACTCTTCCTTAAGTTAGGGAACCGTTCTTTGTTAAGGTAGATTCATACCAAATCATCCCATTGAAATTCTCTTTACTTCCCCCTTCAATCTCGTCTCTCAAACTTGGCAATAGCTTGGCTTAATTATTCTACAACCTTCTAGTGCATGGCTCTGATGGCCTTGGCTCTTTCTGTAGCTAGCTGATCGTCATCTAGGCTTTGAAGGGGTGTTTGGTTCATTAGGAGCTCAGGGTTAAACCTATAGGTGACCTCAAATGGAGACATGTTTGTTACACTATGGGCAGTCCTATTGTAGGCTAACTTTATGATCGACAAGCACAAATCCCAATCAACCATGTTCCAACCAACAGCAACCTGTAGGAAAGTTCTCACCGTTCTATTGACAACCTCAGTTTGTTCATCTATTTGTAAATGACAGGACGTGTTATATAATGGCTTGATTCCCATGCATCTCCATATTGTTTTCCATAAGTGGCTCATAAACTTTGGGTCCCGGTCTAAAACAATTGTTCTTAGCGCTTCATGAAGCTTAACTACTTCCTACAAGAAAAGAAAAGAAATAGCCGAAGCGTTGTTAATTTTTATACAAGACATAAAGTATGTTATCATGCTGAATCGATCCATAACCACCATGATGGAGTCTTTCCCTCAGGACGTCCTTAGCAATCCTAACATAAAGTCCATACTCAACTCAGACTAAGGTTTGGTCGGAATAGGCAAGGGTAAATAGTGCCCTTGCTCAGTTCGGCTCTTCTCTTTTCTATAGGTAGCACACTTTTCCAATACATATTGGATGTCACTCATAATTTTTTGCTAAAAGAATCTTGAGGATAATACCTCATGAGTGTGGTGCTGGCTAAAGTGTCTTGACAATCCTCTTCCATATGCTTTACGTACTAACAATTCTCACATGGAATAGGTCAGGATATATAATCCCTTCTTCTTAAACAAGTATCCATCATCCCTGTAATGGTCATCAAATGTTTTTCCTTCCTTACACTTAGCATAGATGGGACCAAAATGTGGATCCTCAGCATATAAATCTTTTATGATTGAAAAACCAAGCAACTTGGTTTGTAGCTCAGTTAAGAGAGAATGTCATCTCGATAGGGCATCAGCCGCTACATTGTTCTTCCCATTCTTGTACTTCACGACATAAGAAAATCCTTCCATAAATTTAACCCATTTGGCTTGTCTCTAAGACAACTTGGATTGGCCCTTCAAATATCTCAAGGATTCATGATTAGTGCAAATTACAAATTCCTTGGAAAGTAGATAGTATTGCTATACAGTTAGGGCTTGAATCAAGTAGTAAAGGTCCTTATCATAAATAAAGTAGTTGAGTATAGCTCCTTTAAGTTTTTCACTGAAGTAAGCAATAGGTCAACCTTCTTGCCTCAAATGGCACCTATGCCTAGTCTGGACGCATTACACTCCACTTCGAATACTTTGTCAAAGCTTAGCAAAGCTAATATAGGGGCTATAGTTACCTTCTCCTTCACCTCTTTAAAACTCCTTTACTCCTTTTCTCCCCATATGAACTCAACATTCTTCTTCGATAGTTCAGTAGGTGGGGCCACGATCGTACTGAAATTTCTTATAAATCTACAATAGAATGATGCTAGGCTATGGAAACTTCTCACATTTGCTGAAGTGGTTAGCATAAGCCATTCGGTGATCACTCTTATCCTTTCATCATCGACTCATATTCCTCCACCACTTACAACAAACATTAAGAAGATTACTTTAGGTAGGCAAAAGTCACATTTCTTTAGATTGACGTAGAGCCATTCAAATCGGGGTTTTACAAAGATGGCTTAAAGATGCTCTTGGTGAGTCTCCAAATCAGGGCTATACACTAAGATGTCATCAAAATAAACCACCATAAATTTCCTTATTAGTTCTTAGAGCACATGATTCATCATTGCATAAATGTGCTTAACGTGTTTGATAATCCAAATGGCATCTAAAGCCATTCATACAATCAATGGCGTGTTTTGAATGTGGTCTTCCATTCGTCACCTTCGTAAATTTGAATTTAATGGTATCTAGATTTAAGATCAATCTTAGAGAATACTTTTACTCGATTTAACTCGTCCATCATACCATCAAGCTTTGGTATGGGATACCTATACTTGATTGTGATGCAACTAATTACTTAGCTATCTACACACATTCTCCATGACTCATCCTTCTTAGGTACCAGTAAGGTTGGTACGGTACAGGTGCTAATGGATTCTCGTATATACCCTTTCTTCATCAACTCATCTACCTGTCTCTATAGCTTGACAACTTGTTTTGGGATCAACCTATAGGTAGACTTGTTTGATAGTGCAGCTCCTAGCTATAAGTCAATTGCATGCTCTATGCTTCAAATGGGAGGCAAACCTTCCAGCAGCTTACCTAGGAATAGATCGGCAAACTCATCTAATAAGACTTTCACCTTGGTAGGCACCATTCCCTCCTCGGATCTCATCTCCAATAACCTACTAACTAGTAGATAGGTCAACTCTTCGAGTTCCGTCTCTCTTTTTAACTTAGCTCGAGTCATCACTAAAGCCTCCTTCTTTGGGACTTGGCTCAATTGGGTTTATGTGATTTTTACTTACTTCGCAGTCATAAGGCTTAACTTCACCCTTCTACCTTAATGCTTTAGGGAACACGTATTCCTCCTTCCATCATACATTACTATTTAGTCAAACATCAACGGTCAACCAAGTAGAACATAGAATGCACTCATGAGTAACACATCACAGAGCACTTCATCTTAATAGTTGCCAGTACAGATCGATACAGATATCTGTTTGTTCACTTATAGGGCTCCCTTGTTATTGAGCCAAAGTAGCTTATAAGGTTTTAGGTGGGGCTTGGTTAGTAACTTCAATTGTTGGACCATAAAAGCAAAGGCTGCAATGGTGCAACTCCTACTGTCAACAATCAAGGGATACATCGACCCATTTACCTTGCATCCAATGTAGAAAAGATTCTCACTCTGTTCATCTTTAGGCATAAGACTCACATTCATTGTCCTTCTTAATATTAAAGTGGCGTATAAAATTACCTTCCTTGTTATAGATGACTTCCTCCTCCTTAGACAATTCGGTCTACCCAGTCTCTTTCGAGTCTTCCACTTCCTGATCGGTACTATCTACCTCAACAGCCAACACTTCAACTCGGATCAGCATGGTTCTTCTGTTTAGATATTAAGCGGCTATGTATCTAAATCTTTGATATTTGAAACACTTGATCTTACTCATCTTTCATCCTGAGCTCTGACCTCTCTCAAAGTTCCTCAGGATCTCCTTCTACTTCATTCAAGCATTTTGAGTAAGTCAAGTTTCAACAACCTTACTTGGCTCCATCCATACAGGTTTGCTTGGAATAGATCGACAACTGCTAAGCAAGCTGACAAGGGGTCGGAACCTTCCTATTCAGCGCCTTTCGATTCTCTGGGCGGCTCAGATATCGTCATCAAGTGATATAATATTCATGGTTTCTAGAACATCTCTAATCTCGTATTTCAATCCATTGTTGAATTGAGATATAATTTAGTCTTTAGGCTCAATGACTTCACATTGGATCATTAGCATATGAAATTCCTTTACATATGCATCAACAATCGATCCTCTTTGCCTCAACTCTTGTAATTTTTTGAAGGCATCCAACAAATAGTAGCTTGGCACAAATTTCCTCCTCATCACCCTCTTCATCTCATCCTAACTCCTAACTTCACGTTCTCCCTCTCTTCTTCAGGTGGCTTACAAGTTCTTCTATCATAAGGCAGCATAACCAATAAATTCCAACACAATAAGCCTAACATTTGCATTATCTAGTACTTCATGGCATTTAAATTGCTTCTCAATCTTATCTACCTAATCCAGGTAATCCTCAACATCTCCACTCCTAAAAAAAACTTGGAATGCGCATCCTCAACCCTTCAACTCTAGGGGCTCGAACATTCCTTTCTTCTGGTTCATAGTACTCCTCCACTTCATCATCTCCTTCCTCTTCGATTTCATTGAGTGTTACTCTATGCCTAGCATCCTTACCAACTCCTTCAATTCGGGGCAGTTAAACTAGAGCATTAACTTGGCTATACTGACCATTGCCTCTCTCAAGATATTTACGTCCTCTATATGGGTCATTTCTAGCTCGCTACCTATCTTCATATATGACAATCACCAAACTGGCTACTAGGTCAGTGAGTTTGTCCAATCAATCACCTATTGACTAGGGCATGAAGCCTCCTTGTTGGCCTTAGCCATTTTGAGCACTACTATCTTGGTTATTAGTAGCTCCTTATATACTAGAGTCAGACAATGTTGTCTATTTTCACAAGATTAACAGTTAATACACTATTCAAAGCTTCTTACCACAAATAAGTATAAACTAATACCAAATACACTAACAACTAATACAACCAGTACACGATAATCAACCACACACTCATACTTTGTTTTGCATACATGAAATAAAGGAAGACAAAAGACAAAATTCTTTAACACTACTCACCTTTCAAACTCCTATGACAACTACAAAACGTCTAACACACATGTACAAAATCAATAGCAAGTTACTCAGAGAACAAAGTAATATAAACTAGCTTTGAACGTACCCAAGCTCTAATATTAGTATGATACGGTCCAATGTAGATGGATACATAATGTCTGGTATCATACGAACTAAGGGGGATAGGTCCAAACCTTAAGATAATCCGAAGGATAAATGATAGTCAAAGGCTAAACAGGGGTCCTCATATACCGACAGTGGATATGACACACCAACACCTCACACGAGCTCTAATCACACTTGATGTTGCACACAATTGTAGTTAGAGGTTACTTACTACTATTCTATGCTCAATGGCCTAGATAAGACTAATCGAGAGTAAGCAAGATACACTTAGCTCATGTAAGAAGAAAAATGTCTAAAAATGTTGATTCTATTCCCGTTGCAGTTATTACCATATATAAGTATTTATAAGATACAGTTAGGGTAAATACTATGTTAATATAAATTACAAAAAGGATTCCAACTAGTAAAGGAAAGGGAATAATTTACAAGAGTAATATTGTAAACAAGCAAAAAGAATATTCGGCGATAGAAAAGGATAGTACGGATGTCAAGAAAAGACATATACGTGTCAGCTGTTCAATCTGTAGTCCTAATGACACTGTTGGTCGAGTAGAGCAAGTTTTGAATAGGTCAGGTTGGCATCAACAGTTTAGCAACTTGGCAGCTCGGATATTCGGGACTGGGAAAGAGTTGGTTTAGGCGGTGGTTGATTGTCGAATTAGCCTCAGGAGGTCAACTTCGGAGAGTTATCAGCTTAGCTTCGATACAAATTAGGTTGGCAATATTTTGGTTTGATACTTGGGTAGGTATATTGTAGAGAGGTTGGCTTAGCACATCGGCTGGTCACCTTAGTAGCTTCCTAAATGATATGGAGAGCAAACTAATCCAACAGGTCGGATTGGAGAATGCACTACTCCTTAGTGTTCAACTCATCTTGGATAACTCGGCGAACCATCTAAGTAAGTTCTCAAGCTTGGGTGTACGTGATTGATCCATGATCCTTATCATCTCCTTTTCCCTATTTTTTGAAAAATATATATTTGTTTTGTTTTTAAGTCAATACAAAGAATACTCAAGTATCTACCCATCAAAAATTTAAATGGAGATGAGAGGCAACTTCTTTGGAAATTCAATTTCTTGTTGCTGTCGTTGAATGAAGTGATCTTCAAGTTAGCATCTTATGATAGATGTGACATGCATCAACACTATATGATATGATTTTATGTAATAAGTGGTATAATCTACGCTGTTAAAATCATTATAAAGGTGTTGGTGGAATTCATTTGTTATATTTTGTTATATAATCAATATAATGTTATATAAGGATAATAAATAATAGTCCTCTTTAGGCGAAAAGTAAGTTAAGTAACTTTGTTCTTTTCTTATTTACTAAATGGTAAGATCACATAAAGTTGAAATAACAAAGGTAAAGGAAATTTTTCTTTTTAATTTCATAAAGTTTGTTACAGGTTTCATAGGCTTGCATATAAAGAGCTTATAATATCCCATATAGATTACTTTTTTTTTTTTACATAAACTAAAAACTTATTAGAAGAAAGGCAAAATTTATATGTTTTATAAGGTATCTTGTATCCTGTATCCTGTAGGTTTTACATGATACAAGTTTTAGGGTGGTAATAAGGTATAATAAGATAGATTTCGATTCAAATTTTGGGAATTTGTACTTTATAGGGTAAGATACGGATAATGTCTCATACCTTATCCATTCTATATCTGCTCACCTTAGTATTATAGAGGATTTTTTTTTTTTTGGAGGTATACAAGTAGGTTGAATAGGCTAATTTGACCTAACTCACTTTGGCCCGTAAGTTAAATGAGTCAAGCTCATTTGGCTCACTTTTTTAATAGGATGGCTTGCAAGCCAAAGGCATAAGTGGGCTATATGAGCTAACACAAACTGGCTCACTTTGGCTTACAAGTTAAATGGTCGAGTTCATTTGACCTGCATTTTAAATAGGCAAGAAACGGTTAGCCTTAACTTACTTTTTAAGCTGGTTAAATGGGCTGACCTACAAACCAAAATCCATTTACAACTCTAATTTTTTTGTTATTTGCAAATTTAAATGGATATTAACCTAGCTTATTATGGTCATAAAGTTTCAATTCTACAATAGGCTATAACGACTTGGCCAGAACTCTTCCCACCGAGGTATTGTTCGCTTTGGCGTCAGATGCCACACGGCTTTATCCCCTGGTGCAACAACTTCCTAGAAGGTTACCCATCATAGGATTGCTCCAGCCCGAGCACACTTAACTTCGGAGTTTCGACGCATCCCAAGCTGCTACACCAAAAGGTATCTCGATGATTAAAGTTCCTCCTCTTAGCATGTAAGGGGTATTACAATCTACCTCCTTTACAAAACTAACGTCCTCATCAGTTTCGTTACATAGGTCCAGAATCACCACCAGGTAGGTCCTTTGTCCTTCCGGCTGGTGGATTGCTCTGATACCACTTGTAATGACCTTACCGGAATTCTTCCCACCGAGGTATTGTTTGCTTTGGCATCAAATGCTGTACGGTTTTGTCCCCTGGTACAACAGTTTCCCAAGAGGTCACCCATCATGAGATTGCTCCAACCCGAGTATGCTTAACTTTAGAGTTTTAACGTACTCCGACCCACTTTATCAAAAGGCACTTCTATGATTAAAGTTCATTCTCTTAGCATACAAGGAATATTACATAAGCCTGATTGCAAAGGTCAATAATTCTCCATACCGGGTAATTGGATATAACAACTAATAACAAACATAAAATGACATTATGAACTATATAATGCTCTTGATGGAAAGTTTAGTTCATTATGTATACTAAAAACACATAATAAAATATTTAAGAGAAGTAACAGAACCTTCATGAAATAAGGGATAGGGAAAGATGAAATGGTATATGAATTCCATTAAGGAATAATAGCAATGTGTTTGCTTTGTAAGGTTTGTGTTTTCTATCTAATGTAGCCTGGTATACTGCTTCTTGTTTCATTTCTATTATAAAGAAGATTCCACATGAACTAAATATCATATATAATGTTTTTTTCTTTTTCCTTTTTTTTTGGTTAGTAGAATAACCTCTTAAGAAAAAGAATGTGATTGCAACCAATTGAATATGATCCTTAATACCTCTCCATTATAGAATATTAGACTATGCATATAATAACACTATGTCATGTCCTAAAAGAGATCTCATAGAATCGCATAATGTCAATCAAAATGTACACTTGTTGCTTGACAGCAACCTCATATGCCGGAGGTTACAAGATTCTATCTTAATTAGTTTTAGGCTTCTTATGAAATAGTACTAAAATATTATTATATTCAAGTGTTTAGAGATATCTTTATTCTCATTTAGAGGTTTAAGGTTGCAGAAAATCAAAACACTCTACCAAATAGTAAATGGGTAAATCAAGAAGTGCTTGTATGTTTTCTTCATAATAATAACCAATGTGCGTTTTTCTATTTTAACTTACTCCCCCGCCATGATTGAAAAGCATAGTTGATGGACAACAAGTGAATATTTCTGATCTTTTTCCTTTTCAATTGAATTTTCGATTTTCATAAACCCGTGTTTTGTATTTCAACAAATACATTATCCATGCTTTTTATTTGTATAATGCATACATTAGGGACGCAAGGCATATTTTTGGTGGTTAGTGTTAGTAGAAGTTAGTTAAAATGATATAATATAATTGAAAATTCATTAAAAATGCATAAATCAAATAAAAAGGAAAAAAGAAAAAGAAAACAATATGCTAACTACATTTACAATCTTCCTCCTTGCTCCAAGCTATCGATTGTCTGCCAAACAAGCATAGAACTTACCTAATATATGCTATCAGTCAATTTGCATCAACACGAATCCCTCAACTTCTTCTTCCTTGGTTCAATTGATACCCTCAATTCGTGTCATTACATAACTCTCTGTTTAGTGTTTAAACCAAAACCTAGAATAACTTCTCTCTAAGTTCCCTTTGATTCAACATAAACTTTGAGTAAATTAGTAGTGGAAATCACTTCTTAAGTGTTTGAAGAGCCATAAAAATCTAATCTTTAGGTTTAGCTCTTCCAAAATCATATAGGGTCAAGCGATCTTAAGTCAATGATTAGTAGGTGTAAGCAATCTTGAGTAGGCCATTAGTGGTTGTCAAAGAGTTGCTATTGCTAGTTGCATAGGGTCTGCTTCTCAATTAAAAGCTATGAAACAAGTATATGGTTGTTTTGTCATGATTAGAATGAATGGTAGTTTGCTAGGTACTAAGACATCTACCACGATGATCCACTTTAGTAAGTTTCTCCTAAAGGCTACTACTTTCAAGACCTTCTTTTTCAATTATAGTTTGGAAGATTCTCCGCTACAAATTCTCTTTCCTAATGCCTATTTTGGGTATGCATAAGTGGCGTAAAGACAATCCCGAACCCTTGGAGAAGCAATTTAACATCTTCACATGCAATGATAGTTAAAGGTATCCAAATGGGTTTTAACTCACGGATCATCCAATTTAACCCGTTTTTTAAATAGGTTAAGGGAAAGTTTTTCAACCTGTTTAAAAAGTAGGTAATTTTGGCCTAGCCCATTTAACTCGTAGGTTAACCCACGACGAGCCAGTTTGGCCCACTTTTTTGTGAAAAATAAAAAACCAAAATACATGTAAGATGTAAACTATGGTCCATGGATGTAGACATGGATGTTCAGTCAATGTCAGTTTCAGTCTTCACACCTCGGTCCAGTCTCAAACTCACAACATATATGCAAATGCATATCTATTATCATTTATCAAACAATAAATTGATATTATAAACTGTAGGCTTATTTTACAATTACAGTAGATTTCTACTTGTATGGTTGATGAAAAATTTTGAATCTATACATCTTGCAAATTAGATGGGAATGTGGAAATTGGAATATATAGGTTACGACTTACATAGTTACGTAATGAGGAAAGGAGCCAATTTCTTTGCATGAAATATCCTACAATTATAAATTATAAATATTTATTAATTCCATTAAAAAGTTTATAGGTTGGCTTGTTTAACTCATGGGCCTAAGTGAGCTAAATTAAGCCAGGCCAGTAAGATTTTAGCCCATTTATAAAGTGGGCAAAAATTGATTGGCTCATTTAGCTCGGGGGCTTAAGCGGGTCAAGCCGGGTTAGCCTATTTAACCCACTTACACACCTCTAATGACAATTCCTTAGACACTTTAATAAAGATCAGAATTGCTAATAGTTTTTGTCAGTTTGTTCTTGTTCATGCTATCTAGTTGCAACCAATACAATCCATTCGGCCACCCCAAGTTGAGGGGTGTTTGGCAACCACTAAGGGAGGGTCGCATGACTTTTCCCCAAGGATAGCCGATAAGTGGTCGTGGTAGCTACTGCTTTTTTTTTTTCCTTTTTATTTCTTCTATTTTTTCTTTTTATTTAATTTATATATTTTTCGTGAATTTTTAATTATATTATATTAATATAACTAACTTAAACTAACATCAGCTACTAAAAATATGTTACAGATCCCCTATGTATGTATTATACAAAAGTAAATACATCGGTAATGTATTTGTTGAATAACAAAATACAGGTTATTTCTTTACAATAAGCCTAAAACACAAGTTTCTTCTTTATAATTTACCCATAGTAAAATAGTTAACAATAACTTGGGTTGAAGTTTCGATGTGTAAGGGAATTTACATCCCTTAATCAACTATGGGAAGAAATTATAATTCTGTCCTGATCTTATTTAGAATAACTTATACTTATGGGAGAGCCATAAATCTTTATCTAAGATTAAAGGATGTTAGAGAGGATGCTACTCTTAGATTTCTAAGCTAACTTAAGCTTCCTTAAAGCTAACCTGCAAGAAGAAGTCTATTAGGGTATGAGTGAAACCATGTGCTCAGTAAACGATAACAAAAAGGTATCATACATTTAAATATCACACTTAAGCAGCACAATTCCTTTAAAATACAATGCAACACAACAAATGCCATATGTATGATATTGTTCAATCCATCATTAGATTAGATAAATGAACCTCGCTCTAATATAAGTTTCAAGGAGTTCACCAATAACACTACACCTCTTAATAAACGTAACTATTTGACACCTCTAATAACTATTTTGAATTATCCCCTTCATAGCTTGTAACTTATACTGTGATCTCTTCTCTAATTGTTTAGTTTAATAAGGTTAGAAGAAGGAAATCACTTGTTCCTCACTGAATAGCTGGTGTTTGGTAAACGTAATCAATGCATAATGCGGTAGAATTAAATGCATGAACTATGTATTAAGGCTAAGTATGGATTAGTTTAATTTAAGGGGGTGATCAAATAATATAACATTCCACAACATTGATATAAATTCACAATAAATCACAATAGACAAGTAGACTTAACTATTGCATCAAAAAGCATGCACATTTACTACATACATACAACTAAATCTACATTCAAACACAGGTAATATAATAATCTATAATCCCTTGTTAAACATAATGAAGTTGCTATGAAGCAAGCTAATTTACTTGAGATGTAGATCTTTGATGTGTACTTAAGACAAGAGATATATAATTTGTAACACCTTAGAACCTAGGATGCTACAACCCCGTCATGTATCTCTAATTTTTGCTAACACATTAAGCGTCTAAGAACTTACAACTTGTTTAAGATCCACAAAATAACAACATGAAATATGCCAATTCATAATTTAACAACCTCAAATTTAAATTAGAGTCAAATGCCTTCCACTCAAATTCCATAAATGCTAAAAGTAATAATACAATCAAAATCTACCATAACTCTACAACTTAAACACGAAATAACTTTAGATCATATACTAGAGTTTCATAGATCCTACAATAATTAGACCACTAAATCTAGCAACAAGAGTCATGGGCGACTCTAAAACCACAAAAGTCTCCAAAATAGACAATTATAACAAAAACAAACACAAATTCTTTAGTCTCCCCTACAACTAATCTATGATGTCCCAGCTCCATCTTTATAATAGTTATAATCTCCTTACTCATCATAGTATAAATAATCAAATTTGTAATCCTTAGCATAAACCCTACCATCTACCTTATAACTTATCCATGCAACTAATCAAAATAACAATCCCTATAGGGTGAGCCAAAGCTCAGTACAAGATACCATACACATGTGCATGAAACACAAGTATCAGTCAAACACACACACAAATACTACTATTAAATGCAACAAGCAATAATTTTACATGTTTCATTTAAGCCCACAACAATTATAGTCACAGTGTCCTCGGACTTAGGGTTACATACAATCCCTAATATGCAATATATAAATACTACATAGTATTAGTGTTGGGTACTCCCTAACACTTAAGTACCATAAACCAACCTAAATCTACCTAGGTCATTTTAAGAGGGGACTCTACAAGGGGCAACGTCGTGCAAAGATCACCAGGTGCCTCATTAATACTATTGGACCTGCCCAGTAAGTGGTCGAAGCCAAGCACAACCAACAACACAATTAAGTCCAAGTACAATTTAGTACGGTTTATATTTGCTAATCTAAAACACACGTTCAACAAATATGTATTTCGTACTTGGAACTCCTATCTAAAAATGATCTAACACCACACGTCCTCTAGTACCCGTTCAAAACATAAACGCTAGCTTAGAATTTAATAAATTCGTAATCCAATACTTCCTTCTCCTTAACTCTACCCTTTACTACTTACTTTGAGCTTCCAAACCACACTCCATGTAACTTTTCAATATTCCCCCTAATAAAACACATATATGGCATTAACATTCACACAACTCCCAGCATGCATACATAGTGCACAATGCCACTTCAATTTCATCTGCACGCACATACCGTATGCCATCGCACGACCACAACTATACTCAACCAATCACATACACTTTACGATGCCCACACATACACATATGACACATAGTACACCTGACACATACATATTCACATACGATACGTGCTAACCTACACCTCATACACTTATGATTCACATCCTGTACACTAATACACATACGCTTGACTGCATAAACACACACATAACGACACATCACACACACACCCATATAAGACACGGTACACATATACTAAACATCCCAACACTACTCCGTAATACCATCAAGATGTAATTTACATCATAACTGCATCATGACCACTATACTAACAAAATCAACACCTCCATTCCAAAACTTAAAGGAACCCTAAAAACATAAATTGAAAAGGTAAAATGGAGGTAGAAGGAAGTCTTACTTGATTATGGAGAAAAGATTGATTCTTGATGAATTCCTCTTTCAATGGCATAAATCTTGATTAGGGATTTGGGGTTGAGATGAATACTAGAAGTTTCTTGGAAAGTATCGTAAAGTTATGGTAACTGTAAGTTACGGTTAAATAATTTAGTGGGTAGTACAAATTTTCCTCGGACCAAAATACCCATAGCATTAATGAGTAATCATGTGTCATACCAATGTTAAGATTTTTTCTCATAACAGTTGCACCCCTGGCACTTGATATCAATTTACATGCCATACCAATGTCTAAATCTTTTCCCATGATAGTTTTGCCCCTGACACTTGATATTTAATTACATGCCATACCAATTTTTAGATATAAAAAATCACTTATTCCTTTAATTCCCTTATATTAATTAATTTATAATTTTTATTTTTAATTTGGTTTTTATAGTTTTTTCCCCCTCAACAAAACTTTTGTCCTCAAAAGTTTACATACTTAAGTCTTCAAATAGTTTTAGGTACTTACTCCCAATCTTCTCCTCAAGCTCCTAAATTGCTTCTCTATTTGACTGGTTGGGCTATTGAACCTTGATGTAAGGAATAGTCCTTCTCCTTAGTCGTTGTACTTTAGTATCTATTATCCTTACAGGTCGTTCCACCAGTGACATGTCCGGCTATAACTCTAGCAACCCTAAATCTACTACCTGCACATGCGATTCTTCCTTGTGATTTGGACTCGATTTCTTATATTTCATCAACATGGACACATGGTAAATGTTGTATACACCCTCCAATTGTGGTGGAAACTCCAACCTATAGGCCACCTTGCCAATGTTTTTTGTGATTTTGTAAGGGCTTATATACTTCGGTTTCAACTTACCCCTCAAGCCAAATCTGACCATGCCTTTGACTGGGGGAACTCTCAATAGTACTTCCTCACCCACTTGAAACTCTAGAGGGCGATGCCATCTATCAACGTAACTCTTTTGCCTACTTTGGGCAGTTTGTGTCCTCTGATGAATCAACCTAACCTTATCCACTGCCTCCTGTACCATGTCCGGTCCTGCAAACTGTCTTTTACCTACATTATCCTAAAGAATAGGCGATCTGCACTTTCAACCGAAGCCATTTAAATGGTGGGTTGATAGTTATTATTATAAGCGAATTCCATTAAGCTTAAATGCTCATCCCATTGTCCATCGAAGTCAAGTATGCATGCTCTCAACAAGTCTTCTAGAATTTGAATGGTGCGCTTTGACTGACCATTTGTCTATGGATGGAAAGTCGTATTAAACCAGAGTTTGGTACCTAAAGCTTTTCGTAAGCTTCTCTAGAAGTGACTAACAAAAGTTGTCCTTATCGGATGTGATTGACATCAGTACCTATGCAATCTTATAACCTCTTAAATGTATAACTTGGCGAGCTTTCCTAATTGATACTTAATATTTATAGGGATGAAATGTGCAGACTTAGTCAATCTATCTACTATCACCTATATAGCATTATGTTTCACTAAAGTTTTTAGTAGGGCAGCGATAAAGTCCATGGTCACATCCTCCCACTTCCATTCTGGTACTGGTAAAGGTTGTAACTCACCAGCCTACCTTTGATGCTCGATTCTAATTGGCTGACATCACACCTCAAATAGGAGGAGTCATAACAATCCCGTCATGTAAACTAACCTAAGATAGAAGTTAACTTCACAGTTGTTATAATAGATATAGTCCACACAAAGCATGTATAACTCAACTAGCTTGAAACGTCCGTTCTGATACCTATGAATAACCAAACCAATGGTAGAGCTTTACAAAATACTAGTTCTATACAACCCGTTGTCTCATAACACAATAGTATTTATATACACGTTTCACTTCCAAAGTTAAGTGTACCATAAGAGTTTATCAAAAACCACTAGTTCTGCAAACTATATATAATAAATTAGAAAACTAGTGGGCATCCTAAGGAATTTCCAATTAGTTTCCTCAAAATTCAAAAGAAAAGACAAAAGCCTAGGTTCGGTTGGTTCTTCATTCCTCACTTTCTTGGTCAACAGCACACTAACCTAGGGGTAGTGTTATCAGAACATCTTGATCTTTACTCGGTACCTACAAAAGAGTCTATGGGAATATGAGCACAACTAGCTCAATAAGTAAGATAGAGTTAGAAGAGTACCAAACAATTATAATCAAGGTTATTGATTATGATGAAATGCAATGCAATCAGTCAAATGAAACATCGCATAATGTTATTCGGTCCATCATGAGATTAGAGAAATTACATCCGCTCCAACTCAGATTAAGGAGTTTTATTGCGACTCAAATTAGACCAAATCCGAGCTTATGTAATGGAGAACATCTTCCTCCTCTTATCACCTTCTTCCTATGATCACCTTTGAATCACGGCCTCCACCTTTGCCGCGACCTCCTCACCTGTCACTTAGTTCGACTAAAGATGAGGAAAGGACCATTTCAACTATCCTCATCAAAGGAAGTCGGTATTTAACCAACACTCTTAACCGTTTCCCCTAATGGGTGTTATGTACGTCCAGTTTTGTTATAGTTGCATAATCATTAGCTGTAATCAAGGGTGACCAATCAAGTTCATACATTACAAATACAATGCAACATGCCAAACAGCACATCAAGGAGTTCAACTCCTATCACAACTAAGTATTATACACACACATGGCATCCATATCCCAACAAACGGTGAAGCTGAAAATCCCAACTTACTTATTTAAGCACTTACTATGGAAGACTCGAGTTGTTAACAGTCTGACTATTAAGAGATCCTATATACATAAAACTCAAATTTAGTTTTCATAATAATTACGAAAACATTAAAGTTTGATTTAAAATGGTTATATATATAAATATATTATCTCAATAATATATTGTTTTATTATTATATATATATCGAGTTAAGTTGTTAATTCTTGATAATATACGTAATTTATACTATTATGTATTATATATCATTTCGATCGCATCGAAACATACTTTTAATTTATTAAATCATGTTTTAATTTCGGTAGGGTTACCGTAATACGTACATTCTAAATATTATAGAGTTATAAGTTATATTATCTAAGATTGTCCAATTTTAATAAAATTTGTATCATTAGATTCGTACAGATTTAATGCCAAGTGTTATAAGTCTTGTTTCTAGAGATGATTTTTAACTGGTAGTTCGAATTTTTAATATAGTTACACATATCTATGTAAATATTATCATATTATATATAAGTTATGTTATTAAACTGTATTTTACCTAATTTGTTAATATAATACTATAATATGAGTATTGTATAACCCTAATATATATATAATATTTCCTAATCATCAAAATATCATTGATTATATTAAAAATATCTTTTTCGTCTAATCTAATCAATACACTCATACATAGTTTTTATTCAACTATTTAGTTCATTTTAACTTATTATTACTAAAAATATGTTGTGATTTGTAATTTAAGTCATTTTACTACGTAAATTTGTAATAAATAGTTTGGGTCACCAAATAATTCCCTAAAAATTTCTATAGACTCCTAAAAATATGAAAAAAATCAACTATTACTTGGTTTTAAGTTTTCAACCTATTGCCTATATATTCATATTTACGATTTTACCCTTTAATTATCTTAAATTACTTAATTATGATCTTTTTTACACCAAGTTAATTTCAATTTGACCCAACATTGTTATTATTCACTAGAGATCATTACATGTCCATTTCATCATTTAATTTCACAATTTCCTATTTATTTTACAATTTCGGCTTATTTTCGAGCTATTTTTAGGCCAAAAATGCAATAAATATTAAAAATATTCAAATCAAAATTTAGGCTACATAGCAATTATCTATATATCATACACATCCTACAAAAAAAATTTTAAACTTAAAACAACATCATTTAGTACATTTATTTTGCAATTTAAATTTTGGATGAATAGTAGTTTTCTTAAGCATGTATACTAAATATTATAAATTTTTCAAAAATAAAAATATCACATGAAAGCATATTTAAACTAACCTAACTACAATTTTTTTTCAAAAATTTCTAGGTGGTTTTAGTATTTTTTACAAATTATTGAAAAATAATATAGGGAATTGACCTTCATCTTCTTAGATGCTATGGTGGCCGACGGCTGTTAGGCGGTTGGTGGGTTGTCGGAAGCCCTAGATGCTAGGGGTACTCCTTGATGGTGAAGCAACTCAACAGTAGAACATCGGGAGCCTTATGAATTAGCTTAACTCAATATATGCTACGTTTTTTCAAATTTTTTTCTATTTTCCCATGATTTTTTTTCCTATTTTCCTTTGAGTGTGTTTGGTTTCTAAAGAATCAAAATGATGTCCTCAGTCCTTTTTATAGCTGTTTGGATTGGTTGCTATCCTCCTTATATATATATATTTTTAATTTTTCTTTACTTTTCCCTATTAATTGTAAGTAGGAGGTGGCTTCCAACGGTGGATTGCCTTTTGATTCAGCACAATTGAATCTTCTACAGCAAGTGACAGTGAATTCTAGTAATCCTCAACCACAACTGAAATTTTTTTGGATAAGATTTGCAATTATTTAGGGATTTTGAGTATATTTTATTAATAATTAGTTATTTATTAATATACAAGTATATATCTCATGTATATATTCCATGTAATGTATCCTCGTACACATATAATTTTATCCTTAACATATCTTTTATTTTTAAGATATATTTCTTAGTTATTTTTATGATTTCAACACAATATATATATATATATATATATAATTTGGTAATTTAAGATTAATTTACGTATATAATTATTATTTGTACCGAATATACTCATAAAAAAGGAGTATATTCATATAGTAAATTATACTATATTATCTCATTTTATAGTTTAATAACTTATCTTTAAGTTCTCGTAACATTCCAAGTTCGATTTCGAAGGTTTCAAGCAATTTGGTACTATATTAAATAATCATACTTATAAGGGCAAATTGGGATTTTGGGTCGATATTTTCAAAATCTAATTTTACTAAGTAACTTCAACTAACTTTTTGATCTTAGTCGTAAAGTCTCAATTGTTCTAAACTCAATTTTTAATGGCTTACAGCTAACATGTCTGACATCTGGACACTTACTCTATTATTTCTCTCTTCATTTTGTTCCACCAATAATGATCCTTCAAGTCTATACATTTTTTAGCCCCCCTGGATGAACAAAATAGGCAGAGTAGTGTGCTTCTTTAAGAATTTCACTTCTTAAACCCAACTGTGCTGGTACACATAGTCTGCCCTTAAACCTCACAACTCCCTTAGCATCCACTATAAAGTTTGGAGCTTTGCACGCCCCTATCTTGCCCTTAATCTCTTGGATCCCTTGATCTTCTAACTAAACAACTTTAATTTGATCTATTAGAGTGGGTTGTATCCTCAAACTTGCTAATCTAGCCCTAGCCTCTCTAGTCAACACTTCTAACTCAAGTTAACACATTTGATCAAGTAATGGCCTTTAAGTAGTATTTAAGCTAGCCAAATTTCATTGTCTTTTCCTACTCAGGGCATTAGCTACCACATTAGCTTTACGTGGGTGGTACTGAATATCTAGGTCATAGTCCTTGATCAGCTATAGCCAACACCTCTGCCGTATATTTAAGTCCTTTTAAGTGAAGAAATACTTGAGGCTCTTGTGATTTGTATACACCTTGTACCTCTCTCCTACTAGGTAGTGTCTCCAAAGCTTCAATGCATGTACCACAGCTGCTAATTTTAGGTCATGAATTGGGTAATTTTTCTCATATGACTTAAGCTAGCAAGATGGATATGCTATCACTTTACCATTCTACATAAGAACACACCTTAACCCTTGTATGGAAGTGTCACTATAAACAACAAACTCTTCCCTATTGCGGGGTAAGGTAAGTATTGGAGTTGTCACTAATCTATCCTTTAATTGTTGGAAGCTTACTTCACAACTATTATCCTATACGAACTTTATCCCTTTTTGAGTCAGTCGAGTCAAAGGCGTGGAAATCTTAGAAAAGCCCTCCACAAACTTTCGATAATAACCAGCTAACCCAAGAAAACTTCTAACCTTTGACACAATAGCTGGTCTTAGCCACTTAACAACTGCCTTTGTTTTCTCTGGGTCTATAGCTATACCATCTTGGTTTACTATATGACCTAAGAAAGCTACTTACTCCAACTAGAAGTCACACTTGCTAAACTTAGCGTAACGCCTTTCTTCTCTCAACTTTCTTAATACAATCCTCAAGTGCTCTTCATGTTCTTCTCTATTCCCGGGGTAAATGAAGATGTCATCAATAAAAATAACGACAAAGTTATTAAGGTACTCCTTAAATACTCGATTCATGAGATCCATGAACATCGCTGGTGCATTTGTCAAACCAAAAGGCATTATTAAAAATTCAAATGACCCGTATCTAGTTCTAAACGCTGTCTTCTCCACATCCTTGGCCCTGACCTTCAATTGATAATATCTTAAGCGTAAGTCTATTTTAGAAAAGACCTATACACCCAACAACTGATCAAGAAGGTCATTGATCTTTAAAAGGGGATATTTGTTTTTTATCGTAACTTGATTCAACTGCCAATAGTCAATGCACATCCATAAACTTCCATCCTTCTTCTTCACAAATGGTACCGGAGCCCTGCAAGGTGACGAGCTAGGCCTAATGAAGCCTTTATCTTATAGCTCATACAACTACTTCTTCACTCCACTAACTTGGTAGGTGCCATCCGGTAAGCCGGTTTCGAAATAGGTTTGGTCCCTAAAATTTGATCAATTCTGAATTCGACCTCTCTATTAGGTGGGATATCTGGTAAGTCTTTAGGGAACACATCTAAATACTCTTGTAATGCGGGTGTCAAATGTAATTTCAACTCGAGTTTGCTCATTTCTGTCACTATGGCTGCTATAGTAAGCCTTTCCTATAACTCATATGAAATACATCGAGTCGGCCTTTGAGTTTCTACTCTATAACTAAAAGGTACTCTTCCTGGGGGTTGAAAGAACACTACTCGATTATAACAATTGAGTGCAGTATGGTGCTTCAACAACCAATCCATCCCCAGTATGACTTCAAAATCCGATAGCTCTAACACCAACAAGTCTGCCGCTAAAGCCCTTCCCTCACCATTATCTCTACATCCTTATAAATTTGATTTAAAATTGTTCTACTCCCCAATGGGGTATTCAAAACCAAACAATTATCCAAGACAAAAAAATGTAAACCACACATACTTACAAAAGACTCAACCACACATGAGTAGGAAGCACCAGTATCAAAAAGTGCATAAACACTGTGGGATAGGACAAAGATCGTACTTGCTATGGTATCTATGTCATAGGTGGTGTCCTGGTATTGAAATGCAAACACATGGGCTAGGGCTCTCTGCCGTGGGCCTACCTACTGAAGGTGAGTCACCTTAGGAATTGCTTAGGGTCTCACAACTGGTGTTACCTAAGTTGTCTGGCTCCTTATATCCCTGCAATCTATCATACAACGTCTTTTTTTGCCACAACTATAACAAAAACCCTAGTGTAGAATGATAAACTCTTTACAATCCCTACTCACATACCTAGTCTTGCCATAAAGAAAACACGCTCTTACTACCCACTTATAAGCTGCCACCTCATGAGGCCCAAAACATCGTGTGCACTTCATAACTGGTGCAGTCACTTTCGTCTAAACTGGTGCTAGTAGTGTTGTGGGTCTAAGGTACACTACCACTAACTTATCTCTACCTTTTTTAATAACCACCCTTAGAATTAGTCTCTTTGCTCTATCTAACCCTGTCATCACATAACTTGGCATAGGCCTTTTCCCTAAGGCTACCCTTACCTGGTGAGCTAACTACTCCTGCTGCCTCTTCATAAGCTGCTCTAAACACTTAGCCTTATCAATTACTGCTACATAAGCCATAAGCTAAAAGGCTACAACCTTCTCCTATAGCTCGGGCTCTAACCCATGAATAAATCTATTAATCCTTAACCACTTATCCCTTTTGGAAGCTTCGAGTATAAAATGAGCTAACCGATCTAATTCGGCCTCATAAGTTGCTACAGTCTTACTCCCCTGCTGGAGAGTTTGGTGTATCTACTCTCTTACACTAAAGGGAATGAAGTGCTCGAAAAATCTATCCTTGAACCTCTCTCAAGTCTAGGCCCTTACCTTAAGCTCTGCATACGAGGCGCCATCCCATCATTTCAATACATCTCCCCTTAGCATGAAATATGCATAGTCCACTTTCTTAACATTTAGAACCTCAACCATGGCAAAAATTTTCTCTATCTACTTAATTCACTCCTCAACAGTAATGGTGTCATCAAGTTTAAGGTCAAACTCCTTAGCCACTTTCAAGAAATGGTCTATCTCTAGTTGTCAGACCACTTGCTCTCATAACGCTAAGCATCAGCATTAGTTGGATCATTTGCACGTCTTGTCTAATATGCTCTTGTTACTTGACCATGGCACCCACCAAATTATTCATAGCATTTAGTAATTGCGTTGCATCGACCTCCATAGGCTTGTACCCCTGCCGGTCATACTTCCTCCATGCATTAGGTAATCCATAACCTCTATAAGTACCCTAGCCTCCCTACACATTCTAACTACTCTCAGCGTCTTGCCCATCAACTAGGTAGTCTTGAGGTCGCAAAGATCTTGACCCTACTCTCCTAGGCAACATTCTAAGGATGGATACATAGACAACCAACCTAAAAGAAAGTTAAGAGATAGGTAATAAAAAGAAATAATAAGGCAAGAGGGCACATTAAGAGGACATAAGGCAACCTGAAGTCAATACTCAGATACTTAATAGTTCATTTCCATATTCAAGCCTAACTCTTTAGCTACCTAAGCCACCTTTTCTTTCTTTCTTTCTTTTTTCTAATACACCAAAAGCTGTAATGCCCCGGAACCTAGGAAGCCACAACCCCACCATGTGTCCCTAACTTCTACTGACACATCAACCATCTAGGAACCTGCAACTTGTTTAAGATCCATAAAATAATAACATGAAATCTGCCAATTCACAATTTAATAACCTCAAATTTAACTAAGAGTGAAATGTCTTCCACTCAAATTCCATAAATGCCAAAAGTAATAACATAATTGAAATCTACTAAAACTCCACAACTTAAACACGAAAGGACTCTAGATCATATACTAAGGATTCATAGCTCTTACAGCAATTAAACCACTAAATTTAGTAATAGGAGTCACAGGCGACTCCAAAACCATATAAGTCTCTTAAGCAAACAATCATAACGAAAATAAATAGAAATCCTTTAGTCTCTCCTATAACTAATCTACAATGTCCTAGCTCCATCTTCATAATAGTAATAATCTCCTTGCTCATCATAGTGTAGATAATCAAATCTATAATCCTCAGCATAAACTCCCTTATTTACCTCATAACCTATCCATGCAATTGATCAAAATAACAATCCCCATAGGGTGAGCCAAAGCCTAATACAGGATACCATACACATGCACATGAAACACAAGTATTAGTCAAACATATACACAAACACTGCTATTAAATGCAATAAGATATAATTTTATATGTTTCATTTAGGCCCACAACCATCACAGTCCCAGCGTCTTGAGACTTGGGGTTACTCACGACTTCTAACACGCAACATATAAATACTACATAGTATTGGTGTTGAGTATTCCCCAACACCTAAGTGCCATAAACCAACCTAGATCTACTTAGGTCATTTCAATATGGGACTTCACAAGGGACAACATCGTACAAAAATCACCAAGTGCCTCACCAACGCTACTGGACCCAACCAATGGGTAGTCAAAGCCAAGCACAACTAACAATACAATTAAGTCTAAGTATCAATTTAGTTCGGTTTATATTCGTTAGCCTAACATACATATTCAACAAACACATACTTTGTACCTAGAGCTCCTATCTGAAAATGATCCAATAACACACGTCCTTTAGTACCAGTTCAAAACATAAATGCTAGCTTAGAAATTTAATAAGTTCATAGCCCGATACTTCCTTCTCCTTATGATGCATACCGTGACAAAAAATAGATAAGGCCAGTCGTTGGATGGGTCCAAGTTTAAAGAAAGCTTAAAGGGATGATGGGGAATGTATGAAAGAAGGAAGATGCGAATGAAGAGTAAGCAATAACCTATGAACAGCTCTAAAGGATATGACACACCAATAGAACTTCTGAAGACCTACAACACAACTCGATATGATGCACGAATTGGTCTAATGAGATTACTTGTCACCTAGCCTTACTCAAGGATTAGGATAAGAGTGAAATGGAAGTAAACAATCACTGTTTACAAAAGGAAATACCAAGTGTATTAATTGTAATTTGATTCATTTTGGCTACAAGTACAAGGGTATTTATACCCAATAAGTTAGGACAACTTGCCTAAAAGGGGAAAAGACAAAAAGAGTATTTTCCAAAGAAGTAATGTATAAGAATACAAAAGGTAAAAATGAATATTCAGAAAAAATAACAATTAGTGTGATAAATTCTATACATGATCCTGTACACATGGCGAAGGTACATTGGTAAGGCCATTGGAGGATGCAGACAAAAGAGTACGATCAAATTGCTTGTTTGAGCAGGGGTGAACTAAAGATTAGTCTGAGGTCTCTCTCTTTCAGCTTCTCGGTAAGGATGATGCTGAGCAAATTGTCGGCTCAGACATGAGTGAGCAAGCACGCAAGGTTTGGTAGATTTCTCGACATTCTTCTATTTAGCACATAATCTCTAAGAGATGAGCAATCATTTAGCTCGGCATGCAGAGTGGCTCGACAAAGAGATACTTGGCTTCAGGAAGAGTCGGTTGGAGCAAGAGGATTCGCCTTGCCATTCCTTAGGCTCGGCTATGGGTTAAAGCCTTAGTAACTTAATTCCCATTATTGCCTTTAAATTGATTTAGAATTAGGACCAAATCCAAATTGATACGGATTCCGTGGATGAACATATGAACCCAATATCATGCGTAACCAAAGGGGGTGGGTTCAAGCCACGAGATGGATAAAAAAGTAAATAATAGTCGAAGGTTAAATAGGGGTTCTTGTGCACTGATGATGAATATAACACACTAACGCCTTATACGAGCTTGGGTCACACTTAATATGATGCACAAGTATGGCCAGAGGTCACTCGCCACTAGTCAACACTCAAGTGGGCTAGATAAGAGTAGCTCAAGAGTAAGCAGAAAGGACACCTAACTTAAGAGGGGTAAAAAGTTCAGTATATTCTCTATGTATGATGATGTAGCTATTACATTGTGCAAGTATTTATGGTACCCAATTAGGGTAAGTCTTAAATTACAGAAAATTATAGAAATGGCTAAACAAAAGGAGAATAATTTACAAGGAAAACATGAAATTGTACAAAAAGAGTATCCTTTGTCAAAAAGGACAATGTGGATGTTTGAAAGGACAATGTGAGCATAATTCTACTCATTTTGTGGTCCTAATAACGTTACAAGCCATGCAAGGGTAGGCTTTGATTAGGTTTGGTTAGCGTCAACGGTTTGGAAGGTTTGATTGTTGGGACTGGACAAGGGTTGGGTCGGGGATGACTCACATTCGAGTCGGCCTCAGGTAATCAACTCTTGACAATTGTCAGCTGGATCTCCGTACTATAGAGATGGCCATTTTCCTAATTTGGTGCTTGGACTGAAGTATTGCAGAAGGGTTGGCTCAGCACCTTAGCAATCTCTTGGATGGTGTGGAGAGCAAAGTAGCTCGACAAATCGAACTAGGGTAAACATTGCTCCTTAATGCTTAACTCACCTCGGATAGCTCGGTGCACCATCTAAGAAAGCCATCAGGTTCGATAACGCGTGATCGGTCCTTAATCCCTATCATCCTCTCTAAGTTGTTTAAGATTTAGGATCAAATCCAGTTCAGCTTTTGGTTACTCATCCTCGAGAGTGTAAGGTTGGAGATTGGTAATTTTAAAGGAGTTTAAGACTCCATATTCTTTAGGTAATTCAATCCTATACGCATTAGAATTGATCTTTTCAAGCACTTTGAAAGGTCTATTTGCTCTAGGAGACAACTTGCTCTTTCTCAAATTTGGGAATCGTTCCTTATCAAGATGTATCCAAACCAAATCACCTGGTTGTAATTCTCTCTTCCTCCATCCTCGACTTCACTTCTCAAGCTTAGTATTAGCTCGACTCAATTGCTCTACAACCTTCTGGTGCTTAGCTTTGATGGCCTCAACTCTTTCAATGGTTGGTCGGTCATCATCAAGCTTTGGTTGGGGTACTTAGTCCATCGGGAGCTCAGGGTTAAACCTATAGGCGACCTCAAATGGAGACATACTTGTTATGTTGTAGGCGGTCCTATTGTAGGCAAACTCAATGATTGGCAGAGACAAATCCCAGTTGGCCATGTTTCGTCTAACAGTAACCCACAATAAAGTTCCCATGGTTCTGTTGACAACCTCGGTCTACCCATCAGTCTGTGAATAGTAGGACGTACTATACAATAGCTTGGTTCCCATTTGCCTCCATAGTGTCCTCTAAAAGTGGCTGATGAGCTTAGGGTTTCAGTTGGAAACAATAGTTTTAGGTATATCGTGAAGCTTGATTACTTCCTGGAAGAAAAGAAAAGAGATAGCTGAATCATCATTGGTTTTGGAATAGGGCATGAAATGTGCTAACTTATTAAATCGATCCATAACCACCATAATGAAGTCCTTCCTGTGGGATGTCCTCAGTAATCCTAACATGAAGTCCATACTTAGCTTAGACTACGACTTGGTTGGGATGGGCAAAGGTAGATAATGTCCTTACTTAGCTTGGCTCTTTGCTTTTCAGCAAGTCGCACACTTTTCCAACCCAAATTGCACATCTCTCATCATTCTCAGCTAAAAGAATCTTGCAGATAGTACTTCATGGGTTCAGCACTAACCAAAGTATCCCGTCAATCCTCCTCCATGCACCTTATGCATGAGTAATTCTCTCATGGAACAGGTTAGGATACATAGCCTCCTCTTCCTGAATAAGTATCCATCCTCTTTGCGATAGTCATCCAGTATTCATCCTTCCTCACACCAGGCATAGATAGGACCAAAATGTGGATCCTCAGCATAAATATTCTTTATCGTTGAAAAGCTAAGTAACCTTGTTTACAGCTCGATTGGGAGGGTATGTCGTCTCAATAGGACATTGGCCACTACATTATTCCTTCCATTCTTTTATTTTACGACATAAGAAAAACCCTCCATGAACTCAACCCATTTGACTTGCCTCTAAGACAACTTGGGTTGGCTCTTCAGGAACCTTAAGTATTCATGATTAGTGTAGATCACAAATTCCTTAAGCAACAGATAGTGCTTCCATACCGTTAGGGCTCGGATTAAAGAGTAAAACTCCTTGTCATAGATAGAATAATTGAGTGTAGCTCCTCAAAGTTTCTCACTAAAGTAAGCAATAGGTCGGCCTTCTTGCATCAGTACAGCACCTATGCTTAGTTGGATGCATCATACTCTACTTCAAACACTTTATCAAGAGCTCAGCAAAGCTAAGATGGGGGGCTGTAATTAGCCTCTCTTTCACCGCCTCAAAACTCCTCTTTTCTTTCTCTCCCTAAATGCTCTTCTTTGACAGTTTGGTAAGGGGGGTCATAATTGTACTAAAATTCTTTATAAATTTGCAGTAGAACGATGCTAAGCCGTAGAAACTTCTTATGTTGGCAAAACAAGTCTACTTAGGCCATTATATGATTGCTCTTATTTTCTCATCATTGACTTGGATGCCACATACACTCATAACAAACCCTAAGAAAATCAACTCGGGTTGGCAAAAGTTGCATTTTTTCAGATTAGCATAGAGCTGTTCAACTCGAAGTTTTTCTAAGATGCTTCAGAGATGCTCTTAGTGAGTCTCCAAGTCAGGGCTGTATACCAAAATGTCATCAAAATAAACTACAACAAACTTTCCTATTAATTCTTGGAGTACATGATTCATCAAGCACATAAATATGCTTGGCGCATTAGACAGTTTAAATGGCATTACAAGCCATTCATATGCCATTCATATAAACTATGTCGTGTCTTAAATGCGGTCTTCCACTCAACACCCTCGCGCATTCCAATCAGATGGTATCTAGATTTAAGGTTGATCTTAGAGAACACTCTTGCTCCACTTAATTCATCCAGCATGTCATCAAGCCTAGGTATAGGATACATATACTTGATGGTGATTTGATTGATCACTTAACTATCTACATACATCCTCCAAGAACCATCCTTCTTTGGCATTAACAAGGCCGGAACGATACAAGGGCTAAGGGACTCATGCATATACCCCTTCTTCATTAGCTCATCTACTTGCTTCTGTAGCTCGACGGCCTGTTCAAAATTCAGCCTATAGGTAGGCTTGTTCGGCAATACGGCTTCTGGCTGTAGGTCAATTACATGCTTGACACCTTGGATTGGGGGTAGACCTTTCAATAACTCCTCTGAAAACAGGTCAGCAAATTCCTCTAACAATGTTTTCACCTCGACAAGCTGCTCATCTCTTCGGACCTCATCTTTAGTAATCTTCGGACCAGCAGATAGGTTGGTCCTTCGAGCTCCATTTCTCTTTTTAGTTCAACTCGGGTCATCACCAAAGCCTCCTTCTTCAAGGTTTGGCTAAGTTGGGATTGTATGACCTTTGCCTACTCAACAGTCATAGGATTTAATTTGATCTTCCTACCTTCATGCTCTACAGAACATATATTCCTCCTTCCGTCATATATAACTACTCGATCAAACATCCATGGTCATCTAAGTAGAATGTAGGATGCATTCATGGGTAGCACATCACAAAGTACTTCGTCTCGATATTTATTAATGCAAATTGGTACAAACACCTGCTTATTCACCTGTAGGGCCCCCTTATCACTGAGCCAATGAAGCTTATACTATTTTGGGTAAGGCTTGGTTAGCAATTTTAATTGCTGGACCATAAATGCAGAGGTTGCATTGGTACAGCTCGCATTATAAACGATCAACGCATATAGTGATTTATTCACCTTGCATCCAATATGAAAGAGATTTTCTCTTTGTTTGTCTTTAGGTATGGGATCGACACTCATCTTCTTTCTCAACACTAGAGTGGTCAGCATAAAGTTTCCTTCCTCACTATAGATAACTTCCTCTTCGGACAACTCGGTCTGTCCGTCCTTTTTCAGCTCCTCTACTTCTTTATCAATGTTGTCCACTTCGACAGTCGGCATCTCGCCTTGGATTACCATAGTTCTTCTATTAGGACATTGAGCGGCCATGTGTCTAAAGCCTTGGCATTTAAAATACTTGATCTCACTCTTCTTCCTCCTTAAACTCTGGCCCTTCTCAAACTTCCTTGTGGATTTCTTCTCCTCTGCTGGAGTAGTCTAAGTAAGTTGTGTCTCAGCAACCTTACTTGGTTCCATTTGCACGGGTCTGCTCGAAACAGTTCGGCTACTACTAGGTCAGCAAATTAGTGGTCAAAATCTTCTTGTTTAACACCTTTCTATCCTCTGGGCGGTTTAGATTATGTCATCAAGCATTCCAATATCTAAGGTTTCTAAGACATCCCTAATCTCATACTTCAATCTACTGATGAATCAATATACAATTCGATCCTCTAACTTTATAACTTTACATCGATTCATCAACATTTGGAATTCCTTAACATAAGTGTCTACACTTGACCCTCCTTATTTGAGCTCTTGCACTCTTTTAAAGGCATGTTGCAAATAATAGCTCGGCACAAACCTTCTCCACATAACCTTCCTCATTTCATCCCAACTCCTAATCTCTCACTCTCCTTCCCCTCTTCAGGTGCCTTGTAAGTTCTTCTACCATAAGGCAACATAGCTAGTGAACCCCAATACAGTAAGTCTAACCTTTGCATTGTCGGGTATGTCTCGTGGCATTTAAACTACTTTTTAATCCCATCTACCTAATTTAAGTAGTCCTTAGCATCATTACTTCTAGAAAAACTCGGGATACGCATCTTCAATCCCTCAACTCTAGGGGTTCGTACATTTCTTTCTTCAGGCTCATAGTACTCCTCTGTTTCATCGTCTCCTTTCGCTTCTTCCTTAATCTCTTTAAACGCTAACCTTCATCTCGCATCCCTACCAACTCCTTCAATTCGAGGTCGTTGAGCTGGGGCATTAACTTTACTAAATTGACCATTGCCTTGGCCTTGCTGCTCACGTACTCTAGTGGGGATATTCCAAGCGCGCTGCCTGTCTTCTTGGATAACAGCCACCAAACTAACTACCAAGTCGGTAAGCCTATCCAAGCAGTCACTCGCTAATTGGTGTGAAGCTTCCTTCTTACCCTTGGCCATGTCAAGTACCACTTCCTTGGTTTCCCAAAGTCCTTTGAACACTTAAGTCTGACATTGATGGTTACTTCACAAAAATTGATGTCTAATAATACCACTTGAAGATCAATAACCGATACTCCAATCACCACAACAATTACACAACAAATGAACAATTAACCACATTCTGTTTTATATATCGAAAAATAGGAGAAAATAAAGCATAGAATACTTCTCAACTACTAAACTCTAAGGTTAACAATAGAACCATTATCATATGAGAGTAATAACAAACCACTCAAAGAACACAGTAGTAAAATCTAGCTTCAAACATAGCCAGGCTCTGATACTAAGATGATACGAATTCTGTAGATGAACATATGGACCTAATATTATGCGTAACCAAAGGGGGTGGGTCCAGGCAGTGAGATAGCTCGAAAAGTAAATGGTAGTTGAAGGTTAAGCAAGGGTTCCCATGCACCAACGATGGAAATGACGCACCAATGCTTCATACGAGCTCGAATTACACTTGTTATGATGCAAAAGTATGGGCGGAGGTCTCTTGCTACTAGTCCACGCTCAAATGGGCTAGACAAGAGTAGCTCAAAAGTAAGCAAAAAGGACACTTAGCTTAAGAGAGATAAAAAGTTTAGTATATTCTTTGTGTATGATGATGTAACTATTACATTATGCAAGTATTTATAGTACCTAGTTAAGATAAGTCATAAATTACAGAAAATTACAGAAATGGCTAAACAAAAGGAGAATAATTTATAAGGAAAACATGAAATCATGCAAAAAGAATATCCTTCATCAAAAAGGACGATATGGATGTAAGAAAGGATAGTGTATGCGTAATTATGCTAACACTATAAGCCGTGTAGAGGTAGGCCCTGATTAGGTCTGGTCAGCATTGGTAGTTCAAAGGCTTTGATTGCTAAGACTGGACAAGGGTTAACTCGAGGACGACTCACATTCAGGTCGTCCTCGAGTGGTCGGCTCTTCACAATTGTCAGCTCGGTCTCGACACTATAGAGATGTCTGTTTTCCTAATTTGGTACTTGGACTAAGGTATTGTGGAGGGATTGGCTTAGCACCTTGAAAGTCTCTTGGATAGTGGGGAGAGCAAAGTAGCTCAACAGATTGGACTAGGGTAAACACTGCTCATCGACACTTAACTCACCTTGGACAGCTTGGCGTACCATCTGAGAAGCCCTTGGGCTTAGAAGTACGTCATTGGTCCTTGATCCTTATCATAAATGGTCTTTGATTAGTTCTCCGTTAGGGTGATATGGACTGAGGTTGGCAATGTTGAAGGTGTCAGAAACTCCATAGTCTTTGGGTAGCTCTAACTTGTAAGCATTGTCATTGATCTTCTTGAAGATTCTAAAAGGTCCTTCAGCTCTTATAGATAGCTTGTTCCTCTTCTTGCTTAAAAATCTTTCCTTGCTAAGGTACAACTACACCAAGTCTCCTAGTTGGAATTGTTTAGCCGTTTTACCCTTGGCATTCTTCTAGCAACTTAATCGATCTGCCAAGTAACTTTATTATAGATGTATTAAAGGAACTATACTCGAGCTCTTGCGTCAGGGTCTTCTTGCTTGTATTCAAGTATACTTCAAAGGGGGTTTACTGAGTGGTGTCTTGTACGGTTCGATTATAAGTAAATTCGACCACTAGCAAGCAAAAGTCCCAATTAGCCAAGTTTTTGTCCACTATAGCTTGGAGCAGTAATCCAAAAGTATGATTGACTACCTTTATTTAGCCATCTGTTTAGGGGTGACAAGAAGTACTAAATAGTAGTTTGGTCCCCATCCATTGCTACAAAGTCTTCCAAAAATGGCTAAAAAACTTCGAGTCTCTATTTGATACTACACTCCTTAACACGCCACGTAGCCGAATAATTTCCTGTAAGAAAAGAGAAGCAATAGCCAAAGCATTATTAGTTTTGGAGTAAGGCACAAAGTATGCCATCTTACTGAACCTATCCATAATAACCATTATAGAATCTTTGCCTCAGGCAGTTTTTAGTAATCCAAGAACAAAGTCGATACTCAACTCAATCCATGATTTTGTCAAAACAGACAAAGGCATCACCTTCCCTTACTTGGCTTGACATTTAACCCTTTTGCACATGGTACAACCTTCAATAACTTGGTGCACATCACGCCTCATTCTCAGCCAGAAGAAATGATCATTCAGTAGTTTATAGGTCCTTCTCTCCCCATAATGCTCGAGAGTCCTCTACTGTGGGCTTTCCTTATCAGTAATTCCCTTAGTGAATAGGTTGGTACGCATAATTTTCCTCCTTACAACAAGTATCCATCTTCCACATGATACTCATCTACTTTCCTTCCACCAACACATCATGCAAGTGTTAGTCTAAAGTGTAGATCCTTAGAGTATTGCTCTTTAATGCTCATAAACCTAAACACTCTACAATTCATTCAGGAGTACATGCTTTCTTGAAAGAGCATCTACAACTACGTTACTCTTTCCTTGTTTATATTTTATTATGAAGTTATACCCTTCGAGGAACTCGACCCACCTTACCTGCCACTTCAACAACTTCGTCTAGCTTTAAAGATAGCTCAGAAACTCGTGGTCAATGTAGATGATAAATTCTCTCAGCAACAGATAATGATGCCATACTTATAGTACTCGGATTAGTGCCAAGAGTTCTTTATCATACATAGAGTCATTTAGTTGAGGTCCCTTAAGCTTATCACTATGGTAAGCAATTGGTCGGCTTTCTTACGTTAGGATAACACCTATTCCAAAGCCTAATGCATCATATTCCAGCTTAAATACTTTCTCAAAGTCAGGTAAAACTAGTACAGGGGCAGAGGTTAATCTTTCTTTCACTTCGGTAAAGTTTCTCTTCTCCTTTCCCCCCCATTTAAAGTCAACATTCTTCTTTGTCAGCTTAATAAGGGTGTTGAAATTCGTGATGAATCTTTTGTAGAATGAAGCCAATGCATGGAAACCTCTCACCTTGGCATAAGTCGTTGGAGTCAACTACTCGACAATTGCTCATATTTTCTCATCATTCACTTATAAGCCTCCTCTACTTACTACATAGCCTAAGAATACTACTTCTTCCTAGCAACAACAACGTTTCTTAAGGTTACCAAATAATCTCTTGGTACGAAGTGACACGCCCTGAAGTGACAGAGTCGTAACAGCCCCCGCCGTGTAAACCATCTTAAGATAGAAGTTGGCTTTACAACCGCTATCTTAGACCTGATCCACACAAGGCGTCCACGACTAACCCGCTTTGAAGTAGACAATTTGTAAATTAAACAAATCATTTACCTAAAAAAAAAATGAGGAAATATATATATATATTATAATTCAGTTACTGCAGTTTAAGTTTACAATATTCTTCTATAATATATCTCCTAGTTATTACATCATTCGGAAATGAAAAATAATTCTAAAGTAAAAACTTAGACCTTAAAATATGTGTTTATTCTTCAATGTTTTTCCTCACTCCCCAGGATCCAGCAGTTGCTAGCTTCTGAGTAATTGGTTGCCGCTTCTTAGCCAGCACCTGCACGACGTCTATAGGGATGTGAGCAACCACAGCTCAGTAAGTAGGGATAGAGGACTTAAAACTACACCATACACACAACAAGGTTTTCAAGCACTTATTAGGTGCATTGCATGTGCAAGCAAATGCCATCGCACGACGTTGTCCAGCCCGTCGTGAGATTAGAGAAATTGCGCCCGCTCTAATTCGGGTTGAGGAGTTACCGTTAATGCAACAGCTCATGACCAAACCCAGGCTTGTGTAATGGAGACCTTGCTCCTCCCGCGACTACCTTTGAACCACTGTCTTCACCCCCGCCGCGACCTCCTCTCCTGTCACTTAGTTCGACTGAGGATGAAGAAGGGACCATTTTGCAATCCTGCGCTATCCCTTCTGAAGGAGTCGGTATTTGGCTAGAGAGTCCTAAATCCCCTAACAGGTTGCCATGCATGTTCGATTATGATTACTGGTCGTATATTTAATTAAGTCCAGTTTAGGATGATCGATCATTTCATACAATTCATATAATATGTGCAGAGCAACAAATAGAATCATGGCATCACCCATAATCAAGCATATGCATACATTCAACTATCTAACAAGCACAACCAAGCATAATCTTAAGCCTCCCAAAATACAGCAACGTATTAATCCCAACTTACCTCGACTCCTCACTCACTCACTCGAGGTCGGATTTGCTCAGGCCATCGCCGATCATCCCTATAATACGAACGTGGTTTTAGCTCTTCATATAAATATTACAAGTTCATTTTATTCTATAACGCTTATTGTTAGGTTTTGTTTAAGGTTTAATATGTCTAATTATCTAGGTATTAAGTCTTTTACCATTATTATAGGTTTAGGGTTAGGTTCAGGTTCGGTTTTCGCATCGATTTCTAAATTAGGTTTTAGTTCGATTTTTAAATCCTTAACATGTTCGAATCCTAATGTGAAATTAATCACATTAAGCTCGAGTATCCAAATATCCTATTGGGTCGAAATTTTGGTATTCTAAACTATTCGGTACACGCTAACCCTAATTGAGGTATCGAATTTATTCTCGATGTGTAAAAATCTTACATTTTGAGATATTTACTTAAAATTAAATATTATTTCAGATTTATTATTTTTTTGATTTCAATTATAATATTATCTAAATAACTTTATTTTTTAGATTTATTAATTTACATTTTCACATATTCCTAATTTCTTATTTTCTTTACCTAATTTCCCTAATTAACCATACTTAGTATCTAAAGGCTAGGATTAGGGTTCCACTGCAGAGATTAACTTCCTTAAATATCTAACTAAGATCCAAATCAGTAATTAACATTCTAATCACCTAATTAATCCAAAATCACCCAATTTTACCATCATTTTAGGGCTAAAAATTAACTTAAAATTTTTGAAAATTAATTTAAAAAAAATGGCTTCATAGCATTGTTCTATATCATATGAGAATCCTACAGAAAAATTTTGAGCCCCAAACTACATCCCTAAGCCTATTTAATTTCCGGTTTAATCATGCTCGGTTTTGAACAATTTATTAAGGACCCTATATTTCTAGACATAATTAAACTAAATCAATATTTTTCCCTAAATCTACATACAATAAAACCTCAGAATAACAAGTTTCATAATTTTCTGGGCAAAATAACTAATTTTACAAAATTATACAAGAATCGGGCTGGAATTTGGACTCACCGGTTCAGGTGGCTCCGGCCACCGCAGGCCGCCGTGGCCTTGTCGGCCGGCCTGGGCGCTGCCACCACCGTGTGGTGGTGGTGGCCGTCCACTCCCAGCTCCTCGTCTGGTGTGGGTTCCCTTTAAAATCCCTAACTGCACAGTTTTTCTTATTTTTTTTATTTTTCTGGATTTTCTCTCGAATTTTCAACTCTCTCTAATTTTCTCTGATTTTTATCCTTCCAAATGAGCTTCTAAATTTTTCTTGCTATTTATAGACGTTTTTTGTAATTATTATGCATTAATTTGATAAGATTTTGTCCAATTTTCTTGATTTTTGGCTTTTAAGTTGTTCAATTTATATTGGTCAATTTTTCTTTTTCTGACCACGACCTGATCTTGCATCAACTTATCCTCTTCTGATTTTTTTCTGATTTTTCCATAATTATTTTATATTTTTCTTTAATTATTTGCTTAGTTTTTGGCCAATTTAGATAATTACGCGTATTTTTATCTACACGTAAATACATGTGGGGTATACGTGAACATTCCTAAATATTATTTTGGTCATTCTAAAATTTTTAGTATACATATAATCTATCTCTAGTAATTTATTAGTTATTAGATTACACTTTTTGCCTTTTTAGTAATTAGCAATTAGCAATTATTATGCTTAAAATTTGAAAATTTTATAGTTTCCTATTTTATTACTTATTTTCTTGAATTCACGTTTACAGGGTCATTTTTATTAATATTCTTCTCAATAATTTATAATTTGGGTTTGATCGGATTTTTTAACCGATCGCCCTAAACCTTGGGTTCTAAATTCAATCCTACGGTCAATTGGCTTAGCTTTGGGGCTTACACGAAGGACATTCAGTACGGCTTGGAGATGTTCACAATGACTCGACATGTCGATGATATACACTAAGATGTTGTCAAAATACATTACGACACACTTCCTTATTAGATGTCTTAACAAATGGTTCATCAATCTCATGAAAGTGCTTGAAGCATTTGACAAACCAAATGACATGACCATCCACTCATAAAGTCCATGCCGAGTTTTGAATGCAATTTTCGACTCATCTCCCAACCTCATGCAGATTTGATGGTAACCAAACTTTAGATCGATCTTGCTGAAGATCTTAGCTCCACTCAATTCATCCAACATATCTTCCAACCTAGGGATTGGATACCTGTATTTGATTGTTATCTTGTTCATTGATCAGCTGTCAACACAAATCCGCTAGGTTCCATCCTTTTTCGGCACTAGAAGCATCGGTACAGCATAAGGGTTGAGACTTTCCCTAACATATCCTCTCTCCAATAATTCATTGACTTATCGTTAAAGTTCAAAAGCTTGTTCATGACTCATTTGATAAACTGACTTATTTAACAGGGCGAAGCTGCTTATTAAGTCAATGCAATGTTTTATGCCTTGAATAGGGGGATAGGCCTTTGGGTAACTATTTTGGGAACAAATTGGTGTACTCATCAAGCAACTCTTTTACTTCCTAGGTAGTTCACCCCACTCCTTCAATTCTAATAAATGCCTAACCAACAGGAAGGTTAGCATATCGGCTTGAATAGCCTCTCAGATCTCAGCTCTACTCATCATCAGAGTCTTCTTCGATCCACGAGTAATTTTAGCCTACAATTTGTTAACTTCACTTGGCGGCATCGGGTTCAACATGATCTTCCTACCATCCTTTTTGAACATATATGTGTTCTGGTATCCATCATAGATAATTCTTCTATCAAATAGCTACGGTCTATCTAGCAATACATGGGAAGCGCACATAGGCAATATGTCGCAAATAATCTAGTTAAAGTAATTTCCGATAGTGATCAACGGCAATACTTATAAAGTGATATGTGGTGCTCCCTTCTCACTCAACTAATACAACTTGTATGGCCTTGGATGTACAACAGTCGGCAACTTTGATTTTGTGATCAAATTGGTTGATGCCACATTAGTGCAACTATTACTAACCACAATGAGGGTACACACTTAATCATTCACCTTATAGGTGATATGAAAGAAATTCTCTCGCTACTCCTCCTCACGTAAGTGTTCCATGTTCATTGCGCATCAGACAACCAAGATCAACTAGTCCAAGTCTTCGATAAACACATCCTCTTCAATCAGTTCTCTCTCGTGAGAAACTTCGTCGGCAGTGCTCTCTTCCTCTTCAGGTTCCTCATCAGTACTTTCTACTTTTAACTTCAGGACGTCTCCCTTGATGACTATAGTCCTTCGGTTCGGGTACTAAGTAGATATATGTCGAAACCTTTAGCACTTGATTTGGCTCATCTTTCTACCAGATTTTTCCCCTTTCTCATAAGTTCGGGTCGGTACATCACTATCAGGTTAACCTTTCTATTCGACTCAGACATCCACCTTTTAGATCAACTTGATACTTAGTTTAGCTGAGCGACTTCCCTGTCTTAGTCTACTAGTCAACTATTTGGTCGGTACTCGGCTTCTTTTCTACCTCTTTACTTGTTAAGCTATTCGAATGGCTTCATTCATTGTGGTGAATCGTTGGAATTCCCTAAAGTCTCGAATGTCACCCCTTAATCTCGTAAGAAACCTAGAGATCATTCGAGCTGGTGGTTCCTCCATTTTATAATGAATTATAAACATTTAAAATTCTTGAACATACTCATCAATAGTTTGACCTCCTTGTCTTAACTCTTAAAGCTAAGTAAAAGTATCTTATAGATAAGTATCTTATAGATAAGTATCTAGCACAAATCTATTTCTAAGTATTCTCTTCATCTCAAGCTAAGTATTAATCTCTTTGTATCCTTCTCATCTCCTCATAACCTCCATTACATGGCGGCATATCCATAGAACTCAATAGCAGCAGTTCTTACTTTCTCGTAATCCTTATATTGGTAATAGTTAAATATACACTCCACTTTCTCTTCCTATTCTAAATATTCATTTGTACTCCTAGATCCGTTGACGCTCGGAATTTGAAGCTTCACATGGTCAGTGGCTCTAGGTGCTCGGACTTACTCTTCTTCTTCGTAATACTCTTCCTCGTCCTTTTCTCCCAGATCTCCTAAGTCAATCCTTCTCCTAATTTGTTTGCCTACCCCTCTACCTCAAACTTGTTGAGCTAGGTTCTGAACTTTCGCAGGTCAGGTAACTTATAGGGTGTTATGTGCGGCTTCAGCAGGTTAGTAAGCCAACACATGAACAGCTCAAGTCAAGTCTACTAAGAGATCAGCCATTTCATCGAGTCTCTCGTCTGTAATTCTTGGAGTATCTTGAGATTGTAGACTATGGTGAACAACACTACTGTTGTCATCTCCAACACCATCATTAACACTTGGGTCCGTCATTTCTCTAATAAGTTCAATTATCAAACTCTTCAATTAAGTGTTTCAGTAAGCACTTCCACAAACCAGAAACTTAACAGTTAGCAAATATAGTAGTTAAACAAACATAGTAACTTGCTTTATTTCACACATACAAAACATAGTATGAGTAAAACCTCGAAACAAGTACTATAACTTAAATGAAACCTTTGTTTTGATATCAAGATGATGTGTATCATGACCAAGAACAAACAAAGCCAGTTGCTGGATGGGTTCAAGCTTGCTGAAAGCTTAAAGAGATGATGGGGAATGCATGAAAGAACGAATATGCTAATGAAAAGTAAGTAATAACCCACGAATAGCTCCATAGGATATGACACATCAGTGGAACTTCCGAGTACTCACGGCACAACTTAATATAATGCACGAATTGGTTCAATAGGGTTACTCATCACTTAACCTTACTAAAGAGTTAGGATAAGAGTGAAATGAAAGTAAACAATCACTATTTATGAAAGGAAATACCTAGTGTATTAATTGTAACCTAATTCATTTTAGCTATAAGTATAAGGATATTTATACTTGATAAGTTAAGGCAACTTTTCTAAAGAAGTAATGTATAAGAATACAAAGGGTAAAAATGAATATTCAAGAAAAATAATAATTAGTGTAACTGATTCTATAAGTGGTCCTGTATACGTGGCTGAGGTGCATTGGTAAGGCCATTGGAGAATATAGATAAAGGACTACAATCAGATTACTTATCTAAGCAAGGGTGAAGTGAAGATTAGTTCGGGATCTCTCTCTCTCTCGGCTTCTCGACAAGGATGATGCCAAGCAAGTGGTCGACTCAGACATAAGTGAAGGTTTAGTAAATGTATCAGTGTTCTTCTATTTGGTACATAATCTTTGAGAGATGAACAGTCATTCGACTCGGTATGCAGAATGGCTAGGCAAAAAGATACTTTGCTTTGACAGGAGTTAACTGGAGTAGAAAGATTCACCTTGCCATTCCCTCTAACCTTCGAGCTCGGCTATAGGTTAAAGGCTTAGTAGTCTGATTCTTATCACCTTAACTCTACCTTCTGCTCCATACTCTAAGCTTCTAATCCATACTCCATGTAACTTTTCAATATTCCCCTTAATAAAAACATACATACGGCATCGACACTTACACAACTCCTAGTACGCACACATAGTACACAATGCCACTTCGATTTCATGCACACATACACACACTGTATGTTGTCGTACGATCACAACTATACTCAACTAATCACATACACTTTATGATGCCTATTCGTATACACATGACGCACACTACACCTAATATACACATACTCACACACGATATACGTTAACCCACACCTCACATACTTATAATTCATATCCTGTACACTAATGTACACACCCCCGATTGCATAGACACACATGCAACCGTACATCATACATACCTACATAAGACATGATACATGCACACTACACATCCTAATACCACTTTGCGACACCGTCAAGATGTAATTTACATTATAACCACATTACCACCACCACCATGCTAACAATATCAACATCTCCATTCCAAACTTAAAAAGAAACCCTAAAAACATAAATTGAAAAAGGTAAAATGAAGATAGAAGAAAGTTTTACTTGATTATGGAGGAAAGATTAATTCTTGATGAATTCCTCTTTCAATGGCACAAATCTTGATTAGGGATTTGGGGATGAGATGAATATTATAAGTTTCCTGGAAAGTATTATAACTTTTTGTGAGAGGGAGTTATGGTAACTGTAAGGTATGATTAAATAATTTAGTGGGTAGTACAAATTTTCCTCGAATCGAAATACCCATGGCATTAATGTATAATCACATACCATACCAATATGTAGGTCTTTTCCCATAACAGTTTTGCTCTTGATACTTAATATCAATTTACATGTCATACCAATATCTAAATCTTTTCCTATAATGTTATTGCTCCTTGTACTTGATATTTAATTACATATCATATCAATGTCTGAATATAAAAAATCACTTATTCTTTTAATTCTCTTAAATTAATTTATTTATTATTCTTATTTTTAATATGGGTTTTACATAATTCCTATAACATTTATAGTTAAACTAGTTTATGCGGTACATATAGGTCTTAATTATGTAGTTGGTCTAGGTTTATAATAAAAATCCATAATTGTTTCTTTGTGATATATCTGGCGGTTGTGCTTTGAAATTGTATGTTATGTCATTTTGCTTTATATAATATTAATCAGACCAGCGAGGAGACATTATATAACCTTATCAAACCTATGTAGAGTTTTGTCAATTTGGATATATAGTGTAATCCAATGTTAATGCAAATCATCGAGGAATATGAAATTGATTTGCAATTTCCCCACTTGGTTCAGAACATAAGTAATTAAGGGATTCAACATTCCTTTATGTTATGGTTGGCTTAATAAAAAAATATCCTTATTTTGCTTATCAGCAGCATAAATAATAAAGTTTCATTCTGTATTTATTATTGATATTGTATAATCTGATCAAAATTTATTCGTCAGGCTTTGTAAAATATTTTAACTATATCAACTAGTCAAATCACCAAAGTAATAGTAAGAATAATTGCAAAATTAGTAAAATTTTGACAAATATTTATTGACATCTTGGTTACGAGTTAATATTTATAAGCTTAACTTGTACAAAATCTTTTATGTAAGTTATGGGTTCATCACGTTCCCAATTTTTATAACAGCCTTTGGCCAAAAAAAAAATAATAATAATAATAATTTTTATAACAGCCATGTTATGTAAGAGATATATTGTAGTATTAAAATGATTATTTTAGAAATATCGATAAGGATTAAGTTTACGAAATCGTGGAATTGATGCAAATATTGATCATATTCACATTCAAGCTTACTTGAAACCCATGGTCTCAATTAATCCCTACAGTATTCAAGAGGATCGACAACATACATGTAATAATAATTTTATGGGGAAATAGTAATTTATTGAAGTTTCACTATTTTTACTACAAAAAGGCTTCAAAAATTAGAAAAATAGGATACCTTTTATTTAAACGAATACTATAGTGCTTACTGACCTTAAGTAATCTCTTTAACCATAGGAAAATATATGGAAATTTTAAGGATTAATAACTATTATTTAAGAATTTTTCCTAAAATAAAGCAATTTTGATAATTTAAGCATCAAACTTGCAAAAATTACCAGATTACAAAAAATGCAAAACTAAATCCAACAAAAAACAGTAAGTAAGAATATTAAGGACTTTTAAGGAAGAGGACTTGATGAAATAACAAGTATAATTAACTTAAGAAAATTTGAACCCCTCCCACAGTCACCACCCAAAACCACCACTTATGGCCTTCTCCCACCACCATCACCATGCCGGGCCACCTGAAAGAAGTGCGGTGATCTCCAGCAATCATTCCCATGTTTTTAGGTTGCCGACATGGCTCGGAAAAAATTAGAAGTGGAACTTGGCACTTCTAGAATTTGGAAACAATCTTATTATATTTTTTAAAATGATATTTCATGTCCAAAAATTCCAAAAAAATTATAATTGTGTTTCACGCATTCTTAAAAGCATCCCATAATTTTTTTCGTGATTTTTTGTCGAGTGTCCAATTTTTGGTTAATTATTGCTAATTTGCCGGCATTTTTCTAGAATTTTCAGTTAATTTTTCACTTTCCAGAAAAATAATTACTATGATATGTCAATTCCTCATTATTTTACTGAGATAGCCATTTATTAATTGTCCCCTATTGATGCCGCTTATTAATTTATTTTCTAATTTGTAGTATTTTTATGGTATTTTTGATGTATTTAGGTAGATTTTTCCTTTTATTATATCGTATTATAACTGATTTTTAGAAAAATATGTATGGACATAATGATGACGTCTTCCATGCAAAAAGCATATATTCTTATGAAATCGATGTCTTTTACCTATATATACTATTTTACCCTTTTTACTTTTTATCGTTTTATTTACATATAGGGCGCAAAAGGTTATTTTGCTTCTTTCTCTAATTTTCCTTTGGTAAATGCCCATGTATAGATATTATTGACTAAATTATATATAGTTAGCTACCATTGTTAACTTTAGGAGCACAGAGTTGCTTTAACTTTTTCTTGTTTAATTACTACAGTAACATTTTGGTGTAAAATGATGCTTTTATTGCTATAGCTAATTTTATTTAATAATGCCTACATATGTTATTTTAAAATTGGAATTCTATTTAAGAGGTTAAGATCAGCATTAGGGGTAAATATTTAATTATATTTTACTTTAGTAATTACCTATTTACTATAGCTAAAATTTATGATAAATTTACCGCTCTTTATTTTTATTATCTAAGATAATATCTATATATACTATGAGTTAATAATTATATTCACTACTTAGGTGAATATGTCCCATTGATCGATTTGAATTTCACTCTTGCTATTGTTAGAATACATAGACAGAGTTCTATTTCTTATTTTGACGATTTCGGAATTTGATATTTCCCACTAAGACAGCACATTCTAATTGCCTATGATTTGACCGTATGGTTGGGTATTAAATCGACTATAGGGTGGTGCATCAATATTTTAATTTTCTTTTAAGTATTAGGTATTCATTATTGGTTATAGGAGTATTAACAATTCGTAAGATAGTACTATAGCATATGGATCCCATTTTCATATAAATCAATCGTAAACCTATTTCTATATACAACACAATTATAATTATTTTTTCCTCATTCACGAAGACAATAGGACTACTATGTTGACTTCCTTGCTTGGATTTATTTTTCCCATTAACAAAGACATATGGCCTCATGCATCTTTCTCTTTCACAATTTGAACGCCACCCCATTTGCTTCAGTTATGAATTCGTCAGCTTATGTACCAAATGCAAGGACTTCTCTTATATTCTCTTGGTACCAAACTCTCTGTGGAGACAATACCCATTTACTATTTCTTCTTTAATCCAATCAAAACTAGTCAAGGATCCATATGATAATTGATAAATCATACACTTGGACCAAAATGATGCAGTGGCTAGCCCAATTATAATGCTATCTTTGTCCAAATTTCAGACCCAATGCTAGGCTCTTTTCCGAAACGTTCCACATTAATAAAATGGTGAAAGACCTGTTTGCTGTTTAAGATATTGTCATACTTTCTTTAACTAGCTTTAGAGTAATTGTAAATATACTGTTTTTATTTTATGTTCATTTAATCCCTTTATCTTTAAAATTAAGCAATCCTTAAAAATGTATTAATTATTGTAGAGGATTAAATTCAAAATTAAGTGTCAAGTCCATTAATTAATTGAGTTTGATTTCTCAGACTAAGGTAATAAGGCATATAGAGTCGAGCTTTTATATATTCGAGATAATGAAGGAAATTTTAGTATGATAGGCTTTAAGTAAAGTCCATTTGATTGGATTATCCAACATCAATGTTCCTTAATTTAGTTTCTATTGGTCCTAAATCCATGAAAGAAACCTACTTAAGGTCCCTTAAATGGGAGAGATTAATTCTAATCATTGATCATCATCATGATTCAATAAATAAGATTAATAGTTAACTTTTATAAATATCCATTTCCTTTCTTCATTTAGATAAGAGAAATCTAGGTATAAACACTATCGTGCTACTATATTTTCCTCTTAATAAATCAAATACTTAAACATCTCAAGAATGTAACTTTGTTTTTAATTGATTGTGGAATTTGACACAATTAAGCTCCTTCATCTGTTACAGTAAATGTTAGAGCCTTACTGAAATTACCTATTCCTTCTTCGTGTATTCTTTTCCTAATCATCTTGTATATGCAACTCAAGTCATTCCCTTAATCATGCAACATGCATGTGATCTTGGCATCCATACCTTCACACCTACATCAATTTTACCCTTGCATAATTTAATTCAAAACACTAAAATTAAAAAGAAAAAAAGGGCATAAATTAAGAGTAAAATGGTGATGTAAGGGGTGGAATGCATTTTTTATAAGATCTTTTAATAATTTCAAAGATAGAGAAGCTAAATGCACACAAAATAACCATTAAAAAAATGTGTATTTCTAATCTACCCACCAATGTACTCTATATTTTTCAAGCATCATTGTTGGCCAATTTCTCGATTCTTTTAAATGAAAATGATGGACTAGGTTAATTTTCTTATGGTTTAGTAAAATTTGCAAGCTTGAATGCAATTTTCGAAAGTTTTTACTTCTAGCTACTTATTTATTAATTCTTGTGTCAACATGAACAGCAAAATTATAATAAATACCATTAGTAATATCTAAGCTTGAAGGATAAGATTATTATAATCCAATCATATAAATACTAGGTCACGTAACGAGACAGATCAAGTTCAGATTTCCTTCTTATACGAGTGTTTGAACTTTTCTTTTCTTTTTTTCCCTCATCGTTTGGTGTTCATTTTTCTTTTTTTCTTTTGTAAATAATGGGGTGTACTGTTTAGGTTTCATTTCTTTTTTCATTATGATGAAGGAATTTTGAATCATTACAGTTTAGTGTTTGTCGCAACAACAAATTATAAATTTATTATTTCATAGTAGCCCAATTCCTTTGAGATCTAGATCCACACATAAATACCAAACCTCACTGCAAATGAACCCAAAAGCTTATCGCTCAACCTTAACCTGAGCTACAAAGAAACAAACTCTTTCAATGTTTATTTATCTATTTTTTATTAATTTCTTGGATTTTACTATGATCCAATCTTTCTTTTTTATGAGATCAATCTCATCATTTATCTTATTCTTAATTTGTATTCCTTTAAATTTGAATAACTAAACAAATTATGAATTCAACGATTTAAATTTTTAAAAATAAAAATGAATGGTACCACAGGATGAAACCAGTCTTATCAAACTACAGGATGAAACTGTAGAATCTCCCTAATTTCTTGCATTTTTCTCTGCTCTCATCCTTATTTTTTATGAAACTGGTCAAACCATTCATATCACCTTTGATTTACGTTTCTTTAAATCTGTTGAACAAATTGTGAATTTAATGATTTACATATGGTAGGATGAAATGCTGAATCAATCCTATCAAAATAGATGATATGATTGTTGGCTTATTTAAGTAATGACACTTATAAAAAGTAAGAAGAGAGAATAAGATAAAAACTCACTAATTTTTAGGGAAGTGAAAACTTCATTTTCTTCTTTGTTTCTATGTATTTTTACTTTCGTTTTAATGAAAAACTTCTACAGAAAGCTTGATTACAATAGTTCAAATCATCAAATGTGTTTTCCTTAATAAATTTGGTTACTGGTACATGCTTGATATTACTACAGCAATTTTTATACAAACTTTATGTGTTAAAATGATGACTAACTTAAAATGCTTGATATAACAATTTTCTCCCCCTTTCCAAACCAACCATATCTTTAAGGTTGATTCACCCAAAAACCAGGTCTTTAAGGTTGAAGGTAAAATTTGACCTAGAAAATCCACAAATCACAAGCCCATTGCAAAAATCTGGGATTGAATATATTCAAAGTCTTATCTGAGTGATGCTTTACCATAAGATTGCACATATCTATTCCATCTAAATTATGAAGCCTTTATGTTATTTTAGACGTATACTTCTAAGCTTAAACCAACTTCCTTAAAGTATAGGCCAAGCCTATAAAGCCTAGACTAACCTCTTTAAAGCATAAGCCAAGCTCCCTAGAGTTTAGCTGACTTCGTCATGATCCTAATCAAGCTGTTAACATTAAGGACAACCTCACCAAAGCTTGAACCAAGCTTCGAAGAACTTCTAACCCCATTAGAAGACAACTCCAAACTCTTGCCTCTATTTAACCCTTATGGCTTGGGTCCTTAAGCCCATATCATGCAAGCTTAGCCCACAAGTTTAAAAGAAGACTAAGTGGAAAAAGCTCAACTAGATTAAGAAAGTTTACCACTTGTACGCATCAGTCACAATATTCTCTTCATAAGGTTTGGAGTGAAAGAAAGCATCTTAGGATCATGATTTCTTTCTACAAATAGCTTACCCACATGCTTATAAATATTGGGTGAAGATTACAGATAAAAGGATCTTGATTAATAATGTTGTAATTTGTGCACAATATGTCAAGTCACTTTTGATATATTTATTAATATTATTTATAAAGACAAATATTTATTATATTTATATACTTTTCTGCTAGTATATATTTTATAATAAAGTCTTATAGATAATTAGAGTATGTACGAAATTAATAAAGATGTATTATCAATGAGATTTCATGATATCGTATTATATAAAAGTTTTCCTTGATCAGATAAATATTTAGAAAAGATATAGATATTTAGACCAACGCATCGTATAACTTAGATCATTCTCACTAGACTGAGTGCAAGATACCCGAGTTATACAAGTAGGTGCTCAAAATTAGATGAGTACACTGAACATGACTCGTTAATAGAAGATGCTATATGTTTAATGTTATTAGTCACTCCTCTATATGAACAGGTATAAATAATACTTAGACTTAAGACTTTTATATATCCTATATATGGAATATTGCACTTTAACGTAATCTTTATTTAGATTGTAAATAAGGAATAGTATGGGTCAAAATAGAATTTATTACTCTCTTGGATTAGGGAGTCAATATCCAAGATTGCTTGGTTAAAATAATAATGATTTATAAATATGTGGTTACAACAAGTTTTATTGAGTTTATTTTATCTTGGAAACTAAGTGACCATTAATGACATGACATCATATGCAATGGTTTAATCATGATATCATTTAATAAAGAGATTTAATTACACTATTATTGGTTCATAATAGTTTCTCATTAACAATTTTTCTATTACTCAATAAATATTGCTAAACGCTCACCTTGGTTTGTGTTTAATAAACATTACCTTCGTGTATACAAACTTAAAGGATCGCACACTATAAAATGATTAATGGAAACAAAGTTTTTAACAGGTAAAATTTGTTAATATTTATTTTGAGCTAGAATAAATTGGTTCAAAATAATCAATTAGAAGTAATTTATTTTATTGCATAGAATATATTTGTAGTTAGTTCGTTACAATTAAAAGATTGTCTACCATTAATTCTATATTTAATTTTTATGTAATTGAAAAGTTGTTGAAAAGTTCATAGAATGAATATTCTCTTTTATTAATTTTAATTAATGTAATACCATGTTTAAAAAGAGAAAAGCGCATATGAGAGAGTTCTATGATTTCTATTATATATATATATATATATATATCAATGAAAAGATAACTAATGTGGATATAACATTTTGCTTCATAAATTTTCTAATTTTAATCCAAATTATCTAGCAATATTAAATATTAGAATTTGTTTTTATGGACATGTATGCAAATACCACTAGAAGGATTATGTTTAGAGTCCTTTTAGTGAATACATATGAAAGTAATAAATTGGATTTATATTGCAATTGAACTTCATCATTAGGAAGAAATGACATTTAATCAGGAAAAAATAATTTTATAATCTTTTATTGATGTATATATATAATATTATTTCATCCTATTATACATAAGTCTTAAAATAGGTTTTATAATAATTTTATTTTCGCTATGTTCCTTTCGATCAATAAAACCTAACTAATAAAAATCTAACAACAACACGTCAGTAAACAGAAAATCTTGCAGTCATCCTTCATGTAAAATGGACGATGCACGCTCTACATGTTACTAATAAAAAGCAATGAAGAATATGGGACTATTCAAACGTGTAATTTGACTACTCCTTAGATACACCGATAGCAGCACTCTCACGACAAATAAATAGATAAAATAAAATTCTGAGCCCATACAATAGGAGAATCAAAATTGACGTCCAAAAAAATTGCTTATGTTAAGCCAAAGAATTTAAAACCATAATTAATCCTGTCGCTTTTGACAGTCCATATAGTCTGCCTATCCCAGATGGTATGATTATATGGCCAATTTCCATCCCAACTAACATGTTGCGTCCTAAACACAAGCAATCTATAAAGAAAACGCCCCAATGAAATATAATTTGACAGGAAATAGGGGCGTTGTAATATACCTACCCAATACTTGATTAAATTTTTCTAGAATGCGATTTCCTTTTCTCTTTTGCGATTACGGGTTTGACTTTTACGAATCAATAGAGTTTAACCCTTTTCCATTAAATTTTTCTGTAACGGAAACACCATATCAATAGAAATTCAAAATGTTTAAGTCATAAAATGTAAAAAAATTGAAAATTTAGATACCCAACCGGGAAAAAAAAGAAAATTTAAAGACCATACACGTATTTTGTAAAAAAAAAAGAAAAAGAAAAAAAGAAACACCATACAAGTGCCTATACTGTCGTTGTCTCTGTATAGAAACATACCGGGGCGTAAAAAGCTAAGCCATTATCACTAAGCCTTTCTGTGCCAATGGGCTTTCCTTTCTTGGAGTTGGGTCCAGTTTGGACGGATTAAGTGAATTGTAAAATGCGACAACTATTTGATTCTAGTGTTATTGTTCAGTACATAAGAACCATGCTCTTTGACGGTACTAAATTCCTGCCGGGTTGGTACCTTCCTCATATATATATATATATATATATATACATATTTATTAGCCTTTTACCACCTGTACAAAATATAAAAGTTAAGACTATTATAATTTAATAGTATCGCTACTGATTTTTCGTTGTAATAAACCAGTGATTGAACCCTCTCTCTTGTAAATAGAAATATATATATATATATAATAAAAGAAAGATAAAAAAATACAATTATAAAAGTAGACAAATTTACTTATTACTTTTTCAATTTAAAAGACAAGACAAATAAAGTTTATTTTTATCCTAATAGATCAAATAATTTTATTTCATTTTTCTCAAAATCACGATAACTTGCTACAATTACTATTTTGCAATCATCATTTATACCATAATTCCAATAAAATATAGATTAAATAATTTGTCAAAATGATGGGTATAAAAACATAATGAATCATGTAATTTTCTAAAGTTAGGTTTTGAATAAACATAGTTCATATATAATAAATCAGTATTATCATACTAGGTTTGGATGGTTTATTCGGATATATGAGAGGTTCAAGAGTTAAAGAAATGAACTAGGTTAGATTAGAGTTGAATAAGGGTTAGATTAGACCGATTTCATAGCTAGATCAAGTCAAATTGGTCAGACTATATGGATCAGATTATATGAATCGACCTTGATTTGACAATATTGTAATAATACAATTAAGGTACAAAAAAAAAAAAAATCAATTCTAACCCTTAAATGGCATAAGTTAACACTATTTTTTTCCTATTAGAGAAATAAGCATCTCATTAATACAATAAGAAACTTATCTTAGAAAAAATTTAATGAGGTGAGAGCTACATATACAAACCTAATGGTTCAAATCTTTTACACTATAAATGGGTATCCCTCGAAAAAAGAAAGGTTCCTCATTAGAACAAATAATCCATCCTCTAATTAGGGAAAACACTCACTCTGGGAATAAAATACTAAAACTAAAAAAATAGAAAAAATAAAATAAAATAGTCCCACAAATTTGAAGATAAAAATAAAGATGATGGAATATGGGAAGAATAGAATATTGATGGAGCAACGAGGTTAACCTCTAATAATGAGATGATTGGCTTATCGTAGAGATAGAGATGGAGATGGAGATGGAAATGGAGGTAATGAACCAAAAAACTTGTGTTTACTTTATCGAATAAAGAAAACAAACTTGTTTTTATTAGGTATTGTGAAAGTGGATAAAAAGAAAAAGAGATAGGAAAAGTGAATTATGGTGGTTTGATAGGGGGAGCTAAGAAGAGATAGCCATCCTTAGGGTGTTCCAAATGGTGTTGTTTTGCTATTGAAGATAAAAGAGCAAGGGTGAGAGGAGAAATGAGAGCATAGTTTGACGCTATAAAATCGTGTCTTTTATATTGTAATTCGTGCTTTACCATGTGATGCAAATTTTATATTATAAATGTTGGAGCACATGAATGATAATCTTTATAATGATTTTTTTATATGCTAAAAACCTAATTATAATATGCCATGTGGATGTTCCTTAGTGGTAAGGCACTTAAATTAGAATGCTAAAGTATTAAAGTTCCAACCTTATGGAGAACCAAATAATAGGAAAATTTTCCTTATCAATCTTTCAATGAGTGTAATTTCCATTATTTTTAACTTCTTGTGTACAATTATTATCCCCTTCTTTTTATACAATCTTTTTCATGAAAGATACTTTTGTAAGAAGCATGATTATAATTGGTCCAAAGGTGTTTTTCCTTCTAAATTCGATTACAAAAGTATCTGTTGGTATTACAATTGTAATTTTTATACAACTTTATATGCAAAAATGATAATTCCAAGTGTTATAACAAAATCTCTCTACCATTGTGCTAATTTTTAGTATTTCTTTGGCCTCGACATGGTAGTCTATACATTATATCGCCAAAGATTTTAAAGTACATGTATGATCATTATTAAGAGAAAATTAAATTTAGAAATATGTATTTTTCAAGATGCTTCTATGAATTTGGGAGCAAGATTTGATAGATAATAGTCAACAAATTGGAATTCATTTATCAAACATGAATCCATAATAAAGTAGACATGTATGAAATAGAAACTCATTTATAATATAGTCTCTCTTAGTTAAAATAAATAATAATTTTCTTAATATATCTTTTATTTGTGGTTAAAGTAATTTCAGCTTTATTAGAATGAGGTGAAAGTGATAATTAGAATGTACATATAAGATTTACTAGATCAACAAAGTATAGTGAGAAGTTTATTTTTGATAGTTTTAACAACAATCTCTAGAAAGACTAGATGCGAAAGCTTGATTCAAATAATAGCCATGAAAGCTTTGTGCAGTAGTGGCCGGAAATCAAATTGAAAAAATGAAGTCTATTTATTACTTACAATTCTATTGTTTATATACAGAGCAAGTCAACAAAAACTAACAACTAACTAACTAAACGGTCTAACTAATAAGAATAAGACACATGGATTTATTCAATTCACACCTACCAACACCACCACAGATACATGGATTTATGCAAGGCGAACTTGTTTTCAAAATATAAAGGAATTGGCAAATAAACTAAAATAGAAAAGTCCTGCAAAAGTTGTGTAAACCAAAGCAACTCTTTGAGACAAGCACCTATACTCCTATACTTTTCTTTGATAATGGAAGGGCTAATAGTATTTTACTTCTTGGTTTTTCAAGAAATAAGAGAACTACAAAGAAGAATGCAGAAACTTGAAATGGGCTTTCGATCTACTAATGAAAAGCCCTAATTCACATCACTATAACAAGAGAGTTACAAGGAATTAGAAGAAGAATAAAACAAACCCATAGAGGAAGTTCCCAAGTACCTTAAAACACGAAACATTGCATTCAGATGACATGTGGTTTGGAAAGGAATTGGCTAAGATGGTGGATCAAGTAAGCTAAATTAAGGCATATAAGAGTAAAGTAATGCATCATCCCTACCAAGCGTTGGTATGGCAAAGGATCATCTCATAGTGGACTAATGTCATGAAAAAGATTATGACCAATAGGTAAAGGGACTTCAGTTGGTTTACAACCATTCATTCCTGTATTAGTCAATATATCCAACACAAACTTGTGTTGATTAACCATAATCCCTTCCATCATTCGAGAAAATTCAAGAACCAAAAAGAAATGAGCATCCCTAAGATCTTTGATTGTGAAAGCTAGATGAAACGCATGCTTAAGTTGTGAAAAAGCATCAACATTAGTCCCTATGGGAAGAAGATCATTGACATACAATAACATAATAGTAAAATCATCAATCTTATGTCTAACAAACAAAGAACAATCACTTTTTGATTGAGTTTACAAAATTGCCCGATTGTGCTTTATTATATCCTTGAGGCAACACCATATATATATCTTCCTCAAGAAAACCATACAAGAAGGCATTATTGATATCTAATTGAAAAAGAGGCAAATTCCTAATTAAAGCTATAGCAAGTAATAACTTAACAGTCCTAAGTTTTACAATTAGGGAAAACGTGTCATGATAATCAATATCCTTAACTTGAGTATAACCTTTAGCTATTAGCCTTGCTTTATAGCGTTCTATACTACCATCGGGTCAATATTTAATTTAATAGACCCACTTATCCAATAACCTTTTTCCCCTTGAATAAAGTAGTTAACTCCCAAGAATCATTAAGTTCGAATGCCTCCAATCTTTATGCATAGCAAGAACCAAATCTTTATATTTAGCCGCTTTTAAATAACAATAAGGTTCTTTGGTTGTTAACATTAATGCCATGGATTGAACAAAGTCTGAAGGACATTTACAAAAAGTGATTGTAGAAAAGAAAGGGTAAGGGTGAGTGGAAATACATGAATAAGGGGACATAACATCAGTAGTTATATTACAAAATTTAAGTATATATTTTTTAGTAGTTATCAAAAGTTTAAGTTTAATCAAGTTAATTGAGTCAAGCTCAAATTTATCATATATATTTCAACCCGAGCTTAAGTTTTGAGTTTTCAAGTTGAGCTCGAGCCTAATACTGTATCTATCTGACTCGACTAGATTATATCTCTACTTAGCAGTATCAAGAATATGCCTATTTATATGCATAACTTAGCCATTTTGTTGAGACGTATAAATAGTAGTGTTTTTGTGTATAATGCCCATAGAATGAAAAATTGTTTGACCTGAATGGGAAAGGAACTTAGCACCATTGTCTAACCTTACAAATTTTGGCCAAACAGAAAAATGATTACTTACATACTTCAAGAAGTTATGAAAAATGCATGGCACTTAACACCTGTTGTTCATTAACTATGTCCATGTACTTTAAGTGCAATCGCCTCCAATTGTAAGGAAATAAGATGCACCATAAATTCAAAGAACCTAATTGGGTCCCTAAACATCAATGTGTATGAGATGAAACAAAATAGTGGAATGCTACTCACTTTAAGAGAAAGGTAGACAATGAAATTTAAAATTTTCACAAGTTTCACTAAGGAAAGGAGATGCAGCAATTGACTTAAAAGTATCTACATGTTGGAGCTTGGATAAGGAAGTATGACCTAACCTTGTATGATATAAATGCAAAGGATCAAGTTTATTACAAAGAAAAGAAGTAACAGGAGAAATACACTACTGCACATGCTCATCACTATCCTTAAAGTAAACTTCAACTTCTTGCTTTAAAATGTATAAGCCATTTATTGACTGAACGGTAGCTATAAGGCTTTGTGTATGGATAAGAGATTATATGTAAACTCAGGTACTTAAAGGACATGATGTAAAGTGAGATGTGTATTTCAAGTGTAGAGTTTTTTTCTAACTCTCAAGTGTGGTACTTAGACTCTCCCAACACTCTTTAGTAAGGCTAAGTCAACCTTCCTCACCAGAACTCACAAGAACACACTTATTTAGAGAAAAGAGAGAAATACTCGAGTACGAATATGACTTGTATTTCTAGATGATTTACAAATGAGAAGGTCACCGCCTTATATACAAGAGATTATATCATTAGATAGCTAAGATCTACTCAATCTAATGGCTAATATACTATCTCACCTTGCCTACTAAGATTTAATGTTTCTGAACACTTCTAAAACATTCCTAGAAGTGGATCGAGCCTTGGTTATGGGCTTTACATACAATGAACCTCTTCATACAATGTACAAAAATGAAAAATGGACTTAGGGAAACAATCTATGACATTCTCCTCCACCTAAACTCACAATGTCCCCATCGCCTTTCACTTGTTGGATAACTCTTCTATTAAATGTCTAAATCAAACATGGTCCATGGCATTCTTGATACGAGCATGCCATAGATGAACACACGATGTCCATATATCACACGAATCAAGAGGATGGGTTCAAACCGTAAGATAATTCGAAAAGTAAATGGCAATTGAAGGTTTGAGTAGGGGTTCTTGTACACCAACGATGAATATGATGCATCAACGCCTCACACAAGCTCAAGTCACACTTGATATAATGTACAAGTATGGCTGGAGAGCACTCGCCATTAATCCACACTTACAATGGATTAAATAAGAGTAAATGAGAGTAAGTAGAATACACTTAGCTCACGAGAATATGTTTGAATATCAATGGCATTCCATCTTGCGGCTATTACAAATTACAAGTATTTATATAATCCAATTAAGGTAGGTCCTAGGTTAGTGTAAATTACAAAAATATTCCTACTAGAAAAGGAAGAGGAATAATTTACAAGGGTAAAGTTGTAATAAAACAAAAAGAATATTTGGTTACAAAAGGATAGCATGGATGTTAGAAAATGAAGTGCATGTTAGCTGTACATTTTGTGGTCCCAATGATGATGCTTACCATGTAGAGTAGGTTTCGAACAAATCAAGTTAGGCTTAGCAGCTCGAATGTTCCAGATTAAAGAAGGGCTGGTTCGAGATGTGGTCCATTGTTAGATCGGCCTCGACTGGTCAACTCAAGATTGGCATCAGCCTAGCTTCGGCAATGTAGTGGGTCGACAACATGTGGGTTTAGTGCTTAGCCTTGAATTGATGTATTGTAGAGGGGTCGGCTTGGCAACAAATTAGTCACCTCAATAGTCTCTTGGATAAGGTGGAAAGTAGAGTAACTCAGTAAGTCAAACTAGAGAATGTATTGCTCTTTAGAGTTTAACTCCCCTCGAACAGCTCGGCAAACCATAACGCATGATTGGACCATGATCCTTATCAATTCCCTAAGTGGCTTCACTTTGTGGTAAACCCTTCCATTTTACTAAGTACTCTAAGCAAGATGGTTGGTTTAGACTCGTGTTAAGCGCTTCTATAGGATCTTCTCCACCTCTCTTCTACCTTGTTGCCTCGTACCTTAAGTGAGCTTCCTCCAAATTGCTACTATGGTCTCCCTCTTCTCAATTTAGCATACCCTACAAGTTTCTATAAAGGCTTCTATATCTTTTGACATCTTCAACTAATGAAACTTGTCCTCCATCTTAACCAATGTTTGGCAGAGATTTGGATAAGTTGGATCCTTCAAGTTGTGATACCTATCTATGATTCTCATTCGAAGGATCTTATGATTTAGAACATGCATCCTTCCTCCTTTGTGATAAAGCAACCCATCCTTCATCTAGTATTTCTTGGTTTGACCCCCTACTCTAGCATCAACCTAGCTTGAGGATCTTATGCTAAGCCTTCTTTAATCATCTCCAGTACTTGCCGAAGCTCCGAGTGTCCTACCTCTTAAGCTGAAGTACTTTTCTCTTCCCTTATGGATTCTTGCTTGTTTAGCTCCATTTCTTTTCTAGGTGGTTGTGTTTAGGGTTCTTCTTAAGGGTTCTCTATTTAAGTCTTTCCCTTTGCCTTAGACATCTCTTGTGCCTTTGGCTCCAACCTCATTGGATTCTGGACTATGGTATTCTTCCCTCTTGGCCCATCAACGTCCTGCATGGAATATATAAGCTTTTTGGTTCAACTAAGGTTACGGTTGATTGAAACCATACATTATTGCTAATAGGGCTACACCAAGGGTAAATGAGGTTGGCCGTATTGAGAATAGGTCTAAGATTACTGAAAGCCTAAAATAGAGATGGTATATGTGAAGAAAGAACAAAATAAGTAAAACCTATGCTCAGCTCTAAGGATATGATGCACTATGGAACTACTAAGTGAACTCAATATGACACACAAGCTAACTCAGTAAGGGTACCCACCACCTAACCTTACTTAAGGCTTAAGATAAGAGTAATATATGCAAGTGAGCAAATAAAAGGAATGTTTATAGGCAAGCAAGAGAGACTTTGGAATATTCTGTAATTATGTTGATGTATGTTGTGGCTATAATGTACAAGAGGGTATTTATACCTAAAACATTAGGGCAACTACTATAAATGGAAATGACTAAAAGGGTATTCTCCAAAATAAGTAATGTACAAGAAATGTTAAGAGGCATGGATGAAAAATTAAGAAAAGCAACCATCCTATATAGAAGATTCTATCACATGGTTGCTCAAATAAGTAGCTAGAAACTGGTAGGAGAACTTCTGGCAGAAACAAACAAAACTGTATGTTCATGCTGGAGACTGACGAGCAGAGGTGCCAAGTAGAACCAGGGGATCTTTTAAGGTGAATTCAGTTTTGACATGCTCTAAGTAGTTCGGATTTTAGTTGACCAAGCTGCCAATCTGTTGTTCAAGTGTTTCTTAGGTTGGTAATTAGAGACTATCGATATCCAGGGTAGGGTTCGACTTGGACAAGACAACAAATTGGTAGATTAAAGCAACTCGAAATCATCAAGTGCAAGTTGGCATAAGAGAAGTTGCTTGGCTATACTCTCAAGCCTTCAAACTCGAGCTTGGGTCAAAGGTCAGGTGCTTTGATTCTTATCATCTCCACCAGGTTGATTAAGATTTGAGATCAAATCTAGCCGATCCTCATTTGATTTTTTGTTAGGTCGGTAAGGGCTAAGGTTGACAACATCAAACACATTAAACACTCCGAAGTCTTCTAGTAGCTCTAATGGGTATACATTGCCATTTATCTTCTAAAGTATCCTGAATGACCCTTCAACTTGGGTTGATAGCTTCTTCTTCCTCTTATTAGGAAATCTTTCTTTGCTTAAGTGTAACCATACTTAGTCATTGAGTTGAAATTGCTTATTCTTCCTTCCTTTGCCTTTCTTTTTTAACTTCCAGGTAGCTTAATCAATGTGTTGGGTGACTCATTGGCAAATCTATTAGAGGGACTGAGCTTTGGTTCTTGCTTTTAGATCTTTTTAGTCAATCAAGGGTATTAGGGTGTGATCGAAGGGTAGCTCAAGGTTGAAACCATAAACGACTTCAAATGAGCCATGCCAAGTGGTGGCATGCATAGGTTTGTTGTAAGCAAACTCTACTACAAGGTGGCAAATATCTTAGTTAGCTAAGTTCTTTTCCATTGCAACTTAAAGCAATGATCCTAAGGTATGGTTGACAACCTTTATTTGATTGTCGATTTAGGTTAAGCATGGCAAGAAGAACCAAATAGTAGCTTGGTTTCAATTTGATGCTAAAGAGTACACCAGAAATGGCTTAAGAATTTTGGATTGCGGTTTAACACCCATACTCTTTGGCACTCCGTATAATTGTGCAATTTCATGCAAAAACAGAGACTTTACCTTAAGCAGTTCAGAGTAATCTAAGGACAAAATCCATGCTTAGGTCAACCCATACTCTAGTTAGAATAGGTAGAGGCATTGCTCTCCCTTATACGGCTTGGCTTTAAGCCTTCTTGCAAGTAGCACAACCTTTAATCATGCGATGTACATTTTACTTCATTTTAGGTTAAAAGAACCTATCATTCAATAGTTCATATGTTCTTCTTTCTCCAAAGTGTCCAAGGGGTCCTCTACTATGTGCTTCTCTTATTAGGAGTTTCCTTAATGAATAGGTCGACACACACAATTTGCCACTTCAGAATAGATAACCGTCTTCCACGTGGTATTCATCTACAGTTCCCCCTTCTGCATAGTGTTTGTATATAGAACCAAAATAAGAATCATGTTGATACTATTCTTTAATGCTTGCAAACCTTAATAGTCTGTTCTGTAGCTCAGTAAGAAGAACATGTCTTTTTGATAATGCATTAGCAACTACATTACTTTTGCCTTGCTTTTATTTGATGACCAAGGTAAATCCCTTCATAAATTCAATCCATCGAGCTTAGTGCTTAGAAAGCTTTGATTCGCTCCATAAATACCTCAATGACTCACGATCTGTATATATAACAAATTCCTTTGGTTAGAAGGTAATGCTGCTGTCACGCCTTGAAGTAGCAGAGTCGTAACAGTCTCGTCGTGCAAACTATTCTAAGATATAAGTTGGTTTTACAACCGCTATCCTAGACCCAATCTACACAAGGCATTCACGACTAACTCACTTTGAAGTAAATAGTTCATAATTTAAATAAATCATTTATCTAAGACAATAAGAAAATATATATATATACACTAGAATTTAGTTATTACAATTAACGTTTACAACGTTTCACCGTAATCTATTTCCTAGTTAATACATTATTCAAAAAAGAAAAATTTTAAAACAAGAGTTTAGACCTTAAAAATATATCTCTGTTCTTCAAATGTTTTTCCTCACTCCTTAGGATCTAGTAATTGTTAGCTTCAGAGTAGTTGTAAGCCGCTTCTTAGCCAGCACATATAACGACGTCTATAGAGATATAAGCAACTATAATTCAGTAAGTTAGGATAGAGGACTTAAAACTATATCACAAATACAAATAAGGTTATCAATAACTTATTAGGTGCAATGCATGTCAAAGCAAATGCCATCGCACGATATTATCTGACCCGTCATGAGATTAGAGAAATTGCACCCGCTCTAATTCGAGTTGAGGAGTTACCATTAATGCAATAGCTCACGACTAAACCCAAGCTTATGCAATGAAGACACCGCTCCTCCCGTGACTACCTTCGAACCATTGACTTCAATCTTGCCATGACCTCCTCACCTATCACTTAATTTTACTAAGGATGAAGAAGGGACCCATTATGCTATCTAACGCTATCCCTTTCGAAGGGATCGGTATTTGGCCGAAGAATCCTAGGTTTCCCCTAATGGGTTACTATGTAGGTCTGATTTATGATTACAAGTCGTATATTTGATTAGATGCAGTTTAGGGTGGTCAATCATTTTAAACAATACAAGCCTAAACAACAAACAAAATCATAGCATCACTCATAATCAAGCACATGCACATAGCCAACTATTTAACAAGCACAACTAAGTATAATCTCAAGCCTCCAAAATACAGCAACGTATTAATCCTAATTTGGACTCTTTGCTTGCTCACTCAAGGTCTGACTTGCTCAGGCCATTACCAATTATCCCTATAATACCAACGTTGTCTCAATTTTCATTTAGCTGTTATAAATTAGTTTTTATCCTATAACACTTATTATTATCTTTAGCTTAGGGTTTAATATATCCAATTATCTAGGTTTTCAAATCTTTTACAATTATTCTAGGTTTGGGGCTAGGTTCGGGTTCAGTCTCCGCATCGATTTCTAAGTTAAGTTCTAGTTCGATATTGTTTTATACCTAAACCCTAAAAACTCATTTCAACTCACAATGTGAAATTAGTCATATTACTTCCAGATATCCACCCGATATACTTAAATTTTTATTAATGTACCGAATTTACTTTTGATGTGAGAAATTTTTACATTTTTCATATAATTACATAAATTTAAGATTTCTATCAAATTTATTATATATCCCTATTGTTTATATAATATCAATTTTTATTCTAATATCTTGCATTTTTTATATTTCCAATAATTACATATTATGTACATAATACACATATAATATTTCTATAACTCTCATTACCATCTCTTAACATCAATTATCATTTCAAAATGTTAAAATTTATCCTAAATCAAATCTTACACCTAATTTACAAAATTAACTTAAAATTTACTATTTTTCCCTATTACATATTTACTACATAATGAGCGTAATAATTACATCTAACACCTTAAATGCTACAAGTATCATACTTCATCAAATTTCAACATCCTGAAACATATAATTATTTACTAAATCAGTAATTAACCATTTAATTACTTAATTAACTTTAAATTATCCATTTTATGCCTCATTTTAAGGCCTAAAAATTATCTAAAATTTTCAAAAATTCATTTTTAAAAAGGACTTCGTGGCACTATTCTATATCACCTAAGTAGTCTATACGAAAATTTTAGGCTCAAAACTACATTCCTAAGATCATTTATTTCTAAACTGAAACATGCTCGATTTTGCATAATTTTTTAAGGACCATATATCACAGGACATATTTTCATCAAAATAATATTTTTCCTAAAAACTACATAGTAAAATATTCTAGAATAACAAAATTCATTATTTTCTAAGAATGTTTACTATTTTTATAAAATTACACAAAATCGGGTTGGAAATCGAACTTACCAGTTTGGGTGGCTCTAGTCACCGTCAGTGGCCATGGATATGTTGAACCACCTAGGCGCTACACTCCCAGTTGCTCGTCGGGTTTGGGTTCTCCTTAGAAGCCTCAACTACACAATTTTTTTGTGATTTTTTCTAAAACCCAAATTTACTCTCAATTTCTCCTCTCTCTAATTTTCTAAACTTCCTGACATCCAAAATGAGCTTCTGAAAATTTTGGGGTATTTATAGAGGTCTTGGGGAATTATTGTGCATTAATTTGATTAGACAATTGCCTTATTTTCTTCCAATTTACCTCTTGTGTTATTCTAATTTAATTGGCCAATTTTTTTCTTATTTTACCCAACCTCCACAACCCAAATCTACATCATTCCTTATTTTTTCTTAATTAATTATGAATTTTATTTAATTATTTAGTATTATTTCAGCATATTTCGTGTATTTTAATTAATTACGCATATTTCTACCTACATGTAAATTCATATATAGTACAAATAAATATTCCTAAATATTATTTAAGTCATTCTATGTTTTTTAGTATACATATAATTTATCTCTAGCGATTCGTTAGTTATTAGAATGCATTTTACGTATTTTCGATAAATAACGAGTTATATACTTAAAATTTGAAAATTTTATATTCTTTTATTTTATTGCTTATTTTCTTAAATTTGAACTTACGAGATCACTTTTACTAATATTTCTAACTTTATTTAATAATTTAGGCTCAATCAGATTCTTTAACCGATCGCCCTAAATTCTACGAGTCAAATTTTGGATAGTTAATTGTGGGTCTTACAACTACCATACTCAAAGAGCTCAAATTAATACTAAGAGTTCTTTGTCATATACGGAATAATTCAATCGTGCTCCCCCAAGCTCTTCACTTCGGCACATAAAGTTGGGGTTGGCTACTTTATAATGGCTTAAATTTTCTCGTTATCAACTCTTAATCCTCCTACCATGTAGCTTAGAAAGATCATCTCTTCCTAGCAGAAACAATACTTCTTCATGTTTTCGAACATTTTCTTTGCTCGAAGGACCTCTAAAATAGCTTAGAGATGTTCAATATGACCTTTCAAGTCAGCACTATAGACAAAGATATCATCGAAGCATACCACAACATATCTTCTAATCAGGTCTCTTAGAACATGGTTCATTAACCGCATAAAAATGCTTAGGGTGTTTAATAACCCAAAGGGCATGACCATCAACTCATATAGGCTATGTCAGGTCTTAAAAGCGGTTTTTCATTCATCCCCTTATCTCATTTGAATTTAGTGGTGTCCTGATTTCAGGTTGATCTTACTAGATACTCTCTCACCACTTAATTCATCCAGCATGTTCTCTAGTCTCGGAGTGGGGTACCTATACTTGGTTGTGATCTTCTTCATAACTCTACTGTCTACATTCATTCTCTAAGTATCATCCTTCTTCGGCACCAATAATGCAGGCATAATATAAGGGTTAAGACTCTCTCTTATATATCTTTTTTCTAGCAGCTCATTGAGTTGCCTTTGGAACTCTACAACTTACTCGAAATTTATTCTATAAGCAGGTTTGTTCCACAATGTAGTGCCAAGTATCAAGCCAATACAATGTTCAATGCCTCAAAAAGGGGCTAATCCCTCAGGTAACAACTTGGAAACAAGTTTGCAAACTCCTCCAATAGTTATCTGATCTCTAGGGGTAGCACAATTTGTTCCTTTTACTTTAATAGTCGTTTGATCAACAAAAGGTTGGCATGTTAGCTTTAATAGCTTCTTGGAGGTTTGATTCAAAACCAAAAACTTCTTGGTTCCTCAAGCTAACTTCACTTGCAATCTACTTACTTAGCTTGGGGTCATGAGGTTCAAGCTAATTTTCTTCCCAGTCCTTTCAAACACATAAGTGTTCCTAAAACCATCATAAATAACTTTCCAATCAAAAAGCCAAAGTCGGCTTAGCAACACATAAGATGCACACATAGATAACTTGTCATAGAAAATTTCATTATAATAGTTCATAATGGAGATCAACAATGATGTATACGATTTCTTTTTAAAATATTTTTTTAATAAAAACATTCTAGCAAGTGAATATGTCATAAAATTTAATATTAATTGCATTAAGCATATGAATCTTAAAATTAATGTAAAGCACATGTGTTCATAACAACAATTAAATCAATTTTAGTTTGAATTCATACAAACCATCCACTCTCTTTCCAATTTTTTAAGTTCTATTCGTAAACATATCGTTAACCAAACAATAAACTCATGAATCATGAAAACAGGATGATAAAAATCACAATTAATTAAATACTAACATATAATAAAATCATACTTTAACTATACCATTAGGCAATATTAAAATCTTAATAAATCTAATTTAGTTTATGGTAAAAATAAAAATCACATAAAGAAATTTAAGAAACATGATAAATCTTAAAAGCAAAAAAGATTAGATAATCTAATTATGATTCTTGAAGTATAAATCGCATTTCTCTTGAATCTTTTATGCTATTGCATGAAGCCTACGAAAAAGTATCTTTTCCCTACATCTCTCTCGTGCGGCCCGAGAAAACAAAAAAAGAAAGACATTCCCCTCTCTCGGAAATTGCGGCATGCATCTATGTATCTCTCTTCATGTCGACTTCCTTTTCTATTCTATTTTGTCTCTCTTTTTTTTTTTTTAAATTAATATCAACAAATTTCGGTACGTGAATGTATCCTTCCATGCATAACTATTCCAGAACCGTAGGTTTCTTCAATGTGGACGTGTTGTGGAATCGAGCTGAGGCATAGCATGTGGATCGAATATTTCATCAGTAAGTGGGCTTTGAAATTCAATTAGGCATGGGCTCTCGAAGTCAACGGGCTGATGAAATAAAGACAGGTGGCTGGACCATTTATAATTTCTAGATGGGATGGATGCTTTAGCCCTTGAATCGCATTTTGGACTTTCATCGAATGGCTGACGTGTAGACAGTGGACATGCCATGCATGAATTTACACTTTGAGGTGCCATAGATGTATTATCCATATGCCAATTTTTGATCCGATTTCTACATAAGCCTTACATCTAAGTGATATGAATCGAACCAAGAATAAACAAGATCAATCATGGGTGAGTTTGATCTTTTTGAAGAAACAAAAAATAGGGTTTTAGCGAATTCGTAAGCCACCTAACCGAATATGACACACCAGCTAAATTCTACACGAACCTAAAACTTGCCGGATGTGATGCATCGGTTCGAATAATAGGGTTGCCCGCCACAATCCTTACTAAAAGAATTGATAAGAGCTAATGAGGGAGAGAACTTTTCGAGAGAAAAACTCAAAAGGGGTTTTTCATTAATCTTTTGTGTGATCTTATATTGTTACAAATGTTGCTATTTATAATACTTACTAAATCCTAGTGGTAAAACTGTAAATAACGTATAAGCCTTTAAATCTTAAAGAATTGGGCCCATAAATATAATAAAGACAAATATGTACAAAAATATAAAACTGCATGTTTTATAAGGAGAAGTCGGCATGTAGTCATTTGACATGCCTTGAAAGTAGTCTCGTAAGGCATGGCCGAAACACTAAAGAGATTGGTCCATAATTATCGAGTTTTGAAGTTAGTCGATGCTAGTTTCTCTAGGCCTTACCAAGTAGATCCAACTTTCGGTAGCATGAGCTTTCGGCCACTAAGTCAACAGCAAACTTTGCCAAGTGAATCCAACTCTCGATAACGTGATCTCTCGGTTTATCAGCAAGTGTGGAGTTGAGTAACTTGTTAGGCATGTGTAAGCCCCAAAGTTCAAACAAGTAACCGTAGGATTGAACTTAGAACCCAAGGTTTAGAGCGATCGGCTAAAGGATCCGATCACACTCAAATTATAAACTAATGAGAGAAATATTAGTAAAAATGACCCCGTAAACTTAAATTTAAGAAAATAAATGGTAAAATAGGAGACTATAAAATTTTCAAATTTTAAGCATAATAACTGCTAATTACCGAAAAGGCAAAAAGTGTAATATAATAACTAATAAATTAGTAGAGATAGATTATATGTATACTAAAAATTTTAGAATGACAAAAATAATATTTAGGAATGTTCACGTGTACCCTACATGTATTTACGTGTAGATAAAAATACGCGTAATTACTAAAATTGGCCGAAAACTAAGTAAATAATTAAAGAAAAATACAAAATAATTATAAAAAAATCAGAAGAGGATAAGCTGATGCAAGATCAGGTCGTGACAGAAAAAGAAAAAAATAACCAATAGGAATATGACAAACAAAAAGCCTAAAATCAAGGAAATGGGGCAAAATCCCATCAAATTAATGCATAATAATTACAAAATTCGTCTATAAATAGCAAGAAAAATTCAGAAGCTCATTGGGACAGATATAAATCAGAGAAAATTAGAGAGAGTCGAAAATTCGAGAGAAAATCCAAAAAAATAAAAAAAATAAGAAAAACTGTGCAGTTAGGGGTTTTAAAGGGAACCCACACCAAACGTGGAGCTGGGAGTGGACGGCCACCACCACCATACGGTGGTGGCAGCGCCCAGGCCGGCCGACAAGGCCACGGCGGCCCGCGGTGGCCGGAGCCACCTGAACCGGTGAGTCCAAATTCCAGCCCGATTCTTGTATAATTTTGTAAAATTAGTTATTTTGCCCAGAAAATTATGAATTTTGTTATTCTGAGATATTTTTGTATGTAGTTTGTAGGAAAAATATTATTTTAATGAAATTATGTTCCGTAGTATATAGTCCCTAAGAAATTGTGCAAAACCGAGCATGATTAAACCGGAAATTAAATAGGCTTAGGGATGTAGTTTGGGGCTCAAAATTTTTCTGTAGGATGCTCATGTGACATAGAACAGTGCTATGAAACCCTTTTTCAAAAATTAATTTTCGAAATTTTTAGATAATTTTTAGGCTCTAAAAAGAGGCATAAAATGGGTAATTTAGGGTTAATTATGTAATTAAATGATTAATTTCTGATTTAGTGAATAATTACATGTTTTAGGATGTTAAGATCTGATGGAGTATGATACTTATAGCATTTAGGGTGTTAGATGTAATTATTAGGTTAATTATGTAGTAAATTAGTAATAGAAAAACATAGTAAATTATGAGTTAATTTTGTAAATTAGAATAATTAGGTGTAAAACCTGATCTAGGATGAATTTAGACATTTTGAAGTGATAAATTATGTTAGAGATAGTAATTAGGGTAATAGAAATATTAGAAATGCATTATGTGCATAATATGTAATAATGCATAATGTGTAATTTTTGAAAATATAATAAATAGAAAATATTATAATAAAAATTGATATTTTAAGAATAATAAAAATGCACAATAAATCTGATAGGAAACTTGAATTTATGGAATTATATGAAAAATGTAAAAAATTATCACATTAGGAGTGAATTCGGTACACTGATATGGATTTAAGTGTACCGAGTAAAATAAACACTGATAAAGGGTAATGATGGTATTTAGGTTATCGGGAAATAATGTGATTAATTTCACATTATGGGTTGAAACTAATTTCTAGGGTTGGAATATAAAACGCTACTTAAAAATCGAACTAAAAACCTGGTTTAGAAATCGATGCGAAAACCGAACCTGAACCTAACCCCAAACCTAGAATAATTGTAAAAGACTTAATACCTAGATAATTGGGCATATTAAACCTTAAACAAAACCTAACAAGAAGCATTATAGGATAAAACGAACCTATAACAATTATATGAAAAGCTGAAACCACGTTCGTGTTATAGGGATAACCGGCGATGGCCTGAGCAAATCGGACCTCGAGTGAGCGAGCGAGGAGTTGAGGTAAGTTGGGATTAATACGATGCTGTATTTTGGGAGGCTTAAGATTATGCTTGGTTGTGCTTGTTAGATAGTTGAATGTATGCATGTGCTTGATTATGGGTGATGCCATGATTCTGTTTGTTGCTCTGGTACATATTGTATGAATTGTATGTAATGATTGATCACCCTAAACTGGACCTAATCAAATATACGACCAGTAATCATAATCGAGCATGCAGGGCAACCCGTTAGGGGATTTAGGACTCTCCGGCCAAATACCGACCCCTTCGGAAGGGATAGCGCAGGATTGCAAAATGGTCCCTTCTTCATCCTCAGTCGAACTAAGTGACAGGAGAGGAGGTCGCGGCGGGGATGAAGACAGTGGTTCGAAGGTAGTCGTGGGAGGAGCAAGGTCTCCATTACACAAGCCTGGGTTTGGTCGTGAGCTGTTGCATTAACGGTAACTCCTCAACCCGGATTAGAGCGGGCGCAATTTCTCTAATCTCACGACGGGCTGGACAACGTCGTGCGATGGCAATTGCTTGCACATGCATTGCAACTAATAAGTGATTGAAAACCTTGTTGTGTGTATGGTATAGTTTTAAGTCCTCCGTCCTAACTTACTGAGCTGTGGTTGCTCACATCCCTATAGACATCGTGCAGGTGCTGGCTAAGAAGCGGCAACCAATTACTCCGAAGCTAGCAACTGCTGGATCCTGGGGAGTGAGGAAAAACATGTGAAGAATAAACACATATTTTAAGGTTTAAGTTTTTATTTTAGAATTATTTTTCATTTCCGAGTGATGTAATAACTAGGGAATATACTATAGAGAAATGTTGTAAACTTTAACTGCAATAATTGAATGATAACATATATATATAATTGCTCACTTTTATAGGTAAATGATTTATTTAAATTACAAATTGTCTACTTCAAAGCGGGTTAGTTGTGGACGCCTTGTGTAGATCAGGTCTAGGATAGCGGTTGTGAGGCCAACTTCTATCTTAGGGTGGTTTACACGGCGGGGCTGTTACGACTCTGCCGCTTCGGGGCGTGACAGCATGGGTGAAGGATCGATTGTTGTCTTGACTTATGCTCATCGACACTTTATCTATGAGAAATAGGGTCATTCGGCTTGGGAAACAGAATGAGTTGGCAAGTAAGTGAGCTCGGCCTTGGCAGTTAGGTTAGGTCGATATCCCGAAGCTTATCATTTCCTCTCCTTTAGAGAAGTTTCGACCCGAAACTTGGTAATTGGTAGCTTCAAACCCCATTAGGATCAAATACCATCCTACAACAACCAAAGAGAGTGATATAGAGATAGTTCGAGTCTATGATTAGTGCTGGCTTCATCCTTGGCTCCTTCCATTCGTCATGAATCCGATCAAGCACATCTTAGTAATCCTAGCAACTATTAAGTACGGAAAGTAACACAATTTCTAAGGCATACAAAAGATTATGGGCAAGTATTTTTGGTGCCGATAGGAAGTAAGATGGCTCATCGGTTATAAGTACTTCCAACTCTTCAAGCTTAGCTAGCTCAAATCTCGTACTCTCTTTATTCGTTGAAATCAGTATTCCCTTTGCTTCCTCGCAAATCGATTCTTCTTCCTCCTTCTACTTAGGGTCATGATCATCAATTTGGATGGTTAATAATGAGGGCACATCGGGAATATGAGGGTTTAAGTCTAACTTGACTTGGTCCTCTTCCTCTCTACTACTCGCTTCTCCAACAACCTCCATCTCCTTAACTTCTCCTTCAATACTGTTACACCCCAAAGTCGTAAAGTCATAACAGTCCCGCCGTACAAACCATTCTATAATAGTAACTAGCTTCACAGTGCCTACCATAGACATGATTTACATAAGGCGTCGACGACTCCTCACTTTAAAATAAATAGTCCGATTAAATGTTTAACTATAATTATGGTAAATATCATAAATTTTGAATAAACATATATAATTATATGTAAAGTCTACAGAACTTCACAGGAAATTCTACATAAACACAACGGTTCACTAATTTACATAATAACTATTAGTCTTTCATCCTTAACTACAAAGGACACTCTAACTACCCATCATTACTAAGTAAATTGATCCTCACACCTCTGGCTTCAAAAGGACTAACCTCTAGGTAATTGTAAGGCGGCATAATACTTGAAGTGTTTAAAAATCAGGACCTGCAAAAGAATTTATAAGGGTATGAGCAACTATAGCTCAGTAAGTTAAATTGGAGACTCATGAATACATACAAATACAAACAAGATTATCAAGTAATTATTTTCATGCAATGCAACAATCAAGTATTATCGCACAACGTAGTCCGGTCCATTGTAAAATCAGAGATATTTCACCCGCTCTAATCCGGGTTGAGGAGTTTCCATGTTATGCAGCAACTTACAACCAAACTCAAGCTTATGCAATGAAGACCTCGCTCCTCCCGCGACTACCTTCGAACCATTGACTTCACCTTCGCTACGACCTCCTCTCCTGTCACTTAATTCGACTAAGGATGAAAAAGGAACCATTATGCAATTCTACACTATCCTTTTCGAAGGGGTTGGTATTTGGTTGGAGAACCCTAATGATCCCCTAATGGGTTGCAATGTATGACATTTTTGGTCATTAGAGTCGAATAAGATTAAATTTCATTTAGGATTTTCAAACAATTCACACCAATTCAATCAATCATACCACAATTTCAGCACGAATTCAGATACATTAAACACATGCGTAAACTACTTACAATCACAACCATATACAATCTTAAGTCTCCGAATACTATAAAAATAGTACTCTATTACAATAAGTAATGATCCAACTTACTTAAAATTTCTCAATCGCCTGATCACTTAGTTGCAAGATGATTCATTTCTGGGTGTCCTATAATACAAATAGGTCTTTTTAGTATTTATACTTTAAGGATTCATATTCTAAGTTATAATTTAACTCATTTTTTCCATGTATACCTATTATGTACTAATGATTCTTTCTACTCTATTTTGGGGTTTAGATTCTAAATTAGATTCTAGCTTTGATTCCTAAATCTTAAATATGCTCGAATCTTAATGTGAAATTAATCACATTAAGCTCGAGTATTCTAATATCCTATTAAGTCTTAATTTAGTATTCTAAATTATTCGGTACACACTAATCCTAATTGAGATATCGGATTTATTCCCGATGTAAGAAAATCTTACATTTTTATATAATTACCTAAAATTAAATTTTGTTTCAGATTTAGTATATTCTGATTTTTATTATAATATTATCTAAATAACCCTAATTTTTCATATTTATTAAATTTTCAATTCCTTGTATTCCTAATTTTTTACAATTACTACTTAATTTCCTAAATTAATTACACTTAATACTCTAAAAGCTAGGATTAGGTTTCCACATCAGAGATTAACATCCCTAAACATCTAATTACTATTTAAATTAGTAATTAGTGTCTTAATAACCTAATTAACCTAAAATTACCTAATTTTTCCATCATTTTAGGGCTAAAAATTAACTTAAAAATTTCAAAAATTAATTTAAAAAAAAAAATAGCTTCATAGCATTGTTCTATATCACTTAAGCATTCTACAGAAAAAAATTGAGCTCCAAACTACACTCCTAAACCTATTTATTTCTAGTTCTAATTATACTTGGTTTTGCATAATTTGTTAAAAACCCTATATTTTCAGATGTGATTAAACTAAATTACTATTTTTCCCTAAATCTACATACAATAAAACCTCAAAATAACAAGTTTCGTAATTTTCTAGGCAAAATAACTAATTTTAAGAAATTATACAAAATTGGGGCAAATAAAGGACTCACCCGGTTCGATACTTTTTGGCCATCCAACTCCGGTCCAAGTGTGTTGACAAGTGTGTTGACCGGCCTAGACGATGGGTTTGGAGTGGGGTGGTGGTGGCGGCGATGGCTCAATTCTAGGTGGTGGTGGTGGCGGCTCAGTTCTAAGTGGTGGTGGTGGTGGTGGGGTATGGGTTTGGCTCACTAACCCTAACTGCACAATTTTCCTTTCTTTTTTTTTTCTGATTTTTCTCTTGAATTTTCGAAGCTCTCTATTTTTCTCTGATTTCTAACTATCTAAAGGAGTTTTGTGAATTTTTTCTCTATTTATAGAGCTTGGTGATAATTAATATATATTAAATTGGATAAGATATTGTCCAAATCCCTTAATTTTTGGCTTTTGTGTTGCTTGATTCTAATTGGCTAATTTTTCTTCTTTAGCTCCTAACTTGCCACGACCAGATATTCATCATTCCCTATCTCTCTGATTTTTCCACAATTAATTAATAATTTTCTTTAATTATTTACTAAGTTTTTGGCCAATTTAAGTAATTTCGCATATTTTTATCTACACGTAAATACATGTGGGGTACAAGTGAACATTCCTAATTATTATTTAGGTCATTCTATAATTTTTAGTATACATATAATTTATCTCTAGTGATTTATTAGTTATTAGATTACACTTTTCGCCTTTTCGGTAATTAACAATTATTATACTTAAAATTTGAAAATTTTATAATCTCCTATTTTATTACTTATTTTTTTAAATTCAAGTTTATGGAGTCATTTTTACTAATTTTTCTATCAATAGTTTATAATTTGGGTTTGATTGGATCCTTTAACCGATCGTCCTAAACCTTGTGTTCTAAGTTTAATCTTACGGTCACTTGGCTTAATTTTAGGGCTTACAAATACTCTCTAATTCGGTATTCCTCCATTGTCTAATTTCATTCTGGAACACTTTAAGCCATCTTTCAATCTCCTTTAGTTGATCCTGCACTTCCGAGAAGTTAGCTTTATAGGTAAGTTTTCTCTCGTACAATTTGTTGTGATGATCTCGAAGTACAAATTTTCTTCACATCAAACATTTTATCTTGTCCCATGTAATGATCTCAATGTTTCTCCTATTAATTCTTTGATTTATCATTCTCTTCCATCAAGTAGCTGCAAAGCCAATAATTGAATTCTTTATATCGTAGGCTTTCTTAGACTTGGGGTAAGAATAATCTTCGAAAACCTAATCGACCTGAAATTCCCAACTCAAATATTCATCCAAAGTGCCATATCCATCAAACTCTGGAATTTGTGATATCACATCTTCAAAATAATATTCATGTTCGTATCCAACTTTATATGCCATGTTGAAAATATTCAATTCAATAGCGTGGTACTTAAGCTTATGAGAGAGAGAGAGAGAGAGTTACTCGGCAACTAATGGACAACAGTATGGCCAAAGAGGGTGTTAGTGCTCGAATCACAAGTATTAACAACTCGACAATAATTGTCTCGGCTTGTACTTCAATCCAACTCGTCACTTAGATTAACATACGCAATAGTTTAGCATAAGTTCAATTTGACAGTAACTTGGATTGCATTTTGTGGGATGGCAACTCTGACACTTGTTTAGAGTACAACAACTCAGCACTTAAGAACAGTAGCTCAAAGTAGTATAGCAGTTCAGCACTTAGCTACAACGGTACGGCTAGCATAGTAGTAACACGTCACAACAACTTATTATAGCAGTAGGCTTCGACACATACGACAGTACTTTCTTGGCCACTAACGCAATACTAAAGCAAGATAATACATTGAACAGCTTGAAGAAGTGATATCTTGGCAAACAACCTAGATTGAAATTCCCAACCTTTTCTTTAATATATATATTCAATATGTGACTTATGATGTAAAGAAATTGCAATCCAAATTTTCACTAACCTACCCAAAGGAAATTCAATTGAGACCAAATTAATAACCAGCAAACAAATCCTCGATGCCCCAAACAAGCCCAATAAGCAAGCACTTCCTCAAATACAAAATAGAATAGATACAATACCTAAAACTCTTGGCCCTATTTAGAACCTCGAGCTTTGATACTAAGATGATATGGATCGAGCCAAGGACAGATAAGGCCAGCTGTGGGGGGTAGGTCCGATCCTGCAAAAGGAACGAAAAGTAGAGTGGGTTTAGTGAAGGTTTTAGCGAATTCATGGGCCACCTAATCAAATATAACGCACCAGCTAGATTCTATACGAACCTAAAACTTGCCAGATGTGATGCACTGGTCCAAATAATAGGGTTGCTCGCCACAATTCTTATTAAAGGGATTGATAAGAGCTAATGAAGGAGAGAACTTTCCAAAAGAAAGACTCAAAAGGGGTTTTTCATTAATCTTCTGTGTAATCTTGTATTGTTATAAATGTTGCTATTTATAATATGTCCTAAACCCTAGTGGCAAAACTATAAATAATGTACAAAGCCTAAAACCCAAAAAAATTGGGCCCATAAATAAAATAAAGACAAACATATACAAAAATATAAAACTGTGTATTTTACAAGAAGAAGTCGGCATGTGGTTATTCGGCATGCCTTGGAAGTAGTCTCGTAGGGCTTGGCCAAGACACCAAAGAGGTTGGCCCATAATTACTGAGTTTTAAAGTTAGTCAGCTTTAGTCTCTCTAGGCCTTGCCAAGTGGATCCAACTCTCGACAGCATGAGCTCTCAACCACTAAGTTGACTGCAGACTTTGCCAAGTGAATCTAACTCTCGATAACGTGATCTCTCGGCTTATCAATAAGCGTGAAGTCGAGTAACTTATCAAGTATGGGTGAAGGATCGGTTGTTGTCTTGACTTATGCCTATCAGTATTTTATCTACGAGAAATAGGGTCATTCGACTTGGCAAACAGAATGAGTCGGTAAGTAAGTAAGCTCGTACTTGGCAGTTGGGTTAAGTCGGGTCGGTATCCCAAAGCCTATTACCTAAGAGTATCTTTCATATTTATTTTTCGAATCTACGCTTTTTCCTATGAGAGGTAAAAAAATATATACATTAGTGTAGTATAAAATTGAGATAAAATACATAAAATTTACACTTATCAAGCAACAATACTTATTGAGTGACATGTAGTGCTCCTTTCTCATTTAGTTAATGTAGTTTATATGGCTTTGGGTGTAAGATAATCAGCAACTTAAGTTTCTTAACTAGCTCAATAGACGCTATATTAGTGCAGTTCCCACTATCTACTATAAGTGCACATACTTACTGATTTACTTTCCAAGTGATGTGGAATAAGTTCTCTCTCTGCTTTTTCTTAGTAGAGGGTTCAATACCCATCGTATGTTGGATATCCAAAGTTAACTTGTCCAAATCCTCGACAAACACACCTTCCTTAACTAATTAGTCATTAACCTCAACTTCTTTCTCTAACTCTCTTTTCTCCTTTAGTTCTCCATCCATGCTGTCTACTTCAATCTTTGGGACATCTCTCTTGATGATCATAGTTATTCTGTTTAGATATTGGGTGGCCATGTGTCCAAACCCTTGACACTTAAAGTACTTGATCCGATTTATCTTCCTTCCAAATCCTTATCCCTTCTCATAGGTTCTCTTTGGTAACTCTTGGTCGATTAGGCAACCCTTTATTTCAGTTACTACTTCAGCTCTTCTATTAAAGTTAGTTTGGTGAGGTTGACCAAGTCGGCTCATTAAGGGTTAGCTAGGCTTGTTCCTCTTCTATCTCTCTACTCGATGGGCTATTTTGATGGCCTCATCCAGTATGGTGAAATGAATTCCACTATATCTCGAATATCATATCTCAATCCAGTAAGGAATTCGAAAACTGTTTGGGCTAAAGACTCATTAACTTCATATCGAATCATGAGCATCTGAAACTATCGAACATACTTATCAACAGTTCGATTCCCTTACCTCAACTCTTAAAGTAAAGCAAAGGTATCCTATAGATAAGTATCCAGTACAAATATGTTTCCGAGTATTCTTTTCATTTCGAGACAAGTGTTGATTTTTCTATATCCTTCCCTCCTCCTTATGGTCTAGAAGTTCTTCTACGGTAATGCAGAATCCTTGAGAATTCCACAACAATAACTCTTATCTTCTTACAGTCCTCATATTGATAGTAGTTAAAAACTCATTCAGCCTTTTCTTCCCAATCCAAATAGTCATCGGTATTTCCAGAACCATTGAAGCTCGGAATTTGAAGCTTCTCAAAGTCAATAGCTCGATGTACCTGAGCTCGATCTTCCTCCTCAACATACCCTTCTTCTTCATCATATTCACCTACTTTGCCTAAGTCAATTCTTCTCCGCACTCGTTCTCCTACTCTTCTACCTCAATTTTGTTAAGTTAGGATTAGTCCTCTTACAGGTTGAGTAACTTAGGGTGCATTCTAAGTAGCATCAACAGGTTGAAAGGCTAATGAATGAGGAACTCTAGTTAGGTCAGCTATTAAGTTAGTCATTTCATCAAACTACTTACCAGTACTTCTAAGAGTATTTTAGGGTTCTCGACCATTGTGGACAACACTACTATTATCATCTCCTATACTAGTGTTTACATTCGAATCAATCATCCTTTACTCAACACTAATGCTTCTCACAAAACAACACAAATATGATTTCTTGACACCTAACTTACAACTTCACAGCAAATGTATAAATACTACTTCCTCTGTTTTCATAGCTTAAAATAGAGTATAATAAGGTACATGCAATAGTAAACTACCATGCCTTCTTTTAACTCAAATACTTTATAGTTAACTCTATTTCAACCACAACACACTCTACTATAACCAATACTTCACATCACACAGTAATAATCACAATTGAATAATAACTTACTCACCTGAACTTCTACTTTGATACTAAGATGATAAGGCCGCGCCAAGGCAGATGAGGTTAGTCGTATCAAGAATGGGTTTAAGCTTATTGAAAGCCTGAAATGGAGATGGTATGCACGAATAAAGAAGCAAAATAAGCAAAACCTACGATCAGTTCTAAAGATATGACGTACCATGGAACTATTAAGGACTTACTAAGTAAGCTCAATATAATGTATGAGCTAACTCAGTAAGGGTACTCGCCACTTAACCTTATTCAAGAATTAGGATAAAAGGATAAATGCAAGCTAACAAACAAAAGGAACGTTTATAGGCAAGCAAGAGAAACGTTCGAATATTATGTAATTATGTTGATGTACGTTGCGGCTACAATGTACAAGAGGGCATTTATACCCGAAACATTAGGGTAACTACTATAAATGGAAATTTCTAAAAGTGTATTGCTCAAAATAAGTAATGTATAAGAAATGTTAAGGGGTATAGATGAAAAATCAAGAAAAGCATCTATCTTATACAGAAGATTCTATCACAGAGTTGCTTAGACACGTAACTGACAACTAGTGGAAGAACTTCTAGTGAAAATAGACAAAATTATATGGTTAGGCTAGAGATTATTGAGCAAAACTGGGGGATCTTCCAAGGTGAATTCAACTCGAATATGCTATGAGTAGTTCAAATTTTAGTCGGCTAAGTTGGTGGTCTAGTAAGCTGAGCTGTTATTCAAATGTTTCTTAGGTTAGCAATTAGAGACTATCGATAAGCATGGGAGGGTTCAGCTTAAATAAGGCAGTAAATCGGTAGATTGAAGTAACTTAGACTCATTAAGTGCAAGTCAACACAAGAGTACTCGTTTGGCTATACTCTTAAGCCTTTGAACTTAGGCTTAAGTCAGAGGTTTGGTGCTTTGATTCCTATCACCTTAGGCTTAGGCACATCTCTCTTTACTACAACCTTATTATGATTTGATCCAAATCTAGTCTCAAAGCATTGTTGGATCTATGCCCTTAAATCTCCTAACTCTTTCCTCAAGGATTTCACCATTTCTTCTAAGGGAGCATCCCTTCTTTGCAAATCACCTGTAACTTGATTCAAGGCTATCAACGTCTTACTTAGGAGTTCCTTCTCTAGCTTCTCTAAGCTTTCCTCAACATCCTGAACTCAATGAAGTACATTGATCATAACTAACTTTACTTTAACTACACTTACTTCAATAGAGCCTTTGAAGGGACTTCTAGCATACTTTAGAAGGACATCAAAAGTACCTGTTTCAACCATCTCTTCCAAGATTTTGCTCTATTACCAAATGTCATGTATTAAGTGTTTTATTAGCTTTTCTATGCAGCACTTAGACTTTTCGAGCACTCTCTAAAGAGGCTAAGTCAACCTTCCTCTCCAAAACTCACAAGAAAACACTTACTTAGAGAAAAGAAAGAAATACTCAAGTAAGAGTATGACTTACATTTCTGGATGATTTGCAAATAAGTAAGTTACCCTTCTATATACAAGAGGCCTCCATTATTGGATGGCTAAGATCTACTCGATCTAACGGCTAATATATAATCTCACCTAGCTTACTCCAATTACCCTCACCTACCAAGGTTTAATGTATTTAGACGATTCTAAAACAATCCTAAGAGTGGATCAAGCCTTAGTCATGGGCTTACATACAATGGACCTCTTCATACAATGTACAAAAGCAAAAAATAGGTTTAGGGAAACAGTCTATAACATATTGATAATGACAAAACATATAAAATGAACTAGCTTGCAAGTGCCATCAAGTAAGTACATACAAATTGGCTTATCTAGTATTATAATATTGAAAAATAAGGTCTAGTAAGGGGTCATATGATTCATAGCACCTAAGTCAATTGCCCAAGAACATAGATGATTATTAAAAAAGCTAAATAAAAAAGTAAAGTTACTTGCTACACAGTGGATAGCATTCACAATAAAGCTTAATCCTTCAACTAACCTTTTTCCTTTCATAATTTTATAAACTTCATTACATGCACTCTAAAGCATTTGAGGATCCAAACAATGATTAGTATATTCAGTCTCCCCTGTAACATCAGAAAAACTGTCAAATGGAGTTTGATGAGCTTGAGAGTCTATAACTCTAGTTTATACTTTGGCTATTGCATAGACTAGTTCTTTTTTAATACGTTTCCCTCTATACTAATTAGGATACATTATAATTTAAAAACAATTGTCCACCATTTGACCTTTCCTCTTACAATGCCTATAAAAAGCTTTATGACCTTGAGCATTTCATCCCTTTCCTTTGTTAGTTGAATATGATAACTTTTCTTTCTTATTGTTGACTACATAAATTGAACTATCAAGTTCAATAGTACCAGCTCTAGTCATCATCTTTTCTCGCTCAATATGTTGAACAAGGTAGAAAGCCTTTTTTACAATAAGCAAGGGCTTTAGTAAGATGATTTAATTATGCATAACTTCGAAACCATCATTTAAGCCTATAAAAAGTTGCATTAGCTTACTCTCTCCCTCAAACAGAGTAATTCTCTGTAACAAATCATAAGTAAAGTAACTTATCCGACCACATTCACAACTTGGATAGACATGTAATGCTTTAGCTAGTCCTAACAACTTTTAAGCTTGTTATAATTCAAGCTTACCGACTTATTTGCTTGTTTTAAGTTCGCTATTTCATACTAAAGTTGATATATCAAAGGTCCATTTCCTTTACCATACTGTTCATTCACTTTGGTCTAAAGATCAAAAGTAGATTTCGATTACAAGTAGTTTTGTGCAATTTCACTAATTATAGAGTTTAAAAACTAGTATCTAACCATATAATCATTCTTTGTCTATCTAATTAGATTAGAAAAATCATCCCCAGGGTTATTTCTTTCTATAAAACCTAACTTCAATTTTACTCCCAATCTCATTTTTATTACTCGATTCTAAGCAAGGAAGTTAGATATGTTAAAAATAATGTTCCCAATCACCATTGATGGATTATAGAAGGGCGAAATGTAAGAATTCATTTCTCCTTATCCAATAGTAAGTGCAGTATTTTGATTATATATGATTCGACTAAATCCTAGCAATTTTCTTATACAAATTGCAATAGAAATCAGAAGCTAACCGAGTAGAAGCAAACAGTTTAGAGTAGTTGCAGCTCTGATACCATTTGGAAAGACTAAATGCAAAAACTTGATTCAAGTAGCAGCCATGAAAGCTTCATGTAGTAGAGGCAAGAAATCAAATAAAAAAAGATGAAGCCTGTTTATTACTAGCAGCTCTAATGTTTATATATAGAGCAAGTCGACAAAAACTAACAACTAACTAACTAAACAATCTGAACAATGAGAATAAAACACATGGACAAATATACAAGTGACAAGTGTAAAATAAATATGATGTATACAACTTACACGATGTTCGTTTCACAGTTGTCATTGCGAAGCTATTGAAATGGGTATAAAATCCAAAAAAAAAATAAAAAAAGGATTAAATCGATGCTAAGTTTGGACCCCAAATAATATATGTTTTGCTAATTACTATATACGTCAACTAAACGAAAGCAGAGATACATTTTCAAATTATTTATTTGTTTTGAGAACGACCGTGTGGGTGCTGAAAATTAAGCTTTTGTAATTGTGCATCTACGCTACGATTTTTTTTTTTTTTTTTGGCCTCCCGGCTTAACTTCCGTATTGATTTTTCGGCGAAGCAATGGAGTTTAACCCTTTTTCATTAAACTTTGCTATAATGGAAACAGCGTAGCATGGTGATTTAAAAAGTTCGAAAATTTAGACACCAAACCTCGGGAAAAAAATAATAATAATAAAATTCAAACACCACTACAAGTACTTATCATGGAGTCTCTGGATGGTCGCGCTAATAAAATTAACATGCTGGGTCATGAAAAGCTAAGACATTCTTACTGAACCCATTTTATCCCAATGGGCTTTCCTTACTTAGAGTTAGGTCCAGTTTGGATTTTGGAATAAATGGTGAAATGCGACTACTATTTAATTCTAGCGTTTTTGTTCGGTACATGAGAACCGTGCTTTTGACGGTATAAATTACTGCCCGGTTGATATTGTTTTCATTTTTACATTATCTTTTCCTATCAGCAATTTTAAGCCCCATTTTTAAAAAGTATAATATAACAAAGATGAAATAATATCGGTGATATTATTTGAACTATTACTGAAATTTCAATTTACTATCCGTATTTTTTATTTGTCAAATTTCATATCTAATTGAAATTTTTGGTAACAGCATTACTATCTAATACACGTACATGCAATATATGTCTCATTTTGATTAATGACTAGATTAAGTAGATAGTAACAATGTCACAAAAAGTTTTAATTAAGGACCGATTATAATAAATTGAAAGTTGAAATAACAAATTAAATTTTCAATTAAAGTTTAGATAGTATCGTTGGTATTGTCCCACGAAACTTTCTCTTGTACGACTAAATGTATCGTTATTACAAAACAATATACTCACTACGAACTTTTCAATTTAGAAATCAAGACAAATAAAGTTTATTTTTACCGTACTGGATCGAATTAAACATTTTCTTAACCAAATAACGATAATCTTCATCTTCGTTATTATTTTGCAATCACTATTTACACCATTATTCCAATAAAATATGGATTAAATAATTTGCCGGAATGATGGGTATTAAAACGAGATGAAATCTCTTGTACACAATTGATACCTAATAAAGACAATTAAGATACAGAGAAAAAAGAAAAATAAAAATCCATGCTGGCCCTTAAATGGTATAGGTGAACACTACTATTCCTCCTCCTCCTCCTCGGGAAATAAGCACTTCTCTGATAAAGTGAGAAACTGAAAAAATGAGAGCCACGTAGCTAAATCCAAAAGTTCATATCTCATGGACAAGAAGTGAGCATCAATAACCTTGACCTGGAAAAGTTTTGCGATAAAACAAACGCTCTTGATCTTTTAATTAGAGAAAATACTTAAATAAAAAGTAGAACAATAAAACTTAAAAAAAACAAACCCATAAATTCGAAGATGAAAATAAAGATGATGAGATGTGGGACGACTAGGATAGTGGCAGCGATGGAGAGGGAAATTAAAGTGATGAAGCAACGAACTTGTGACTTGTGAGACCTTTCCTTATGAATCATCCGACTAGCGCGGTTTCCGTCGTCTTTGACTTATTGTGGACAACCTGTAGTGGTATCCCTTCATTGCTTCGCTACCGTTGAAAAGAAAAAGTAATTATAATGCAACAAATCAATCCTTATGAGCTATACTTTCATCTCTTACTCGACGGTAGTTGAATTCTGTTTGAATACATAAGAGAATCTAATCGTTCAACATCCATCAATTAAATGCTTTATCAAGTCATTTTCACAAGACTCCGTAGGTGCTAGCAAAAATGGGCTATTGATAAGTCACGATAGAAAAGCAGATTGAATGGTACTAAAAAGATATATAATTTTTAAAAAATTATCACTTATATTAAAATTTTATTAATATTTATATACTATTATTTTATTCTTATACCATATTAAAATCATTAAAGCATTTTTATACCGTAGGACATTTTTTTTCAAAATTGAATTTCTAGTTCTTACATCGTTATTCTCCATATTCTTCATCTTATTTTATTTTATTTTTTATTTTTTCCTTCTTGAAGCCACGCAGTGGCCTCGTTTCCTATTCACGAGTCACAAACAGCACAGGCTGGACCCCGTAAAGGACCACATCGCATGTATCGCTGTCTTCTGTTGTGGTGCTGTATGGACCATTTGGGTGCCAAATCATTTGGAATAATTGGGTTATTGGTAAGCTTGCGTTCTCTAATTTATTTTTCCATGCAACTTCGATCAGTCCAAGTCCTTTTCCTAATTAATGTATGTTCTTTCAGGAATGAGACATCATGGAACCCACATCACAAGTTGTGGCGTTTTCATGCTACGGTATATACATAAAAGATTATGATACATCTTAAAATGTTCCCATTTCCACACTAAGCGACTTTTCTACACTATGAGCACTTTAAATTTTTATATTTTTGGGTGAAGAAGATAGTATGAGTTAAATTTTATTTTCAGACAAAAATATGCGTTATGAGCTTTCCAACAATATAGAGAATGTTAAAGCCGGACATTACATTAAAAAAAAATAAAAATTCAGAAGAACAAAAAATCAACTATTCACAAATTAAGATTGGTTAAGATTCTTACCATTCGTCTTGTCGAAATACCAAAAATGTTAAAGAGGAAGTAGGTCAATTAACCTAAAAAAAATGATCAGTTTCAAACCATATAATATCAAGTCAAATTGGCATCTTTTAAAGAGCTCGTAATAGGAGCTCTTCTTGCAGTCATATGGGTCCCATTTGCAAATTATGAAAATACAAAGTTAAAAAAAAAAAATCAATAATTGTATACTACAAGAGATATACCACAATGTTATGCTATTAGAAGGTATATTATCCAATGAGTCCAAAAATTTGAGCTTTGAGGTCAAATGGCACCTGATTTTTGGGTGTCACCATTTTAGATTTTATCTATGTTAGAAAGTTTCAATGCACATATACGAATTTTTTTTTTAAATGTCGCAAACTTTTCATTGATTAAAATTTAACAAAAGAAAACAATGTATAATTGAAATTTCCAATATATTATTGATACGACAATAGTTGAAATTTCTCTCTCTCTCTCTCTTTTAAATTTTAGTCATTGAATTGATCCTATTCACAACATAAATATCACATGTAAAGACATCTACACATATGCATTAATTAATATAAGAGGGCTTTCCCCTCTTTCTTGCTACGAACATGCATTTGCTTTGAGTTACTTACTTTATCCAAATTTCCTTTTATTCAATTATTCTTGTTCTTTTATTTTTTATATTTTAATTTTTGGTTTCTAGGAGCACCATCATCTTATAGTCAACTCTAACACCAAAATCATAATCAATTGATTATTTAAAGTACTTATTAACCACAACCAAGGCCAAATGCCTTAACCTACTCAAGTACCTTCGAGCATCTCCTCAGTGTGAAGACTTAGCTTCATCCAGCAAGCTCAGGCCCACCATGCACAACCTACCCAGACTACTCTAAGTACCTCGCCTCTATCCTCATTACTTGTAAGCCAACATGACTTACTCAAGTGAACTTAAGCACCTCGAAGTCCATGGAAAGTTTGACAACTGACCACTCAAGCTAATGCCACCTCTATGATCTTAAGCACATGCAAGGCACCTAGCATACAGCTCAATGCTAGCAATGTCCTCACCCCACACCTTTACTCTCTCTCTCATTTCATTAATTACCCTCTAACATCTATAATATGGTCAGCATATCCAACAGTCTTAGATATGTTAGCATCCCAAGTTTTAAACATGGTTGTCGGCATGTTCAAGGCTAACCAAAGCAATAGTGCTGTTCTGTTGCCCCCTACGATACATGTCTCTTATAGATGACATATACGACTAAACCCCAAGACAACACATATCCTTGGTAGGTATGCTCCTTGACTTATAAATAAGACAAGGAATCAAAGGTTTGAAAGCAACCTCTCTCTCTCTTAACACTCTTAACACCTAAGCACCCCAAGTACTCTTGAAACCCTCTAAAACACATTCGCAAGTACCTCGATAGACATCATTTTGTACCATCCACCTCAAGTTGAAGTCAGCCTTGGCAGCTGCCTTCTTGAACTTAAACCCTATGGTGATCTTATTAAAGATCCTTTACATCTCCTCTAAGGTGAGCTCCCGAGCTTGAAACCCAGCTTTAGTCTCCTCGAGCTCCCTTTTCCTCCCATCTAGCTCGACCCTTACCTTAGCTAGCTCCTCATCATAAGCTTAGCCTTTGTGACCTCCACTTCTGCCTATGCTCAAGCTACCTTCTTAGTAAGCTCCTTCTTTTGGCGATCCATGTTACCATAAGTTGACACAGGGCCATCGTTTTCCTCTTCTTCTTAGCAACGACCTTGCCTTTAAGCTTAGCAACCTCTTGTTTTGGCCAACCAATCTTCCTCCAAATCTCCTAAAGCATGGACATAAGTTAGTAACAAGACACTCGATGGTTAAGAAATAAAAGTGGCAAGAGAAGAGTACATACCTCCTTGAAATAAGTTTGGTTGTAGCCAAAGGCGTGGCCGTAGATCTTGATGACTAACACACCAAAAAGGATAATGTTAGCCATACGAGCAGACTTATAGACTTTAGAAATATTCTATTGAGATTTCATGCCTCATGCAACTTACTTAAAGCGAATACGGTGGATTACACATTAGTCTTCTCATAAAAGAGCTTAATCAATGCCATCCTAGAACCCACCAATGTCTTCGCAAGCTGTTTCCTCTAATGAGGAGAATGTTCTGGTTCATCGTCTTAGATCTTTATCGTTGAAACACTGGGGTACTATGGAGTAGCCTCAAAGTCCATCTAATGTTGTTGCTCATGCTCTAAGTACCTCTTCAGTAACCTTCCCAACCCCTATTAATTGATTCACTGGCGATCTAAGCCTCGGGTACCCATGAACCTTGAATAGAGAGCTTAACAACCCTCTACCCAGCACCCTCAGTAGATGCTCGGGCTCCCTTCCTTAAGCCACCCTCAAGAGTTTGGGTGGTGACAGTAGCCATAAGGATCACCTTAGGCAACACCCGACAACCTTAGGGATGGTTGTCTAATACTCCCTCCTACCATTAGCTCTAAAGCTCTTCTTGCTCTTCTTTTGAGGGCGAGTGCCTTCTTTCTCAATAGCGACTGAGGTCTTCCCTCCCTTAGCTTGACTTTTCTTCTTCTTTGAGGTAGTTAGCTCTTGCATGCATTGCTTTTGGAGTTTACTTGAAGGCCTTGGAAGAGACCTAAATTCCTAAGAGCAAAAAAAAGAAAAGACAGTTATGAAAAGAAAACACAAACAAGAAAGAACCAAACTTATATTACAGAGGATGAGAAGCCCTAAGCTCCCCTATCATAATGACAACACAATGCGGTGAACTCTCGACTACCTTTTCCTTGGCAAGAACATCTAGTAGCTATATCCTTCCTAAATAAAGGCTTATTGGACATGAAGCTATTGGCTACTATCCATAAGTTAAGACTCCTACTCTAGAACATGAGGTTGAGGATATCTTCCTTGGCATCCTCATCCTCAAGGTATAGGTGCTTGATCACCATAGTCTTGATAGGCCTCGCCCACGCGGTAGGAAACGACACCTTGTCAATGTTCCTAATGCGGAAGAACTTGTCCTTCCAGCCTGTCCCCTTTGATTTCAGCCTAATGAATATTTTAAACTCCTCCACACGAGTAACTGTGTAGACCTAAACATCTTGGTTGCTCTTTAGGTAGAAGTACCTAAATAACCTAACCACTAGTCTTTGCAAATTAAAGAGGAAGATCGCCTCAAATGCGAGTAACTACTGCCATGCATTGGGGTGTAACAACCTACTACGTCTCCAGGATCGGACATACGGAGAGACACCACAATGAGTGAGAATAAGGAAATAAAATGGGGCTTTAGCAAATCCATAAGCTATATAACTAAATATGATACACCAACAAGATCCTACATGGCCTACTATCCATTAGATATAACACATCGATCTGAACTGAAAGGTTACTCACCACTACGCCTTGCTAAAGGGAATATATAAGAATTGAAGAGTAATGAGAACACTAAGGTTACTTAAAGGATACTTGAATAATTTATTATTGATTAGTTGATTATCTGCATACAAGAAAGTGAGGATTTATATACCCATCCACTAGGGTTATTTTATACGTATAAAAAGACAAAAAGGATATTCTACAATTAAGTTATACGAAACTTACTAAAAATGGAGTAAAAGAGACAAAGAATATTAAGTACAAAAAAGTGAAGAATCCTTCTAAAAAGATTGTGCCAAAAGACATGTGTCATGTGGTGGATGGGAGTTAGGACTATGATATAAAGTAGACGAAATAGAAAGTGCTGGCAGTTAAGGCCCGGCTTGATTTAGAATAGGTCGGGGACTAATTAGTTCTTTGAAGAGAAGTCAACTTAATTCAAGGTCAAATGCCTATAGTCAGATTGATAGCTCATCTCAGCTATTCTTGGGCTCTCTTTTGGGATAAAGCATCGCTGCTGAATAAGGGTAGATCTGACACAAGTAAGGATTTGATAGTTAGGTCGATAGGAGACTAACTTGGGATAGGAATTTTTGTCTCGATTGTGGATTAGAATTAGTATCCTTCGAGCGAGTCTTTGGAGTCGTTTAGCTCAGCTACGTGTTATTAGTCTAAAGGGTTGATTCCTATCATTTGCCTAGGGGTCGGAAAGATTTGTCCTCAAATCTGAAGTAGTCTCTACTCTTTCTTCTAGGGCGCTCGTGGGGTCTGCTTTAATTGATTGGTGAGGAATTAAATAGGACATGTTGAAAGTGGAGGAAACACCATAGTCATCAAGTAACTCAATCTAGTAGGCGTTGCGATTGATCTTCTTTAGGACCATGAATAAGCCATCAGCTTAAGGTGATAGTTTGCTTGGTCTCAAATGTAGGAATCGCTCTTGGCTAAGGTAGATCCATACTAAGTCTCTTGGCTAGAAAGAAACAGTTCGACGACCTCGACTACCTATCTCTTGTTGTCTCTGATTGAACTTAAAGATCTTTCTGGTTACAAACTCGTGTAGCTCTTGCAACATTTAGGCTCGATCAGCCTTAGATTGACTCTCTTCAGTAGCCACTTAGGTGTTGACCATATTTAGGGGAATTATCGAATTAAGGCTATAGATGACCTCGAATGGAGTCTTCCTAGTGGTGTCGTAGATAGTCTAATTGTATGCGAACTCCACAACTAGTAGGCACAGATCACAATCTCTTAAGTTCTTTCCCACAACAACGTCGAGTAAATTTCCTAGCATCCTATTCTCTACTTCAGTTTGGCTATTGGTTTGAGGGTGACTACCAGAGCTAAATACAAGTTTAGTTCAAAGTCTTCTCCAAAGAGTCTTCTAAAAATAGCTTAAGAATTTTGTATTCTAATCTAAGACAATAGTCTTTGGTACCCTATGTAGTCGAACAACTTCCTGCAAAAACAAATTAGCAGTAGATAGAGTATCGTTAGTTTAATGGTACGGAATAAAGCATACTATTTTGCTAAAGCGTTCTACGACAACAAATATAGAATCCTTTCCTCTAGATGTTTGGGGTAACCCCCCGAGATAAAGTCTAAATTGAGGTCGGTCCAAGGTAAGGTTAGCATCAGTAAGGGCATGTACTCTCCATGGGGCTTTCTCTTCCCCTTAGCTTGCTTGCATACCTCACAACAACCAACTACCTTATGGACATCCTTAATCAAACTAGGCCAATAAAAGTTTTCATTTAACAAATTAGTTGTCTTGGTTTCCCCAAAATAACTAGATAACCCTCCGCTATGAGCTTTCTTGACCAATAGCTTACGCATGGAGCAGTTTAAAATACATAGCCTGCGGTCTTTGAATAAATAGCCATCCTTAAGATAATATCCTCCAATAACTAGTCTTTCTCGGTACTGTCCAACAACAGGACCAAAGTGAGGGTCATTAGCATATTGCTCACTGATAATTGAGAGTCCCAATAATTTTGTCTGTAAAGTGGTCAGTAAAGTTTGCCATCGTGATAAAGCATCGGCGACCACATTTGTGCTTCCTTTCTTATGCCAAATGACGTATGAAAACCCCTTTATAAACTTCAACCACTTGGCTTATTTCTTTGAGAGTTTGTTCTGACTCCCAAGATGCTTTAATGATTCATAGCCAGTGTAAGTAACAAACTCTCGTAGTAGTAAATAGTGTTACCAAACAATGAAGACTTGTCAAAGGGAGTACAGGTTCTTCTTATATGTAGAATAGTTCAATGCAGGACCACTAAGTTTTTCACTGTAGTAAGCGACAGGCCGTCGCTCCTACATCAAGACAGCACCAATTCTAACTCCCGATGCATCACATTCTAATTTGAAGAGCTTATCAAAATCTGGCAGTAACAGGATAGGTACCAAGGTGAGCTTTTCCTTAATCTCTTTAAAGCTCTATTCAGCTCAATTGTTCCACTTAAATCCTTCACTCTTCTTTGTCAACTTGGTCAATAGGGTGGCTATTATGCTGAAGTCCTTAATAAATCGCCTATAAAAAGAAGCTAGGCTAGGAAAACTTCAGACATTAGTGATATTCTTCGGCGTCGGCCATTCTAGAACAGCTCAGATCTTTTCCTCATCTACTCGGATCCTTTCTCCTAACACTACAAACCCTAAGAAAATCACCTCATTCTAGTAGAACGTACACTTCTTCACATTCCCATACAACTTCTTGGCTAGCAAAATATCAAATACGTTACGAAGATGTCGAACATAGCAATTCAGGTCTGTACTATATACTAGTATGTCATCAAAATACACGACCACACATCTTCCGATTAAATGGCACAACACATGGTTCATTAACCTCATGAATATGCTCGATACATTGGTAAGTCAAAATAGCATAACCAACCATTTGTGAGTCCGTGCTCTCATGAGAACGACATCACAAACTACTTTGTCCCTATACACACTCCTAACACTGAATGGTATGATCGCCTATTCAATCACATACAAAGTACTCTTATTATGAAACCAATACAGCTTGTAAGGTCGGGGATGCTTTGAGGTTGACAAACCCAACCTTTACATAAAGGATTGTGCAACTACACTAGTATAGTGTCACGCTCCGAAACGGTAGAGTGATAACAGTCCCGTCATGCAAACCATTCTAAGATAGAAATTGGCCTTATAACTACTATCCTAGACTTGATCTCCATAAGGCATCTACGACTAACCCGCTTTGAAGTAAACAGTTCATATTTTAAATAAGTCATTTACCTAAGAAAGTAAAAAAATATATATACACTAGAATTCAGTTATTACAATTAACGTTTACAAAGTTCCACTGTAATTTATTTTCTAGTTAATACATTATTCAGAAATGAAAAATTCTAAAATAAGAGCTTAAACCTTAAAAATATATGTTTGTTCTTCAAATATTTTTCCTAACTACCTAGGATCTAGCAATTATTAGCTTCAGGATAGTTGTAAGTCGCTCCTTAATTAACACCTGTAACGACGTCTATAAGGATATGAGCAACCATAGCTCAGTAAGTTAGGACGAAGACTTAAAACTATACTACAAACACAAACAAGGTTATCAATCAAATTATTAGGTGCAATGCATGTTCAAGCAAATGCCATCACATGACGTTGTCCGGCCCGTCGTGAGATTAAAGATTTTACATTCGCTCTAATCTAAGTTGAGGAGTTACCATTAATGCAACAGCTTACGACCAAACTTAGGCTTGTACAATAAAGACACTACTTCTCCCGCAATTACCTTTGAACCATTGACTTCACTCTTACCACAACCTCCTCACCTGTCACTTAGTTTGGCTAAGGATGAAGAAGAAGCCAATTATGCTATCCAATGCTATCCAGCGCTATCCCTTTCGAAAGGGTTAGTATTTAGCTGGAGAATCTTAGGTTTACCCCAATGGGTTGCTATGCAGGTCCGATTTATGTTTACAAGTCGAATATTTGATTAGGTCTAATTTAGGGTGATCAATCATCTCATACAAATCATACAATACAAGTCAAGCAATAAATCAAAATCATATCATCAGCTTAGAACAAGCATAATCATGTACAGTTTCAAGCCTTTAAAATACAATACTGTATTAATCCCAACTTACCTCAACTTCGTGCTTGCTCACTCGAGGTAGGACTCGCTCAATCGATCACCAATGATCCCTAAAATACCAACGTTGTCTTAATTTTCATATAACTATTATAAATTAGTTTTCATTCTATAACACTTATTGTTATCTCTAGTTTAGGGTTTAATATGTCCAATTATCTAGGTTCTTAAATCTTTTACAATTATTCTAGGTTTGGGGCTAGGTGTGGGTTCAGTTTACGCATCAATTTCTAACTAAGGTTTTAATTCAATTTCTAAGTATTGTTTTATACACAAACCCTAAAAACTCGTTTTAACCCATAATGTGAAATTAATCACATTATTTTCGAGTATCCTCAATATTGTTTTTGTTCTCTAACCAATGTTCAAGTCTGTGCGATACATCCTAATTCTGATTTAACTACCAAATTTACTCTCAATATGAGAAAATCTTATATTTCTCATATAATTACCCAAATTTAAGTACCCAAATTTAAGTTTCCTACCAAATTTTATATATATATTCCTATTATTAGTATAATATCAATTTTTATTCTAATATTTTCTATTTATTATATTTCTAATATTTACATATTATGTATTATTACCTATTATGTACATCATACAAATCTAATATTTCTATCATTCCAAATATCATCTCCCAACATCAATCAACATCTTAAAATATCTAAATTCATCCCAAATAAGATTTTTTACACCTAATTACCCTAAATTATAAAATTACCTTAAAACATACTCATTTTTACCTCTTACATATATACTACATAATACCTTAATAATTATATCTAATACCCTATATGCCACAAGTATCATATTTCATCATATTTCAATATCCTAAAATGTATAATTATGCAATAAATCAATAATTAACCATTAAATTCTTAATTAGTCCTAAATCACCCATTTTATGCATTATTTTAAGGCTTAAAAATTATCTAAAAATTTTTAAAATGAATTTTTGAAAAAGGGCTTCGTGGAACTGTTTTATATCACTTAAGTAGTCTACACAAAAATTTTAAGTCCAAAACTATACTCCTAAGCGTATTTATTCCTAATTCGAAATATGTTCGGTTTTACATGATTTCTTAAGGAGGGTATATTTCTAGACATAAATTAATTAAAATAATTTTTTTCCATAAATCTACATACTAAAATATTCCATAATAAAAAATTTCATAATTCTATGAATAAAATTCATAATTTTAATAAATTTTATAAAATCAGGCTAGAATTAGACTCACCTAGCCGTTGGGATTCCTACCATTAGCGGCGGCCCTAAGGGTGTCGGCCAAGTTAGACGGTGGTGGTGGAGTGGTGTGGTGATGGCCGTTCGTTTCCAGGTGGTGATGGCTATCGGGCATAGGTTCCTTTCTAAAGTCCTAATTACATAGATTTTTTGTAATTTTTGTAAAAACCCTAATTCTTTTTTAAATTTCGATGCTCTCTAATTTTCTAGAGTTTCAAACTGACCAAATGAGCCTTTGTAAAAATTTAGCTATTTATAGAGGTCTTAGGGAGTTTTTTGTGCATTAAATTGATGTAAAATGAGCCTTATCTTCTTCTAAATTACCTTTTTTGTTGGCTAATTTGTATTGGTTAATTTTCTGCTTGCCACACCCCTATTCCAGACATTTCCATAACTTTTCTTATTTTTCTTTAATTATTTAACATTATTTTAGCTTATTTCGCATGTTTTAGGTAATAACGCATATTTCTACCTATATGTAAATTCATATATAGTACAAATAAAAAGTCTTAAATATTATTTAAATTATTTCATGATTTTTAGTATACATATAATTTATCTTTAGTAATTCGTTAATTATCGAAATTTATTTTTCGTATTTTCGATAAATAATGAATAATATACTTTTATATTCCTTTATTTTATTACTTATTTTCTTAAATTCAAACTTACAGTGTTGCTTTAACTAATATTTCCAACTTTATTTGATAATTTAGGTTTGATCGGATCCTTTAGCCGATCGCCCTAAATTCTTTGAACTAAACCTTGAGTAGCTGATTGTGGGGTTTACGTATACTTTCCTTTATCCACTATAATGGTGCATAATTATCCCTTGATGGTTCATTTAGTATGAAATAAATTTTTCCTTTAGTCTTCCATAGAGCTCAGCAGAGAGCTTAGTATTTGTCTCAAAACAAAGGTCATCACTTCTTCTTAATTACGATAAATACAAGTCTCTTCCTCCTCTACGACTTCTATGTCTTGAACATCTTTTTTCTCCTCAGGCTTACTCTCATTGGTGTTATCTACTACATCTCCTCGAAGCACCATGACACGTTGATTCTAACACTCAGCAGTCATGTGTACAAAGCCTAAGCATTTAAAATACTTTACCTCGCTAGTCTTCCGTCCAGAGGTCTGCCCCTTCTCATATGTCCTTAGAGTAATCCTAACCTCGGGTCAACCTATCTGACCAGTTTGACCTTGCTAGCTCACTCAGCTATCATCAAATCGGTCATTCCTATCTATGGCCTTGTATAGCCTCCTCAGCTCAACTTGAACAAGTCGACGTAACATAGCAGTTCGAGAGAATGTTGTCCCAGGTTAGCTCGGAACATTTCTCCTTTGCTTTTCGACCTTCTATGCTATCTTGATCACATCTTCTAAAGTATAAAACCTCTACACTTCCATGTTACGAATCTCAAATCTAAGTCCAAAAATAAACCTCAATATGGTATGGGCTTCTAGTTCTTCCATGTAGGCTCGGAACATAAGCATCTAAAACTCTCTGACATAGTCATCAACAATTCGGTTTCCTTGGCAAAGCTCTTGCAACTTTGTAAACATATCATATAGGTATGTCTCGAGCACAAATTTTCCTTTTAATAACTTTTTCATCTCATCCCAAGTTCTAACACCTCATCTTCCATCTCTTGCTCTAGCTACGCTTAAATTTTTTCACTACATTGTAGCATACCTAGCAAACTCTAGTGCAACAAGTTGTATTTTGACAATATTTATATACCCATAACAATCAAACACCTTCTTGACCACTCTAAATATTCATCAGCATCTCTACTTCTACTAAATGGCAGAATTTAAACCTTAACATTATTTAGTCCCCGAAGAGCTTAGCGTCCTCGTCCCTATACTTTGTAATAGTCAACTCCTTCTTCCTCTCTAACTCTTCAACATCCAACTTCTCATCATCTTGCTCAATCTCCTCAAACTCCAGTTTTCGTCCAGTAGCTCCTCCAACTCGAGGGGGTCGAACTAAGCGATGGGCTCGACTAACTTGGCTATAACTCTTCTCTTAAATATTTTTAGGTAGATTTTACGGCGGCATATCCTGGGGTTATCGCCTGTTAACTTACATTGCTATGACTAGACTTTCAACAAGATTTATTAGTCTATCGAGTTTGTCATCAACAAACCTTGGGGTGTTACTAGCATTATGACCACGACCAGGTTGAGCACTACTACTTTAGTCACTAATAACACCCTGAACACTCGAATCTAATGTAGTACAATATTTCCCTAATAGATTAACAACTCACTAACAACTATAGTGCCCAATAGTCACTTAAATAGAATAAAAACAAACTTGCTCTATTTTCGCGATGAGAAATAGAGTAAATACAAAGTAATAATGAAACCACACTTGCTATTACACAAACACATTGCAGTAGCTATGGAAGGAACACAGTAGCCACTAATAGTAAAGCCAACCAAAACTTCACTACAACTTTACACACTCCCTCTCGAAACTGTGCTCTGATACTAGCGAAGCTTATGCGTCTTCAAGGTCGAACATACGAAGAGGCACCACAACGAGCAAGAATAAGGAAATAAAATGGGAGTTTAGCAAATTCGTGAGCTATCTAGCCGAATATGATGCATCAACAAGATCCTATATGGCCTACAATCCACCAAATATAATACTCCAGTCTAAACTAAAGGGTCACTCACTACTACGCCTTGCTAAAGGGAATATATAAGAGTTAAAGAATAATGAGAACACTAAGATTGCTCAAAGGATGCTTGAATAATTTGATATTGATTAGTTAATTATCTACGTATAAGAAAGTAGAGGTTTATATACTCATTCACAAGGGTTACTTTACACGTATGAAAAGACAAAAGGAGTATTCTACACTTAGGTTACATGAAACTTACTAAAAAGAGGGTAAAAGAGACAAAGAATATTCAGTGCGAAAAAGTGAAGAATCTTTCTAGAAAGATCATGCCAGAAGACACATATCATGTGGTGGATGGGAGTTAGGACTATGATACAAAGTAGACAAAATAGAAAGTGCTGGTAGTCAGGGGTCAGCCTGATTTGGAACAGGTTAGGAACCAATTAGTTCTTCTAAAGGAGTTTGCCTCGGCTATTCTTGGGTTGTCTTCTAAGATAAAGCATCACTATTGGACAGGAGCAGATCTGACATAAATAAGGATTTGATAGTCAGGTCGACAGGAGATCAACTTGGGATAGGAATTCCCATCTTGGCTATGGATTAAAGTTAATATCCTCCAAACAAGTCCTTAGAGTCTTTTAGCTCAGCTACATGTGATTAGTCTAAGGGGTTAATTCCTATGACAACCCCGAGCTAAGTCTAAAGTAATTAAAGCATTTGAGCTGGAACTTTGAAAAAGGAAATCGCAGCCCTAACTTGAATGGCTTCACACACATGTAGAATGACCTTTCTCCCCTAAGGTTGTACGCCTTCTCATCCGTCACGAGCTTCTTTACTTGCTAGCCACAAATTATCCTCACAGCCTAACACACTTATTGAAGGCCTTGTTACTGTGCTTATATCTTATATAATCCATTTTCTTCTCATCCTCACTTATCGGTTGTAGCTCCATCACAAACTTCCTCTCCTCGTTATCTAAAGCATATCTCCCCTGAGGCCTTAGTGCCACGAGCCTTCTCCTTTCCTCCTAGCTCATTAAACCACCACCACCATTACTGCCACTCATAATGGGTCATTACCCTCCTTGAAAATTACTTAGTGCCCTTCCTCAATCATAACAAAAATGTTAGATGTGCTTATACACTCAGCATAGAACCTAGATCCTCTTTATTTAACCATAACCATTGTATACTTGAAAGAGAATTGAAAGCTTGAAGAAAAGTAGGATGTGAAGTTTAAAGAGAGCTCGAGTTTGAAAAGAAAATTTAACAGAATTTTGTTAAGGTCGTAAAAGAAAATGGGAAAATGAGCCCCCTCCCCACCCCCCCAAGGTCCTTTATCTACTCCAACAAGAAGGTAAACAAAGAGTTTCTAGTCGTTAGCACATGGATCACCATCTTGGCTGTCACGCCCCAAAGCGGCAGAGTCGTAATAGTCCCGCCGTATAAACCATCTTAAGATAGAAGTTGGCCTTAAAACTGCTATCTTAGACCTGATCTACACAAGGCGTCAATGACTAACCCGCTTTGAAGTAAACAGTTTGTAATTTAAATAAATCATTCATCTAAGAAAGTGAGGAAATATATATATATTCACTATAATTTAGTGATTACAATTATCGTTTGCAATATTTCTCCGAAATATATTTCCTAGTTATTACATTAATGAGAAGTTCTAAAGTAAAAGCTTAAATCTTAAAAATATATGTTCGTTCTTCAATATTTTTCCTCACTCCCTAGGATCCAGCAATGGCTAGCTTCAAAGTAGTTGTGGCCGCTTCTTAGCCAGCACCTGCACAACGTCTATAGGGATGTAAGCAACCACAGCTCAGTAAGTTAGGACGGAGGACTTAAAACTATATCATACACACAACAAGGTTTTCAATCACTTATTAGGTGCAATGCATGTATAAGCAAATGCCATCGCACGACGTTGTCCAGCCCGTCGTGAGATTAAAGAAATTGCGCCAGCTCTAATCCGCGTCGACTGAGGATGAAGAAGGGACCATTTTGTAATCCTGCGTTATCCCTTCCGAAGGGGTCGGTATTTGGTCGGAGAGTCCTAAGTTCCCCTAACGGGTTGCCATGCATGTCCGATTATGATTACTGGTCGGATATTTGATTAAGTCCAGTTTAGGGTGATCAATCCTTTCATACAAATCATATAATATATGCCAGAACAATAAACAAAATCATAGCATCACCCATAATCAAGCACATGCACACGTTCAACTATCTAACAAGCACAACCAAGCATAATTTTAAGCCTCCAAAATATAGCATCGTATTAATCCCAACTTACCTCGACTCCTCGCTTACTCACTCGAGGTCCGATTTGCTCAGGCCATCGCCGATTATCCCTAAATATGAACGTGGTTTCAGCTTTTCATATAAATATTATAAGTTCATTTTATCCTATAACGCTTATTGTTAGGTTTTGTTTAAGGTTTAATATGCCTAATTATCTAGGTATTAAGTCTAATTATCTAGGTATTAAGTCTTTTACAATTATTCTAAGTTTGGGGTTAGGTTCAGGTTCGATTTTCGCATCGATTTCTAAATTAGGTTTTTAGTTCGATTTCTAAGTAATGTTTTAGATTCCAACCCTAGAAATCCATTTCAATCCATAATGTGAAATTAATCACATTACTTCCCGATCTCCTAAATACCATCATTACCCTTAGTCAGTGTTTATTTTACTCGGTACACTTAAATCCATATTAGTGTACCGAATTCACTCCTAATGTGATAAATTTTTACATTTTTCATATAATTCCATAAATTCAAGTTTCCTATCAGATTTATTGTGCATTTTTATTATTCTCAAAAGATCAATTTTTATTATAATATTTTCTATTTATTATATTTCTAAAAATCACATATTATATATCGTTACCTTTTATGTACATGATGCACTTCTAATATTTCTATCACCCTAATTACCATCTCTAACATCAATTATCACTTCAAAATGTCTAAATTCATCCTAGATCAGGTTTTACACCTAATTATCCTAATTTACACTAATTTACTACGTTTTTCTATTACTAATTTACTACATAATTAACCTAATAATTACATCTAACACCTTAAATGCTATAAGTATCATACTCCATCAGATCTTAACATCCTAAAACATCTACTTATTCACTAAGTCAGTAATTAATAATTTAATTACTTAATTAACCTTAAATTACCCATTTTATGCCTCATTTTAGGGCCTAAAAATTATCTAAAAATTTCAAAAATTAATTTTTGAAAAAGGGCTTCATAGCACTGTTCTATATTATCTGAGTAATCTACACAAAAATTTTGGGCTTGAAAATACACTCTTAAGGCCATTTATTTCTAAACTGAAACATGCTCGATTTTGCATGATTTCTTAAGGATCATATATTACAGGGCATGTTTTCATCAAAATAATATTTTTCCTACAAACTACATACAAAAATATCTCAGAATAACAAAATTCATAATTTTCTAATAATATTTACTATTTTTACAAAATTACACAAGAATCGGGCTGGAAATTGGACTCACCGGTTTGGGTGGCTCCGACCACCGCGGGCCGCCATGGCCTTGTCGACCGGCCTAGGCGCTACCACTACCGTGTGGTGGTGGTGGCTATTCACTTCCAGCTGCTCGTCTAGTAGGAGTTCCTTTTAAAAGCCCTAACTGCACAGTTTTTCTTTTTCTTTGTTTTTCTAACTCGAATTTTTCTCTCAATTTTCACCTCTCCCTAATTTTCTTTGATTTCTAATTGTGCAAATGAGTTCTGTAAATTTTTCCCCTATTTATAGACATTTGCTGTAATTAATATGCATTAATTTGACAAGACTTTGTCCAAATTCCTTGATTTTTGGCTTTTAAGTTGTTCAATTTTTATTGGCTAATTTTTATTTTTCTTATCCTGACATGCCACGACCAAGTTTACATCATTCCACACCCTTCCGATTTTTTTCTGATTTTTCCATAATTATTTTATAATTTTCTTTAATTATTTGCTTAGTTTTTGGCTAATTTAGGTAATTTCGCGTATTTTTATCTACACGTAAATACATGTGGGGTATATGTGAACATTCCTAATTATTATTTTGGTCATTCTAAAATTTTTAGTATACATATAATCTATCTCTAATAATTTATTAGTTATTAAATTACACTTTTCGCCTTTTCAGTAATTAGCAATTATTATGCTTAAAATTTGAAAATTTTATAGTCTCCTATTTTACTACTTATTTTCTTAAATTTAAGTTTACGGGGTCATTTTTACTAATATTTCTCTTGATAGTTTATAATTTGGGTTTGATCGAATCCTTTAACCGATCGCCCTAAATATTGGGTTCTAAGTTCAATCCTACGGTTACTTGGCTTAACTTTGGGGCTTACATTGGCTATCTACATATCATTACATAATGTTCAGTGGCCCAAATTTGCCAACTATGCAACTTGCCAACATGCCCATGCATGCCTAGCCCTTACGTACTTCATTCTGCCCAATGCATCTTGGTTACACCTCGAGCAAACCAAAGGTCACATCAATCGATCTAATGGCCACTTCACTGTACAAGCCCCTAGTCAGATGACATTAGTTGTATCAAACGTCACTTCGGCTACCTAGAGCGCTTGGTGACCCTTGCTTGTAAAAGCTAGCCAATTACAACTCAAACCTAAGCCTTGGAGGCCTAAGGTAGTCTACTCTCCTTACTACCTCGATGCTAACAAAAGTAGGGAGTAAAGTGTTGATAAGCCATTTTAAGTTTAGGCTCTAAAGGCTTAGTCTAAGCCCTAAGGCCAAGTGCCTTGACCAACTCAGGTACCTCCGAGCATCTCCCTAATGGAAAGAGCCAACTTCATCTAGCAAGCTCAGGCTCACCATGCATGATTTGCTCGAACCAGCCTGAGCACCTTGCTTTTATCTACGTCACTCATAAGCCAACATAACCTATTCAATTGATCTCCGATACCTCGGCAGCCCTTAAATATCTTAGAGTTTATGGAAAGCTTAGCTCGACCACTCGAGCCAAGGCCACCTTTGTCATCTCAAGCACATGTAAGGCACCTAGCACGTGTTACATGATGAGTGTTTCCTAATTCTCACATATAGCACTTAGATTCTCTGGGCACACTCTCGAGAGGTTAAGTCAGCCTTCCTTACCAAAACACCCTAAAATACGCTTACATAGAGAGAGAGAGAGAGAGAGAGAGAAGTACTTAAGAAAGAATGTTTGTTGTATTTCTAGAGGATTACAAATGAGGGGGTTATCCCCTTATATACAAGAGGCCTCCATTAATGAACAATCGATATGTGCTTAATCTAAGGGCTATTATATAATCTCACCTACCTACTCTACTTAACTCTACCTACTAAGGTTCGATGTATCTGGACACTTTTAAAATGTTCCAAGGAGTGGACCAAGCCTTGGTCATAAGCTTTACATACAATGGACATCTTTACATAACGTATAGAAGAAAAAAATGGGCTTAGGGGAATAACCCATGACATTCTCCCCTACCTAAATCGGCGATGTCCCCATCTCGTTTCATTCCTTGGAGAACTCTTCTACTAGATGTCTGAAGCAGGCATAGTCCACAACATTCTCCCAAGGTGCTTCACTATAAGGTAAACCTTTCCATTTCACTAGGTACTCCAAGTAAGAAGGTTCGTGTGGACCCCTTTTTAAGCGCCCTTATAGGATCTTCTCTACTTCTCTCCTGCCTTCTTGTCTCATACCTTGAATGAACTTCCTCCTGATTGCTACAAGGGTCTCTTGTCTCTTAAGCTGGCACACTGTACAAGTTTCTACAAAGGCCTCTATATCTTCTAACATCTTTGACTAATGGAACTGGCCTTCTTCCTTAGTTAGTGTTTGGTAAAGATCTGAATGGCTTGAGTCCTTAAGGTTATGATGCTTCTCTAAGATCTTTAGCCAAAGGTTCTTATGATCAAGAAAATGTATTCTTCTACCTTTCCTATAGGGCAGCCCATCTTCAATCCAATACTTCTTTATTTGTCTTCCTAACTTTAACGCAAGCTTAGCCTGAGAATCTTGGGCTAAACCGTCCTTGATCATCTTACGCAGTCCCCTTAGTTCAGGATCTCCTGCCTTTTGGATTAAAGCATCCTCCTCCACCCCTAAAGGCTCTTCCTTCTTCAATTCCATCTCTTTCTTAGGTGATTACATCCTAGGTCTCTCCTTTGATTGAGCCTTTGCTTTAAGCTCTCCTTGTGCCTATAGCTCTACTCCTTTTGAGCTCTAGGTTCTAAGCTTCTTCCCACTTAGTCCATTAGCATCCTACATAGAAGATAAAAGTTTTCGGGCCCGGCCAAGGTAACAACTAACTAATAGTACACATTGCTACCCTTCATCTATGATCATGATGCAGTTTGCTGTTTGGGCAATTTGAGCACATACCCAATCAAAGAAGTTCATGTCGATGACTAGTTCGTAGTCATCCAACAAGATCACCTCCAGCTTCACCTTTCCTTTTCACTGCCCTAATTGGAAGTCGACATCACAGGTAACCCCTGTTGTGGGGACTTTGTCTGAGTTCACAGTTTTCAGCCTTCCCTTACCCCTTTAGATCTTAAGGCCCAACTTATCAGCCGTATCCTAAGAAATAAATACATCGGTTGCTTTCATGTCTACTAAGGCATTCATCCTTCAACGGGCCACTATCGCTTCAACGTACATCAATCTTTGGGCCTCCTTCGTGGGCTTACTTTGTATTGAGCCCAACCACTTCAACACTCCAAGCTTATGGTTAGGTTTAGCCTCCTCTTCTTCCTTCGACACTACTCAGGCCACTAGTTTATTTCAAATGGGACAATCCCTTGACTTGTATACCCCTCCACACATGAAGTACGATAATCTCATCGTAGGATATAGGATATTCCTTCTCCTCTATTGGAGGCTACTCCCTTTGTATAAGGTTTTTATCTTACCTTCTTAAGTTAGGATCTCCTTCTTTCCGAGCTCTCCTATCTCTTCTATGGCTACCTCCTATTACCTCCCTTTGGGGTCGTTCAATCGACTTGAACTTTATGAGGCTCTCAGCTATAGCCATAGCCTGGGCTAAAGTTAGAACTCCTCATCTCTCCAACTCAATTTAGGCCCATCCCTATAGGCCATTACAAAAGGTGAACATAGCATCCTTATCACTCATGTCAGGAATCTCCAATAGTAGCTTCGAGAATTCTTGCACATATTCTCTAATTGATGCCTTATGTTCTAACCACCTTAATTGGGCCTGAGCATCCCTTTTAACATTATTAAGGTATAATTAGGCTTATAGCTCTGACTTAAACTTTTTTCATGTTTTTATCTCCCCTGCCCCTCACCGGGCATCATCCACCTATCTTCTCCACCATAGGGTAGCTACATCATCCAGATACATAAGAGCCACTCTTAACCTTGATGCATCGTCTAAGACACCAATTACTTCAAAGTATCACTCTAGGCTCCAAAGGAAGTTATTTATCTCCCTAGCATTCTAGGAGACAATAAAGACCTTAGGCTTAGGTACATCCATCTGTACCATAGCTCCAATGGGGTTTGATCTATACCTAACTTCAAAGTACTACTATACCTAAGCCCTTAACTCTCCTAGCTCCTTCTTGAAGGCCTTCACCATTTCTTCCAATGTAGCATCCTACCTTTGTAAATCACCAACAGCTCAAATTAAGGTTGTCAACATCTCACTTGTAAGTTCCTTCTCCAAGCCTTTCTTAACATCTTGAACTTGATCCAACACATTGGCCGTAGCTAACTCCACTTTAGCCATCCTTACTTCAACTGAGGCTCTACTTCTAAGGATTTTTGCTCAAATGGTGAACTTTCGATCCATCATGGGACTTAAGGGGCTTTTAGCATACTCAAAGGGGACATTAGAGGAATCTATTCCTACCATCTCTTCCAAAACCTGGCTCTAATACCAAATGTCACGTAATGAGTATTTCTTAACTCTCATATATGGCACTTAGACTCTCCAGGCACACTCTCAAGAGGTTAAGTCAGCCTTCCTCACCGAAATGTTTCTTATATTTTTAGATGAATTATAAATGAGGGGGTCACCCCCTTATATACAAGCAGCCTCCATCATTAGACAGCCAAGATCTACTCTATCTAAGGGCCATTATGCAATCATACCTACCTTACTCTCACTTACTAAGGTTCAATGTATCCGAAAACTTCTAGAGCATTCTAAGGAGTGAATCGAGCCTTGGTTGTGGCCTTTACATAAAATAGGCCTCTTTACATAATATATAAAAGTAGAGAATGGGCACTTGTGATACACGTAACTTGGTGCCAATAGTACCTTTGCCATGCTCTCCCTATCTCTTTCTCTCTTCATTAATTATTTTGTGTTACATGTAGTACAACCAGCATACCTAGCAAACCTAGACATATTAGCATCCCAAGTTTCGGACATAGCTGGTAGCATGTTCATGGTTAACCAAAGTGATAGAGCCATTATATTACCTTCTATGCTTATGTCTCCTACAAACAACATGTATAACCGAACCTTAGGACGACATGTGTCTTTGGTAGGTAAGCTCCTTAGCTTATAAATAGGACAAGGAGCTAAAGGTAAAGAAGCAGCCTCTCTCTCTCTCTTGACACTCTCAGCTCTCAACTACCTTGAGCACTCTTAAAACCCTCTAAAGAGCACTTACAAACACGCACCTTATCTCCCTTTCAATCTCTCCATGCTAACTTAAGCAATGGAAGGTCTTTGTGGACAAAACTACACAAGGCCTTTTTTTGGTCACCAATGAAACAAGGAGTCTAAGATACTTGAAGCAACCTAACCAATCTTCATAGTTTTCGTAACCAACGGTACCTCAATCAAATTGTTACCTTAACTTTAAATCAAATCAACATATTCTAAATGGCCTAATCTATGCTACCCCAACTTATAGCCATTTCAAACCTAATCTTAATGCTCTTGTTAGCGTATGTAAGCATCTAGCATTCGTTTTATTATGATAAGTGCTATAAGCCCTAAATATAAGCTAAGTTACCGTCGGATCGAACTTAGTATACAAAGTTTAAGGAAATCGATTAAATGATTCGATCAAATCTAAATTATAAACTAAAGTTAAAAATATTAGTAAAAGTGACCTTATAAGTTTGAATTTAAGAAAATAAGTAACAAAATAAGAGAAAATAAAATTTTCAAATTTTAAATATATTACTTGTTATTTATTGAAAGTACATAAAATACATTTTTATAACTAATAAATCGCTAGAGATAAATTATATCTATACTAAAAATCATATAATGACCTAAATAATATTTAGGAGTATTTACTTGTAGCCCACATGTATTTACGTGTAGGTCGAAATATGCAAAATTACCTAAATTGCCTGAAATTAGCTAAAAATTTGCTAAATAATTAAAGAAAATTATAAAAAAAATTAAGGAAAAATAAAAAAAAAATTGAGGAAATGGGGAATGCTTCAGATCAAATTGTGGCAGTTGAGGGAGGTAAGAAATAAAAAAAAAAAGAACCAATTAGAATCAAGCAACAAAAAAGGCAAATAAGAAGAGATATAAGCCTTGTCTTGTCTTAATTAATACACAACAATTCCTATAAGGCCCTATAAATAACAAGAAAATTTACAGAGCTCATTTAGTCAGTTAGGAACTGGAAAAAATTGAGAGAATCACACTTAAAAGGGAAATTAGGGTTTTAGAATTTTCTTTCCCAAATCTGAGCAGTTAGGGTAAGTAGGTCGAATCCACATATCACCGCTACCTAGAATCGAACTACCACCACGACTACCACCTTACTCTAAACCGATCGCCTAGACCAGTTGACATACCTGAATAGGTGTTGGAAGCCAAAAAGCTCTCGAACAAGATGAGTCTCAAGTCTCTTTCGATTTTGCAAAATTCCTTAAAATTATTAATTATGCCTAGAAAATTATGAAATTTATTATTGCAATGTTTTATTGTATGTAAATTTAAGGAAAAATAGTGATTTAGTTTATTCATGTCTGTAAATATAGAATTCTTAAGAAATTGGACTAAATCGAGTATGTTTAGAATTAGAAATAAATAGGCTTAGGAGTGTAGTTTAGAGTTCAATTTTTTTCTATAGAATACTTAAGTGATGTAGAAAAATACTATGAAGCCATTTTTTTTAAATTAATTTTTGAAAATTTTAAGTAATTTTAGCCCTAAAATGATGAGAAAATGGGTAATTTTGGATTAATTAAGTTATTAAATGATTAATTATTGACTTAGAGGGTAATTAGATGTTTAAGGATGTTAATCTCTGATGTGGAAACCTAACCTTAACATTTGGAGTATTAATTGCAATTAATATGGGAATTATGTGGAAAGTATAGGAAATTTAGGAATATGAAGTTAGGATTTTAATAAATATGAAATAATAGGTTAAATTGGATAAAATAATAATAATATTAGTACAAAATAAATCTGGTGCAAAAATTAATTTCAGGTAATTAGATAAAAAATGTAAGATTTTCTCATATCGGAAGTAAAATTCAGTACCCTAATTAGGATTAGAGTGTACCAAATGGGTTAGAATACTAAATTAAAACCCAGTATGATATTAGAAAACTCGAGCTTAATGTGATTAGTTTCATATTAAGATTTAAGCGTATTTAGGATTCCTCGTAGTTGAAAATAATTTAGAACTAAAACTGGAATCTAATTCAGAAACCGAACCCCAAGTTAATGTAAAATGAATCATTAGTAAATAATAGGTATATGTGGAAAAGTGAGTTAAATCATAACTTAAAATATATATCATCAAAGTATAAGTACTAAAAAAACATATTTGTATTATAGGATATATGAAGGCGAACCAACCTATGATCGAGTGATTGAGAGATTAAAAATTCCAAGTAACTTGGGTTTATTACTTCACTATATTTGAAGTACTATTTTAGGGTACTCGAAGACTTAGAATTATGTATGATTATGATTGTAAGTAGTTTTATTCGTGTGCTTACATATCCGACTATGTGTTGGAATTTGTGTTGTGATTGATGATTGTTATAATTAGATTAATATGAAATTGTTTAAACACCCTAAATTGAACCTAATCCTAATTGACCATAATACCCTAAATTGTCATGTATTGCAACTCTTTAGGAGATCATTAGGATTCTCCAACCAAACACTGACACCTTCGAAAAAGATAGCACTGGATAACAATTTAGTCTTTTCCTCATCCTTAGCCGACTTAAGTGACAGGAAAGGAGGTCGCGGTGAGAATGAGGGCATTAGTTCGAAAAATAGTCTTAAGAGAAGCAATGTTTCTATTGCACAAACCTGGGTTTGGTTGTAAACTGTTGCATAACATGAAAACTCTTTAACCCGAATTAGAGCGAATGAAATTACTCTGATTTCGTAACAAACTAAACTACATTGTGTGATGATACTTACTTGTTGCATTGTATGAAAATAATTGCTTGATAATCTTGTTTATGTTTGTATACAATCATGAGTCTTCAATTCAACTTACTAAGCTATAGTTGCTCATACCCGTATAGATCTTTTTGCAGGTTCTAACTTCTAATTACTTTGACTAATATGCCGCCCTACAACAATCTAGAGGTTAATTATTTTTTGAAGCCTGAGGGTGTGAGAATCAATTTGCCTAATAGTTGATTTATATCTAGAGTCTCATTAGTATCCATAAGATTGAAAGACTAATATTTGATATGTAAACCAGTTGACTGTTATGTTATGATGTAGAATCACTTGGGAATTCTATAGTAATGTACATGTAATTATATACATTGACTTAAAGTTTCAATATTTATTCTAACTCTAACTAAATTCTTAATTGAACTGTTTATTTCAAAGTAAAAAGTCGTCGACACCTTATGTAGATAATATTTATTATAAACACTATGAGGCCAGTTATCATCATAGAATAGTTTATACGGCGGGACTGTTACAGCTCTGTGATTTCGGGGCGTAATAAGTGCGACAACTAGGCATGGACTTATTGGAAATACCTAGTCATTATCATAAAGCTACCTGATGTTGTTAAGTTCATGCATGATTGCATCATCATGAATCCAATTCGTTTACTAGTTTTTTTTTTAATAACTTATACTTGATTGGACCTTCGCTTGTTTATGGAATTTCAAGTCGCTTGTTTATGGAATTCCAAGTCCCTTGTATCTAAACAGGTAGCTTACTAGATTCACTCTTCAATAAGAGATAAATGGATCATGTCTTCACTTATTACTACCCTTAGCGAACTCATTAGGCCATATCTAATAACATCTTGATAAATAACCTATGGAGGAGTCATGTTTACCGACATTAAAGCATAATTGACCATATATAAAGTTAGTGATGATCTAAACCAAGGAACTAATGATGCTTGAATGAAAAATTCCCTTAACTTTGATCATGTTTGATCATGCATTAACTCCAACTTTCCTATGTGTCTACTTATAATGAACCTAGCCCTTAGATTAGTGAGTATGATATAGATACAATATATGTATAAGCTTACCTCATGTTCCCAAGCAAAAATCACTCTATTATGGACCTAAGGACATTGATATAATATCATTAAATTCTCACAGATGCTAATCCCATTAAAATCTTAAATCAAATGTTGATCACATGGATTTTGATATAGACTAATGTCGATTGAAATGTATCGTGTTAAGAATAAATGTAACTTTATAAACTGAACTCTTGATAAATCTTTGTTTAGTGGCTTAACCTTTGGTGCACACACTAACATGTGTACATAATGAATTTTTGAGACAAATCAAGTTGGAAAGAGATACTTCATGTGAGTAATTGATGTAAGATCAATATGCTTAAAATGGTAAAGAGATGTGAATATTGTAAGACGATAGATTAAAGCACTTCGGGTCAGTTTCACTTTCCTCAAATTTTGGATTTCCATGTTTGCTAACCATCCATATAAAGAAGATATTCTAATGAAGATTTTGTGAACAAGTAAACCTCATTCACACATTATATACATGCATACGTTGTACCATTAAGAACATATTAGGGCTATCTATAATCTGATCCAATTTTCCTTACTCAATTATTCCAATAATCGATTCCTCATTTATAGATCTTTTTTAGTTTATAACTACAAAACTTCAATCAATGAAATTTGAAGCACATTAGATAAATTAATTCTAGCTTCAAATTTTCACTTGATGTAAAATAACCTAGTCTAAAGACACAGTAGCCTCTAGCTAAGTAAGATTTGACTTATTTGTTGTATTATTGTATGCAACCCTATAACTTGGTAATAATGACTTAAACCAAGCATAAACTTACCTAAATGACCTAATGGTGGCCAATTCAACTAATGCTCTAAAAATAATTTTATGACTAGAACCCAATCTTGTAAATCATATTTGAGTGATTTTTTCCTTTCTGCCTTGATTTCAAAGATCAATTTTAGTTATATTGTTACGACCATCGACTTTGGAGTCATCCTCATACAACTAAATTGTTAGGATATTTACTCTTCAAATAGAATATGAATGAATCCATCTCAACTCATCTCCATCCCCTTGGATGCTTTAGGTATTACCCAATGACCAAATTGCTATTCATCTATGGTAGGTTACATATGACAATCTATACTTAAAGCACATAAAATATTAGATTTAAAGAAATCACACTCTAACATGCAAGGAATATATCTATGATATTTATTACAACATTTCTAAAATAGTGGCTTGTCTCTAATCACTTAAAAACTTGAGTTTCCATGTGTATATCTTTCCTAAATATAGTTGCTCAATTAGTGAGAATGAAAGAGGATCGATTGACATGTTCATCTCATCCTCATGTTCACTTTGAGCACTTAAGCCCATATAAAGGACACAATATCCCTAAATGAAGATATCACGATTAATATAACTTGTTGTATTTTAGTACTAGTTGACACACAAATAATAGACAACAAATATACCCTTCACTCATATTAAACACAAAGCAATGTCTCAATATCATGTGCATGTATTAATAAAATTATACAAACAACTTAACATTACATGCAAGCACTACCTTGTAGACAAGAAATAGATCTCTATATCCCTTAATTTGATGTTTCAATTTCATTTTTCCTTCAAAGCTTAAATCGAGGTCTAACAAGAATATTTACTCTAGCGATCAATTAGCACATTTTGAGGACAATAAAAAGGGGAAAGAGGTAACAACCGAGCTCTAAAGTTGAAAGATACGGCAAAGGAATGTAGCACCACAATTTACCTAGATATGGCCATCATAAATGTAATATCATTCAAATAAAATATAAGGTAATTTTAATTATCAAGACACCTTTTAATATAATAGTTTAGAATTTATCCTAACTCTAAGGTCAAGCATGGAGTTCACTAGAACTCCAAAGTTAAGCAAACTCATATAGGGGCACTCTTAGGATAGGTTACCTCCTAAGTAGTTGGCATTAAAGATAAAATCGTGAGGCATATTACATCAAAGCGAACAATATCTCCATGAAAAGAGTTTTGATCAAGTCATTTCAAAGTAATAGCAGAGCAGTTCACCAATCGATAGTAGAGGAGCCAAGGATTACGTACAATAAATTGTCACATGGTGGCACATCTTGAGCTTATATGGGAGTACCTTCACGGTCCTCTATGTCTAGTGTGGTCTTGAACCTATCTAATCAAACTAACAAGGATGTTAACTCTGTAAGGAGAGGAGATTATAATATCTCTCAAATAATAGGTGATGAAACTCTGATTATTAAAATGTCTTTTTCTCTAATTGTCTAAGGTTCATTAAAATTTAAAGGTTAAGTGTGTTTAATTGGGAAATATTCCCAAGAGGGGTGACCTCTTAAGAAGGATATGATTGTGTGACATATCATACCAAAACAAGTAATACCTTAATGAAAGAGTTCCAATTGGATCATTACAACATGTATTATGTGCGACCACTACAGAATGAATTGTAAATTTGTTGACAATATGTCTATGTTGTTTCAAATTTAGCTCGACCCAAGAATTCATTGATCCACATGATATGAGCCCTTTTGTTCTTAGAAAATTTGCATTCAGCTTAAAGAATAAAAATAAAAAGGTAAAATGTTTTTTTTTTTTATATATCCCTACTATTATTTGCTCTATTCTATTTACTTTATTTGTTTTCAAAAATTCTGATTTTACTAATAATCAAATTTCATATCAGGATCTCTAATCATAAAGTGTAATGGAAATAAGAAAAAAAAAATCATAAATAGTACGAGATGGGTAAATTTTTTAAACTAAAGTCAATAGAACATAATCCCTCTAATTGAAGTTCTGGCCAAATATATGCATAAATATACTAATTAACTATAACATTAGGAGTGCAAAAGTAAGATTGCAAATTATTATCTATGTAAATGTTTTAGCAAAAATTTTATGATCTATATTCCACAAGAAAAATAATAATATGAAATATACGTTTACTAACAAGATGAGTTATAGAATAACAGTTCAAGTATACCAAGAGTCAAACAATAGCTCCCAAAAAAAAAAAAATTGAGATTATTGCAAATATCACTTTTGCAAAATACGTTTAATAACAAAATCAATAGGTTCTGATTTTTTATTTATGTTCTTCAAGTTAATCTAAACATTTGTAAAATTTTGTTACCTCGTTAGCATTAACTCCAATTAGATTTATTTATTTTATTCTATTTACTTTTACCAACTCTTATATATAGAGAGAGAGGATTGAATTATTTTATCTCACTAATTTTGTGTTTGACTTGTGAAATGAATATTCCACGAAATTAATATTACTGAAATGAGGAATTGCAATTCATCTAGGAGACAAAAAAAAAAGTTATTCTTTGATGTTTGACAACATATTTTTATATCTATTTATGAAACTTCAAAATAATTAGAAAGAATAGCTATTATTTCTTTATTTTATTCTTATAGAATTCAATTCTATTATTATTTTACTCCATTTTGTAAACCAAATGCATCAGAATAGAATCATGATCATGATATTTAGGTAATGGTTTTTTTTTTTTTTTTTTTTTTTTTGCTTTCACTAGCATTATCCAACATTATGAAATATGAAGGTACAGTATGTTTAAGGACCATATTTTAGTTTTTACTTATTCATCATATTAATTTAATAAATTGAGCCTATATTGAATTGAAAGTTATTACTCATTTCTCAAAAATTATAAAAATGAAAATAATAAGTTATTTGTAAAAAATTACTCCATAATTGTCAATTCTAGAAATTACTCTATAACTTTATTTTGACAAAGAAAACATACAAACTACATACTTCTTGGTGTTATGTTCTTGTTGAAGGACTTATAGGTTTGGCTTAAGGGGATACTTTAGTCAATGAGCTAGACAAATTTACATAAGGAAGACATATGACGTAAAAGGGTGCTGGAGGTTGTTTCGACGCTATCATTCTAATATTCAAGCTAACTTAAGGAGAGCTTAATATCAACTTCTAGTGAGATTGAGAACTTGGGGTTCATTTTTTAGTCTCACTCGACCTCCTTTTACCTAGAGTTGTCTAGGAGTTTAAAGACAAAAGGGTTAGGATTAGGAATCCCTTCCTAGCTAGCCCCCCATATGTGTTGACTTCCTTAATAGCATATCCCTACAAGATTAGGCAACTTCCTTCTGCATACACCATCTACCCCATCTTGTGTTCCTCTTCAAAAGGAGGGCTAAACATATACGTAGGTTAATCTTAGGGGTTTAAGACCATGTTTGAAAAGAGTCATCAACAAGACTTATTTCTTTTGTTTATATTTGTTCTATATTATTAATTCAAAACTTCTCATCCATAATTGTTTATTCAATGTATAATATTTTAATACTAAATTATAGTATGGTTGGTTACAAAATTATTGGAGGAAAAATGATATTTTTAATTATTATAAATAAACTTATATTATCTTATAATTTATCATATTCAAATAAGTTATTTAATCATTTCATATCTAGCATCACATAATTTAGTCTATACGTGCATTATAAATACATGTTCCTTTGGTGGATATATATGTATGTATAAGGTTTATATCTTTATAGCTCCAAGATTAAAGTAAATTGTCACTACATTTTTTTTTTCCAAAAACAACATATCTATAATTCACTTGTTCATTATATTATTAAAGTTCTTGATGGTTTTTTTCTTTTTCCTTTCGTCTTGCATGGATTAAATCACCTAGTTTTATAAATCACTCCCATATGATATACTCATAATTCACATCTTAATAGCAACCTCCCATTATCCAAACTATTTAGTAGAATCACTCCTCCCTCCTTACTTTTTTCCTCATATCTATTCTCAATATGTGAACACAACCACTAACTTTGCATCTTATATCTATAACAACAAAGTTACCATTATAGACCAAAACCTTATGACTAAGTTGGCATGAATACAATTCTTCCTTAAGGATGGAACAGTTTTGAATTTTCCCACCTACTATTGGCTAAAAAAATTATAGTTACAAAAATCATACTATTATGAAAAAGTAGAGGGGAAATAACTATATAATTATTACATCTATTTTTTTAGCATTCGTAAAGTGAGTGCAATTTCGACTAGTTTTTCTATAATATAGATACCTTATATCAATTTTTCTATAGTTTTTTTTTTTAACAAGATCATTTTATTACTTAATTGAAGTTTTTGTAGTCTACTTTGCTATCTAAACTATTTATGTTAAGTCAATTTGTTTATGTGGATATAAGGACAAATTAGGAATCAACTCATGATTACTAATGAATCGAATAACTCACTTTTTGAAGTAAATTACAACTTAGTTTATTAGTCACTACAGTAACCCTAAGGTCAGGTACAGCTCACAGTCACTTCATAAAGGGTCGCTTAACCCTTTATAAGTGGTTGCTAGCCATCTCTTAGTTTTAAGATAATTAGAGCATTTAATTTTTTATTTGTTTTTATATTCATATAAAAAAATAAACTGAATAGAATTAATTTAGATAGTAAAAATGATTAGAAAAACTTTAATTAGGTAATATATTGATATTTTTAAACTATAAGTAATAAGTCAATATTATCATAGTTTAGTGAAATAAACACTTATTTCTTAATATAATAAATTATATTCGAATCATTTGTCCTTTTAAGTTGTCATATAATTGACGAAAACAAAGGTAATAAATTGTATATTTAATAATGTTTGGATACTATTTATAATGCTAACCTATTACTAATACAATACCTATTGAAATATGGTTAAAATGTCATGGTCAAGAGAAAATAAAACGACCTGAATTTGGAAAAAGAAAAAGGTAAAAAGAGGAAAAGGATTAATGATCAAGTACCGTAAAGATACTCCTACGAGATCATTTATTACTGCTGTCTGGTCGACGTGTCGTTTCGCAGTAATCTCAGTACGGTCAAAGACAGCGATAGGGGGTGTGGATCAAGAAAGGAAGACGAGTTTTCTTCTGGTATCATCTTCATCTTATATCTACCTACCAGCTAACAGTAAAGTCACAGGCCTGTGGGTGATTCTGTCCCTCCCTTCAAAATATGTGGCAACATATCAAGAAAAGAAACTGTATACTTAGTATAACACATAATAATTGCTGGGTCTACTTGTTCACAGTCAAAAAAAAAAAAAACAAAAAAAGTTTTGGACTTTTATATATTTGCTTTACATATAGATATATACTGTATTGAGTTAAGTGTGAAAAACTTCTGCTTTAAACTTGGTATTTATTTTGGCAAAAAAAAAAAAAAACCTTGGTATTTACACTTTGTCTGGCACGAGAAAAAGGAAAGAGAGGGGAGGATGGGATATAAATGAGTGTGGGGATAATATTAAATTTCACTAAGATGAAATTTGAGGGGTAAAAAATAGAGAAAGAGATTAGGCCGCACTAATTAGGGAAAATAAAGGAAAAATGAAAAGATTATTGAATTTCCTATTTTATCTCCTCGGTTTTTTTTTTTTTTTTTCCCATCTTATCCCGTTTTCTTTATTTTGCATTTTTCTTCTTCCCTTCTTGACATATTTGTTTCATAAATAATATTAATTTTTTTTTTCACATATTAACAATTTTACAATATAACAAAATTTTTCTTGAATAACGATCTTTAATTTTTATTTTTTATTATTCAAATATATTGAAAAGAATCAAATGCTTTTTTATAAATTTTTCCCCTATCTATTTTCTTTTTCTAATTTTCTCATCCCAAACAAAATGTCAATGTTTCTAGAACGGTTGTGACATCTATTTAATAAGACGTCCCTTTTTTTCTCTTTTTTCTCTTCTTTTTCTTATGTGCTGGACCACTCGGACAACTAATAACATACTGACGTAAACATATAAAAAGTACACGTGATTTTACAGGGTGATTAATATGCAAGAATTTCCTTTTCAGATATACGATATGGTTAAACATATTAAATTGAACAAGCCATCGAATTAGGTAAAAGGCATCGGCACATAAAAAGCAGAATTTGCACATAAATAAGTTGGACATTATATATAACACCATTTTTATAATGTGCCAAGTTCCAATATGAGAGCCACACTATAAAAATTGGTAATTTAAAGGAAATTTTTGAATTCTCTAATATATATATATATATATATATTGTAACTACTGTCATTTTAAAGAAAGAAATAGGTCATCAGTATTCCTATTAGCCTATAATGATATAATATAGCAGTTCATAACGTTAAGAAAGAAAACATCAAATTAAACTGGTTTCAAAACCGTATACATGAGGACATGACCTAAACATGTGTTGACAATTGAAAAGGGAAATCTTGTGCATGTGAACCAAAGGAAAAACAAAAAGAAATAACCTATACGTTTTCCACCTATGGCACAAGTACACAAATGACAAAATATAATTTAAGACCAGCTATATCCCAACTTTGACAAACCCCTACGGTACCATATGCTTCATTTCTAGAAAAATTTTAGTTTGACAAAACCCTAACATTACTACTCGGCTTGTACTATATTCATTTTCTCAAAAGCTCCGAGCCTGTAATCAGCCAATCTTGACTTGTAGGCAGAGGTTTTATATTCAGACCATGTAAATTCCTTGTACAAAGGCTCTTCTCCTTGTGCAAGTAGTTGTTTCAAAGGTGCTATATTTTCCTGCAAAGGTGGCCCCCCAAAGTAGATCATTGAAAATCTGGATCTCATGTTGTCGGTCAAAACCCTATGTTTCACACTTCTAAATCTTCCATTAGTCAGCACCTGAATCAATTGCCCAACAAAAATAATTAGTACCTAAGAGCTGTTTGCTTACATTATACTAATATCATTGTCTTTTTTTCTTTTTCTTTTGTTTTTCTATAAGTAGATATATAATAATTTAAAAAACTTTTGTCATCCTGCTCTTTGCATCAAACCTACTACTTAAGCGTACTCAGGTGGAAACCACAACTATAGTAGATAGTCATGGTGCTCATGAAGATACTTATATTCTTTTCTATAGTCTATTTAAAATGTCATTTTAGTTTGACATTCGACATGGTTTAACGTTCTCCGCTGTCGCTACCTTTTTTTCTTATTCTCATTAGCATATGATTATGTTTCCAAGTGAATAAGATTAAAACAAGGCACCAAGAGGGAAAAAGAAAACAAAAAAAAGGTTCAGGTCCAAAACAGGGCATTTATATGGATGCAAAATCATGCAAAAAAAAAAAAAAAAAAAGTAGGAATTGAAAGTACAATACTTGATTTACGTACTCCCACGCCACGCATCTATTTCCCTAGTACACTTCACATAACGGACGAGAGAAGCACTCCAAAATCACATTTCCATTTTTGAGAAATGTTTTCTTATTATGTATATTCCAAGTTCGTTCATAAAGTGGCTGACCAAAATGAATGTATCGGATCCTTAAAAATTAATTAAAAAAAAATTCTATGGTCCACTGCTTCGGAAAACTTCTCAAAGGTCTAAATAAATTAAAAAGCAAGTGTATCAAAAGTTGATTTTTTTTTTCTTTTTTCTTTTTTATTCCATATCTTCATAAACGTTTCCTATACCCATTAACATTATCCACCAAATTTACTAGTAAAGGATGCCTTCAGATTCTTAACAATAGAAGAAAAAAAATAAGAAAACATCTAACTTGGGGCTACTAACAATAAATTTTAAAGCATAGCTATAGTATATTTATTCAACAAATGATTTCCAGCACTTATTTAAAACTATTTATCAAAGAAATGCATACTATACTTTCGACAAAAATTACGAATCTAACCTTAAAAATCTTAAGCACCATGATTCATATTTAGTAAATTACATATTATATATAGTAGTGAGAATGATATTAAAATAGTACCTGCAATGAATCCCCAACATTAATGAAAAAGGAGGAGTGATCAGAAGGGACAGGGAGCCAAGTCCCATCTCTGAGGCATATTTGAAGTCCAGAGGCGTTGTTGGATCTTAGGACAGAGATTATCTGAGGGTCTGTATGTTCCCCAAACCCTATCAAATTTCGACCACTCAATGCTTGCAACTCTGGGCATGGTGGGTAGTGATTTAACCTAAAGCATGCATCACTACACTCATCCCTTATCATCTTACTCAACAGATTACTAGGTTTGATTCCTAGCCCATCTGCTATCATCTCCAGAACTTGATAAGCTAGCGCTTTCACGGCCTTCAAATATTCATCCACTGCTGACCTGCAAAGCACCAGAGAAGCCAAGTTTTGATTTAATCGTTATCCATATCTATATCTATGTTTTAATCAATAAAGCATTTTACCGAAAAGTTTCGCGATTTCCCTGAGAAAAGAACAGAGCTTTCTTCGATGTTGCCTCGGGATTGGTTGTGAAAAGTAAATACTCGATCCACCCAACATCTCCATTTCGTCCAATGCTTTTGCTTCCATAGCCAAAAGGGTCGGGAGGGCCGGCTTTGTCTTTCTCAGCTTGAGACAAGCCAAAGAAATTTATGGCTTCTCCTTCCAGTTTATTTAGGATCTCTAATGGAACGCCATGATTGACAACCTTGAAAAACCCGAACTCTTCGCAGGCGGCGATTAGTCGTGCTTCGACTCCGGGTTCGGATAGGTCTATAACTGGAATTCCATTGAATAAGGTGGTGGCTGTGGGGGGTTGTTTGCAAGTTTTGATTACAGCAAAGTGGTCTAATGCTGATTGTGAAAGGACCACCATGATTAAGGAGCAAGAAGATTTATATGTATACGAGGAGGAAGTTTAGTATGGGGTTCTAACTATAACGTTGGAGGTGCTGTGAAAGAAGGGAGTTCTGGTTTTAAATGGTTTAGCATGGAAATGTTATTAGATAGAGAGAGAGAGAGAGAGAGAAAGGGGGCAGAGAAAAAGGCGTTGCTAACTATAAAGAGTTTGTTTGTGTTGTGCGTCCGCTTAGTATTTATGCCGCCTATGTGAAAAATGCGGTTCATTCTTCTCTTTAGAGAAAAGATTGATCAGGTAATATACTCTGAATTGCATCATAATATGGTTCCATTTAATATTCTAAATTCCAGTGAAATGGTTTGGACGATTCCAGATTTTATGGTTAGAAAATAAGTAAAAGATATTTTAGTATGTGTGAAGCCTTCTTTCCACATTTCATATCATTTTAGACAGACTCACACCCTATTGTTTAAAAATAAAAAAGAAAAAATAAGAGATTTTTTTAACTTATATGGAGAGTCTTCATTCCACATTTGTTATTATTTTGAATCAAATCTCGTTAATTATTAAAAAAAGATGATTTTTTTAGCATGTATTAAAGTCCTGCATCATACCACATTTTCTCATTGTTTATTTTAGAGATCCACTTACTATACTTTATTTTCACCGAATATTTTACTATTTTACGGAAGTTTTTACAATAAAGATAGTAAAATAGCATTAAACATTATATTATTAGTGTTACTATAGAAAAATTTACTATTCTAGTCTTAAAATCACATACATGACTTCCTATTTAATTTTCTTTCTAAATGATTGAAAAAATTTGCATATTTATCCATAATTGGGAATGATATAACAAAATAGAGATGTTAAGTTTGGATTTGGATCGAGCAAATAATAATTTGTGTCAATATAGGATTAATATTGATTGGAGACTCAGCAGAGAGTGCTCGCCGAACTAAACTCAATAGCTTTGAAATGGTTTTGTTTGAAATGTTGTTGTGAATCAAATATTAAAATTGGTTTCGACTCCATAACAATATATTTTCCACCTTAATATTAATTGACATATGAAAAGTGTTGTTAGAACTACCCAAAGTTTTCTTAATAGATTAGTCTTCAAAATAAAATGTAGGAAGCGTGATTTGGTAATTGCATTTTCTTTTAATTTAGTATGCTGAAAAATAACTAATAAATACTTCTCACTAAAATTATGGAAGAAAGTTGTTAAGACCGTTATTGTGGAAATACTAATCATCCAATGCGCACAATAATCTAGGTTATAATATATATGGGAAATTAAAATGGCAGAAAATTTAAGTAGCCATGCTAAATTAATGTTAGTTGGTCGCGTGAGGTAGTGAAAAGATTAGCATGACGCTTCGTGGCATCGATATTATAATATTGGTACTGTAGCAAGCCGGTTCTCCGTATCTTATCGCATTTTTTGTACTCCCAGATGGGTAAGTATAGGTGCGTATGATAGGAATATATTGTGTACCTTCAATAGCAGGACGTTTAAAAAAGAAAGAAAAAATTGACTTGGAACCGATAATTGCCCCTTAGAAATTCCATATGGAGTTATGGACATGCACATTCTTCTATTTCTTCTTTTTTATTTTAAATTTCCATAACTAATCGTGTCTAAATTACAACATCGAAATTTGTAAGTCAACCTATAGAAAAATTATTACAAATGTGAATATAAAAAATTCCCATAAAAAGCACAAAATAACACTAATCATAAATCGTAATATCGACTTAAATTAAACACATAGAATAAGTCTGTCAATTCAATAGGATATTATTATAATATAAGAAGTTAGACCACCTTAATTGGAACTATTATATTTTGAAAATTTTCAATGGTATCATTAATAATATTTTACAGGTCAGATTACAAATCCACATATATCATACTTCAAATAAAAAAAAACTTGTAATGTCCACATGATACATTTCAAAACGGATTCAAAGAATGTATAGGATAATATCTTGTACGACCATATGGGAATAGGTTGAATAACTTCAGAACTATAATCTACTCTCCAAAATCCTAGTTTCCATCTTAAAATCTTCCAATCTCGTAGTATCTGACGTCTGATGAATTTTAAGGTGTAATAGGTTTCAATACTCAACCATATCTATGCTAAAATATATACTCATTTGTACATTTTATCATGAAGACCTAGTAAATATTACCATAGCTCCAAATTTTGTATTATTATCTTGAACATAAGTCTGGCACCGCCACCAATTTCACCACCTCCACTTGTCATCAAAGGTGGCGCAACCTCAGCATTTGGCAGTTGCCCCTCTTACACGATGGACAGCAAATCCAGTTCCCCCACACCGAATGAAGAGCTACTTACAATTACGTACCCAAGTGGCATGGTGGTGATGTTAGGTGTAATTCCAATTTTTATATTAATAATACCGACAAATTAGATCTTACCATTCTCTACTTCTGTTTCATTATTTATTTTCATATTTTTCCTAGGTATGAACAATAATATTCAATCTCATCCTTAAGATGCCAATATTGACGTCAAAATCAAGGTGAAAACAAATTATATATCCAAAATAAACTAAAAGTTACGCTAACAACAAATCATATATCTTTAACATGCTACTCCTATTGAAATGTCCCAAGCAAATGTACCGAATAATAATAAAAAGCACAAAACAAGAGTGCTAAAATAAGGGAATAATATTTGTTTAATATGTCAAATATTATAAAAGGGAAGCAAGGCCCGTATTTAGAATAAGAGTTTACAAGAAGGAAAATATTGTAACTGGTTATTTTATAAATAATGAGACAAGTATATATAAACAGGGTTATCTTGTATTCAACTTTATTAACAATGTTTAACTCTTCTCATAATCTTACTCCAGCAGGTTTCTTGCTATGATACAGAGGGACCGAAGAGGTAAGGATTCCATAAACAGGTAAGGCTTAAGACTAAATCTTCAATTATATAAACCTGAAGACCAAACCAAGATCCACATTAAATATAAGAAATAGATTTGTGATCTTTAATAATAGCTTGTGTAATATTTGTACGGGTTTGTAGATTATTGAATCTAATGTTTGTGGAATTCGATTTAGATTGGAGATATGGTATAACTACAAAAACGCTAAAATCTTGATCACAAAAAGTTTATGCATCTTTCATAGAAAATATAATAAGGTAAATCCACGATATTGAGCAATTCATTAGTTGTCTATTAATTTTAGGATTTGTGATATGAATCCATAATAAGGAATTAGAAAATGCAAGTAAACCCTAGGATGTGTTTGAATTTGTAGAATCAAAATGAGAAAAAATCGAATAGAGTTAAGATTTAAACCGGGGCTTATGCAAATTATAGAACAATAGACTGTAAGAATACTTAAAATTGAATTGTACTACCGTTAAATAAATCAAGAAGATTAAATGACAAAATAAATAAAGAGAAGGTTAGTTAACCTCTCTATAGAATCTATCGACCATTCGCCCCAAGTTAACCCTATGTCCTACGCAATTACTCTGATTTTAATTTTTTTTTATGGTTTTTCACTTAAATAATTCAAGAGTATAAAACTAGAATAGTGAATTTACTAAGATTAAGATAAAAAGATCAAAGAGTAGGAATAGGAAGAAATAAAGTAAATTTAGACTTCTAATCTTATAATCATTATTAATAGGAGGAGTTGGATTTAGAGGATAGAGGAACCAATTTCAAAATGAAGAGGTGACTGCTATATTGTTTGTGTGTATGTAGGATATTTGAAATGGATTTGTAAATATTCACTTAGAAAATTAAATGTTCCATACTAATGGATTTGGGTCCATAACTAGGTATTCCAATGTACAAGATTGTGTAACACCTATAATGAGGCCCTATCGATTAGTATTACAGCGAAGAAATTAATTCTAAGCACTAATACAATTAAAGCTACTTTGCATAGACAAACTTGGGATTGGCAATCCATTAAAATACCTCATTTATGTAGGTGGAACAGTGGAAGGGCTTAGATTCATCCCAATGGAAGCAAGAGTAACATTACAATTTATAACACTATCGCGACTAGTTAATTGAAATCATATGATGGGCTATTAATTTAGTGTTTTGTTATGTCATGTTATGTGTACCCATATGGACCTACATGTGGTAAACCATGGACAAACATATGGATAGTTAATATGTCTTGGAGGATATGTGTACACTAGGCACAAATCTTCATTGCAGTGACTTTGTAGGCCAATGACACAAATGAGTTATGTGATATACAATTAGTTAGAGTGAAGGACGTTATAACGGAATTGTTAATCAATGGAATGGGTCACCATTTAGACCACTGTCATTGATTTGATTAATGATAGTGGTCAACTAGTGATGAACTCAGTAAGAGAGCATTTGGGTTAGTAGGTAGATCGTAATAGGTTTGATCACAACATATTATTGAGTTGAGAATTCATATTGACAGTGACCTAATATTTTAGAGTAAGTTGATACTAAGCTATAGTTTAATTGTGTGTAAAAGTAAAATATGAGTCATATGTTTATGTGGTGCAGTATGATATTCACTAAGATTATTGCTCACCCCATTTAAGTAGATTACTTTTAGGTATTTGCTTTATTGGACTAGATGTCTTGGAAATTGTAAGTGATAAGTTTCTTATTTAGTTAGGAATATGTAGTGGACTAATCATGTCTTTAAGTTTAGGGCATGATGATACCTACAAAACAAAAATCCATTTGACAAATACAAAACTACGAGAATAGAGAGAGAGAGAGCAAGGATAGCTTATTTAATGAGGAAGACCCCATAGTTAAGCTAATAATCCTTAATTCTTCATTCCCTTACCAAACTCATTTATAGTCAACATCTTATGAGATTTTTTTTTTTTTTTTTGGAGGAAGAAGATAATGCCACCTCAAGCAAGGGGAAGTGTGGATGATCCCCTTCTTTTATTGATTTTCCATCCTTAAAATTAAATGCTTTTTCCCACAAAATTATTCTTTAGGCCTTAAGCTTTTTAAAGATCTTAAGGCGTTATACTATCATTACATAAGATGTCACATTAAGAAAAAATTGAGAAAAGGATCTTTGGTTGAACAATTTGAGAGATTGATGGAATGAAGGCTAATACGAGCTGAAAAGTAACATTTTGAGGTAATTTACTCAATTAAGCCGCATTTAGTCAATGGAACTTGAAACGATTGAATTTTGATGAATGGTGCATAGTGAGTTTAGTCTAACGATAATTTGTATGCACAATTTCACACTATCAATTAAACCATCATATTTTCAATAGAAAAAGATGTATGTTGACTTAACAAGACTGATTCATGAAGGTGCATATGTTTCTTCTAGCTTGTAATGAGCTAAGTTGGCTTGAAGTTACTTGAGATTAACTTTATGTTTGCTCGAACTCATTTGGATGCCCTTTTTCTTAATATTTGTTTGTTTTCCCTTGATGTAACAAATATTTCAAAAGATGAAAAACTAAGAGAGTTAGGAATTGCTTTTGAGAGAAACCTTTAAACCTTTTTCTAGAATTATGTCCCTAAAGCTTATGTTAAAACATGAAAGAATTCTCATGTATTAATTTTCACTTTATACGACAATTACTTGTATGCGAGGTTTCCTTTGTATGTGAAATATGCAAATTTACTTTGTATAGATTATCAATCAAAAGCCCACTAGTAATAACCTTTGAATATTAAAAACTAAATTTTCCCTTTTCCCAATGAACAAAGAATATAGGATTTATTAAAATGAGAAACCTGAATCAAATTCTATATAAATGCCGATACACTATAAGTCTCTTTCAAATCAAAATAACAATCAGACTCTAGTTCTAATCTGAACACATTAATAACCTAAACAAGCTTATTGTCATTGCCTACATAGATGAATCTTTCACCATCTTTTGACACTCAACTCCTTGGAAAACTGTACACGGTTACACTTATGTGAACAATTACACTACATCTGTATCTATCCAATAGGTATTTATTCGTATTAAAGCTAAATGAACAAACGGAATTGAGAAGCTTACCCTTCTTAGCGAACTATTTTGCATACTTAAGGATACTCCTTATTCATACGATCCACCTTCTTACAAAAGAAACAATTAATGCCCTTATCCCATTTCTCTTGCCATGTAAAGTCCCAACATTTGCAACTTTTAAACCCTTATGACCAATTTTCTTTTTTTATTATTAGGAGTTTTATTCTAAGACAACTTATCATGTAAGCACTTTCTATCTTATCTTGTTTCAACCTTTCTTCCTTACGTAAATGAGTGTAAATTCTGAGGAAAATAAACAAAACAAAAAAAAAATCGTTTGCCATTGATAAGTATTATAGTCACACTTAAAGATGAAAACAATCCATACCTACTTGATATTACCAAAAGCACAAAGCCATATATGAGTTGATACATTCGCATGATGTTCAAACTAAAAAGTTTTACCCCTTTGTATGCCAAACTCTTAATAGGTAATTTATCCACTTATTGCCATAGGATAGGAATAAAAGTCATGCTTTGATTTCACAAGAATGAAACATAATACCATCATAACTCAGCATAGTAAATCTACGCAAAAGGACCGACTCATTTTTAATCGTAGCAAACCTATTAACAAGATATAATATTTTTTGAGTTAATTTGATTGAAAATTAAAAAAAGAAAAGGATATGAACAATTGTTTGTGACAATTGAACTGGAAATATTGAGTTCCTATTTCAATTCCTTACGATAACAAAATTCAATCAAACCATAATTAGAAAGCCTACTCACAAAACGATTTAATTATATTAAAGAAACACTCAATGAAGTGCAAAATCTTATGAAGAGAGCAAAGACTCAAACTGTCAAATATTGTCAAAGTATAAAAAAGGGTTAACTGACCTAATTACTGAAATAACATGCTTATATAGAAACCCTATAATAATGGTATAAAAGTAAATTTAAACAAGTCTAATAAGTAAACAAAATAACTCGTAAAATATGGCAAAGTATACACGACATATATGCTATCCATTGCCAACATAGATGGCGTGTATTAGGGCCTTCAAGAGGATACACAACATGTATTACCCTCTGACCATGATATGTAGCTAATGTTTGGCTGCATCTTCTATCTTTCTTTATCCATATCTTCTGTTGTTGCATCAGTACTCAATCTGTCAAATATTATAATATACAAGTTTAAACCCATTGATCGAGTTGCAATTCAATTCTAACAATTATTATGTAAACAATTATTAAACTTGACCAATCAATAAATATAATAAAACAAATAAAGTTCACTTAAAATCTAACATGATAGGTTCCAATACCAACTGTAAGCAAAACTTTAATCCATATAAATTTTATGTTGAAATTAAAATCACTTACAAGATCATCATGTTAGATCAACAAGGAAGATATAAGGACAAATAAAGCATACTTAGATCTGTTGAGAAAGTAATTATACAAAGATTTAGTTTTCTAGCCTACAATAGTATCTACTTTTGATTAAGATGTTGAAAAGTATAAGAAATCCCATTGCTTAGACTTGGGACCTTAGCCTTATTCGTAACCTCTATTATTCTATTTTATTACAATTCATTATAATAAGTGAAATAAAATTCTCATAAGTTTCAACTATATAAAAATTTTATACATAGATTAGTCTAAAAGCTATGCCCATCAACTAACTGAAAGATCATTTTTATTTGATGGGCTTGACAATTTAATTAATTAGACAGTCAACAATATTTAATTTAACCTACATAATGACCCATAAAATTACAACAAAAATTACATGTTACCAATCTAAATTAAGTCGCTTTCTTTGATCCATTTCTATTCGACATCAAATAAGATTGTCTAAAGGATTTTGTGGAGAAAATATAGTTGAAATCATGCCATATTAATTTAAGTTTATGCAATCTTTGTTAAAGTGAGGAAGATCTTTGGAATTTTTTTCTAAAATTTATTAATGAATTCAACTCAAAGTATGATCCAAATTATATCATATTGTTTAAACATATAAGATTTCAAATTACAATGGCCATTTGACAATAATTCCATATGTATGACACACAAGTTGAGCAACATTTTGACTTTAAAAAAAGTTAACACTTTAGCTATTTTTGTGGAATTCAAAAGTAGAAGCAAACTTATTTAAGAAATTTAAGCAAGTCTAAAAGCACCACAAAGCAATTTGACAAAACATTTCATCTTTACTCTCCAATAAAAAGTTTTATATACAACTAAAATATTACTTGAAAATGTAGGAGATCCAAAAAGAAAATTAGAAGGTGATTTGCAACTAAAGTTTGATTAGTGTGAATGTGTTAAGCAAACTCTTAAAGTGTTTTCTCATTTTTTATTCTTGTTAAGTGAGATAGTTTTATAACTTTAATAGAGTAATTAGTTTACTATCGATTTAATGATTTTTACGAGGAGTAAGAGCATAAAGAAGAGTAATAACTATTGTAAGCTTTTTAGTTGTCTGTTGATTTCTCTCGTAGTATGGTGGAAATAGTTTTATTAACTAAATGTAATGCCCCTTAAATACTAGGTGATAGAACTCTAATTATCAAGGCACATTTTGGTATAGAAGCTTGGAATTCATTGGAGCTCCAAGGTTAAGCATGCTCAAGCTTAGAAAAATCCTATGATAACTTACTGTGAAGTCGTTGCACTAAGGGACAAAACAGTGTGATAATCCATGCCAAAGTAAATGATACCTTAATAAGAAGAGTTCAGATTAGATCATTACAAGTAGTATAAAAGAAGTTCACCAAATAAAAGGATAGAGTCTCTACCTAGTGTAGTCCTAAACTTGTATAACAAAATTGACTAGGACATCATTTATAAAGGGGCAATATACCTTAAATCATCGAGGCACCTTTTGATGTAATGGCTTAGAGTTCATAAGAACTACAAAGCTAAACAGGCTTAAGCTAAGATAATCCTAGGATACATGACCTATTGGGAAGCTATTGTACCAAAAGACAAAACCGTACGGTATTCTACGTCGAAGCGAATAATACCTCGATAAGAGGAGTTTCGATCAGATTATTACAAGTGATACAAAGGCAGTTCACCAATTAAAAGGACGAATTCCTACCCGGTGTGGTTTTGAACCTGTGTAACAAAACAAACGAGGTTCAGTTCTATAAGGGAAGTTATACCCCTTAAATACTAGATAACGAAACTATAATTATTAAGGTACCTTTTAATATAATAGCTTAGAGTTCATCGAAACTCTAAAGTTAAACATATATAGGCTAGGACAATCTTAGGATAGGTGACCTATAGGAAAGCTGCAGCACCAAGGAACAAAATTGTATGATGTTTTACGCCACGCTAAAATAGATAATATCTCGATAGGAAGATTCTAATCAACTCGTTAGAGGTGGTATCAAAGCAATTCATCAACCGAAAAGATGAAGTCTTTGCTTGGTGTAATCTTGGACCTGTGTAACAAAACTAATGAGAAAGTTAGTTTTGTAAGAGGGGTGGATTGGATAATCCCAATATGAGTGACCTATTGGAAAGCTGCTAGTGGAGTTAGCAAAGTGAATAACACATAAGGGGGGGTGGATTGGAGGTCAGTTCTGTAAGGGAGAGGAGTTTCGATTAGGTTGTTGTACGAGAGCTTACTAGTAGAGTTAGAAGAGTGAATAACACATAAGACAAAACCATTATAACTTTTGTCCCATTATTTATCTAATTGTATTTTAGTTTAGACTTTTTCATTTACTTATCAGTTTAACATCTTAGTCTACTTAGAAAACTCAAGAGAAGGGATTTTCAAAAAAAATTTAATTGTTTTACATCAATCAATTTAACTCTTCCTCCTCCATTTATAGTTTCAGAATTTTCAATTCTAACGAATCACAAGTTAGCTTCTTTAGTAGTGCCAAATCTTCTTCTAAATTACTTAATGTCTGACCCCTCCACACCCTTCTCACCCCACACAACCACCCTACCCCCCCTCGGCGTCTCCTTTCTAGATCTTTTCCCTTCATTAAATATAATTAATCCATAGATTTATCATTGTCAATTTCAATATTCACGGATCCACTATTGCTAATCTTGGATCTATCTTTTTCTTATCACTCCAATCATCATCAACCTACCGACATTATGATACTACCCATCACAAATTTACTTCCATAGATCTTATTCGTTTGAAGATTATGCCAAATAAGCCGAGATTCATTTGGCAGTAGTTTTTAGAATAAGTAATTTTTTATATATTTTATTTTCCTTTTTACCGTCCCAGAGCTTATGTCATTCCTTTTATAAGATTTATCCATCTTGCCAGTTGGGTAAATATTGTCCTCTTAAAAGAAAATTTAGTATCCCCTTCATGGGACATTTTGATGCTTGAAAAGTTGTAGCCATTTGTTCGATTAGGTTTTTATACTCCCAACTCTTCATATGTTGGTTCTTTTGTATTAATTAATTTAATTGATGTAATTTCTTTCTATTAAATGAAATTCATCTTCTAGGCAAAAAGAAGAAAAAGAAAGAAAACACTCAATGTCATAGTATATCTTTTTTACTTAGCTTTGTAGATGTAACTCTTTTTTTATAGTATAGACAACCAACTATAAAACTTAATATGACCTAGTTTTTACATTCATAACACTTAAAGTTAGAATAATTATCAAATTTTGACTTTCTTTTATCTTACTTTTTCTTTTTATACATCTCTATTTTTTAGAGTTTCTCCTCTAAAGACTTCCAAATTATCACAAATACATCTTCTTCATCACAAGTATTAAAGGTGTTAAAATCTCTTTCTCTATATACTCTCTCTTTGACTTTGATGTCAAAAATTTAAATTTTAAATTTCTACTCTTTTCTTCCTCTTTTATGCTTTGTCCAACTTTTAGCTTATAATCTTTGAGAAATCTTATAAGATTGTTCATGCTTATTTTTTTATAAGATATGGGTTTCTTTAATAGATATTTATTTAGAATCCCACTTGTCAGATAGAGACTGTAGAGTATTTCTAACTTTTTCTTCATTTTTAAAATTATTTTCTAGTGGGAAATAAAGCTTATGATTTTGATAAACTTGTTACTCATTTTTAAAATAATTTGTTCAAATTTCATGTCTATTCAGTGCTTTGAATTAAAATATTTTTTCATTGCCATTAAGTTAGGTGCTTACCTTCATATACCATCTCAAGATACTCTCAAATTTATTTAATTATTATACAACTTGAAGCATCAATAGGGATAATGTAAATATAATAAAAAGAAATGAATGTGACTTATTTAGAAAGTATCAATTATTCATTTCTTCTTCACTTATAGGCTTTTTGGTTAATTTATAACAATTTTCACCATAGTCTTTTAAAAAAAAAGGATTATTTGTTATAATTTTACAAAGGTTATAATTTATAGCTTAAAAAAAGCTCACATAAACTCTCATATTAGAAAAATCATTAGTAAGTAGACAATTTCACTAACATAGAACTCATCTTTTTACACAAAAGGAATCTTTTATCTCAAAAAAAGATAGCTTTTGCTTTAAAGAGCACATTCTTTAATAACAACCGAAAAATATAAAAAATCTAAGTAAAATCTAGAAGAAGGTTGATTATATTTGACAATTTTCTCAAAAATTTCTTTCCTTTTGCAACTTATTGAAAGAATTTAAAATAAACATTGAATAACAACAACTGTAAGTTTTATGAAAAATAAAGAGAATAAGAGAGCAAAGATAAAATAAAGATGTATAGTAAAGTTCGACTAACCTTGCCTACTTTCAACCCTTCTACATTTATACCTAATCAAATGTATCCACTATTCCAAACTTCTTTGATAATTATAATCCTTTTTTATGCCAGAAAAATTATTCCCTTATGATACCACATAGAATTTTACTCTTCTTATGATAGTTTGTTAAAGATATCTCCTTCTAATACTATAAAAAATTATTTCTCATATTCCTTAGTAAGCTAGTGCGAGAAACTTAAGAATTGAAACATTAAAAAGAATGGTCACTTTAAGAACTTTAAAGAATCACACTAGGTATATCTCAAAATGGGACACAATATCTTCTTATTCAAGATGCAAGATTTCATTAAGCTAATTTTGTTTAGATAGAGCAGTTAACACTCAAAATTTGATTTCAAACTTACACTTAAATTGATGTTATTTATATTAGTCATAATTTATCTTCTCTTACAATTCTTCTTAGTATCAGATATTCTTCAATGATTGGAAGACAAACTAAATGGAAAGAATTCAATAAAAAAATCTTTATTGAATTTGATTTGATTTAGATTTCAATTCAAAGCATTTCAATTGAGAACTTGTAATTTCAAATACTATAAATCTTTCTACAAAAATAATTTTTTTTCTTACATATCAAATTTTTCAAAATTTGAAAAATTACTTAACAAAACATTATTAAAGCGAGATAGAATCCTCTAAACAATAAAATAATCTTTTAAGAAATCACTTCTATTTTAAGTTTTACTTTCCACAAATATACTTATGAACATGCTTTTGATATATTATTTTAGATATAAAGTTGAATTCTAAGATGATTTGAACTTCTTAATTTTTCTTTGCATAAGTAGTTATTGAGCTTGCAGATATAAGCTTGTAGTAGTTTTGTAGTAATATTGGTTTAAATTATATGAATAACCTTTTCTTTTATAAGATTAGGACATAAAATAATGCTAAATCTTTTTATAGATCTTGTACATTGCATTTTCAAAATTGATTTGTTTACAAAGATTATTAGAGACACTTATAGAATTTAATTGATAATAATAAAAAGTTTTGTCATTACCAAAACTAGGAATAAGATCCACTACACAAATTTCCATAACAAAGTAGAAATAATATATAATACTAAGCAACATATTAGCTTGTAACTTGAACTTGAGTTATTTTAGCTTGCAAAGATACTAAATCCAAACTAAGTAATATGCTATACTTGAAAATCCATAAATATATAGTATAACTCTACAAATGCTCTCTAGGAGAATCACATTGATACGTAATCAAGCCTCATTGATAAACCACAAATGATTTATTAATCCATAAGTATAACTAAGTTTGTAAATATGAATTGATAAACTTAATGAAATGTAAACAACCCAACAAATAGCTTGAATAATATAAATGATGAGCAAAATTCCCCCATTTAGTCATTGTAATACTCAAAACTTCTATTTTCATTCCTACTCTCATAGTACAACTTGAATCCCAAGTCATCACATATATTCTTTAACCATAAAATTTGTAACTGAAAAATATTGTCTTACAAAGTGGTAAGGGATAAAGCCCAGTGCAATAGCTACCACACACATATATACATGTTATGCACAACATAGTACATATGTTCACAGTACTATTGCAAAAAATAAAAAAATCATTATAATCTCATTTAAGTATATCAAACATTGCAGTCTTAGTGTACTAAGACTCAATTTATTTCAAACTCCTCAATGTTCAATTACAATAACCGTCCATAATGGCATCCTTATCTATTATTACAGCTCAATAACTACCTTTTTTAGAAACCAACCCACGTCATAAAAATTAGCCAATACACAACCTACTTACTTATATTGTACGTAGTGGTTCAACATTTAAATTACTATCTCATCAACACCGATCTACTAAGTATTATCCTTATAAAACAATACAAACTTCATTTCTAACACCCCTATCTTTTAGTCCACTTAGCATAGGAGCAAGTATACTTAGCACTTAATTTTAGGGTTTCAATAGTTTTAGATCCATTTCTAACATCTAATCCTATAAGCACAAAATGGAAGGAAAAGAAAAGAAAAAGAAAAATCTTGCAGCACAAACAATCAAACATGGTAACTATGTACATGGATAGTACTTGTTAAGCTCAAAGTACCTAATTAACGAGAAAGTATACTTATAAAAGTCAAACATATAACAATATGTTAAATACTTACTTTTATTAAAGATTTGAAATTCTTAGGTCTATTGTTAATTCCTGACTTAATTCATTGATTAGGATCTAAAATATGTTGATTAGAATCCCTAAGGTCAACCCAGTCTACCTACTAAAGTGAAGTCAACTTGGATAGTAAAAGGGAAGCATGGCCAACCTATTAGAGCACTAGTCAACTAATAGAGGAGGAGTAACTAATTGACAAAGGTCGACATTAGAAGGTGCTTAACTAATTGATAGTTCTCTAAGTAGACCTTAAAGCCATAAGGACTTCTTAGATGAAACATTTAATTGTCTTTTACATCAATCTTTCTCTATATTTTCAATAATCCAACACACCCTTCCATTAAAATCTAAACCAACATCAATTACAAAACCTAATTTTAAAACTATCCTTCGTTATAACTTGTTTCTTGTCAAGTCTAACCACCCCTAAACAAAATGAAATGAAAAAAGAAATATAAGCAAGTAAATGATTTTCACTTTTAATGTCTCAGAACTTAGTAAGGAATGAAATCATACCATACACCAATTAGGCTTCAAATTATACCTTGTTTTACTAGATAACCTATATTAAACTCCAACTAAAGCATTTACAAGCTCTTAGATGTTACTATTTACCAAAATTTTTAAGAACTCCCTTTTGTTGATTTGACACCTACTCTTTTGAGAACTAAGCCATCATTGGATTATACTCTTCTTAATTTAATGGAAAAATTGAAACTAAACATAAGAATTGTGAGCTCCTAAAATCATATTTAAAGTAATCACACATAAATTTAAGGTTTTTGCAAAAAGTTATTCGATTAAGTTTAAACTTTACGATAGGGCCACAAGAGTTAGTAGAAGTAACCTCCTAACTTAGATTTTAAAAATAATTTAAATCCATAATTTTAGCTACAAAAATATAATTATCCAATTTAGTATAAAAATTTATCAAAACCCTTAAATTTGAGCTCCAAAATATAGTAAGGTACTAAAGATAAATTATTGAAGCTACAAAGTAAATAATATGATATAAAATGATGTATCAAAATATATGTGTGCTCCCTAAATATACTCAATGTATATAATAAACCTACAAATTAACATAAAACCTCTATATATAAGTAAATTAGATGTCACTTTTAAAATTTTGAAAGAAAATATATCCTAAAAATTAAAAATATGGATGAAACATACTTTAATGAATATGATTACTTACTATAAGTGCCAATATATAGAACATATATACATATATAAATAAAACTTTTAAATATTAATAAATTATATATGAAATGTTAAAATTATCCTAAAATGGCTACTAAATCAATTAAAATACTTGGGAAAAATTTGGATTTAAAGGTCGCAGCCCCAAAAACACCTAAACATCTAAACTCAAAAGCCAGATTAAAAAGGAATTGCAACCTCCTACTTAGAAAATAGTGACTAAAAAGTAAAAAATTAACTCTTATGAATTTTAACCACTGCAATCTAATATAAATAAGCCCCCTCGCTTCATTTTAGACAATTTAGAACCCTAGGACATTCATTAAAATTTTAGGAAAAATAATTAGAAATTTAGGAAAATAATAGAAAAACATAACAAGGTACTAACCTAAGCTCATTAAAGGACAAAACAAAGTCTTGCTGTTGCAACTATCTGGCCATAGTAAAGCACTACCTGCCCTTGCCAGTTGACACATCTCCATCGGTTAGGGGAGACCAAAGCTCCAATAATCAGTGAGTCTAATTTTCTACCCCATTCTTCTCTTATTTTCTAAAAATATCAAATGTATGAAAAAAAATTAAGAGAACAATTATTCCTAGTTTCTTCTATGTCTACTTTCATGTAATAATTTTGTTTTGATGAAATTTCAAATATTTTTTATACTTCCTTAATAATCTTTTATGTTTATTTGAATTTTAATTTCAAAAATAAATAATTAAATGATGTTATTTTGAGACAAAAAATTTACTATATGATCTCTATTATATCTAGTTTAATTGTATTTTAATCTGTTTTTTATGATATACTTGTTTAATATTTACTATATTTTTTAACTCAAATATTGTCACATGTTGTGACTTTTGGATACTTATAATGATGTCGAGAATTATTAGAATAGATTTTGCATACAAATATAATTATTTACTTAATTACACCTAATTTAAGGATAAAATTGTAATTTTACTTATTGAGTTGCTGGTTAAATTTCCTATGTTTTTTTGAATTTATATGAATTTTGTAGAATTATTTGATAACTTATGCTATTTATTATGGATCTTTCTAGTAAAATAGCTACATTCACTATTCAAGACCCATACCTATCGATATTTAATTAATCATATGTCAAATAATTGATGTTTTTGGTGATCTTATGAGTTTGTATCATGATTTATATATGTTAAGGATAGATGATATATGATTTCATCATATTTTATTGAAAATTTTGTAAAAATATACTTTCTATAACTAATATTATACAAATGTGATGTTACTATATTGATTTGTATGTACATTAAGATTAAAGGTATCCTTCAAAATATATCTCTTTAAACAGAAACCATATTACGCATCGATGAGTTCATATGAATTTAACGATACTAATTTTATCGAATTTAGATAACTTTACATATTGAAATAGACTCTTTTTTTATGATTTTATGGAAATTATTGTCCTAAGACGACCTTTCCATAATCAAAACATAATCTGACTAATAAAGTCTATATTTTGATATGATTGAAACAATATATTATAAGTAATACTGTAATTACGTATATCTAATAATATCAGCCAATTTAATATAATGTATATAATATTATAAATATGTATATATCTATATTAGATAATTTATAATATGATAAAGATATAAGGATTATGGTGTACTTTAGGTATATAAAATGTGTATGTATATATATATATATATATCTCTTTTATAATGTAAGTATATAAATTGCATTTTTACCAATTGTAACAATAATACAATAGAGTAAACTACAAAACTGAATAAAACCCTAAATGTTTTCATAAATCTTACAAAAACTAAACCTAAGTTTTGATATATAGGATTTCTAAGTGATCAAAAGTTTGAAACTACCGACATACTCAAGTGAGTATCTGCGCAAGTAAGTGGGAATTTCGCAAACTAGAGTATATATTCGCTTGTGGTTATAAGTAGTTGATTATAGGCATATGCTAAGCTTATACTTGGTTATTAAGGTGTTGTTGGTAGCTCAGCTACATGTTTTGGCTAAAAAACTAACTCTATCTAGTATGTTTGCGAAATCAATGATCACACTTAACTAGACTAATATAAATACGACTAAAACTTTAAAATGACGGGCATTGCATCCCACAAAGGGACGGTTAGGAATCTTCGACCAAATTCCAACCCCTTTGACAAGGTATAGTGTGCTGGCGTTTCCTAACTCTTAGTTGAACTACATGACAAAAGAGGAGATCACAACATGGTTAGGGACGTTAGATTGAAGGTAGTAGTAAAGGAGCAATGTCTCCATTACACAAGCTCAGGTTTGAATGTGAGGGTATTGTGGCCTTTATGTTAGCATTGTAACCTTCATATGTAAATTTCTCAATCCAGGTTAGAGTGAATGTAGTTTCTCTAACTTCAAGACAATCTGTATAACGTCATGTAAATAGCATATTGCTTGTTTATGCATTGTATTTAATAATTAATTGATAACCTGGTTAATTTGCTCAACTTTATATATGCTTTTTACCTCCTATCTCTTACTAAGCTATAGTTTGCTCACTCTTCTATAGATTTTCTTACAAGTTCAGATTAGTCATATCATATGACAACCATCTATAGGTGTACAAAGAACGTAAATAAGGTTTTAAAATAAAAGAACATGCTAATGGGTCTTTCTTTTTTAGTTCTTCTAATTTTACGGAGTCAGCCAGGTCTCCTAGGCAATCCAACCTAATTCCTATTTTTGGGTTATGTTAAGTATCGATATGCTTTAGAAATACTCAATACAAAATCTTATTGTAAAAATAGGTGTAAACCCCAAAGTTCAACCAAGTAACCGTAGGATTGAACTTAGAACTCAAGGTTTAAGGCGATCGGTTAAAAGATCCGATCAAACCCAAATTATAAATTATTTAACAAGATACCAATAAAAATGACCATGTAAACTTAAATTTAAGAAAATAAGTAGTAAAATAGGAGACTATAAAATTTTCAAATTTTAAGCATAATAACTGCTAATTACCAAAAAGGCAAAAAGTGTAATATAATAACTAATAAATTAGTAGAGATAGATTATATGTATACTAAAAATTTTAGAATGACCAAAATAATATTTAGGAATGTTCACGTGTACCCTACATGTATTTACGTGTAGATAAAAATACGCGTAATTACTAAAATTGGTCGAAAACTAAGTAAATAATTAAAGAAAAATACAAACTAATTATAAAAAAGATCAGAAAAAATCAGAAGAGGATAAGCTGATGCAAGATCAGGTCGTGGTCAGAAAAAGAAAAATTGACCAATAAAAATTGAACAACTTAAAAGCCAAGAATCAAGGAAATTGGACAAAATCTTGTCAAATTAATGCATAATAATTACAAAAATCGTCTATAAATAGCAAGAAAAATTCAGAAGCTCATTTGGACAGATACAAATTAGAGAAAATTAGAGAGAGTTGGAAATTCGAGAGAAAATTTAGAAAATAAAAAAAAATAAAAAAAACTGTGCAGTTAGGAGTTTTAAAGGGAATCCACACCAAACGAGGAGCTGGGAGTGGACGGCCACCACCACCACACGGTGGTGGCAGCGCCCAGGCCAGCCGACAAGGCCATGACGGCCCGCGGTGGCCGGAGCCACCTGAACCAGTGAGTCCAAATTCCAGCCCGATTCTTGTATAATTTTGTAAAATTAGTTATTTTGCCCAGAAAATTATGAAACTTGTTATTCTGAGGTTTTATTGTATGTAGATTTAGGGAAAAATGTTGATTTAGTTTAATTATGTCTGGAAATATAGGGTCCCTAACAAATTGTTAAAAACCGAGCATGATTAAACCGGAAATTAAATAGGCTTAGGGATGTAGTTTGGGGCTCAAAATTTTTCTGTAGGATGCTCATGTGACATAGAACAATGCTATGAAGCCATTTTTTTAAAATTAATTTTCGAAATTTTTAAGTTAATTTTTAGCCCTAAAATGATGGAAAAATTGGGTAATTTGGAGTTAATTAGGTGATTAGGATGTTAATTACTGATTTGGATCTTAATTAGATGTTTAAGGAAGTTAATCTCTGCAGTGGAACCCTAATCCTAGCATTTAGGTACTAAGTATAGTTAATTAAGGAAATTAGGTAAGTAATATAAGAAATTAGTAATATGTGAAATTGTAAATTAATAAATATGGAAAAATTAGGGTTATTTAGATAATATTAGAGTAAAAATCAGAATAATATTAAATCTGAATTAAGATTGAATTTTAGGTAATTATATAAAAAAGTAAGATTTTCTCACATCGGGGATAAATCCGATACCCTAATTAGGACTAGCGTGTACCAAATAGCTTAGAATACTAAATTAAGACCCAATAGGATATTTGGAAACTCGAGCTTAATGTAATTAATTTCACATTAGGATTCGAGCATGTTTAGGATTTAAAAATCGAACCAAAACCTAATTTAGAAATTGATGCGGAAACCGAGACCGAACCCAAACCTAAACCTAAACCTAGAATAATTATAAAAGACTTAATACCTAGATAATTAGGCATATTAAACCGTAAACAAAACCTAACAATAAGCATTATAGGATAAAACAAACCTATAACAATTATATGAAAAGCTGAAACCATGTTTGTATTATAAGGATAACCGGCGATGGCCTGAGCAGATCGGACCTCGAGTGAGCGAGCGAGGAGTTGAGGTAAGTTGGGATTAATACGACGCTGTATTTTGGAGGCTTAAGATTATGCTTGGTTGTGCTTGTTAGATAATTGAATGCGTGCATGTGCTTGATTATGGGTGATGCTATGAATATGTTTGTTGCTTTGGCGCATATTGTATGAATTGTATGTAATGATTGATCACCCTAAATTGGACTTAATCAAATATACGACCAGTAATCTTAATCGAACATGCATGGCAACCCGTTAGGGGATTTAGGACTCTTCGGCCAAATACCAACCCCTTCGGAAGGGATAGCGCAGGATTGCAAAATGGTCCCTTCTTCATCCTCAGTCGAACTAAGTGACAGGAGAGGAGGTCGCGGCGGGGGTGAAGATAGTGGTTCGAAGGTAGTCGCGGGAGGAGCAAGGTCTCCATTACACAAGCCTGGGTTTGGTCGTGAGCTGTTGCATTAACGGTAACTCCTCAACCCGGATTAGAGCGGGCGCAATTTCTCTAATCTCACGACGGGTCGGACAACGTCGTGCGATGGCATTTGCTTGTACATGCATTGCATCTAATAAGTGATTGAAAACCTTGTTGTGTTTCTAGTATAGTTTTAAGTCCTCCGTCCTAACTTACTGAGCTGTGGTTGCTCACATCCTTATAGACGTCGTGCAGGTGCTGGCTAAGAAGCGGATTCCAATTACTCTGAAGCTAGCAACTACTGGATCCTGGAGAGTGAGGAAAAACATGTGAAGAATAAATATATTTTTAAGGTTTAAGCTTTTACTTTAGAACTTCTCATTTTTGAATAATGTAATAATTAGGAAATGTATTACGGAGAAATCTTGTAAACCTTAATTGTAATAACTGTATTATCATATATATATCTTTCCTCACTTTCTTGAAGAAATGATTTATTTAAATTATAAACTGTTTCCTTCAAAGCGGGTTAGTCGTGGACGCCTTGTGTAGATCAGGTCTAAGATAGCGGTTGTAAGGCCAACTTCTATCTTAGGATGGTTTATACGGCGGGGGCTGTTACGACTCTGCCGCTTCGGGGCGTGACAATAGGTTTGTCTTAAAGATGAATACTTGTATATTTATAGAACTATGAATGCTTTAAAGCGATTTTGTTGTAAGAGACTTATGTATGTTAAGTTTATATTAGCAACTAACTAATTAATTTTTGGCATGAAGTTGATATATACGGTGGACTAATACAACTTCATGGCTTTCAAGGCGTAATAAGAATTACCTTAGGATTGAGATTACATGTGTAAGAACCTATAGAGAGATAGTAGAATTAAGCCCCTTTGTGTGTATGTGTATGTGCATGTATGTGAGAGAGAGAGAGAGAGAGACGAAGATGGAAAGAGAAACATGCAAACAACAATGAAAGTAAAATAAGCAAAACCCATGATCAGCTCCAAAGATATGACGCACCAAGGAACTACCAAAGACTCACTGCTCAACTCAATATGACGTGCAAGCTAATCTAATGAGATTTCTTCTCACCTAGCTTTACTTAAGAGTTAGGATAAGAGTAAAAGAAGGAAGTAAGCGCACTTAGTTCATAAAAGGGGAAGTATTATCAATATTCGATGTATGATGATGCGATTGCATTTATAATGGGTATTTATACCTAAAATCTTAAGGCAACAACTATAAATGGAAATGACCAAGAAGGATAAAGTCCTAAAGAAGTAATGTACAAAGAATGGAAAAAGGCATAAAGAAAAACAACTATCTTGTACGAATGTAAGAAGGATTTTGTCATATGATTGCTCAAACACATGGCTCTTTGTGGATAGGTGACTTTTTGGCAGAAGTAAACAAACTGTATGATTAAGTTAATGACTTCCGAGTTGAGGTGTCAAGCAAAGGTACCGAGCAAACCTCGAGGTCTTTCTAAGCAGACGTGGGTACAGATGTGTGCTAGGGTTCTTGGCACCAATACTACCGAGTTGGAGGTCGGCATAGTCATAGTTAAGCAGATGCGTAAGGAGTTGGACTATCAACGTAGTTCATATTTAAGTTAGCTATATAATTGGTCAAGTGGATCAAGCTATTGTTTAAGTGCGTCCCTACTTGGCAACTGGAGGCTATTGATAAACACAAGAGGGTTTGGCTTAGAAATGGCATCAGGTTAGCAGACTGCAACAACATAGACTCATCAGCTTTAAGGTTAAAAGAGAGAACTCGCTTTGCTATGCTTTCTAGTGCTTAGGCTCGGGCTTGGTTCAGAAGTCCAATGGTCCAATTCTTATCATCCCCACTGGTTGATTTAGATTTGGGATCAAATCCGACTGGTCTTCATCCAAGCTTTCCTCGAATTGGTAAGGACTAAGGTTAACAAAGTTGAACACATCAAACACTCCGAAGTCCTCTAACAGCTCTAATTGATAAGCATTGTCATTAATCTTCTAGAGGATCTTGAAGGGTTTGTCAACTTTAGTAGATGACTTGCTCTTCCTCTTGCTTGGAAATCTCATCGGGCTGAAATTGCTTAGTCCTCCTTCCTTTGCTTTTCTCCTTTAGTTTTCTAGAAACTTAGTCAATATGTTGGGCGACTCGTTGGTAGATCCGCTCAGTGGATTGAGCTTTAGTCCTCACTTTTAGATCTTCTTGGTCAGTAAGTGGCATCGGGGTATAATCGAAGGGTAGTTCAAGGTTGAAACCATAGATGACCTCAAATGTAGGGTGCCCCATGGTGGCATGTACTATCTAATTGTAAGCAAATTCAACTACAAGCAAGCAAACATCCTAATCAACTAAGTTCTTTCCTACCATAGCTCAAAGCAATGACTCAAGGTATGGTTGACCACTTTTGTTTGGCCATCAGTTTGGGGATGGCAAGAGTTGTTAAATAGTAGTTTAGTTCTCATTCGACACCATAGAGTTCTCTAAAAATGGTTTAAGAATTTTGAGTTTCTGTTTGACACAACACTCCTTCGCACTTCGTCTAAGCGAACTATTTCTTGTAAAATCAAGAAAACAATAGCCAAAGCATTGTTAGTTTTGGTGTAAGGCACAAAATGTGTCATTTTGCTAAACCTATCCATGAAAACCATTACAAGGTCTTTGCCTCGAGCAATTCAAGGTAATCCAAGGACAAAATCCATATTCAAGTTAAACCATGGTTTGGTCGGAACAGGTAAAGGCATTACTTTCCCTTGTTTTGCTCGGCTTTTTGCTCTTTTACATATGGCGCATCCCTTAATGACACAATATACGTTACATTTTTATCTTAGGCTAGAAGAACCTATTATTTAATAACTCACATGTCCTTCATTTCCCAAAGTGCCCAAAGAGTCCTCCATTATAGGCTTCTCTCACCAGCAGCTCTCTAATTGAACAAGTCTGCACACATAATTTACCACCTTAGAATAGATAGCCATCCTCCATATAATACTCATTCACTGTTCTTCCTTCTCCACAATGCTTAAGGCTAAAATGAAAATTATTTTGATATTGTTCTTTAATGCTTACAAACCCTAGCAACCTGGCCTGTAACTCAGTAAGAAGAACATGTCTCCTTAACAAGGCATCAATAACTACATTATTCTTGCCTTACTTATATTTGATGACAAAATTAAGTTCCGCTAAAAATTGAATCCGTCGAGCTTAGCATTTGGAAAGCTTGGATTAGCTCCACAAATATCTCAAAGACTCATAATCTATATATATGACAAATTCTTTTGGCAAAAGGTAATTTTGCCATATATGAAGAGCTTAGATTAAGGTCAAAAGTTCTTGGTCATACATAAAATAGTTTAATTGCACTCCTCTAAGCTTCTCAATGTGATAAGTGATAGGTTGACTTTCTTATATCAACACAGCTTTGATGCAATACCTGACGTATCGCATTCAAGCTCAAATACTCTATCAAAGTCTAATAGAGCCAAGACTGGAGCAAAGGTCAACCTTGACTTTTTCTCGACAAAACTCATCTCTTCTTTCTCTCTCCACTTGAACTCTACATTCTTCTTTGTTAACTTAGTCATAAGCGCAACTATGATACTGAATCCTTAGATAAAGTATTGGTAGAATGATGCCAATCCATAGAAACTCCTCACTTTGACACATGAGGTTAGGTTCGGCCACTCAACAATAGCTCATACCTTCTTTTCATCAACTCTCAATCCTTTTCCACTAACCACGTAACCTAAGAAAATCACTTTGTCCTAACAGAAACAGCATTTCTTCAGGTTTTCAAACAATCTCTCTACTCAAAGGACATCGACAACAGTCTAAAGATGGTTAGAATGCATTGTCAGGTTGGCACTATAGATAAGGATGTCATCAAAATAAACGACGATAAACTTTCTGATCAGATCCCTTAAAACATGATTCATTGGTCTCATAAAAGTACTTGAGGCATTTGATAATTTGAAAGGCATAACTATCCACTCATACGGGCCATATCGGGTCTTAAAAGCGGTTTTCCATTCATCCTCTTGTCTCATTTGAATTTGGTGTTACCTTGACTTCAAGTCGATCTAACTAAATACTCTGGCCTGAGTTAGTTTGTCCAACATATCACCTAACCTTGAGATGAGGTATCAGTAGTTGATCGTAATCTTATTGACAACTTTCTTATCCGTACACATATGCTAAGTGCCATCCTTCTTCGACACAAGCAATGCAAGCATAGCATAGGGGCTAAGACTCTCTCTTACATATCCCTTCTCTAAAAAGCTCTACAGCTTGCTCAGGATTCATTCTATAAGCTAATTTATTCGATAGGGCAACGCTAGGTATCAAGTTAATACAATGCTCTATGCCCCAGAAAAGGGATAACCCTTCTAGTAATTGTTTTAGGAACGAGGCTGCATACTCGTCCAACAACTCCTTAATCTCTGGAGGTAATTTAACTTGCTCCTTTCAATTCTAATAATCTCCTGACCAACAAGAAGGTTAGCATGTCAACTTTAATAGCCTTTCGCAACTCGACTCGACTCAGAACCAAAGCCTTCTTGGTATCTTAAGCCAACTTAGCTTACAATCTACTTACTTGGCTCAGGGTCATAGGGTTCAAGGTAATTTTTCTACCATCCTTCTCAAATACATACGTGTTCTTGAAACCATCGTAAATAATTCACTAATCAAAAAGCCAAGGTCTACCAAACAATACATGTAATGTACACATGGATAACATATCACAAATAATTTCATCAAAGCAATTGCCAATAGAGATTGATAGCAATACTTACTGAATGACATGCAATACTCTTCTCTCATTTAGCTAATGCAACTTATATGGCTTTGGGTGTGAGATAGCAGGCAACTTAAGCTACTTAACAAGGTTAGCAAATGCCATGTTGGTGTAACTCCTACTATCCACTATGAACACACAGACTTGATCATTTACCTTACAAGTGATGTGGAATAAGTTCTCTTTCTACTCCTCCTTGGTAGAGGGTTCCATACTCATCGCACATCGGACAACTAAGGTCAGTTTGTCTAAGGCTTCAGCAAATACATCTTCCTTAACCAGTTTGATATTAACCTTGATCTCTTCCTCCACTTCTTTTTCCTCTTTCGATTCCTCATCTATATTGTCTACTTCAATTTTCAAGACATCTCCCTTAATAATCATGGTCCTTCAATTTGGACACTAAGTAGCCATATGCCCAAACACTTGGCATTTAAAGCACTTGATCTAGCTCATCTTCTTCCCAAATACTTGTCCTTTCTCATAAGTCCTTAGTTGCATGTTACTATTAACTGGTCGGCTCTTTTGCTCAACTCTAACATCTATTCTTTGTTGAGCTCGGTAACTTCCCTAAGTGGGTTGACTTGACTGGCTAGGTTATCTCATTGGAGGATAGCTCAGCTTATTTCTCCTATGTCTTTCCACTCGCTGAGCCATTCTTACAACCTTGTCTAACGTAGTAAACCGTTGGAGTTTCACGATATCTCAAATGTCACTTCTTAATTCAGTAAGAAATTAGGATAATGTTTGGGCTAATGGCTTATTCACTTCACATCGGATCATAAGCATTTGGAACTCTTGAATATACTCATCAATAGTTCAGATCCCTTTTCGTAGCTGTTGGAGTCTAACAAAAGTATCCTGCTGGTAGCTATTTAGCACAGACCTATTTCTAAGAATTCTTTTCATTTCGGGCCAGGTGTTGACCTCTCTATATCTTTCTTGCCTCCTTACGGTCTAAAAGTTCTTCTACCATAATGTAGCATACCCCGAGAATTCTACAATAGCAACCTTCACCTTCTCACAGTCTTTATACTGATAATAGCAAAAAACATGTCTAACCTTCTCTTCCTAATCCAAATAGTCATCTATATCCCTAGAACCATTTAAGCTCAGAATCTAAAGCTTCATATGGTCAACAGTTCATCGTACTCTTCTTCTCCTTTATCCCTATCATCTAAGTCAATCCTAGTATATAACTCATTTTTGTTCACCTTTATTTTACAAAATTTTTAGAATAAGATAAAGAGTCCTAATTTTAGAAAAATACAAAAAAATTTAAAATTAAAAAAAAAATAAAAGAATGGGAGAAGAAGTAGTCATTAGGTCATTCGATGTTTTAGGATATAAGTGCATTTGAAAGTATATTGTGCATGGGCAATTTGATCAATTTCCAATTTATATTTGAAAATATTGGATTTTCTAAAAAATCCAAATATTTTGACCAAAGATTCAAGTTAATTTTATTTTTACCATAAAAATATAGTCAATTTAAGCCAATTATGGCTTCAAACAAGACTTTAATTGGATTTAAATTGATTTTCAATTAACCGAATAATATACAATTTGAGACTTGAAAATCTATCAAATCACGATCGTTTTGATTTTTTTTTTTTTTTTCAATATATGCATAATAGACTTTTGGGTCTTAATATTGGTGCTTTCAATTCATTGGGAATCAATCAATAAGGAGTTTGATTTAGCCTAAATCGGATTTGTTGATTTTAACCCGGTCCAAGCCATTTAAAATTGATAAAGAAACTTCACATGCAATCATATTTGAAATGAAAGCTAGCGTTGCTGCCATTGATATGGACATTTGCATGGAATTTCAAAGATCGATTCCTAGGTTGTGCATTGATGCATAACCTTTTTTTTTTTTTTTAAACATGCCACCTATCAGCATGTTATTGGCCAACACCTATAGGATGCCAATGCAACCCCTGTTTCAAGCTCGAACAAGAGGAAAAGAATGGAAAAAACCAGCATGAACCATGCTCCTTTGAACTCAATTAAACACGCTTTCTAGCAAGATTTTATCAAATTGAATATGGGAATCAAAAGAAAACTTAGAGTACTTTTAAGACCTACCTAAATCGTATCCATATACAATCATTTAGAGGGTTAAAAAAGGATTTGAAAATCGAAAAAACGCTTAAGGCACAAATTTCGCTCTAAGTAAATCATGCTTAACTCTTGCCCTATCATTGATTTTCAAAGCTCCATATTAAGTTTTTAGGAAACAACAAGACATGGGGAACACGTTTTAGCCATTTTTACATCCAAATCACATCGATTTCGAATTAATTTCATCAAAGACCCATTTATCTCAAATTCTTGAATTAATGTCATTTTGGAATTTCCTGAGAAAAATCAAGCATCAATAAATATAAAAAGGGACTTGGGAACTTGTTTTTACCATCAAGAAATAGTTGAATCACTCCCATTCAAGATTTAACACCATTTTCTCTCTCTAGAGTTTCAGCGTGATTTCTCTCTCTAAAATCCACCACTTTTGATGGTTGTTGAAGCAAACAAACTACACCAAGAGTATCAGTACCCCCAAAACCCCCCTAACCCACTAATCAATTCTTCCCTAACAACCATCGCTTGGCCTACAACTAATAAACCACCAATTCCAAATTCGTCACCCACTACTGACCTCCATAAAACACAACCTATGCTACTTCTTTTTGCAAAAATAACACCACCAAAGAATTCTTTGATCCCAAAAACTTAAGAAATAACTCCTAACTTGCTGTAATCTGTAGTCATTTGAGCTCACCACAAATTTTCCCTCTCTAACTCCAACAACCACCCCGCACCACTTTGTACCACCTCCAAACGGCCTCCAATGGCCAAGGCATTACTCTTGTACCTATATTCCTCAATAAAAAAACTCACGAAACCGATGTTTCTTGCTCGTTTAGAGGTCTAGAAATCACCATAGCAAGCCATGGTAGCCACTTCTTCATCTTATTCATGTGACTCAACCTATATAGCTCTAACTAACCCAATCCGACCGAATGACTGGACCAAACTCGACCAAGCCAACCCAAAGCCCACTCCAAGATCCGACCTACGCATCATACTCCTTGGTTTGGCCTTTTGCTATTTTCATTTGTTTTGTAAATTTTTTTTTTAAATTATTACTCATGTACTTGTAAATGTAATTATAAAAAATATGAAAAAAAAAGAGAAAGAAAAAAAAAAGGAGAAAGAAAGAAAACAAAAAGATAGAAAGGCTCAATTTTGTTTTTTTTTTCTTTTTATATCTTCAATTAAGATTTAAATAAGAATAGAAAATAATAATAATAATAATAATAGAAAATGAGATAAAAATAGGTTAGTGAATAAAAATCATATTAACACTTAAAAAAATTGGTTTCTTTAAAATAAATAAAAATAAACTATCATTTTTCAAATTAGGACCTTTTTTAGAACTTTAAAAAAATAAAACCTGGATTTGTGACCTTTTAGATCTTTCTTAATAAAATCAAATCCACTTAAAACAAAAACTCAGCATATTTTCAAAATTAAAATGAATCTAACACAGTAAAGTTTTATGAAAGAACTATGTATGTTTGATCCCGAATAGCGGATACGTAAGTATCTCCGAGGCTATGGTAAAAAATGAAAAAAGCTAGGTTTTCCACTAATAGTTACTCAATTTAGTAAAAAAATAAAAAATCTTAGATTTCTTCTAAATTAGTTTAAATTTATCCAATAGGATTCAATTAGTTAGCTAATGATCAATTTTTCATTTTATAAGATAGTTTCTTTTTTTTTTTTTTTTGCAAAGTGATTTTAGAAATTAAAATCTAACTTTAGAAAGTAGATTGTACCCGTAAGGGTTTAAAGAATTTGACCATCGAACTCGTTTCTCTGGTTTTCAAAAACCTTTTCTTTAAAATCAATTTTTTATCCATACAAACCAATGTCTAAATAAAAACCAAATTTACTCGTTTGGTTTTAACCTAAACCATTTCCCGACTTCGCTCAGGTGGCAACTCCAAAATTTTCTCAAAGGTAAACAAAATCGGTTTTCTTTAAACCTTAGTTGAGGGTCGATATTAAACGGGTAAAGTTTAATATTGATTAATTTAAAGAAGACTAATTTATAAAACTAGGGAGAAAAAAATCAGGCTTGACGATCCTTCTCCTAACGTGTCCTCCTATTCCTCCACCTTGATCTTGTCGAACTATGATCTATCCTCTCGTAGGTCAAGCAACTTGGAAAGTATTTTGCGCACCTTCGATAGGTCAAAAGGCCAATGCATATATAGCTTTAGTAAGGTTAGCTATATGTTTAGCCATTTCATCAATTCATTCATCTCTAATATTGGCGTTGACACTAGGATTTGCCATCCTATCAATAAAACTCAATAAACAAACTGAGAATCCATGGAACAACATAAACTACCTTCTTAACTCAAACAACTCACACACACACTCTTCTCCATACGAAAGTTCAAGCTAACTAACACAGTGACTACTTTCAATAAACAACAAATTCAATTGAAACTTACTTTGTTTTCCTATGTTCGAATTAGGGAGTATACAGTGATAGCAAACTACTACATCTTCTTACTTACTCAAACACTCATAGCTAATCTTTGCGCAACTACAACACATTACCACACAAGAAAGCACAAATGCAACTTACCTTAAATGAACCTCTACTTTGATACCAAGAAAATATGCCACACTAACAGCTGATAAGGGTAATGGCATCGAGTAGGTCTAAGCTTATAGAAAGCTTGAAAACAAAGATGGAAAGAGAAACATACAAACAACAATGGAAGTAAAATAAGCAAAACCTACAATTAGCTCCGAGAATATGACCTACTAGGGATCTATCGAGGACTCACGGCGCAATTCGTTATAATGCACGAGCTGGTCCATTTAAGGTACTCCACATCTAGCCTTACTTAAGGGTTAGGATAAAAGTAAAAGAAGGAAGTAAGCACACTTTGCTCACAAAAGGGGAAGTATATTCAATATCTAATGTATGATGATGTAGCCACATTTACAATGATTTATACCTGAAATATTAGAGCAACAACTATAAACGGAAATGACCAAAAAGGGAAAGTCCTAAAGAAGTAATATACAAAGAATGGAAAAGGGCATAAAGAGAGAATCAAGAAAAACAGCTATCTTGTATGGAAGATTTTGTCATATGATTACTCGGACACATGGCTCTTAGTGGATGGGTGACTTTCTAGCAGAAGTAGACAAACTGTATGATTAAGTTGGTGACTACCAAGCAGAGGTGCCAAACAGACTTAGGGGTCTTTCCTAGTATACGTAAGTGCGAATGTATGCTAAGGTTTTTAGTACCGATACTACTGAGCTGAAGGTTGGTACGATTATGGCCTAGTAGATGGTTCGACTACATCCCTAGTCGATAACTGGATACTATTGATAGACATAAAAGGGTTTGGCTTGGACAAGGCATCAAGTCAGCAAGCTACAATAGCTTGGACTCATCGACCGTAGGATGAAAAGAGAGAACTCACTTCGCCATGCTTTCCAATCCTTGGGCTTAAGCTTAGGTTAGAGGTTTGATGGTCTGATTCCTATCAAAGAGAGAAGAAATAGTTCTATATATTTCTTTGTTTTTAAAAAGGAATTGCTTTCAAATAGCTCCTAATGGCTTAGTCCCAGTTTTGCTAAACAAGAAGGAAGTTATTAATTTAACCAAAGGGAACAAAGGTGGAATTATGGAAATGTTTTTAATTTTAAAAATTCTTCTAAGGTAGTTCATCCTATCCCTTTAAAGAAAAATTTCATGTAAGAAATTTTACTTATGGCCCAAAACAACTCTCAGTATTCTAATTCCTAACTATCTCTCTTTCTATTTGGTTACTTCAATACACCTTCACATATTAATAAACTCATCTCCTTAAGATTTGATCCTTTATATCTACGATTATGATTTAACTCTTGTTAAGCTAAGCTAAAGATTTGGTTGCTCTAAAGTAATTACCTGATTAGGATCAATCACAAATTTCCTGAGTAAGGATATGAGGAATATTATATGTACCCTTGCTAAACTCAAAGGTTATGCCAATCTATGAGGTACACTACTTGCCTAGCTAAGGAATGCAAAAGGTCCATCATACTTAGGGCTTAGCTTGTCTTAACTACAAATCGTACTATTCTTTTAGTAGGTGGAATCCTTAAGAATGCATGATTTCTTGTCTTAAGCTCTAAAGGTCACCCCTTCTTATCATCATAACTCTTCTAATAACTTTGAGCTATCAATATCCTTCGTTTAATATGTTACACCTTACAAAATGCATTCATTACCAACTCCGAACCTGAACTTACCTCACTATCTCCTCCAAATACATAGGCAATCCATTATAGTTGTCAAAATTGCGATTCTACTGTTTATTTAAATACATAGAATTATATAAAATCAATAAAATCGTAAGTTTATAAAATCATACATCAAAGTTCATAATTTTATCAAAAATCTGCATATAAATGATTTTACATCTATTTTAATTAAGAAAAATATTATAAAATCATAAATTCGTAAAAATTTTTTAGTGATTTGTGATTTTAATAACTATGCAATCCATACTTCCTTCCTCATAAGGCGTCATAAGGTACCATCTAAAGAGTTACTTAATAACTATTATTATGAAAAAACTCCACTAGAGATAGGTGTTTGTCCCATTCCCTCTAATGTCTAAAGCACAGGCTCACAATATTTCTTCTTAAATTCATATGAGCTTTCCTCTAACTATTTCTTATTTATGGGTGGGAAGCATTGCTAAATTGTACCTTGTTTCTCAAAACTTGGTTCAAGTTCTTTTAAAATCTCCCTATAAAGCAGGTTTCCCCATTTAGCATAATGGTTATGAATACTCCATGCAATCAGGCTATCTCTCTAATATATAATTGTGCTAATTGCTCCACTAAGTAGCCAACCTACAAAGTTATAATGTGTTCTGATTTGACCAATCAATCAATTATCATACAAATTGACTCATGTCCTATAACCATCTTGGGGAGTGCAAATACAAGATCAATATTGATATACTCTCATTTCCATATCAATATAAGCAAAGGTTGTAATTCCCTAATTGGTCTCTAATGTCTAATTTTTCATCTCCAATCACAAAATCTATGTTGATATGCTCTCATTTCAATATCAATATAGGCAAAGGTTATAATTCCTTAATTAGTCTTTGATGTTCAATCAGTTATCTCTCTCTTCATGTTGTTCAAGCAATGGTGCATTTTCAAATTCTTATACATTTTGTTGTCTTTAAGATGTACTAAATAGCCTAAGTTATGGCCTCCCTTAACATATCTTTCTTCAATTCGAAACTTTTGAGTACATATAACTTGTTTCTGTATCACATTACTCCTTGTAAATCGACCTAAAAGTCTCCTCCTCTACCTTTTTCATTAACTACTTAATCTTATGCATCCCTGCATCTCCTTTTATGTAGCTTTTATCTAATCTATCAAGGTAAGTTGTAATCTCATACTAGTTAACTTAGCCTATATGTTGGGCCGAGATCTCTTAATTTAATCTACGAATATCCTCAATTAGTTGCTTCATTGGTGGTAAAAAATATCCCTATCATAATTTTCAATTAGCTATAACCATCATCTTTGCCTCATATTTAATTCCTTTGACTTTTACTTTTAGTGTAAATCTTACATTTTTTTCCTATGCAGATAGTCTCCATAATTTAACAGAAAATGCTATTGCTGCCAATTCCAAGTCATGAGTTCAATAATTCTTCTCACATGGCTTTAACTATCTAGAGGCATATGCAATCACTCTTCCATTCTACACCAATGCACCACCTAAACTATTAGTAGAGACATCAATGTAGATCATATATTCTTTACGTTGTTCGGTGATGGTAGAATAGGGACGACAAATGATCTCTATTTTGACTGCTAGAAGCTCCTTTGTGCCTCAACCAATCAAACTTCACCCTTTTGTGATATAGTTGTAGACACCCTATTTTCGTCTCCTTATAAATTTAGAAATTTTTAGAATATGGAAAAAGGGTTTTAATTAAGAAAAATGCAAAAAAAGAAAAAGAAAATTTAGAAAAGTATAAAAATAAATAAAATTTAGAAAAAGTAAAAAAAGAAAAAGAAAAAAGAAGAAGAAATGAATAATTTAAAATAGAATAGGAAATTTTTAAATAGCTTTAGTAATTTTTTTTTTTTGTTCTTAAATAATAAAAAAAAATAGAGGAATGTTAACTGGACTTAGCTTAAAATCTAGCTCAGGCCAACCTAGTCCATATATGCAAAGACAAAGTATAGGCTAACGGCCTGATTATAAAGTACACGTACACATATACACAGGAGATTCAAATTCAATTCTCTCCACGCGCAAAGGAACCTTTTTTTTTTTCTACTTCCTTTTTACTGCACAAAATGTGTTCTTCTTCTTCACCATTTTAACCCTTGCCTAGTTTGGTGAATCATGTTTGTGACCTTTTTCAATGCCATTATATTGGTAAAATCGTGTAGATTTCATGTCATACTTTTGAATCGACATCAAAAATCATCCACATTTATTCATTTAAAGGATTAAAATCTCAAGAGAAAATAAAAAAAAAATAAACAAGAATGTAGCTATTATAATTTACAAAATCTAAGTTAAAATGGAATTGATTGAAGCTATCCAGTAACATTGTAAGCAAGATTATCAGCTTTTCAATGCAATTTATTAACTCTAATCATGTCTTTCCATGAAAGTAAAGATCCTAACAATCATGATTTGTATCCTCCATTGATGGCTTTCCAAAGCTTAACCAAGCTTGGGTTCCCTATAAATTAGGGTCCTTACGATCACCAATGGGCATGAATGATCATTCAAAACCACTTGAAAACACTCGTTCAAGCTAAAGCTCAAATCTCTCTCTTTCTCTCTCTACCCTCTCAACTGTAACACACTCTCCTCTACATCTCTCTTTATGTTTTATCGTCTTTAGGCAAGGACACCCCTCACACTTTATTTCCCAACCACTATACGTTTGAGACATACAATCCTAATCATCCATCGTACCCCCTAACTACCCCAACCAAGCATCTACCATCAAAAACCTAACTACCTCCCTTACCCTCTCTCGGAATCACCACACAAACCACCCACTCCCAAAGCTACCATCATGGCCAAGCTTGTCGTGCCTGGTAACCTCAACCCAAACACCCTCTAACTTGCAAAAACCACCCCAAGGTCACAACCCCTTCTATCACCACCACCTACATCCAAAAACCCATTAAACCATCACCACAACTAGCAACGTCAAATCTACCCCCCTTAAGTCCAATAAAAAACACACAAAAATCCCATCACCCTGCGTGTTTTGGTGCAAAAATCAATCCAAATCATGCTAAATTTGCTACTACGTTGTGTTTCCTTAACAACCTGGTCTTCAACCTAATGGAGCTCAAAATCCAACCTAAGGACCTAACTAAAATAGCCTAATCCACCTAAGTCTGACCCGTGCTTCACAATTTAGCCTTCCTTCTCTTTGTTTTGTATCAGTGTTGCATTTTTTTATTTTATTTCATTTATTTGTTTATTTATTGTATGTTATTGTATAAATCATATGTAATTAACAAAAAAAAAAAAAGAAGAAAGAGAAAAGAGAGAAAGGGCCTTGTTTTTTATTAATCCTATTTTTGTTTTCTTCAGTAAAAAATACAATAATAAAAATATATAAATAAAAAAAATTATTACTTAGAAAATTTATTTTTCAAAAATAAAAAGAATAATAAAATATATGTAACTCTTTTCGAAAATTATGACTTCTTTTTTAAAATTCTTCAAAAATAAAAACAATAAAAAATTAGGACCTTTTCTAATATAAAAATGAATTGGCTAAAGAACTTAAACTCGATTTTTTATTTTTTAGAACTAAAAGAAACTAATATGCCTAAAGTTTTTATAAAATAAACTAGAAAAGTATAATCATAAATAATGGATACGTAAATACCTACCTACAGGGTGACTTAAAACACGTAAAAACTTTCTCCCCCTCTGCCCCACCGTTGCACACCACCCACCCCCTCCCCCCGCTTCCCCTTGTGATGATTTTTAATTTCCTTATTTTTTGTAGATATAGTTTTATTTACTTGTGAATATATATCATTAGCAAGGTGTTTTTGAAAAATAGATATTAAATTTGGAACATTTTAAGTGAAACCCGATTAGGGTTTAAATAAGATAGCTCTTAATACACGAGAATCCATTTTTCTTAAAACCTTTTTAGAAAAGTTTTCAAAAATCACAAACTAGTGACCAAATTAGAATCAATTCGCTTAATTGATTCTAATTTGATCATTTTATCCCAATTCTATAAGATGACGACTCCATTTATTTTCAAAAATAAGAAACCAGGTTTTCCTTAATTTCAATCGAGGATTTAAATTAGATAAGCTTAGGGTTTGATTTAAATCAAATTAAGGAAAACAAATCGAAAATTTTCAAGCTCGACAATAGTCTATTCAAAAGGGTAGCTAATTTAGAAAATCATCTTATACATGCTACATGTAGTAATTTGCTAAATTCAGAAAACTTTTCATCTATATTACAGTTTTCAACATTGTCCATTCAACTACAAAAAGGATCTTCTTGGCCTATTATTACCCCTTAGTGATCATATGACTCAAAAATGAAACTTATTACAACAAAAGGTTACATTTACAAACTTGACATAGGCACTCATCTTTATGTCACTTTAAAACTATTCTCAAATGCTTCTGAAACTCCTCCTTACTTAAGAACACACAAGGATATCATCGATAAAAGCAAGAACAAATTTATCTATATAATCTCGAAATAACCTATTTGTTAGACACATTAAGGTTATTGGAGCACTAAAGAGTCCAAAAGGAATTATTGGAAACCCATAATGCCTATAACGTGTACAAAAAGCTAACTTTGACATATTATCTTGCTTAATCTTAACGTGGTGATACCTTAAACTCAAATATACTTTTGAGTATTTGTTCTTTATTCCTACCTTGCTCGATTCACAATATTCAATACATACCTTCATACTACCAACTTTCTTCTTTATAAACAAGATTAGAGCTCCTTATGGTGACACATCATGCCAAATGAAGCCCTAATTTGGCAATTCCTCTAAGTGGTTCTTCGATTTAACTAATTTTGAAGGCATCATTTATTAAGGCACCTTTGACATATATAAGACCCACAGTCAGCTACCTAAAGTTTAACTCGTAGAATTTAGGACGATCGGTTAAAGGATTCAATTGAGCATAAATTATCAAATAAAGTTATAAATATTAGTAAAAGTGATCTTGTAAGTTTGAATTTAAGAAAATAAGCAATAAAATAAAAGAATATAAAATTTCCAAATTTTAAGTATATAACTCATTATTTATCAAAAATGTATAAAATGCATTTCGATAACTAACGGATCACTAAAAATAAATTATATGTATACTAAAAATTATAGAATGACCTAAATAATATTTAGGAGTATTTATTTATACTATATATGAATTTACATATAGTTAGAAATATGCGTAATTACTTAAAATACGTAAAATGTGCTAAAATAATACTAAATAATTAAAAAAATTCATAATTAATTAAGGAAAAATAAGGAATGATCCAGATTTAGGTCGTGGCAACTAGGGAAAATAATAAAAAATTTAACCAATTAAATTAGAACAACACAAAAGGCAAATTAGAAGAAGATAAGACAATTGTCTAATCAAATTAATACACAATTATTCCCCCAAGACCTCTATAAATACCCCAAATTTTTCAGAAGCTCATTTTCGATGTCAGGAAGTTTAGAAAATTAGAGAGAGGTGAAATTGAGAGTAAATTAGTGTTTTACAAAAAATCACAAAAATATTGTTGAGTTGGGGCTTCTAAAGAGAATTCAGACCCAACGAGCAACTAGAAATAGACAGCCACCATCACCATACAGTAGTGGTAACGCCCAGGTGGGCCGACATACCCATGGCCATCGATAGTGGCCGAAGCCACCCAAATCGATGGGTTCAATTTTCAACTCGATTTTCTGTAATTTTGTAAAAATAATAAATATTTTTAGAAAATTATGAATTTTGTTATTCTAGAATATTATAATATGTAGTTTTTAGGAAAAATATTATTTTGATGAAAATATATCTCATGATATATGATTCTTAAAAAATCATGCAAAACCGAACATGTTTTGGTTTAAAAATAAATGACTTTAGAAGTGTAGTTTTGAGCCCAAATTTTTTGTATGGATTACTTAAGTGATATAGAAAAGTAGCACAAAGCCCTTTTTCAAAAATGAATTTTTGAAAATTTTAGATAATTTTTCGACCTTAAAATGAGGCATAAAATGGGTAATTTAGGTTAATTAAGTAATTAAATGTTTAATTATTGATTTAGTGAATAATTATATGTTTTAGGATGTTAAAATCCGATAAAGTATGATACTTGTAGTATTTAAGGTATTAGATATAATTATTAGGCTAATTATGTAGTAAATAAGTAATAGGGAAAAATGGTAAATTTTAAGTTAATTTTGTAAATTAGGGTAATTAGGTGTAAAATTTGATTTAGAATGAATTTAGACATTTGGAAATGTTAATTGATGTTGAGAGATGATAATTAGGATAATAGAAATATTATATGTGTATTATGTACATAATAGGTGATAATATATAATATGTAATTATTAGAAATATAACAAATCGAAGATATTAGGATAAAAATTAATATTATATAAATATTAGGGATATATAATAAATCTGATAGAAATCTTAAATTTATGTAATTATATGAAAAATGTAAAAATTTCTCACATTAGGAGTAAATTCAGTATACTAATAAGGATTTAAGTATACCGGGTGGAATAAAATACTGACTAAGAGTAATTATGGTATTTAAGATATCTGGAAATAATGTGATTAATTTTACATTATGAGTTGAAACGAGTTTCTAAGGTTCGAGTATAAAAGAGTACTTAGAAATTAAACCAGAATCTAATTTAGAAATAGATGCGGAAATTGAACCCGAACTCAAACCTAGCCCCAAACCCAAAATAATTGTAAAAGATTTGAGAACCTAAATAATTAAACATATTAAACCCTAAGCTAAAGATAACAATAAGTGTTATAAGATAAAAATTAATCTATAATAGTTATATGAAAATTGAGATAACGTTAGTATTATAGGGATAATTGGCGATGGCCTGAGCGAATTGGACCTCGAGTGAGTGAGTGAGGAATCCAGGTAAGTTAGGATTAATACAGTGTTGTATTTTGGAGACTTGAAATTGTACTTGATTGTACTTGTTCTGAGCTGATGATATGATTTTTTATTTGCTACTTGGCTTGTATTGTATGATTTGTATAAAATGATTGATCACCCTAAATTGGATCTAATCAAATATACGATCTGTAATCATAACCGAACCTGCATAATAACTCATTAGGGAAAACATAGGATTCTCTGGCCAAATACCGACCCTTTCGAAAGAGATACCGCTAGATAGCATAATGGGTCCCTTCTTCATCCTTACTTGAACTAAGTGACAGGTGAGGAGGTCGCGACAAAAGTGAAATCAATAGTTCGAAAGTAATCGTGAGAGGAGTGGTGTCTCCATTGCACAACTTTGGGTTTAGTCGTGAGCTATTGTATTAACGGCAACTCCTCAATCTGAATTAGAGTGGGCACAATTTTTCTAATCTCACGAGAGACCGGACAATGTTGTGAAATGGCATTTGTATGTTCATACATTGTATCTAACTAAATCGAGTGATAACCTTGTTTATGTTAGTAGTATAGTTTTAAGTCCTCCGTCTCTATTTACTGAGCCGTGATTGCTCACATCTCTATAGACGTCATTGTAGATGCTAACTAAGAAGCGGCTTACAACTATCTTGAAACTAACAATTACTGGATGTTGAGGAATGGGGAAAAATATTTGAAGAACAGACATATATTTCTAAGGTATAAACTCTTATCTTAGAATTTTTCTTCTCTGAATAATGTATTAACTAGGAAATAGATTACGATAAAATGTGATAAATGTTAATTGTAATAACTGAATTCTAGTGTATATATATATATATTTTCTTACTTTCTTAGGTAAATGATTTATTTAAATTACGAACTATTTACTTTAAATCGAGTTAGTCATGGACACCTTATGTAAATCAAGTCTAAGATAACAACTGTATGGTTAGCTTCTATTTTAGAATGGTTTATACAGCATGACTGTTACGATTCTACCGTTTCGGAGCGTGACGATATAGGTATAAAATTAAGAAGCACTTCTATAATTAACTTGACCTCCAAATCTAAAGGTAAACAAGGGGGACCTTCTAGAAAAACTTTTGGGTACTCATCTCTAGTGGTATCTATTCTAAGCTAGGTACTTAGTCTACTTTCCTAATAATAGAAGTTAGAATTGCTTCCAACTCTTTTTCTTACATCTCATAATATGGTAGATTAACTAGCTTCTCTATCTTGGGGCAAAATGATTCTCGTTTTGGTAAGTTAAAACACACCATTTAACTACGGCAATCTATGGTGGCTTGATATTTAGAAAGCCAATTAACTCCAATGATGGCATTAAACTCTATCGTCAAGTTTATTTGTCTTTGTCTTCCTAACAGTTTTATATTCACGACCTTGCGCACTTAGCAAGAACTCATTACCTAATACTCACCATCAAGTCCGGGTCAAGAAGCATAGCACATGTACTGCAAGCAGATGTAAAAGATTCAAATTGACATGAATGGTGTTGAAATAGTATAAATAGGACATAAGCACTATTAAATAGTACAAGAAACATATCTATGGAATTTTTTGCATTAGGTATATCTTGTTGGTGCAAGTAAAGCATAGACTCGAGCCCTTGGCTTTTGTCCTTCACTTTGGGACTCTAATTTACACCGCAGGTGCTATTTGAACGTATGTTTCCTTACATTCAAGCATGGAGCCCTCTACTTACGAACATAGTAAAAGACCAAAGGTAACGTAGGGTTCTTGCAATCTTTACTATTATGTCAATCTATAAGCAAAACAAGCTTTTAGTGTCTATTTGCAAGCTCGCTCCTCATATAGCCTTCTATGCCTTCAGACAACACCAAGTATAGCTATCCTAATCCGACTTAGGTAGAGTACCTGCTCTACTAGCCTTGTTTGTACAAAAGATGCTTTTTTTTTTTTTATTTCTCCTCTCTTGTATGAAATAACAACTCCTATGGTTTGCCTATTTCTTAAAGTAAACTAAGACTTATAGTTGTCATATTGGCCAATCTATCTGCGAAACTACTATAATAACTTAGCTTTATTAACCACTGTAGCATAAGTGATCAGCTTAAATGCCTTCATGTCCGACTCGAGGTCTAACTCATTTAGGAACTTTAGCATTTTTTATTCTCCATCTGCCTTGAAAGATTCTAGAGCAAATTTAACCGATCTATTCAATTTGGCCTCGTAGTCTTCCACATATTTGCTGCCCCACCTGACATTAAATATTCAACCACCATCTTCAATCTCAAACAATTAAGGAAGAACTCCCTCAAGAAAGGCTCCCTGTATACTCTCCATGTGATATACTCAGTGCTCACTCTAAGCACCTTTCCACGGATTAGATGCAGCATCTTTTAACAGATATTGTACATAGTCTACCTTTCTGTCCTTGGGTACCTCAAAAGCAAAGTGAAAAAGAAGGTGTGAGAATCGTGTAAAGAGAAAGAAAGGATCGCGCCCCTCAAAAGAGAGGAAAGTTATTAATTTAACTAAATGGGTAGCAGTGGAATCATCAAAATACCCTTCATTTTAAAAAATATTTCTTCAGGGAATTTCAATAAACTAAATTAACCTTTTTGGGTAAGTCAAACTAAAATTTAGAAATATCGCCTAATATTTTAAGAAGGAAAATATGAAATGGTGTCCTTGATACACCTGCTATCAAGGTATTTAGAACTTAACTTGGCTTCAACCTATACGGGCTTTGGGGTTAGTGATCCAGGGGACTAACCAAGATTAATAATTTATGAAATTCTTATTTTATTGTAAAAGAGAAGGAAAAAGTTTTTCCATTAACTTATTTCAAGGCAAAATTTATGGTTAATCTTACAAAGGTAAAATATCATTTTAGAACTCATAATTATTGCCCGGCAACTGTTCATGGGCCTATATGAAAATGTTCGCATGTTGTCTACTTAGTATTTTGAGAACTTTTGACATCATCAATTTAAAAAGATATCTCCAACTTTATTATTTGTGCCCACAGATAATTAATGCACGGAAACATTCTGGGTAAGCCTCCAGCGAAAAGTTCAATGAACATTGATGGTAATCGTTAATTATTATTACTATAACCTCAAAGCGTAAATTCCATCCACCATCGGTTTCTAGGATTTGCTGTAATCAAAGTAGATTCCCACATTCTAGACAAAGCGGCTGATGTTCTTTTGTGTGTGTTCACGGTTGGTAATGTCAAAGCTACAATCTGTATACGAACTTTGCAAAGAAAGAATGGTCGACCTTTCCTAGAATGGAACATTGAAAAAAGGGTCGAATGACATGTCACATTAATAAAGAATTAGGGACAAGGTGGTCAGAAGCGAAAGTGATGGATCCCAAATTTCTCGTGACAAAGATCTTTGCTTAATTAATTATTTATATTCAATGGTATTGGTTGGCATCCACTAAAATGTGGAATGATTGTGCTAACTGCCATCCATTTTTTATTTTTTAATTTAACTATTAGAGGATCTTAACTGCCACCTTTTTGAGAAATTTCTCTTGTTGGGGGCCTCTTGTTGCAATTGATTAAATTTGATAGGCACATCAATTGATGCTCAGGTACTTGTTAAAACCACTATATATTAAATTTTTATATATTTTCAAAAATAATTACAACTAATAATTAACGAGTATAAAATAAATTGAAGTTTTGACACTTTTTTCTAATTTTTAGTAAGTGTTGTAGGATAGTTGTAAAACCCAAAATGAATAGAAAACAAAATGTAAAAATAAAAAGAAATAGAAAAAAAACAATAAGTAGCATATAAGCTAAGGACATGGTTGGTATTTGTAAAAACAAGTGAGGGTATTTTGGGCATAAAAGTAGTCCACAAACCTTAAGTATAAAAAGCCCTATGTAATTTTCTAAAACCCTTTTTCCGCTTATCTGCATGTGCAACTTTTTCATCTTTCGCACGAACCATGAAGCAAGGAAGAGAAAATATCAAGGATTGGAGAGATTAGGCTAGGGAGAACCAAGGTAAGCATTTCAAATACCTTTTTATTGAAAAAGTTTCAATGGAAATCTATTAAAAATTCGTTTTTTGGCAAAGATAATGAAGAAAAACGAATTTGTGAGGACTAATGGGAGTTTTGTAGTAGATCTTTGATAGTACAAAAGAGATCAAAGGTGAAGATTTAAGGTAAGGATTGGGAACCATTTTCTTATGAGTTTTGGCTTAAATTTTGTTAAGAATTCATATTCTCTTTGCAGGATAATGGGTAAAACAAATCAAGAGCAGTTTTACAAGTGTCTTTCAACGTGCTCTCGGTGGTAAAAGCACTAATTTCGAATTTCTTAAGGTAAGACTTATTGTTAGTTTATGTGTTGTTGTTTTTTAGTTTTGTTGATGAGTATAGTGAAAGTTGATCTGATTTCTAGACTTAGAAAAGTATTTTGATGTTGTTTGGAGTAGCGTGAAAGTGTATAGTTGTTGGGTATTTGTTTTTGCAAAGGTGATTTCTGTCACGCCTAAAAGTGATAGAGTCATAACAGTTCTACCATGCAAATTATTCTATGATAGAAGCTGACTTTATTGCCGTTATCTTAAATCTAATCTACATAGGGTGTCCATGATTAACTCATTTTAAAATAAATAGTTTATAAATTAAATAAATCATTTACCTAAGAAGTATGAAAATATATACATATACTAAGATTTAAGTATTATAAATAATGTTTATAGAGTTTTATTATCCCATATTTCCTAAATAATACATTATTTGATAATGAAAGATTCTAAATAAAAGCTAAGACCTTAAAGTTATACCTGTGCTTCAGATGTATTTTTACACTCCCCAAGATCTAGGAATTGCTAACTTCGGGATAATTGTAAGTCGTTTCCTAGTTAATACTCGTAACAACATCTATAAGGATGTGAGCAACCACAGTTCAATCTTATCAACCAAATTATTAGGTATAATACATGTTCAAGCAAATACCATTGCACCATGTTATCCGACCTATCGTGAGATTAGAAAAATTGCACCCGCTCTAATCTGGGTTGAGGAGTTTTCATTAATGCAACAACTCACAACTAAACCTAGGCTTGTGCAATGAAAATACTGCTTCTCCTTCTCCTCCGACTACCTTCAAACTATTGACTTCACTCTTATTGTAACTTTCTCACCTATCACTTAGTTTGACTAAGAATGAAGAAGGAACCAATTATGCTATCCAGTGCTATTCTTTTTGAATAGGTCAATATTTGGCCGGAAAATCCTAACGTTCCCCTAATTGGTTGCTATATAGGTCTGATTTATGATTACAAGTCATTCATTAGATTAGGTCCAGTTTAGAATAATCAATCATTTCATACAAATCACACAATACAAATCAAAGCAGCAAATCAATAATCATATTAGCAGCTCAGAACAAGCACATGCGCATAACCAATTATCTATAAGAATAATCCAATACAATTTCAAGCCTCCTAGTACTACAAATTAGTATTCTGAAATACAATAACGTATTAATCCCAACTTACTTGATATCCTTGGTTACTCAATTAACTAATCGCAAGTTAACTCATCTTCATGTATCCTATAATATCAATATGCTCTTTAGCATTTTTATTTTGATAATATATATATTTTTTAGATTATGATTTAACTCAATTCATCCCATATACATATTAATTATTATTAATTTATCCTAAGTTAGTTTAGGGTTTGGTTTCCAAATCCAATTCCGGTTCAAGTTTTAAATCAGTATTAATCACGAGTATTATACATAAATCCTAAAAATACGGTCCAAACACAAATGTGAAATTCATCACATTAGGCTTGAGTATTTTAATTATCACTTTTAGTCCTAAATCAATATTCTAATCTATCCGGTACACTTAAATCCTTATTAGTGTACTAAATTTATTTTCGATGTGAGAAAATTTTATATTTTTTATATAAATACTTAAATTTAAATTCCATACCAGATTTATTACATATTTTTATTATTATTAAAATATCAATTTTAATCTAATATTTTCCTACTCATTTATTTTTTATATTTACATATTATACATTATCACCTAATATGTACATAATATACATATCTAACAATCCTATCACTTCAAATATCATCTACCAAAATCAACTAACATCTCAAAATATATAATTTCATCCCAAATTAGATTTTCCTCCTAATTACCCTAATTTACAAAATTAACTTAAAATATATTATTTTTACCTATTACATATATACTACATAATACCTTAATAATTATATTTAACACCCTAAATGCTATAAATAGCATACTCCATTAGATTTCAACATCCTAAAACATATAATTATGTAGTAAATCAATAATTAATTATTTAATTACTTAATTAGCCATTTTATACATTATTTTAAGGCTTAAAAATTATCGAAAATTTTCAAAAATTCATTTTTGAAAAGGAGCTTCGTAGCACTGTTCTATATCACTTAAGTAGTCTACACAAAAACTTTAAGTTATCTACACAAAAGTTTTAAGTCTAAAACTATACTGCTAAGCTTATTTATTTCTAATTCGAAACATGCTCGGTTTTGCATTATTTCTTAAACGCTATATATATATATCATAGGATATATTTTTATCAAAATAATATTTTTCCTAAAAACTGCATATAATAAAACATTAGAATAATAAAATTCAAAAATTTCTAGATACAATTAATAATTTTAATAAATTATACAAAATCGAACTAATTTTAGGACATACTTGTCTCTTGAACTTCCAGCCACCAGCGACAACCTAAAGTGTTAACCAGTCCAAGCGTAGGTTTTGGAGTGTGATGATGGTGGTGATGGTGGTTATAGGTTTGGTTTAAATACCTTTATTGTACAGATTTTTTAAATTTTTTTTTAAAAACCCTAATTTTCTCTTTATTTTTTACTCTCTCTATTTTTTACACTTCACAAATTGTTCAAATGAGCTTTTGTAAAAATTTGTCTATTTATAGAGGTGTTGGGGAATTTTGGTGCATTAATTAGACTTAACAAGGGCTTCATCCTCTTCCAAATTCACTTTTTTGTTGTGTTAATTTAATTGGTTGATTTTTTTCTTTCTTCCCCTAACTACCACGACCTTAATCTAGATCATTCCCCACTTCCCTGATTTTTTTCTAATTTTTCCCTTATTTTTTGTAATTTTCTTTAATTATTTGGCAAATTTCTAGCAATTTAGGTAATTTCGCATATTTTTACCTACGCGTAAATATATATAGAGTATAAGTAAATACCCCTGAATATTATTTATGTTATTCTATGTTTTTTAATGTGTATATAATTTATCTCTAGCAATTTGTTAGTTATCGAAATGCATTTTACACATTTCAAATAAATAACGAGTAATATACTTAAAATTTGAAATTTTTATATTCTATCATTTTATTACTTATTTTCTTAAATTAAAACTTATGAGGACATTTTTACTAATATTTCAAGATTTATCGTAAAATTTGAACTGAATCAAAGGATTTGCTCATTCGCCTTGAATTCTACGCACCACGAATACCTGATTATGGGTCTTACAATTTTCAAAAGGGCGAAAGAGGGTTGAGTTGTGGGAGATAAAACATCGCTATAATTTGTAGAATTTTACAAATTAATTACAACTAGCATCTAGACACCATCCCTTATAACATCCAGATGTTAAGGGCAAGTATAAACTTTTCAAACATGGCTTCTGGACACAAGTTGAACTAGCATTCAGACGCAATGATCCTTAACACATGCAGCTATGTTTCTTCAGGTTTCTAAGTGTTTTATGGGCATGCCTTTCCAAAATATTTCTAAACATGAATCGACATCCTATAAGTATTTTTAAATCAATCTATTCTCTTAATGATCTTAGGTTCCTCAAATGACAAAAAAGTAAGTAAAGGTCAGTTGAGTGCTATGTTAGAGAAAATGGTTAGGTTAGTTCAGAAACTAAATAAGTATGCTATTTTCTTGTATGAACGGGTTGTAAGACACTTGTTACAAAATCTGAGCAAACACTCCAATCAAGTACGGGTTTATATGTTACTTGTGCGTGTGTCATCTTAGATATGGTTAAAATGAACTAAATCAATACTTAGCCTAAACAAGTGTGCTACGTGTACTTGGTTAGGCTTAAGGAACTGGGAGGACCAAACTTTGGGGTAACACCCCAATAATCTTAGCATAACGATGTCCTAATTGGAGTCTCACTATAAAATGATTTAAAATGATCCAGATAGATTAAGTGTTCTATAGCTCCTAAGATATTAGAAAGGACCCAATACTAATACTTATATGTATATTATATATTATGTGCCAAATTCATGACTTACTTCAAGTTTTAGGATACTAGAATCATGTTGCTTGACACACTTAATCAAAGATAATAAACTGTAGCTGCTACTTATAAATAATCGAATTAGCCAACATGTATGTTTATGCATTATTTGTTTGTTAATGCATATGTGGTTGTACCCTGTACTTGGCTTTTGCTCAACTCTTAAGGGATTCTTGTTTTTAAATGCAAAAATAAGTCACTTGGACTATGAAGATTATTGTAGTGAGTATGCCTACTATGGCGAGGACGCTAATGGTTTTGATTATTATTATGACTAGAGATGGTTTAATGCAACTAATGGGAGATTGAGAGTTTTGTTGAACATGTTCACAAATAGTTGATATTTTCTTTTACTTTTATTCTAGGTCATAAGTCATTTGAGACTATTCCTATTAAAGTCCTTTATAGTTTGTTAATTTTACATGTTTGGTAATTATGAGACGATGAGTCATGATATTTGGCTCTCAATATAGTTGTAATTGAATTTGAAGTAAACATTTATTTTCATTAAATAAAATAATTCAAGTGATGATCTTTTTATATTTATTGATGCATTGAGAATGTTTACAACATCCCTGAAATACTGTATTAGAGTTATCACAGATGATTAATGAATATGATGTATGTGGAGATACTAACAGGTGCTATTTAGATGCCTGACGTGTCAATAGATAATAAAAATACGTAGTAGGTGATAATTTCCTAGGTTCTAGGGCTTTAATAGTTGTTAATATACAGATATTTTTAATATCCAAAATGAGATATGGCTACTTTCAAGAGCTATTATAAAGTCAGCATATTCTATTTAAAGTACATTATTCCATCAAATGTAGTATCTCTAAATAAGACAGTTAAGGATTTCAACTTTTGACTTTATCACCCATAAGGTTTCATATAGTTTTAGATAAGGTAGAAGAGTTGATTATTGTACCCTTGATTCTCCTAAATCTAAATTCCCTAAAAATTGCAATTAGCATTTTATATCTATCCCTATTTTCATATGCATAGCTAGGTGATAAATTACATAGAATTGCTTGTGTCTATCAAATTTATACATCTAATGGCAAGACAAAACATGAGCATTAACAATATAACTAAATTGCTAAAGTCATTGTAGCTTAATAGCATCACTACAGATCTCCTGTCGAGATAGATTAGGATTCGAATCCCCCTCTCCCACATAGTTAGCCAAAAACAATATAACTAAATTATTTTCTTCAAGCTTGCATCAACTAATTTGCAGTCTAACTGGGATTTAAGACACTAGATGCTCTCTTAAGTAATTGGTATTGATAGCTAACCATACAAGTTATTCTAATTCTATAGTGAGGTTTTTGTCTAGCTTGTAGGTCATCGAGAAGGCATGAGATTATCTTAATGAGCGCCATATTTCAAATAATTGATGCAAGCTTTTCGATATATGATACATGCGACGTCCTTGTTATGAGACCTCAGAATAGAGTGAAGTTCTTTCCACCTTTTCAACATAAGATTCAATTTATTCCTACTATCACACTCGAAAGCAATAAAGTCATAACAGTCCCGCCATGCAAACCATCCTAGAATAAAAGCTAACATTACAATTGCTATCTTAGATCTGATTTACATAAAGTATCTATGATTAACCCATTTTGAAGTAAATAGTTTACAAATTAAACATATTATTTACTGATGAAAATATAAAAGTTACATACTAAGATTTAGTAATCAAATCTTACTTTACTCAAGAAATACATAAATTAATGTTAAAATATTTATAGATAAGACCCAATACTTTAAGAGTATGACTAATCTTTAGTTTTATATCCTCACTCTATAGAATCCAATAGTTGCTAGCTTTAGGGTAGTATAAAGACGCTTTCTAACTAGTACCTGCAATACATTTATAGGGATGTGAATAACCAACTGCTTAGTAAGTTAGGATGGAGACTTAAAACTATACATCGAGTACAAACAAGATTATCAATCAATTATTTTAATGCAACCCGATAAGCAATTGCCATCTCACTACTTTATTCGATTTGTCATGATATTAGAGAAATTACACTGCTTTAATCCAGGCTGAGGAGTTTAGCGTACATTTCAACAAGTCACGACCAAACCGAGGCTTATGCAATAGAGACACCACTCCTCCCATGACTACCTTCAAACTACTGCCTTCACCCTTACCGTAATCTCCTCTCCTATCACTTAATTTGACTAAAGATAAACAAGGAGTCAATTATGCTATTCAGTACTATCTCTTTCAAAAATGTCTTGATTGAAGAACCCTAAGCATTTCCCCTAGTAGGTTACCGTGCAAATCCAATTTAGAATTATAAGTCATATATTTAATTAAGTCCAGTTAAGGTGAGAAGTTCATATCATGCAATGCAAAACAATTGCAAACCAGTACAGCAAACCAATAGTACGCAATATATTCAAGAACATGCATACACAAGCATACACACAATCAAGGTTGTCAAACTCGTGATTCTATGTAGAATCACTAGAGGGTTGGTAGAATCGATAGAGGGTTGGTAGAATCAAAATGTGAAATCAAAACATAAAAGCATAAGTTTTTACAAACTACGTACAATAACTTTAAAAAACTATGGAGATGCTTATAGTAATTATTCAAAACTTCTAATACATGACGAAAATACAAAAATGAAGAGATTAAGTTCTCTTTTCATAAAAAAATTCTTAATAATATATAATTAAGCGTATATAGAAGAAAGACAAATAAAGTTGAAACTAAACTTTTTCCATCATTTTCTTTTGAAAAAAAAAACAATGAACTAAAGAAAATTAAATATTTCAACTTATTTCAAATTACTGATGGTATAAATTAAATTATATAGTATTTCTTTTAATCTTTACCGTTAGAAATGAAACCCGAGTGAAGACTATAAACATAAAATAAGGAACTAATAGAGAGAAAAAGAGAAAAAAAAAAAAAGAATAAGAAAGATGATGTAATGCCTTGATAATTGATGGCTTGTAAAAGTTTAGTTACATTTTTTTTATTTTTTAGCCCATTCAACTTATATATGTAAAATCGATAAACTCGATCAAAAATGTAAATTTCTATCAAGTTTATATATAAACTTGGTTAAAAACGTAAGTCTTTGTATGAAAAAGAATTTATATACAAGTTAACTCAGAAGAGTGTCCTAAAATCATAAGCTCGTAAAATCACATAAATAAAATCATGATTTCGATAACTATGCATACAATAAAACTATCTACAAGCACAAAAAAGTATAACTTTATGCCTCCGAGTACTATGAAACAATACTCTGAAATATAATTATGTATCGATCCTAAACTTTCCATTTACACACTTAAGGTACGATTTGCTTCAAGCCTTCGTCAATTGTCTTTATAATACAAAGGTCGTTTCAATATTCATATAATCACTTTATGTAAGCTTTATTTTGTAACTCATATTGTTATCCTCAGGTTAGAGTTTTATTACATTTAATTATTCAGGTTTTAAGTCTTTTACAATTATTTCTAGTTTGAACTAGGCTCTTATTCAATTTTTGATTTAGACTCTGAATCAGGGTCTAATTTGCCTTTTGGTTACCCTTTATTTATAATTTTTATAAATGTCTTCTAACATTTTTCTTATAGTTTATTTAGGTGAATATAACCTTTAGTTCAAATTTTGACAAACTCTTTAATATACTTCTATTAGCGTTAATTATAATTCTGCTTTTAAATCAGATTTTGATCCGAGAATGATCTACATTTTAATATAATCACTTATACATATGTGTATATATACATAAAAGCTTTAAACCATTATTTTTTAGTTTAAAATTGTAATTTTACTCAATTATTCAAGTTCTATATTTCTTATGACCAAGTTAATTCTAAAGTAGTTTCTAATTCAATTTCTGAATCAATTTTTAAATTAAGTTTTGTTTTAACTTCTAATTATTGTGTTTATTTATAAACCTTTAGAATTCCTTCTAAACTAATATGTGAAATTCATCTAATTATACTTAGGTATCCTAAATCTCTATTTTAGCTCCTAACCAGTATTTTGGTCAGTATGATATATTATATTCTTAATTTAGCTACCGAATTAACTCATGATGTAAGAATAATTTACATTTTTCATATAATTGCCTAAATATATATTTCATATCAGATTTATTTTATATTATTATTACAATATTATCAATTTTGACTTGATATTTTTCTACTCATTTTATTTCTAATATATACATATTATGTATTATTACATAATCTACCCTTAAACACCTGTCTAACATTTCTAACATTACAAATATCATCCTTCATCATCCAACAACATATCAAAATATCTAATTATATCTTCAATCAAAATTTATACCTAATTAACCTTAAATCAAAAAATTGATTTAAATATTTCCTCTTACCTACTACTCCTTTATACATATTTACTACATAATATGCCTATTACATACACTTGACACCTCAAACTCTACAAGTAGTATCCTAAATTAGCAACCAACGTCCAATGATACCTAATTACATAATAAATCAGAATTTTCACCAAATTAACATTAAATTACAAAGTGAAGCTCAAATATTGACTTTTATATATGATTTTAAGACCTAAAAATAAAGTAAAGTTTTACAAAATTATTTTTAAGAAAAACTCTTTATAATACTGTCATGAATATCCTAAATAATCTACACAAAAATTTTGACATCAAAACTATACTATTTAGGCTATTCAAATTAATATCAAAAACCGGTTCGAGTTTATAAATTTCTTAAGCATGGTATATTTCAAGACCCAATTTAAAAAAAACAATAGTTTTTATAAAAACTATATACAAAAATATCCCAGAATACTAAATTTCATAATTTTTCATAATTATTTGATATTTTTAATAAATAAAATAAAATTGGAATAGAAATAAAAACTCACTGGCATTGCTTGCTCAGACCACCGTAGGTTTATCAACCGGTTTGCGTGTTACCTTTATTGTCCAATGATGGTAGCCATCCACTTTCAGGTGCTCTACAAATGTGCGTCCACCTTAGAACCACTAATTGCACACTAATTTGTCTATTTTTTTCTAAAAATACTCTCTCATCTCTACTTAATCTCTCTCAATTTTTTCTAAACTCCTAAGTGATCAAAATGAATTATGGAAGAGGTTTCTAAATTTATAGCAATGTCTAGGGTTTTATATTGAATTTCTTTTGTGCTAAGTATCCTTTCTTTTTATCTTTTTCATTTTCTATTTGGCTTGATTTTATTGGCTAATTTTCTTTCTTTTATTTTCTACTTGCTATGCCTCTTATCTAAACAATTATATACCTTCTAACATTTTTCTTGATTTTTCCTTAATTTTTTATGAATTTTCTTTAATTAATTGACATTATTTTGACATATTTCAATTATTTTAAGAAATTTTAGGTATTTTTACTTATACATAAATACATATACAATACAAATAAATACTCCTAAATATTATTTATATTATTTTATGATTTTTAGTGTACATATAATTTTTCCTTAGCGATTCATTAATTATTAAAACTTATTTTATGTATTTTTGATAAATAATAGGTAATATATGTATAACTTAATATTATAATATTTAATTATTTAATTACTTATTTTCTTAAATCCAAATTCACGGGATCACTTTTCAATATTCCTAACTCCTTTATAAAATTTGAGCTCAATCGGATAATTTATATAATTACCCTAAATTTTACAAACCATTTCTACATCGACCAATCGTGAGTAATCGTGAGTTGATCACCAATTTTTATAGGACCTCACAACTACTACCCTTAACCTACAGATCAACTTGAAAACATGTTAGGAGGTACAACCTTAAAGAAGAAGTCAAAAAATTTTAACATGTTGATCGACTAATTCTTGAAAAAAATAATCAAGCTTCTTAACAACTCCTTTTCATGGAATAAGGAAACTCCATTCCAAATTATCATAGGCCCATATTCATAAAGTTAATTAAGGTTCGAATAAGCTCGAATTCTATCTAAATTTGTTCAAAAGCCTCTTTGGGTCATTTGGATGAAGTTCCCTTAGAGCGAAGCTAAAACTTCTCTATTACTTCATTCCAATGGAAACTCTTTCCATTCAAAGAAAATCCCCTAATGCTCAAATACCAAATTCATTATTTATGTAAACTACTATCGTATTACTTTTACTTATTTATTTTAATTACAATTTTAACCATAATTAGATTAACTAACCTAATAAAGGGGCTTATTAATGTATTATGACATCATTAAGTACTTTGAATAAACCCTTAGAATAATCTTGCTCACTAAATTCTTATTATTATCAATCTTGTGATTGTGGCATTCACAACGTTATCATGATTTATGCCTTATATCAAGTTGACATCACACTAATTCAATTCTCTTCATGCATCATACCTTAGAGAATTAGTCATATCCCTTAAAGTTTCAAGCAAGTCAAGAGGAAAAGGTAACATTATCGAGGAGTAAAGTTCATCAAATGGTGCTTGTACTTTCTTGATGTCTAACTTCTTCTCTCTCTTTATCATTATTATCATTTTTATACCTTTTATTAGATTTTATTTAGTTTAGATAAAATCTATGGTTTTAGTCTAGTCCTAGGTGACGTAACTAAATTTCTTTTTTTTTTTTTTAATTTATGGCAAGTGATATAATTTCCTTAGATGTTTGAATTGTCAATTACCATTCATCCTAATAAACTTTATGGTAACTTAGAAACTCGTTTATAATTGCATGAAGTATTTGCAATAATTTGACTAGGTGTATGAAATGTAAAAACAAAAATAATGTTTGGTTGTTAAAACAAGATAGTACGAGAGAAATAGACAATACAGTATAAGAAGAACAAGACAGTATAACCCTCTTATACTAAGTTTTATGTGTATAGTATTAGATATATATTTTTGTGATGTTTATTGTTTAGCATACACAAATGATACACTAGACACACATATGCATAGAGAGAGAGAGAGAGAGAGAGAGAGATTATCAATGATTTGAGAACTTGGTATGGAATTATCTTTCAAATTTCAAATATGTATATATATTATATTGCAAAATAAATTTTTGTACAATAAAATATAAGATACACATTTTTTATTCTAGTTTAGTACTTCATTGGTCCTTTTATCTAGTAACATGTGCTAATATACAAACCAAATAATGGATTAAAGAGTTTGTCCAGTACTGTGCCATAACAATATGGCAATCGAACGATACTTAAGTAAGATCTACACAGTATAGCACTTAAAAATGCCTTAAAATGCCAATAGCATAGTGCATACCATTAGACCCAATTAGAACTTTCATTATAACTAATCGAACGTCAATCTAGTAACATATACATCATGTATCATTGTAAGCCCCACAACCAGTCTCTCAAGGTTTTGATCGGCTGAAAGATCCGATCAAGCCTAAATTATAAAGTAAAGCTAAAAATATTAGTAAAACGATCCCGTAAGTTTGAATTTAAGAAATTAAGCAATAAAATAAAAGACTATAAAAATTCCAAATTTTAAGTATATAACTCATCATTTATCGAAAATGTATAAAATGCATTTCGATAATTAACGAATCGCTAGAGATAAATTATATGTATACCAAAAATCATAAAATGACCTAAATAATATTTAGGAATATATATTTGTACTATATATGAATTTACATGTAAGTAAAAATACGCGTAATTACTTAAAATACGCGAAATATGCTAAAATAATACTAAATAATTAAAGAAAATTCATAATTAATTTAGGAAAAATCAAGAAAAGTAAGGAATGATCCAGAATTAGGTCGTGGCAGCTGGGGAAAATAAAAAAAAATCAGCCAATTAAATTAGAACAACACAAAATCCAAAAATTAAGGGATAAGGCAATTGTCTTGTCCAATTTAATACACAATAATTATCCTAAAGCTCTATAAATAGTAAGAAAAATCCATAAGCTCATTTGGACAGTTAGAAATCAGAGAAAATTAGGGAGAGGCGAAAATTGAGAGGAAAATTCAAGTTAGAAAAAAAAAATAAGAAAAACTGTGCAATTAGGGCCTTTAAAGGAAACTCACATCAGACGAGTAGTTGGGAGTGGACGGCCACCACCACCACATGATGGTGGCAGTGCCTAGACCAGCCGACAAGGCCATGGCGGTCGGGGGTGGCTAGAGCCACCCAAATCCGTGAGTCCGATTTCCAGCCCGATTTTATGTAATTTTATAAAAAATAGTAAATATTCTTAGAAAATTATGAATTTTGTTATTCAAGAATATTTTTGTATGTAATTTTTAGGAAAAATATTATTTTGATGAAAATATGTCTCCTGATATAGAGTCCTTAAGAAATCGTACAAAACCGAGCATGTTTCGGTTTAGAAATAAATGACCTTAGGAGTGTAGTTTTGAACCCAAAATTTTTATATAGACTACTTAGATGATATAGAATAGTATTATAAAGCTCGTTTTCAAAAATTAATTTTCTAAAATTTTAGATAACTTTTAGGCCTTAAAGTGAGGTATAAAATGGGTAATTTAGGGTTAATTAAGTAATTAAATGGTTAATTACTGATTTAGTGAATAATTATATGTTTTAGAATGTTAAAATCTGATGAAGTATGATACTTGTAGCATTTAGGGTGTTAGATGTAATTATTAGGTTAATTATGTAGTAAATGAGTAATAGGTAAAAATAGTAAATTTTAAGTTAATTTTGTAAATTAGGGTAATTAGTAGTAAAATCTGATTTATGATGAATTTAGACATTTTGAAATGATAATTGATGTTGGGAGATAGTAATTAGAGTGATAAAAATATTAAATGTGTAGTATGTATATAATACATAATTATTAGAAATATAATAAATAGAAAATATTAGAATAAAAATTGATATTATGATAATAATAAAAATATACAATAAATCTGATATGAAACTTGAATTTATGTAATTATATGAAAAATGTAAAAATTTTTCACATTAGGAGTAAATTCGATACACTAATAAGGATTTAAGTATACCGGGTGGAATAAAATACTGACTAAGGGTAATGAAAGTATTTAGGAGATCGAGAAGTAATGTGATTAATTTCATATTATGAGTTGAAATGAATTTCTAGGGTTCGAGTATAAAACAATACTTACAAATTTAACTAGAACCTAATTTAGAAATCAATACGGAAACTGAACCCGAACCTAACCCAAACTTATAATAATTGTAAAAGACTTAAGACCTAGATAATTTGGTATATTAAACCCTATACAAAATATAACAATAAACGTTATAGGATAAAATGAACCTATAATAGTTATATGAAAAACTGAAACTACGTTTATGTTATAGGGATGATCGGCGATGGCCTGAGTAAATCGGACCTTGAGTGAGTGAGTGAGGAGTCAAGGTAAGTTGGGATTTATACGATGCTGTATTTTGGAGGCTTAAGATTATGCTTAATTGTGCTTGTTAAATAGTTGAATATGTACATGTGCTTGATTATGGGTGATGCTATAATTATGTTTATTGTTTTGGCTTGTATTGTATGATTTGTATGAAATGATTGGTCACCCTAAACTAGACTTAATCAAATATACGACCAGTAATCATAATTGGACATGCATGGTAACCTATTAGGGGAAACCTAGGATTCTCCGGTCAAATACCGACCCCTTCGAAAGGGATAGCATAGGATTGCATAGGATTGCATAATGGTCAATTCTTCATCCTCAGTCGAACTAAGTGACAGGTGAGGAGGTCGCGGCGAGAGTGAAGTCAGTGGTTCGAAGGTAGTCGCAGGAGAAGCGAGGTCTCCATTATACAATGATTTAGGTAAATGATTTATTTAATCAAGAAATGTGAATTTCATAATTATAGTGAATGAAGGAGCAAACTCCTCACTTTTTTAGGTAAATGATTTATTTAAATTACAAACTGTTTACTTCAAAGTAGGTTAGTCGTGGACGCCTTGTGTAGATTAGGTCTAAGATAGCGGTTGTAAGGCCAACTTCTATCTTAGGATGGTTTACACGGCGAGACTGTTACGATTCTACTGCTTCGGGGCATGACAATCATTACAATGTTTATACTTGTAAAATATCACTTTGGCTTCTACTTCTTTTAAAAGTTTGAATAATGCACTTTCTCTTTGGTTAATTGCTAATCATTTCTCTTTTAGTGAATTGTGTCACGCCCCGAAGCGGCAGAGTCGTAACAGCCCCCGCCGTGTAAACCATCCTAAGATAGAAGTTGGCCTTACAACCGCTATCTTAGACCTGATCTACACAAGGCGTCTACGACTAACCCGCTTTGAAGTAGACAATTTGTAATTTAAACAAATCATTTACCTAAGAAAGTGAGGAAATATATATATAATCACTATAATTCAGTTATTGCAGTTAAAGTTTTCAATATTCCTCTATAATATATCTCCTAGTTATTACATCATTCGGAAATGAAAAATAATTTAAAGTAAAAACTTAGACCTTAAAATATGTGTTTATTCTTCGATGTTTTTCCTCACTCCCCAGGATCTAGCAGTTGATAGCTTATGAGTAATTGGTTGCCGCTTCTTAGCCAGCACCTGCACGACGTCTATAGGGATGTGAGCAACCATAGCTCAGTAAGTAGGGACGGAGGACTTAAAACTATACCATACACACAACAAGATTTTCAATCACTTATTAGGTGCAATGCATGTGCAAGCAAATGCCATCGCACGACGTTGTCCGGCCCGTCGTGAGATTAGAGAAATTGCGCCCGCTCTAATCCGGGTTGAGGAGTTGCCGTTAATGCAACAGCTCACGACCAAACCCAGGCTTATGTAATGGAGACCTTGCTCCTCCCGCGACTACCTTCGAATCACTGCCTTCACCCTCGCCGCGACCTCCTCTCCTGTCACTTAGTTCGACCGAGGATGAAGAAGGGACCATTTTGCAATCCTGCGCTATCCCTTCCGAAGGGGTCAGTATTTAGCCGGAGAGTCCTAAATCCCCTAACGGGTTGCCATGCATGTCTGATTATGATTACTGGTCGGATATTTAATTAAGTCCAGTTTAGGGTGATCAATCATTACATACAATTCATACGATATGTACCAGAGCAACAAACAGAATCATAGCATCACCCATAATCAAGCACATGCACACATTCAACTATCTAACAAGCACAATCAAACATAATCTTAAGCTTCCAAAAATACAGCATCGTATTAATCCCAACTTACTTCGACTCCTCGCTCACTCACTCGAGGTCTGATTTGCTCAGGCCATCGCCGATCATCCCTATAACACGAACGTGGTTTTAGCTTTTCATATAAATATTACAAGTTCATTTTATTCTATAACGCTTATTGTTAGGTTTTGTTTAAGGTTTAATATGTCTAATTATCTAGGTATTAAGTCTTTTACCATTATTCTAGGTTTAGGGTTAGGTTCAGGTTTGGTTTTCGCATCGATTTCTAAATTAGGTTTTAATTCGATTTTTAAATCCTTAACATGTTCGAATCCTAATGTGAAATTAATCACATTAAGCTCGAGTATCCAAATATCCTATTGGGTCGAAATTTTGGTATTCTAAACTATTCGGTACACGCTAACCCTAATTGAGGTATCGAATTTATTCCCGATGTGTAAAAATCTTATATTTTGAGATATTTACTTAAAATTAAATATTATTTCAGATTTATTATTTTTCTGATTTCAATTATAATATTATCTAAATAACTTTATTTTTTTAGATTTATTAATTTACATTTTCACATATTCCTAATTTCTTATATTCTTTACCTAATTTCCCTAATTAACCATACTTAGTACCTAAAGGCTAAGATTAGGGTTCCACTGCAGAGATTAACTTCCTTAAACATCTAATTAAGATCCAAATCAGTAATTAACATCCTAATCACTTAATTAATCCTAAATCACCCAATTTTACCATCATTTTAGGGCTAAAAATTAACTTAAAATTTTCGAAAATTAATTTAAAAAAAATGGCTTCATAGCATTATTTTACATCATATGAGAATCCTACAGAAAAATTTTGAGCCCCAAACTACATTCCTAAGCCTATTTAATTTCCGGTTTAATCATGCTCGGTTTTGAACAATTTGTTAAGGACTCTATATTTCCAGACATAATTAAACTAAATCAACATTTTTCCCTAAATCTACATACAATAAAACCTTAGAATAACAAGTTTCATAATTTTCTGGGCAAAATAACTAATTTTACAAAATTATACAAGAATCGGGCTGGAATTTGGACTCACCGGTTCAGGTGGCTCCGGCCACCGCGGGCCACCGTGGCCTTGCCGGCCGGCCTGGGCGCTGCCACCACCGTGTGGTGGTGGTGGTCGTCCACTTCCAGCTGCTCGTCTGATGGGGGTTCCCTTTAGAAGCCCTAATTGCACAAATTTTTCTAATTTTTTTCCAAACCGAATTTTTCTCTCAATTTTTGATGCTCCCTAATTTTCTCTGATTCCCAACTGTCCAAATGAGTTCCTGGATTTTTCCTGCTATTTATAGGGTTTTAGGGGATTTATTGTGCATTAATTTGGACAAGACAAGTGCTTTATCCCTAAATTTTTGGCTTTTATGTTGTTCTAATTTAATTGGTTGAATTTTATTTTTCAAATTCTGACTTGCCACGACTAACCTTGCATCATTCCACACCCTTTTGATTTTTTTCTGATTTTTCCACAATTATTTTATAATTTTTTTTAATTATTTGCTTAGTTTTTGGCCAATTTTAGTAATTACGCGTATTTTTATCTACACGTAAATACATGTAGGGTACACGTGAACATTCCTAAATATTATTTTGATCATTCTAAAATTTTTAGTATACATATAATCTATCTCTAATAATTTATTAGTTATTATATTACACTTTTTGCCTTTTCGGTAATTAGCAGTTATTATGCTTAAAATTTGAAAATTTTATAGTCTCCTATTTTACTATTTATTTTCTTAAATTTAAGTTTACGAGGTCATTTTTACTAATATTTCTCTCAATAGTTTATAATTTGGGTGTGATCGGATCCTTTAGCCGATCGCTCTAAACCTTGGGTTCTAAGTTCAATCTTACGGTTACTTAACTGAACTTTAGGGCTTACAAATTGCAAGTACACTTGTGTTTGCTTCATGTGCATTTAACCTTTATCTTTGGAATCGTGCATTTAGAGTTGCAATTTTTTAAGAGAAGTACATTTAGACTCCTATATGACTATTTTATTCTTGATTTTATGCATTTTATTAACTTTAGTGCTTTTTAGGTCATTTTATCTAAGGGAAAATTATTAAGAATGTTGTTCTAAATGCACTTTTGTTAAAGATATAAGGTTCATTGACATAATTTCATAAATGAAGGGTTTAAGTACACATGAAGAAAACATAAGGGAATGAATATGCAATACAGCATAAGAAAACATCTAAAGAGCTAATAGAGTAACGTACACCATTAGATTAAGTTAGGACATTTGTTGTAACTGATTAAACTTCAATTTGGTAAAATATATACATCATGTATCATTACACTCTTTACACTAGTAAAATATTACTTTGTCTTCTATGTCTTTTAAAAATTTGAACCATGCATTTTCTCTTAGCTCAATTGCTAATATTTTTTAAACAGCAACTACTTTAGATTTTTTACATGGTCTAGAATTTTTTTTTTCAATGATTTAATATAATATATGTATATTTTTACTTTAAGCTTTTTACTAATGGTTTAGAATTATTTTTCAGTGGTTTAATGTGATAGATGTATATTCTTATAAGTTATGGAAAAAGTAAAATTAAATTCTCAAAATTTTAGAACTAATCTATATTCAGTGATATCATATTTGATATGTAAAAATAAAATTAGAATGGGATCACGATCCTTGATTCTATTCACTTTCTCATGTTTGTTAATACTTTTAAGAAGCAAGATTATTCAGTACTTTCGATTTCAATAAGGAATTTAATTCTTATAATTCCGTTCCATTCAATTATTATTAATTAAAATTATTTATTTAATTTTCATTCTAATTATAATAACTAATAATTATGTGCATTTTGGACAAATATTACTATATACACATCACATTTCATTCTATAAATATTTTTAAACAAAGAAATGGATTCATTATTTTGTTTTTTGTAATTATAACTTAAAAAAAATGTATAGGATATTGTGAAAGTAAAAAGAGAGGAAGTCCACAGATAACACGCGTTTCTCTTTGAGTAATTTGAGGAGGGGCCACACTTAGCACAAGGCTTACATGGTGGTGGTGCTGCTGCATGACACGTTGAGATGAGGTATGTGACGGTCATAATCATAAGGCTCTGCATCATGCGACGTGGACAGTGCTTGATTCGGTATTTTTGAGTGTCAGTCAAATTATGAAATGCAAAGTTAGGACTTAGGTTTTGGGGCAATTGATGTCCAGGTTCGCCTGCAGACCATTATACGAAAAGCTGCCGTGTCATCTCCCACTGTCCAGTTCCAGATAACAGCTGACAATGACGAGATGACTGAAATGTTATGGCTGGTGGCCATATGGACCTTTCCTCTGGCCGACAACGTATCGGAATCACTATTAAAGGGTAGAATAGATTCCAGTAGGGGGAATCTGAATTTCAAAAGCATCTCTTTCTTACCTTGAGTCTTGAGCAGATACATGGACGCCATTTTAGCTATTTGTTGGATACCGGTTCCAAATGCAAACCGAGACGCAGGGGGTCAATCGATGTGCTTATTTTTAGAGTAAATTATAGCACATCCCTCAAAATCTACATAATGAAGCTACAAACCCTTTGAAAAAATTAAGCTTTCCCCTTTTCTACAATATGTTGATTTGCTTTGAATTCAAACTAGTACATGTGCACCTATATTTGTCTATGCAATTAACATTATGTTTTTTTATCTACTATTATAAAAAGAAAAATATAAATATAAAAAATACTACTTTGATAATGGTTTTGTTACACCATCCTATTGGTAATCACTTAAAACTTATAAAAAAAAATTTATACAACATAAATATATATATATATAGAGAGAGAGAGAGAGAGAGAACACCAAAGACAATGGCATAATAGTGCAAATAATCAATAAAATTTAAACAACCAAAATTGTAAACACCTCCTAACATATTAAGGATTTCTAAGTTAATAAAATTCGAATATCCAAAATCACACCTTATCATGTTAAATCTTTCTGCGTTCATCCAAAAACATCATAACTTTGCACATATAAACAACACATCAAACCAACATGCAGATCAAATATCTTAACCACTACAAAGATGAAGCTATATTTCATGAGGAGTGATTGATGCAAAGATGAAGCTAACAACGAAGACGAAGAAGAAGTGAATCTATTGTGATTCTCATTAAATGTTGATGAATAATAAATTTATGCAAATAATCAAAGGTTTTACAAAAAAAAAAAAATGCTAGCAATAAATGAAGTAGCTATAAGAGCATCAAGTTGACTATTTTTAGTCAAGTTTCAACTTTTTCATCGCTTAAACCTTATTTGATCTTTGAGAGTAAAGATTTCATATACCTTGCATTACTCTTCTAATCTTTAGAGTCTCTAAAAGTATTGAATGAGGAGTTGATGAATATTTATAGACTCTTAGATTTAATGAGACCCACTAAACCATCTTAATAGTCGACGAATGAGATGAAACTTGCTTATGTTAAGATTATCCTTACAATCTTGACATAAACCTAGTAGCTATCATCCTTATTAAGTGTACAAATCTACCTAAAAGAGATTAAGAATGAGCGAACCATTCCCATAATCCTTATTCCAAGTTCATTAAGCTAAATCTCCTTGAGACATTCCAAGTATAAACTAATCTCACTCGAGTGATAGTTACGTAAAATTGATTAAATGTACGTTTATATCAAGTTTGACTTGTAAAATCAATTAAAAATAAAAGTTTCCACAAGAAAATAATTTTATATATGAGTTATTTTGAAAGAGTTTCTTAAAATTGTAAACTCGAAAAATCGCATAAATAGATTCGCGATTTTAATAACTATACATGTCTCACATATTTACCTCCATCTATCGATCCTTTCTTAGTGGGTGAAATAAAGCAAAAGCTTTCTCTAAGAACGTATCCATATATAGTATATACATAGTCAACCATAAATGGCTTCTCATGGTTCTTTTAAGTGATCAAACCTAGTAGCAACGTCCTTGTAATTGCTATGCCTTACATCGCCCTCCCTCGTCTATAGCTTCGCTAAGTGGCAAATCATCCCAATAGCAATTACCTCCCATTCATTATATATGGCCTCCTACTACCTCATTAATAGCTCCTCTACGTAGCCAATCATCCTAGCAATGGCCACCTCCCATGTCTTATCTAAGGCCTCCTTATATGTAATTCTCTTTTTCTACTGTTTTATTCAATTATCTTTATTTCGTATACTACAAATCATATCCAATGGTTTCGTGTTGTATTTAAGTTCACTCATAATTGTTTAGTAATTGCTTATTTAATTTAAATATTGAATTTTTATTAATATACTTTCATCAATAAATAATTAATCTTAAAAAATATCATAATAATTTTAAAAATTAATTAAAAACTACATAAAGATAAATAGAACTATTTTTTAAGAAAAATGCAGCAAAAATAGTTATATGCCACGTAAGATGCAACAAATTTCGCCACATAGGCCATGTAGCAATGTAGTGTAGCATGCAACGAATTTCAACAAATATGTACATAAGTGATGACTTTTACTCTGCTTTTCCTAACATTGTATTTAGAAAGAAGGAAAGGGAGAAGAAAGACCGAGGAAAGAAAGAATTGGAAGGGAAAAAAGGTACAATCCATTAGAAAGAGCTGAGGAAAAGAATAAGGAAAGAAAACTTTTCCTAAACCCCACATGTTTTCATTCTCTACTAAAATGGAGAAAACAGAGACGGAAAGTACCTTTATTTTTTTCATGGCATATTCATAATTTTATATTAACTCTTTTTGGTCTTTTAACACTTTGTTTGGCATGAGAAAAGGAATTAGGAGAAAAAAAAAATATGAAAGGAAAGAAATATAAGAATATTTAACTCCATCCCCTTAGATAATAAATGAAAGAAAGATAGAAAGAATGTTAATCATTAAAAGACAAAATGAACTATAATATAAAATTAATAATATGCTCAAAAAAATTAATAGAAAAGTAAAAGGATAGAGTAAAAAAGCAGTAGAATAGGAAATCCAACAACTGTCCATTCACTTTCTCTCCGATTTGGAGAGGAACAAAAACAGGTAAGGTTTACCAAAAAAACATTCTTTTCAAAATTCATTTCTTTCTTTTCTCAAAATAAGAGAAAGTATACTAAAAATTGCACTTTACTTTCACTTTCCTTCATCCCAAACTTAGTTTTAGTAATTCCTTTTATTTTTCTTCCCTCTATTAAACAAACACAAAAAATAAATCAAATACCTCGTAATTCTTTCTTTTTATATTTTTTCCTTTCATATTTATTCATTCCTAATTTCTCCTCTTTACTAAACACAGTGTAATCAGCAACAATGTCAAGTAACAAAAATTGATCGCCTTTATCTCTAAGCGGTGAATTTTAGCCTTAAAAAGCCAATATATTCCACCTCATAACTAATTGATCTTTGTAGTGTCAACAAATTCGACTGTATAGCTGTTATCAAGCAAGACGCTAAAACCCAAAACGTGATCCGATATTTGTAACTTCGTGGTGATGGTGGAATATCTATGAATGTTTATAACTGAGAATTTGCCCTTCGCGCAAAACATTCATCTCTAGCAATTACGTCGATCGGTAGATATTCCACAGAAGTGCATCTACACAACTCCACGTAACTCTTGATGATCTCGGTGGTACTCAAAACAATGAACGTAAGCATGCGCGTGCTAGGGATAGGGATAGGGATAGGGCAAGGGCAAAGACTTATGGAGTTCCCGGTCAGTTAAAGATGAGGGAGCCAGTGATCCCATTTCCCTTCTGAAATGCAAATGCATGAGAACATGAACGTGGTGAAGAACAGTATCACAGGCCTCAGCCATCACGTGCCATGGCTCAGCAATTGCTTCATCTATTGGTCTATTTCCCATCGTACCTCGTGACACCGTCATCTCCCACATCATGTCTTCTGTTGGGTCTGGAAGTGCTTTGCGCGACATGTGGCTTTATCTTATCAACGAGAGATATTATGAAAACTACATTATTGAATCCATCGTCTGACAATTCTTAACGTATGGATATGTCTTTTTCCCTCCCTTTTGGGATTTTTTCTGTAGTGTTTTAAATTCTCGCACCTTTGTTATTTATCGTTCAAATATTTTAGATCGCCAATAATTTAGTGTCTTCCATGTGTTACTCACACTAGTCTGCTTGTAGTTTCGCATCGATCTTTTCGAAACCTCAGAAGCTTGTAGTAGGCCTTGGTGCTGTTGTATTTATATCTGCACTTGGTTTATTTTAATGAATATTTCCTCTACCGAAAAACCAAAAAAAAAGAAAAAAACACTTAGTACTTAAGTCACAATTAAAAATATTAAAGATTCAATTAATAAAATCTTCAAAGGGGTTTAAGGTTTGAAGCATACTTTTAGTTTTGTCACCATTAATAAAACTCAAAAAGTTCATCCACTTTGATCACCATCTTCTTAAACTTTCTTTAAAAAGATCATACTATACATTGATAAAAGTTAAAATTATAGATAAAATTGCAAATTGTTATTTATCTTCTATGATTAATGCATGAGGACTTTTAGTGCCTTACATTTATATAAAAATATATACTTTGTGTAAATACTATATTGTCACTTTCCAAATTATTTATTAAAATAACTCCTTATCCCACCCTCCATTTCTTCAACCTTAACTCCACTTTTTTATGCTTCAGACATCACTGTTCATGCATAGACAAGCAAAATTATAAACCTCAAAACTTTAATACAGTGCTTATAGAGTTTTGCATTGAGTGTCCCTTATTAGTATTAGAAGTGAGCAAGTACAATGTTAATAAGTATAAAGCCCCTACTTATGCTCTATCAATACCAGTTTCCAAACTTTTGTAACTAGATTCTACCCTATAGTATCATAAAACTATCATGTGTCCTATACTTTATGAATTGTACCACAGAGCACGAGGTAGCCTATGAAACCTGTATTTTTTTATTAATATTCTTTCAAAATATCATGTCGAATGCATAATCAACATTGATCCTGTAACTTCACTTGTACTAGACCAATCGATAACAATTTGAAATGAATAAGATCTTATAGAACGAGTAAATGATTTCATAATCCATATGTATAAGAAGTTAAAAAGTATACCTTCTTTAGTAGCAAAAATGAGCTAAGAATTGAATTATTGTTAAGACCTTACTAAACTAGGATGAGTAAAATGGGAGAATGAGGAGAAAAAATAAGATAGTAAAAGATGGAGACAAGGTTTTGCCTTAAAAAACAAAAAAAAAAAAAAAGAAGAAGATAAAGAGAGACTAAATAATAGACATAAGCAATGTACAATCTTCAAGTTTTATTATAGATTAGAATTTCTTGTTATTTTCTTTAAGGTTAAAAAGAAATGTAATATTATTAATTTTATTCAATTATTACTATACTATGAATACAAAATACCCCGAAACCTATTTTTTATATAATTTAGAGTACAGTTTTTAAGATAAGTATAGAGCACCTTGCCTTTATATTCATGCCATTTCTTATAGGAGCAAGTTTCGGAAATTTTTTATCTAAAACCTACACTATAACTTTTATTATCTACCATCTACCTAAAACATATCTAATGAAGCAATGTCCAAGTAAATATTCAATATGATAGGATTATCTACTTACCCCTAGTCCATATTTGTAAAATTTTACCACAAGTAGTTTTGATTAGTATTTATAAAGTTTTGTATCAAGAGGTTTTTAATTAAAAAAGAATGCAACTTTATATCTAAAAGGAAGTTGATGTCCTACATTTATATTTTACAATAAAATAATTATAGTCTAGGGTTTATATGAAAGAAACAAATAGTGAAGAAAAATTACCCACTGTGGTTATATAAAAATATATACTCACTCTTCCCTTGAAAAAAAGAACTACATTACCATTTGGGGCAAATCCATGTACACATGGATGTGTAACATTTAATGTATCTTTTTTCCACATATTACGCCGCTAGCTACAAAATATAGAAAAAGTGAAGTTTTCCAAACATTCACGTAACTAATTTACTTATTTGATTATTAGGAAAAATACATTTTTAGTTTTTAACCTTTATCTGCTTTTTTATATAAGTCTTAAGCTTTTCTTTTTCTTTTATTTAAATTCTCAACATTTTTGAAACCTTATAAAAATAGGACTTTTATTTAGTTAATTAATTTTTCTTTCATTTTTGGTATGTATTAACTTCTTATTAGCCTTGAGATAGTCAGTTAAGGTGAATTGAGTTTGTACAAATTTTTTCAATTATTTTTTTCTTAATTTTACTCCTTTTTGTATTTTTAACCTTTTTCAATATCATATTATAAAATTGAAATATATTTAATATTATTTTTAGTATATAATGTAATTGTATATGTTTAATATTATCATTATCTAAATTAATTATAGTGGACCAATTTAAAGTTGATATCTGTGATGGATTTAACAAAAAAAAAAAAAATAATTAATGGAAGTTCTATTATTGTAAGATTTTAAAAATATTGATGATTTAAATAGAATTTAATAAGAAAAAAAGAGTTTGAGGACTAATATAAAAAAGTAGACAATACAAATTAAAAGTATACTTTTCCTTTAATTATATAACCTGATTTAGCACCCCTCGTATGATATTACTAGATTGCGAAACATGGAAGTTGATAAACTCTCCTATTTCCAATGTAACGACGTGAACGTAACACGTGGTGATATATATATTCGAAGATGTGATGTTTTGAGATCATGAGCCCTGCTTGCTTCGTAAATTGTGCAGTTGGATTTTTTTTGGGGCCCTGTTTGTCATAAAGATCGAATTAAAAGATCCGTGTGTGCGCTTGGGCAATTCCTGTTTGTGTATGCTTTTGTTTTTTGCCTAATAACACGTGGAGGCCCAAAAATTTTGAGGCAAAATAACGTCTAGCCCAAGACCAGGAGTATGGCTACGTGATGAAGACTGGCCCAACAAAACCCACTTATAGAATTAAGTATATATCTCCTTGAAGTTGTGATATCTAGAGCTAAATAAAAAAACCGCAAAACACACATTGAATCATGAATTGAACTAAAAAAAAGGTTTTTTTACAAATTGTTTAGTTCAAGGTTTGGTTCGGTTATACATAACACTTCGTAGTTTCATTCAAAGAAGTGCACTAAACCATTTAATTAAATAAAAAAATTCATACAATTGTTTTGTACTTTTTAAATTTTTTTTCAATTAATCTTTATAGATTTTATCAAATTTATCATATCTTGCTCTTCCTTGTCTTATTTCTGTATCAATTATTAATATTAAGTTAGGTAAGTTCCAACTAAAATTTTACACTTAAAAATTTTCCTTTTTTTAAATTGTGCTTTTCTTATATGTTTTTAAATCAAGTGTCTTAACTTAATGCTCTTTATATGCCTCTTATCTCTTTTCCAGTATTTAGTGTGCCTCTTGGTTTCTTTTTTTTTTTTTATTGCTTTTGGAGGGATAGCTCTACCTCTCCCTCTCCGTTATTATTTGTCAAAACAGAGTCTCTCATCCCCATTCAATCAAGTTGAGTTTATTAAAATCTTATGTAACTTTTTACTAAATATCATTATATATAATAAATGCATGAAAAATTAACTAGAAATATATGAAAGTTTAATAAAAAGAAAAATATGTTTTAGAGATAAAAATATTTAGTAAAAATTTAATATAAACAGTTCGAATCTAACCAAACAAGTTTTAATTAGATTTAAAAAATTTATGAACCAAAACTATATAATTAAGTTCAATTTAAAAAAAAATACTGTTATATTATGTTCGATTTTATAAGAAACAGTAAATTATATTGAACTAAACCAAACCCACCCCTAATAATATCATAGTTCAAGGGAAAAAAATAAAGTTATACATCAAAGTCAATTAATGAACCTCATAAAACAGTAGTAAACTGCCTCAAAATAGGGATGTAATTTATCCATCCCCAAAAAGCATATCCTCCCAAATCAATATATAAACATATAAGGTTTGAAACGATTTCGCATCAAATATTGTTATACATTGCAGTATGTAGTTGGTAGAGAAATATGGACGAGAAAAGCATTTGAAGTTAAGAAATTTAGCATGTGTTAAGCAAGATAAAGAATTCGGTATTATAAAGTTTCCATGTTGCAAAATAATATTGTATATACATAAATTAAAAATTCTTCACATGTTAGGAAAGGAACTTCTAAACGGATTTCATAGATGTCCTTTCAAGTGACAAAAATCACTTGGTCAATGGAACTACCAAGATTGGATTTTAAGACTAAGGTTTGTCTTGCACCATTTTAAGAAGTTGTACACCTTAGAACAACCAGAATTCCAGACACCAACTAATGACATAATACTAGCTGCAATGAGTCTTGAGTTGCAAAAGCAGCATGAATGTTGGAGATCAATGCAGTGTAAACGTAAGAGAGCAATTCTGGTCACCCACAGGATCTAAGAAACATGAGACATCTAAGGCCTTATACAACTACAAGATGCAAGAAGGTAACCTAGTGGAGGCATATGTTCTCAAGATGATTCGACCCATAGGACATCTTAAGAATACAAGAGTTGGGATAAAATTGAAGCCTAAATCAATATCATAATAACATCATTACGTGAGAAGTATTTTTAACTTCATCATGAAGAATAATATACATGAAATTTGAGATATCTCCTTTTGAACTGCTAACTATGCTTAGGATGGCTCAAAGGAGATTAGAAATCCAAGCCATCCAAACAATGAAAAGAAAAGAAATGCAAGTGGTTAAGGTGGCGCAGCCTAGTGCTCCTATACCTAAGGTCAACATAATGAAGGAGGATAGGAATTCAAAAAGGAGTTATCAAACAGGCAATGTTGATGAGAACAAGGCCACTCATTTCTAATGTGAGATAGGTCGCTAAAAAGAGGAACTGTTGTCAAAGGATCAAGGCAAAGGACGCCATGAACAAGCCTAATAGGGCTTTCAGATATCCTTATGATGAAGTGCAATATCTGTTTCCTTTATCTTAAGTTTTAGATTCAAAATCTAGTTATCACATCTATTCAAATCTATAAGGATCAAGTAACTAAAGGTGAAGGAAGTTGATCTAACAATGGCTAATGAAGCAAGAATAGTCTCATGAGCTATTTGTGTTTTACAAATTAGCCAAGTGGTTTTACTTTGATTCTTAAAACGTGATTAATTACCCAAAACACCATTTTGAATGTCTAGTTTAGACACAAAACGGTTCCCTTTTAAATTTAAGAATAGATCCTTTTTTCTTTTTGTTAATACTATGTTGATATGGAAACGGAACATTGACTAATGGTTTGTATATATTGAATCTTGAGCAACCAATGTTAAGCATCATTAATAGGGAGGATACACCATGAGTCAGATAAAACTTATTATTGCATCATAAGCTTGACTGTATAAACAAGAAATGCTAAGCGAAGGTCTATAAAGAGGGATATTTTGACCTATTGTGCTCATCAATATCTGTTTGTGACACTTGTTTACAAGGTAAATCAGCCAAAAGATTGGTGATAAGAGTCAAGCAACTAGTACACAATTTAATGTGCTTAGGAGTTCAATTATCACTATGACTTACTAAAGCAGATTTGAACTGAAATGAGTTATTCGAGATATCGAAGAAAATTGGAGGGAAATGGTTCACAACCGAATAAGAGTAGCTAACGTGAAACTGCTCAAAGAATGTGACTCACAAATGAATACAATATAACATAACACCACACTTGATATGACATATAAGTTAATGGCAAGGTCCACTGGTCACTAATTTTGAACTATTCGGCAAGATTAAATAAGAGCGTGTGAAATATGGACTTAAAGAGGGTTATCTCATAAGAATAGAATATTCGGTATATAAATGTAAGTTATCTACGGCTTACAAAAGAAAATGACTATTTATAATAAATCCCTAGAGCAACATTACAAATAATGAAATGACAAGAAAGTATATACAAAAAGGAAATTCTTAGTACATACCAAAAAGGGTAAAAAAGACAAAAGACCAAAAATAGAAAGGTAGTACAATGTTAGACGAGGTAAATAGGAAGTAGTGCAACATTAATCCTATACGAATATTCTCTTATCACAGTAGGCGAGATGAGTCAAAATGTTGCAACAATAAGGGGCCAAGACGAGAGAGATGACAGCATGCCAAGAGAAAACTATTTAGCTGTTTAAGTGAGTCTCGTCATTCGACAAGAACTTCTTGGCAGTGTTTGGTTGGATTACTCGACACAGGGTCCTTTGGCGACATGTCGAGAGAAAACTATTTAGCCGTTTAAGTGAGTCCCTTATCACTCGGCAAAAACTTCTCGGCAATGTTTGGTCAAATTACTCAGCACAAAATCCTTGGCAAGAGAATGGTCGACATCATTACTACCGAGTGTATAGATCAACATACAACAATTAAGGGAGCCTAAGGAGTTCAGCCACATTCCTTTGACGTAAACTTTCTTAACTTCCGTAGGTTACCGAGAGAGAATTTGTTGGGTAAAGGATTAGAGTCTCCGGAGCCGTGCGCAAATAATGGTATCATTGGTCAGCAGTTCATCAATTCCTTGGGGTTGTTGAAAATTTGCCCTCAAATCTTAGTTTTCATCATCTTCGAACACATATGGAGTTAAGTTGGCGATGTTATGGTAGACACGCCAAAACCTTCAAGTAACTCAATCTCATAGGCATTATCATTAATGCACCTTAGGATCCTATAGGGGCCATCCGCTCTAGGAGATAATTTGTTCGTCCTCTTACTAGGGAAGCATTCCTTGCTAAGATGGATCCAAATAAGGTCCCCAAGGACATAAATGATTCATTTCCTTCCGCGGCTTCCTAATTCCTTCTATCGGGCCACAGTTTTGCCAGTTGCTCGGCAATTCATTGATGCAACTTGTGAAATTCCTCGACATGCTGTAAGCCGGATTGACTCTCTCTTTATGTAGTCAGACTATTAACCAAGTCTAAGGGTAAATTTGGGTTGAGTCCATAAACAACCTCAAATTGTGATATTCTAGTGGAGTTATGAGTGAAGCGATTGTAGGAAAATTCAATGATGGGCATGCATAAATTCTAGTCACGAGAGTTCTTTCCAACAATGGCGCAACAATTCTGTTAACTATTTCAATTTGGCCATCTATCTAGGGGTGACAAAAGGTACTGAACAAGAGCTTAGTGCCGAGTTTCCTCCATAAGGTCTTCCTCCAAAAGAAGTTTATGAATTTAGAATCATGGTTAGACATAATACTCCTTAGTACTCCATGCAGTAGCATAATTTCCTACAAAAAGAGGTCAACGATGAATAGGGCATCATTAGTTCTGTAACAGGAGATGAAATGACCCATCTTACTAAATCGATTGACCACCATCAAGATCAAATCGCATCTTCTTGGCATGTAAGGAAGGCTGAGTATGAAATCCATGCTTAGATTGGTCTACAGCCGCTCAAGAATTGATAGGGGTGTGTATTCTCCATAGGGTTCTTTTCTCCCTTTTGCATACTTATATACCTTACACCTCTCAAGTATTTGGTACGCATCCCTCATCATCCTAAGTTAGTAAAAGTGCTCCTTCACTATCTTAATTGTCCTCTTTCCCTAAAATGGCCAGCCAAACCCCATATGTGAGCTTTTCAAACCAATAACTCCCTTACAGAACCACTCGGCATACAAATCTGCTTTCCCTTCATCAAGAACCCCTTACTCAAGTAGAATCCGTCCACAGCTCCTCTATCACTACATTTAACTACTAAAAGCTCAAAATGTGGTTCATGCCTGTATCGATCAAGTAAAGTGTCAAATTCAAGTACTTTAGCTTACAACGTCATAATAAGGGTATGACGGTGAAAAGGTGCATCAACCATTGTATTGGTACTTCCCTTCTTATACCTAATGATATAGTAAAAGGTCTCCAAGAACTTGACCCACTTAGCATGATGTCAAGAAAGTTTCTACTGCCTACGAAGATGCTTGAGAGATTTATGATCTGAATAAATGATAAATTCTCTCGGCAATAGATAATGTTGCCAATTCTAAAGTGTATGGACAAGGGCATAGAACTCTTTGTCTTAAGTTAAGTAATTCAAGGTAGCATCTCAGAGTTTTTTGTTGAAATAGGCAATGAGTCGGTGCCCCTATATAAAGATAACACCAATGCCAACACCAGACACATCATATTCAACCTCAAAAACTTTCTCGAAATCTGGTAAGGCAAGTACTGGAGAAGACGTTAACTTACATTTCACATCTTCAAAACTCCTCTGAGACTTTTCTGTCTATTTAAACTTAACGTTCTTCTTGATCAATTCAGTAAACGGTGTAGTTATGGAGTTGAAATTCCGAATAAATCTTCGGTAGAATGAAGCTAGGCCATGGAAGCTCTTGACCTTGACTGCACTAATCGGTGTAAGTCACTCATTAATAGCTCTGACCCTTTCCTCATCAACTCGAACTCCACTCCCCAAAACGACATATCCGAGGAATACAACCTCGCTTTGACAGAACATGCATTTCTTCAGGTTGCCGAATAATTTCTCAACGTAGAGTATATTAAATACCAATCTCAAATGTTTAACATGAACAAGAAGGTCGGCATTATAAACTAGAATATCGTCAAATTAAACCATAACGTATTTGCTTATCAATGTTTTGAGCACATGATTCATGAGCCTCATGAATTCACTCGGCGTGTTAGTTAAACCAAATGGCATAACCATCCACTCAAATAAACCATCCCGAGTCTTAAAGGTTGTTTTCCATTCATCTCTCAGTCTCATTCGTATTTGATGATAACTACTCTTTAAATCTATCTTCAAAAAGATGCGTGCACTATGCAACTCATCGAACGTGTCATCCAACCGCAAGATCGGGTATCGGTACTTAACAATAATCCTATTGATGGCATAGCTGTCAATATACATTGTCTATAATCCATCTTTCTTTGATACTAGCATGGTTAGGATGGCACATGGGCTCATGCTCTTACAGATATATCCACAATCTACCAACTCATCAACTTGCTTTTTCAGCTCGGCTGCCTATTCAAGATTAAGTCTATAAGCGGGACAATTAAGCAAGGCTGCTCCAGGTTGAAGATCAATGCAATGCCTAATTCCTCTCAAGTGAGGTAATCCTTTCAACATCTCGGCAAGGAAGAGGTTAACAAATTCCTAAAGTAGCTGCTGCACTTTAGCAGGTAAGTTCTTGGCTTCTCTAACCTTTAAGAGTCTCCTAACCGAGAGGAGTACATAGTTCTCAGCCTTGACCTCTCACACAAACTGAGCTCGGAAAATCACTAAGGACTTCTACTGCAAAAATCTAGCAAACTTTTCCTGGGCTTCTTACACTTCCTTACGACTCATAGGTATCAATATAACTTTATTCCTGTCCTTTTGAAACATGTAAGTGTTTCTATACTCATCGTATAATACCCTCAAGTCAAATAGCTACGATCAGCCGAGTAATATGTAAGATGCATACATAGGGAGGACATCACACATTACCTCGTCCTTGTACCTATCACCAATAGTAATTGGCACTCTAACTTGTTCGAAAACATGTAATTCTCCTTTCTTGTTCAGCTAATGAATCTTATACGACTTAGGGTATGGAATAATCGACAATTTCGTGGCCTTAACTACCCCTTATGCGATGACGTTGGTACAACTCTCTCCGTTAATGATCACAGAGCATAACTTGTCATTCACCCGGTAATTTATCTAAAAGAGGTTCTCTCTTTACTCATTTTCATTAGCCATAAAAGTATCGAGAGATCACCGAACAACAAAGCAATACTTGGCTCTACCCTCAGAGGGTATCTCAACTTCCTAATCTTCCTTAAATTCTTCCAGCATCAAATCGGTTACCACTTCTTCCTCTCCTTCACTCGTACTTTCTATTTCAAACTGGGGCTTGTCTCCATTTATGGTAATGACTCAGCGATTCGGACATTGACTAGTCATGTGTCCATAAGCAAGGCATTTAAAATATTTAATTTCTCGAGTTTTCCTCCCTGAACTCTGACCTTAGTCTCTTCAGATCTCAGGTTCCTCGATCTTGCTCTTACTTCGACCCTCATCTGATCAACTCAGCACGTAACCTCGACGTTCCATCTCAGAACTGTTTGACGCCCTATCATTCCCTGGTCTACTCAACAGGCCAATCCTATTCGATGCCATGGTTAGATTATTCGGTATTCAACTAGCCTGGTTCCACTATTACCTTTTAATTCTCTAGGCTACACAGATGGTTTCATCTAAAGTTGTAAGGCTTTGCAATTTCAAGATATGACTAATCTCAGCTCGGAGTCCCGAGATAAACTGTGCTATAGTTCAAGTCTCAAGCTCGTCAACATCATATTGTATCATGAGCAACTAAAACTCTCGAACGTAGTCGTCTACGGATCTGTTATTTTGCCTCAAGTCTTGGAGTCGTTGAAAAGTGTCCTGTTCGTAGTGTTTGGGAACAAACCTATTCTTTAGAACTCTCTTCATCTCTTTCCATGTTCAGACCTCGTGTTGGGTCCTCAAGCAAACATTCTGTAGCTTCTCCTACTACATTACCACATACCTAGAAAATTCTAATGCGGCCACTCTAATGCGAACAACATCTTTATAATCATAAAAGTCAAATATCTTTTCGATCTTCTCTTTTCAATCCAAGTAATCATCAACACTACCAAACTCGTTGAAGTTCGGAATCTACACCTTAAGATGTTCAGCACCTCTTGGTGCTCTGAACTCTTGCTCATCAAGTCCAACATACTAGTCTTCTTTTTCTTCTTACTCTTCCACTTCGTCAAACTCTAACTTTCTCCTCACGACTCTATCAGTATATCATGGTGGTGCGTGGTTCACTAGAAAGGCTTCCAGAGCTCGCTCGTTCATCTACCTCCTCAACCTATCTCTTATTTCTCGACCCTGCTCAGCGACTCTCTTACGCGGTTTATTCTTTAAGACCCTGTTTACTAAGATAGCTAAATTAGCCATAATAGTAGTAAGATTTTGTATCTACTCATCAGTAGTACATGGTGTTTGTTGGGTTACTTAACCACGACTATGACTACGAGCATCACTTTCAACATCGTGAATCTCTCAATGTACACTAAGGTTTAATATTCCTAACACAAAATTTTAGTACTACACTTCACACGGATGGCTACAATCACACACAGTATCTCAAATAGCAAATTGACTATTACTACATAACTTTCAATCTCAACCTCTACCTCAAGCTCTAATACTAGGAATATATGATGTACTTAGGAGCTAAATTATTACTAGGACTTACCAAGGCGGGTTTGAATTGAAATGGGTCCTTCGAGATATCGAAAAAAAATTAAAGGGAAATGGTCAACAACCGAACAAGAGTAGCTAACGTGAAGCTGCTCGGAGAATGTAACTCACCAACGAACACAACAGGACTTAACACCACACTTGATATAACGTATAAGTTGATATCAAGATTAACCTACACAAATCCTAAACTATTCAGCAAAATTAAATAAGAATGTATGAAAGAATAGAATATTCAATATATAAATGTAAGTTACTTGCAGCTTACAAAAGAAAAAAACTATTTATAGTAAGTTCCTACGACAACATTACGTATCAAAAAGGGTAAAAATGACAAAAGATAAAAAATGAAAAAGTAATACAATGTCAGACCAGATGGATAGGTGGTAGTGCAACATTGGTCCCATACGAATATTCTCTAAGCACAGCAAGTGAGACGGGTTAAAATGTTACAGTAATAAGGGGTCGGGACGAGAGAGATGGCGACATGTTAAGTGAAAACTATTCGGCCGTTTAAGTAAGTTAAGTAAGTCTCTCGTCACTCGACATGAACTTTTCGGTAGTATTTGGTCAGATTACTCGGCACAGAGTCCTCTAGCGGCATGCCGAATGATAATTATTCGACCGTTTAAGTGAATCTCTCATCACTCAGTAGGAACTTCTCAGCAGTATTTAGTTGGATATCTCGGTACAGGGTCTTCAGCAAGAGAATGGTCGGCATCATCACTATCGAGTATACAGATCAACATACGACAATTAAGGGAGCTCAAGAAGTTTAACCACATTCCTTCGACGTAAAATTTCTCGTTATCAGTAGATTGTCGAGGGAAAATTCGCCGGGTGAAGAATTAGAGTCCTCAAAGCCGTGCAAGAGTAATGAGACCATTGGTTGGCAGTTCATCACAACCTTACCAACTTCTACCCAAAAAATAATAATAATCTTACCAACTTAAGCAAGAGGAGGAATCATATATTTATAACTTTTGAATGGGGCATAAGACACAACAATGTGTAAATAATTTACCCTTCTCTTGTTTCGTCTTTTTTAGCCACGAGTGGTTTGCTTTTATTTTGTTTTAAGCCATGATCAATGCAGATTGTATTCTAGCCCATGAATGGGGATTGAAAATGTTGCCAAACTTCTTATTAATTACTACTTATGCTTATTATGGTCAATAAGACATGTAAATAAATGCAGCTTTATATTATTTACCATGAGGTACGGTAGGGTTTTTCCAACTACACTACATATTATAACTTTATGGAAAAGAATTTAGTCCTGATCCATTACATTGGTTAGAAGGTTACTATTTACACCATTGGCTACAATAGTTTTCATGGTGCAGTTGTCAATTTCACATGTCAATTAACTTTTCTTTAGCACGTCATCTTGAAATGTGAAACTCAAATTCTTGTTGACATCTTGTAGCATGTTAGTTTCCCCTTTTCCTCTCTTAAAAGCTTCACCAATTCACTTTTAAGCATGAAAATTTAACTATTTAATTACAAGTCAAATCATGAATTACATTGAATTGGTATTTTATTTCTTCAAAACATTTATAAGTGTAGAGAATGCTGAGAGATATACGATTCTATATATCAATTAGAGAGAAAGGTAAAAGGATCTTTCATAGGCTAAATTGCAAAGATAAAAATCTACTAAATCCCTTGATTCTAGAAACAAATTAGGAAATAAGATATGTACACTTAGGAAAAAATATTTTACTACTATTGCTAATTAATATAATGCTGAAAATAAAATATTTTTAATAATTACAATGCTGAAAATAATAACTCATCAAATCTATCATTAATTATGTGATTTTCTAGTCAAATCTATCATTAATTCTATGAATGATTATACAATTTCCTATATTCTCCCTTAAGCTAATGAGTGTATATCCTCCATTCCCAGCTTGCAAGTAATGTTTTTGAATCTTGTAACTAATAATCCCTTTATAAAGATATCTATTAATTGTTCACTGGAGGGAACATATGATGTGGTAATTTGTCCACTGTCTAATTTCTCCTTTATAAAATGCCTATCCAAGTCTATGTGCTTAGTTCAATCATGTTGAACTACATTGTATACAATGCTAATGGCTGATTTATTGTCATAACATAACTACATTAGCTCTTCATTTTTTATTCTTATATCTTGTAAAATTATTTTCTACCAAAACAGTTCACAAATGCCATGAGTTATGGCTCTAAACTCAGCTTTTGCACTAGATCTTGTGACTGCTGGCTACTTTTTGCTCCTCCGAGTGACTAAATTTCCACCAAGAAATATGCAAAATCTTGTAGTAGAGCTCTTATCTATCAAAGAGCCTGCATAGTCTGCATCTATATATGCTTTCGATGCAATGAGGTTCTTTCTTGAACAAAATTCCACGTCCAAGAGTAGACTTTAAATAACTTAAAATTCTTTTAACTACTTACACAAGTGCTTGACATAGGTTGTGCATAAATCGACTCACTACCCCTATTACATAAGTTATGTCAAGCCTAGTATGAGCCAAATATATCAACCGCCCTACAATTCTTTGGTATCGGTCCCTATCTACTTCTACCCCATCATTTTGTCCACCCAGTTTATAATTTTGCTTAATAAAAATGTTTGTTAGTATATATCCTAGCTTTCTAGTTTCCTTTAACAAGTCTAATGTGTGCTTTCTCTAAGATACAAAGATCCCTTACCTTGAATAGGCTACTTTTATCCTTAAGAAGTATCTTAGCCTTGCCATATCCTTGATTGCAAATTCTTTAGCCAAATGCTCTTTGAGATTCTTTTGTTCAATAATATCATCTCCTGTGATAATTATATCATCTACATAGACTAGAAGTATAGTAAGTTGACCTTTATCTGAATGTTTGACAAACAAAGTATAATCACCTCGGCTTTGTTTGTATAACATTTGTAGCATTGCTTTTGTGAATCTTCCAAACCATGCCCGCGGTAACTGTTTCAAGCCATAAAGAGCCTTCTTTAGCTTACATAATTTGTTCTCACCAAGTTGTCCTCCAAATCTTGGTGGAACTTCCATATACACGTCCTTTTCTAGGTCACCATACAAGAATGCATTCTTCACACTAAAGTGTTGCAAAACCTAATTTAAGTTAGTTGCAAGAGAAAGAAAAACCCTTATAGTATTCGCTTTTGCCACAGGAGAAAAATTTTCATGGTAATCAACTCTATATGTTTGTAGGTATCCTTTAGCCACCAATCTCGCTTTGTATCTATCCAAAGTGCCATCTAGTTTATACCCATTTGCACCCAACTATCTTCTTTTTGAGAGGATGGTCAATTATTTCCCATGTTCCATTTTTTTCTAAAGCACTCATCTCTTCCTTCATTACACATATCTAACTCCTATCTAGCAAGGCTTCTTAAAAAGTTTCTAGAATTCTAATTGAATCAAGGGTTGTAAGAAAATTTTTGTGTTGATGAGACATATGGTTAGATGAAATAAAGCGATCAATAGGATGTTAAGTGTACTTATGTCTACCCTTTCTCGAGCCAATTGGCAAATCAGTGTCTTTAGGCAAAACCCTATCAGTTATTTCAGGAGACAAAGGTGAAGATGGATTACCTTTATCTAGGGCAGATTCTTGGAGTGCTGTTTGCTTTGAAATACTCTTATGTTTTCTTGTGTAAACTAACCTATATTGCTCAAGAACTTTTTGTTGGAGCAACGAATCAAATAAACCAATAGAATGTAAAGGGTGATTTGAATGATAATGGGATTGAACAAGGTTAGGTTGAGCAACTATATTGGGCTAAATAAGGTTAGCAAATGTTGTATCAAGTGTATCGGGTATATTATGAATTATTGTATCAAGTGTATCAGGTCGACTAGTTTATATTGTATCTTGGGCTACTGTATCAAGTGTGTCGTGTTGAACAGATGCCGTTGTATTTTGGGTTGCTATATTAGGCAAAAGGTCAAGCCAAAATAGGTTTTCCCCATTAGATAAATTCTCCCACTAAAGCTGAGACTTTGGAACAAAGTAATAAGCTTCGTTTTCATGAAAAATGACATTCATAGAAATAAAGAATTTTTTACTTAGAGGGTGGTAACAACAGTAACCCTTTTGGGTATTAGAGTACCCTAAAAAAGGCATTTCAATGGTCGAGGGTCTAGTTTAGTTTGATGGTTCTTATGAATATAAACATACGCAATACAACCAAAAATTTTGAAGGGAAAATTGATGGAAAAAAATCAACAAGTACTTCTATTGGACTTATGAGATGACGGACTCTTGATGGAATGCAATTAATTAGATGAGTTGTTGTCAAAGCAACTTCTCCCCAAAAATGTGATGATACATGATGATGGAATAGATGGGCTCAAACTATATTAAGCAAGTGACAATTTTTCCTTTCTGCCACTCCATTTTGTTATAGAGTGTCAATATAGGAAGTCTCATGGATTATGCCATTAGCTTTGAAAAATTAGATCAAGGTGTAGTTTACATATTCACACCCATTATCAATTCGAAAGTGCTTAATAGAAGTTCTAAACTGGGTTTGTACATGAATGTAAAAATTTTGTAAAATAGATGGAACTTGAAATTTTTCCTTAAGAAGAAACAACTAAGTTGAGCATAATCATCAATAAACACAACAAACCATTTTGCACCATTCACGTTAGGAATTTTTTAAGGTCCCCATATATTGGAATAAACTAAATGAAAAGGTGATGATGATTTTATTGATGAAGATGGAAATAATTGTCGCTAATGTTTTGCAAGAATGTAATCATTACATGAAAATTTGAGACAAAAATTCCTTGAAATAATGAAGGAAACATTATTTTAAGATAACTAAAAGATGGATGACCTAAATGGTGATGATGAGCCCAAATTTCTTATTCTTTAGAAGCTGGGGACTCTGCAAGTTGAGCCTTAGTAATGGTCAAATTATTCATGTCCTTAAGAATGTAAAGTCCATTTCAAGCTTTAGCAACTCTAATCATCTTCCTCGAACTCCGGTCTTGAAAAATATAGTAAGTGTCAAGGAAAGTGATAGAACAATCAAGATCCTTAGTTAATTGATGGATTGACAAAAGATTTGTTGTTAGCTCGCCATCCAATCTTTCCGGTCCATATGCTCCGTTACCAAATCTTTCCTTGACTTTAATTGAGTCTTCCCAATTGGGAGCCAACTTACCTTGCCCTTCACACGAACTTGTGGCTTCTAACTTTCGACACACTAAATCATCGACCTTGAACTCCTTATGTCTGACCTTCTAATCTTAGTACCAAGCAACTCGATGTTGGTATGCGGTTACCTAAGTAGCAACCAAGTCTCTAATTTCCTCGATAGTGTCAATGTTCACTTGCAACAGTGAGTCGTTAAGGGTGATGTCAAAAATTCGCGTCCAGATATTAAGAAGCTCATGTTCAATGGGGAGGATTACTTCTAACTTGAAAGTAAGGCAAAAGAGGGTCTCGCCCATAGAAGTACAGTGAGTGATCTTATACCCCCACAAGATATTAAGCAGTTTGTCGGCCTAAGTGCCTTAAGATCGATTCATATGCTTCTTCAAGCTATCCAAAGTAATCCGATTGGTTGCCTCTACCTATTCATTTGATTGGGGGTGGGCAACCAAGGTGAAGTGCAGAATAATGTGGTGCTTCACGCAAAACTCCCTAAACTTAGGGTTATTAAACTATCGATCGTTGTCCATGATGAGAGCATAGGGGACTCTAAACCAGAAGAGAATGTTGTATCTAATAAAAGATTCAACACTTCTCTTGTAATCCTAGCTATTGCTCTGGCCTCCACCACTCACTTCGTAAAGTAATCAACAGCAACAATTATGAACTGCCGTCCTCTTGAAGCTTTCGAGAAGGTACCGAAGATATCAATCCCCCATTGCATGAACGGCCATGGGCTAGACAGGGGTTCGAGGGCGATGTTGTGTGCATGACTGATTGAGGTATGCTTCTGGCACTTTTAGGCTACGGCCTTTGCATCTTGCCTTATGGTAGACCAGTAATACTCAAGCTTTAATGCCCGTAAATAGAGGGCTTAAGACCAAATGTGATTGTTGTACACTTCAGCATATAACTCTTCCATAACGCGTAGCCCTTCCTTTCTTAGAGGCATTGGAACAAAGGGAAGTTGACTCCCTTGCAATACAGGACACCGTCAACCAACATGTAGTTGGTGGCGTGGTACCAAAGCTTCTTCGCCTCCCTCTTGTCTTCTAGGAGTGTGCCTTGCTCCAAATAATTCCGAATATGATCCATCCAGCTCAGCTCTATTGCTACTGTAGTTAGTTCCAAAACTTCAACCGAGCCTGAAGTTATACTTTTTTCCGGTAGGTACTCTATGAAGATTTGCTATCCTTCACCTCAAGCTTCTGTATACCAGTGGAGGAGCGCTTGGATAGCCAGTCTACCGTGAAATTTTCTAGTCGAGTGATCTTCCTATTATCCTACGAAGGGAATTCCGCTAGGAAGCACTTCACTTTTTCAAGATACCTCGCCATAGTGTCATCTCTAGCCTCTTATTCACCTCAAACTTGCTGAATAACAAGCATGAAGTTAGAAAAGATCCACAACTGCTCGGCACTGATCTCTTTAGCTAGCTTGAGACCAGCGATAAGCACCTCGTATTCAGATTTGTTATTACTGGAAACAAATCCGAACTTGAGGGTGTAGCAGATGATGACCTTATGCGGGCCGGTTAAAACAAGACCTGCACCTCCACCCCCTGAAGTGGATGATCCATCAACATGGAAAGTCCACATCGGTTTATCATTGCCCTATGGTGTTTCCTTCTCTTTTGTATACTTCTAACACGAAGTCGGCTAGCACTTATATCTTATATGTTCTTCATGGTTGATATTGGATTCTGTATGCACTCAATTCTATCGCATACTTCATTATCTGCCCAGAAGCGTCAATTTTCTAAGGCATGATATGTAATAGTTGATCCGTAAGTACGATTACCTGGTGTGCCTAGAAGTAAGGCCTTAGTCGTCGTGTTGTAATGACGATGGCCAGGGTGAATTTTTCTGTCTGAGTATACCTAACCTCAAGTCCATGCAATATATGGCTGACATAATAGACTAACCTGTGCTCTCTTCACTTTGCTCGGACTAGTACAGACAAGAGTGCCCGGTTGCTCACGGCTAAATAGAAAAAGAGATCCTCCTAATGGATAAGCTTAAAGAGGGCTGGTGGGTATGCAAGGACGTTCTAAAGTTGCTGAAAGGCAGTAACACACTCCTAAGTCCATTTAAAACCCTTTGGGTTTTTCAAGATTTTGAAAAACTCAACGCATCTGTTAACACTATTTGAAATAAATCTACTCAAGGCAACCACCATGCTAGTAAGCTTTTATACGCCTTGGACTGAGGTTGGAGGCTTTATTCCCCTAATAGGTGTAATCTTCTCAAGGTTGGCCTTGATATCTCTTTGTGTTACTAAGAAGCCAAAGAATTTGCCAGATGCTACACCAAAGACACATTCTGGGGATTTGGCTTCATGTCATACATACGCATCCAATTGAAGGCTTCCTGGAGATCCCTGACATAATGGACCGCCTTCTAGCTCTTGACGATCATGTCGTCGACGTATACCTCTATGTTACGCTCAATTTGGGGCTTGAACAGCTTTGTCACTATTCACTAGTACATGGCTTCGATGTATTTTAGTCCGAACTGCATCATACTGTAGCAATACGTATCATAATTAGAGACAAAGGAAGTATGGTCTCCGTCCTTCGGGTCCATTTTGATTTGATTGTACCTTAAGAAGGTATCCATAAAGCTCAATAGGGCATGTCCTGATGTAAAATTGATGAGCTAATCAATCCTACGGAAGGGAAAACAGCTTTTAGGGCAGGCTTTATTGGGATTGGTGTAATCAACGCACATTCGCCACTTCCCATTCTTCTTCTTTATTAGTACTACGTTTACTAGCCACATCGAGTACCTTTCCTCCCTCACAAAATTGGCTTTAAGTAGCTTTTACACTTCCTCCTCTCGATTGCAGCCTACCTTTTTGGAGCAAAATGCCTCGTTTTCTACTTAACAAGTCGATTGAGGCTATAGGTCGTCGGTCCGGGGAAATTCCGGGCATGTCCGATTTGTCGACCGGGTGAACCTATTCGAATTTGTCCGCAGGAAGGCGATGATTTTGCCCTTCACCTCGACTGGAGTCTCAATCTCGACTTTCATGGTCTGCTCAAGTGAGGTTCCAATCTAGACGTCTTCTATTTTCTCTCTAACTTCGCCCCTCTCAGCCAGCCTCTCTTATGGGCCTGTCTCCATTGCAAAGATGCCATTCCCTTTAGCCACCTTGATATATAATTCTCGTGAGAGCTTTTGATCACATCTGCATACTCCCACCTCAGTTAGGGTCGGAAATTTGACCTTCAAATGAAGGGAAGATGTGATCACCCCGAACGTATTCATACTTGGTCTTTCCAAGAGCACCTTGTAAGGGGAAGGGCAATCGATCACAATGAACTCTATGCGTCGTTGTGCCATATGGTCATCAACAAGTTCCATATCTAATGTAGTGATACCCTTGGCTTGGATAATACTTCAGTTAAAATCGATTAGATTATGGTGGTACGATTTCATTTTTACTAGTAACTTCTTCTTCATCATCTCGTATGTATGGAGGAAGAATATGTCAATAAAGCTACCAATGTCCACCATAATCTTTAGGACCTCAAATTTTGAAATCCTCATCCTTATCATCAAGGCATCTTGATAGAGTGTATCGACCCCTTCAAGGTTTTCGTTGAAAAAGGAAATGGAAGTATCTAACTTCTATCTCTTCTTCCTTACGGCCAGCACCTATGACGGAACGTTAACTAAGCTACTAGTGCTCAGCCGACTTGCAAGGTGTGGCTCCCTCATGATTATGTTTATGACATCATAAGGGGTGCGATCATTACAGCAATCATTATTTTGCTCAGTGTGAACATTCTTGATCCATCGCCTCCAAGGTACCTTATCTCCATCATCATTAGAACGATCGTCATTCCTCTGATGAGCCACATATTCATTAAAGAAACTACGCTGAATGACATATTTGATGGCGTTCTTCAACTAGAAGCACTCGTTGGTTGTATGACCATGGTCTTTGTGGAATTGACAGTATTTAACAAAGCTTTGACAACCAAGGTTACCTACATTTTTTGCGGCGGCTAAAGCAAATTCTAGTATTTCACTTCAAAATAGACCTAAGCAATAGGTCTATTCAAAGGCATGCACTAGGTGTAAATAGGAAGGGGGAACGAGTCGCGCTCAGCTCGACTCTTCTTCTACCCAGAGCTCTCCCCCTCTAATCCGCTCGGCATCCTACTGTCGAAGCGATCTTTTACAGACAATTTTTCTTTATCCTACTTTCTGCCCACCTTTCTCAATTAGCATCATACCTGGCACAAATGTTGTCTTCTTGATCAATGTACTTTTAAGCTTTGTTCCAGAAGTCAATCAAGGTCTTTAACTTACTCTTGCAAGTGATCAAAAGAAATCTCTCAAAGGTCAGATAACAAGCTAGGTGGCATGGACAACGAGTCTCTCATCCAGTTAAGGGATCTCGACCACAACATTGTTGAATCGAGTTACATAGTCATGCAGGGACTCGCCTTTACCTTACCTTACGAGGTACAAGGACGATGTGTCCTTAAACATAGGCTTACTAGCCTTGAAATTGAGGCTAAATCTCTACACCAGCTCATCAAAAGAGCTAATGAAATTATTAGGGAGGTAGTTAAACTACGTCCAAGCTGCCTTCCTTAGAGTGCTTGAGAAGGTTTTGCACATCATAGCATCCCCATGATAATAAATGCTCATGAGGTTGTAGAAGTAGAGAAAATGGTCATCAGGATCACTCGTACCATCATATTGGTTGAGCAATGAAAGTTTACTATTAGCAGGTAACACTTCATCCTGGATACTCCTGGTGAAGGGAGTCTTATTGTTGGCGACTCCGGGAGTGTCGCTAGCAGCCTTGCTGCTTTGAAAGCCACCTTACCAAGGCACGGACCTTGTTTAGGTCAGCATTGTGTGTCGGGTGAGCTTGTCATGTAGCCGAGTAAGCCTATACTCCCTATAAGTCGACTCCTTGTTCATTGCCAACTACAGCTTGGTCGTTGGTAGCCGCAAACTTTGCTGGCTACTAATGCAAGGGTAGATTAGGTTGCTGATTCCTACCATTCTACTGCTGCTTCTAGATGTTGTTCTGCCCAGTACCGGCATTTGAAGCTTCGAGAGGGTAAGTTTATGCGCTATGCCACTTCGCTTCGTCTAAGCAAGCGTGAAGCAACCTATTCTATACAGCATACTCTTCAGCCAAACGTTCGATTCGCTCCAGGCACTCCTCCAACATGGTACTTAGGAGGAGCTGAGTACTCCCAGGTTGGTTATCTATTAACTATTGGTTCTCTTACTCAACGCATTGAGACATAATGCCAAAGGAATTGCTCGTGAGATATGTATTTAATGTGTTTAAGGTTTCAGATGTAGGAATTCAACTTCTTAGTGACAATGCCAAATGTCATCTTTAAGTTCTTGCCGGTAGATGATTAAGCTCTGCACATATAGGGCCTGCAAAATAATATACAGTGAGAGGATACTAAGGGGTTGTTTGACATGACCACTTTGATACTTAAGTTAGTAATGGGGTACTTGAAAGTAGGAAGTAATATAGATAAGTATGCAAGCTTGACGTGCAAAGTTTAGAAAACTTTACTGTTGAGTAGTAATCCGATATTTATAGTGAAGTAGAGCCAACAGTTAAAGGTCAGTTCATGAGAGAGATCTTCTCCCACAAATATGGGAAAGTGGAGTCGTGGGTCCAACATGTTCCACTTATTATTGATGTGGCTGTTTCACACCAGTTAATCCTTATCTTGTGCGTTCTAACTGTTGCCGATCTTACTGAGCTTGGTTGATATAAGCTTAAGGTTTAGGCTTATAAAGTTGAACCCTAGGCTGCAAGATGCGTCAGATATGATCGGCCTTGAAGGGTCCATGTCTAAAGTGCCCTATCAACAATGAGCACCTCAATTTTCTTCCCTTTTTGGTATATTTTCCACTTCTCAAATAGATGCATTTGCCCTTCCATTTTTAAAATTCTTAAAACCACCAATATGGTTAAAAACATTTTCCTTTCCATGGAGCTTAAAATAATTTTCTTTTGTGTGGCCCGATTTTTTCCAATATGTGCACCTTCAATCTTCCTTATTAACATATGGTTGATGTGAAGGTTTTGTCGTAGGTCTTGATCTTGCTACCATAGCAAATCCAGACCCATCTGTATTCGATTCTAACATCACACTTCAATGATTCTCTTATTTTCTCATAAGTGAGAAAACCTCGGACATTAATGGCAATCGATCCCTGCTCAAAATTTGTACTCTAATTGAATCATATTCACTATTTAAACTTGTAAGAAAACCAATTAATCGAGTTTCCTCAATATAACTCATAAAAGTCCTTGTATCATGAGCACACTCTATCTAGAGATCTTGATAATGATCCATTTCGAGCTAGAAGACATTATAATACTTATTAATTGAGTTATTTCCTTGCTAACAAGTTGCTAGCTTGGTCCTTATTTCATATATGGCCGCCTTGTCCTTCTTTTCTGAATAACTCTCCTTTAAAGTTTTCCAAATGATAGAAACATACAATTTTTTGCAATGGAAGGTATCATGGATGTCCACAACCATGACATTATCATGGAGTCTTCAACATCTTAAACAGGGAAACTAGGGTCTTCTAGATTAGACTTAGTTCCATCTAAGTGGCTAATTTTGTTTATTCTTTTGAGATAGGTCTAGACAACTTGAGACCAAGATAAGTAGTTTATTCTATCCAATTGATAAGATGCAACCATAATTTGAAGATCACTACTAGATAAACTATAAGCCCTAAAGCTAAGCCAAGTGACCATAGGATTGAATTTAGAACATAAGGTTTTAGGCGATCGGTTAAAGAATCCGATCAAACCCAAATTATAAACTATCAAGAGAAATATTAGTAAAAATGACCCTGTAAACTTGAATTTAAGAAAATAAATAATAAAATAGGAGACTATAAAATTTTCAAATTTTAAGTATAATAATTGCTAATTACCAAAAAAGCGAAAAGTGTAATCTAATAACTAATAAATTACTACAGATGGATTATATGTATACTAAAAATTATAGAATGACCTAAATAATAATTATGAATGTTCACATGTACCCTACATGTATTTACATGTAAATAAAAATACGCGAAATTATCTTAATTGACCAAAAACTTAGTAAATAATTAAAGAAAATTAGTAATTAATTGTAGAAAAATCAGAAGAGTGTGGAATGATGCAAATTTGGTTGTAGCAGGTCAAGATCTGCAAAATAAAAATCAACCAATTAGAATTAGGCAACACAAAAGCCAAAAATCAAGAAAATTGGGCAAAGTCATGTCTAATTAATACATAATAATTACTAAAATCGTCTATAAATAGGAAAAAAAATTCCAGAACTCATTTGGCCAGTGAAGAATCTAAGAAAAATCAAGAAACTCAAAAATTTAAGAGAAAATCCAGAAAACAAAAAAAGAAAAAAAAAACTGTGCAGATTAGGCAAATGAGCCAAACTCACACCTCACCACCACTTAGGACCGAGCCACCACCACTTAGGACCGAGCCACCACCACCCTACTCTAGACCCATCGTCTGAGTCGGTCGACAACCTTGGACCAGGTTTGGATAGCCAGAAAGCATTGAACCGAGTGAGTTCCTTAATTACCCTAATTTTGTATAATTTCGTAAAAATAGTTATTTTGCTCAGAAAATTATGAAACTCGTTATTCTGAGATTTTATTGTATGTAAATTTAGGGAAAAATAGTGATTTAGTTTAATCACGTCTGAAAATATAGAGTTCTTAACAAATTGAACAAAACCGAGCATGATTAGAACTAAAAATAAATAGGCTTAGGAGTGTAGTTTAGAGCTCAATTTTTTTCTGTAGGATGCTCATGTGATATAGAATAGTGCTATAAAGCCATTTTTTAAAATCAATTTTTGAAATTTTTAAGTTAATTTTTAGCCCTAAAATGATAGAAAAATTGGGTGATTTTGGGTTAATTAGGTGATTAAGATACTAATTACTGATTTAGATAGTACTTAGATGTTTAGGAATGCTAATCTCTGATGTTAAAACCTAATCCTAGCCTTTGGAGTATTAAGTATGGTTAATATAAGAAATTAGGTAGTTAATGTAAAAAATTAGTAATATGTAGAATTGAAAATTAATAAATTTAAAAAATTAGGGTTATTTAAATAATACTAAAATAAAAATTAAAATCATATTAAATCTGAATTAAGATTTAATTTTAGGTAATTGTATAAAAATGTAAGATTTTCTCACATCGGGGATAAATCCGATACCTCAATTAGGAATAACATGTACCGAATAGTTTAGAATACTAAATTAAGACCCAATAAGATATTTAAATACTCGAGCTTAATGTGATTAATGTCATATTAGGATTCGAGCATATTTAGAACTTAAAAATCGAATTAAAACCTAATTTAAAAATTAATGTGGAAGCCAAACCAAACCTAAACCTAACCCTAAACCTAGAATAATTGTAAAAAATTTAAGACCTAAATAATTAGGTATATTAAACCCTGAATAAAACATAACAATAAGGTTTATAGGAGAAAAATAAACCTATAATCATTATATGAAAATGACAATTGATAAAAGACATAAGTTTGCTAATATTAGTTGAAAATGCCACACTTGCAATGTAAAGCGACTTAAAAATTGCTTCATCGAATGCACGACCACATTGCTCTGCTTTTAGCTACTTCAGTATCTCACTTATCTAGTTCTTGAAAAACATTATTCCAGTCCTACTATCTGTGTATCATTTATGTCCAAGTTCCCATTAGCCCTTCATGTTTTGGGAAGGAGAGAAGCAAGCGGATGGATTCCCATTGACACATTAGTATGAATGTACGTATGTTTATAAACTACTTCCGATGAAAATCTCACTAAGTTAAATAAGAGATTTTTTATTTTTTCTTTTGAGTGTATAAGGTGAGATTTTTCTTTTTTTTTTTTTTTTTTGAACTTTCATAATAAAGGAAAGAAGAAAGGGGGTGAAACCCCTGTACAAGTCAGAGAAAAGAGCATGTCAGAGACCTAAACTATCGAAATAGGCACCATGAAACAAAAGGGTGCCCAGATCGATAAGATGGCCATGATGCCCAAAGGTGCTCGAGTACATGAAAAAGCAAAATGGAAAACGTTAAACTATTACAAGACTCAAGACCGGATAGGATTTCAAAAAACAATAAGATTGTCCTATAAATAACCTCTTCAGATCTAGCTGCATCTCCAACACAACGGTAATTCCTCTCCTTCCACAAGTAGCTACACACCACAGCAATAGCCTTCTTACCAGAAGCCTTTAGAGCTGCACCTCCAGTAGCCAAAAAATCAGCCAATGAATTCGCTAATGCAGGTAGATGCGTTATCCATTGCAAGTGATTTCCTAATTTCCACCAAATTCACATTGAAAGCTGCACTTAAGAAAAATGTGATCATGTGTCTTGATTTCTCTGCAACGAAAGAAACAATAATTAGCAAGTACGACCCTCCCATCCAATAACTTGTCCATAGTGTAGAGTTTCTCTTGAGTTATTAACCAAAGAATGAGAGCATGTTTAGGAGCTACTCCTTTGTCCCACACTATTGAATACCAAGAAACATTTGGCTATTGCCCTCTTGCATGCCTATATGCTTGCTTCATAGACAAATCCTTCAATGGCTTCTCTTTCCAAACCAATCTATCACAATGGTCAGTCTTGGGCTTCAAATCGGCTAAACCAGAGCGTGTCTCAGTCCAAAAACTCTCTACTGGGCCATTCCCTATTGTTTTTATCAATAAAGGAGCATAAGTGAGTCTCTTTTGGCCATCCAACATTATAGCTAGCTCTTTCACCAAGCTATTCAACCAATGGTCCTCTGGGTGCTAGCTATCATACCAAAAGGGGATATTATTACCATCCATAACTTCCCACTTCATGAGACACATAGCAAGGGACCTTGCTTGTAGAATTTCCTGCCAAGTGCATGAAGCATCACCCTAAATCTTGATATGCCAAAACAGCAGCCCTTAAGGATTTCACTCTTAACCCAACCTAGTCAAGAGAATCACCATTCTTTGTGCACAACAGGCAAATATGTTTAAGCTGCGCCTACCTTGTTCCAAAAGTGCAAGTCTAAGATCCCCAGTCCACCTTCAGTGTCTAGGCCTACAGACATCACTCCAGCAGAATTTGGCCTTGGCTTTCTTAATCTTGACAAATAAGAGATTTCTATGAGCATTAATCTGATTGAAAAGCAATATTCCACCATTTCCCTAAGAGGCAGCCTATTCTTTGAAAATAGAAAATCCAAGAACATCTCAAGCATCATCAATGATCCTATGGTCTTTAAATTGCACATCAACATTCAAGTACCTCCACTATACGGCCTGATCATAGAACCTTCTGGACTATTCTTTCCTACATAATTGTTCAATGTGAGGATGACTGAAAACAATATTTTTAGTTCAAATGTTTAATCCATAAAATTACATCATTCCATGTACCTTCCAGGATACATCACCAATGTTGCACAGATCACCAAACTTAATCCAATGTAAAAGCGAAAAACAAGCCATAATATGATATCACGGTGAAAGGGTATAATTTCTAATTCATTAGAACACGGGGATATGTGCTCCAAGATGTGAGATATATCAGCATACTTTCTTCATAAAATCTCTCTACATTTTGCCATTGGTTGTTTGCAATACTTTTGCCATCATCTGATTCACAATCCCAAATCATGATTACCATTTTTTTCCAAATTACGGTGCTCAAGGGAAGTCAAACATATTATTCTTCCCTTTAGAACAGGTAAGAGCTATTCTTTCTGATGGACATTCATTGAGACCCAAAAAGAAAAGGAAGGAGAAAACCAAAGCCAGTTAGCACAAGGATTCTTTATATATATAAATAAGACTTTTTGTGTTACGGGTCATAAAGCTGCAGTGGAACCATTTCTGCTACTGTACAAGCATAGGGGCAAGAAAGGAAATTAGTTTATATCAGTCAATTATTGTTTCTGTTATTTTATTTTGTGCAGTTCGTGTATATTATATTTTCATTATTTTTTTTTTTTAAGCTTCTCAGTTAGGGCTAGAATGGTGGGTAGTTTTACCTAGTCCATGTTCCCAAAAATCTGCAGAAAGTGGGAGGTAGTTGTCTCCACCTTTTTCAGCCAAGTAGGGGACATTATGCTAGGTTTTAGGTCATGCCAGAGAAGTTATTTTCTGATTTTCTATGTACTTATAAGGCTGTACTTGCAAAAAGTACGTATCAGAATGTCATTATCAAAAAAGAATAACTTGTTATTGTTTTCAAGAGACCAAGATCCTTTTTCAATGAGCAGTAAACAATAATAGCAAAAGTAGGTCGACAAGGAAGAAAAATTAACAAAGGCAAGGAAGTAATCAGCCGCAATTTCACCCTTGCCAAACTGTAAACAAGACTACAAACCCGATCCTATAACATTTTGCCTCTACTTGGAAAATTCTCAGTCATTGAATTTTGGCCAAAAGTATCTTTATGTATTGGTATTTATAACTTCTCCATTTCATGTCCTCCCAAACCAAAACCAATGGGCACAAGGATTCTTTATTATTATAAACAAGAACTTTTGCCTCTCCTTGGAAATTCTTATCATTGAACTTTAGGCAAGAGGCATTTTTATCTATTGGTATTTATGATTTTTCCACTTAATAGTTGTTATTACTAACACTAATGGCATATTCTCCTTGCCTTTTCTATTTTTTTCCCTTTTGGGGTGCTTACACTAATAGCATGTTCACTTGAGAAATTGGCTCCACATGGAATGACTATTACCACTACTGATAGATTAAGCACAGAGTTATCATTCCATTAAGAATTACTATTGCTTAAAGTAACAAATAACTATTAATTATTAGGATGCATGTAATAACTATTATAGCTTTACTCATCCATGACAAACTTTACTTGCCTCAATACCTAACCCTAGAATTGAGCACCAAACAACCAAGGACCACCACCTAGCTAGTGAATTGGTCACCACCACTTTGTCTCCTCTTATTTCTCTCTTTCTCCCTCCCCTTTCTTGTCCTATCAATTTATATATGGATCCAAGTCTTCAAATGCATTAGTCTCTCTCTTCCTCTCACTTCTCTCTTTCTACCGATGGATCCACATTGCACATATCAATGCAACAACATTATGCAACCATAGTTACACTTGGTTACAACATGATGGGGAAATTGGTGCTACCATAATGGGCTATGGTGACAGGTTTCACAGATGGCTAAAGTCAGTAATAGTTAAGGTTGCAGATAGTTAAGGGTGAAGGTGATTGGTGTTGCTGATGACTAAGGTTCAAATAAATATGTAAAAGAGTCGAGTCAAGACAACGCACTAAACTCAAACTCAATTCTAAAATAAAAGCTTGAGCTCTACTCAAACTCAATCAATTTATTATTTTTACCTTGAGCCTTATTGAAAGTAATGCTCAATAAGCTCAAACTCAATTCTCTTGAGCTTATTTAGACTCGTTTGTCATTTTAAAAAAATAAATATCTAATTAATATAATATAAATGTCCATACTCGACTAAAACTTAAGCTTAATTCAAATTCAATTAGGCTCAAGAACTCATTAAGCTAATATCATGAAACTAGAGCTTGATACAAACTCCAATAAATACAAACAACATCCCAAGCAATTTGCAAGTAAATATGACTTATTTACTCCCCTTATTTATGGGTGAATGGTTCATAATGGCTAAATCAAATGTTAGGTCACGAATGACTAGGCTCATACTTAACTATGGTACAATAATAACTACAGTCATTGATTGTACAATTACAATGGTTAGACCACTAATAACAAGGGATTAGTTGGCAATCTGATGGCCAGATCGCAAGTAGCTAAGATTGGCGATGGTTAGGGTTTACAGAGGAAGGAAAAGAAGATAGGGCATAGGGTTTCTAGGATTTAAATGTATAACATGGCCATAATGGAAATTTTCTTTTTATTGTTTAATTATTTCTTACCGTAATAGGCGCATAATACTAACTATTAGTTTATTCTATTCCTTATTGAATAATTGTTCAAGAGGAAAATGAAATTAGGGTCCTATTATCCCACCCAGCTATTGTTAAAGTAAAGGAAAAAAGGGAAAGGAAATTAATAAATAAATAAACAAAATGGTCATTGATAAAGAATTCAATTTGGCCCAAAGAAAACTCTCAAACATTGGGTCTTAGGCAAAGGCTCCACATTTATTATTGGTTGACCAATTATATATGCTAATAATTTCCCACTCATAATTCAAGAATCCAACTTGTGCAAGGGAGGCCCCTTCTTTCCTTTCCCTTTTCTCTCAAAGGTATTTCTAGGCTTAAATTAGAAATAGCTTAGGCTCACTCACCTCCCCAATCTCAGCATACAAAACTGCTCCTGCATAAGCATGGATCCCAATTCAGGAATCAAGTTAACCTTTGATAACCTTTTATATAGATTGTCCAATTAATAGAACAACAAACTATGTTCAAGGTTCTCCATGGTCTCTCTCTAAATCTATTATCAGATATTTTGAAACTTCTGTGATTTTACTTTGGATCACATTGGAAAAAGCAACTAGCCAAATAAAGGAATGCAAATGGCACCTCTAAGAGTGTGAATGGAAGATGAGAATACCGCTTTGGTTGAAAACCTGTTTCTCCATTGCCATCAGCATGGATAGGAACGAGATGTGATAGAAAAAACACATATGGAGAGAGATAGAGAGGGAGAGAGAGAGTGAACAGACATCTTGTTCCTTGGATTGGCTGCATAGTAGTCTTTTCTCATGGAGCTTATATGACATGACCCCATGTAAAAGAGCCTCCAACGTAGCTTCCATACGCTCTACAGATTAACAAGCATAAATAGCTGGCCAAAGTTATAACTTTTAGCATGTCAAGGCACCAAAATATTTAAAACGCTTATGTACATAAAACTAAATTACAGTAGCATAAACATGCAAAAGACAGAAAAGAAATGGTTTTGATAGTTCAATTGATATTCCCAGCCAGAATAGATCAACTAGAGAGTACAAAGGACTAAAGGAGCACCGAAAACATGCTTATATCGGAAATCAACAGAAAATATTTACCATAAACTTCAAAAAACATATAATGCACCAAAGCAACTTCAAGGAACAATAAAACCACTAGATGTAGATAGTAGCAATGTCGAAAGGAAAATCTTTTAATTCACTTCTATGGATTGTATTGGAAAACAACTTACTAAAAATTCATTCCCTCATAAGTTGTTTGGCCCATGAGGAACAGAGATCAAAGAGCATTCCCCTTCCTCCTTGAATTGATATCGCTGAATACCAAGAGTTTTGTAGTCCCAAACAATATTAGATTCCTCATCTTGTGGCACCATCAACCACTTCCCTTTTATTGATTTGCGCAAATCGCAGAAGAATTTAGGGTCTTCTAGTTTGATATACTCCCTCAAAACCCTTTCATGCTCCGGAATCCAATTTCTGGGAAATGGAGTGTAATCGCATGATGGAATCAAGGACATATGTGAGAATTGCACACCCTCAATTGCATCTACAAGTCCCATTCTTAGAAGATCCGAATACTCAGGAGCAGAATTGTTAGTACTCTCTCTCAGCGGTTTGCTTAGATTACGAGAAGCAATTCCATATACCTTGGCGCGAGATTTTAGCCTGTACCTTGCAGCATATAGCTTAGCTAGAGAACTTCGAATAACATAAGCACAAAATCCTACCACTTTCTTGCGATTATCAGCATACCTATACCAATCAGCCATAGTCTCGAGAAACTTATTCATCTGTGCATTTGTATGTGCTTGGCTCGAGTATAGCATAGGATTACAAGGCAAAGGCTCGGGATTTTTATCTCCCTTTACAAACTTGAGCCGCCTGAACTGGCGAATGCATTGTTGTAAGCTAGCAGTAACCGAGAGCAATGTTCCCACACCTTTTTCACTCACAATATTGCCTCCAGTGGCTGTATATCTTAGTGTCGGGTAAATCACTCTGCGACAAATGATATGATCCAAGAATTGAATACCTCTGCTAATATGCTCAATCTCCAACTTTGAATTGTCCAACCTTATACCAAACTCTCTTTCACAAAACTCGACAATTCCTTTTCTAATCCTCACTGCATCATCTCGCGGCCCCCGAATTCCAATCAAGAAGTGGCCTCCATATCTAATGTAATCCATTTTTCTTGTCTTCTCTTTCCCACTTGCTGGAACAAATTCTGGCCAAGAAGGGTTGTGGCATCCATCATCAATAGAATTTTTCCATATAGAATCAACCTTAGATGGCCTAAAAAAATCACCAATCTTTCCTTCCATCTCATAATCTAATTCATTTAAATACACATTCGCGAGCAAAGGACTTAAAATACCACAACAACCATAATTAGGTACTTTTCGAGCCTCTTCAGGCGCAAAATCATAGAAAGTACGCAACCAATATGGGTCGGGTTTAGGCTCATTTTCATTAAGGATCTTCTTCTTGGTCACCTTCCTTTTCTTCTTCCTCGAGGACTCCTTATCCTCATTGACAATTTGAGTCCTAAGGGGTCCTCTAAGAGCAGATTTAATCAATCCCAAAATTTTCCTATCCTTAATAGCCTTCTCCAAGTAACCCATTACCACATTCTTATCTACACTGTCAAGAACCTCCGTTATATCTCCTTTCAAGAACCACAAATATCCTGCAAAGTTACTACGAATGGTTCTAATCACAGTATGAGCACTTCTTCCTGGCCGAAAAGCATGCAACTTGGATGAAAACCGAGCCTCAAAAACCGGCTCCAAAATCATCAACAAAACCTCCTGAACCACCCTATCCTGAAAACACGGATCATTTGATTCCAAAAGTGCTTTCAGCTTTGTTTTCGATATAGTCTTCATATTGGTTTTGTCATAAGGATTACGAATCAGCTGACCAGATTTATCGTTCCATTTGAATTGGTTATGAATCACAGCATTCCTGAGAGATAAAAGAGAACGGAGGGTATGGGAATGAATGGCGTTTCGAGGAGGGAATGTGCCGGTCACGTGAGCACAAGTCCTTTGGTAAGCAAGAACCCAGAGATCAAATTTGCTGAGAAATCCAGTAAGATTAGGGAAAACAATATTGGATGGTGAAGAGAAAGTTTTGACCCATATAGAAGACAATATATCAATTGGGTCTTCTTTGAGAAGACAATATGGGTCTTGAACAATTTGGGTACTCTTAGTTATGCTTCCCTCATGGGTTTTGAATGAAAGAGTGGAAAGTGAAGCGAAAGTGCAGGAACTAACCAGACACTTACCACAGAGTATAGTGTCTGAAAGATGTTTGATGAAAGGTATCAATGACATTGTTGTTTGTTTTGAGTTCCCCTTGTTTTGAAAGAAAAACAGTCGTCGAAACTCTTACATCCGTGAGCGGATGGACCCCGACAGGTCCTTAGGCTAGCTATGTGACCGCTAGGGCCACGAATGGTTCCTAGTTCGGCCTTTCCCAAAATAAGTTAATCGCATGTCATGTCTAATTTATATGAATACGAATTCTTTTTCAAAAAATATTATAAAAAACTTTTTTTATAAAAAATATTATCAATATAATACAGTAAAAGTGCATATGAAACATGTGCCTTCAATTTTGTTTGTTTTTTACATTAAAAACGTATTTAATACATATGTTTTTAATATATCATGAAATTTGAATTTTAACTGAAAATTAATGTACTAAATATGTTTTTAGTGTAAAATTTTTTGGCACACTAAACGTGTATCTAATATATGTGCCTTTAATATGGTAAATAAAAATAAATTATTATTCAATCTAGTAATTTCTTCCAATCCCAAACAATTAAAACATGTACTTCTACTTGTATATTACAAACTGAATAAAAAGTTTGCTACAAAAGTCAATTGCATAAAATAATAATCAATGCAACACATCAACAAAAATTACAAGTAGAAAAAAAAAAATCAACGCATGGAACGATCATCTATTCATCATAAGAATCGATTATAATAAAAAATAATTGAAAATTGTAATACCAGGGTAAACAAAGAATGCCATAAACTGCGATCTCTGATAAAAATTAAACTATATTTTGAATATTCAGTATATATATAAAATTTGTCATAACTTAATGTTAATGTTAATACAATGGTGAAAAAAGAGAAAAATAAACAAAATGTATCTACTATCACCTATGCCGTGTGAAGATCCTCACGACACGAAAAAGAAGTAAACACCCTCATCTATCCTATGATAACGTAATCTGAGATGATGGATCGTCAAGATCCCTAAGAGGAATTAGGTCGACTAAAAGAGCCGAATACAGTTAAGTGACACCCTTACCCATGAAGGACTGTGTAGGGGTAAAACATCGCTTTTGAGGTGCTAATAAAGTCATAAGATCAAGATAACGTCGAAACTCGGGAATCATATAAGAGTTAGATCTAGCCCTAAAGTTGGATTCGGCTCCCGAAGTAGAGACATAAGACTCTTCCTATTCAATAATAAGACTCAATGTTTCGTCAGGCTGCTTTTCTATGATATTTGCATGCTCGTACTCAATGAAATCCATATACGATTCATTTGACGGATTTATATTTGTTTGCTCTACATCGGTAATTATTAAATGCACATTAAGATCCGGAAGAGGTGGATTGTCTGACTCATGTATTTCATGCTCGACTTAAGCACTCGATTTCCTGATGTATCTTATGTACACTTCCTGAATACTCCGTTCCCCAAAAAAACTCGACCATCTCAATAAAATTCTTAATATCCTTATCGTCTCTAATGGTTATCAACTTATAGGTAACTCCAACATAATGGAAAAAGAGATGCCTATACACGAGTTCAACACCACTTTAGTCAACTTTAGCACATCCACAAATTCCCCAAATGAAATGAGAGAAGTTCAAATCCTTTTTAATCTTTAACTTCTTAATGGGCTCTCTGTCATATTTCAATCTTAGTTACCCATCACAATATTTCCGTTCCCATACACAATAATTTTCATGTAATCTGTGATTTCTACCTTAGTAATGCCATGATGAACCGAATATTTAGATAATATTAAAAACTCCATTTACATATCAAGCAACAACTTAATAAAATGCATGAAGTCATCTCGTTAAGTTGCGTCGCGTACTATCTAACTTTAACTTATTAATTCAACTCAACACATTATAAATGCTAAAAATATATATATAACAATTTTAATTTACATTCCAAAATTTTTCATACCCATACTTGTATAACTTAACGTAAACAAAATATAATAAATTTTCATGAAATATCAACAATTTACACAACTTACGGATAATTCAAAATTTAGTGGGGGTGAAAATGAAATCTAGCTACACAGATTGGGGCATCTATAAATGGTATAGTAAAAGCATTATACCTTTATTATACCATAGTGATAATATTTTTCATATGGGCAATATTTTTCATATGGACCCTTTTCCGCAATATTTTTTTGAAAAATGAGTCGTATTCATATAAAACTCATAATATCTCCACTTAGCCATGTATACATATTTTAGTTGTATTTAAGCAATTTTTCGATGATTTAACTAATGGTATACTGCTTAAATAGAGTGTCCTATGGCATAAAATACAAGGTAAAAGGTAGAATATAATTACAAAACTAAATTTAATTAAATTGCAACGTGGAATATATATATATATATATATATATAATAATAACCCATTCTAAGTTGGAGTAACCAAAGAACCATCCTTAGTGATTGACTTAAGTTTGGAAAGCAAAGTTTCGATAGGTTACGATTTACCTAACTTCATGAGTAACTATTGGAATAAAATATAACAATAAGGATTTGGTCATGGGATAATGCTATATTAACTATTTGAAATTCATTATTTTTATTTTATTTTACATTTAAATTATCAGCTTATGAAATTATACATTCAATCAAAATTTTACTTGTTACCAATTATGTATTTGCTTTTTCCATAAGCAACCATTATTCTAATCATAATCACTAGCTAATAACATGTTGACACATTAATCTACAATGACAAAACGCAATCTTTGAGCAACCTCTAAATATCACAGTGAATGCAAAATTTATAGAGAAGAGACTAGAGTGGAACAAAACCTAAGTCCCAAAACAAAAAAAAAAACAATAAAATAGAAATTTGATAAGAAAATGAGTAATCACAACCTACTCAAAAAAAACAAAAGAAAACTTCTTCCAAAACATCCACATATTCATTCTTCTCAAGAAGATTTTAAGAATAACTATATCTTCTTTACATTCTATTAGCTCATCAAAGTAATCCCATGGTTGTAGTGGTTGATGGTGATTTTTAGATATGGTTTAAGGGCCAAGGTATCAATAGTGAAGACAAAAGCAAATAAGAAAAGAGGTTTTATAGACAATAGTTAGACCCCTAACGAAACACCAAGATGAAAACCTAAACACTATTCGAATAGTGCAAGACTACCATTTGAATGAAAACTAGAAGAAATGTCAGCACCATCTATATGATAGCATGACTACCATTCGAATGGTTCATGATACTTAAACATTGTGTTCTTAGAGTTGTTTTATTTGTAAAATTTCATCTTATTTATCATATTACCCTTAAATAAATTTAACTGCATATTCACTTGCATTGAATAGCCATTCTACTCTCCTTTTATTCCATATAAAGTTACTATTACGGTGTTTAACTCAATGTTAGACACTATATAGCTATTTGGTATGGATTACTATTACGCAAAATATTGAGTAGCAATTTATGTCTCCATCCGCCTAAATTGCTATTCAATATTCTAATTATCATCTTTGACATAAACATTCTTTTGCCATAAATGCCTATATCCTTATAAACATTACTTATTGTTCCTTAGAAAAGGTATAATGGATGTTTTGAATTTATTTATTTTTTATTATTTATGCTATTTTTTTTTTATCAACACAAACAATATAATAAATATGTAATAATTATTATGCTTGTATTACATTCCTATTGAATTATAATTTAGTTCCTCATTTATTCCATATGGTGAAGTCAACGAGCAGCAAGGGTTTAAGTAAGGTTTTGTTAGAGATTTCATTATTACCTTAGCTTTAAACGTTTATAAACAGTCTCTAAAGAGCTATTGATGAATATTGAGTAAAACATTTCACTTCATTTTATTTGAGTTCCTAACAAACTTGTGAGATTATGGTGAATCCATCTTTGGATTTCATGGATCGTATCAAATCCATCAACATCACACGGTTAGATTAATTGAGAGACACATCAATCCCAATTCTAATTACAAAATTAGTTTTTATTTATTGTTTTTAAGTTATATCTAGCAAAATTTATGTCGATATCCTTTAATTCTCCATTAAATATGTAAAAAGAAACCCAAAACACATTTGATCGTAGCTTTAGCTCATCTTTATTGGCGCCTAGCTTGTGTTTGATCTAGGTTCCATCAGCTTGTATACATAAGTTGTCTTAGGTAATCGTAAATAGGGTTTCTGGACCCCTTAAGACTCAATAACCTAGTCAGGGAGATTGCGCTTGATCATCATGGAGAGTAAATGTATTATAAGCATGTCTCTATCCTAGACCTTTACTCGACATAGTCTTCAAGCAAGCTAATCTTCACTTAACCTGACACCTCCTAGCTTGACGAGGGCTAAGTTATTTAGTCAGGGTTGTCTAACCCTACATGGGGGTCGACAATCTAAGGATGGATGGGCTAATTGGCTATATAGGTCTGGGATTATGTAAAGTCATCGTTTGCTAGAGTAATAGTCCCTTCGGCAAAGGTCACCTTGTGTTTGGGCCTTAAGCTCTTAGGCTATGTTCGAGAGCTCGTATAAACAACATCCATATGTAATTTAGATTAGCTATATTAAGTACATTATAAACAATATGTATATATATATATATATATATATATATATATAACCCAAGAGTTTAAAATAACTAAATCAAGATGGAATAACCATTTAAAATAATGATATATATTATATTGGAGTGCAAAACCATATGGATATGCTCCTTATTGCGTACTTTGATCGATTGGATTGTTTTGTTATAGATTCCTCAAAGAAAAATCATATATTTATTTTTAGGTATTCTTTTATCATTTAATCTATTGGTGAGAATATGCATTGTCTAGATTACTCTTTTTCTTAAATATTAGTCAAAAGGGTTTTGGATTATCTAATGTTTTAACAATTACTAATCCAAGATTCTTGACTTCTATTAAATAATAGAGATCTATCAAGGCAAAAATAATATTGATGTAAGATAAAAAAAAAAAAAAAGGGAAGAACTATCTTCTTTTTTTCCATTTTTTAATCTTTAAATTGGGATTGTTAATGAAAACACATAACCGATCAAATCTATGCGATCAAACATTTAATTCAACTAAACTTAATATATAACTAATACTATCTAGGTGTTATGTATAGTTTTGATATGTTTAATGGCATCTAGATTGTTGTATCCTTACATAATAGTATGCATATGGTATTGTATATATGTATGTTATGTGTATTTATATATCTATGCATGTTATATTAGCTATACTTATATATGATTGATGGGAATATGCTATATGATACTTAATTATAAGGGTAAGGGTAATGCTATTGCTATTGCTTACACATCAATTTTACCACTTTTTATAATTATACGTTTGAAGTTTTAATTTGTCTAATTATACATCCAATTAAGAATTTTGTTGTTATTGTCTACATCTTAATCAACTCCATTTCATGTCGTTAGTCTAAATAATATGATCAATCAATTGAGTGACTACCCATAATCTTAAGGGTATTATACAATCCATCATACTACTCCCCTAAGCCTGTGGGTGACTATCTATAATTGCTAGTGGGTATTGTAACCTACAGTTTTAAAGTAAGTAGTGACCCACTATTTTGTAGGGAGGTAGCCAATGGCTACTTGTAGAGGGTCATGCGTCTCCCTTAAGGTCGTTGGTAGCCAACACATTAGTTGGTCATGCTAACTAGATTTGCGGTATGAAATGGAGTTAACTAAAGTGTAGACGATGATAAGTAAATCTTCAATTGCATATATAATTAGACAAATTGAAACTTTTAGTGTATAATTATAAAAATCGGTAAAATTGAGGTGTAAATAAAGATATTAACCCCTTAATTATACAATTGTACTGAATTTATTCTCTATACATATCTTTATATTTTATAAGAAGTCTATATTCTGTTGTAGGTAATACAAAACATACTACATAATAAGTATACGTTATGACTCAATAGAGACGTGTTAGAGAATAAAGAGAAAGAAAAAGACCAAACTACTTAAATGACTATATTGAGACCTAAGCATACAAATCCACACATAGAAATAGTACACAATAAAGCGTAAGAAAAAATAATAGATTCGTAGCAAAACAGTTAGGTTTACAACAAACGTATAACTGGATGAGCATAATAGTATAAAAAGAATGAGAATATTGAAGGGAATAGTCAAATACCCTATTTTTGTCATCTAGTTTTTTCTTCACTTTTTGGGGTTGCTCTAAGACTTGAACTTTAGCGGAATATCAAACCCTAGTTTTCATATCGCTTTGCAAACACATAAATACTATTAGTTAGTTCTTAAGAATTGCATGATCAAATATAACTCTACGTATAGAAAACAAATCTGTGTTTGGCATAAACATTTGATCCAAGATTGAGATTTTACAAGAAACCCTAGATCTAAAAATACAAAACAAAAAGGGAGAGAGAAAAGTATTCTTATATTTGAGACACTTCTTTGATAAGGAAAGAAGAGGGTTCGATGTTTATAGCGGTTAGAAGAGATATTTTGGATTCCGTATGGCTTGAGCTTGGAATTTGGATTGCAAATGCATAATAGTATACACTATATGACGTGTATTGTGTTCTTATGATGGAGTAAAATATACACATGTACATAGTACATTATTATGTATTATTACACATCTATTTTGCTAGAACACAAATATATTATCTAGTGTCTTACGTGTTTTAAATTTTTATATGCTGTTATTATTATTATTATTTTCAGACATATAGAATATATAGGGTTATTATTGTTATTAAATTTTTATTTACACAACTCGCTTTCCGTTTCGTTTTTACATCCACTTATTTACTTTTTACGTTAAATCCATATATTTTATTTAAACTTCTTATTTCAAGATATTTAATTAAGATTGAGGTTAGTTAAAACTATTATTCAAGAACTTACAGTTTGGCTTGAATAAACTTATTATACTTTGATTATTTAGAAAGAATTATTTTCCTTACATTTGTATATTCACTTGAAGCTCGAGCATTTTGCCAGGACAAAGTACGGTGCGCCTAGTTTTCTCAAAGCGGATATTTCATAAATTGAAACAAATAAATTGCTTTTTTTTTTTTTTAACGATATGTCAAACAATTTGGTGGGACCTACCTCCAAGCATGATTGATCTAATTACTACGCGGGGGTGGTAATCAACTTGATACAGGAGAGGCATGAGTTCAGTTATGGTGTATTCATTTATAGCGAATAAGGCATCTTTATTATTGATAAGTTTCCCTTTGCTCTATCCTAGTTGAAATAAAAATTCCTAGTTAATAATGGATTGACCTATGAAACTATAGAAATTTTCCATTTGACTCATAATAAATACTACAACTTCACAAAATTAAAAATAATAATAACGAATAGGAAAAAGCATGTCATTAAGGGAACTCAACTATAACTATTCACTCATTTAGGAATAAATGATTGAAACTTCATGTAACAACCTTACTCTTGAAATTGATACAAATTGATATATTTAAGCTCAATTTAAGCTTGTTACAAGTCAAATGAATTGAAACCCAAGGTCAAGTTCACAATTTTTTTAGTAGCTTAAGTTCGAGTTATGTTAGATTACAATTAAGGTACTCTAATAGCTTACGCGTCGAATTAGTTTATTTACACCCCTAATCATGATGGAGATTGAGATTTATAGTTCTAAGGTAAGAATTAAAAATGGTTGTCGATGGCTTACTCAGAGTGATTGTGGCATGGAATGTGAAAAAGGTATGCAATACCACCATTACCCCATAGTAGCAAAAAGTCACTATTATAGTTACCCCATGAAGTATGAATTTCATTCGGTGCTATGTAATACTTTATTAATTGAAATTGAGTTAAAAAGTTAAATTGATAAAAATTTAAACATTTAAAGAAAAGGCACATGAATATATCTTAAAAGACATGTCGAAACATAGTATCGATGGAAATTCTGAATCATAATTCAAAATAAGGTTAATATTATAATTTATACCTTAAGTTTTTCACTTTTTACAATTATATACCTGAAATTATAATTTATCTAATTATACATCCAATTAAAGATTTAATTACCACCATCTATATTTCAATTAACTCTAATTTACACTATTAGTTTAATTAATGCGATTAGTTAATAAGATAATGACTTAAAGCTCTAGTAGGATTACACAACTCCCCATAAGTGACTATTGGCCACTCATCACAAAATTGTGGGTTGCGACCTATTTAAAAAATGTAGGTCACAAGACTTATAGGCAGCCATGGGTAATTGCATAACCCTAAGGAAATTGTGCACTCCTTAAGACCATAGAGAACCACCTTATTAGCTTATCATATCGATTGAACTATCAGTGTGAATTAAAGTTAACTGATATATAAACTATGACAATTAAAACTTCAATTGATTATATAATTAGTTAAGTTAAAACTTCAATTGTAAAAAATAACAAAGTTGAAATCTAAGTATATTACCCCATTCAAAATACAAAACTATTCAAGAGAAACTATAGTGTACCATAGATGACTCTATCAGTATTGGCCTTAAAGAAAATTTTTTATAAAAATAAAATCAAGATAGGTTTTAGACTAGTTTCATGAACTTCAAACCTAACCTAATAGCCTATTAAATGTCTCTAGACTTATAGGGTTTTTTTAAGTATGCCCAAAACCTACTTTATAGCCTTAGAGGGATCTAAATATTTGTCTAAACTTGCCAATTATGCTAATTTATTTTTATTAAAATACTTTAAAATTTATATTAACATGGATAAAATAAAAATTCTTAAAAGCTAAATGATTTGCATAACAAAAGAAGAAAATGAACTTAATATTACAAGCCATTATGTGATCAACTATATATGTCTACTACAAATTTAAATAAAACTCAAAAAATACAACATAAAATACCAATGTTACCTTGGTTGACTTCGTGAAAGAGTATAGCTTTTCATTCTTTTTAAATCCATTCTTACATTTAGTCGATAGAACAACTATTTTATGGAATTTTTCATAATGTGAAATGGAGAATTGTAATTCGTTTACAGAAGGAGGGGAATAATGATTCTTTGACTTCTTTTCAACATATATCTATATCAATTTATGATATATCTATTTCTCTATTCCATTATTTAAGAATTATAAATCTATTTCCATCTTATTTTATGGATATATTGGAACTAGAGTTTTCATTGGGCTTTGATCTATTATCGATGGTGAAATTTCCTTTATAGCTTGTCTGAAACCTTATAAAATTTTAACCCTCCCAAATCCTATGAGAATAGGTTAAGAATAGGTTATTTAATAATTATCGCTTATTGATTACATATAAATCCTCACAATTTACGTCTGTTCTCGATTGAGACCATCACGGACGTTGAATTTTTTCTACCCATGAGCACCTTGTCTAAATTTTTTCTTATAAATAATTTCTTGTAATGGAAATAATAATAATAATAATAATGATAATAATAATTTTCTTATTCATAATAAAAATATTTTCCCTTGATGCTTTCACACGAAACACGACAAATTTTTCGACCCTAAATAATTTTCTTTTGCGAAAAAGTGAACAACGAACCGGATCCGTGTTCCTTGTCCTACCTACCTGAATTATATCCCAACGAGAAAACCCGCTGGAAGTCATAAGACTCTTCAGTCTAATAATTATCAAGACTTTGGTTTCATGGTCGATGGATCTTCCTACCCCAACGTGCGAAGAAATGGGATACTAGATTCTCTCTCTCCTCTCTCTCTCTCTAACAGATCCATTGACTTGAAACCAAACCAAAACCCTCTCTCTCTCTCGATCTTGGAGAGAAGAGTGATTGGATCGGGAAATGTCGAACTCACTTCCTTATTCCACGAAAGATGTTCACTACGACAACGCCAAGTTTCGTCATCGATCTTTCTACAAGGTGGTCTTCTTTCATCTCTCTTTCTATCTTCATCCTTGTTTGATTTTATCCAATTCACTTATCAAAGTGCTTCCCCCCACTTTCGGTCCCTATCTCGGATATGTTGACATGTGTGATTGAATGAGTAAAAGGTTGGCTGACTTGTGATTGGATGACAGTATAGAGACGCTGAAAAAAGAGGAATAAAGTTGATGTTTGTTGCTCTTTTGATTTCACAACCATTTTAGTGAAAATTCGCCTTTATTGTAAGGTCTCGCGAGCAAGTAAAAGGTTCCTTCTTTTATCTCTTAACAACTGCCTCGGCCCACCCGTTTGCCTAATTGTAATTACGGGTAAGAAAGAGTGCTGTAGTATTATATGAATAAGCAGAAGCAGACTTGAATATAAGCATAGGTATAGAACCACCAGTCCAATATAATTTTTATATGGAATTGTGCATTGGGATTCTAGTGCATATAGATACAGATTGTCCAATAGGAGAATGGAGAGGATCACATGGACTTGTTTAATAATGGGTGGTTTATTAGTTATTGGCTTCCGATGTGAAATCTTTCAATTGATATGTCACGGCCATGGTACCTTCTATGGCTTGCAAATGTGTAAGCTTGTCACATTATTGGTTTATCATAAAGGGGACAATTAGAACCTCAGAGCTGTTTGAAACTTCTGATCATCTGATATACCCCTTTTGTGTTTACACAGATCTCCTATATATAATTTCCTTTTTTATCAGGTCTTTTCACAACTGGCATTTGATACACAAGTTTGTAAGTAGTTGCTTGGTTGTGGGGTTGAGAAAGATGTATGCTCTAGGCATTGGCTATTGGATTAGAGGGACAGACATGTATTGGATCTGGTGGTGGAATATGCATCAGCAATGGATTCTTGACTGAACAGCTTATTCTTGTGGTTCTAGTAGTTTTGAGATTGAGAAGGTGATAGTTATGTATTTATTAGTCATGAAGTGGGTGTTACTGTTAAGAACGATAGGTGTTCTTTAGGGGTTATAGTGATGGAACTCATGAAATTTGAGTTAAGAACGATAGCTTGGTGTTTTCAGAAGCTAGAATAGGCTCAAGCACTCACTGATCAAAGTCAAAATTGCCAGCAGATAGGAAATAAGTACACTTGTATGGAGCCTGCTATTTGATGATCTGTATTTAGGAATACTTGGTCAGAATTGTGGGATAGAACTAAAATCAACTTCAGCAAGAACAAGCAGTTGGTCCTAGTGAGCTGTGCAGGCAGATATTACTCTTTTTCCATATTCTTAGGTGATTTCAATTTATGCCCTAGGGATCTCACCCTCTAATTCCTTGTGGCAAATGATTGGGAGAAGACCTCAAAGGTTCGGTAGAGGAGTTTTTGCTTTCGCTTGAGATCCTGTGATAATAAGAAATTATGGGAAAGAATTTTGGTACTGGTATTGAATGGGCACCATGTTGACTAAGGCACGACTGCAGCACTATCCTGCAAGTAGCAAGAATTATTTGAGTAGGATAATGGCTAGGAGGATTTGGGGAATTTCAGTTCTGGGTAAATCACTATCTGCAGCCTGTCCTACTATTCATAATTTCACCTTTCTAAATTTCTTTTAAATTCCTTCTGTTTTGTTTTTCACCTGCAAGGCTTTCTTAATTGTTGAAGATGCTGTATCATTTTGATTCAATCGGAGAAAATTAAGACTTGACAGTTATTAACAGTTCATGTATTATTGCTCCTACATGGATTTGCATTATTTTGTCAGCTGGACCATATGATTTATTATTTCCAGAGCTTTGTTCTTGAAGCCATTATCCCAAACTCCTTTTCATTACATTGAGATCAAGAACTTTTTTATTGTTCTGGGATTGCAGTGTCACAAACATCTTAATTGATTGGTAGGACATGAAAATCTGATGGATTTATCAGCCATTTAGTTAATTTAAGGAGCCAGATAATACTTATTTATATTCCGGTATGATGGTTATGCCCTTTTTCTGTTGAAGTATCAATACACTTCAAGTGTTTCCAGATTGACACAAAATAACTGATTTTTCTGGTTTAATCATGTTATGACTTATGACCTGCACATTGTCTGGACTTGAGTTTTATATGAATAATGAGAAAAACTATCCATAGTTCCCCTTTCTCTCTCTCCCTGGTTAAATTGTATGTGCTTGCTAATTACATGGCTATACCCCTGGGTTCCAGTTTGGTGGTTGGTTTTGTGTTGGTCATTGGGATATTGATATATTGAGATAAGAGGGAAAGTAAACTTGATAACTTGGTCATAGCATGTAACTGGAAAGTGTTTCAATGTTTTCTTATCTGGTATATGTATATCTCTAAGATACATAAACAGCCCTTTTCAATCATCTTATTTGTTCATAAAAAAATGTGACAAGAAAATGTTGCCAAGGGTAACAATTACCATTCAGTAAGCTATCTCATCTGACGTGAAGTCTTAAGCTTTAGAGGTCTCTCTATAAGCACAAGACTGTCTCTTTTTGGTCAGAGAAAGCTGCAATTGCACATTGGGTGTACCTTTCTTGTCAGTTTGGGTTAAACTTGTGGTATGGTTGTCCTAGTTGACTTATTACTATTCTTTTCTATCTCAGGTGATAAATCAATCGTCCCTTGCACGTAATGTGAAGCGTGATTGTTTGACATGCAGTACCGGGAAGTTTCTTTTGTTAATCTTGATCTTTGGTTTGGCATACCTAATGATCACACATACAAGTCCAGATTCTTCTGTTTCTGGAAGATCGAAAAAAGAATTCATGGCTAATGAGGGTGAGTTGATTGGTGATGGCAACAAGAGATTTAGAAGATTTTGGAGATGGCCTCCTAGACTACCTCCTCGTTTATCCCCAGATGAAAAGGGTGATGAAAATGGTGTAATTCGTGATCCCAACAGCTTAAATTCCAGATTGAAGTGGGAAGCCAGGCAACAAAATGTTAAGGGTGCTTTTATCCATGCATGGTCCGGCTATAAGAAATATGCAATGGGCTATGATGAACTGATGCCTCTGAGTCAACAAGGAGTTGATGGATTAGGAGGTTTAGGTGCAACTGTTGTGGATGCTCTTGATACTGCTATCATTATGGGTCTTGATGACATAGTCTCTGAGGCTGGCTCTTGGATTGAGAATCACCTTTCAGATCGAATAAGTCAGAAAGGGCAAGTCAATCTTTTTGAAACCACAATACGTGTTTTAGGTGGTCTTCTGAGTGCATATCATTTAAGTGGTGGAGATGGAGGAATGAAATTGACGAGAAAGGGCCCAGATCCAGCTGTATACCTTGCAATAGCAAGGAATTTGACTGATCGACTTCTATCTGCCTTTTCTTCCAGTCCAACATCAATTCCCTACAGCGATGTTGTATTACGTGATTCTTCAGCACATCCAGCTCCAGATGGATTGAGTAGCACTTCTGAAGTTTCAACTGTACAGCTCGAATTTAATTATTTCAGCATGGTTTCTGGTGATCCAAAATACACTACAGAGGCCATGAAAGTTTTGGAGCATATGAAGACACTTCCAAATGTTGATGGGTTGGTCCCTATTTACATAAGGTAGGGGATCGCAGTTACAGACTTCAGATATCAAATGATTTCCAGATGCAGAGAGATTTATATAAAAAGGAAGATATTTAACTGCTACTGCAAATTTCTCCATGAGTTTCAAAAGTAGCTTAATTAATGCAGCAACAAAGAAATACAGTAGTTATTTTCTAATTTGCATTGTGAATAGAAAATGTTGTTGTGATATGTGTATTAGCCTAACGGGTAGACTGAGAATTATTGTTGGCAAATGCTCACAATTTGCTTCATCATATCCTATGATTGTCCAGCAAATAAAATGACAAAGCTTTGCTGATTATTCCATTTTTGCGGTTTCATTTACATAAGTATTTTTGGTCCATACCCATTCTTTCTCTCTTGTGCAGTTAATGTTACTTTTTGTCATGAATGCAGTCCTCATTCAGGTGAATTCAGTGGAGAAAATATAAGGCTAGGATCTCGAGGTGACAGTTACTATGAGTATCTACTCAAAGTGTGGCTTCAGCAGGGAACAAGTCAAGATAATAACATGACATACTTACACAAAATGTATAATGAAGCTATGAATGGTGTCCGTAAACATCTGGTTAGGAAATCTCTTCCGCAAGGTTTGGTTTTTGTGGGGGAGTTGCCATATGGAGCAAGGGGTTCTTTTAGCCCAAAAATGGATCATTTGGTATGTGGCTTTTCCTTTCCTGTGGTGCATGAGAAAATTACATAAACCTTAAGGTTAAATTGCATTAAATTGTGATACCTATCCATCATATACACATACTTGCAATGCCTTTCTCATGCAATAATTGTGTTTATCATCAGGTTTGTTTCCTGCCTGGTATTCTTGCACTGGGCGCTACTAAGGGGATGACAAAGGAGAAAGCTATGAAGGAAAACCTACTTAGATTTGAGGACCTGGAAAATCTGAAGCTTGCTGAGGATCTAGCACATACATGCTTTCAAATGTATGCTGTAACCTCAACCGGCCTTGCTCCTGAAATTGCTTACTTCCACACAGAGGTTGGTTTATCCTTTTTTTATTTCCCGGATCTTTATAACTAGTATCTGTTCCTGCATTGAGGTGTGTAATTGTGTTTCTGCTGAGTGTCATAACATGACATTAGTTTGAGGAATGCTGATTGAAATCTTTGTTCGATCAGGAATACTCTGAAGAAGGTCTTGATGGTGGTAACAAGAGTTCAAAGTACATGCAAGATATCATAATTAAACATTTAGATCGTCATAATCTTTTGCGTCCTGAAACAGTGGAATCGTTGTTTGTGTTGTACCGGATCACTGAGGACGAAAAGTACGTTTTATTCTGCTGCTTTCTTCTGCTTATTTTCTGTTTTAGGGAAGAAATATGTGTAGAGGCTACTATATATGATGGATCCTTTATCTTGCAGATATCGTGAATGGGGTTGGCAGATCTTCCAATCATTTGAGAAATATACAAAGGTTGATACTGGTGGATACACCTCACTCAATGATGTCACGAGTATTCCTCCCCAAAAAAGAGACAAGATGGAGACTTTCTTTTTGGGGGAGACACTAAAATACTTGTATTTGCTATTTTCTGATACTAATGTTATTCCTTTGGACAAGTTTGTGTTCAATACAGAAGCTCATCCTTTACCTATTAAAGGTGCCGTAAAGAGTAAATGATTCGTATGACTATCCAAATGAGGGAATGGTGTATACTAAAGTATGATGTGGTCTGCATAGAAATTTGCTTGTCTTCAGCCGTTGCATCACTCATACGATTCAATCTAGTTCGGAAGACAATGACTGGCCACACCATGGAGTATCTGCTGGGCAGTTGAGGCATGTGGTGATTTTACTGCTAAAGTTAATATTGTAATTTTATCCAAATTCGCAAAAGAATTTTGGATTCTTGATACTTCTGTCATTTGAATCACGAGAGATAAGATGTAGTCTCATAGCGCATTAATTTGTAATATATAGTTAGTGCTTCACCTTTCATAGGCTTTTGTGAAGGGAGACAAAGATTGAGTTCCTTAAGTTCATCTAATCTTATCATCATATTTGAGGACGATTTTGTAGTCCCTTTTACTGCTGAAATGGGAGAGCTATGACCAGTTTCTGGTTTCAAACTAATTGACAGTTTGTTGGAAAATCCGAGATAGCTATACATCCAATGGAACAATGCATGATTATCATCTTCAGTGACACATTGCCAATTAGTCGGTGTTGATAAACCTATACTATAGAATGCGTTGGGATCATATTCGCTGCTATTATTCTGCATCATTGTCCCTGGGTGTTGCTCTTGCTGTGATGTACTCCTAGCACATGAACTCTTTCGAGGTTGTCTATGAAGCGATAGGCCAATTTTACTTAAATAAAAGGTATGTCTTCTCTATTGTAATTTTTCTAAGATTTTATGGAAAAGAAAAAATATCAGAGATGTTGACTTAGTAATGACAATTCAAAAGGTATGTCAAACCTGCTAATTTAATATCAGGTTTATAATAAACTATCAGCATTTCATCTATACACCTCTTTCAAGAAAGTAAATATATTTGCTAAAAATTAGTTGCACGGGCTCTGACCTCAGGTGTTCCCGTTCATTAGTGTTGGAACTTCTACACGATGAAATTGTTGTGTTGCTTGTTCTTGGAACATTGCAAATTGAATTGCCCGTTCAGATATGTTTATGATTTTTCCATGTAATTGACCTATATATGTAAATATGTTTCTCAAATAAATCTCTACCGAGTGCTTTTTATTATTTTTTAGCCGACTTCATATTTCACAAGAGATGGGTGGATGAATCGAACTGCTTTAATGATAGAAAGTTTCGACAAGTAATGGACACTATAAATAAATCTTTTATTTGGTGCTTGGCAAGCTTGCCAAGACCTAAACATTATTTTCGAATTGAATACAAGAGAAAATGCCTTAATTTCCAGATGAATTGTGTGAAATGTGAATTTGATTATCTGAAACAATTTAAGGTGGTAGCACCATCAGTAAATATTCAGGAAGTTACCATATAAAGAAAAATGGTGTGAAATTTATACTACATGCATAAAAATGATGATGTTAAACTGCAACTTCAATGTAGATTAGTATTTGACGATACATATTCAAAACAAAATCTATAAAATGATCAACCATGCAAAGACTTCAGACCAAAATCATTATTCTACTTTTAATTTTGTGTAGAGCTTTATCCAGAAAACAAAACTCATGTAGAAAAAGAATGAATATGTAATTGTAAGACTCAATATTGAAATCCTGAAACAAATTAATTAATTAAAAAAAAAAAAAGAAAGCAATGTATCAATGGATCTAAGAGAGAAACAATTGGAAGGAGGATAAAATGAATTTCGCGAAGCAAAAGAGCAATGGGGTGGAGAGGGTCACTCCCCTAAATGACGAAAATTGAAAGTGTTCCTTTTGAAAAGTTAATGACAATAAATTTTTACACTTTCGTTCAGTTATACTTTCATTTTCATTTCTATAACACAAATCTTCCAGAGGGAATAATATTTACTACCCCCATATTGATGTTTTAAAAGTATCTCGTTAATCATTATCTAACATTTAAATAGTGGAAACAATAGATAAATGTTCCAATTTATATCATCCTATATTTAAATATCAACTTGTAATTGGCGGAGACACTATTAAGTCATCATATTAGAAACAATATATACATATGTACACGCGAGTATATATCTTCTCCGTGTTGCTAAGAAATTTTAACTATGTTAAGGGAGTTTTAATTATCCAAACTCAATCTATTTATCCTAATTTAAGTGAGTCTAACCTATCTAAGTCTAAAAATTATGATATCACATTTCTTAATATATAAACTTTTTGAAAATGTAGAAAAGTACTTGTATGGTGGAAGAATAATTTGAGAAGTAAAAATCCAATTCAAATGCAAATAATGACAAGTTATATCAAAATAAATATTAAAACGAAACAAATATGATTAGATCCACATATATTGAATTGTTTTTTAAGAATTATGCGAAGTCCTTTAAACCACATTTTGCGCACTCTTATGGATAAACTACATATAGTTGTGAAGTCCAGATCGAAATGGAGAGGATTTGATATAATAAGCAACGAATTTTCATATTCAACGAGAGTAATCTTAATCTCAGTTGGATTCGTGGGTTTGAGTAACACATTATTATTGTCCTTCATTGAGGCATAAATGTATGGAAAGGGGTGCCTAGACCTGCTTAATGATATGTATTGCACCGTTGTCAGTCAATTGATGTAGTATGTAGGGTTGAAGATGGGATTATGGTGGGTAGTTTCAGTTTGTCCACCATGGAAGTAGTTGCCACATTAGTGTAGCTCTATTATCTATAACCACTGCATACACCACTCCACCAATGAGGCACTGAAATGGGAGGTTTTCCCTCTGCTCAAATTCATCAGTAGGTTCAATACTTAAATGTACGTCGAATCACCATAGCTAAGGCTCTCCTTTGCACCGCACTTGTGCCACTATCACCACCATCATCAAAGGTCTTGAGAATATCCTCAACATCTCTAGGATTCGTCTCCATCTCATCTGCGTTGTCAACCTCTATTTTGGGATATTCCCCCTTTGCCACCTTGACTTCACAGTTGGGTAATTGGACTGCTAGATGGCTATACACAAGGTACTCAAAACATTTCGCTTAGTTGCTCATCTTGCAAACTAATTGAGTGTCTATTGCTCGGGGATCGAGGTTGGCAGGGGCCTTTCCCCTAATATCATCTTGTCTCTCCAAATGCCTATCTTCTCGGTTAGCATCATTAATCCCCTTGCCAAACACATTTCTTCTATATCCCTATTGGAGCTCGTCGATTGGGAGAATGGCACCAGTGCTCTAGAAGAGTGACGTCATCTCTGCCTCTCCACTTTGTAAGCTAGCTGGCGAATCAAATTTTTATAGCTCCACAACACTGGAAATCTCATTTTTGTGCCCAATAACGAATTAAGCAATAGTATACTCTCGAGACTCATTTACATCACATTGTATCAATGCATTTCGAATCCCTTCACTTAATCCTTGATGCTCATACTGTCGTGGAACAAGGATTAAAACTTCATATACAACTCTTGACAGTAGTAGTTAGGCACAAATCACCAATGCATGAGTTGTTTCACTTCTCTATAACGTTTTGTTGCCTTCCCTAACTCTCTGGTGGTTTGCCAGTACATTTCACACCATAAAGGCGAGCGTAGCTAGTGAATTTTAGAGTAGTCAATTTCACTTTATTTTCTTTGTCATAGCCAACAGCAATCAATGACCCTTTCCACTTGATGTTCCTAGTTAAGATAGCCATCGGCAGATCTTCCTTCCATAAACAAAGGTATTTTCAGTTTCACATTATCAAAACCACGACATGGCTTGTAGACCTTGACATGTGGATCATACTACTTAAAGTTATCTTCTTCTATCTTCTCAAATGAAGGCCCATTTGCCCAACCTGCGTGTTAGGGTGGAGCATTTGCCCTCTCATATAATCGTGACATAATGGCCATTATAGGATGTGACTAGGCTTGGATCATGGTGGTCAATTCATCAATTCGTTGATAAGTGGTCATCTCTACATTATCCCTTCTCCCGCAACCATTATTATTCTGTTGGTCTCCTTATTGGCCTTCATAACATTCTCGTTAGAAATTTCGAGGATCGATTGAGTTCTAAAGCATATGACAACTTTCCTTCTTTAATTTTTGTTTTTTTTTTTTTTTGTCAAACACTTACTGAACGGCAGCACAAACTTTATAGAATCTAATAAAAATGGGTAGTATACTCCTCCAACAACAGCTCTTACAAAAGAACACAACTTTAAAGCCCAACAATCATTGAAAACAATTATAAATCAACTTTCCACATCACATAATAAGTTCAGACATGCACTACTATTACTCACACGCACCAAATACTCCATGCTCTCATCATCATAATTTGGAGCTTTGATACCAAGATAATGTACCCTAATTGTAGATTATTTGAGAATGATTCATAGTTTTATGAATCGATTAAAATGTTGAGTTTACTATCTTTTGGTATTTAGAGTTTGGATACCTACAACCTTATGATGCACTAACTTGATTTGTATTACACTTTAATTGAGACAATATGAGATACAAATTAATTAGAAGTAGTTTGTTTAGCACAATCTATATTAGGTTGATAAGAACAAATATTTGAGAGTAAAGGTTAAGAAATATGATATTTAACTGAAAATGAAATACATTACAAAAAGGAACCCTTATACTATCCATCATCAAGGATATAGTAGGAAAAATAAAAGTATAAGTGAAGTAGTTTTCGAAATAAAATAAAAGAAGAAAAGAAAGATGTATAATCAATTGTTGACGGAATGGTAAAGGTGTTATTAGTCGATAGAGACCTTGTACAAACATCCAACATTTTATAGATGAGTCAAATATAGCACTTGGATGGAAAGACAACTATTAGCTAAATGGAAGGCTCATCCTTAGCTGGTGTTCATGATAGTGTTGACGACTAAGAATCAACTTGAGCCTTAATGCCCAAAAGAGACCAAAGGGCCCAACAAAAAGCAACCCAAGCCTAATGCACAAATGGAAGCGCTTCAAACAATCAGGAGATGCTCAACCTCTAAGCACCCTAACACTATATCCCATACCTTATGGGCCCCTTGGAGCCTCATTTTAGTAATGGGACAATCAACAAGTGCTCCGCCCCTAACAACTTACTTTTGGCAACACTTCGTTTCTAGTGGAGCCTAATGTAATGGGATGATCTACAAGCAAGGTGCAAATAGGTCCATTATTGGGCCATCGCGTTAAGACCCATGCTTTGCTTGACATGAGTTGCTAAGCCTTAACTTAGCTTCCCAAGTTAGATCTGGCCCCATCAACTCACGACTGTAAATAAGGTCCATCTAAGTATTTGGGAAAGACTTGTTCTAAGAGCTTAAAGGTGATTTACATAAAAACTACAGGTTTAATGAAGCTCAATACAAACCAGGTGAAAAATCATCATCAATAGATAGGGAATGTAAATTGACATTTTGCAAAATTTCTCTAACTTGCTCATAATATGCTCAAACGCTTGTCTATATTAGCATAGGTAAATCCTTCTTCAACTTATCAATTGCTCAAGTTTTGAATGATGAAATCTTAAAGTGCTTTGTCACGAGCACTAAGTCTTAATTGTGGGATTTGATTCTTATCACTATAGCTACCAATTAATGGATGCCTAATTAATCACCATAGCCTCCAATCTTTTGGCCTCAACAAAACACAAGCAACAAACTATTTAAAGTTTTCAATATATTTAGGTCCATTTAATACTAACCTAATACATCATCCAATACATATAGTAATTACGTACTTAGGTTGTGTTCCTCAAACTTAACTTAGTTAACTAAGCTATCAATGCTTGATATAAATTTTAGATTATATTCCTACAATTGTAGGTTGATTTTGATCGTATATAAAGGATTACGTTAGAACCTTCTAAGGAATAGGACAACTTGACACTTAAAAAGGATCAACCCAAGGGGTAAGGGGTAAGTAGGATAGTTTAGGTTAACTAGTCACTAAAGGGATGTCATGGTCGACAATGGTTAAGTGGTCGTTAATTGACCCTTCTATTTTACCCCATTCAGTTTGTGAATTAGTAGGATGGTTATCACCTCATTAAAGTCCAACCCTAGCCTAATCATCAATCTTCATCCTAAAACATTCCAAAACTAAAATTCTTACGAAATTAAGTCCTAAATATCCTTAAACTTTAGTTAAAACAAAATTAAGATCAATTACATGCCTTGTTTTTAATTCTTGATAAGTCATAAGTACTCATCGTTAAATAATTCTTACACATAAAAAGATAGGAGCACTTACCACTCTTCTCAAACATCACCATCTATATATAATAGTATTGAGCCCTATTTTGATTTCTTTTATTTAACCTATATTAAGCCCGACCCACTTAATATAAATTGCTCGACATTATACTAAGGAAAAGAAAATTTAATTTTCTAAAAAAAACATTGAGTCACCAACCGGTAAAAATAAAATTGAGGTTTTTAAGACCACAAGTCTGCGGATATTCTAAAAAAATTAATTTTTAGAAAATTAAACCAAAAAACTGGATTCGAGGGTTAATCTATTAAGACTAAGTCACCATGTGAAAATAAAAAAAAAATTGATGGGCTTTATTTTTTTATAATTTTTATAAAAATATTAAAAATATACTTAAGTTCACAAAATGTAACTAAAAATGATTTTTTTTGTTATTTTTTATTACAAATTTCTAAGAAAAGGGGAAAAAAGTTTTTTATTTTTTAATGGTTGCCTCGAAGATACCTATGTACTCGCTAATCAAGATCAAACCGACCGTAGTTATTTTTTATAAAATATTCAATGGGTGGGTTATTTTTATTTTAAAAACCGAGTTAAGTTTACATTTTTATCAATTTATTATTTAAAGAAAAACCCTAAAAAATCTAATTTTCCTAAATTAAACAAAAACCCTAATTAAATATCCTTTCTTAAAAAAAAAGAAAACTCAATTTATATTTTTTATTTTTTTCCAAAACCACTAAGTGTTGAAAATATATTTTTATTAAAAAAAATGATTTTTTTCAAGAAAGACCTAACTTAACTAAAAACAAAATAATAACAAGAAAAAAAAAACCTACACTTAAACAAAAAAAATTAATTAATTATGAAGATAAATAACTAACAAAGAAAATTAATTAAAAACTACTAAAATAAATAAATAAAAATAAAAAAATACTGGAAATTTTACTTGGCGTCGGATCGTCAGTGTTGGGCGATGATCTGAGCGTGCATGGGCGATGAACCGAGTGTGTACAGGCAAGCGCCTGGGTGGTACTGGGTGTGCGCAAGGGCAACGACCTCGGTGGGTGGATGGGTAACAATAGGCAACTGCTCGAGCGAGGACTGGGAGACAGCAAAGGCGACAGTGGGCGATCGGATGGGTAATGTTTGGGCGATAGTGGGCATGCGGATGGGTGATGGCTTGGGCAACAGTGGGCATGCGGATAGGCGATGGCTTGGGCGTGTACGACGAGTGTCTAGGCAATAGCTCAGGCGAGAGCAAAGGCATGTATGGTCAATGGATTTGGGCGACAGTAGCGATGACATGACCGATTATCTAAGCATACGAGGGAGACAGTACGGGCGGTGATTTGGGTGACAGCAGGTGATGGCTTTGGGCGACAGTGGGCATGCACAGGTGATGGAATGGCGGTGCTATGGACAATGCAGCGGTGCTGTAAGCAGCACAGCAGTGCTAAGGGAGGCGAGTAGTGGTTTGGTGATTTACGATGGTGTTTAGTGTTGTGGTGGTGTGTAGGGATCATGGTGGCACACATAGCATAATGGTGGCACATGTAGCGGTGTAGAGTGTGTGTAGTGTTTTTAGGTAGCAGTGTGATTAAAAAAAAAAAACTTTTTTTTTTCGAATCTTTGGTCAACATGTTATTTATAAGCTCAAAATTGAATATCTCATATTGAAGATACAAAAGATTTGATTGCGATTCTTCCAAGATTTACCCTAACTTCTAGAAACCCTAGTTAACTCAAGCTTTTCTTTCCAAGCTCGACCTGATCTAATTTAGCGCAATAATTCCCTAATCTAATTTAAGTCCTTAAATTAAACTAATTAATTAATTTAGCCCACTTCGCTACTTAATCCAACAACTCAACTTACTTCAACTTGACATGACTCGACTTGTTACGACTTAACTTAATTTTTTTTCCTTTTATTTTTTCTTTTAATTTTAATTTTTTTATTAACCTGGCTCAATTAATTGAAATAAATAATAAAAATCGACAAAAACGAGGTATCTACACAATAGTGATACTTTACTTTAATATATTTGAATTTTATATTAAGGCTAATAGGAAATAGAAGAATAGAAGATAATGATGGGAGAGAGAAGATGGGTTGTCTTAGATTGACATGGTGTTAGAATTTTTCTTAAAGAAGGGAAATAAAGCACTTAAAGTAAATAAGGAGGAAAAAATGGGTGTTTCTTTTAAAAATCGGTTTGTGTTTTTGTAGAAACTGCACGTAGAAAGGATTGGATTTGAAATTCGATTTATTGAGTCTAATTCAATTGTTGGATTATGTAAAAGAGACTTCATAAAGAAAGGATTTAATTACTTTCTCTTTTATTAAATTTAATAAAAGAAATTAATGAGGGTAAATTACTAAATTAATCTTCATTTTAAAAATGTTTTCACAGGACATTCCATTGTTATGGATAAATGTACCATTTTATATCTCATGGTATTAAAATGTTGGTGAAAAATATTATTAATTGAAAGCTTTGGAAGGAAAATGATAAATAATGAGAATGAAATTATGAAAACCTATCAAGAATTATGTGTTTGATAAAAATTAAACTATTTATCATTGTATTACTTGGATGATAAGAATTAGAAAATATCATTGGTTCCTTGTGGATTCTTGATGAAGTTTTACAATATTCTTTCCAACAGTTTATCATTTCTTATCTTGGAATGGTTAGTATTTTGTTCATTTTCAATAGAAAATCAATATTTAATCTTGTAAACTTTTATTGGCTAAACAATTCAAATGTACTAAGTGAATTGAACTTTTATCCTATGTTTTGGAAAATGGAATAAAAGTGGAGAGAAATAATTAGAGAGGAAAGAAACTAAAAGGAAAGAATTAGTACATTTTCTTATTTGGATTGAGGTAAAAAGAAGGAACAAATATGACATGGATGCTTGTCAAAATAACATTTCAAAAAGTACTTAAAACTATTTAATCATTTTATTGTCCTAAAATGGGTAACAATCTATATTATTTAAGCCAGGGCAGGTTTAAGCAATTGTGGTTTACTATATTGCCTATTGAAATTACTGTTGAGGCTTCCAATCAAAATTGATATAACAAAAAAACTAACACTAAAGTAACATTTTAAAAGTTATAAACATATTACATCATAGATAAATTTGTCAACTTATATAGTTTCCTTTTTGCCTCTCAACTCCTCTTCCTCTCTCCTCCATTAATTTATCTCTCTCCATACTCGACTCCATGTTCTCTTTCTATATACTTTTAGATATGAAGCAGTTATTTTCTCCTCATATTTTTCATGTGTTTCCCACATTTTCTTCTAGATAAACAAAATAATTGTAGCCCCATTATCAATTCATCACACTTCTATGTCCCTTATGTTTCTCTCTTACGTTTTCTTCTTTTTTACATTTTCCTTTTTTTCTTCTATCCATAATGTATAAACAATATCTTCATATATTATTTATGGCAAGTATAATATGGCTATAGTTTATCTTTAATGAAAAATAATCCATGATGCTTGTGCAAATATGAAAATATAATTATTTTACAATTAAGATTTCATGTGTCACGCCCTAAGTTATAGAGTCGCAATTGTCCCGTTGTGTGAACTATTTTACAATAAAAGCTGATATCATAGCCACTATCGTAGACCTAGTTCATATAAGGTAAACTTGACAATATAGGTTTAAAGCATCCAGTTATGTACCTACATTTTCATGAAACATGTATAAGGGTACGTTACCTCCTTTTGAAAAGCCTTGTTAAAGAATTTCTTAATACATTTTCTTTGATATAAAACTTCATGTATACGGGGAAAGCTTACAAGTCATATTGTGTTACATTTGATTTTATCTTGCAAACCAATTGCAAAAAATGCTAGGTCACTCGTAATAGCTCAATTGGTTTCCCTAAAGACAATTAAGACTTGAGAAAGGAACGAAAATCTAGTTGCATCTTCGTTAATTCCTTACTCTCTAACCTTAGCAAATGTATGTCTACTTCAGACATGTAAAAGAGTCTATAGGAGAGTGAGCAATTTCCACTCAGAAAGTAAGACAAAAATAAATGTGTGCATACAATATAAAGTAAGCAAGGTTGTCAATCAAGTTGGTTATATGAAATACATGATCAAGCAAATGTCACCGCATGATATTGTTTGATTTGTTATAAGATTATAGAAATTGTACTCACTCTAATTCAGGTTTAAGGAGTTTTAACATGATATAACAGCTCAAGCCAAACCTAGGCTTGTGTAATGGATACATCTTTCTTCCCACGATTACCTTCAAACCAGCATTCTCAATTTTGTTATGATGTCCTCTCTTGTCACTTAGCTCAACTAAGGGCGAGAAAGGAATTATTTTAACTATCACTTTCGAAGGGATCGGTATTTAGCTGCAAAATCATAATTGACCCTTAATGGGTTACAATGCTAATCAGGTTAAAGCTTAGGTCAAGATTAGGTTAGTTCGGGTTAAGAGATGTCTAAGTAGTTCAACCAATCAAGCGAATAACACTTCACCAAGACATTACGATCAAGATTCAATTAATAATTAGAGACATACATGTATGCAATGGGGGACACGATGAAGGCCTTAAAGGATGAGGACGTGATGGCTAGCTTTAAGCTCTTGAAACTATCAGGCTAAAGGAAGCTGAAACCTTTGTCGATATGTGAGAAGTATAAGAGTAAAGCGCCGTTGTTTGTTATGGAGATAGGTATTTGTTATGCCCAACTGAGGAGGGGTAGTTGGTTGTCTACCGTACCACTTTACCTTGCCGTTGTAGTGGAGGACATCAAGCTGCTCATCATTGGCTTAATAAGTGCCTTATCCTTGCTTTAATTTATTTTTCTAAGGAATTTGTTTGTTCTTTTGCATCTTCAGAATTTGCTACAGAGAAATTAAGGGTGAAGCTACTAATTCTACAGACTAAGTGGCTAGAGAGTACTTTTGGCCCGAGTTGGAAGGGGAGGGGGAGAGTTTACGTTGCCCCTCGAAAAAGTCAAAGAAGAAGAAGAGTAGAAGGCAGCAGACCATTCTTGAAGTTATTCAGCAAAAGGGTGGGGTTATGCTAATAAGAGTGTTATTGGGGACTTCGGTAGTAAGCTTAGGAGCATCTAATGGGGATATGGTTCCGGGGGTTCCAACTAAGGCTACAATCGTTGAGCAGGGCCCTAAGATAGCAGGTGCTCAAGTTGATGTAAAGTAGGTAAGTTTAGAACAAACCCCTAAAGCTGCCCCTATAGATGCTATTAAGATTCCCGACGATGAGTATGTTGAAACTTTGGTTCATCAAGGTAAGCAAGCAGCTGTATAACTTATAGATTGGCCTGCTTAGAGATTTAAGCAACTACAAGTGCGATTTGGGTGTCACTAGTTGCAAGTAGAAATGAGTTGGAGGCCTTAGCATAATTGTTAAGGAGGTACAATGATGTAACCTGCTGGTATGTTTCCATTAAAGTGCTTATTGTTAGCTTGATTACTAACTGTGTGCTATGATCGTAGCTATACAACTTGTTGGATTTCAATCTGGCTTACAATTGCTCAGTCCTTTTATTAAAGAGAAGTCAGGTGATAGTTGAGGTTGAGATGCTCTAAAAGGCGCTGGAAGAGGAAAAGAAAGTACGCGGCAACTTCACCATCACATTCAGTAACTTAGAGCGCCAGCATAGGGATCTCCTTACTTAGGTAGGTCGGTTGATGAGTTGAAGAAATTCTAAGAGTCTAGCAAAGTTACAAAAGGTAAACTGGTTACCGAGCTGAAGGCAAAAGAGTAAGAACTTGATAAGGTATGAATTGAATTCAGTAAGAGGGAGGTCAAGCTCTTGAGAGGTGAAGGGTTAATGGCTAAGGTCAAACGAGATATCTTTATAGAGACCTTAGAGGACCTCCTTATCGAAAAGGTCGCCGCCATAACTAGATATACAATGGCAAAGGTTTGTAGAAACAAGTTTGGCAAAACATGCCAGAAGCGAACTTATCCTTTTTACATTAGCTGGATAAACCTGAGGTTGTTGCTGGAGGTAGGTTGAGTGACGAGTCACCCGATGATTTGTTAGGAGCTTCTAGTAATGGCTCAATTACGGGCCTCGGGGAAAGGGTTAATGATGGGAAAGGTGAGTTAAAGCAGGAGCAATCGTAGGAAAAGCAATAACAATATCAAGTCAAGGATGCTTAAGTCCATCATTGAATTTGTTCTTCTTTCCTTGTAATCAGTGTAGGAAATGTGTGCCCATTTATGGATTCGTCTTATATATCTTTCTTTTAGCGGGGGGTCGAGGTGCTGACTTCCCTTTATGTAATCACTAGAACTTTTAGTGAATGATTTTTTATTAATTGTCTTTGATCTCCTGCTTCCTTTCCCTTAGTCATTGCTACTTGTGTTTTTTACTATATTTGCATGCTCTTATCCCGTTTATATTTTTTTTGTCTAAGTCTTTTATACCAAAGAGGATGTTTATTGAGCAGACCTATGTGCCCTGTTTCTTCGCAAGATTAGTTAAATTTTATATCACCAAGTAGGTAGTCTAAACCTGTTTGCTAATATCTTCTTGCGAGCTCGCTCATTTGCTTGTATGCTATCGCCTCACACTTATCCTTAGGTTCTGTCTAAGTGTTCTTAACTTACGATGGGGTCCACTTTTGGGTTGACACGCCTTACCTCTCGAACAAATTATTTCTCTTAGAATTCCTATAGGGGCTTAACGTCGTGGGGCAATGAGCCTACAAGGATGTGTCTTGTGATGATGTCATAAGATCTCCTTAGTAGAACAAGTTTGGTAAGGTGAATCTTTTAGTGACATATACTATCCTCTTTATAGAGTTTATTTCAAGTAACGTGTACTTCTGGTAAGTGGAACACCTTGAGCAAGGTGTCTTCCAAAAGATATTTAATGCATGTATGACTTATCATTAATTCCTCAAGCATCGCTTAGGTTCTTGATGTGTTAGGGCCGCGTAACAATCAACACGTGTACAGTTAGGGATGTCTCATGGCTCTTATATAAAAGGTATGTGAGTCCTTATCTTACCTTGCCAATTACCCAAATAACTTATTGGGATATAAGTGCGACGTAATATGAGCATGTCCAAAGTGATCATGTTGAAGGATGGAGTATTGGAACTGGGGAAGGGTTCGCCTTTGACCTCTTCCTTCAAGTTGTGATTGTGAGGCATAGAAAACTACTTGGTAGCAGTGGTTAGATCTTGGACTATGATCGGGAGGCATACATGGTCTTTAGTTCCTCCCCTCTTTATGTCCCAATAATGCTAGGCAAGATAGGAGGGCTTGAGAACAACCCACTACTTGTTCGTGGTGGCTTCACTGTGGAGGCACTTGTCTATATGGGGTTCTAGGTAGTCTTTTACACAGACTATCTTAGATAACCTCAAATAGACAGGGGCTACAGTGGTGACTATAGCAGCAAAAGGGGTCTTTTCTCCACCTTACCCTATGAACTAAGGTGCTCATGGGAATCCTCTGCTTCATGAGTCCTCTAACTCACTATGGGTCAAGCATCAACCTTCCTTGATCATTAACAAAGCCTTAGCAACTTGGAGCTATAGGTAAAGTAATTGGATTAGTTGTACCTACGACTGCTTCTATGGAAGAGAGGCTTTAGAAGGTAGATTGGGGACCTTTACTTGGAGGTTGAGTGTTATTAGGACCGCCATAGGTTGGGGCTCGACCATGTAGGAATCTAGGGATATAGTCACAACGTGAGAGTAGGCTGAGTCGAAGTTGAGAGGAGTTCCTCTTGGGGGAGAGCTTTTAGAGAGAGGAGTCGAGTTGAAGCTAAGAGGGGTCATTTAAGCGAGGCGAAAAGCTATAGCGTAGGAGGCAATTGTATACCTTTATATTGTTTAGTTCTCTATCTTGATGTAATTAGGCTTAGTATGTAGACCCATTAAACCTTATATTTGATTTGATTAGTGAAATAAACTTTTCTCTTTTGATCATTGCTTTTCTTTAGCTGGTTTGCTTACCCTTGGCTCCTATTTGTTCAATTTGTCTTAGAGTTATATGTAATAACTGCTTTAACAATGTATTACATAGACGTGTGTTTGAGGATGAAAAACCAACTCGCGTTTAGGGGCATGATGTAAATTAATGTCCAGGTAGAGTATTTGCGTTGCTAATATAGGAACTAACTTCGATGAAACTTAAAGATGAAAATTGACACAAGGTTAGTGGCTTGATGTAGATTAATGCTTGAAAGAGGTACTTGCGTAGTTAGTATAAAGACTAACTTGGGCGAAACTTGAGGATAAAAATCGACCCAAGGTTAAGGGCTTGATGTAGATTGATGCTTGAGAAAGGGATCCATGCCATTAGTGTAAGGACTAACTTAGTTGAAACTTAGGAATGAAAATCGACTTAAGGTTAGGGGTTCGATGTAAATCAATGCCTAAAAGAGGTGCTCGACGTCATTTGTGTAAGGACTAATTGTTATGCCCTAAATAACAGAGTCACAATAGTCCCGCTATATAAACTAACCTAAGATAATAACCAAACTCTCAATTGCTCTCATAGATGTGATTTACATAAGTCGTCTACAACTACCCGCTTTGAAATGAACTGTCAGTATAAGATTATTAGTAAAATTATATATAGAACCTCAAGTCATATTCATATATATATATATATAATCTTATAATCCTAGGAGATATTTACACAACATAACATCTTGATAAGTAAGATATTACATAATCAACCCATACATCTAAGAGTTATTTACAAAAGCTCTCTAAACTCTATTGATTCTCTAATTTGATCCTCAATCCCCCAAAATTCTTCAAAAGGGTACTGGCCTTTGGATAATTATAACGCGACATTTAGATTGTTAACTATAAGTAAATCTATAAGGGTATGAGTAACCAATAGCTTAGTAAGTAAGGATAGAGACATAAGACTACATAACAAACACAAATAAGGTTTTCAAATAATTAATTAAATGCAATGCAACATGCAAATGCCATCACACAATATTGTTCTTGTCACGCCTCGAAGCGGCAGAGTCGTAACAGCTCCCGCCGTGTAAACCATCCTAAGATAGAAGTTGGCCTTACAACAGCTATCTTAGACCTGATCTACACAAGGCGTCCACGACTAACCCGCTTTGAAGGAAACAGTTTGTAATTTAAATAAATCATTTATCTAAGAAAGTGAGGAAATATATATATATATATATTATAATACAGTTATTGCAATTAAGGTTTACAATATTTCTCCGTAATATATTTCCTAGTTATTACATTATTCAAAAATGAAAAATTCTAATTAAAACAAAACTTGGACCTTAAGAATATATGATCGTTCTTCAATATTTTTCCTCACTCCCCAAGATCTAGCAGTTGCTAGCTTTAGAGTAGTTGTTGCCGCTTCTTAACCAGCACCTGCACGACGTCTATAGGGATGTGAGCAACCACAGCTCAGTAAGTTAGGACGGAGGACTTAAAACTATACCATACACACAACAAAGTTTTCAATCACTTATTAGGTGCAATGCATGTGCAAGCAAATGCCATCGCACGACGTTGTCCGGCCCGTCGTGAGATTAAAGAAATTGCGCCCGCTTTAATCCGGGTTAAGGAGTTGTGTTAATGCAACAGCTCACGACCAAACCCAGGCTTGTGTAATGGAGACCTTGCTCCTCCCGCGACTACCTTCGAACCACTGTCTTCACCCCCGCTGCGACCTCCTCTCCTGTCACTTAGTTCGACTGAGGATGAAGAAGGGACCATTTTGCAATCCTGCACTATCCCTTCCGAAAGGGTCGGTATTTGGCCGGAGAGTCCTAAGTTCCCCTAACGGGTTGCCATACATGTCCGATTAAGATTACTGGTCGGATATTTGATTAAATCCAGTTTAGGGTGATCAATCCTTTCATACAATTCATACAATATGTGCCAGAGCAACAAACAGAATTATAGCATCACCCATAATCAAGCACATGCACACATTCAACTATCTAACAAGCATAACCAAGCATAATCTTAAGCCTCCAAAATACAGCATCGTATTAATCCCAACTTACCTCGACTCTTCGCTCACTCACTCGAGGTCCGATTTGCTCAGGCCATCGCCGATCATCCCTATAACACGAACGTGGTTTCAGCTTTTCATATAAATATTATAAGTTCATTTTAT